>CM066031.1:1547570415-1549065290 GCA_033557465.1 Ichthyophis bannanicus | reverse complement strand
AGAAAGTTTAATTTCCATGTCAGCAATGGGCACACCTTTAACCGCAAGGCTTTGTCTTAACAATAGGGCCAAAGGTTCCAAGGCCAGATTAAAAAGGATGGGTGAAAGGGGGCAACCCTGACGGGTTCCACGCCCTAAGAGAAAATCTCTGGACTGGGTCACATTCACAGAAATATTAGCACTTGGTCTCACATGCATAAGTTGATTAATTTACAGAAACCCTCACCAAACCCAAACCACTTCAAGACGGCAAACAAGAAAAGCCACTCCAGTCAATCAAACGCTTTGTCTGCGTCTAACGATAATCCCACAAGTGGGACCTCTGCACCTTCTGCACCTTCCAGAACGTGACAATGTACTCTAGCATTGTCGGCTGTGGAGCATCCCTCAGTGAAGCCGCTTTGGTCCGGATGAATCAAAGAAGGGATCAATTTGGAGAGATGACCGGCTAAAATGGCAGCAAATATTATATAATCTGCATTTAGTAATGAAATTGGACGGTAATTACTAACCATCTGAGGGTCTCTCCCAGATTTTTCAAGAACAACAATATTTGCAGAGGCAAATGCTCCAGGCTGGGCCTCCATTTCCAAAAAAAGCCTATAATATTGTTGAAGATATGGGCCCAAGATTTTGGAAAAGGTTTTATAAATTTCAGCCGGAAGGCCATCTGGTCTGACAGCCTTGCCCACTTGCATAGAGTCAATATCAAAATGTTAGGATCAGTTTTCTGACCTATAATGGGTTCTCCCCCTTTGATCTGTTTGTCCAAAGCTTCAAGTTCTGCTTTACGCTGCTTAGCCTGCCATATAGCAAAACTGGTAATGGTGGCCCGCATATTAGCTTTGAATCCTTCCCACCACACCCGACCCGAGGTATCCTGAGGTAAATTAAACTGAAAATACTCCTCTATAACCATCAGGATGGTCTCTTGGAACTCCTGGCTGCCAAGAAGAGTTCTATCAAAATGCCAGGGTGCATGAGATGTGCAGCTTGTTGAGTCAAATAGGATGAATGAGACTGTGGAATGATCAGAGATATGAGCCGCATGGATATTGGACTCACTAATTCTATAACAAAGTCTTTTGGAGACTAGGAAAAAGTCTATGCGTGAGGAGAAAAGAAGAAAGAATATTCTTTGTCCATAGGGTGTTGCAATCGCCATATGTCTACCAGGCCCAATTCTTGCATTAGAGACAAAAAACAGGGTGAGCTTTGGGAACCTTATTGGTTCTCACTGGACTCCTGTCTACCAAGGGGTCTAGCAAGAGGTTGAAGTCTCCCCCCACAATAGTCGGGAATCTGGACACCTCTTGTGCCAAAGCCGCAATGGAACTAAAAAAAGTAGGGTAATCTATATTAGGAGCATAGATATTGATTAAGGCCCCTTCAATGGATCCAATTTTAATGACAACCATTGCCCACTACCCTTCAGTATCAGATCTGGTTTATAGAACAGTGGGGGATAAAGATTTCCTTACTAGGATGGCTACCCCGTTTTTTTTGTGATTGGCAGCTGAGAAAGCCACTAATGTAAAGGGTATGATATCTAATTTTAACGCCTCTTTCACATTCAAATGTGTCTCCTGCAACAGTAAGATGTCAGCACTTTCTTTGTGTCCATATAAAAATATCTTTTTCTTCTTAATGGGATTGTTAATGCCCTTAACATTCAATGAAACTATCTTAAAGGAAGCCATACTGACAATATAGCACATTGTGGTAGTCAGATGTTGTAGAAACATACCAAGTTGTAGCATATGATTTTACATTGTTAATCAGCACCTTTAAAGCCCTCAAAGTGATAGCTACATTTATAGCCCAAGAGAAAAAGCACAAGAAGAAAAGCCACTGCTTAGCCATAGCCCCTGTGGAAGATCGCTCAAAAGAAAAACACATGATAACAAAACCGCCAAAACCCTGGGGGGCTATAACAACTCTGAACTCAGCGGGTGAGCCCAAAGGGACAAGACAGGCATGGAGGGTATAGCTAACTACGATACACAAACAGCAAGAGACGGAAGTCGTCAAAGATGATTTGAAAATCCTTTATTCACAGAAACCCCGACGTGTTTCGGTGGGAAACCGCCTTCTTCAGGGGGTATACAGCTTAAAAACATAAAACATTGAATCAATATACAAATAGAATGACATAATATAATAAGCCCCAAACACAATATACAAACAGATATATGTAAAAAAATAATATGCAAAAGCAGTGAAACTGCAATATAAAACGTATCATAAATGCAGGACAGAGATCGATGGAATTAATACCATAATACAATAAATTATAGAAGACAAACATAATAATGAAAAAAGGATATCCATAGAGATAAATATAGATATGAATATAAAAACATATAATATACAAATATCCACTTACTTGCACTTTTTGCTAAACTAAACCTCTGAATGGTAATCAGGTATAGTGTAGCTGTACTGCAATCAAAGGTAAATGCATATAATCAAACATCAGTTCTTCATATCAAATTATAGTATGTGAACTTAGTTGCTACAATATTAAAAATTTATGATCGCAGTAGGCTACATGTAGATAGTTAAGGGCCATCCCGCTCCTCCAAGCCTCACTGCTCTCCCAACCACAACAAACACCACAGACAACACAAAACACAAAAGAAGAGAGAAAGAAGCAAAGAGAAGGACATTGTGACCAGGGCAATACCCTGGAGTTCCTCCAAGAGAGTCCCATTGAATGTCAACTCTGCATGATTTAAGTCACAACTTCATGACCTCAGACCAGTCAAAACACCCATAAAAGAAAACGATGAAGAACTTCTGCAAAGCCACTGATTGTAAAGTAGGTTTTCACTGCATGAACATCAGTTCTTTGTCCTCCAAGAACGCGTGCAACTCCCCTGGATCATCAAAAGTCCTGGTCTGGTTGGGGGCGGAGCCTGGTGTCTGGACAAGATGGATGTGTAAGAGTGGTGGTCCGGAGGGCAATAGACAAGAATCCTTATTCCTGCAATATTTAATCAAATAGTTCCTACCTACTTGGATACCACTCGACCCCAGCTATGTCGGGCTCCAAACAGACGCGGCTGGATTTCCAGGTATCACAAAATGCTAGCGTAAAGAGAACCAAGATGGAACCTCTTCCACCTCACAAGATGGTGGTCATCCGAGATAGTCCTGAGACCTTGCAGGAAATCTTGGCTGAGATTCAGGCAGTCAAAGAACTGGTCAACGCTAATGGAGAATCACTATGTGCAATGCAGGAAGATATCAATGCTTTGAGATCCTCTTTGGAGTCAAATACGGCTCGTTTGGAGAAGGTAGAGAAGGTGGTGGCATCACATGGGGAGAGACTCGAGGCTGTTGAGGAGCAGGCCAAGTTGATACGTTCACTGCAGAGAGAGGTGGAAGACGGTGATTATTGCTCTTGGCGGAACAGCATAAGAATCCTAGGAGTTTCTGAGGGAGCAGAAGGTCATGACATGATATCGTTTCTACAGGCCATGATTCCAGGTGTATTAAGGTTGCATTTCACTCTGCCATTAGAGATCGAGTGCACACAGAGAGTGCCTACTCAGTCCGTGGTCACGGGCAAGTGCCCACGCCCAAATATCTTGAAAGTTCTATGTTTTCAGCAAGTATTGCAAATAATGGGAGCAGCCAGAGCACTTTCAGTCTTGGAATATCAAGGACATAAACTCCTGTTCTTCCCAGACTTCACAAAGGCGATGGTGGATCGGTGAAGGAGTCTTTTGGCGTTGCATCTACGCTTGGTTCAACTGAAGGCCTGTTTTGGACTGCTATATCCTGCCCGCATGAAAGTCACGCTGCATAACCAGACCAAAACTTTTTTTTTATTTTTATTTATTATCTTTTAAACATTTTACAAAGCATAATTTTACCATATCATTACTTTCAATAATAACGGCAAATTGCAGAAACACATAAAGAAATGAAAATACAAACAATCAAATAAGAAACCTTCTAAAACTGAACTAGTGGGCAATCCAATCCTAGTTGCGTAGAGTTATCATCATGTCACTGCTAACAATCCTGTTTATCATTACGGGGTCGTGGTGGTGAAAATTGCCTGCATGAAGGGGAGCATAGGCTAGAGAGAGCTCGATTTCAAGTACGTGTAGACAGGCTTCCATTTGTCAAGCATCTTTGCTGAGCCAGGAGTTTTAAGGACGTATAGCTCCTCGAATGTCTTGTGTTGACACACTAAATTCCTCCAGTATTCGCTATGCACTTTCTCAAAATTCTTCCAGTTAAGCAGGATTACTTTAATAGCGATACTGAGTAGGACGTCGAGCAGTCGACTCTCCTGTTTTCCAAGTATGAGTCCTTCCATCGTAGATTTGTATATGACTATATGGTAGGAGGCAGGTATTATGAAGCCAAAAATCCCAGACATTCACTGCAGCACACATTTCCAATATCCCTGAAGATGTTCACAGTAATATAGCATATGATCCAGCGTTCCCATCGCCGTATTACAGGACCAGCATCTGTTTCCAGCTTGCGGCGCCCATTTCATTATCTTAACAGGAGTTAGATATGCCCTGTGCGAAAGAAAGTACAATGATTGCATAAGGGATGCTGCTCTAGTGACCCGTGTAAGGGCCCAGAAGGCGTCCCAGCATTCATGTTGCATAGGTTTCCCCACTTCTTTTATCCAAGCTGATTGAACTCCATTGCATAATTTGTTAGACCCTGTCCTGAAGAGCTCCAGAAATTTCGAAATGACTCGGGATCCCGACTGTATTTCATTGAATTTCTGGAGCAGGGGCCAACCTGGCTTCAGAAGTAGTGGGGAGACTCCTGCTTTGCTCAAGCAATATCGAAGCTGGCACCATTGAAAATAACAGGTGCTGGGTAAGCCAAATTCCCTTACCAACATTTCAAAAGTTTTGAAAGTGCTCCCATGCACCAGATGTCCTAGAGTACTAATGCCACAATTCATCCATTTCTTCCATAAGAGAGGTTTATCTCCTATGATGATTCCGCGATTCAGCCACAGCGGCGTATCCAAAGCAAAATCCATGCCCCCTTCAATACACGGCATCACGAGCCGACATGCTTGCTGGGTTGCTAGTATAACCTCATTTTGTCTCAGATGAGAAGTTCCAATCATCATACTCATTTCCGGCAAGTCGCTCATAGCTTCTTCCACCTGTCGCCACCGGGGAGATTCTTTACTGTCTCCTTCTATTAGCCATTGCGTACTTTGTTTTAACAGAGCGGACAGATGCAACCACTCAACGTCAGGAAAATGTACTCCTCCTTTCTCTTTGGGCAGCTTAAGCTTCCACGCTGCTATCCTGGAGACTTTCGTGTTCCATAGAAAGGACACTAACATGCTATTTAATTTTTTGTAGAAACCGTGAGGGAAAATTAATGGAACCATACCTAGTATATAACTAAGCTTTGGGACAAGTACCATTTTAATCGTCTCCAATCTTCCCCACCAGGTTAAATTGAGGGGGGACCAAGCACTAGTACAGGAGCTGACCAATTCTTTACAGTAGGCAGTGGTCCGATTCACAGTTTCCGCCATTGTGTGTCCGTATTCGACGCCCAGGTACTTGAAAGATGATTGTGCAAACTGAAAGGGGTAATCCGTGAACATATCAGCCTTTACCCTAGAGTTTAGAGGCACAATTGTCGTCTTGGTCCGATTTATCTTGTACCCAGATACAGCTGAGTAGTTGTCAATCAGGGCCAGGGCCGTGGGCAAGGAGGCTGGTTGCAAGAACAGGATAAGGTCATCAGCATACGCGGATAACTTGCAGGGACCATCCACCAGGGCTATTCCCCCTATCTGCTTATGTTGTCGCAATGATATCAGAAGCGGTTCCAGGGCTAAGTTGAAGAGCAGCGGGGATAAAGGGCACCCTTGTCTAGTTCCTCTTTGAAGCACAAAGGGTCCAGATATGTCAGAATTAGCTGCTATCTGAGCAGTAGGATTAGCATACAAGAGCGCAATCCTCTTGAGGAAAGTGTCTTCAATCCCAAACCACTGAAGAGCCTGAAACAGGAAGGACCATTCTAGCCTGTCAAAGGCTTTCTCAGCATCTAGCGATAGCCCTATCAGTGGCTCGGGGGTCTCCTGAGCTTCTAGTAATACATGGGCAAGCAGCCTTCCATTGTCAGAGGTAGACCGGCCAGTCATAAAGCCACATTGATCTATATGTATTAAAGAGCTGAGGACTTTGTTGAGTCGATTTGCCAAGATCTTTGCATAAATTTTGTAATCTGCATTGAGCAAAGAGATTGGTCTGTAATTCTCAATTTTCTGCGGATCCCGTCCCGGCTTTGGGTGTATAACAATAGTCGCCTCTGCAAAGGCACCGATTGTTGGATTTTCTGAAGGCAGTCTACTATAGTATGTATATAGCATGGGTGCTAATCTTGTTTGACATGTTTGATAAAATTCAAGTGGAATGCCATCTGGGCCCGACGCCTTCCCTTTAGCCAGTTGACCAATAGCTTGTTGTATTTCTTGAATAGATAGATCTTCATCCAGCATTCGTGCCTGGGCATTTGACAATTTGGGACCCTCAACATCTGCGACAAACTCCCGGAATTTTGCAGTATCACAAACTAATTCAGAGTTGTATAGCTTCTCGTAGAATTCCTTGCAGCGCCCCAGGATTTGGTCATTTTGCAGTAGAAGGTTTCCATCCTCACTATGCAATGCTGCTATGTGAGTCATGTTTCTCTTCGCCTTCAGCAATTTCGCCAGGAGCGATCCAGCTCGATTGTTTTCATGATAATATGTGCTCTGCTGCATTTTGACACAAGTCTGTGCCCGTACTGACAGAATATTATTGTATTTACTTCGAAGTTTCTGAAGCCTTATCAATATCAGGGGATCTTCTCTCTTTGCCAATAGACGCTCTCCCGCTTTTATCTGATCCTCTAGATCTTTTTGTTCTTTCTTCTGAGCTCTGTTCTTTTGAATGGAATAAGTTGTTATGTGTGCCCTGATGGTCGCCTTGAAGCCCTCCCACCAGGCCCATACCGATGTCTCTGAAGGATTATTGATCTTATCATATGCCTCAATCTCTTTATTCATGTATGTCACAAAGTCAGCATCCGCTAACAAGGCCTTGTTGAAAGTCCATCGACGGGGCTTTTGATGTGTCTGCCCTGTGTCCAGGATTAGGGTGACAGCTGAATGGTCTGATACCGTTCCGGCATTGATTTCAGATGCTACTAATTGTTTAACTAGCCCACTCGTTACAAGAAAGTAATCAATTCTCGTCTGGGTAGCATGTGGGGAAGAATAAAATGTGTATTCTCTGTCAGTTGGGTTTAGGAGCCACCAAGCATCGACAAGTTGCAGCTCCTTTATCATACTCTGTATTACTGCAAATGATTTTACTTTGTAAATCGGACGATAAGGGGTTCTGTCTATTAAGGGGTCTAAAATCAGATTGAAGTCCCCTCCTAGCACTATTTCAGTGTGGGACTTGTCCACTAAATCCTTGGCAACAGCCTCAAAGAATGAGGGTTCATCTTGAGTTGGGGCATAGATATTCATTAATGTATATGATTTCTGTGCAATTTCCAGGGTAGCTCTGGCCCACCTGCCTTCTACATCAATTCTCGTTTCCTTTATCGTTACGGCCAGGGACTTCCGCATTAAGATCAATACTCCCCCTTTCCGTTTGACTGCAGGAGCAGCAGCAACTACTTGATAGAATGCCGAGACTACCTTTGATGACTCTTTTTCGGTCAGATGTGTCTCTTGTAGATACACTATGTCAGCGTGTTTGTGTTGGCAGTATGTGAGAATTTTCTTACGCTTTATTGGATTCGTTACCCCCTTCACATTCAGGGAAATCAGTACTAATTTACTCGTTATATGTGGTATTTGGAATATAGCTGGACATGACAACTCTATGGTATCTATCTTTAGGGGACCTCTGCATCAGCTGCATCTTATTGGATTGGATTGCCCGATTATAACATTTAGACTTAACAATTAAACAGCGTTTGGTGGAAACCATCCTACCTCGGCAGAAGGGCTCTACTAATAGCATCCACCGTTGCCTAGTGTAACATTATATTTCTCATATTCGTACCCCAATGACCATGGCACAACCTAATATTTCTGGCTAGCGAACTATACAAGTACAGCACTTGGGTATACATGATGTTGTAACACAGCAGTTTTTATCCTGAAATGAGTACCAGATCAAGTCTTTCTTATACAACTTATTCTAGAACTACATATGCAGTATTCCACATCCCAACCAGGGTACATTGTATTCCCACATTGTAATGTCCACACTGCTACTTATCAGACAAAACTCCTCAATAGATGAGTCTCAGTCGGGTTCATCATGTCTCCATTGCACTGCTCTCCTGTAAAAACGCTTTCAGAGCTCCAGCGTCTACGAAGTTCCTTGTAGAGTTGTTCAGCGTGACCCTCATTGTACTGGGGTAATAGAGGCCATATCGTGCCTGAAGCTTTTGCAGAAGCGGCCTTCACGCGAGCAATTCCTTTCTGCGGTCCATTGTGGGTTTGCTCAAGTCAGGGAAGAAGGAAATCTTCTGTCCCTGCAGGTTCAACGATGCCTCTTTCTTTGAAGCTTGGAGTATTTGCAGCACGTGTGGGTAGCGCAGGACCTTCATCACAATAGGCCGCGGGTATTTACTGGACTTTGACCTGTGCAGTGGTACACGATGTGCCCGCTCGAGCTCAAAGACCTTAGTGAAGGAAATCTGCAGAATCTCCGGGATCAGCTTCTCAAGGTATTCGATCGTATTTGCCCCTTCATCTCCCTCAGGGATTCCTAACAGGCGGATGTTATTACGCCTTGATCGATTATTATGATCCTCCAGTTGAGTCTCAATCATCTTAATACGCCGTGATAAAGATCCTACACATTCAAGCATGGCGCCATGTTTTTGTACTATTCCTTCCGTCGTAGTTAATCGACTATTCATATCTTGCATTTTTCCCTTCACTTCGTTTAAATCTCCCTGGATCGCCGACAAGGACGAAGTATTGGCTACAATTAATTCCTTCACATTTCTCAGCTCCACTAAAATCTCTTATGCCTTCCCCCGCAGTTTCCTTACCGGCCACGGCCATTTTTTGTGGAGATCCGGCCTCCGGTTTCAACCTCTTCGGTGCTGAACTGGTGCCTTGCGGGAATTCCAATCGCGCCGGTTTTAGCGCTGACATTGTCTATTATTCAGAGCTAGTCCAGTATTCACCTTTGGGGTCTATCTACGATGAGATAAGCTCAGGATTCTTGTCTGGCAACGGGAGCTTGAAATTACACGTCCATTCTGCTCCGCAGTTGGCTCCGCCCCCCCAGACCAAAACTTTTGATGATCCAAGAGATCTATGCACATTACTGGAGGATAAGGAGTCAGTGGTGATGCGGTAAAGGTTATATTACATGTCCTACTTGCTACAGTTTTATGGCGCTTGCCATCATGGGCATTTGGCTGGTCTGAGATCGTGTGAAGGAGACCTATTTACGCAGAAGCGACATCTAAGCATGTATTTCTGTTATGTACTGGGACATTTATTCTGTCTCCTTTAAAGGACATTAACTCTATTCTTAATAAGGGAGGTGGGCAAGATGTGATATTCTGAGAGTTACAGAAATGTGGAAGTGTTGGGTCATTGAGCCCTCCATGTCTGTCAGGCCTGCAGCTGCGATAAGCATGGACATAGTGCCAAAAACCGTTTCCTCCAGTCTACCATCGCCTTCACGAAGTCAGGGAAAAAGAGGAATTTGTGCCCCTGATATTCCAAGGGAGAGTGTGCTCTGGCTGCTTCCATTATTTGCGTGACCTGTTGAAAGCGCAGAACTTTTTGGATGATTGGACGTGGACGCTTGTTCGAAATCACGGACTGAGTAGGCACTCGATGGGCGTGCTTGATCTCAAAAGGCATGGCAAACTTCAATCTCAACACACCCGGGATCATTGCTTGTAAGAAGGCCAACATATCTGAACCTTTGGCTCCCTCGGGAACTCCCAGGATTCTTATGTTGTTCCTTCAAGCGCGATTGTTACCATCTTCCAACTCTCTTTGCAGTGACCATATCAGCTTTGCTTGCTTCTCAACGGCCCTGAACTGCTCCCCATGCATTGCCACCACGCTCTCCACCTTCTTCAATCTCACCATAATTGACTCCAAGCTGTTTTTCAAGGCACTGATATCCTCCTGCATTGTGCACAACAAATCTCCATTAGATTTAACCAAGTCCTTAACAGCGCGAATCTCAGCAAGAAGTTACTGCAAGGCCGCAGGACAATCTCAGATGACCACCATCATCATCAGAGAGGCTCTGTTTTGGTTCTCTTTGCGCTGGTATTTTGAGATACTTGGTAATCCAGACGTGTTGGTTTGGGGCCAGACATATCCAACGTCGAATGATACCAAAATAGGTAGGATCTACTTAGTTAAAGTCTGCAGAAGTCAGGATTCTTGACCATTACCCTCCAGAGCTCAGCTCTTACACGTCCATCTTACCCGAAGTTAGGCTCCGTCCCCTCCAAGAAAATACTTTGTATTTGTTTACTGAAGGTCCAGGACTGGTGGCTGCAGCCTGCCAGAGTGTAAATGGGAAAACCGGGACTGGATCGCTTTGTTGCCCTACGCTTTAATGAAGCTGCTTAAGCGTTTAGATGAGCATGTATCAAGAAAGCAAGGTGCTGCTTGTATTAAAGGGCATGCAGATGTATTAAGTTAGATATTAAGGTGACTCTGCTATGTTAGTAGAGGAGTCAAGCACCGTATGGGACCATTATGTAGTGGCTGAATTGTTGTAAACAAGTTTATTTTGTGATTTCCTTTTTTTTTTTTGTAAACCATTAGAGATGTGGAATTTGAGGCTACTTATTTAATTATTTATTTATTTAACTGTATTTATATCCCGCTTTTCACCGGGTCAAAGCGGTGTAACACATAACAGGGGGGGGGGAATCAATGGTTATAGGGTGGGGCCATCACCATGGGGCAACATTAATGATTTGGGATGGACATAGACATTTACAATCCTACAGTTTCTAATCATGGGTTCTTGAAGAGGGGGTGGTGTTTCTGTTCAGAGATGTTCACGGAATAGGACCGTTTTCAGCTGTTTTTTGAAAGATGTGAGATCACCGTTGTTTCTGATGTGGTTCGGCAGAGAGTTCCAGAGGGACTTGGGTGCTGCTCCTGTTAGAGGCTACCTCCCAGGGAGGAAAGGGTGCAAGGGAGACTGCAGAGAAGTCACTGATGGTGCCCCCTAGTTGGGATAGTACTCACTGAAATCTGTACCAACTTTTTTGGAGACATTTTTTAGGGTTAAAACAATGCACACAGGGGCATGTTTACTAAACCACCCTAAGAATCAGCATCTTAGTATGCACTTAGTTCTATGGAGGTTTTCCAGTTTTTTGCAATGAGTATCAAATTTTTTATTTTCTCCCAGTTGGTGAGGGGTCTTATGTGTGCACTAGATGCAAGGAGTTCTATGTTCTCAGGGAACGAGTCTGATCTCTAGAGGCTAGAGTAACAGACTTGGAGGTCATAGGGAAGACAGAGAGGTACATAGACGAGACCTACAGGGATATAGTACTGAAGTCCCACCTCCAGTCTGGTAGCGTCCCTGTTGCCATGGAGGAGAGAGGTCAGGTGACAGGAGAGCATCACCCTGGTGCAGCAGGAAGTGATCCTGTAGATAGGACCTGTCCTCCAGGTGATGTAAAACCCTCTCGCACCAAGGAGGTTTCTCCAGGGCCATGTGCTCAGGAGGGAAGAGTTAGGACAGCCGTTATAGTTAGTGATTCGATCATTAGGCATGTAGATAACTGGGTGGCTGGTGGACATTTTTATTTTTTTATTTACATTCTCTTATATACCGCGCTATTCTGCATCAGTGCGGTTTACATTGAACAAACTGATATTACATTGAACAGGGCATTATAACTTGGAGATAACTATTTTACAGGGAACATGGGCTATGGAGGGTTAAGTGGCTTGCCCAAGACCACAAGGAGTACCTGTGGGACTAGAAACCCCAGTCCTTCCGGCCCAAGGTTGCTGTCCTCTAGTGGGATTTGAACCCCCGACCTTCCGGCCTGAAGTACCTTGCCCCAACCACTAGGCCACTCCTCCACTCCAGTATGCATTTAAGACATGAGGATCGCCTGGTAACATGCCTGCCTGGTGTGAAGGTACATAAGAACATAAGATATGCCATACTGGGTCAGACCAAGGTCCATCAAGCCCAGTATCCTGTTTCCAACAGTGGCCAATCTAGGTCATACGTGCCTAGCAGTTTCCCCAAAAGACACAGGTTCCACAATGCTTGTATTGGGTCAAGCAATGATATCCTGGGTCCCTTCTTAATAATGGTTTATGGACCTTTCCTCCAGGAAATTGTCCAAACCTTTTTTAAACCCAGCTACACTAACAGCCTTTACTGCATCCTCCGGTAACAAATTCCAGAGTTTGATTACACGTTGAGTGAAAAAATATTTTCTTTTATTAGTCTTAAATAGTTTACCCTGTAGCTTCATTGCATGTCCCCTAGTCTTTCTATATACTGATAATGTAAAGAATCAATCTACGTTTACCCATTCCACTCCGTTCATTAATTTATAGACTTCTATCATATGTCCCCTCATCCATCTCTTTTCCAGGTTAGAGAGCCCTAACCTTTTTTAGCCTTTCTTCATAGGGGTATCCTTCCATCCCCTTTACCATTTTGGTGGCTCTTCTCTGAACCCTTTCCAATAACGCTATATCTTTTTTAAGATACGGTGACCAGAACTGCACACAATATTCAAGGTGCGATCTCAAAATGGAACGATATAGAGGCATTATAAGATTCTTTGTTTTATTTTCCATTCCTTTCCTTATGATACCTAGCATTCTATTTGCTCTCTTGGCCGCCGCTGCACACTGGGCCGAGGGTTTTAACATGTTATCCACAATGACGCCTAAATCTTTTTCCTGGGTGGTGGTTCCTAATGTGGAACCTTGCATCGTGTAACCATAGTTTGGGTTGTTCTTCCCTAGGTGCATAACTTTGCACTTGTCCACATTAAATTTCATCTGCCATTTTTGATGCCCAGTCTTCTAAATTATCATGATCCTCTTGCAATTTTCCACAATCCTCTTGGGTTTTAACAGTCTTAAATAGTTGTGTATCATCTGCAAATATGATAACCTCACTCGTTATTCTCTTTTCAGGTCATTTATGAATATGTCAAAAAGCAGCAGACCCAGCACAGATCCCTGGGGTACACCACTATTCACCTTCTTTATTGGGAAAATTGGCCATTTAGCCCTACCCTCTGCTTTCTATCTTTTAACAAGTTCCTGATCCACAATAGTACTCTGCCTCCTATCCCATGACTCTTTAGTTTTGCCAAAGGTCTCTGATTTCAAAGGCTTTCTGAAAGTCCAGATGCACTATATCAACTGACTCACCTTTGTCTACATGTTTATTCACACCTTCAAAAAAACATAACAGATTAGTAAGATAAGATCTTCCTTGTCTAAAGCCATGTTGGCTGTCTCCTATTAAGCCATGACTATCTACATTTTCAGCAATTTTGTTCTTTATGATGGTTCCTTCCATTTTTCCCGTTACTGAGGTCAGGCTCACCAGTCTGTAGTTTCCCAGATCACCCCTAGAACCCTTTTTGAAAATTGGTGTTACGTTTGCCATCCTCCAATCTTCAGGTATTATAGATGATTATAATTATAGTTCACAGATTACTAATAGCAGAGCTGCAATCTCATATTTCAGTTCTTTCATCACCCTTGGATGTATATCATCTGGCCCAGGTGATTTGCTACTCTTCAGTTTATCTAATAGTTGTAATACATCTTCCCAATGTATCGATATTTCCTTCAATTCTTCCACACCTTTAAATACCACTTCAGTCATGGGTAACATCCCTACATCTTCCTCAGTAAAGATTGAAGCAAAGAATTCATTCAGTCTCTCCGCTATCGCCTTGTCGCCTCTTAGTGCCCTCTATCATCTAATGGACCAACGGACTCTCTCCCGGTTTTTTTGCTACGAATGTACTTGAAAAAGTCTTCATTAGACGTTTATGCTTCCACAGCAAGCTTCTTCTCAAATTCTCCCTTTGCCTGCCTTATCAATGCCTTGCATTTAACTTGCCAGTGCTAGTGCTGTTTCCAGGTTTCGTCGTTTGGCTCTTTTTTTCCATTTCCTGAAAGATGCTTTTTTGGCAACAACAGCCTCTCTGACCTCACCTTTAAACCATGCTGGCAGTTTTTTTGACTTCCTTCCACTTTTCTTAAAGCGTGGAATACAGCTGGTCTGGGCTTCCAAGACAGTATTTTTCAACAACACCCAGGCTTGATGTAAGTCTTTAACCTTTGCAACTGCTCCTTTTAGTTTTTTCTTAAATATATTCCTCATTTTATCATAGTTCGAAAGTTAAAAGGTGGATTTCCTTACTATCTCTACTCCATTAATTAGATGAATCGCGATAATGCTATGATCACTATTGCCAAGTGGCCCCAACAACCTTATCTCTTGCACTAGATCTGGTGTTCCACAAAGGACTAGGTCCAATATGGCTTCCCCTCTGGTTGGTTCATGAACCAGCTGCTCCAAGAAGCAGTCATTTATTTCATCTAGGAACTTTATCTCCCTAGCATGTCCTGCCGTGACACTGACCCAGTCGATACCGGGGTAATTGAAATCACCCATTATTATTACTGTGATGTAACTTTTGTTAGATTCCTTGATATCTTTGAGCATTTCATCATCCATTTGTTCATTCTGGCCAGGCGGTCGATAGCACACATCCACTGCCATCACCTTCCCCTTTTTACATGGAATTTCAATCCATAGAGATTCTACAGCAAATTTTGTTTCCTGGAAAACTTTAATCCTTTCTGACTCAATGCCCTCTCTAACATAGAGCGCAACCCCTCCACTAATTTTATCAGCTCTATCATTATGATATAGTTTGTACCCAAGTATCACAGTGTCCCACTGGTTGTCCTCCTTCCACCATTTCTCTGAGATTCCAATCATATCTAACCTCTCATTTAGTGCTATATATTCTAATTCTCCCATCTTATTTTTTAGACTTGTAGCATTTGCATAGAAGCATTTTAGAGACTCTATTTTATTCATATTAATTTGGCTATTGGTATGCATGGGTAATTTGGGATCTTTAAGTTCTGTCTGCTCCATACTCGAGGGCATTTGGGCTACTTTACTCTTTTTTGGAACCTCTCTGCTTTTGGTAGTATCCTTCAAGGACCAACGAAGAGCACTTATCCACGTGCCAAGACAAAAACACACCGAAACCGTGGATTGCAATGGCCTGGCTGATTTTTATTGAATAAACAGTTCTTCCATTGCAATCCACGGTTTCGGTGTGTTTTTGTATCCTTCAAGGATACATTCTTCGAACCATGTGCTCTTGAGAGACTGTCGGCTTTCCCCTATTATCTAGTTTAAAAGCTACTCTATCTCCTTTTTAAAGGTTAATGCCAACATCCTGGTTCCAACCCAGTTAAGGTGAAGCCCATCCCTTCGGAAGAGACCCTCCTTTCCCTAGAATGCTCCCCAGCTCCTAACAAATCCAAAACCCTCATCCTTGCAACATCATCTCATCCACGTATTTAGACTCCGGAGCTCTGCCTGCCTTTTGGGTCCTGCGAGTGGAACAGGAAGTATTTCGGAGAATGCAACCCTGGAAGTCCTGGATTTCAGCTTCCTACCTAAAAGCCTAAATTTAGCATCCAGAACCTCTCTACCACATTTTCCTATGTCATTGGTACCGACATGTACCAAGACAGCAGACTCTTCCCCAGCTCAATCTAAGACCTTATCTAGGTGGCGTGTGAGGTCCGCTACCTTTGCACCATGTAGGCATGTTACCAGGCGATCCTCATGTCCACCAGCCACCCAGCTATCTACTTGCCTAATGATCGAATCACCAACTATAACGGCTATCCTAACCCTTCCCTCATGAGCACGTGGCCCTGGAGAAACGTCCTTGGTGCGAGAGGGTTTTACATCACCTGGAGGACAGGTCCTAGTCACAGGATCACTTCCTGCCACACCAGGGTGATGCTCTCCTGTCACATGACCTCTCTTCTCCATTGCAACAGGGATGCTGCCAGACTGGAGGTAGGACTTCAGGACTATATCCCTGTAGGTCTCATCTATGTACCTCTCTGTCTTTCTTATGTCTTCCAAGTCTGCTACTCTAGCCTCTAGAGAACAAACTCATTTCCTTAGAGCAAAAAGCTCCTTGCACCTAGTGCACACGTAAGACCTCTCACCAACTGGGAGAAAATCATACATGTGACTCTCAATGCAAAAGAATGGAAAGCCCCATCTTGCTACTGGACTGCTGTCTGCATCTTAGTTTTAAGCTTGTGTTTAGATCTTTAAGTTCTTTACTAGTGATCATAACATGATCGCCTTTGATTTTAATTAGTGGAGGAGGGATAGTAAGGAAATCCACAGTACTACCCTTTAACTTTCGAAAGGGAGACTATGATAAAATGAGGAAAACAGTTAAGAAAAAACTAAAAGGAACAGTTGCAAAGGTTAAAGACGTACATCAAGCTTGGGTGTTGTTGAAAAATACTATCTTGGAAGCCCAGACCAGCTGTATTCCATGCGGAAGCAAAAACGCGAAATAAAGACCTTTTCAAGTACATTCGTAGCAAAAAACCTGTGAGAGAGTCAGTTGGTCCATTAGATGATAAAGGGGTTAAAGGAGCACTAAGAGGCGACAAGGCGATAGTGGAGAGACTGAATGAATTCTTTGCTTCAGTCTTTACTGAGGAAGATGTAGGGATGTTACCCATGACTGAAGTGGTATTTAAAGGTGTGGAAGAATTGAAGGAAATATCGATACATCGGGAAGATGTCTTACAACTATTAGATAAACTGAAGAGTAGCAAATCACCTGGGCCGGATGGTATACATCCAAGGGTGTTGAAAGAACTGAAATTTGAGATTGCAGACCTGCTATCAGTAATCTGTGAACTATCATTAAAATCATCTCTAATACCTGAGGATTGGAGGATCGCCAATGTAACACCAATTTTTAAAAAGGGTTCGAGGGGTGATCCGGGAAACTACAGACCGGTGAGCCTGACATCAGTACCGGGAAAAATGGTAGAAACCATCATAAAGAATAAAATTACTCAGCATGTAGATAGTCATGACCTAATGGGAGACAGCCAACATGGCTTTAGACAAGGAAGATCTTGTCTTACTAATCTGTTATGTTTTTTTGAAGGAGTGAATAAACAGGTGGACAAAGGTGAGTCGGTTGATATTGTGTATCTGGACTTCCAGAAAGCCTTTGACAAGGTCCCTCATGAGAGACTTTTGGCAAAACTAAAGAGTCATGGGATAGGAGGCAGTGTACTACTGTGGATCAGGAACTGGTTAAAAGATAGAAAGCAGAGGGTTGGGCTAAATGGCCAATTTTCCCAATGGAGAAAGGTGAATAGTGGTGTACCCTAGGGATCTGTGCTGGGTCCGCTGCTTTTTGACATATTCATAAATGACCTGGAAAGTGGAATAACGAGTGAGGTTATCAAATTTGCTGATGACACAAAACTATTTAGAGTTGTTAAAACCCAGGAAGATTGTGGAAAATTGCAAGAGGATCTTGATAAATTGGAAGACTGGGCATCAAAATGGCAGATGAAATTTAATGTGGAGAAGTGCAAGGTTATGCACCTAGGGAAGAACAACCCAAACTATGGTTACACGATGCAAGGTTCCACATTAGGAACCACCACCCAGGAAAAAGATTTAGGCGTCCTTGTGGATACCATGTTAAAACCCTCGGCCCAGTGTGCAGCGGCGGCCAAGAGAGCAAATAGAATGCTAGGTATGATAAGGAAAGGAATGGAAAATAAAACAAAAGATATTATAATGCCTCTATATCGTTCCATGGTGAGACCGCACCTTGAATATTGTGTGCAATTCTGGTCGCCGTATCTTAAAAAGGATATAGCGATTTTAGAAAAGGTTCAGAGAAGAGCCACCAAAATGGTAAAGGGGATGGAAGTCTACTCCTATGAAGAAAGGCTAAAAAGGTTGGGGCTCTTTAGCCTGGAAAAGAGACGGCTGAGGGGAGATATGATAGAAGTCTATAAATTAATGAACGGAGTGGAACGGGTAAACGTAGATCGATTGTTTACCTTATCAGAATATAGAAAGACTAGGGGACATGCAATGAAGCTACAGGGTAAACTATTTAAGACTAATAAAAGAAAATATTTTTTCACTCAACGTGTAATCAAACTCTGGAATTTGTTACCGGAGGATGTAGTAAAGGCTGTTAGTGTAGCTGGGTTTAAAAAAGGTTTGGACAAGTTCCTGGAGGAAAGGTCCATAAACCATTATTAAGAAGGGACCCAGGATATCAATGCTGAACCAATACAAGCATTGTGGAACCTGTGTCCCTTGGGGAAACTGCTAGGTACGTATGACCTAGATTGGCCACTGTTGGAAACAGAATACTGGGCTTGATGGACCTTGGTCTGACCCAGTATGGCATATCTTATGTTCTTATGTTCTTATGTACTTACTAAGGGTTGCTATGGATATTTATACTAATAAAATTGTACCTAATATGTTTAATATACCTTGTTCATCTGAAGTTTAATTAAGCTTTGGTCCTTAGTGTATGACTGATTTGGATAACAAGCTGCACCTGAGAGCACCTCCTTTCCTTTAAGATGTGTAAGTACCTATAAAGCTATGATTATCCCAGGGGTGGGTGGGTGTTGGGGAAAGAGGGAGGGAAATAACACTTATTAAAAGAGGGCTGCTACACAATACCCTGTCCTGTGCTTCTGAGGTAAACTGTGACCAACTTCCTGGGTGTTTAACAGTCCTTGCTTGGATAGAAGGAGTCTTTCAAAATGGCCTTTTGACCTGCCACCTGGTGTTAACACCTATCGCAAAGGTTTCACAGGTCTCTTGCCCCCTAAGTAGAAGGCCTCTTTGTAAAGGTCTCTAGAAGACTTTATTTGTTGCTCAAAGAATACTGACCCTGTTTTGCCTTTTATGCTAAGTTATATTCTGATTTGATTTAAATTAAAGCTCTTTGCTGCTGCTAGGCTCTGACTTATTATGAAATTTAAACTAGAAGCTTTCTGCTGGGTTTTAAATTTAACCACAAAACTCTCTTCTGTGTTTTAAATTTAAACTAAAAGTACTTTGCTGATACTAGGCCCTGAGTGAGTATTAAATTTAAACTACAAGCTCTCTGCTGGGTATGAAATCCAACCAGAAAGCTCTCTTCTGGGTTTTAAATTAAACTAAACTGCTGCTACTAGGCCCTGACTGATTTAACAAATACACTGGGTTCACAGATTAATCAGATTTAATCCAAAGAAGTCGCTTCAGAAAAATTCCCAGAAGTATATATTCACAATTGCAGATCTCTCTCCAGAAGTAGCAGTCCCCTTTTCTAAGGTCTTAGATAGTGCTGGGAAGGAGTCTGCTGTCTTGGTACATGTCGGTATCAGTGACATAGGAAAATGTGGTAGGGAGATTCTGGAGGCTAAATTTAGGCTTTTAGGTAGAAAGGTGAAATCCAGAACTTCCAGGGTTGCATTCTCCAAAATGTTTACCGTTCCACACGCAGGACCCAAAAGGCAGGCAGAGCTCCGGAGTCTCAATGTATGAATGATATGATAGTGCAAGGATGAGGGTTTTGGATTTGTTAGGAAATAGGTAACATTCTGGGGAAAGGAGGGACTCTTCTGCAGGTATGGGCTCCACCTTAACCGGATGGAACCAGGCTGCTGGCATTAAACTTTAAAAAGGAGATGAGAGGAACTTTTAAACTAGATAATAGGGGAAACCCAACAGCCGCCCAAGAGCGCATGGATCGGAACAATGTATCCTTGAAGAATACTAGCAAAAGATTGAAGTTAGGGCATATCAGCAGAGGGGTTTCAATAAAGACAAAAGTAGACCAAGTGCCTTTGAGTACAGAGCAGACAGAGCTTAAAGATTCCAAATTACCCCTGCATACCGATAGCCAGATTAATATGAATAAAATAAAGCCTCTAAAATGACTGTATGCAAATGCTAGAAGTCTAAAAAATAAGATGGGAGAGTTAGAATATATAGCACTAAATGAGAGGTTAAGAAACAGAGAAAAATGACGACAGAAAAAGACCACTTGGCCTATCAACAACTACAACAGTCCCCTTTTTTCCTTTAGAGATCATCTGTGTTTGTTCCATGCTTTTTTGAATTTAGATACTGTTCTCATCTCTACCACCTCCACTGGGAGACTATTCCGCGGATCCACCACTCTTTCCATAAAGAAATATTTCAGCATATCACTCCTGAATCTATCCCCTTTCACCCTCATCAGATGTCCCCTCATAGCAGAACTTGCTTTCAATCAAAAGAGGCTCTCCCCCTGTGCATTTATGCCACGGAGTTATTTAAATGTCTCAATCATATCACCTCTATTCCGACTTTCCTCTAAGGTGTACATATTAAGATCCTTAAGTCTGTCCTCATATGCTTTATCATGAAGACCACTAACTATTTTAGTAGCCACCCTCTGTACTGACTCCATCCTGTTTATATTCTTTTGAAGGTGGGGTCTCCAGAATTGCACACAGTACTCCAAATGAGGTCACACCAAGATTTATACAGAGGCAATATCACCTCCTTTTTTCTGCTATCCATTCCTCTCCCTATGCACTCAAGCATCCTTCTAGCTTTTGCCGTCGCCTTTTCTACCTGTTTAGCTACTTTAAGATCATCAGACACATCCACACTGAGGTCCTGCTCTTCTTTAGTGATCAAAAGTACTTCACCCCTATACTATATTGCTCCCTTGGATTGCTGCAGCCCAAATGCATGACCTTGCATTTTTTAACATTAAATCCCAGCTGCCAAATTCTAAACCATTCTTCAAGTTTAGCTAGATCCCTCCTCATGTTATCTACACCTTCCTGGTTGTCTACTCTATTGCAGATTTTGGTATCATCCACAAAGAGGCAAACCTTACCCGACAGTCCTTCCACTATATCACTAACAAAAATGTTAAAAAGAATCGGACCAAGGACAGATCCCTTGGGCACACCACTGGTAACATCCTTCTCCTCAGAGTGAGCTCCATTTATCTGTACCATCTGTCGCCTCCCACTCAACCACTTTCTAACCCAAGCAGTAACTTAAGGGTCAATCCCTATGGTGCTCAGTTTGTTTCTAAGTCGCCTGTGAGGAGCAGTGTCAAAGGCTTTACTGAAATCTAAATACACCACATCTAGGGCTCTCCTTTGGTCCAACGTCCTGGTCACCCAGTCAAAAAAAATCAATCACATTTGTCTGACAAGACCCGCCTTTGGTGAATCCATGCTGCCTTAGATCCTGTAATCCACTGGACTCCAGAAGCCTTACTATTTTCTCTTTCAGCAGCGTTTCCAATAATTTACTCACCACCAATGTTAAACTAACCGGCCTAAAGTTTTCAACCACATCCTTACTTCCGCCTTTGTGTAAAGGGCCCACATGATCCTCTCTCCAGTCCTTTTGCACCACTCCCGACTCCAACAAGGCATTGAAAAAGTCAGTCAGTGGAGCTGCTAGAACGTCCCCAAGTTCCCTCAGTATTCTAGGATGTATCCCATTCGGTCCCATCGCTTTATCTTCTTTAAGTTTAGCTAGGTTCTCACGAACACAGTCTTCTGAAAATTCTTCAAGATGCCCCTCACTTCTGTTCCTGTTTGTGGGTGTTTTCTGAGATCATGTTCCTGGTTATTCATCTGTGAACACAGAACAGAAATATTTGTTAAGCAATTCCTCTTTATCCTCATCAGCTTCTACATATTCCTCCGCTTCACCCTTGAGTCTGACAATACCACTTTTGCCCTTCCTCTTCTCACTAACATATCTGAAAAATGTCTTATCCCCCCATTTTATTGTATTAGATATTTCCTCCTCTTTTTGAATCTTTGCTTTCCTGACTACTTTTCTAGCTTATCTAAGTTTTTCCAAATATAGATGCCTGTCTTTCTCTCTCTGTGATCTTTTGTATTTCATGAAGGCCTCCCTCATTTTCTTCACCTTTTAAGCAACTTCTTTCGGAAAGCATAGCGGTCTCCTTAGTATCTCAGAGACATGATGGAAAGAGGGCATCCAGTTGAATACCTATGATACCTAGGTAAAAAACTATATCATAACGATAGAGCAGATCAAATTGGCATTTGATTTAATAAATGGAGAAGGGAGTGTAAGGAAATCCACAATACTACCTTTTAACTTTCAAAAGGGAGACTATGATAAAATGAGGAAAACAGTTAAGAAGTGGAGGAGTGGAGTGCAGGAGTGGCCTAGTGGTTGGGGCAAGGTACTCAGGCCAGAAGGTCAGAGGTTCAAATCCCACTAGAGGACAGCAACCTTGGGCCGGAAGGACTGGTGTTTCTAGTCCCACAGGTGCTCCTTGTGGTCTTGAGCAAGCCACTTAAACCTCCATTGCCCATGTTCCCTGTAAAATAGTTATCTCCACATTATAATGCCCTGTTCAATGTAATTTCAGTTTGTTCAATGTAAACCACACTGATGCAGAATAGTGTGGTATATAAGAGATTATAAATAAATAAAAGAAGCAGTTGCAAAGGTTGAAGATTTACATCAAGCTTGGGTGTTGTTTAAAAATACTATCTTGAAAGCCCAGACCAGCTGTATTCCTTGCTTTAAGAAAAGGGGAAGGAAGTGGTGGAGGTGTTGTGCTTTATATTACAGAGGGCATTGAGTCACAAAGGATTAAATTTTTGCAGGAAACAAAATTCACTGTAGAATCTCTATGGATTGAAATTCCATGTATAAAGGGGAAGGGGAAAGTGATGACCAGAATGAATAAATGGATGATGAAATGCTCAGAGAAATCAGGGAAACTAACAAAAGTTATAGCACAGTAATAATAATGGGTGATTTCAATTATCCCGGTATCGACTAGGTTAGTGTCATGGCAGGACATTCTAGGGAGATAAAGTTTCTACATGAAATAAATGACTGCTTCTTGGAGCAGCTGGTTCATGAACCGACCAAAGGGGAAGCCATTTTGGACCTAGTCCTTAGTGGATCACCAGATCTGGTGCAAGAGATAAGGGTGTTGGGGCCACTTGGCAATAGTGATCATAGCATGAACGCGTTTGATTTAATAAATGGAGGAGGGAGGGTAAGGAAATCCACAATACTACCTTTTAACTTTCAAAAGGGAGACTATGATAAAATGAGGAAAACAGTTAAGAAAAAAATAAAAGAAGCAGTTGCAAAGGTTGAAGATTTACATTAAGCTTGGGTGTTGTTTAAAAATACTATCTTGAAAGCCCAGACCAGCTGTATTCCTTGCTTTAATAAAAGTGGAAGGAAGTCCAAAAAAATGCCAGCATGGTTTAAAGGTGAGGTCAGAGAGGTTGTTGTTGCCAAAAAAGCATCTTTCAAGAAATAGAAAAAGGAGCCAAATGACGAAAACTGGAATCAACACAAGCATTGGCAAGTTAGATTATTTTATTTATTATTTATTTTATTTAAAGTCTTTTCTATACCGTGCTCTTCAAATCAGCTCAGTTTACATATAACAGAAACTTTATCCATGAGTAAGGAGAAACCATACTGGACTTACATAAAACAGGATAGAAGAACTTGGGTTGAACTGGGTAAACTATCTACAACTCTAGGCTAAGGCAGATTGCTATCTGTATGCATCTGCTGGGAGAAAGTGGTGCTATTGTGTGGTGCTGGTGTCATGTGTGGTAGTTGGGATGGGGTGATTGAGGGTGACAGACTGGTGTCTGGCAAGGCATTGATAAGACAGGCAAAAAGAATTTGAGAAGAAGCTTGCAGTGGAAGCAAAAATGCATAATAAAGACTTTTTCAAGTACATTCGTAGCAAAAAACTTGTGAGAGTCAATTAGACGATTAGAAGGGTTAAAGGGGCACTAAGAGGGGACAAGGCCATAGCGAAGAGACTGAAGGAATTCTTTGCTTTGGTCTTTACTGAGGAAGATGTAGGAATGTTACCCATGGCTGAAATGATATTTAAAGGAGATGCTGCAGAAGAATTGAAGGAAATATCGATACACCGGGAAGATGTAGTACAACTATTTGATAAACTGAAGAGTAGCAAATCACCTGGACAGGATGATATAATCCAAGAGTGTTGAACGAACTTCAATATGAGATTGCCTACCTACTATTAGTAATCTGTGAACTATCATTAAAATCATCTGTAATATCCTAAAATTGGAGGATGGCCAATGTAACGCCAATTTTTAAAATGGGCTCCACGGGTGATCCGGGAAACTACAGACTGGTGAGCCTGATGTCAGTACCTGTAAAAATGGTAGAAACCATCATAAACAACAAAATTAGTGAACATGTAGTTAGTCATGGTTTAATGGGTGACAGCCAACATGGCTTTAGCCGAGGAAGGTCTTGTCTTACTAATCTGTTATGTTTTTTTGAAGGTAACATGTAGACAAAGGTGAGTCCATTGAAATAGTGCAGGCATGTCCTGTAGATCGCGGAGGGGTCAGAGGTAGATCGCCAGCCCCACTTGGCTCCATCTCTCCAACAGCTCGCCCTATCGCTAGGAGAGAGCTTGTGCCGGCAGGTCGTCTGCCGATGGCTTGCTGCCTCTACTGATCCTTTGCCTATCTTTTTTCCCTGCCTGCAGGAATCTTGCCTGTGGGTGTATTGGGGGCGCTTGTTGTTTTCGTGCCAATAGTTTGTGGGTACTCCAGGGGGCCGCTGCCCGCACCCTGCGAGGAGATGCCAGAGGCCTGGCGTCATACCTGGTCTCCTGCCTCTCAGAATCACCCATTCCTACCCCCACCCCAACACCCCTTTGAAGTGTATTATATACCGGGTGATATCCATTTGCCCGGGCTTTACCTGTATACACTTACCGTATTAGTTGTGTCATTTTCAGAACGAGAAGTATGTGACAGAAATCTGTTCTGTTATCCAGGAATTTGAAAATAGATTCTGTGACTTCCAAAATAATGGAACAGTTGTGGAATACTTGTCATACGCATTCAAAGTAGATGTGGACATTAAAGAAACTGCAGCTGCTATCAGTAAAAATTACTCATTGAACAAGCCATCTCTTGAAAACGAAATATTAACCCTTAAAAATGACATTTTTCTCAAGACCTGTGCTGTGCAAGAATCGTTTTGGAAGCTAGTGCCTAGAGACAAATTTCCCAACTTGAGAAGATGCAGTGAAGCTGTACACTCCTGTTTCAGTTCAACTTAAATGTCTGAATCTGCATTTTCCCGTATGAAAATGACAAAGAGTATAGAATGTTCCAACATGCCAGATGAACATCTCCAGGATTCCCTGAGATGGGCCCTCACAAAATATTCACCCAACTTCAAAAAGCTGGTGGATGAAATGCAGGCTCAGACGTCTCACTAATGAGCAAGAACAAAATATTAAAGATTGTGCAAGATCAGCCTGGATCAACACTCGACCTAAATTTAACAGAAATTACTCAATAAAAGTTAAAGAAAGTTATTAAGACAGTTAAAGAAAGTTATTACTCAATAAAACGTTGAGAAAAAATGTACTTTCCATTTCCCCTCACAGTTCTTACTGGATCTTCGTCTGTCTGTTTTCTTTTTGCTTAATTTGCTTAACAGCTGATCAAATCCAAGTAAATGACAGAAGTTTCATTAAAAATGGGGGGGGGGGAATCCTCCAAATTTATTGGGTTAAAATTTAATTTGAAACTAATTTGAAACTTAATTTTCATGGTGGTAGATCACCGGCACTTTTGGCCGGAAAAAGTAGATCACGACCTGTTTGAAGTTGAACATGCCTGATATAGTGTATCTGGACTTTCAGAAAGCTTTTGACAAGGTCCCTCATGAGAGACGTTTGGCAAAATTAAAAAAATAATGGGATAGGAGGCAGTGTACTATTGTGGATCAGGAAATAGAAAACAGAGGATAGGGCTAAATGGCCAATTTTCTCAGTGGAGAAAGGTGATTCCCCAATTGTGTTGGGACCACTTTGATTAAAGGATAAGGTGGTATACAAAACTGTCTATATAAATAAATAAATAGTGGAGTACCCCAGGGATCTGTGCTGCGTCCGCTGCTTTGTAACATATTTATAAATGACCTGGAAATGGGAATAACGAATGAGATTTTCAAAATTGCAGATGACACAAAACTATTTAAAGTTGTTAAAACGCTTGAGGATTATGGACAATTGCAAGAGGATCTTGATAAATTGGAAGACTGGGCATCCAAATGGCAGATGAAATATAATGTGGACAAGTGCAAAGTTATGCACCTAGGAAAGAAAAACCCAAACTATGGTTACACGATGCAAGATTCCACATTAGGAACTACCACCCAGGAAAAAGATTTAGGCGTTATCGTGGATAACATGTTAAAACCCTCCACCCAGTGTGCTGCTGCAGCCAAGAGAGCAAATAGAATGCTAGATATCTTAAGGAAAGGAATGGAGAATAAAACAAAGGATATTAAAATGCCTCTATATCGTTCCATGGTGAGACCGCACCTTGAATATTGTGTGCAGTTCTGGTTGCCAAATCTTAAAGAGGATATAGCGTTATTAGAAAAGGTACAGAGAAGAGCCATCAAAATGATAAAGGGGGTTGAAGGATACCCCTATGAAGAGAGGCTTAAAAGGTTAGAGTTCTTCAACCTGGAAAGAAACAGCTGAGGGGAGATATGATAGAGGTCTATAAATTAATAAATGGAGTGGAACAGGTAAAAGTAGCTTGATTGTTTACTCCATCAAAATATAGAAAGTCTAGGGGGCATTCAATGAAACTACAGGGTAACCTATCTAAGATTAATAAGACAAAATATTTTTTCACTCAACATGTAATCAAACTCTGGAATTTGCTTCCGGAGGATGTAGTAAAAGCTGTTAGTGTAGCATTGTGGATTCTGCGTCTTTTTGGGGAAACTGCTTGGTACTTGAGACCTATATTGGCCACTGTTGGAAACAGGATACTGGGCTTGATGTACCTTGGTCTGACCCAGTATGGCATATCTTATGTTCTTATGTAAAAATTGGTCTGGGAGGTGTCATGCTAACTGTTGGGAGTATTTCTGGCAAGTCCCCGTATAGTTGATGTGGTAGAACGTACCTCAGTGTGCAAAGTCTTTAACCACAATTAACATGAATGCACTTACCGCCACCCATTACCAGTCCAGTCCCCATCCAATTGCATGCTAAGCAGTTAGCATGGAACTTTTGCCAAGCTGACATGTTTAGCACACAGTAATGGTTACGATGGCCCCACACTAAGCAATTGGCATGTACTAAATCTCACACTGTTAGTGCACTTTAGTAACTATGCCCTATAGTTTTCAAAAAAAGCAAAACTACAGACATTGTCATCTCCACTGGCCTAATTCCTTTCCAGGAACACTTCTGCAAAAATGAGGTAAAAGTATGTGTAAACGTTTGCTTAAAATTCTCTTATCTAGGAGGTATAGATTAGTGAGAAACAGAGAAATGAGATGAAGAGATGTGGAAATAGAAATCTGTCAAGGAAAAAGAGCATAAGAACATTATTTATTTTATTTAAAATGCTTATATACCATATTTTCTATACTGGGTCAAACCAAAGGTCCATCGTTCCCAGTATCCTGGATTGGCCACTGTTTCCAGCAGTGGGCAATCCAGGTCACAAGTCCCTGTCAAGTTCCCAAAAGGTAAGCAGATTCCATGCTACTTATCTCAGGGGTAAGCAGTGGATTTTCCCAAGTCCACTTTAGTAATGTTTATGGATTTTTCCTCCAGGAACTTGTCCAAATGTTTTTTTAAACCCAGCACCACTAATAGCTTTTACTGTATCCTCAGACAACGAATTCCAGAGCTTAATTACGCAATGAGTAAACACAAGACGTGGGGGACTGGAGGAATAAGAAATGGCAAAGTGGCACCAAATATTTCAGTGCTTCTGAATATCGCTTTCTGTAGATAGATTTTTAAGTGTGGTATAGAATAATTTTTTTTGTGCTGGCATTAATGACTTACTGTAATCATTTTAAATGTACAGTCGTTCCTATGTAATATATATATATATATATATATATATATATATATATATATATTTCTCTATTCAGTCCTCCCAACACCGAAGCCAATTAGGTTTTCAGGATATCCACAGTAAATATGCATGAAAGAAGCTTGCCCGCATTGCCTCTCTTTTTGTGCAGATCTCTCTCTCTCTCATGTATATCGATAAATAGATTATTTATTTATGTATTTGCCTGCTTGCTTTATTTATATACCGCCTTTATATTTTTGTATTTGACTCCACCTTTCTGGTAGTAGTTCAAGGCAAATTACATTCAAGCATGGGCATTCAGGTGTGAATATCCGGAACACCTGACCAGCTGAGGGATGTCCCAAGGACTGGGTTGCAAAACCCTGTGCTGAAGGTATAAGAGAAGTTTCCACATATAAAAAATCAAAAAGACAAGGCAGTATAAATAATAATTCCAGTCTGATCCAAATCACATAGTTTGAAATTGAACCACAAATAAATAAATGATGGGCAGCAATCTACCGTGGGAAAATAGAGAGTCTGGCTAGTAGTTAATTATGGGGTGCTATGGCAGCGTTGTCAGCACTTGCTGGTCCTCTGTGACTAATCCTTTTCTGGGGTCTGGACAGGTGGCAAATAGTGATGCCTTAGTTTCTTTCAGCTATCATTAAGCAGCTCTTTAGAACCTGTTCTTGGATGTTTTCCAACTTTTAAGGATCTCGCTGACAGGTTCTCTGTCACAATTTGTGACTACAAAGATAAGAGGATGTGAACTTGACTTCCATCTTATTAATTGGCATTTTGCGTCTACTCTCAGTACCTATACCTTCCCTTCTGAACTCCTGCTCCTGCTAATATTTTGTGCTAGGCATGTGGGAGAGCATCAAATATCTTGTGAGATTCCTATTTATTTATTAAGATTTGTTAAGCACCTTTTCTGTTATTCAGGAATTAACTGAAGGAGGTGCGAAACAATTATAATTGGACATGGGCAATTTAGAATTATAGTGTCAGTATGGCCTTAATAAAATGCTCAGATATCACCATAGTACACAATTAGAATAAGAAGGTAAATTGAAGACATAAAAACATAGACAGACCGTGAAGGTAATGCAGATATGGAACATACAGAGCGCTTAGCATTCTGTTTTAATGCATATTTTATTGTTTTGAGTTTTAGTGATATATATTTTATTGTACATATGTTTTGTTATCCTACACTTATTTCTTCTGTTGTAGTGTAAGCCTCTTGGAAACCACTGATTTGCAGCATTATTTCTTTTTATATAAAATAAATAAATAAATAACAGGTCGTCTAGGTTATTTGGGCAGGAAGGTGCTTATTTTTCATCTATTTTATAAAAACACAAGGAACCTATATGTCTTTAAAAAATACTAGCACAGATCTTGCAGACTTCATGCCCACATTGAAAGGGTGGGCATTTCCATCTTCTTGGGAGCAGGCATAAATATTAGCATGTAAAGTACATGCATATGTGCGTATTTTATAAAATATGTGCATAAATTAAGACCATCCACCACACTTTGCCAAAACATTTCCCCTAAGTGTGTCACTTCTACAAATACAAGCCTACTTGCACCGTGTGCACTTTAAACATGACCTAATTTTATGAGGCCTTTTACATATGTAAATCAGTGTTTTACAAATAAAAAAGTTTATAAATTACCTTCATGCTATATAGCTAGACAAGATAGGATATAAGAAAAGAGATGTGAGAAATAACAGTATGTGACAACTTGAAGGAAAAATTGCACGAGTACGTGTGTACAGTAAGCTAGTCTTACTGCGTTGTGTGCAGTTAATCTTCATCAGGGGTGTGTGACTGGATAGCAAATCACCTCATCCATTAAAGTCTTGGGAAAGGAGCCATTCTTTTCCCGGCTTCCTGGAGTGAAAACTACTGCTTTACCATTTTAATTTTAAAAAGGGAGACTATGCAACCCATCTCATCTGATTTCTTTCATTGAATCTAAGAGGTTGGTACGGAACCGGGGGGGCAGGGGGGGGGGGCAGTCCATTGCCAGGCAGATTGCCACCCCTCCTCCTCCATGCAAGAGGGAAAACAAAAGCCTTACATACACATACACCTCATGCAGATTATACTCGTACCTGGCACAAAATTCTCACAGATTCTTCTTACAAACAAAATCCTTTATTCCTTATATATCACAGAAACAAACATACAGGAAGCGCAACCAAAGCTAGCTAAATATAAAGTAGCTTAGATAATTCCTTCATCCTCTTCTTATTACAGCTATAAAGTAAATAAGAGCTTTCCTGTCTATCGACAGATCCTAGCACAGTGAAAGAGAAGGATATATGACAGTGAGATTCCTAGCTACACTCAAAGATAATCTAAGGAGACTTTCACCCAGACCATCATACCCACTCTCTCATTAGCAGACATACCGTGGAAATTTACAACCCACCCTCTTCAGAAGATGGGGTGCAAATTCCCAATCTTTTAAAAGTTCTGTCCTGTTATATAGTTTTCTTTCCAAATAGTCCCTTTGTTTTCGATTCCAGGCATCTGGATTTTCTCTTTCATTCCTTTCTTTCATTCCTTTGTCCTGTCATATCTGCACTTCTATTCCAGCTGACCTGTGACCCTTATGGCCTGGTGTATAAACATGTGCTCAGGCTTTTTTCAGATTTATTCCTTGTTATCTGATCTTTTTCCCAACCTATTCAACCTTCCACCCAGTCTGTTTTTCCATCCCCTATTTTTTAACAATTATAGAAAATATATCTTATTAGTTCTCTGACATTCTGACAGTTTCCACACTAGGCCTCAGTAGGCCCCTTGTCAAGCTGGCATAACCATACTAAATAATGTCTTCTTTCTCCTCTGCTCTGTAGATGTGTGTCTTTTCTCAACATTGCTACCATCTGATGTCATCTGATAACACCTAAAGCTCATAGCATCCCACAACACACATTCAGTACTAATGTCAGTAATATGGACACATTTTAGATGTTCTTTGTGTTAACTCCTTCATTCTGGCTCTCACAGGTTGTCTGCTGGGGTACCACAATCTCAGCTGAAGAGCTCTCATAAAGATGCACAATCTGAACCTTGAATGCAGTTCCTGCTACTTACAGTATTTCCTTTGAGATTCATTCAGACATTTTCTCAACTTTGGACTTGGACCTCTCTGTTATGGTAGACTTTAGGGGCTCTTTTATTAAAGGTTAACGCTTATTAATGATCAACGTGCATTAAGTGCCATTGAGCCCATAGAAATAAAATGGTTAATGCATGTTAAAACCTTTAGTGAAAGGGCCCTTAGAAGTTACAGTCTCGGATTTGGTTACTTTGTTGTTTAGTCTCCTTTTCCTGTTGATTATTTCACACCGATTCAACTTTATTGAACAAGTAATTACAGGCGAATATAATTTAAATTTTAAAAAAAGCAGGAGAGCGATAAAATTAGGAAATTAAGAAACTAAAATGAGCAGTTCACAGGGGCAAAAGATTTGCATGAGATGAGGACATTATTTAAAAAGATCCTTTTGGAATCCAGATAAAATATATCCCATGCACTAAAAAAGGATGAAGACCAAACAACTGCCATTTGTTTAATGACAAGATGAAAGAGGCAGTTAAAGCCAAAAAGGCACCTTTCAAAAAATGAAAATCAAACCCTAATTAGGAAAACATGGATGAGCATAAGCACTAACAAGTTAGATGCAACACATCTCCAACACAAACAGCAGGCCATACACTAGATGCCATTTTCACCTCAATTTCAAATTCTTTCTCCCCTCTCAATCTATCACACTTGCCACTAAGCTGGTCAGATCATCACCTCATTAACTTTTCCATTAAAAACCCTTGACCCTTCAAAAAGCAGCCACAAGTTTCTCATTCATCTTCTCACATTGGAAGTTTCCCTGACATCTAATCTTTTCTTTTAGGCCGATCACCTTTTTTTAATCTGATTTTGAGCAGCAAACATTGACAGACCATGTAGCTACCTGGAATACCCTCCTCCCCAACTCTATTAAGTCAAATAGGGTGCCTCTTTTAAAATGCAAAACAGCCCCCAGGTTCCATGCAAGTCTAAAGCGTATGTTTACTAAAAGGCATTAAGGTAGCAGGAGTTAGCAAGCATTAAGGGCAGCAATAAGGAGTTTTCCATGCGAAAAGGGTTCTGCATGTGTGGGAGGCATTTTGGCAGTAAGGGTGCTATGGGACACTTAATATGCGCTACAGGACATTGGGCATTAAGGTGTTAAGCGTGCACCTTAAAACCCAAAAACGGCTGTCACCTTAACATTGGATAAGGGACCACTAAGGAAAGGCAATGTAAAGATGATGGATGGAAGGACAGGTGGGAACTGATGGACCCGACAGATCCATGGGCACCCCACATGACAGTCAGTAAGAGGTATGAGCATGTGGGAGGCAGCTGTACTGATGCACTGGGGTGCAACCATGGAAAATGCTGCATTGGCAGTAAGTGGCAGAGGATGGGGATGACATGTCCCCCCTGTGAAGTCGGAAGCGGCACAATGTGTACAGCCAAAGAATGATGGAGCAGGAATGGTGGCATGCACATCAGGTACAGGAGAGGTGTGCGTGAGAGTGCGACAAGCAGAAAAGAGTACCTGTGTAGGTCACAGAGTAGCAGCTTGCAGGAGAATACATGACTGCATCTAGCCAGCACAGTCTGATGGATGGGCTGAAGGAGGGATGGCGGTAGATAAGAGTGTGATATGGGCTGGCAGTGGCGATATACCTGAGGTGCCATCTCCAATGCATATGTACTGCATGGGGGGAAACATGTGCAAGCGCCATGTGGAAGTCCTGCTATCAGACATGTTGGTCCCACACCAGTCCCAGCTTCCCAACAACCATACGACTCTCCTAAAAAATATGCATACAACACTTGGACAGGTGTTGCTCCAACTGGGCCAATGGGGCATATAAGTACATGAGCTGAGCCCTGCAGGTGGCCATCCGAGGGGTAGGATGTGTCCGCATGTAATGCAGGGATGTGAGGGAGCCAAAACTGTACAGATACAGCCATGGTGTAATACCTCAATCAGGTATCACAAGTAGATGATATCTGTATGTATGCATGTAACTGCCCTCTACTAGACCACTGTATCAGTGCAGTCAAAGCATGGTAGTATACTGTAAACCTTGTTAATGTATGATGAACTAGGACTAAATGGCCAATCTTCCCAATGGAGAAAGGTAATAGTGGAATACCCCAGGGATTAGTGCTGGGCCCTCTGCTTTTTGACATATTCATAAATGAGCTGGAAATAGGAATAATGAGTGAGGTGATCAAATTTGCAAATGGCACAAAATTATTCAAAGTTGTTAAAACACAAGAGGATTGTGAAAAATTGCAAGAGGGCCTTGATAAATTCAAAGACTGGACATTCAAATGGCAGATTAAATTTAATGTGGACAGATGCAAAGTTATGCACCTAGGAAAGAACAACCCAAACTATAGTTACATGATGCAAGGTTTCACATTAGGAATCAACCACTTGAAAAAGAATTAGGCGTCATCATGGATAATACTTTGAAACCCACCGCACAGTGTACAACAGCAGCCAAGAAAGCAAATAGAAATCTATGAATCATAAGAAAACGAGCAGAGAATAAAACAAATGATATTATAATGCCTCTGTATCATTCCTTGGTGCAATCACACCTTGAATATTGCATGCAATTCTGGTTGCTGTAACTTAAAAAGAATGCAGCATAATTAGAAAAGGTACAGAGAAAAACCACCAAAATAGTAAAGGGATGGAAGGATACCCCTATGAGGAAAGGCTTAAAATGTTAGGGCTCTTCAACTTGGAAAAGAGATATGATAGAGGTCTATAAATTAATGAATGGAGTGGAACGGGAAAAAACATAGATGAGTTGTTTACACAATCACAAAGTAGAAAGACTAGGGGCCGTGCAATGAAACTACAGTGTAACCCATTTAAGACTAATACAAAAAAAAAAAATCACTCAATGTGTAATCAAACTCTGGAATTCGTTACCGGAGGATGTAGTAAAAGCTGTTAGTATAGCTGGATTTAAAAAAGGTTTGGACAAGTTCCTGGAGGGAAAGTCCATAAAACATTATTAAAGGGGACCCAAGAAATCCACTGCTTGCTGCGGGACAAGCACTGTGGAACCTGTGCTCCTTTTTGGGAAACTGCTAGGTACTTGTGACCTGGATTGGCCACTGTTGGAAACAGGATACTGGACTCGATGGACCTTGGTCTGATCCAGTATGGCATATCTTATGTTCTTATGAACAACAGGGACTGTGAGAAGCTGCAGTCTGCTGAGTCAGTGGAACGTTAAGTGACCTGCCCCAGATCAAAGGGAGTGGTGGACATCCTATAAAGACTGTGCCATACATAAAAAGCTGCAGTTAAACCATCTCACCGGTCCCACAAGAATTGGCACTGGGTATTGAGCCCAGGTATCACTGCCTCTTAAGCCAGTGCTATGCCTCTACTCAGAAAGCTGACATCTGCAGGGTGAGCATGTCTGGGCATGATGGCAAATTGCATGTGTGCAGAGCAAAAGTGTGGGTGGAACACATAACAAAGCATATAAATGTGTGTCAACCAATCACTGGACTGTTCCAAGCATGAAGATGAATGAAGTAGCACACAGAGAGCAATTGGGAATTGAAGCCAGGTCTGTTGCTTACAGAGACAGCTCCCTAACCACTAAGCTACACATCTATATATCTATTGCTGTAATCACAGAGACTGCAGATCCCTGCCTGCAATGTCAGCTGTGTATGCCGGAACAGGTTAGTCCCTCCATTTTCCAGGATGCAGAACAGCGTCCTGCAGCTGATCACCAAATGGGGGATGTAGTGGTTCATCCAGGCAGTTCAGTAATATGCACTGACAGTGTTTGCTATAAGCACATAACAGCTGCAAACTGTGCTACTGACTGGTTTCAGCAATCACCCTGAAGGTGAGGAGGGGCACACATAGAAACATAGAAAAATGATGACAGAAAAAGACCACATGGCTTATCTAGTCTGTCCTTCCATATCAACAACTACAACAGTCCCCTTTTTACCTTTAGAGATCCTCTGTGTTGGTCCCATGCTTTTTTGAATTCAGTTACTGTCCTCATCTCTACCACCTCCACTGGGAGACTATTCCACCGATCCACCACTCTTTCCGTAAAGAAATATTTCCCCATATCCCTCCTGAATCTATCCCCTTTCACCCTCATACCATGTCCCCTCATAGCAGAACTTGCTTTCAATCGAAAGAGGCTCTCTCCCTGAACATTTATGCCACGGAGGTATTTAAACATCTCAATCATATCACCTCTATCCTGCCTTTCCTCTAATGTATACATATTAAGATCCTTCAGTCTGTCCACATATGCTTTATAATGAAGACCACTAATCATTTTAGTAGCCACCCTCTGCACCGACTCCATCCTGTTTATATCCTTTTGAAGGTTCGGTCTCCAGAATTGCACACAATACTCCAAATGAGGCCGCACCAAAGACTTATACAGAGGCACTATTACCTCCTTTTTTTCTGCTAGCCATTCCTCTCCGTATGCACCCAAGCATCCTTCTAGCTTTTGCTGTTGCCTTTTCTACCTGTTTAGCCACTTTAAGATCATCAGACACAACCACGCCTAGGTCCCGCTCTTCTTTAGTGAACAAAAGTACTTTACCCCCTATACTATATTGCTCCCTTGGACTGCTGCAGCCCAAATGCATGACCTTGCATTTTTTTAACATTAAATCCCAGCTGCCAATACTAGACACAGTATGTTGTCCTCAGAGCCTGCCCTACTAAAGATGGACTCTGCTGGTCCTGCTGAAGATCCTTATCACTGCCAGTATGGTAGATATTGTCTGGAGTGTACGATGCCTGTCATGTGGTTTTTCTGCATCACTATGTCTGCCTGTCATATCTGGGGCCTGTGTGCTGCTGGTTAGGGACTCTACTACAACATCTTATGTCACTGCCCAGGGTTGCAGCAGCTGTTTCCCCACTAAAGCAGAATGCAGTGTAGTTTATCCAGGCTGGCATGGGCCTGGCTGGACTATAGTGAGCAGGCCAAAAACAGCTACTGTCCTAACCATCTTGAGCTACCAATCCACTACAATGGAGTCAGAAGTGGCAGGATGTATGCAGCAAAAGAAGGTCGGAGCAGAAGTGGTGATGTGCAGATCAGGCATAGGAAAGGCATGCGTGAAAGCCGAAATGTGGGAAAGAGTGCCTGTGTAGGCCATGGTGCAGCTGCTTGCATGAGAAGACATGACTTCACACAGCCAATAGAAATGGATAGATGGGCTTCAGGAAGGATGGTGGCAGAAGAGAGGGTGGTATGAGCTGGCAGCACGGATATGCCATAGGTGCCATCCCCAATGTATTTGTACTGTATGGGAAAATTTATTTATTATTTTTATTTATTTCCAGTCTCTTTTATACCGCGCTATTCAACATCAGTGCGGTTTACAATGAACATAGAATTACGCATTTCCTTGGGTACTCTGTGTTTACAATGAACAGGAGTTTAAAACTTGGATAACAGGGGGTAACTATTTACAATCTATTTACAGTCAGTGCCACATGGAAGGCCTGATACCAGACATGTGGGTCTCACACTTGTCCCAGCCATGCAACCATCATACAACATCCCAGACAAATGTGCAGATAACAATCAGACAGGTGTCATCCAAACTGGGCAAATGGGGCATGTACAGGCATGAGTTGATACCCGCAGGTGGCTATCTGAGGGGTAGGATGTGTCCACATGTACTGCAGAGATGTGATGGAGCCAAAGATGTACAGTCACAATCATGATGTCATATATGACTCATGACTCACATGTAGGTTTCGGCGATATGCATGTAACTGCCTTTTAGTATACCGCTATATCAGTGCAGTCACATCAGAATACATCTTTACCGACAAATTAGTAATGTCAGATGATAGATGGACTGTACGGACCTGCAGTCAGCTGAGCCACTGGGGGGTTAAGTGACTTGCCTAAGTCACAAGGAGGTGTTGTCAGTCCATGAAGGTTGTGGCTGACATAAAAATGCAACAGTAACACATTCTGAAATGTCACATAAGGAGTGCTAGTGGGCCTCAAACCCTGGTATCTTGGTCTCTTGGCCATTATCATGACATTACGCCATGCCTCCAAGAAAGTGCCTGATATCTGCAGGGTGAACATGTCTGACCCCCTGCAATGGGCTGCAGCAGAGTTACTAAAACCATGCTCTCAGAAGGGCATGATGTGGAATAGCATGTTTGCTGACCCAAAGTGTGGCCAGAACGCATAACAAAGTAGAAGGAAGGGTGTGTCTGCAAGTCACAGCAGAGCTTGGAATGTTACAGACAGGGAAATGACCTGAGTAGCACACAGGCCCAAAGTGAACAAGTGGTAACTGAACCCTTGTCCCCTGCTTATAGAAACATTTCACTAACCAGTAGGCTACACCTCCACACCTTGCTCTATGCCAATGCCTGGATTCAAAGAGACTGTAGGTCACTGCCTAAAATGTCTGCTGTGTGTGTCTGTACCCATGAGGCAGTGCACATATCAGACAACAGTCTGCAACTAATCACCAAATGGAGACTCCATCACATCGGTTCAGTAAGACACACTGACAATGTGTGCTACAAGCACAGAACAGCTACAAACCATGCTACTGAGCAGTTTCAGTGGTCACACTGAAGGTGAGGATGGGCACCCAGCACCTGGTCCCCAGAGCTTGCACTGCTAGAAATGGTTTCTGTTGGCTGCACTGCAGAACCACATCACTACCAGTGCGTGGCAGGTATTGCTATTGTGCTAGTCATCTTGTTTCCTGCACAATTGCAGCATGCCTCAGGTGCCTGTCACATCTGTGTCCTGCCCTTGTTGGACAGGAACTCTCCAAGAACAGTGCATGTCGGTGCCCAGTGTTGTACCAGCTGATACCAAATGCAGTGGGGGTTTCTAGGCTTGCATGGGGCTGCTGCTACCATCCTGTTGGTCCTGCCATTACCACAGTGAGCAAGCCAGCAAAAACATGCAATAGCAATGTGAGTTTATCCCTTTCAGACCTGAATTTTTTCACAGACACCATATATATATATATATATATACATGGAATTCAATAAATAAACATGACGCCCATTACAGTGGACGTACGGTCTGAAAGGGTTAATGTGGGCTTCAGTAACTGAGCTAAGAGCATGATACTCCATTGATCTATGCTGTGCTAAGAGACACCCAGATCTTTCACAAGCCTCAGGTAAGCATACAAGATGTCAGCAAGTGTGGTGCTGCAGTGGGTGCGAGGCTTTGATAGCTGCACGCTGCCCACAGATGGCCGGAAATTAAGTAGCACTCTCTTCAAAGAGCTCTACTATTACTACTATTTATCATTTGTATAGCACTACAAGGCATACGCAGCGCTGTACATCCTTCCAAGCCCATCAACAATGATATCATCCTGGCCTAAACCTGTTCAAACTGCAGGCTAGAAGTGGAGGAGGAACAGGACCGATGAAGATTGACAGCTCTGTGGGGGGAAGATATGCTTCATACAAGTCTAAAAATAAGGAAGCTAGAAAAATCATATTACTCCACTGTTACTCACACTAGTGCCAAGCAACTTCAACAATTATTTAAGGCAATTTCCTCACAGGAAAAGGAAAGTGTAACCTTTCTCCCAGTGGAGCAATTTCTTAGTTTCTTTCATACGTTATTATAGTTAAAGATAGTTTAGAAGCCTCCACCTCTTCCAGTTCCTCAACTGCAACCATGGATGCCTCCTATACTTTGATAATCTTGTGATCAGCTTTCAATCTACCTTTCAGTATTACCTTAAGTAAGGCACATGCATTTTGAGACTTGCAACATCAATACTGGATCCGTATTATTATTTATATTATTAATATTAAGTATGGAGTTGTGGTCACTCTCAGTATAATTGATTTGATTAATTGATATATCTATCTATATATTAGTCCTGAAGCCCTTTAAGGATGCCACAGAGGAGGTGATTTCAAGAAAGGCCACTTTGGAGCTTCTCATCCATAAAATTCTAGCAATTAAAAGGAAAGGAAGAAAAAAATAAAACAAATAAAACAGAGTATTGTGTACAGATCTGGCCACTCTCTCTAAAGAAAGGTAGTGGAATTGGAAAAGATTCAGAAAAAGGTTGACCAAAATGATAAAGAGGATTGAAGGATACTCCCATGAGGAAAGGCTACAAAGATTTGGGCTCTTCAGCTTAGAGAAGAGACAGATGAGGGGAGATATGATAGAGGTGTATAAAATAATGAACAGAGAAGAATGAGTAAATGTGAATCAGTTGTTTACTCCTTCAAAAACTAGGGGCCTACAGTGAAGCTACAAAGTAGTATATTTAAGACTAACTTGAGAAAATATTTTTTCATTTAATTAAGGTCTAGAATTCGTTGCCAGAGGATGCTGTAAAAGCTGCTAGTGTAGTTGATCTCAAAAAGATTTGGACATGTTCCTAGAGGAAAAGTCCATAAATCATTATTAAAGTAGACTGGAGGAAATCTATTGCTTACTCTATTGCTTATCCCTGGGATAAGCAGCATGGAATCTGTCTACTGTTGGGATCCTTCCAGGTACTTGTGACCAATGGATATAGTGCAGTTACTAATAAATGAGCTAGGTTTACGTTTTTTCTAGTCTGTCTATGGGCAAATCTTGAGTAAATTGGGCCCAATATTTCATGAAAGAAAATGGCTGCTAGACAAAGTCTTAGATAGTGCTGGGGAGGAGTCTGCTGTCTTGGTACATGTCGGTACCAATGACATAGGAAAGTGTGGTAGGGAGGTTCTGGAGACTAAATTTAGGCTTTTAGGTAGGAAGTTGAAATCCAGAACATCCAGGGTAGCATTCTCCAAAATGCTTCCCGTTCCATGCACAAGAACCACAAGGCAGGCAGAGCTCCAGAGTCCCAATGCATGGATGAGACGATGGCGCAAGGAAGAGGGTTTTGGATTTGTTAGAAAATGGGGAACATTCTGGGGAAAGGAGGGGCACTTCTGAAGGGATGGGCTCCAACTTAACCAGGATGGAACCAGGCTGCTGGCATTAACCTTTTAAAAGGAGAAAGAGCAGCTTTTAAACTAGATAATAGAGGAGAGCCGACAGTCACCCAAGAGCGCACGATTCAGAACAATGTATCCTTGAAGGATACTAGCAAAAGATTGAAGTTATGGCATATCAGCAGAAAGGTTCCAATAAAGACAAAAGTAGCCCAAATGCCCTTGAATACAGAGAAGACAGAGCTTAAGGATTCCAAATTATTCCTGTCTACCAATAGCCAGCTTAATATGAATAAAATACAGCTTGTAAAATGCTTGTATGCAAATGCTAGACATCTAAAAAATAAGATGGGAGAGTTAGAATATATAGCACTAAAAGAGAGGTTAGATTATGATTGGTATCTCAGAGACATGGTGGAAGGAGGACAGCCAGTGGGACACTGATACCCGGGTACAAACTATATTGTAATGATAGAGCAGATCAAATTGGTAGAGGGGTAGCACTCTATGTTAGAGAGGGCATTGAGTCACAAAGGATCAGGACAAAAAATTCACTGTAGAATCTCTATGGATTGAAATTCCATGTAAAAAGGGGAAGGCGATGACTGTCTGTCCAGAATGAACAAATGGATGATGAAATGCTCAAAGAAATCAGGGAAACTAACAAAGGTTATAGCACAGAAATAATAATAGATGATTTCAATTATCCCAGTATCGACTGGGTCAGTGTCAATGCAGTACATGCTAGGGAGATAAAATTTCTACATAAAATAAATGACTGCTTCTTGGAGCAACTGGTTCATGAACCAACCAGAGGGAAGTCATTTTGGACCTAGTCCTTAGTGGAACACAAGATCTGGTGCAACAGATAAGGGTGTTGGGGCCACTTAACAATAGTGATCATAGCATGATCGCCTTTGATTTAATAATGGAGGAGGGATGGTAAGGAAATCCAGAATACTACCTTTTAACTTTCAAAAGGTAGACTATGATAAAATGAGGAAAATAGTTAAGAAAAAACTAAGGGGAACAGTTGCAATGGTTAAAGATTTGCATCAAACATGTGTGTTGTTTAAAAATACTATCTTGGAAGCCCAGACCAGCTGTATTTCACACTTTAAGAAAAGTAGAAGGAAGCCCAAAAAATTGACAGCATGGTTTAAAGGTGAGGTTACAAAGGCTGTTGTTGCCAAAAAAAGCAGTTTTCAGGAAATAGAAAAAGGAACCGAATGACAAAAATTGGAAACAACACAAGCACTGGCAAGTTAGATGCAAGGCATTGATAAGGCAGGCAAAGAGAATTTGAGAAGAAGCTTGCTGTGGAAGCAAAAATGCGTAATAAAGACTTTTTCAAGTACATTTGTAGCAATAAAACTGTGACAGTCAGTTGGACAATTAGATGATAGAGGGGTAAAAGGGGCACTAAGAGGGGAAAAGGCCATAGCGGAGAGACTGAATGAATTATTGCATCAATCTTTATTCAGGAAAATGTAGGGATGTTACCCATGACTGAAATGGTATTTAAAGGTGATGCTGCAGAAGAATGGAAAGAAATATCGATACACCGGGAAGATGTATTACAACTATTTGATAAACTGAAGAGTGGCAAATCACCTTGACCGGATGGTATACATCTGAGAGTGTTGAAAGAACTGAAATATGAGATTTCAGACGTACTATTAGTAATCTGTGAACTATCATTAAAATCATCTGGAGGATCGCCAACGTAACGCCAGTTTTTAAGAAGGGTTCCGGGGTGATACAGACCAGTGATCCTGATGTCAGTACCGGGAAAAATGATAGAAACCATCATAAAGAACAAAAATTACTGAACATGTAGATAGTCATGGTTTAATGGGAGACAACCACATGGCTTTAGCCTAGGAAAGTCTTATCTTACTAATCTGTTATTTTTTTTAAAGGTGTGAATAAACAGGTAGACAAAGGTGAATTGGTTGATCTAGTGTATCTGGATTTTCAGAAAGCCTTTGACAAGGTCCTTCATGAGAGACATTTGGCGAAATTAAAGTGTCATGGGATAAGAGGCGGTATACTATTGTGGATCAGGAATTGGTTAAAAGATAGAAAGCAAAGGGTAGGGCTAAATGGCCAATTTTCCCAATGGAGAAAGGTGAATAGTGAAGTACCCCAGGGATCTGTGCTGGGTCTACTGCTTTTTAACATATTCGTAAATGAACTGGAAATGGGAATAATAAGTGAGGTAATCATATTTGCATATGACACAAAACTATTCAAAGTTATTAAAGCCCATGAGGATTGTGGAAAATTGCAAGAGGAGCTTGATAAATTGGAAGTCTGGGCATCCAAATGGCAGATGAAATTTAATGTGGAAAAGTGCACAGTTATGCACCTAGGAAAGAACAACCCAAACTATGGCTACACAATGCAAGGTTCCACATTAGGAACCACCACACAGGAAAAAGATTTAGGCGTCATCATGGATAACATGTCGAAACCCTTCGCCCAATGTGCAGTGGCAGTCAAGAGAGCAAATAGAATACTAGGTTTCATAAGGAAAGGAATGGATAATAAAACAAAGGATATTATAATGACTCTGTATCATTCCATAGAGCGACCGCACCTTGAATATTGTGTGCAGTTCTGGTCGCCGTATCTTAAAAAGGATATAGCATTATTAGAAAAGGTACAGAGAAGAGCAAAAAAAATGGTAAAGGGGATGGAAGGATACCCCCATGAAGATAGGCTAAAAAGGTTAGGGCTCTTCAACCTGGAAAAGAGACAGTTTAGGGGAGCTATGATAAAGGTCTATAAATTAATGAATGGAGTGGACCGGGTAAACGTAGATTGATTGTTTATGCCATCAAAATATAGAAGAACTAGGGGACATGCAATGAGGTCACAGGGTAACCTATTTAAGACTAATAAGAGAAAATATTTTTTCACTCAACGTGTACTCAAACTCTGGAATTTGTTACCGGAGGTTGTAGTAAAAGCTTTTAGTGTAGCCAGGTTTAAAAAAGGTTTGGACAAGTTCCTGGAGGAAAGGTCTATAAGCCATTATTAAAACAGACCCGGGATATCCACTAGTTGTGGAACCTGTGTCTTTTGGGGAAACTGTCAGGTACTTGTGACCTAGATTGGCCACTGTTGGAAACAGGATACTGGGTTTGATGGATCTTGGTCTGACCCAGTATGGCATATCTTATGTTCTTATATATTCTTAAAATAGACAGAGAACAAACAGATGGAGGCTCATCCATCAGAGATCGAGGTGGAGGACAGTAGAAAGTTGGGGTAAGGGCTAAGGATAAAGGCTTAGTGGGAACTAAAAGAAAGAGAGTATGATTGGTAGGTTTAAAAATTATGCCTTCCAATCATTACAATGAGTTTTCCCTGCCATAGGAAAGGAACTCGGGAGATGGAAAAGAAGGGGGCAAGGGGCAGATGCACAAGCAGCAATTAAGAGATCGTGTTCGGGTTACAAAGTGCATCCTCACCTTATTGAAGCTTACCCTCCCACCTAGCCCCAGATGATACATCATCCTTGTGTGATTACCCTCTTGGGTTTAGCATCTGTGGAGCAGGGTAGCCTTGGGTTGAGCAAACAGCTAGTTTATAAAGATCAGGTGGAGATTTCAGGACATGTTTCTGCATGACATTTTTAAGGAACAAAGATTTTCAGTCATCTAGGGCTAGTACAGCTGATGAACAGAGCTTGCAAGGTATATACTGACACTGCAGTAAAGAGTAAATATACTGTCAAGTTGTTAATGACTATTGCGAAGAATGTTATATTGGGAGTGGTGCTTGGATGGCAACTCCTATGAAGATGGACAAGTGAACAGTGGATGGCTTTTATAGCCAATAGCCACATAAGTACAGTTATTTGTGATAATTATGTTGAATGCTGTGACTGGCTCTGAGAAAGCCTAGGTCCACCAATTAAATACATTTTGCCAAGGTACGAGAGTATTTGGTATGGTGGATTATGTTAACATGAAACAAGGAAGTGTACAAAAGTTATGCTATGGTCATATAATAAATCCACAAGTTGGACAATATAGCAGTGAGATGTGCTTTTGATGTGGAGTTACAGTAGTTATACAAGGGGATTCTATGTCACCTGTGTGTGATGAGTGCTGTGGTACGAGATGCCAACTACCCATCTTATGCAAACTTGAATTTGAAATGGGCTTTGCTCATGAGGCACAATTAATTCCAGTCAGATCAGAATGATGCAATGCACTATACCATCCACTTTATGAAACGAAGGAACTCTTTTACTAAGCTGCATTAAGCAACTAATGCAGGAATTTGCATACTGTTATCATATCCCCATGTGAACAGTTAACATGGTGGAGGGTCATTTTAGAAGTAGGTGCCTACTTAGACGCTATCTTATAAAGAGAAGCAGGTGCCTACCTTTCTTTACAAAATACCGGGGTAAGGGACAAAGATCATACCTTAAGTTAAGGTGTGAGCATGTACACCAGCCTATACCTGTGCCTATATTTTTCACATATGCATGTAAATTGTAGTACTTTATTATCTATGTGGGTTCTTGTACGCTTTGTCCAGATACTACCCGTGTGCATGTCCAACAGTGAAGTATGTGCACCAAATCAACGCATATACTTGTATGCTGGGTGTTATTTTACAATGTAATGCAATGTGTGCCTTTAAGTCAATGCTGACTCCTAGCAACCCAGCAGCCCCTGGGTTTTCAAGGGGTCATTTATACACATGCGTGGCCATATATGTGCATAAATTCCTAAAATAGCCCCTTTTAGATGCATACCTTACTGCCTAAAGTAGGCATCTCCTATAAAATTACCACTTTAATGTGTGATAATTCCCACGAATAGGGAATGGGGCGTAAAATGGGCAAGGATAGGGTAGGGATTGTACCTTACATTTAACATATGGCATAGTACTGTTAATGCAGGAAATAATGCCGAGACGTTAACCGCACCTCAATAGTTGGTATCGAGTGCATCCATGTTATCTACGATGTAGTTAATGACAAATAAAGAACATATTTACTAAAGGTATGCTACCCAGTATCGTGGAGTTTAGTGCACGGTAAGAGTTCCACACTAAAAAGTAGCACAGGTCCCTGTGCTAACCGGGGCGGGGACTGGGAGGGCCTGGGAGGAACATAGGCATTGACAGCAATTCATGGTTTGTGTGAGCATTAGTAGCTCGTGCTAAATGTGCTTGCTGCCCTTCAGTAGGTGGCGTTAAGTACACCCACTTGTTGGCTTGCAGAGTGCCGAGTCCTTGCACCATGCTAACTGCAGGGATATGGTCGTACACGCCCCCTGTAGTTATTGTAGGCCCCCTTCTCTGGTAATGCGGCCAACATGTGCATTATCAGTGCAGGCTTTACTAAATATGCCCCTAATTATGTTGTCTCTGTGATAAACTGCATGAGAAAATGCTGGGCACACCATCAATGGTTCATGTAATGGCTTTGCAGTTGTCACAGAGAAATTTTGGGGATTAATGTGCATGGACTGTAAGATTGTAATGCAACTTAGTAAAAGGGGGCTTCATAGCTTATTTTCATTCTGTACAAATCCAAAACTAAAGCTGGCCTGGGATACTGTCAGCAATGAAGCACAGAATAATCAATAAGTTCATTTCCAAAATTCTAGTATACATACGAAGAGACTATGAATAGGACTATAAAAATGTCATTATTAAATCCATTAAACATGTCTGTTCAGGTATAAGACAAAGATACAAACACATACCCCCTGTAGATACTCCCATTGGTGGTTTCGCTGGAAACTGAGCAGCCCACCTGTGAAATAAACATAGACATTACCCACCAAGATTCATACCAACATGTTCTTGTCTTGCTTGAACAGGAATTTTAGCGATTTAATAAAGCAACTTTCTGAGATGCCATTCACAGTAATCGAGATGATCATTTTAGCTGCCACTAACTCACAAAAGTCTGCATCTGCTTCCAGCAATGACATACTAAGAAAGTATTATCCGAAATGGACACAATATAGTGTAGTTAATGGTTAAGAAGGTTTTGAAGTTTATGTTTATTAAAAACGTTCTATACTGCCTTGCTAGTGTAGTGAAATCATTAGCAATGATTAAATGGGCTGTATTATTTAATGCACTTCATTCTTCTTCCTTAATAGATTGCTCCTTTCCCAAGCAGGAACGAACACTGCATCTTGTACTCAACGGCATGCATTTCCAGCATGGGTATTTATGATATGCATTAATATTGTATCAACATTGCTTGTATTCTTTCTGGAGGGGTAAATTATAGACCTATTAGAACAGCCTTCCTTGGCTCATTACCAATAAGTAAATAAACTAAACTGTTAAATGTAAAATTTGAAAAACAGAATAAAGCCATTTTAAAAGAATGCGAGCTTGCACAGGTAATCAATGTAATTTTAAAAATTAGAGGGGAGACTCTATCGATAACATGGGCATGAAGAATCATACTCGCTGTGACATCCTGAAGCAGTGGCAATCTATTATGTTTTTTCACGAATAACCTCAAGTAGGCAATATTACAGACGTCCAACTGAGGCAAAATTAATGCTAAATCTCTAATATGACAATGCTCATTAGAAACGTGCAGAAATACTTTCCACTATTCAGTGATGATACTCAGGTGCAGCCCAAGGGTTCTTGCAGTCCTAGGCTGGCCTGATGTGGCACCCCCACCGCACTACCTAGCCACCCCCCACATCCAGCCTCTCACCGGGGGTTGATCGGCAGCACGGCAATCACCTCTTTGAAGCCACGGCAGGCCTCGAAGCGCATGCACTCACTTATGGCCTGCCGCTCCTGCTCCCTTCGACTTCCTGTCGGAGGGGGCAGGAGCAGCAGGACATAAGTGCACACACGCGCAGTCGCGCACGCTTTAAAGATTGTCACTGCTTCAAAGAGCTGATTGTCATGTCGCCCATCAACCTCCAGTAAGAGGCTGGATGTTGGGGGCGGCATGGTGATGGTACAAGGTACAGTGGGTGTGGCACATCAGGACTGTCTAGGACTGAGCTGTCCTCAAGCCTAGTTTGACTAGTGGATGGGCCAACCCTGCTGGTGCTCTTCAAACTTTTGAAATGGGTTGTTACCTATAACCAAGTTAACAACGACTACCATCAGTACTAGATTTACTCCAACAAATGTTATCACTAATTTTCAATAATTAATTCCACACAACTCAAACAAGGCAATATTGACCTCAGAATGGCTAGAGCCCTACATGTAGTAATTTAATCACTATAGGGAATAGCTGACGCATGCATCACGGGTCAAATAGCCACTACACTCGCCCCAAATATTCCAATCTTTATTAACCTTAAACCACAAAAATTACCTATGGGAACACACTATAACAACACATATTACAACTAAAGAACACATACACACTTCAAGCACGACATTCAAACAATACCAAAAAGCGTCATATTAAAAACCGGCAATTGAGCGTCACTGGAACAACCCTCCTACAAAAGGAAGGAGAAAAGAAATAAGCTTCTATGAATAAAACAAACCATAACAGGTCTTTAAAATACTTATCTCGGAAATCCTTTAAGCTGTTCGTCCTATAACACCATACATGCAGTTGTGGGGAACAAGCCATTTGAAAAGTATGATTGTCGAGCGTCAGCGCTGAACAGTGGAAAGTATTGGTGTGCTCATGGAAGTGTGACTGGTTATTTGATAAGAAAATAAGAATTCCTTTGACTACTCCCTGAAGCAGCGTCTAGCAAAACACTGACAGCGTTGGGGTGATCAAGATTGGAAGCATTGGCTTTGAGGCAATATCACCAAAAAAGATAAGTGGTTGGTTTGAATCTCTGTATATATTTTATATCGTTTGGTTCTACCCGCTGTAGACTGAGTGATTTTTCTGGCAGTGTTCTTGTAGATTTTATTTAGGAGGGTTTTTTTTTAATCTTTGAAGTTATGTACCGAGCATATAAGAGCAGGCATAAAATAAGCCCTCAATGTAAAGCTCATTATCTATACTGTGTTTTGTTTCCTCCTGCTTTGGAGTTTCTGGGGGGAGGGGGTTTAGTGCCATCAAGTCAGTGTTGAATCATAGTGACCCAGCTACCTCTGGGTTTTCTTGGCAATGTATCACTGGAAGTAGATTGCCAGCTTTTTCTTCAGAGGCAATGGTGGGTAAAGTGACTTGCCCAAATTCACAAGGAGTGCCAGTGGGAAATGAACCCTTACCCTTCTGGGTACTAGGCAGTTACTCTAACCACTAGGCTACTCCTCCACTCTAAAGGGTTAAAAATAACAAAACATTTATTTAAGAATTCTACAAGGGCATGAAGTATTAATTTTGGACTTTAGACTGTGACGTGTAGACTTTGTAGATTTTGGCCTTCTAAAATTGACACATTCCCAACCCCAAGTATACACGTTTGGGAAAAAAAGGTGTGGTGGGGATATACATGTGAACTCAATGGAAAATGCATTTGCCGCATACATACACAGTCCCCACAAACAACAGAAGCAGGGGTGTCATCTATCTGCCTAAGGGGGGTGCGGGGCCATGTGTGGAGACTCGGTGCAGGGCCTCATTTGCATAAATATTTGCACAATGTTAACATGTGCTAACTTTTAGTAAACATGCCTCTTAATGAGTGTATGGATAAAGAAAAACTACCAGATTTCTACATCACTATACTCCAGTGCCAAACGCCAGGCATATTAGGAAGTACTACAAACACTGGCCATTTAGAACCCATAGCAAACCCACCGTATCATAACAGCACTACAAGGACTCACAAAGCACCAAACCCTACCTATCAAAAGGCAACACTGCAAATATTAAACCAATACATCTTAGACAATACCAATACATCTCCTACTGGGGAAAGAGAACAAGTGGGACTGTCAAATAGAAACTACATGAACAGAATACCTCAGCTCGGTTACACATACAGAACATAGACCGTCACCAAACAAAGAACAAGAAATTACAATTTAGAAATAGAAAGACAATAATTCAACTGGAAACCCCAAAAGCCAAACTTGGAATGTATAACAACAGTGCAGAAATAAAACTATAAATTAATTTCCTCTTGTACTAAACAAAATGCAGACATTAAAGATGCACATTTCCCAGAACTGACATATTCCAGCTAATAAATAAAAAAATATATATATTTTTCTACCTTTTGTTGTCTGTGCATTTTATTTTTCAATTGCAATTGATCCAGTCACTTTCTTCTGCTAACTCTCCATTTTCTGCTGTCCATTTGTCCTTTCTTCTCTCTTCTAGTTTTTTTCATTCTCTCTCTACATCTGCTTTAACATACTGATCTTTCCCCTTTTGCTCTTTCCTCCATCTCTTCTTTATTCCTTTTTCATCCACTCAAATTTTACCCCTCCATCCTCAATGCCCACTTACTCTCCCAATACCCAGCCAATCATAGATTTTTCTTCCCTTCCACACAAAATATGTTTTCCCCTCTCCATTTCACTCTCCCAGCCCCATCCCATTCTAGTCCTCTCCTAATATCAGCTTCCTTCTAGTTCCAGCCGCACCCAGCATCCGCTCCCTTCTAGGCCCTGAGCCGATTTCCAGTCCTAGATCCCCCCCCCCACACACACACACCCAGCCCATTTCCAATCCAAGCACTTCCATGAACCCATTTCCTGTCCTAGCTCCCTCATCCATTTCCAGTCCTATCCTAGCCCCTCCATCAGTCCATTTCCAATCTTAGCCTCTCATCAGTCCATTTCCAATCCTAGCCCCCCATTAGCCCATTTCCAGTCCTAGCTCCCCCCACTCAGCCCATTTCTAGTAAACGCCCCCCCCCCCCATCCCCCACTCAGGCAATTTCCTGTCCAAGCCCCACCCCCACTCAGCCCATTTCCAGTCCTATCCTAGCTCCTCCATCAGCCCATTTCCAGTCCAAGCCCTCCCCCACTGAGCCAATTTCTAGTCCTAGCTTCCCCCCGACTGAGCCCACTTCCAGTCCAAGCCCCCCCACCTCAGCCCATTACTAGTTCAAGCCCCCCCCCCCGAAGAGCACCATGGTTGTCTAAAAAGCACGGCAGCGTCCTAAACTACAGTACAGCTGCCAAAATGAAGAAAGAAGACACTCTTCACTTTGGCAGCTATTAGATGTGAGCCAGGGCCTCTCTGGCTTCCTCTAAAGCCGCCCTGCCTGCCGGTACTGAATGCTGGATATTGTAGGGTCCTGTGAGAACAACATTCTTGCACGATGGATGGGCCAGCCCTGTGTACGGCACATGTCCCCCTTCCCTGCATTGTGCAGAACCTCTCATGTCCAGCTGTACCTGTGCAGGGATGAGCATGATGGTCACCAGGCATCCCAATTTCTCCAGGTCTGAAACCTTGATGCTTTTCAGGCTCGTGCTTGCCCATGAAGAGATTATATACCACCAGAATGGTGCAGGCCACCACATGCTGCAGCAAAGAGGGTCTGGGAAAGTATCCTCTTATGCAATGGTTGACTCACCTAGCTAGTCTCATCAATAGGCACATCTCCCAGGGAGACACCTGGCTGCCAGTAACCAACCAGTGTGCAGGCAGGAAGGTTGGGTACATAGGGCTGGGCCAAATAGTAGACAAGATGGGGTAATATCCACTGAGGATCTGTAAAGAGCAGCCACAGTCAAAGAAATGCAAGAGATCCATGCAACCACATACACTGAGGCATCCAGAAGCACAGGCAGCACACGGTCGGGAGAGGGGGGACATACATATAACCCAAGTACACCTAGCAAATTAAAATGTGCCATCAGGCCTACAGACAGAATGGACTCACAGGGGTAGTTATCAGATGGCCACAGTCACTGAATGAGTCAAAAGGTCACAGGGGAACATAAGATTTATTTGTGATCGTACTGGGTCAGACCAAGGTCCATCAAGCCCAGTATCCTGTTTCCAACAGTGGCCAATCTAGGTCACAAGTACCTAACAGTTTCCCCAAAAGACACAGGTTCAGCAATGCTTGTACTGAGGCAAGTAGTAGAGATCCCGGGTCACCTTTAATTATGTTTTATGGACCTTTCCTCCAGGAACTTGTCCAAACCTTTTTTAAACCTGGCTACACTAACAGCTTTTACTATATCCTCCAGTAACAAATTCCAGAGTTTGATTACATGTTGAGCAAAGAAATATTTTATCTTATTAATCTTAAATAGGTTACCCTGTAGCTTCATTGCATGTCCCCTAGCCTTTCTATATTTTTTTTATTTTATAAAATTTTTATATTACAATCCAGAAAACAAATCTGAATCTGAATCAGAATTTACAAGAGAACAGAAAAAACAATCTCGAAAGAAACAATACTAAACAGGTAAATAAACTAACCCTGGAATAGACCACAATACAATTACACCACAATACGATCCAAGAAAAAAAGAAATATCAGTTATCTGGCACAATACACCATTATCCAGAAATATACATAATCATATGAGCATAGATATTATTATATGGCAGCCGATATGGGACTCACTCCTGCCACCCCTACTTCCCTACTCTGTATAAATTGCAATAGTTGTTGGGACTCAAAAAATATAAATTGTTTAGACTGAAAACTAACCACACATTTACAAAGCTATCTTAATTTAAATTACGCTCCCAAGGCTATCGTTCTCTGGCGCAAAGCCAGAAACACTCTTCACCTTTACTGGGTATCTCTAGCCAAATCAGGAAAAATTAAAATTTTTGAACCCATAAACTGAGATACAGACATTTTACTGAAATATAATTTAAGTACAGTGTTAAATGTACTGTTAAGTACGTGTTAAATGTACTGAGCATTTTGTTCCATGTGAACCGCGCTGATGCTGAATAGTGCGGTATATAAGAGACTGTAAATAAATAAATAAATAAATAAAATTAACCAACAAAGTAGCCCTACTGGTCACCACCTCCAAAGAGCTCTCCAAAAACTCTGAGAGATCGATTTGAAGAGGTCCAGATTCTGCAGCAGATACCTGCTACCCACCGACCTCCGAAGAAGAAATCATTTCATATTGAGCACTTACCACCGGTGGCAATGATTCAGCAGGCATCTGAAGAACATCAATAAAGTACTTACGGACCAGGTCCAAAGGAGCCATCAATGGAGACTGGGGAAAATTCAGGAATCTCAAGTTATTCCTATGTAGTTGATTGTCCAGAAATTCTATTTTCCTCGCTTGAATTAACCGGTCCTTTGAATTAACAGCTCCAAGGGAGTGCAACTCCTCCACCTTTGACTCAAGATGAGAGACTCTAGCCACCTGGACAACCACCTCTGAAGCCGTTGAAGAACACTGAACTTTAATATCTGAAACTCTTGTGAAAACACCCCCACAAAAGGCAACAGGTACTGTTGAAGGGCAGAGATAGCTTCCCATAAGCTATCTAATGTAACAAGCGCTAGTTTCTCCACACTCCCAGGAGGCCAGATTGCCGAAGTGCCGGGGGAGCTAGTTGCCACTTGCTCCACACCACAACTGCCACTGGTGGGAGAAAATCCTGCTTGACCTCTGACAGCAGATACCACCAGCTGAATCTTCACGGGAGAACCTTCCGCAGCTGCTGTAACCTCCTGACTCGGAGGTTCACCGCTATGCTGCCCCTCCCCGAAGCGGCTTCCGGGCTGAGTTGGGGACACTTGCACGGGGCTGAAAGAAATCCCTTCCGTGCTCAGATCCGCAGGTACATCCAGCGGATCTCTCGAAGCCATAAAGTCTGAGGGAATGCAAAAGCCGGCAATTGAAGACTGCACAAGACAATTCGCCGGAGAAGAGATACCAGAGGGTTTCTGGGTGCGCTGTTTCCTCTTTTTCCCCATTAGGAAGCGAATGCAGGAGCCGGCTCAAAACACTCTACCTCGGCGTTTTACTCCGCCGCCATCTTGGATCGGTGTCTTTCTATATTTCGATGGTGTAAACAATCGATCTACATTTACCTCTTCCACTCCATTCATTAATTTATAGACCTCTATCATATCTCCCCTCAGCCGTCTCTTTTCCAGGTTGAAGAGCCCTAACCTTTTAGCCTCTCTTCATAGGGGTATCTTTCCATTCCATGATGCAAACCTACCTTGAGTACTGTGTGCAATTCTAGTCTCCGCATCTCAAAAATGGTATAGAGGCATTAGAAAAGGTACAGAGAAGGGCATCCAAAATGATAAAGGGTTTTGACCTACTCTCCTATGAGGAAAGGCTAAAGAGCTTAGGGCTCTTCAGCCTGGAGAAGAGACACCTGTGGGGAGATATGATAGAGATCTTTAAAATCCTGAGTGGAGTGGAACAGGTAGACACGAGTCGATTGTTTAATCTTTTGAAAAATGCAAGGACTAGGGGACATGCCATGAAGCTACAAAGTAGTACATTTAAAACAGATACAAGAATATATTTTTTTCTCTCAATGTATAATTAGTCTTCGAAACTGATTGCCAGCGGATGTGATAAAAGCAGGTAGTCTAGCTGAATTTAAAAAATATTTTGACAGATTCTTGGCAAAAAAGTTTATAAACTCTTCTTAAGATAATCCAAGAGAAACCCACAACTTATCCTTGCGGATAAGTAACATGGAAATGGCTATTTTTGGGATTTGCCAGGTACTTTTACTACTACTAGTTATCATTTGTATAGCACTACAAGGCATACGCAGTGCTCTACAGAGACATGTAAGAAATGGTCCCTGCTTATCAGAGCTTACAATCTAGCCAAGACAGATAACAGAACAGCCGGTGACTAGGATATGTTAAGGGATATGGTAAGAAAACATAGTTGGAGAGCAGGAGACTACGTTGATCAGGATCCAAAAGCAATCTTGAAGGGGTGAGTTTTTAGCTTGGATTTGAAAAGGGCCAAGGATGAAGCTTGATGTACTGACTCAGGTAGTTTGTTCCAGGCATAAGGAACAATAAGGTGTAAAGACTGAAATCTGGAGTTGGCAGTGGAAGAGAAGGACACAGATAACCTGGATTGGCCACTGCTGGAACCAGGATAGTGGGCTTGATTGACCTTTGGTATGATCCAGTATGGCAGTTCTTTTGTTTTTATGTTTTTATTGCACTTGGATGCCCAGTCTCCCATTCTCTCAAAGTCCTCCTGCAGGTTTCTCAATTCTAGATAATTTATAAATATCTTAAAAGGCACTGTTCCCAATAGAGATCCCTTGGGTTATTCCACTATTCACCTTCATCCATTGGAAAAATCAATAATTTATCCCTATCCACTGTTTTCTATCTTTCAACCAGTTTCCAATCCACCATAGGACAATTTTATTTATTTGTTTGTTTGTTTGTTAGTTAGTTAAACATTTCTGTACCACCCCTTCCAGAGATCAGGGGCTGTTTACAAATAACGATGGCTCCTATGCCATGCCTGTTTGATTTCCTCAGGAGTCTCTGAAATGGGACTTTGTCAAACACTTTCTGCAAGTCTAAATATACTGGATTTCGACTTTCAGAAAGTACTTGACAAAATCCCACATCAGACTCCTGAAGAAATTAAAATGTCATGGCACAAGGCAGCTGGTATACCACACAAGGGTACCGGCATGAAGATATGTGAAGCCTGCTAAAGAGCATACCTCCCTATCGCCCCACACATACAAATGCACACAAAACATACCCCACTGGTTCAGCCCATACCAGAGTAGGATCAGCCAATTGTTGAGGGGAACCAGCCAGACAGGGCTGGAACATGGCAAGAGTGCAAGGATGCACAGGTTGTGGCATAGGGAGATGTGTACATATGTCACAAGCCATGGCCACAGAGTAGCCAAGACATGCCAACAGGCATGCAACCTGCTGTGCAAAACCCCACTCCCAAGTTTGAACACATGAAGATCACAGCAGGCAGACAGAGCCACACCAGAATGAATTAATCCATACTGTATCTGTATAGCATATAACCACAGATGAATGACGACTATGCATAGAGGTTTTGTAGGCTACTAGGACATCACAAGTGATAGGCAGCAGATGTGTGCAGGGAATGTTAGCATGGTACCCTCAAGGTTCAGCTGACATAGCTCCTATACACCAGGGCAGGGCAGGGAAGACCCCAAGACAAAGATCTGTCACTGCAGGACCTACAGAGGGCACTGTGTTAGGAAAATGGCTTGGGATGATCTGGTGAAATGAGTGGGTCACAAAGCATGTCTGTCACTCATGTCCCTCACAAGAGGACATAAGAAAACAAGATATGCCATACTGGGTCAGACCAAAGATCCATTAAGCCCAGTATCCTATTTTCAACAGTGCCCAATCCAAGTCAAAAGTACCTGTCAGGTTCCCAAAAGGTAGAATTCTGCTGATGCAAGATCTGGAGTACCTCAAGATGCAGTACAGGGATATGCGCCACACCAGAGCCCACTTGCTGGAATGACTCTGTCTGGAGCTACAGCAGCAGGAATGTAAGGAATGGTACATGTGGCAGACATGTAACACATAGGGAGGGCCCCATGGAGGGCCATAGCCAATGTTTAGTTTAGTTTATTTAAAATTTGATATACCACCATATTGAGCCATCAAGGAGGTTTACAATAAAAACAGGTAATTAGAACGTTAAAAGGACTCCAAAATCAAAAAGGAAAGAGACACACATACCTGACAGAAATACATAGCAGAGAAGGAAAGAAAAGAGAAGAACAGAGCACAAGACAGCCTGCATCAGGAGGCAAGAAAAGCTTTTTGAAAGAAATGTGACTTGAGTGAGGAGTTAATGCAATGCGCAAGATGAGGAGATGCATGCCAACGCCATGGGGCCATGACATGCAGAATGACATCAGAGCATCATACGCACTAGCATGGCAGATGGGGCATGGGCTGGAATGGCAGCATGAAACAGAGAGCCATATATAAATTGTTGACAAATGTGGACGAGAAGACCAAAGGTGTGCCCAGTGCTACATGTTGTTGCAAAGCACATGGAGGTGCAGCTGGAGAGGGTCATTTGCACAGTTCTGGGAAACCTAGGATGGCCCATGGGGATGGGGGGAAGCAGTATAGGGGCTATCCAGGTCAGCTTGTACATATACGATTGCTAGTGATGCCACAAGAAGGAAGAACACATGAGCACTGTACTGGTGCCCCTGCCTGCATGTAAGCACATGTGTAGGGCACAAGTGGGGGTAGGATAATGGTGTCACAGACATGTATATTGCGTGTACTGCCTCAAAAGACACACAGGTGTTCAAAATGCACTGCTCGGAAATTAACACTCCCAAATTTCTCATACAACCCTGACCCATCTCCCATCAGCTATCAAAAGCAGGTCTGACACTATTTCGTTAGTCTTTCTCAGTGTTTTTTCCTAGCGAAAAAAGATGCCGTTATGCATATATGTAAGGCTCTTTCATTAATACCAAGAGCCAGTTATAGCAGAAAATGAAAAAGGTGCCATACTCAGTACCACCGAGTAGCCCCTCGAAAAAATCCCTGGTCTTCCTCATTCTCAAAACTTCTGTTTTCTCCACATTCCTTGCTGTCCCATTCCTTCTAAACCATCCCACCACTGCATTCCTGCAATCTTCATCTCTCCTCCTTCTATTTTCATTCCCTAATGAAATAATCATTTGCATGTTATCAGCATAAATATGCCCTTCAAAACCAAAACCCCTCCCAACAGGTAGAGAAAGAGCAATGATAAACAAAGTTGAAGGTGCCAAAACTCATTCCATGCACTTCTCAGCAGGAAGCAGTGTGTGCGCACTATTCTGCTCTGCTCGCTTTACTGGCTGCTGATCTCTTGTTCCCCCTCTCCCACGTTGTGTTTCCTTACCATTCTCCCTAGCTGTATCCCATATCTATAGCTAATGTGTTGTCTGTCTTGACTAGACTATAAGCTCTGATGAGCATGGACTGTCTTTTACATGTGTCTGTGCAGCGCTGCGTACATCTTGTAGTGCTATACAAATGTTCAGTAGTAGTAGTAGTGGGAATAATTAGATATCTGGTCTTTCATGTTTTCACTGCTGTTGGTATGCTTCTTTTAAAGAAATCTCTCTTTAGCTTGGCTGGTTGACTACAAAGGACTAGAGACTGGCACCAGTATTTCATGTTGCTAGTGCTGTTGTTGTCCCTAAATATTTTGGAAGAATCAATTACCTGCCTTCCTCTGCTTCCGACAGCATTTCCATGCCTACCCTTTCCAAGCATTGTGATTTAGATATATATATATATTTTTTTTAATTTAGCTCACATCTTTTCAGTAGTAGTACAAGGTGAGTTGCATTAGGCAATTTCCTTATCTGCAGAGGGCTTTTAATCTAATGACCTGTGTGATAAGCAGGGGTGCTACAGGGCATGGTGAGTCCACTGTTTGTTTGTTTATTTATTTAACAGGTTTTCTATACCACGTCATCATAAATTCAAAGAAGTTTACATGGAACAAAATACAGCAACAAGCTTTTACATAGAACACGGAATTAAAACTTGTATGATTATAAGGGTTAATAATACATTAAACATTTCTTAACTGTTTCCTAACCTCTGGGTCTCACATTCAAGAAAACCGATTGGGTCAGATATCTTTTCCTAGATTTATTCCACCCCAGCTTTTGCAAACACCTTCCACAGCATATTCCAAAAAACAGGAAAGCAAAACAAAACTTAGGAATCCTCTCCCTCCCTTGCCTAGTTCGAATGGCCTGCTTCCCCTCAGCAGGTCCTGCCTTTACATTACCATACAGCTTTACAGCCACAGTACATGAGAAGCCTGTTACCGCTCAGAGGTACTATGCAGCACTAGTCCTAACACAGCTTGGGTCAAAAGAAAAACAGGTAATCCAGTTCGGGTTTTAAGTTAGTAGCTTTTACACTGACTATTGTCCTTCAGCTCAAGTTTCAAACAACTCAATGAAATAGTTCCAAGGGTAAAGGGCTCTGTCATCCACCCTTCTGGTTGCTTCCCATCAGCCCTCTCCAAACAGTGTCTTTCCTCTACTGAGCTGACAATGGGAGCTACACATTCCAGTTCCTCTAGGGATGCCAAATGGCTCCAGATGTGCCGGACAGGCTTGATCAAGTCACAAGTCCCTGCATGCAATGGGGTAAACCCAGGACTTGTGTCCCTGCATGCAATGGGGTAAACCCAGAACTGGATCAAGCCTGTCGGGCTCATCTGGAGCCAGTTGGCATCCCTAAGTTCCTCCCAAACAAAGCAGTCTACCTGCAGTGGTCAGGCTCCTGCCATTCCATGTCCACAGCAGTTTCCTCCTCTTTCTGCTGGTAGCCACTCCATCTCCTCCCCGTTGCTTCCTGGTTCTTTCAGCAGTTTCACTTTCTGGGAAGGGAAAGGACCCCCTCTCCTCTGAGCTCCAATGAATAATTAACACGATGCCAGGGAAACTCCTTACTGAGGAAGTGGCTTTCCCTGGCCCCAATTTTCCTGGCTGAATATACAGGGCTACCCTGCCCCTAGCCCTTAAAGGGACCTACATCTATTTCTTGACTTTCTGGCTGCCTTCTTATAGTTCCCTCACTTGGGTCAGCCCAAGGGACAGGGACCCTCTGGCTGGCTTCCCCCTTATCCCCAGCTCTTCTTCTATCACACCTGATATTCAAACGCACTTATCCATATAGTGGCAACTGCTATACAAACAGGTACTCTATCTCCGAATTCATACATACCACCCCAACACTATCCAAATAGTACCTGAGAAGAAGGAGGGCAGTGCATGGACATTCTGCATGGATAGCTGGCAGTAGTCAGCTGCCAGCCATATAGCTATGATATTTAATGTAGAAGAGCAAAAAAGGCTATCCGAAATTAAATCACTAAACTACAATGGCTAGTGATTGAATATTGCTGCTATCTGTCAAGAGGCAGCAGTCATCCACAGCTCTCCATGGTATATTCAGCACTGCTCACTAGCCAGACAGCAGCAAATATATATGGCTAATTTAAATGCTGTGTGTCGGTATTTTTAAAAAATGCTAATCGTAGCATTTAAATATTGACTCTTACGCTAGTAGTTGAGACAATAGAGGGCTCACAAGAAGCATCAGTGAAATTTGAACATAGGCTTACTAGGTTCTTAACCTGCTGCTCTAACAAGTAGGGTGCCACACTACTATATTTTTTCAGACTAGATTATAAGCTCTTTTGAGCAAAGACTGTCTCTCATATTGCTCTGCACAGCATTGTATATGTTTTACTTGTACTACTACTTATTGTATAATAATAAGTAGTAGTACAAGTAAAAGTATATGACTGCCTACCTGCTTCTGTCTTTCTTCCCTGTCTGTGCTATTTGGGTTCCTTTTTTCTCTGACTTGACCGTGATTTTCATCTAAGCCCATGGTGCCTGAGGAATTTTTCAACCTTTTTTTATGACACAAAGACAGAAACAGTAACTTCCTACCTCTGCCTCTCTGTCCTATGCTCTTTGAGTTCCTTTTGTCTCTGGTTATGCAGTTTCTTTGGTTCTGGACCCTCAAAGCCTGATAGATTATAAAAAGATCCTTTTTCTCTGACACAGACAGAAACAGTGATGCATGTGTCTCTCTCTCTCTCTCTCTCTCTCTCTCTCTCTCTGCGTCTCTTGCAGAGCACTGGCTGTGTTTCCTGAAAGCCTTCTCTATTTTCTACTCTTTTTGACTTCAGCAAAAAGTTTCTAAAACACACATTTTCCTATCATCTTCTCTCTCTGAATGCAGAGATAAAATGGTTTTGGATTGCAGATGCTTTCAAATTCCTGCAGAGTTGCTGACATAATCACCATGGGATTTAGGAGAAGTGAGGCTGGAATAGGCTGTTTGGCTGCTTGGCTGCTTGTCAACATTTTTCAACATGACTGGTCAAGCAACTCTTGCTTTTTTCTTCTCCCCTATCCAGAAAGTGACTCCACTGTGTCTGGCCCCAAAGACTGTGATGATGACAAAAACAAATGGATGTGAATGATTTTTTTGCTCATTCCAATCCCACAGCTATTCAATTTCTTGAAAGGTACACAAACCAAATAAGCCATTTGTTTAAAAATGATTGCATGAATGAGGTCACATGATACAATGAGCCTAGCAGGACACATCTCCCCGAGCTCTGAGGCTCCCCACTTCAAAATTGCTTTAATTCAAATAAAATCTTCTGCCTAGGCACCCCTGAGCCTTTCTGCCGATACCTGCAGAGCTCCAGATGATCTTAGTGGCAGCTTGCCATGTCCATGACTGCTAAAGCGGAGGCTGCCCCGACCAGCCCACGGGCAGCCACATATACTGGAAACATGGTAGAGGAGGTGTCTACAGCTGTCATTAAGACACGTGATGGATGGTTTCAGGGATTGTCGGAGAACATGGCAAAGATCTCCCAATCAGTGGCTGACTTTCAGGACCACTTGGGGGGCATTGAGCAGCGGATCTCCAACCTTGAAGAAGATGGTCAGTCCTATGCTGCCACCATCCAGAAGCTAGAGGAGCAACTGGCCCAACAGACCAGTAAAATAGATGATCTTGAAAATAGGTGTAGGCGGAAAAACCTGCGGATAGTTGGGATCTCTGAGTCGGTGGCTGAAAGTGCGCGGCTTTTTAGAGACCTGACTCCCCTTGCAGCTCATTTTAGAGACCTGCCTGAAAATTTCCTCATCAAGCGTGCACACTGCTTAGGCCCTAGGCACAAGTGAGAGGGCTGGCCCTGGGTAAGGATCACCCAATTCCACAACTATTTGCATAAAGAGACTGTACTCAGTGCAGCCCGAGAACAACGAGGCTTGGAGCAGGAGGGCCAAAAAATTCAGGATTATTCATTGGCCACAAAGAGATATAAGGACTTTGTCAAGGTATGCAGCAAGCTCATGCAATGGGGGATGAGATTCGCCTGGATCTACCAGGCCAGGTTACAAGTATTTCACAATGGGAAACCTCATTTCTTTGATTCTCCAACTGAAGCAGCTGCCTTTTTAACACACTCCCAACCCGCAGTGGGCCTAACTTGGACTGGGTTCCGTTTGGCGAGAAGTGCGCTGATTTTGTTGGACATGGCTCCTGGCTGCTAATAGGTTCAGCTTGGCTGGAGTTGGGATCCTTGCCACTGTGAAAGATATGGACTTGGGAAGCCCTCTTGGAGTGTGCACCAGGACAGGCTGTGCCTGGCTTTTGTGGACTGGCCAAACAAGGCATCGTGGAGTTCCCCAGAACGGCAGCTGGATATCAGGAGTGATCAGTGATGGAGTGGGGGACCTCTGCCTGTGTGGTTTCCTACATTTCTATGGATCCTTGTGTGTTTGGAAGCTGCCGGCACCATGAAGGCCCTTCCAAGGACGCTACTATTATTCAGTTGTTCAGTTGCATGAGTTCAATTATCTGTATATGGGTTGCAGACCCTATTTTGGGGTCTGCTTATGTGTTTACATTGTTCTTATCGCCTGTTCCATGGGGGTTTGTCTACTCCCTTCACTGCCCCCCATCTGCAGTGATGGGATACAGATTCACTTCCTGGGTACTGTTTGGGTGGCTCCCCAATACATGGTTCAACCAATCTCAGAGATGTGTTTGGATGTAGAAGTTGCGGGGATGGTTATGTGCAGGGAATGGGGTGCCTGGGTTGGGACTGTGGGGAGGGGTGTGTTTGGTAATGTGTGTTGGTGCTTAGAGGGGTTTATGTTTATGTTTATGTTTATTAAAACTTTATATACCGCCCAATACAATTAGCATCTGGGCGGTTCACAATACATAAAATCAAATAAAAAAAAAATGTTAAAAGAGAGAGAGCTGCGAAAAAGAGCCAGAAAAGGAACGCCATAAAATTAAAGAAAAGGGATAGATACAGAGAAACAGATTGGGGGGGTAAAGATGGGTAACAAAAGGGAGAGAGAAGGGGATGACAACAACAAAAAAAGTAATATAAGACAGGGGTAAGGGGTATGCTGTCAGAGGCCGAAAGGGGGGGGGGGGAAGATGGGACCGGGAGAGGAAGGTTAAAGGCAGAACAGAAAAGGTGGGTTTTAAGATTAGTTTTAAAGGACGGGTAAGAGGTTTCCAGGTGTAGAGAGGGGGGAAGGGAGTTCCAAAGCCTTGGACCAAGAAAAAAGAAAGCAGAAGACCGAGTAGATTCGAGGTGCGCTTGGGAGGGAGGGGGTAGAAACATACGGTTAGCGTGACTAGAGCGGAGAGAACGATGAGGGGTATGAAGGTGAACCAGGCTAGAAAGATATAGGGGGATACCTGAATGGATCACCCTGTGAACGAAAATAAGAATTTTGAATTGGACACGGAAGACAACAGGAAGCCAATGAAAATGTATTAACAGAGGGGTGACGTGATCGAACCATGAAGCATGGGAAAGGACACGAACAGCAGCATTTTGAACACATTGAAGACGACAAAGTTGGGATTGGGGAAGACCAGCAAGACAAACATTACAGTAGTCAAGACGAGACACAACAAGGGATATAATGAGAGTAGTCATGGAGGAGATAGTAAGAAAAGGTCGTACGGCACGAAGTTGTTTTAGGGAAAGGAAGGAATGTTGGACAACTGAAGAGATATGGTCTTTAAAGGAGAGGGAGGAATCAAGAATAACACCCAAGTACCGCAAGGAGGAGACAGTGGGGATGGGTGAAGAAGAAAATAGGGGAGTGAGGGCAGGAGTGGGATTACCAAAAGTGAACCATATGGCCAAAGTTTTCGAGAGATTAATATGAAGAAAGTTAGTGGAGAACCAGGAAGCTACAGAAGAAAGACAAGTATTAAAAGCAGTGATATCGGGTGCAACAGGATCAGTGTGATAAAGAAGAAAGATATCATCCGCGTAGTAATAGGCAGAAACCCCGTGTTGCTGGACAAGGAGGGCAAGAGGGGCCAGGAATACATTAAAGAGAAGAGGGGTGAGAACAGAACCTTGAGGAACACCACAGGGAAGGGGTGTGGAAGGAGAGGACTCTGAGCCAGTGTGAACTGAGAAAGTGCGATTGAACAAAAAAGAGTGAAACCAATGAAGAACTAAACCGGAAAGACCCGCATCCCAAAGATGAGATAGCAAAGTGTGGTGATCAACCAGGTCGAAAGCAGCCGAGAGTTCTAAAGAAACAGCAAGGGAAAATAAACCACGATCATGAGCAGAGTGCAAGTCATTGAGGAGGGAGAGAAGAACAGATTCAGTGCTGTGGCCTGGACGGAAACCTGATTGACGTGGATGGAGAGTGAGAGAAACCTCGAGGTGGGAGGAGAGCTGAGAAAAGACCAGTTTTTCCAAGAGCTTAGAAAGAAAAGGGAGATTAGATATAGGACGCCAATTGGAGGGGGAAGAGGGGTCTAGAGAACTCTTTTTAAGGATAGGACGGACAGTAGCATGCTTCCACGGGGAGGGGAAAGTGCCAGAAGAGAGACTAGAGTTAAAAAGCGAGAGAATAAGAGGGGACAATGCCAGAGAAGGCTCCAACAACCAGGAAGAGGGGATGGGATCGGCTGGACAAGAGGTTTTTCGGGTGGAAGTGAAGACCTTAGCGAGAGTGTCTGAGGAAATGGGCTCAAAGGTGGAGCAGTGATGAGAAAGGGGAGGAATGGCAGGAGAGGAAGAGGTAGGAGAGGTAGGGGAGGGGGGTACTGCCAAAGGGGGAGGAGAGAGGGGAGCAGGGCAAGATGGAAAGGAAGAGCGGAGGGTTTGTACTTTGGAAACAAAGTAAGTAGCCAAAGAGGAGGGATCGGGAGTAGAAAGAGAAGAGGGAGGGATAGGGGAGGAGTGCGGAGCAGAAAGAGAGTGGAGGATAGAATGTAGTTGGCGGGAGGAGTTTGAAGAGTGAGTAATGAGATTAGAGAAATAACACTGCTTAGCAGAGTGGAGAAGAGAACGGTAGTGATGGTGGGCAGAACGGAAGCAAGAGAGAGTAGAAGGGTTTGGATGTTTACGCCAGAGATGCTCAGCTCGACGAAGATACCTACGGTGAAGAAATAACCCAGAGTGAAACCAAGGGTGATGAGGGGATCGATGAGAAGGGCGGGGGGATTGTAAAGGAGCAACAGAATCAAGGGCACTAGAGAGAGTCGTGTACCAGGAATTGGCCTGGGAGTCAGGGGAAAGACAGTGAAAATCTGAAGGAAACAGAGTGTCAGACGTAGGAAACTGAGAAAGAATGGCAGGGGTAATGCGACAAGATGGAAGGGAAGGAGAACCTAGGAAAGAGGTCGAGGAAGAGGAGGGACAGGAAAGGGAAAAAAGAAGACAGAAATGATCGGTCCATAGAAGGGGAAGAGAGGAAAGGGAGGAGGGAGGAGAAGAAAGAGATCCAGGAAAGATAAGTAGGTCCAAAGAGTGACCAGCGGTGTGGGTAGGGAAAGAAACAGACTGGACAAGGGAGAGGTCGGATAGAAAAGTCAAGAAATTACGAGCTCGAGAAGTAGAGGGAGAATCCACATGAATGTTAAAATCGCCCAAGATTAAGAGGTGAGGAAAAAGAAGAGTGGCTTCTGAGATAGTGGCGAGAAGACTATCCCAGAGCTGAGGAGGCAAGGAGGGAGGAGCATAGATAAGGAGAAAGTAAAGAGGGGGGGAAAAACCAAGGTGGAGAAGAAGAGACTCAGGATAATGCAGAGCAGGTGAAGAGAGTTCCTGGAAAGGGAGGGAGGAGCGATAGAGCAGTGCAATCCCTCCGCCGCTCCTGCCCCTGCGAGTGGTGGATAACGCAGAATAGCCAGGGGGCAGACAGTGGTTCAGGAGTGGCTCCTCGCCATCCCTCAGCCAGGTTTCAGTGAGGAAAAAAGTGTCAAAGGCATGTTGAGAGAGGAAGTCATGAACTAGTACAGTTTTAGATCGGAATGAGCGACAGTTTAAAAGAGCAAGCTGAAGGAGCAAAAGGGACTGGGGGGAAGATAAACCTAAAGGGTGACCGGTACAAGGAATCAGATTGGAAAAGTTCTGAGGAGAGGGATTAGCATAGCTAAAGGCAGAAGGAACAGAAGAACGCCAGTTCCAGTGTACTGGAATAGTAGACATGATAAAGAGAGACCAGATTAAGAGAAGAAGAAGTATAGATTTAGAGCCAGAGTATGACTTACCACGGGAGGCAGTGGACGGGGTCCAGGGATTTGGAACACCAATGAGAAACACGATAGGGAGGAGGAAGAGGCGCACAGATGTAAGTGCCAGAAAGCCTTTTGACATCCAGGAAAGATCCGTGCTTTCGCCCCCGGAGTCGCCCCAAGGAGCAGGTCCTGCTCCTTGGTCGCGCACCTTCGGTGCACGACTGTGGCACACGCCCCCGCGGCGCTGCACGCCACACCGGAGGTGCTTTTAAGCAGGTGGGGTCTCGAGACAGGAGACGCGGGCGCGTGGAGCACGTCCGCGTCACTTCCGGCTCTCCAGAGATGACAACCAATCACGAGGCGAAGAGGGGAGGTACCTGGGAGAAGGCAAAGAGATGGGTGAGGCACAGCAAGGTACGGCAAGGCAGCAGACAGCAGAAGCACAGGCAGCAATAATACAACACAGGTAGGGAGGCAGCAGCAGGCAGGATGCCGCACCGGAGGTGCTTTTAAGCAGGTGGGGTCTCGAGACAGGAGACGCGGGCACATGGAGCACGTCCGCGTCACTTCCGGCTCTCCAGAGATGACAACCAATCAGGAGGCGAAGAGGGGAGGTACCTGGGAGAAGGCAAAGAGATGGGTGAGGCACAGCAAGGTACGGCAAGGCAGCAGACAGCAGAAGCACAGGCAGCAATAATACAACACAGGTAGGGAGGCAGCAGGAGATATAGATTTTATTTATTTATTTATTTCTCTTATATACTGCGCTCTTCGATATCAGTGCGGTTTACAAGGAACATCGGGGTGTTTTACGGTGGGGGATTACACTGTAATTACATATAACAGGTAGCTCAACTTGGATAACAGTATTAACTATTTACATCTGTTTGGTTAATAGAGAAGTATTTACACGTATATACACGTATATAAGATCTTAAAAATGCTGCGTAATCTAAGGGCGGATGGGTCATGCTGCAGGAGAGTCACATGGACCCGAAGGAACATGAGAAATTGCAGACGTGGTAGGTGGTGCAGGCCTATGGGGCCTCTTCAGGTGGTAGAAAGACAGGGGTGGCTCTATTATTTTGCAAAGGTCTTGACTTTGTACTGGGTTCACATGTGGCAGACCTGTGGGGTCACTTCTTGATTGTGGAGGGGAGGCTGGCGGGTTCTCCAGTCTCCTTTTGTGTTATTTATGGCCCAAATGCCCCAGATACAGCCTTTTTTCACTGATTTGGGGGTCCACCTTCGGGATCTCTCTCCCCATTCTCTGATTGTGGATGGAGACTTTAATTTCATTCTAGATCCTGCTATGGATAGATTACCGCAGGTAGGGCAGGGCCTCACAAGATTGGGGCGGGGGGGGGGGGTCCATCACTTATATGTGATTTTAGATTTGGTAGATATGTGGCGCCACTGACAAAGATCTCACTCATCTGTTGCAAGTCCATGAGTCCCTGTCCCATATTGATTATTTCCTAACGCCATCGACCTCTCTGTCCAAGGTACGGAATGCAGGCATTGGCATTTTCACCATCTCGGACCATGCTCCAGTATGGATAGACTTGGAATACAGGGGGGGGGGGGCAGGCATAGTGGACAGTGGCAGTTTCCTTTTCACCTCTACCATGATGCGGCCTTTGTATGGTTTCTCCAGGAGAAATGGGATACCTATGCTATTACCAAAGCGGGTCACCGAAAGGATCCTTCCCTCTTCTGGAAGATGGCCAAGGTGGTCCTGAGAGGGGAGATAATGAGTTATGAGTTCAATCGCTGAAAGCACTTAGATGCCCATATATTGCATTTGACGTGGATGATTTGGGAGGACCATTGGGACTTGGGACGTCACTGCTCAGTAGCTCAGGAAAGATGAGCTAGTGGTGGCGCAAATTGAACTGAACACTCTGCTTCATCGGAGAGGCCACAAATCTATGATTTACTATCAGTACAAACTCCATCAGCATGGTAACAGGACAGGTCACTTGCTCTTCTCCTTAGTCAAGCAGTAGCGGAGCCCAAGTGGGGTGCTGGCCCTCCAGGATGAGGGCAAGTGGTCTTGGATGATGGGCAAATATTGGCACTCTTCCATCATTTCTATGAGGGCCTCTACACTGTGGGGGAGGGGCAGAGTTTGGCGAAGATAGATTTTTTTTGAGGGGTGGATTTGCTAGTGTTGACCATGGCTCAATTGGAGAAGTTGAACTGGCTCATCACGGAGGTGGAAATCGAGGGGGCCATCTTACATTCAAAGTTCTATAAGACTCCAGGCCTAGACAGGTTCAGCAACGAATGGTAGAGATTACTGCGGGATCGTCTACTGGCACCACTGCAGTGACTTTTTATTACGCAAAACCGCATATAAAGACCTTTTCAAGTACATTCGTAGCAAAAAACCTGTGAGAGCGTCACTTGGATCATTAGATGATAGAGGGGTAAAAGGTGCAGTAAGAGGGGACAAGGCTATAGCGGAGAGACTGAATGAATTCTTTGCTTCGGTCTTTACTGAGGAAGATATAGGGATGTTACCCATGACTGAAGTGGTATTTAAAGGTGATACTGCGGAAGAATTGAAAGAAATATCGATACACCGGGAAGATGTATTACAACTATTTGATAAACTGAAGAGTTTCAGAAATGACCTTGGTCACCATTTCTATGTACCTTGCAACTTTCTAACTCAGGAGCAGAATAGACGGCCCATAAATAGTACAGAAACTGATTGACTTATTTACTTAAACTTACTATCTTATAAATTAAGTTTTTTCAACTGTTTTGATTGGATCTAATTGCTTTTACATTTTAGCTACTTTTTACAGTAGTCCCTCTCCTCTTTCTCCATCCCCCATTATCATCCCTATCTTAGATTTGATTTACACCTCTATTCCTATGTCTCCATACCACTTTTTCTTTCTTTTTCTGACACTCTTCCCCTTCTTCCCCTTCACTCTCCTCAACCCCCCACCCGCCTTATCACCCTTTCTCTGCCTTTCCCATTTCTCCTCCCATCTTGTCTTCCTCCCTTTGCTCTGCTCTTGAACTTCAGCTTCTTCTTCCTCTCATTCATCCCTCTCCCTTCTCTCTTAAACAACCTCATCATCATATCTGTCATTGCATCTCCTCTCTGTCTTGCGCACTACACCTCCTTTTTCTTCTTTCATCTGGTGACATTAATCCTAACCTCAGCACCCTAGATTTTTCTCTCACTCCTGCTACTCACTCATCACTCTAATCTCATCCATATTCCTCTCCTTTTCCCCCTCCTCTCTCCCTTTCTCTTGTGCCCTATGGGATGCTCATTCCATAGCTAATAAACTCCCCTTTGCTCATGATCTCTTCATTTCTAACTCTTTCCATCTTCTAGCTCTTACTGAAACCTGGCTCCTCCCTGATGGCACTGCTTCAGTCGCTGCCCTCTCTCATGGTGGCTACCAATTCTCGCACACTCCTCATGCCACTAGCTGCGGTGGTGGTGTGAGGTTTCTACTTTCACCTTCCTGCCATTTTCAACCCCTCCCTCTACCTCATTCTCACTCTTTTTCCTCCTCCGAAGTGCAATCCATCTGTCTTTTTAATCCTTTACCTCTCCGGATAGCTGCTATCTATAGACCACCTGACAAATCCACCTCCACCTTTCTCACTGACTTTGACTCATGGCTTTCCTTTTTCCTTGATTCTTCTTCGCCCTCCCTTATTTTTGATGACTTTAATATTCATGTTGATAACCCTTCTGACCAGGGATGGCTCAAGGCAATCTGCTGCCTGTGGCGAAGAATGAGATGGCGCCCCCCCCCCCCCACACCTTAGAGGGGGGGCAGGGATTTTTCAGAAATCCAATCAGAGACTGAACCAAACCAAAAAGCCAATTAGATTATATGGAGGAAATGAAAGATGTTTGCACACAGGCTGTAACGAGCTGAATCGCGCCCTGTGCGACTTGCAGCTCGGGTGCACGCCCCCCCCCCCTCTTCCTTTACCTCTGTCCAGCACTACCTGCTCTTTCCCTGCTGCTACCACCCTCCATTTTTTTTAAGGTGGTGCCGGCAGCGGGGAGCGAGCAGGCAGCGCTGAACGGAGGTATGGGGAGGAGGAGGAGGTGGGGCAATCGCCCGATCTGAAAGGCGCCGGCACTTTAAGCAGATCTATCCCTCCCTGCTCTGTCCTATCCCCCTTATCAGCCCACTCCAGTCCTAGCCCCCCAATCAGCCCATTACCAGTCCTAAACCCCCCCAATAAGTCCATTTCCAGTCCTAGCACCCCAATCAGCCCATTTCCTGTCCTAGCCCCCCTAGTCAGCCCATTACCAGGCCTAACCCCACCAATCAGCCCATTACCAATCCTAGCCCACCTCCTGATTAGCCCATTTCCAGTTCTAACCCCCCCCCATCAGCACATTTCCAGTTCTAACCCCCTCCCGATCAGCCTATTTCCATTCTTAACCTCCCATCAGACCATTTCCAGTTCTAACCCCCCCCCCATCAGCCCATTTTCAGTCCTAGCCCCCCCATAGCCCATTAGCAGTCCTAGCCCCCCTCCCAATCAGCCCATTTCCAGTTCAAACCCCCCATCAGCCAATTTCCAGTCCTAGCCCTCCCCTCATCTGGCCATTGGTATTTCCTGTGCTAACAACCACCAGCCCAGCTCCAGAATACAGGCTGGTAGGTGAAGGTAGTGGTTTTGCTGGTCTCTTCAATAAAGATGATTCAACCATAAAAAGGATTGAACATCCCTATTATATTTAATACCATTCTTAAATTTACCCTGGGTGTGTCCATTATGCTGCCAGACAGAAGTCGATTTGCACCTCCACCAGCCCAGCTCCAGACCTTCTTTAGAGAACTGGAAAAGAAAAAAACGACTGCAAATGCTGCTGCCCATGAAGTGTCCCACGGTGGCCACATCCCCAGAAGAGTCCTCACACAGCATCTCCCTCCCCTGTTCTGGCTCAGCTTTGCAGAGCCACGCAAAGGGAGAGTGTTTTCCTTTCCCGTGGCTCTGTTAAAGTTGAGCCCGCAGGCGCTGATAGGAAACAGAATTTCCTGTTTCCCATCAGCGCTGACGGGCTCAGCTTTAACAGAACCATGGGAAAGGGAAACACTCTCCCTTCATGCGACTCTGCAAAGCTGAGCTGGCGCGGGGGAGGGGGATGCTGTGTGAGCGCTTTTCCGGGGAGGCGGCCACTGCAGGGCATATTATGGTGCTGTTGCTGCTGCGGCAGCAGCATTTGAAGCCGTTTTTTTTATTATTATTATTTTGAATGCCAAGTGAGGCGGTCTTTTTGGGGGCAATTATTGCCGCCCCAAAAAAGATGCTGCCTGAGGCTACCGCCTCACTTAGCCTCATTATAGAGCCGCCCCTGCTTCTGACCCCTATGCTTCCAAACTCCTTTCCCTTACTTTCTCATTTAATCTCCAGCTTGTCTCTTCTGCCCCCACTCATCAGCACAGCCATTGCCTTGATCTTGTTTTCTTCTCTAATTGTTTACCCTCTAATTTCCGTATCTCATTTCTGCCCTTATCTGACCATCACCTGCTTAGCTTCACTCTTTATCATCAGTTCCCACCTGATTCTCACTCAGTCTCCTTCTACCTATTTAAGAATCTTAATGCTATCAGTCCATTTGCTCTCTTCACTATAGTCTCATCACCACTCTCCTCTTCTTTATCTTCTAACTCGATTGATGAATCTATAGTTCCCTATAATACTGCTCTCTCCTTTGCTCTGGATACTCTTACTCCACTTATCCTTCATCCTGTGAGGCACAGTATACCTCAGCCATGGCCGTCTCCAACTACTCACTACCTTTGCTCCTGTGCTTGTTCAGCTAAGTGCATTTGGCTCAAATTCCACTCCCTTTCTGACTTTCTTCACTTCATTTTCATGCTTGCTTCCTTCCAATCCACTATAGCTCATGCCAAGCAAACTACTATGTTCACCTAACTCCCTTGCCTCTGACCCCTGTCGTCTTTTCTCCACTCTCAACTCTCTCCTCAAGGCACCTCCACCTCCAACCCCTCCTTCTTTTTCTGCCCAAACCCTAGCCGACTATTTCTATGGCATAGTCCACAAGATTACGCTTCAATTCCCCTCAAGATCAGCTTCATTCAGCTTCATCCCCTCCTCCCCCTCTTCAGTACCAACTTTTCCCTTCAATCTCTGTTAGGCTTTCTTCCTTTTCTAATATCTCCGAAGAGGAAACCGCTCATCTTCTTTCTTCCTCTAAACTGTTCCTCTGATCATTTCCCCTCCTGTTGCCTTAATTCTATCTCCTCTCCTGTTATCCCTTCCATCACACACATTCTAAATCCATCGTTCTCCACTGCTATTTTCCCTGCAGCCTTCAAGAATGCTCTGGTCACACCTCTCCTCAAGAAACTTTCATTTGACCCTACTTGTCCCCCTAATTATCTACCTATCTTCCTTCTTCCCTTCCTTTCCAAAATTCTTGAATGTGCAGTTCTCTGCCATTGTCTTGAATTTCTCTCCTCTCAAGCTCTCCTTGATCCACTTCAGTCTGGTTTTTGTCCCTTACATTCTACTGAAACTTCCCCTGCCAAAGTCTCCAGTGACTTGTTCCTGGCTAAATCCAAAGATCTTTACTCAGTCCTCATTCTTATTGACCTTTCTGCTGCTTTTGACATTGTTGACCACCACCTTCTCCTTGATACATTATCCTCACTTGGTTTTAGGGGCTCTGTACTGTTCTCTTCTTATCTCTCCCAGCTCTTGTTGAAAGAACTGAAATATGAGATTGCAGACCTGCTATCAGTAATCTGTGAACTATCATTAAAATCATCTCTAATACCTGAAGATTGGAGGATCGCCAATGTAACACCAATTTTTAAAAAGGGTTCCAGGGGTGATCCGGGAAACTACAGACCGGTGAGCCTGACGTCAGTACCGGGAAAAAATGGTAGAAACCATCATAAAGAATAAAATTACTCAGCATGTAGATAGTCACAACCTAATGGGAGACAGCCAACATGGCTTTAGACAAGGAAGATCTTGTCTTACTAATCTGTTATGTTTTTTTGAAGGAGTGAATAAACAGGTGGACAAAGGTGAGTCGGTTGATATTGTGTATCTGGACTTTCAGAAAGCCTTTGACAAGGTCCCTCATCAGAGACTTTTGGCAAAACTAAAGAGTCATGGGATATGAGGCAGTGCACTATTGTGGATCAGGAACTGGTTAAAAGATAGAAAGCAGAGGGTAGGGCTAAATGGCCAATTTTCCCAATGGAGAAAGGTGAATAGTGGTGTACCCCAGGGATCTGTGCTGGGTCCGCTGCTTTTTGACATATTCATAAATGACCTGGAAAGTGGAATAATGAGTGAGGTTATCAAATTTGCAGATGACACAAAACTATTTAAAGTTGTTAAAACCCAAGAGGATTGTGAAAAATTGCAAGAGGATCTTGATAAATTGGAAGACTGGGCATCAAAATGGCAGATGAAATTTAATGTGGACAAGTGCAAGGTTATGCACCTAGGGAAGAACAACCCAAACTATGGTTACACGATGCAAGGTTCCACATTAGGAACCACCACCCAGGAAAAAGATTTAGGCGTCATTGTGGATACCATGTTAAAACCCTCGGCCCAGTGTGCAGCGGCGGTCAAGAGAGCAAATAGAATGCTAGGTATGATAAGGAAAGGAATGGAAAATAAAACAAAAGATATTATAATGCCTCTATATCGTTCCATGGTGAGACCGCACCTTGAATATTGTGTGCAATTCTGGTCGCCGTATCTTAAAAAGGATATAGCGATTTTAGAAAAGGTTCAGAGAAGAGCCACCAAAATGGTAAAGGGGATGGAAGGATACTCCTATGAAGAAAGGCTAAAAAGGTTAGGGCTCTTTAACCTGGAAAAGAGACAGCTGAGGGGAGATATGATAGAATTCTATAAATTAATGAATGGAGTGGAACGGGTAAAGGTAGATCGATTGTTTACGTTATCAGAATATAGAAAGACTAGGGGACATGCAATGAAGCTACAGGGTAAACTATTTAAGACTAATAAAAGAAAATATTTTTTCACTCAACGTGTAATCAAACTCTGGAATTTGTTACCGTGGGATGTAGTAAAGGCTGTTAGTGTAGCTGGGTTTTAAAAAAGGTTTGGTCAAGTTCCTGGAGGACAGGTCCATAAACCATTATTAAGAAGTGACCGAAGATATCAATGCTTGACCCAGTACAAGCATTGTGGAACTTGTGTCTCTTGGGGAAACTGCTAGGTACATATGACCTAGATTGGCCACTGTTGGAAACAGAATACTGGGATTGATGGACCTTGGTCTGACCCAGTATGGCATATCTTATGTTCTTATGTTCTCTCTTTCAGTGTCTGTTCTGGTGGTTCCTCCTTTTCTGCTATCCCTCTCTCAGTTGGTATACCCCTAAGGGTCTGTTCTAGGCCCTCTCCTTTTCTCTATCTATACCCAGTCCCTTAGTGCTCTCATCTCCTCCCATGACTTTCTTTATCATTTTTATGCTGATGACACTCAAATCTATCTATCTAGCTATACCTGATATTTCTCCTACAATCCAAGACCGTATATCTGCCTGCCTCTCTGACATTGCTGCCTGAATGTCTCACCTCCCTTTGAAACTGAACATGGCCAAAACTGAACTTATTTTTCCCCCTAAACTCTCTTCCCCCCTTCCTCCTTTCTCTATCTCTTTTAACACTCTTTTGCTTCCTGTTTCCTCAGGGGGTCATCTTCAACTCCTCCTTCTACTTCTCCACACATATCCAACAGATAACAAAAACCTGACATTTTTTCTCTATAACACTAACAAGATTCACCCTTTCCTTTCTGAACGCACTACTAAAACACGTATCCACTCTTTAATCACCTCTCACTTAGATTATTGCAACTTCTTCCTTGCTGGTTTCTCTTTGAGTCATCTTTCTTCCTTTCAGTCTGTTCAAAACTCTGCTGCGTGGCTAATCTTCCACCAGTCCCATTATACTCATATAACTCCTCTTCTTAAATCACTTCATTGGCCTCCCTTCCATTTCCAGTCCAATACAAACTTCCTCTTCTGACCTATAAATGCATTCATTCTACTGCTCCTCATTGCCCTTCCTCTCTCCTCTCTCCCTACACCCCTCCTCATGAACTCCACTCTTCTAGGGGCTTGCTTCTCACTGTGCTCTTTTATTCCACTAACAACTCCAGACTTCAATCCTTTCACCTTGCTTCTCCTTATGCATGGAACAAACTACCTGTATCTCTACATCAGATTTCATCTCTCCGGTTTTTCATATCCATGCTTAAGGCTCACCTCTTTCAGGCCACTTTTGGATTTTAATCCATTGATGTCCTTCTGTCTCCTTACCCTTCCCTATTGTACCCTCGTTCTTATCTATTGTTCTGTTTGTTTTTATTAAATTGTAAGCTCTGATGAGCAGGAACTGTCTTATTATATGTGTCCGTACAGCATTACGTACACCTTGTAGCACTAAACATGTGATTAGTAGTAGTAGTAGTAGGCTCACTTTTGGTCAGTTTCTAAGCCGTAAAGGCATTCAACTTGGTCAACTGGGAGTTTTTGTTTGGGGTGTTAGGTCATCTGAGTTCCTACAGGTTCTTCAATTATTGTACTCATCCCCGCAAGCAACAGAGGCGGTAAACGGACAAACGTCTGAGGCTTTCTCATTGGGCAGGGGCATCCGCCAAGGGTGTCCCCTATCTCTTCTGTTTTTATTTTTTTTAGAACCCCTGCTGCTATTGGTGCAGGTGGACCTGCATATCGCTGAGAGGGAAGTTGGTAGGGCCACATTTTAAATAGCTGCCTATGTAGATGATGTTCTGATGCATATTAGTTCTCCACAGGCATTGTTATCCCAACTCCTTGATACCTTTCACTGTTTTGAGGCCTGTTCCGGATTGAAGTTAAATATGGAGAAGTCTGAGGCCTTGCTCCTTGGCCCCCAGCTACCTAGACGCTGGGAGGGATCACTTCCGCTAAGGTGGACTAACCGTAATTTCAAATACTTGGGTGTCAAATTTCTGGCAAATTTGTCTTGCTTGTATGGTCTGAATGTGTCACTCCTGCTTCAGCAGGAGTGAAAACAACTGCAACGAAGGGAGACATTAACACTCTCCATACTGGAGAGGGTTGCTCGTTACAAGATGAAGCTGTTCCTCCACTGGCTATACCTATTGCAGGTGTTGCCCCTCCGTATCTTGCAAAAGGATTTGCAGCTCTGGCAGCATCAGGGGAGTAGGTTTTTATGAAAAGGCTGCAAGCTTTTCTGCAGAGAGGTATGGACAAGAGAGGCTTGGCCATGCCTAGCCTTGCTGAGTATAATCTGGCTTGCCTTTTACAACACTTACACGACTGGTTGTATCAGTCTTCTGTGTGTATGCTGTTGCAACTAGAATGCAAACTTCTGGGGGCCTGCCATTCTTTTTATGTCCTACATGCCCCACGGGCTAAGCATCCCCAGGAGGTGCGGGCTAGGCATCTGATTCATTCACTGGGGGGGCCTGGAGGACCCTGTACAGAGGTTTTAACATAACCCAGAGTGTTTGGGCCTTTTGCCTCTTCATTGTAATCCTGAGTTCCCAGTGGGGGACAAGTCCCAGATGTTTTGCATCTGGGAACAAGAGGGACTCAAACAGCTCTCACAACTGCTGGAATTAGAGGAGAATATTGTGTCTTTCCCTGCCTTGATGTGCACGTTTAAACTTTCTCCTGGGGATACCTTTTCTTATTGGCATGTGAGACACTACATCACATCCCTGCACTGGGAGGATCTGAGTCACACCTTTGTCTATAAACTGTTGATCTTTTTTGAGATTGATAGTAGGGTCCAGATGTCTTTGTTCATCATGCAGAAGGCTCTAGCCTTGCTGGAGACCCTGTGTTGACATGATGTCTTGGCACAGTGGTGGAATGGTGACATGGGCACTTCTTGGTCCGGTGAGGATGTTACGCACGCAGTGCATTGAATACCCCACACAAAGGTAATACTGTGGGCGAAATGTTACAAGATTTTATTAAGGGTGTCTTTTGCTCCCTCCTGGGCTCGAGCAGCAGCACTGACTCTTTCTAGCTTGTGCCTTAAATTCATCTGCGATTGAGGTACCTTGACCCATATGTTCTGGAGCTGTCCCCTGGTGCAGGTTTTTTGGGGTTGGTGCGACAGTGTGGGAAGTGTGTTTTTCAGGGATCCATGGCTGAGGGGGAGTGGTGTTAAGATGTGGGTGCGCAAGCTATGTCTTTTAGGGTTAGAAGGCATTTTGAAGACTTGGTTGAGTCCCATACCCCTTTCCTTCTAGGAATGGTGGAACAGGGTGCATGGGCTCATGCAAATGGAGAATATTACCTCTTGGGGAGTGGGCCCGAAGTGAGCAAAGTTCATGCCTATATGGGAACCCTATATTCAGTCCTTGTCACCTCAGAGCTGCAGCATGGCACTGAACTGTGTGTTCAATTAGTAGGCCCTACATGGCCTACAGTGCATAATCCCATAATGGTTAGCCATTTCTTAGTCTGGAGTTGTCCATCTGTGTCTCCTGCAGCCGTACATGCCCTCATGTCCACTCACAGGGTAATGGGGTGGGGGGGAAGGTTTTGAGTGGGAGTGGGGGGGGGGGGTTGGGACAGCTGTGTAAATGTGGCAGATTGAGTGAACCTTTCTTGATCCCCTACCTGTTTTTTGGTACCTGTCCACTTCCCTCTGTCTCGAGCTGTGGCGCTGCAACTCAGGTGGGAGTGGGGGGGGGTAGCGGACAGGAGGGTGTGTTGGAAGGTGGGAGAGTGGGATATGGGGGGAAAAGAGTGGGAAAATAAAATTGCTATTCTATTGTTATGCTGGATCCGCCGATCCTATGTCAGGGTCACCACAGGCTGGTAGGTGAAGGTAGTGGTTTTGCTGGTCTCTTCAATAAAGATGATTCAACCATAAAAAGGATTGAACATCCCTATTATATTTAGTACCATGCTTAAATTTACCTTGGGTGTGTCCATTATGCTGCCAGACAGAAGTCGATTTGCACCACCCAGCTGATATGTATTGTTAGATATTCTTCATCTTGTTACTAGAGAATCACATTTGTTTGTGCTATCTTCTGTCTTCCCATTTCTCAGTGCCAAAGGCTAGGTAGTCACAGCACCTGTGACCCCTTTCTTATCCATGCACACAGATATTTGCTAGTGCTTTCGGAAGCTCATAGCTTGCTGTTGTGCTCTCCCCTTTAGACACAAGCCAGGCCTGACAACTGCTTAGTTTAGAGGTGCAGACATGGGCTTTCTCTGACCAGCACTAAAGCTTCTATGCAAAACGTGCTCTGGGATCCTTATTGAAATCATCAAGGGCCCTAACGTTCTTTTGTTCTTGGCAATATATATATATATGTTTACTGTTTTCTTCTGTGCCTTCAGATTTGTTTTTTCTATATTCAATATTTTTGTTTATTGTCCTGACACTTCTAAATAATGAGTTCTTTAAGAAAAAGGCTCTGGTGAGGTGAAGTTATTAACTTAATATATTTCCGGCTCCCCAAAGTATTTCTCTATTTTCTAAAATTGCATCTAACTGAAAACAACACAGCTTCCATAGTTATTGTGCGAGGAAGTCTCCACAGAATTGTAGCACAAACAAAAATGATTAGATCCCACTGTTGTTGTTCTTTTTACTAGCATGGTGGTGAAGCACTTTATTAATTTTATTGATTTCTTCTCGAGGCAGCTCTGTAGGTAGCATTGCTGATTTAATATTCATTGGACAAAGGGGCATTCTTGTCAGGTACAATATTTCAGGAGGTTAACTATATTTCAGGACAGTTAAATACATCTCTGACCCATCCAAAACTTGACCATGAATTTTACATCATAATCTATATAACTGCATTTAAAATCCATTAACCCTTAACCTGTGCACCACCAATGTACACAATAAAACTGTAGAAAATAATTATATGAGGGTTATTTTTAAAGTAAGGTCTGATTGGCTGTAGCTTTGTAAATTTTTCCCCCTGTAGAAACAAGCATGCGTGCCGGCTCCCGGCATGCCTTGTTCAAAAGCAGATGCCATTTGCAGTCGTAGCATCACTTTGTACGGTTTATACTGAGACGTTAAAATGTTTAAGACAATTTAGCAGCCCTCCGACTGTGAAATACGGTCTGTGATTTGGTTTTTGAAAGCAAGGACCATGTCATCAGCAGACATTCATCGCCAGATATGTGAGGTGTATGGCCCCAGTGCGATGAGTGACAGCAAAGTGAGTAAATTGGTGAGATTGTTCAAGGACGGGCGGGACAATGTCAATGATGAACCGCGATAGGGTCGACCTTCAGTAATCACAGAAGATTTGGTGCGCACAGTTGACGCAAAAATTCATGAAGAATGGCAATTCACGATTTCCACTTTGTCACTGAAATTTCCTCAAGTTTCAGGGTCAGTGCTATACAAAATCGCTTCTGAAAAATTGCAGTTCAGAAAACTGTGCTCGCGTTGGGTTCCCAGGCTGCTTTCCGAGGAACACAGTTGCCATAATCTTGCATGTTGAGATTGTCTGTTTGGCTTTCACTTTGACTGGAGATGATGTGTGTCTCCATTCCATCGACTGCTGCTTTGATTCTGAAGTCATGTGAGAAACCCATGTCTCATCCTCTGTGACAATGTGGTCCAAAAGTTCATCTCCTTTCTCATTGTATCGGACAAAATATGTCAAAGCACTAGCCATTCTCCTTTTTTGGTGCTCCTTGGAAAGCAGCCTGGGAACCCATCGTAAGCACAGTTTGTCCCACCCATCCTTGAACAATCTCACCCATTTACGCACTTTGCTGTCACTCATCGCATTGGGGCCGTACACCTCACATATCTGGTGATGAATGTCCGCTGATGACACGATCACAGACCGTATTTCACAGTCGGAGGGCCGCTCAATTGTCTTAAACATATCAACGTCTCAATATAAACCGTACAAAGTGACGCTACAACGGCAAATGGCATCTGCTTTTGCACAAGGCATGCCGGGAGCTGGCACGCATGCTTGTTTCTACAGGAGGGAAAAATTTACAAAGCTACAGCCAATTGGACCTTACTTTAAAAATAACCCTCGTATTTTGCTTACATGATGAGTGCTCCAATCTCTAGCATTTATAAACAGCTTTACACTGCAACAGTGAACAATGTCTGCACCAGGCGAAAGCAAACTAACGGTTTGCTTAGAATGGTAGATCTATAGATAAGACAAATGGCAGAATAACGGAGTGGGGAATATCTTCCCCTAGGTAGACCTGCAGGCCATAATATGACAAGAACAAGAACCCTAGCACATAGATGGGCGATGTGTTCTCGGATGGAAGAACCCTGGTTTGCAGATGTTATCTTGACAGATCACTAGCACTAGGAGGTGAACAGTGCTGGAACTTGGCAGAAAAGAGGAGCTCTATAGCTCATTACTGAAGGGAGAACCACCATAGCTCAGTAAAACAGGTGCTGGTGAGCCACTGATCAGAGGCACAGCATTTCATCTGGGTGAATGGAGAGAGGGGGATGTGAAGAGAAAGGAGTGTAATGAAGGAAAAGACTGACATAAAAAAGAAAAGGGAATAGATTGAGAGATTAAGATGGAGGGCTGAGACCAGAGTGAGAAAGAGAGACTGGAGAAGAAGGTAAAGAGATTGAGGAAGAGGAAGAGAGGAGGGATGAAGGATCTAGAAATGGAGTGAAAAATGACTGAGAGATAAGGTGAGAGACTAAGACTGATATAGAATGGAGAAAAGATAGGGATGTACACAGGGACCAAATTTTGATCCATTTTTTGAAAATTAGGCTTTTCCCCCAATTTTCATTAATATTTTTCACACATTCATATTAATAACATTTAAGCTATATTAGAACTTTTTAATGTGTGGAAATCGACTATTCACATCACTTCATAAGTTAAAACTCATTAAATTGATTTTGTACATCCAGTACTTTTTAAAGAGTTTTAATGAACTCAATGCACATTAGTATAGTATCATAGTAACATGGTGTATGACGGCAGATAAAGACCGACACGGTCCATCTAGTCTGCCCAGCAAGGTGGCAAGAGTAGGTGTACCTGCCGCTCTGTGCAGGTCACCCCTCCCCATGCCTTTGTTTAGGGGTGTACCCAACGCTCCGTGTAGGTCACCCCTATTTGTTGAGATATAAAAGATATGTTTATTTTAATTTTATTCTGTTGCTATAAAGGGATCCACTGTGTCTGTCCCATGCCATTTTGAATTCTGTCACTGTATTTGCCCCCACCACTTCCATTGGGAGGGCATTCCAAGCATCCACCACCCTTTCAGTGAAAAAGTATTTCCTGACATTGCCTTTCAATTTACCCGCTTGCAGCTTCATGTTATGCCCTCTAGTTTTACAGATTCCCCATCTTTGGAAGAGGTTTGTTCATTCATTAATACTCTTTTAAGTATTTAAAGGTCTGAATCATATCTCCCCCATCCCTCTTCTCCTCCAGAGTGTACACATTTAGGTCTTCAAGTCTCTTTTCATAAGTCTTCTGATGCAGGCTCCAAATCATTTTGGTCACCTTTCTCTGAACTGTTTCCAGTCTTTTTATATCCTTTGCAAGATATGGTCTCCAAAACTGAACACACTATTCCAAGTGTACAGTGGCATTAGTACCTCTTCATTTCTGCTGGTAATTCTTCTTTGTATACAACCCAGCATCCTTCTGGCTTTTGCCACCACCTTGTTACACTGTTTTGCCACCTTGAGATCCTCAGAAACAATCACTCCGAAGTCCTTCTCCTGGTCCATGCACACCAATCTCTTGCCCCCTTTTGCATACAATTCCCTTGGATTTCTGCTTCCCAAGTGCATGACACTGCATTTCCTCATAATAAATCTTAACTGCCAAGCATTAGACCATTCTTCCAGCTTTGGTAGATCTTTCTTCATGTTATCCACTCTCTCAGGGGAGTTCACTCTGTTGCAAATTTTCGTGTCATTTGCAAAAAGACAGACTTTTCCATTCAGTCCTTCATCAATATCACTCACAAATACATTGAACAGTACTATTCCCAGGACTGAACCCTGAGGCTCACCGCTAATCATTTTTCTTTCATCCGAGTGAGTTTTGTTTACCATCACCTTCTGTCGTCTGTCAGTCAACCAATTTCTGATCTAGTTCACCACCTTGGGACCCATTCCCAAGCTGTTGAGTTTATTGATAAGCCTCCTATGAGGAACAATATCAAAGGCCTTGCTGAAATCTAGGTAGATAATTGCATGCCCTTGATCTAGTGCTCTGGTCGCCCAGTCGAAGAACTCAATCAAATTGTCCTTCGGTCAAACCATGTTGCCTCAGATCATGCAACCCTTTGGTTTTGAGAAAGTCCACTATTCACTCTTTCAGGAGTGCCTCCATTACGTTTCCCGCCACCGAGGTAAAGCTTACCAGCCTGTAGTTTGTCACTTCTTCCCTATTATCACTTTTGTGAAAAAGTACCACATCAGCCCTTCTCTAGTCCTGTGGAACTTCTCCTGTCTCCAAGGATCTATTAAAAACATCCTTTAATGGCCCTACAAGAACCTCTCTGAGTTCTTTCAATATCCTGGGATGTATCCCATCCAGTCCCATGGCCTTGTCCACTTTCAGTTTTGCAAGCTGTTCAAACACATCACCTTCTGTGAATGGTGTGGTATCTACTCCATTCCCATTTGTATATTTGTCAATCACAGGTGGTTCTTCTCCATGATTTTCTTTAGTAACAAGAGAACAGAAGTATTTATTTAGACAGTTTTGTATACCACCTCATCCTTCAATCAAAGTGGTCACAACACAATTGGGGGATACAAGACACATACACTAATACTTACAGGGAACATGGGCAATGGAGGGTTAAGTGGCTTGCCCAAGACCACAAGGAGCACCTGTGGGATTAGAAACCCCAGTCCTTCCAGCCCAAGGTTGCTGTCCTCTAGTGGGATTTGAACCCCTGACCTGGCCTGAGGTGACTTGTCCCAACCACTAGGCCACTCCTCCCTCAGCATTTGCTTAGCATTTTCATTTTTTCAATGTCACTTTCCACAAATCCATTCTCGGCACTTTTGAGTCCAGCAATTTCACCTCTGATTTTCCTCCTCTCCCAAATATAACTGAAAATGGTTTTGTTGCCACATTTCACATCTTTAGCCATCTTTTCTTTTGCCTTTGATTTTGCTATCCTTATTTTTCTTTTAGTTTTATCCTGTATTCTTTTCTGAGTTCCTCTGTAAGCGAACTTCTGAATTTTGTGAAAGCTGTGTTTTTTGCCTTTATTTGTGCAGCCACTTCTTTGGAGAAACAAATAGGTTTCCTTTTCCTCTTGTTTCCATTTACTTTCCTTACTTATGTATCTGTTGCCTCTTTTATTGCCTCCTTTAGTTAACCCCTTTGCAATTCCACTTCCCTTATCCCCTCCCAAACAGCCAACTCCTTCTTCAGGTACTTGGTCATTTAACTGAAGTAAGTGTTTTTGAAGACTAGAACTTTGAACTTGCTGTGATTGGACTCTGTCTTGGCTTTTATCTCAGACCACACTGTGTGACGAACGCTGCTGCTCACATCGGCACCGACCCGGATATTCGACGCGCTGTCTCCGTTGGTGAGCAACAAATCCAGCACGAAGCTCTCCCTGGTCGGTTCCATCACCATCTGTCCAAGTAATGCATCTTGAAAGGTATCCATAATTTTTTTACTTCTTTCCAGATTTGCAGAAGGAATACTCCAATCCACTTCCCTAGTTAAAGATGGAAGTATGGAATTCATGTTAAACAGAGAAAGGATTAGATGTGTGGCACAAGAAGAAAGCCAAAGAGATGGAAGGCCAGTGTGTTAAAAGTGAGTGAAGAAGAGAACTGGAAAAAGGTTGAAAAATAAGTGGAGAACATAAAATACAAGAGTGAAACAGCTTTGAGAAGAAAGATGTCTGTAAAGAAGAGGAATGGAGACGTGCAGGGCTTAATTTGTACCAGAAGGGGATGGAACAGTATTCCAGTTCTTCTCCAGCTTGGACGTGATGTGATATGAACACCATATGAAAAACTTGAAATTCTGCTTTTTTTTCTCCCCTACTATTACTATAACCTGGCCTCAAACCAATGATCTTTGAATTACAAAATAGGAGTCTTGCAGGAGATATTATTATGTTTACAGGGAGGGAGGGTCAACTTCAACCAGCCTGTTCTTAACTGTGTCTTGTATTTCTGGTGATTTTAGTTTCTAATCCAGATCCTAATTGCTCAATGAGTGATCACTAATTGGACAGCAAGGATCTGGATTAGGCTTGATAAATGTCTCTGAGAGTGTAGTTAAATATTGTTTCACAGAATTTCTGGTACAGGAACATGACAAAAGAAAATTGTTTGAAGTCTATAGAACACGATTTAATTGATTCACAAGGCAAAAAATCCAATTAGTGTTTTCCACTGAGCTCAAGACCAGACAAATTTTGGGCCAAACAGGAAATAGGAACAAAGATCAACAGAAATACAAGGCACAGTTAAGAGCAGGCTAATGCTAATTCTATTTCTAACATGTGCTTTTATACTGCTACACTCCCAATCTATTGTAGTTCAGTGCAGTTTACAGAAGAAATCACTATAGCATTGAACAAAAATTTAAAAAAAAGTAATAAAAAATTAAAAATCAAATAACTTAAAACTAAGATGCAGACAGCAGTCCAGCAGCGGGATGTGGGCTTTCCAGTCTTTTGCATTGAGTGTCACATGTATGATTTTCTCCCAGCTGGTGAGAGGTCTTACGTGTGCACTAGGTGCAAGGAGCTCTCTGCTCTCAGGGAACGAGTCCGTTCTCTAGAGGCTAGAGTAGCAGACTTGGAAAACATAAGACAGACAGAGAGGTACATAGACGAGACCTACAGGGATATAGTCCTGAAGTCCCACCTCCAGTCTGGCAGCATCCCTGTTGCCATGGAGGAGAGAGGTCACGTGACAGGAGAGCATCACCCTGGTGTGGCAGGAAGCAAAGTTCCCTCTAATTTTCTGTAGGCTGTGTGCGCATAAAATATCAGCTGTGCAGCTTTTGAAGAAAGGTAAAATTTTTGTGCGCCGCATAACGACACTCGGAGTTATATACCTTAAACTTTGACTACACGTCAGAATACAGTATGTACACCACACTGATTGCACTAGAAAATATTGTAGAACTTGTGAAAACCGTAAATACACAACAACTTTTAAATTTTAAGATGTCTGTGTTGTTTTCTATCAGAATCAGAACCGTAATTTTTGTGCACTCTGTTGTAAAGTATGTGCGCTCGCTCGGCGAGGTGTGTGCGCGCGCACACGCGCACAGCTTAGAGGGAACAGTGGCAGGAAGTGATCCTGTAACTAGGACCTGTCCTCCAGGTGATGTAAACCCCTCTCGCACCGAGGAGGTTTCTCCAGGGCCAAGTGCCCATGCGGGAAGGGTTAGGACAGCAGTTATAGTTGGTGATTCGATCATTAGGCATGTAGATAGCTGGGTGGCTGGTGGACGTGAGGATCGCCTGGTAACATGCCTGCCTGGTGCGAAGGTAGCGGACCTCACACGCCACCTAGATAAGGTCTTAGATAGTGCTGGGGAGGAGTCTGCTGTCTTGGTACATGTTGGTACCAATGACATAGGAAAATGTGGTAGGGAGGTTCTGGAAGCTAAATTTAGGCTTTTAGGTAGGAAGTTGAAATCCAGAACTTCCAGGGTAGCGTTCTCCGAAATGCTTCCCGTTCCACGCGCAGGACCCAATAGGCAGGCAGAGCTCCGGAGTCTCAATGCGTGGATGAGACAATGGTGCAGAGATGAGGGGTTCGGATTTGTTAGGAACTGGGGAACATTCTGGGGAAAGGAGGGGCTCTTCCGAAGGGATGGGCTTCACCTTAACCGGGATGGAACCAGGCTGCTGGCATTAACCTTTAAAAAGGAGATAGAGCAGCTTTTAAACTAGATAATAGGGGAAAGCCGACAGTCGCCCAAGAGCGCATGGTTCGGAAGAATGTATCCTTGAAGGATACTACAAAAAGCAGAGAGGTTCCAAAAAAGAGTAAAGTAGCCCAAATGCCCTCGAGTATGGAGCAGACAGAACTTAAAGATCCCAAATTACCCATGTCTACCAATAGCCAAATTAATATGAATAAAATACAGTCTCTAAAATGCTTGTATGCAAATGCTAGAAGTCTACAAAACAAGATGGGAGAGTTAGAATATATAGCACTAAACGAGAGGTTAGATATGATTGGAATATCAGAGACATGGTGGAAGGAGGACAACCAGTGGGACACTGTGATACCTGGGTACAAACTATATCGAAATGATAGAGCTGATCAAATTGGTGGAGGGGTTGCGCTCTATGTTAGAGAGGGCATTGAGTCAGAAAGGATTAAAGTTTTGCAAGAAACAAAATTTGCTGTAGAATCTCTATGGATTGAAATTCCATGTAAAAAGGGGAAGGCGATGGCAGTGGGGGTGTACTATCGTCCGCCTGGCCAGAATGAACAAATGGATGATGAAATGCTCAAAGAAATCAAGGAAGCTAGCAAAAGTTACAGTGCAGTAATAATAATGGGTGATTTCAATTACCCCGGCATCGACTGGGTCAGTGTCACAACAGGACATGCTAGGGAGATAAAGTTCCTAGATGAAATAAATGACTGCTTCTTGGAGCAGCTGGTTCATGAACCAACCAGAGGGGAAGCAATATTAGACCTAGTCCTTAGTGGAACACCAGATGTAGTGCAAGAGATAAGGGTGTTGGGGCCACTTGGCAATAGTGATCATAGCATGATCGTCTTTGATTTAATTAGTGGAGGAGGGATAGTAAGGAAATCCACAGTACTACCCTTTAACTTTCGAAAGGGAGACTATGATAGAATGAGGAAAACAGTTAAGAAAAAACTAAAAGGAGCAGTTGCAAAGGTTAAAGACGTACATCAAGCTTGGGTGTTGTTGAAAAATACTATCTTGGAAGCCCAGACCAGCTGTATTCCACGCTTTAAGAAAAGTGGAAGGAAGTCCAAAAAATTGCCAGCATGGTTTAAAGCTGAGGTCAGAGAGGCTGTTGTTGCCAAAAAAGCATCTTTCAAGAAATGGAAAAAAGAGCCAAATGATGAAACCTGGAAACAGCACAAGCACTGGCAAGTCAAATGCAAGGCATTGATAAGGCAGGCAAAGAGAGAATTTGAGAAGAAGCTTGCTGCGGAAGCAAAAACGCGAAATAAAGACCTTTTCAAGTACATTCGTAGCAAAAAACCCGTGAGAGAGTCAGTTGGTCCATTAGATGATAAAGGGGTTAAAGGAGCACTAAGAGGCGACAAGGCGATAGCGGAGAGACTGAATGAATTCTTTGCTTCGGTCTTTACTGAGGAAGATGTAGGGATGTTACCCACGACTGAAGTGGTATTTAAAGGTGTGGAAGAATTGAAGGAAATATCGATACATCGGGAAGATGTCCTACAACTATTAGATAAACTGAAGAGTAGCAAATCACCTGGGCCGGATGGTATACATCCAAGGGTGTTGAAAGAACTGAAATTTGAGATTGCAGACCTGCTATCAGTAATCTGTGAACTATCATTAAAATCATCTCTAATACCTGAGGATTGGAGGATCGCCAATGTAACACCAATTTTTTTTTTTTTTTTTAAAGACTTTATTTAAAGTTTCAACACAAACAATATCATAACAAGCAAACAGAAAACCAAACAAAATACAAGATCAATACAAACACAACATCACCCACCCTCCCCCTCCCCCCCATCCCCAAGGTCACTATACAAGGCACCAGGCTGCGTGGGACAAAACAAAACAAAACAGCGCTAAGGCAATGTCAAATACAAGGTGAATATACATCCAGGGGACTTCTAATAGCTGGCCATCTCTCCAAAGTCTAAAAGGGCTTTCCACTTCACTTTATAATTAGGTGATTTGAGGTCTCCCCGACGGGGCATGAGTTCGAATTTAGAATAGGTGCATACCAGTCCCCACCAGACCTGCCAATGCAAGGAGGCGACATTCTTCCAGTTTCGAATCCGACAACATATGGCAAGGCCCAAAAGAAAATCTAAAAGGAAGCCATCCTTAGCACTCTTTAAGGGGACACCCGAAAGAGAGCGAAAGATCAGCACTTCCCATGTGAGGGGGGCAGTAATGCCCAATATCTGCTGAATGCGATGCCAAACCGGCAGCCAATAAGCCCGGATCTGAGAGCAATCAAAAACAACATGTCGAAAAGTACCAAGATCAGCTTGACAGATCCAGCACTTATTGCCCGCCGCAGCATCCCATCGACAAAGGCGCGCAGGGGTGATATAAGCTCGATGGGCGAAAAAGAATAATGTTTGGGTGACAGAGGCAGATTTAGTGATTCTTACATGAGAAGACCAAAACTTCCGCCATCCCCTGGCAGGAAGGGCAATCCCAGTGTCATTTACCCATGCTCCTTCCATGAGCCCAGGAGGCCCAGGGCCAACCCGCTTCAATACTTTATACAAGAAAGAAGCTGCGCCCGTGAGACCCTGAACCTTCTCAATAAGCAGATCCAATATCCCAACATTACCCAGCTGTTGAAGATTACCAAGAACTCCCCCCAGACAGTGCCGCAACTGGAGCCACTGAAAATAGGCTGAGTTTGGAAGGTGAAATTCCCCTTGAAGCTTCTCGAAACTCTTCCAAGCACCATTGGAAACTAATTGACCGACCGTCCAAATATTCCTACTATACCAGGGCTGCCACGCAAAGGGTTTATGCTGTATCTTGAAGAAAGGGCTGAACCATAAAGACAAACCGCCCGACAACACATCCTTAGACGGATGAAGATTTACCAGAAACGGAAAAGCCTTCTGTGTATCCACAAGCATTTGAGGTTTCAAGGGCCCAGTACAAAAAACCATGCTAGACAACAGCGACAATGGGAAGGGAGCTACAAGCTTCTCCTCAAGCTGGAGCCAAACCGGGGACTGAGCGCTGAGTTGCTCCGACCATCTCACCCCCTGCTTCATTAAAAAAGCGTTATGGTAAAACCAGAGATCAGGGAAATTCACACCCCCATCTTCCTTTTCCTTCTTAAGCTTACGAAGGGCAATTCTAGGAGGCTTATTATTCCATAAAAACGAGACCAAAAGCTTCTCCAACTGCCGGTAAGTCTGTACCGGGAGGAAAAAAGGGAGCATCTCCAGCATGTATATTATTTTAGGGACAATGGCCATTTTAATGGTTTCTAGGCGCCCCCACCATGTTAACCGCAGTGGGGACCATTTAGCAGTCATCGACTGCACAATGGAGATTAGAGAGCTAGCATTAAAGGTAATCACTTCCTCTAAAGGAGAGCAATAGTGGACACCGAGGTACTTTACCGGGCCGGAAACCCAGACAAAGGGAAACTCCGAAAGCATAGCTTTATAGGCAAAGGAGTTAAGAGGAAATGCGACAGACTTCGCCCAGTTAATTTTATATCCCGACAAAGCAGAATAGCGTTCGATCTGCTCAAGGATGTGGGAGATCGAGTCGGGGGCGGTAAACAGAAGAAGGTCATCGGCGTAAGCAGAGAGTTTGATTTCCAGACCCAAGGTAGCAAAAACCTGTATAGTAGCGTTCTGGCGAAGTAACAAGGCAAGCGGTTCCAACGCGATATTAAACAACATTGGGGATAAAGGGCATCCTTGCCGCGACCCCCGAGCCAGTAAAAGCTCCCGGGACTGGATGCCATTGACACAGACGGACGCCAAGGGGCGGGCATATAACACCTTAACAAAATTAATAAAGCCAGCACCGAAACCAAACCACTCAAGGGCAGAAAACAGAAAAGACCACTCTAACCGGTCAAACGCCTTCTCGGCATCTAATGACAAACCCACCAGAGGGCCCTGCACCTTCTCCGCACCGGCCAAAACATGACAAAAAAGCCGGACGTTATCCGCCGTGGATCTGCCCGCTATAAAGCCAGATTGATCGGGATGTATTAGAAGGGGTAACACATCGGCAAGACGCCGCGCCAGAATTGTCGCATAGATTTTGTAGTCCACATTAAGCAAAGAAATCGGACGGTAATTGCCAACCAACTGCGGATCGCGCCCCGCCTTTTCAATCACCACTACCTTTGCTGAAGCGAAAGAACCCAGCTGGGAACCGTCTCCCAACAGCGTCAAATAATATTGTTGCAGGTATGGACCCAGCTCGGCTGCAAAGGCCTTAAAGAATTCCGCGGGCAGCCCGTCTGGGCCCGCGGCCTTCCCGACCGCCAAGGAGGCAATCGCCTGCTGTATCTCCACCAGGGACAAGGGCTCATCGAGACATTGTGACACGTCCGGCTCCACCACGGGTCGTTGAATCCCCGACACTAGCTGAAGAAAAGCATCCGAGGAACATACCACCTCCGAAGCATAAAGCTGCTCATAAAAGGCCCGAAAAGATTCCGCGATAGCTGAGTCAGCTAGCAATAATGTCGAGCTCCCTTGGTCCCGAATTGCAGCAATCCTACGCGTTCCACCACGGGCTCTGAGGGTATTGGCAAGCAGCCTACCAGCCTTATTCCCTTCCTTATAATAGAGGTTCTCCTGGGCCTTAACGCTTTTGGAGGCCTCCGAGGTGAGGAGCTGATTATAACTAAAACGCAGCCTCTGTAACCGCAACAGCACACAAGGGTCAGAGCGTTTAGATAAAACACGCTCCCCAGCCTGGATTTGTGAGTCCAGGGCCTTAAGCTGCGCCGTACGTTGCCTGGCCTGTCTAATACTGAAACTGGTAATAACTGCACGCAAGGAAGCTTTAAGCCCCTCCCACCGGGCCCAACCAGCAGACAAGTGTGGAGTGTTGAAAATAAAATACTCCTGGATTGCCTTCCGAATCATAGAACAGAAGTCCTCATCATACAGTAAAGCTCTGTCGAAAGACCATCCAGGAGTGGGAGTAGGCACCCCCCCATCTCCCAGTACCACTGAGACCGCAGCATGATCAGACACATGAGCTGGGTGTATCGCAGCCGTCAACATGCTGGGTAGCAGGGGTTTAGACAGCAAAACATAATCGATTCGTGACAGAGATTTATGGGGAGGGGAGAAAAAGGTAAACTCCAATTCATTGGGGTGCAGCATACGCCAGACATCCACTAGACCCATCTCACCCATTAGAGATGTTAAAACCCTTTGAGCTCTAGTGGGCCGTAAAGTTCGCAGCGGCTTTCTATCCACGAGATCATCCATAACTAAATTAAAATCCCCAGCCAGTATCTTAAGGGGCAGCGGGTCTGCCTGTAATTCGCCCGCAATCATGTGGAAGAAATCCGGGCAGTCCCTGTTAGGAGCATATATATTCATCAATACCAAATCCAAAGCCCCAACAGACATACTCACTTTGACCCATCTCCCTTCCTGATCAGCTCGGACGTTATGGACCACAGCATTAAGGGATTGACGGGCCAGAATAGCAACCCCATTACGCTTGCCCAGAGCGGCAGAGTAGGCTAGCAACGTAAAAGGCTTAATGCTTAATTTTAAAGCCTCCGACCCACCAAGATGTGTCTCCTGGAGAAGGAGAATATCACACTTCTCATGCTTACCGTACAAAATAATTTTCTTCCTCTTAATAGGATGATTTATGCCCTTAACATTTAAAGAAAGGAGTTTAAGGGGCGCCATATTTCAGGTTATAACTACAGGCCAAGTCCGAGTGAACCAGCTGTGACATGCTGACAAAAAGGCAAACAACACATACATATACAATGCCCCAGCATATTGTACCCAGTCCCCAAACCTTGTCTGCGAAAAGAAAACAAACAATACAATCAATGAGTAGCAGCCCATAGCAGAAAACCACTAACAAAAAACAGCTAGGAGACCCCAGGGCGGGGGAGAAACCTAAAACAATACTAGGCAAACCCAGAGTGAGCAAGGTAGGTACAGAGTGCCTCTAAATAAGTGTGAAAACATATAAGCAATTGTGCAGTTGAACAAATAACAGAGTAGACAAGCTAACAGCAATGAAGGAAGAAGTTCTGCAGACAATGGCTCAAATTAGCGGAGCCCCGCAGAACACCACGCACAGGCCCACCAGACCAATGGTTAATAACAAAGAAAATACACACGGGCCTCAGCGCATCAGTTCCTGCTCCTTCTCTTCCAGGTAAGCAGATAGTACAGTAGGATCCTCAAAGGTCCGCGTGACATTATGAAGGGTAACCCTCATCCTTGCAGGGTGAAGTAATCCAAAGCGCGCCTGTAGCTTCTGAAGCCTGGGCCGCAACTCCAGGAAACGTTTCCGTTTGTCTACGGTGATTTTGGCAAAATCTGGAAAAAACTGCAGCCTATGCCCTTCAAATTCAACAGGAGCACGAGCGCGGGCCGCCGTCATGATCTGCAAAACCTGCTGGTGCCTTAATACTTTAAGGATGACCGGTCGCGCACGCTGGCTACCAGGCTGGAGCTGCGAGGGCACCCTATGCGCTCTTTCAAGCTCGAAAGGTAGATCAAAAGACAAACGCAGTGCAGAAGGAATCAACTTGCCAAGAAAGGTAAAGATGTCAGTCCCCTCGGCCCCTTCAGGAATGCCGATGATGCGAATATTATTCCTGCGGGACCGGTTGTTGTTGTCCTCCAACTCTTTCTGCAGCTGCTGGATTTGCCGGGCTTGCTTGTCCAAAACTTTGAAACGCTCCTCATGAATTTGCAGTCTCTGCTCCATCTGCTCCTGACGAAGGCCGAGCTGTTCCATGCCGCTTTTCAGTCGGCTCAGATCCCCCTGCACAGTAGCTAAAGTATCGCTATTCGCAGTTACGATCTCTTTGACTGCACGGACCTCCGCCAGCAGTTCTTGCAGGGCCTCCGGATACTCTCGAGCAGCCGCCATTTTCTGAGGGGAGGGGGGCTCCGGTTTGGATCTCTTCGTGCCGGTAGTTTGCCCCGGAGTAAACTCCAATCGCGCAGGTTTAGGACCCGACATCTCACACACCTCGGTGATCAGGTCTCACAGGCTTCCACCCCCGAAAAGAATGCACAATTGCAGGATTCCTGACAAGGCCTCACTGGAGCTAAAGCTCTACACAGCCACCCTGCTCCACTCCAGGCTCCGCCCCCGTCGTAACACCAATTTTTAAAAAGGGTTCGAGGGGTGATCCGGGAAACTACAGACCGGTGAGCCTGACATCAGTACCGGGAAAAATGGTAGAAACCATCATAAAGAATAAAATTACTCAGCATATAGATAGTCATGACCTAATGGGAGACAGCCAACATGGCTTTAGACAAGGAAGATCTTGTCTTACTAATCTGTTATGTTTTTTTGAAGGAGTGAATAAACAGGTGGACAAAGGTGAGTCGGTTGATATTGTGTATCTGGACTTTCAGAAAGCCTTTGACAAGGTCCCTCATGAGAGACTTTTGGCAAAACTAAAGAGTCATGGGATAGGAGGCAGTGTACTACTGTGGATCAGGAACTGGTTAAAAGATAGAAAGCAGAGGGTAGGGCTAAATGGCCAATTTTCCCAATGGAGAAAGGTGAATAGTGGTGTACCCCAGGGATCTGTGCTGGGTCCGCTGCTTTTTGACATATTCATAAATGACCTGGAAAGTGGAATAACGAGTGAGGTTATCAAATTTGCTGATGACACAAAACTATTTAAAGTTGTTAAAACCCAGGAGGATTGTGGAAAATTGCAAGAGGATCTTGATAAATTGGAAGACTGGGCATCAAAATGGCAGATGAAATTTAATGTGGAGAAGTGCAAGGTTATGCACCTAGGGAAGAACAACCCAAACTATGGTTACACGATGCAAGGTTCCACATTAGGAACCACCACCCAAGAAAAAGATTTAGGCGTCCTTGTGGATACCATGTTAAAACCCTCGGCCCAGTGTGCAGCGGCGGCCAAGAGAGCAAATAGAATGCTAGGTATGATAAGGAAAGGAATGGAAAATAAAACAAAAGATATTATAATGCCTCTATATCGTTCCATGGTGAGACCGCACCTTGAATATTGTGTGCAATTCTGGTCGCCATATCTTAAAAAGGATATAGCAATTTTAGAAAAGGTTCAGAGAAGAGCCACCAAAATGGTAAAGGGGATGGAAGGCTACTCCTATGAAGAAAGGCTAAAAAGGTTGGGGCTCTTTAACCTGGAAAAGAGACGGCTGAGGGGAGATATGATAGAAGTCTATAAATTAATGAACGGAGTGGAACGGGTAAACGTAGATCGATTGTTTACCTTATCAGAATATAGAAAGACTAGGGGACATGCAATGAAGCTACAGGGTAAACTATTTAAGACTAATAAAAGAAAATATTTTTTCACTCAACGTGTAATCAAACTCTGGAATTTGTTACCGGAGGATGTAGTAAAGGCTGTTAGTGTAGCTGGGTTTAAAAAAGGTTTGGACAAGTTCCTGGAGGAAAGGTCCATAAACCATTATTAAGAAGGGACCCAGGATATCAATGCTTGAACCAATACAAGCATTGTGGAACCTGTGTCCCTTGGGGAAACTGCTAGGTACGTATGACCTAGATTGGCCACTGTTGGAAACAGAATACTGGGCTTGATGGACCTTGGTCTGACCCAGTATGGCATATCTTATGTTCTTATGTTCTTAACCAAGACTTCAAATAGTTTCAGAATTGCAAATTAGATGACGACTCCAATCCTCTTAGGTTTCATAGATCTGTGAAGCCTGTCCTCCCTGGAGACATAATAGCTCCTCTTGCAAAATGACAGCCTCTCAACCCAAGAGTTAGTTGTTCAAGATGCAGGCTGTGAAGAGGTAATAGACAGAAGAAGTGTTAACAAAAGTGGGAGGGAAAACACATTTGTTTATTTTATTTGGCTGAAACCTCTGGTAACATTTTTTGTTCAACCATAGCCATATCTTAACTAGCAAAATTGCCCTGAAATGAAAATGTGTAAAAAGAAAATGAAAACTTTTTGCCTACACACCCATATTGTTTAGTGTCTTCCACTCTGCACAACTTGGGACCACGACGAGGTGCAGCAGCTACCAGGCACGTCTGCTGTGTTTACTGTTGCTTGACAGAGATCTGTGTCCCACTGCAGTGCCTCAAGTCCTACCTGTATGTGACAGTTTCAGTATTTAAAACAGCTTCTGCTGGGACTCAGAAGTAGGGAAGCTAATATTTATCCAAGTTTCTTCTTGGCCCCATGGCAGGACAGAGATGAGGGCAAGAGAAATGATGATTGTGTGGGGGTAAGGAGTTGAAAGAATAGACAGTGGAAATAAAATGGTTGTGCTGGGGGTAGGGGTGGAATCAACCGCTGATTAAGATGGATGCCTAAGGGATTTGCTCTTAAGGCCCTGCATTGAATCCTTGTTTTCCCCCTGCGCCTCCCCTTGGCGCAGCACCCAACCTCCTGCGTGAGACACCCCGAATGTCTGCCATCAAACCTGCACATCTAGATTATTCATCAGCGCAAACACAAGTAGTTAAGATCAAAGCAAGAACCCCTCACTTCAAGCAAGATGACAGCCACCAGAGATGTGGATGATAGCCTGAAAGAAACTTTAGATGAAATCCAATACAAGCATTGTGGAACCTGTGTCTATTTGGGAAACTGCTAGGTACGAATGACCTAGATTGGCCACTGTTGGAAACAGAATACTGGGCTTGATGGACCTTGGTCTGACCCAGTATGCATTTCTTATGTTCTTATGTGGTTACTGCCAACGGAGAATCGCTCGAATCTATATGCTCAGAACTCACAGATGTGAAAAAGCAACTTAGGTATTTTTCACTGCGACTAGATAATGTAGATGTCACCATGCTCAACCATGAAGGATGCCTGCAACAGACTCAAAAAAGCACTAAATGGCTAACTCAACTAGAGCGGCAAATTGAGGATTGAAACAATTGTTCTTGGTGCAACAACATAAGAATTCCGGGGGTCCCTGAAGGTATGGATGGGGGCCAAAGCTTCTGCAATTAGATTTGCAAAGGCCTCACAAAATTGAACACACTCATTGGACCCTTTCTCATTGTGTGTCGCACATGAATACTCTAAGACCTTTTATATTAAAAGTCCTCAGATACCCACATGCCCTGCAAATTTTGCAAGCTGCTTGACATCGCTCACTGATACACCATGAAGACCACAAATTATTATTTTTTCCAGATCTCAACAAGACTACAGGGGATTGTTGAAAGCAGCTGATGTCATTTTGGCCTCAGCTGCAAAAGCTACAGGCATGCTATGGCCTCTTCTTCCCAGCATGCCTTAGAGTGACCAAACTCGGTCCTTCGAGGACCCTGAACATCTGCAGGCCTTCTTGAATGACTTTGAGGGGATGGACATGCACTGACTGTGTCTGCGGGACTTGATAACATAGGTGTTTGAAAGTGGGAGGCCAGAGGCGCCATGGCCCCACCAAAAATCTGCTCTGCGATTGGAACTTCCTCTACTTCAGACCGTGGGATCCAATCTCCCATGGGCAGAAGTAGGGGAAAGGGGCAAGCAGCAGGCTGCCCGTGGGAATTCCCCACAGGCAGAAGAGCACTGCAATTGCAGCAGAGATTTCTCCTGTCTGCCAGTGTGAGATTGGATCCCCACGGGCAAACAGGACGGTCTTTGCTGCGATCACAGTTTCTCTTTTGCCCGTGGGGGATGGGATCCTCGCCGGCAGCCTCTCAACCTGTCAACCGTGATCATTGAAAATGCTTTTCCTGCCTGCCTGTAAGAATCACTGGCAGACAGGAAGGGTCTTTACAATGATCGCAGTCCTCAGGCAGCAGTCTGCCTGTGGGGATCCCATCCCCTGCGGGCAGAAGAAAAGCCATGACCGTGACATAGCCCTCCTTGTTTGAGAAGAGGAAGGGTCTCTGCCTGTGGGGTGGAGCTTGGGTGGAGTTAGGGGCAGTGCTTTGGCAGAGCTAGGGTGGAGCTTGGGGTGGGGCTTGGACCCCCCCCCCACCCCAAAGAAAAAGCCCTTCCGTCGCCCCTGCTTCATAATGCATTTCTCGTCAGTCTTGGAAACACCGTGGATTCACGCTGAACCTACTAGAGCAAAGACCCCTTCCATGCTATAATAAGCTTTTTCACTAAACGCATGTTTTTTAAGAGCCATGGACATACCTCCTGATTCAGACATTTGTCCCATAAAGAGGTGTACAGACTCCCCCTTTGAAGCGGGGCAGTCAATGGAAGGATATGCTGGGATGTAATATGAATGTTTCGGGTATATGATTGCTTGTAAGGTCTCGGTCTAAAATCCTTGGACCCTTCCTTTTGTATGTATGATACTGTGAGAGTATTTTTTGGGGGGGAGTGACACCGGGAGGGGTGGATTTTTTTTCTTTTTCTCTTTCTCTAAATCCTGTATGAGGGTTTAGTCTTGGGTGGGAGTTAAAGGGGGGGAAGGTCTCCTGAGCTGTCCCAAGGGCCTCCCACTTGGTGACCATACAGCATGTTGGCTTCCCTAATAGCTGGGGTGTTTACTTCATTTGGTTTAGTTGGTTTCCCCGACTCCTATGTTATCTGCTAGACCCTCTCGGAGATGCTTATTTGTATAACTACTTATTCTTCTCTCAATTTTCTATGTAGGCTACATACCTTTCATCCCCTTTGGGAAGTCGGATTACTAGACTTAATTCCCTGAATCTATTGATGGCTTTTTCGCTTGAAGTGTTATCTCTTAATGTAAAAGACATAAATAACCCAATTAAACAAAAGAAAATTCAATTGTTTTGTCAGAGAGAGACCATAGATATAGTATACCTTCAAGAGACACATTTAAATTTAATAGAATCAAAAAAACTTGGCATAGGAATTTACTCCTTGGTGGCATGCTTCCCAGCTCTGAGGAAACAAAACGGAGTTGTGATTCTAGTGTGAAGGGTGGTCTCCCCATATATCCTTCAGATGAGAGTTGACTCAGAAGACAGGTGGGCTAAAGCAACCCTCCAGATAGGCCATACGAAACTAGTACTTCTTACAGTATATGCCCTTAACATAGATAGCCCAGGCTTCTTTCACGCTATTTCCAAAGAAATTAATGACACAGCTCCACTCCTGATAATTCTAGAGGAAGACTTCAATTTGGTATTAAATCCCCTCCTTGATCATCAATCTCAGTCACCTAATCGGTTATTAAAGGCCTTTCAAGTTATCTGTGCCATGATAGAGGATACAATTCTAGTTGACCCCTGACGATTCCAGCATCCTAAAAATAATAAATACACTTTCTTCTCCCTCCAACATCATACACAGTGAAGGATAGATTTCTTCTTGATATCTAAGACGCTGCTTTCAGGATTAATAGACACAAATATACATGGGATCACCATCTCTGATCACACGGCACCCACACTCTCACTACAGATCGCCCAAAGGGACCCTTTTAACCCCCCCTGGTGGTTCAATAAATCTTTGTTCAGTGATGACTGCTTCCTCACCACGGTGCAGCAAGCAATCTCTAATTACTTTGAACATAATGCGCCTACGGACATCATGGGATGGGCATGGTGAGAAACCTTCAAAGCAACCCTATGGGCCACAATGACAATTTATGCTATAGGAGTTGCAAAACAGAAGAAATGAGAGTTACGTGATCTTGACTCAAAATCAAAGATGGTGAATGAGTGCTGCTCAGTAGATCTGACCCAACAATACTATTTCAATTACAGAACAGAGATATCAGTACAATACGATCCTTAGTGAAGAGGCAGCCCAAATAGTAGCTACCCAGAATAGCTGATATTTTGCAGAGAGCAACAAGGTATGGAGATTCTTGCAAGTTCATTAAAGACTCATAAGAAGTCAGCTTGGATGGCATCTCTCCGAGATAAAATGATCAACTAGTGGTGCAAGAAGCGGGCATCCATGAGCGATTCTGCAACTTCTACAACCAGCTTTATAAGTCAGAGGTGTCAGAAAACCAGACAGGGTTGAATAGCCTTATAGGCCAATTAGACAGACTGAGCATATCTGTTGAGCAAGCCTTTGGTTTAGATAGAGAAATTCAACTGGAGGAAGTACTCCAAGTCCTTAAACAGATGCCACTGGGAAAGGCCTCAGGCTCTGATGATCTCCCTTTGGAATTTTATCGTGCCTTCAGTGCAGAACTTTCACCCCATTTACTGACTTACTTTGCCATGCTCTCACAACAGTCACCTTCAGTTGGCTCCTTTGCAGATGCCATTATCGTGGTGCACGAGGAACCAGGCTGTGATCCTCAATGAGTTGAAAACTATCGTCCTGTCTCTTTACTAAATACAGATTACAAGATCTATCCCAAGATCCAAGTTAAATCATTTAAAAAGAGTGATCCCAGCCATTGTACATCCTGATCAATGTGGTTTTGTTGTCGGTCGTTCTAGACACAGGTTCCACAATGCTTGTATTGGTCAAGCATTGATATCCTGGGTCCCTTCTTAATAATGGTTTATAGACCTCTCCTCCAGGAACTTGTCCAAACCTTTTTTAAACCCAGTTACACTAACAGCCTTTACAACACCCTCCGGCAACAAATTCACACGTTGAGTGAAAAAATATTTTCTTTTATTAGTCTTAAATAGTTTACCCTATAGCATCATTGCATGTCCCCTAGTCTTTCTAAATTCTGATAACATAAACAATCGATCTACATTTACCCGTTCCACTCCGTTCATTAATTTATAGACTCCTATCATATCTCCCCTCAGCCGTCTCTTTTCCAGGTTAAAGAGCCCTAACCTTTTTAGCCTTTCTTCATAGGGGTATCCTTCAATCCCCTTTACTATTTTGGTGGCTCTTCTTTGAACCTTTTCTAATAACACTATATCCTTTTTAAGATACGGCGACCAGAATTTCAAACAATATTCAAGGTGCGGTCTCACCATGGAACGATATAGAGGCATTATAATATCCTTTTTTTATTTTCCATTCCTTTCCTTATGATACCTAGCATTCTAATTGCTCTCTTGGCTGCTGCTGCATAATGGGCTGAGGGTTTTAACATGTTATCCACCTAAATCTTTTTCCTGGGTGGTGGTTCCTAATGTGGAACCTTGCATCGTGTACCCATAGTTTGGGTTATTCTTCCCTAGGTGCATAACTTTGCACTTGTCCACATGAAATTTCATCTGCCATTTTGATGTCCAGTCTTCCAATTTATCAAGATCCTCTTGCAATTTCCCACAATCCTCTTGGGTTTTAACAACTTTAAATAGTTTTGTGTCATCTGCAAATTTGATAACCTCACTCGTTATTCCCTTTTCCAGGTCATTTATGAATATGTCAAAAAGCAGCGGACCCAGCACAGATCCCTGGGGTACACCACTAATTACCTTTCTCCATTGGGAAAATTGGCCATTTAGCCCTACCCTCTGCTTTCTATCTTTTTACCAGTTCCTGATCCACAATAGTACACTGCCCTCTATCCCATGACTCTTTAGTTTTGCCAAAAGTCTGATGAGGGACCTTGTCAAAGGCTTTCTGAAAGTCCAAATACACTATATCAACCGACTCACCTTTGTCTACCTGTTTATTCACACCTTCAAAAAAACATAACAGATTAGTAAGACAAGATCTTCCTTGTCTAAAGCCATGTTGGCTGTCTCCCATTAAGCCATGACTATCTACATGTTCAGCAATTTTGTTCTTTATGATGGTTTCTACCATTTTTCCCAGTACTGACATCAGGCTCACCGGTCTGTAGTTTCCTGGATCACCCCTGGAACACTTTTTAAAAATTAGTGCTATGTTTGCCATCTTCCAATCTTCAAGTATTACAGATGGTTTTTATGATAGTTCACAGATTACTAATAGCAGGTTTGCAATCTCACATTTCAGTTCTTTCAACACCCTTGGATGTATATCATCCGGCCCAGGTGATTTGCTACTCTTCAGTTTATCTAATAGTTGTAATACATCTTCCCGATGTGTCGATATTTACTTCAATTCTTCCGCACCTTTAAATACCACTCCAGTCATGGGTAACATCCCTACATCTTCCTCAGTAAAGACCGAAGCAAAGAATTCATTCAGTCTCTCTGCTATCACCTTGTTGCCTCTTAGTGCCCCTTTAACCCCTCTATCATCTAATGGACCAACTGACTCTCTCACAGGTTTTGGCTATGAATGTACTTGAAAAAGTCTTTATTACGTGTTTTTGCTTCCACAGCAAGCTTCTTCTCAAATTCTCCCTTTGCCTGCTTTATCAATGCCTTGCATTTAACTTGCCAGTGCTTGTGCCATTTCCAGGTTTCGTCGTTTGGGTCTTTTTTTCATTTCCTGAAAGATGCTTTTTTGGCAACAGCCTCTCTGACCTCACCTTTAAACCATGCTGGCAGTTTTTTTGACGTCCTTCCACTTTTCTTAAAGCGTGGAATACAGCTGGTCTGGGCTTCCAAAATAGTATTTTTCAACAACACCCAAGCTTGATGTAAGTCTTTAACCTTTGCAACTGCTCCTTTTAGTTTTTTCTTAACTATTTTCCTCATTTTATCATAGTCTCCCTTTCGAAAGTAAAAGGTAGTACTGTAGATTTCCTTACCATCCCTTATCCATTAATTAAATCAAACACAATCATGCTATGATCACTATTGACAAGTGGCCCCAACACCCTTATCTCTTGCACCAGATCTGGTCTTCCACAAAGGACTAGGTCCAATATGATTTCCTCTCTGGTCGGTTCATGAACCGGCTGCTCCAAGAAGCAGTCATTTATTTCATCTAGGAACTTTATCTCCCTAGCATGTCCTGCCGTGACACTGACCCAGTCGATACCAGGGTAATTGAAATCACCCATTATTATTACTGTGCTGTAACTTTTGTTAGCTTCCTTGATTTCTTTGAGCATTTCATCATCCATTTGTTCATTCTGGCCAGGCGGTTGATAGTTCACCCCCATTGCCATCACCTTCCCCTTTTTACATGGAATTTCAATCCATAGAGATTCTACAGCAAATTTTGATTCCTGCAAAACTTTAATCCTTTCTGACTCAATGCTCTCTCTAACCTAGAGTGCAACTCCACCACTAATTTGATCAGCTCTATTGTTATGATATAGTTTATACCCAGGTATCACAGTGTCCCACTGGTTGTCCTCCTTCCACCATGTCTCTGAGATTGCAATCATATCTAACCTCTCATTTAGTGCTATATATTCTAACTCTCCCATCTTATTTTTAGACTTCTAGCATTTGCATACAAGCATTTTAGAGACTTATTTTATTCATATTAATTTGGCTATTGGTAGTAATTTGGATCTTTAAGCTCTGTCTGCTCCATACTCGAGGGCATTTGGGCTACTTTAGTCTTATTTGGAACCTCTCTGCTTTTGGTAGTATCCTTCAAGAATACATTCTTGCGAACCATGCGCTCTTGTGCTACTGTCAGCTTTCCCCTATTATCTAGTTTAAAAGCTGCTCTAACTCCTTTTTAAAGGTTAATTCCAGCAGCCTGGTTCCATCCTGGTTAAGTTGAAGGCCATTCCTTCGGAAGACCCCCTCCTTTCCCCAGAATATTCCCCAGTTCCTAACAAATCCAAAACCCTCATCCTTGCACCATTGTCTCATCCACACATTGAGACTCTGGAGCTCTGCCTGCCTTTTGGGTCCTGCACGTGGAACGGGAAGCATTTCGGAGAATGCTACCCTGGGAGTTCTAGATTTCAACTTCCTACATAAAAGCCTAAATTTAGCCTCCAGATCCTCCCTGCCACTTTTTCCTACTGACATATACCAAGACAGCAGACTCCTCCCCAGCACTATCTAAGACCTTATCTACGTGGCGTGTGAGATCCGCTACCTTCGCACCAGGCAAGCACCAGGCAGGTACCTGGCAAGGATGTCCTTTAACCCCATTGCTCTTCAACCTGGCCTTGGAACCCATGGTGCTTTTAAATAGGCAAGCCCCAGAAATCATTAGCTTATGAGTTAGGGTAGGTCAGATTAAACTCTCTGCATATACTGATGACTTATTACTTTTTATTTATTTATTTATTGATTTTATATACCATGCTATTTCACATTCAGTGTGGTTTACAGGGAACAGGAACAGAACAGAACTTACACAGAACAAGTTAGATAACATAGTAACTTACATAGAACAATCTTATGAGCAATCACAATCAGAATAAAATAGAACAGGTTTAGTGCAGTAAGCATATATAACTTAGGTAGGTATAACTTGGGCCATAACAGGGAAACTATATACAATGTAATTATATAATATAATGAGCATCATAGAAGGTTTGAGGTTTTTTGACAGAAGGGGTTTGGATGTATGCAGTAATTTAGGTTACCTGTTCGTAGTATAGTTGAAATAGATATTTTCTGAAGGTAGATAGGTCAGAGATGGCACGGATGGGGGGGGGGAGGAGGGAGTTCCAGAGAGTTGGTGGATATAAATTGAATGCTCGCCCATTAACGAATTGGTAACTCTTTCTTACTATAAAAGGACCAAAAGAGTATTTGACATGGTAGATCTTCTTAATCTGTTGCCAAATGTCCATTGTAGAGTCTCAATAAGGGCTTTCACTGAGAGGTTGTGTAGAAGTTTGAATGATTTGATGAGAGCTTTATACTTGAGGTGAACAGAGACGGGGAGCCAATGGAGCTGTTTCAGGATCAGGGTGACGTGTTCATATCTTGAGGCAGCAACGAGGGTTTGTGCTGCCGTATTCATCACCATTTGAAAGGGATGAATTGCATAATCTGGAATACCATGGAGAACGATGTTTGCGAAGTCAAAATGTGGAGTAATAAATGCTTGGAAAATTTTCTGGAAGTCAACAGCTTCAAGCATGGGAGTTGGTGAAGGGTCCGTAATTTCAGGTATATTGCTCTGGTAGCATTGTTTATGTGTGGTTCCATTGTTAGACGTTGGTCTAGGGTGATTACCAAGTATCGTACTTCTTGCTTGGTGCTTATCTCAGTATCCCTAACTAATAGGGTGGGAGGAGGTATGAATGAAGGGTCCTTAGTGATGAAGAGAGCCTCAGATTTCTTGTAGTTAACCACTTGCTTTTTGAGTGCCCAAATATTCAGATGTTCTGGCAAATCAACTGGGACAAAATGAAGCATATCCTACATCTTAGAGAAGACCTAATCTTTTGGGTAGTCACTTTTTGTTCTCTTGCAGATATACCATCTCTTCAAAAGAATTACCAGTTTCTCTTTGACTTAATGGTTAGCATTGCTTTAAAACTGATTATGAATCATTGGAAAGATTCCTCTAACTTGGAATAACACCACTAGTTTGTTTGAACTGTAAATATGAAACTGCTTATTCTCTTCTCTGACATCAAGCTGTTAAACATAAATTGAGATGGAAATCTTTGGATAACTATGTAGCCGTGTCTCCCTGAAGCAAATCTATGAGCACGCAGCACATCAGTTATTATTGTACTTGACTGTATGGAGCCAGTTACTCTGTTCTTAGTTGTGCAAGTTGTTTATAATTTATAAGCCATAAATAAATGCTTAAAAACTGATTGTGCTGGGAAAAGAGGAGGAAATTAAGAAAGCATAATTGTGTCAGGGGAGGGGGAACTAGAGACAGGGTACATGTGAAATTTTTCCGAGGAGACAGGGAGAGAGGAAATAGTAGAATTGTGCCATGGGGGGGGGGGGGGGAGGGCGGGGGGGAGACAGAGATAGAGAGAGAGGAAATAACAAAATGAGGCTTTGCAAAGACAGTCAAAATGGTGGAATTGTGCTAGGGGGGAGGACAGTACAGATTAGTCCAAGATTATGAATGAAGCTTTACAAATGTTGATGATATGTTTAATAAACAAATATTTTGAAAAACATTGATTTTTCCAAATATATAGTATGGGGTCATTCTGAACAGTGAATAGTGGGGGTATATGTCCAATTTGGACGTACAACCCCCTCTGTTCGCGGTTAGCCTATTCTGGCTCCAAAGCTCCGCGCATGTACAGGGCCTTTGTGCAGGGAGCTCTAGATGGGGGTAGGAGGGGGTGGCGACAGGGTCGAGAATGGGCAGAGTAGGGGCAAAGCACACAACCAGGACGTACAGGACCTATTCTGATCATGGCCTTTTACTTCCAGTGGGGCAAAGATGTACGTCAGACTTATTCCACCCCCAAGGTGGAATAAGTCCAACAATTAATGGAGATAAGGCCAGGAACAGCCCCCTCTCACACAACGCAGAAGAAGGTAGGCACTGCCCTGATCCCTGCCCTGGCATCCCCTTCCAAAGATCAGGCAGCGGGGGAAATGCATTCTCATGCTGTCAGGCCTTTCGGCGGTTCTGCTTGGCATCACAGTGCCATAGCGACGAGACGCTAAGGCACTGAGGATCCAGCAGGAGCAGAGGGAGAGATAGCCGCGTAATAAGGTAGATGTCCAGTGCGGCAGAATCGGGGTACATCAGCCTGTCTAAGTGCCCGATTCTGCACCCGCAGGAACTTCTAGCTCCCGTGGCTGCAGAATCAGGAACACATCCAGGCCATCCATATTTTAGACATCCAGATGTGCCGGATGTCCTCCAATCTGAATTGGCCTCCACATATATACCAGTTTCCTTTTTATCCCTAAATGAAACATTGGGTCTGTTTACTAAACAGCGACAGAGGCGATCATGCAAAATCAGTGCCACAGCCCCACTTTATTCAATGGAGCCGCAGCACCGATTTCACATGATTGCTGCTATCGCTGTTTAGTAAGTAGATCCCATTGGGTCTGATTCTATCCTGCATGGCTATCCCCTTTGTATGTCTGGTCTGAGCTGGACGTTCAAAGGGGATCGCAATTCTGATCCCGCGGGCACTTCTAGCCCCGCAGGATCAGAATCGTGATCAGGCCTGTACATGCAGGCCACGACTGCGATCCAGTCCCGGCCTGCACGTACAGGCACTGCTCGGATAGCTCAGTTGGGCATTTAAATGGAGCTGCAGCACCATGGCATCCTGTTGCCATGGCACCACGGCTCCATTTAAATTCTGCGATGCCGGCTGCCAGCAATTAATGTTTTTTCTCTGCAGTCCAACCCCTGATCCAGCCTCCTAAGGCCAGCATCAGGCTGCAGGGAAGAAACCCTGTCCCCCCAGCCCCTTCCACACCCCCGACTTTTAAAAAATCAATGTCCGGGGAAGTTATTCCACCTCAGAGGTGGAATATCTTCCCCAGCCATTTTGCTGGCCCTGAACATACAGGACTGACATTAGAATCGGCGCTTTATGTCCAGGGCCAACGACCGCCCACTACCCACCCACTCTCCACCCCTGGGCTGCCTCTTCCCCGCCACGACTAACTTCCCTGCACAACTGGCGGGGAAGTTAGTCGGGGCTGCCACACCGGCACAAATAGCGGGGATGGACGTTGGGACGTCCATCCCCGCTATTCGTGTCTTAGAATAGCCCCAATTGTGTCTGGTAGTGAGGTCACTTCCAGCCCTGTCCACACAAGAGATAGAAGAGAAAATTAGTCAGGTTTGGTAAAGAGAAGAAATCCTAGAGAATAAAGGAAAAAATAAGTAAGAATTAGAAAAAAATAGCAGATGATGGCAAGAAAAGATTAAACGGTCAGTCCAATCTAGCTATTTATTCCTGCCACATTGTTAGGATATGTTTTTTTCTTAGATATCACCCCTTTTCCAAGACAAATTTGCTTTTCTCATTTGTATTCCACTCTTGGATAGAGAAGCATGCAAGTTCCTTTATTTAATTCATACTAGGTACCCATCCCATTCCATATCTAATCACAACCCTGGTCTCTTAGTTTCTAGGCTGCTGCTCTAACCACCAAGCTACTCTAAATTAGATGATGCTGGAAATAAAAAGATAGAAGACCTAATGCACTAAGCTTTTCCCATAAGCAGAATGGGGGAAACCTTAAGAGAATCAGACCTGTAATATTTACAAATACACATCATGTCATGCTATAAAATGCAATGAATTCGAAGTGCTTCAGAAGAACCAAAATCACCTCTGAACAAATGTATGAAAATGCTGCCATCAGCTGGCTGGTTATAAAAATATTTACATGGTAAATAATGAAAAGTCAGTATATTGGTGCAAATTCTACAGCTACATTTATCCAATAATCAACGCAGAAGCTCACTGATAGTTTTGCTTTGATTGGGAGTAATTTTGAAAGCATTTTTCACAAGTAACACATTTTTACATAGGGCAAAATGACTATTATGAACTTGCAGCCATATAAACATAAATGCACAAACACATGCGACAAAATGGGTGAATCTCCTCATGAAGGTGGTTCATAAATTTTAATAAATAAGAGCACACCTAGGGGCCCTTTTACTAAAGGTTTTGATGCACATTAATGACGTTAATGTGCTTTAAGTGCCCACTTGCCCTTTAATTTTTATGTGTGTAACGGCACTTAAAACGCATACCCACAAAGAGTACACGCAGGAAAGTTGCAGCTGCCTTGAAGTAGATTTAACTTTGTCAAGAGCAGTTGTGCACTACTGGTGATTATTCTAGGTGTCAATTTTATAAAGTTGCATATTGATTTTCTAAAATAGGCATGTTTTTGATTTTTTTTATAGGCACCCTGTTATATGATTAAACTCATTATTGCCAAAGGAAAATTTCCATGCAGAGATTTGCATCTGTTTTCTCCCTTCATAATGTTTTTGCATTACATGTGCATAGTTTTGACTAATCAAAACTACTTCCCCCACTTTCTACCTGCCCCTGGCGCTGCCTCTGCAGTTCCTAGGTAATTGTGTCTTGTTGAACAGCCCAGATACTTTTACCCAAGGTATGTCAGGCTAGGCAGGAATGAAAGTCCATTCCTGCAGGTTGACTCGCGGAAATGTCTTTGATGATTGCTCTCAGCGTTTAACGAAACTCTGACTTCTGTATTTTCAGAAGTCAGCAAATTGCTTTGCTGCACTGTGTTCAACAGCTAGAGGGAAGCTAATACAATTGCTGCATTTTACGGTAAGTCACATCACAGTCCGGCACATCTCTGACAGTTTTTGTATTTTCTGAATTTATTCCTTGCAGACCACTATATGTGTTCAACATGAAGGGAAGCTTTTATAACAGGGTGTTTAGGTTAATAGGGCGGAAGGATGCCTATTTGTCGACTATTTTATAAAGACACCTAGGCAGCTATGTGTCCTTATAGAATACTTGCAGAAATCGGCCTTAGATTGAAGGCATGGGCATTACGCCTGCTCAAGAGCGGACAAAACTGTTAGCAGGTACTTTACACACGTGCATAAATCACGTCTCCAACCACATGCCTCCTCCGAGCATGCCAACTCTACAGGAAAGGAACAGCTTTTACCACATGCACGCATAAAGCAGCATTTTATGCATGAAAAAGACGTATAAAATGGCCCCTGAAATGTGCATGCCACCCCTATTGAAATGCAGCACAAATGCTTTAGGCATAATTAATCCTGACACTTGTTTGTACTGCATATCTTTCCTAATACATCCCCTTTTTAGAAGACAATATATTTTCCTTTTCATCCTGTTAGGCCAGTCGAGACGAGTGGGTTATGCTCCACGGTCAATAGGAGGTGGCAAACAAAACACTTTAAACTTTTAGTGATGCTATCGGATGGATATAAGCTGGTGCAGCATTGAGAGAAGCCAGTATTTTCTGCCTCGAGATGGTAGTAAACTGTGTGGATTAGTACAGTAAAACAGATAGGCCTGTCTCCCCTGGCTCAGACTATGATCCTCTGTGCTTGAGATCAACAGGCCCAATGTTTGCTCAGGTGAGCCTCTGTCTCCTTGAGTCAATAACGTGCCTGTGTCAGTACTGCTATGCTCTAGTTCTTGGCAGGCCAACAAGTAGTCAGAGGATCCCATAAGACTTCTGAGGGGGGTTGGTAAGTTTGAGCCCAGGATCCCCTTCCCTTTGCTGACTCCAGAGTGTTTCTGCCTTTTTCCCTTTTTGTGCACTGTATCTTTAAACATGGCCGACGATAATTCTAATGCTTATTCTTGCCATTAGAAACTCCATGACCCAGCAGTTTAAAAGTTAGCAGATCTGCGGGAACAGAGAAATGTTCCCGTGGCTGCTTTTTTTTTTTTTGAAGGATGAATCGGAGCAGACACGGGGGGCTGAAAGAGAGCAGACACTGGGGAGCTGGAAGGGAGCAAACACGGGATGGGGCTGAAAGGGAGCAGACATGATGGGATACAAGGGAGCAGACACGGGGGGAGCTGAAAGGGAGCAGACACGGGGGGCTGAAAGGGAGCAGACATGGGGGGGCTGAAAAGGAGCAGACACTGGGGAGCTGGAAGGGAGCAGACACAGGGGAGCTGAAAGGGAGCATACATGGGGGGCTGAAAGGGAGCAGACACTGGGGAGCTAGAAGAGAGCAGACATGGGAGGCTACAAGGGAGCAGACATGGGGAAGGGAGCAGACATGGGGGAGCTACACAGGGAGAGCTGGAAGGGAGCAGACATGGTGGGGGGAGCTAGAAGAGAGCAGACATGGGGGAGCAGACACAGGGGGAAGCTGGAAAGGAGCAGACATGGGGGGAACTGGAAGGGAGCAGACACAGAGGGGAAGCTGGAAGGGAGCAGACACGGGGGAGCTGGAAGGGAGCAGACACTTGGTGATGGGATTGGAAGGTGGCTGGGTAATAGGAGGGGGTTGGAAGAGAACTGACAGGGGGGAAGGTGGGGGCTAGAAGGGAGCTCACATGGGGGGCTGGAAGGGGCAGAAAAGAGGGGAAGGAAGAGGCTGGAGGGAAGGTGGGGGCTTGAAGGGAGCTGACACCTGGGGATGGGACTGGAAGGTAGATAGACAGAGGAGAGGGTGACTGGAAGAGAAGTGACATGGGAGGGGGCACTGGGACTGGAAGTTTGCTGATAACTGGGATGGTATCTGGACTAGAAGGGGCTGGACGATGGAGAAGGAGGGGGACTAAACAGGAATAGACACCAGTGGTGGTGCTGGGAATGCAAGGGGGTTGACACTGGAAGGTACTGGGAGGGGGGCTGTAAAGGTGGCTGATACTAGGGAGGGTTACTGGGACTGGAAAAAAGCTGACGGAAGAAAATGATGAAGAAAGCAGAAGGAGAGACAAGAAATGGCAGATGGACTATAGACCATAGAAAAAGAGGTAAGAGAAGACAGAGGAAAACAGAAACCTCAGATCAGAACCAGCATGATCAAAAATCATCAGACAACAAAGGTAGAAAAAATAATTGTATTTTCAAGTTAGGGATTGGACTTTGTGCTATCTTTATATTTCAAACAGTATGGGGAACTGCCTCTCTTATCTGGTGTGGCACTGCATGCGGAGTCTGGCTTCTTGGGGTTTCAGTTTAATTTTTGTCTACATATTTTTATTTTTACTTTAGGTTGTGGTCACTTATTCTGTACTTGGTGAGGGTCTGTGTTCTGAGTGTGTGACCAAGCCCAGGTGTTCTGTTAACATGGAGTTTGTATGTAGGGCTCTGTTCTGTAGTAATTTGACTTGTACAGCTTTTCAAATAGGTGTATGGATGTTTTGGGACCGATTGCAGTATTTGTAAGTGCTGCTTTTTTCTGGATAGGCTCCTTATTGTATGAGTTTTGGAAGTGTATGCTGGTATGATATGGTAGATTTGACTTTGTAGATTTTCAATGACTTTTGCAGTGTTTTATATTAGTTCACAATATGCCTGGCACTGGAGAATGTTTATGTTGATGACCAGAATCAGATTTTTTTTGGACTTTCACAGCCTGTTTGTATGATGCTAAGTATTTACTGCTAAGTACTTTTATTTTGATTATGCATTTGCTCTTTTGCTGCAATTTTCTTACAACACTGGATTTAAAGGAGAAATAAAAATATCGCTTGAAAAGAGTTCATAAAGCGGTTTTGGGAAAAAGGAGGGTAGAGTGCAGTCAACATTAATAATAATGAGGGAGGGGTGCCGATTTATAGGTTGCAGGGGGCGCTAGAATCCCTAGCACCGACTCTGTCTTTAAATGTGGCTATGTTGTGGACTGGCATTCATCAGTGCCTCTTTCTGTGCAGGATTCTTTAGGTCTGCCAGCTTTCCTGAGCACTGTGTGGGTAGTCAGGGCAACCCTTCTTGGGTCTCCCTGATCAACCTAGTAGACACAGGGGTTCCCTTGCTTGACTTTTTATTTTTGATCATGCATTCTGTTTTTAGTTGCAGATTCCTTTTATGGTGGTCTTTTTTTCTTTTGACTGCATGTGAGTTCAGTAGCCATGGTGCGTGCTTGGCATTGCGCTACTCATAAGTCCTGCTACTTGAGTTCTGTGACTAGATCCTTTTGTCCTGAGAAATTTCAGCAATTTCAAAACCTCCTGCTGGAATCCCGGGACCCAATGTTAATTTCACCACTGTGGAAAGAAAGGGTTCATTAAAGAGTGGAAAAGCTGAAAAACCTAAGAAATATCGCTTGCTTCGGACCTTGTACTAACTGCATAAATGTAATTTTTTTATTTCAGGATCCACAGTTTGGTGCTTTGGCCTTGGAACTCTAATTCTACAGCTCTATCTGCTGGACACTTGACCTCTGCTGAATTAACCAGAGCTCTTTACAGAAGCAGGAATACAAAAAGGTAAAGAACATTCTTTTGTTTTCCTTTTAAACTTTCAAAGAGTTAAGAGCACTCAAGGTATCAGGTGGTCCTGAGCCATTGGCTATGAGACTGAAACCTGAAAATTGTTAAAATTTTGGGTAAAGTAAGAAACCATTTTTAAGCCTAATCTTTCTAGTGTGTGTCATGTGTCTTGTGCGTCCATCTCTGACTTAATCAAAATTACATGTGTGTTTCTTGTCAAACCAACTTAAAGGTTTAAAGGGCATTTTAATATCATGGCAAGTAGTTTATAGAAGGTGTAATTGTTGTTCATGAATTAGATTTGAAGAAAAAGGAATTGTGAATATTGATAAGTTTGAAAAATTAATACCTTAGACTGGAAAAGAACTGCAAATGTGAGTTTATTCAGGAATTCAATAACAATCACAGCTGGCAGTACTTGTATAAAAAAATTCTAAATAACATTTTGAACCTTAAAGAGACTGAAATCCACTGAGTGGGGTCAAGCTAATTTTGAGGACGTGGGTGATGGCTGTAGTAACTGCCAGTGCCTCCTCTGGGGACATAGGTGGCAGAGATTGTTGGCGCTTCATCAGACTAAGTAGTCCGTGTACTTCTGTGCATGTTGTGACTGATGGTCTCTGACAACTGGGCAACAGCTGTCGGTGCCTCCTCCTGAGGGTTTTTTCAGGTTTCTCTTGATGAGGAGAAAGGTTGCATTCCCTCTAGGGATGTAGGAATTTCATTAAAAAAATAAGCTGTACCTAGGCTTTCACTGAAGTTATGCCTCTCAAGCAAAAAATGAAAAATGAGCGCTCAGGACAGTAAGATCATTAAGACGTCACTCTCTGGTTCAACTGCCCATAAGGATTTCTTATTAGGGATTCGATACCTAGATAAATTGAATTCTATTTGCAGTTCTGTAGGACTGATACCCCTGTGACCTGCCTGAACCAAAGCTGACCAAGCAAGATGGATTCCTGCTACAAGGAACTCTTGCTGTGCTTCAAGTCTCAGACCTGACCTTCAAAGCAACTGCATGCCAAGTGATTATACCTGTGCATACAGAAGACTATTGCTTCTGTCCAGTTATTTTCCCAGGCCAATTTATTTCCCAGGCCAATTAATTGTCCACATGCAAGAACATCTGCTTCTCCAGCCTTCATCATCCACCAATGATGCTGCTGGCCTTGGGATGTCTGAAACTTCATACCTTCACTCATTATTGATCCTGTGTCTGCAGGATGAAGACCTGCTGATTATCTTCTGATTCGCTGAGAACACCTTTCAGTGTCTCATGCCAACCAATCACTGAACCTGTGATGAGCACTCTTCACAAAGAATAATACAGTATGCAGAACAGAACTTTAGCGCCTTTTGCTTCCTTGCTATTGTCTGCAAAGACAGATACACACTCTGTGTGTGTGTGTGCAAGGCTATTCTCCTGACCTAAGGACACTAACAAATACTAGTTTTCCATAATTTTTCCAAGTGCAGAGTGAGCTTCTGACCTCTGGTTACTAATCAGTGATTTATTTTCTTTGCGTAACTGTAATCATTACGCTGCTATAACTTGATACCTCGTATTCCTAATAATATATCTATATGTTTGTATATTTTTCTATTTTGCTATCCATAATAAAACCTTAATATATATACAGACAAGGCTCTCTCTCATGGCTTATTTGCTAGCAGTCTCAATGAACCCCTGGGTAAGGAATCAGCAACCTACACCTGGACGAAACAGAACATTACTTATTCTCTGAATGATTCTTTTTGATAATGCATTTAAGGAGTACATTATGAAAAAAAGAGGAACTTGTTAAGTTTAACTGTGTGTTTTTCTGATAAGATGGTGAAACATTTTTTCAGGTGCCAAGAAAAAAAAAGAGACTGCACAGTTTCTTTTAAGAAATTTCTCTGCTCCTGAAATTGTCCATCTCCCGAGGGAAAAAAGCAAAAGAGAGGTTGTTTCTGAGTTTCTGCTTCACTTACCCTATGTGTGCTTTCAAAAGATAACATTTTCTGGTTATTTTTCCATGTCAGTTAAACAAAATTTTGACAATTACCCAAGGGGTGTTATCTAAAATATATAAAGAAAGAATGATTGATAAAGGAATTCAACAAGTCCTTTCTGTTACTGCTGGTCAGTAATGTGCAAATATACAGCCTATACACATAGAGGGAATTTTAGAAGATCAGTCCAAGTGCAATCTAGGATGTCTAAGCCAGAATGTATGAAAAAAATACAGGCACGTCCAGGTGCAGATGTAATTTCACAAACCTGAACATGCCATATAGAATATCTGCAGGGACATCTACTTAGACATCCCCAGAACCATTTTCAGAACCCAGATGTCTAGGATAGCATAATGGTTAGAGCAGTGGGTTAGGAACAGGGCAACCAGGATTAAAATCTTGCTGCTGCTACAGTTAAAATTGTGCCAAGTACTGCCAATGTTAGAATGATTTCTTCTCCACACTAGCTGGATGTCTTTCAGCTAAAACGAAAGCTTTTCACATGCTTGTTCATCACTATGTGTGCCTCGGAGCAGGTCTAAAGTTAGACGTGATGCCTGATTGCCTTTCTGTTCCTTGAGAAGAGGAGTGCTTTCCAGAGCTCTCCCAAAAGGCGATTTTTGCTGAATTTGCTGCTTAACTGTGAGTTCTATCTTTTTGTCTCCACATACTTACCTATCTATTTGTCCTTATTGGTGGGTTCGCTTACCTACTCCATTGCTGTAGAGGTTTTTTTTTTTACCTATCTTTCTCTTAGTCTATCTGAGTGACTACCCCTCCCCCCTGCTGAGCTTTTGTTGTAGACCTCCTTTTCCTGTTCTGGTGAGTCAGTGGCATCTGCACCTCTGTATCTTTATTAGCACATTGCACGTCCATTCCTTGTATGCTGTTATTTCACCTGCACAGGTTTGCCACCAGTGTTTGCTGTGTCCAAGGCATCAAAAACCCTGGCCTAGGCTTACACAGTTTATGGTGTTTAGGGCCACTGCACTATGTCATGGAATATGGGTGTTATGCGTGTACGTCGAGGCCGAGTTTATACAGAGGTATGTATGTCACCGAATATGCTCCATGCATCAATGCATTAAGCAGAGGTCCTTTGTAAAGACAGCAGTACTCATTAGTTGCCTTGCTTGAAAAAAAAAAGATAACTTAACTTTCCTGGAAGTCAAGGTTGCTTCATAATAAAATAATGATAATAATAATGTTGCATTGTCTAAGCCTCTGAACCATGCATTTTGCTACTTCTGATACAGAAATGAGTTATTCTAACCCTCTGTGGATCACTTTTGTAGATATGTGGGCTTAACTTGAAGAGTCTTTCACAGTGCCTGTACAGTATATTTTGGTTGTAGTGTGTTCGTTTATAGGCCAAGTAAAGATTGCCCATGTGCTGAAGCTGATTTTATTGTAGCCAGCAAGGAGTGATAAGAGACTCTTTCCTCATTCTTAATAACAATAAGCATTAGTTGTGATAAAGTGATTCATATCAGTAGACAAATTATAAAGAAAAAGCTTGCAAAGATTACTCGTATTCCTTCTGAACTTGCACTGCCCTTAAGTTTGCTGGAATTTGGAAAGAGTGATTTGAAATGACTTGATCCTCAAGTATAAAGACTATATCTGGCAGAAAAAAAGCCCTGCACTGAATCTACAGAAATATGAAAATCCCTCTTCTTTTATATATTCAGTACTTTACTCAATACTAGCAAAGTCTTCCATTTATAGATTACCCCCAAGAAGCCTATGTGGCAGTGACTAAAATATTTTAAAAAGAAAGGAAAAGAAAACAAGAAGATCGGACAAAAAAAAAAAAAAGAAGATTGCATGTCAGCAAAGATCTGGTGAAGATCCAGAAGAGTTTTTGGGAAAGAATACAGGTGGAATTTAGAAAACATTCAGACATAACTGATCTTTTAGATACTGCAACCTCAGGATAACCACAATAAATACTGATGAGAAAGATCTGCATAGAATGCAGATCTATCTAATACATATTTATTGTACTTAATCTGAAAACCTGACTGGCTAGGTATGTCCTGAAGAATGGATTGAGAACCCCTGATATAGACTTATCCACAATTCATTTCAGCTGGCCTGAGTTAGGCAGACTAAGGCTAAGTATTGCAGAGAGTTCCTGATTCTTCGTGTTAGGTGATGTCATTATAGGTAGACTGAATGTTCACCATTCAAACATCAAAGGAGCATTATTTAGCATTCTAACAACTATGTGGACAGGAAGGCTCCTGTGGTCGCAACACCACTACTACTATTGCTATTAATCATTTTTATAGCACTACAAGGCATATACAGCGCTGTACAAACATATAAAGAAGACAGTCCCTGCTCTTGAGCTTACAATCTAATCAAGACAGACAGAGCAATACAAGAGAAACAAGGTAATCACACCTGCATGTCAATGACAGTGGAGGACTAAAGAAAGAATCTCATCAACATAAATCTCGTCAACCTTTGGAATGCATGTAAGCACTGGTTTAGAGGGATCTCAGAGACAGAGGGAGACACCCCCACATATTAACAGCAGCCATGCAGATAACTTGGAGAGAGAGGCAGAGACACACAGCATAGATACTTTCCATCTACATGCACTACCTACATTGTAGCACATTCTGCCAAGTGCTGTCTATATGTAATAAGCTTATGTAAGCCCTACAGCCTGCAGTGCACTACTGCTCTACCAATACAGAGCAGGAGATGTTTCCAGTATAGTTGAGACAAAATATTACCTCAAGCAGACACATTTCTGAATAGTACCTCAGAAATAAACTAACCTTGCCCTCTTTTCTTTTCTTAGAAAAGAGATCAGAAAACAGGGGGAAAATAAATTGTTTTCAGGATCAGTTAGATGCTATAATTTACTTACTGGATTCAGAAGCTTTTTTTTTAGGTGCCCTGAAGTCAGGGCTGACTCCTGGCAACCTAGCTGCCCCTGGGTTTTCTTGGCAATGTATCATTGGAAATAGATTGCCAGGCCTTTTTCTTCTGAGGCAATGGAGAGAAAAGCAACTTACCCAAGGTCACAAAGAGTCCAGTGGGAAGCAAACCCTTGCTTCCTTGGCTAGAATAAATTCAAGAAGTTCCACTAAGACTAGCTAATAGTTTCTAAAATATTTATTTACTAAAAATAAATTATATTTAAAAATCTTCCGTTGAAGAATATATCAAAGTGATACTAATTAAAATAATTAATTACCTATAGTGCTAGTTAAATATTGCACACAATAGCCTATTCTTTTTAACATAGAGCTAAAGAAATTCACTTTCAAGAAGGTCAAACACATATTATTTAAAAAAAATTTAAAACTACTTAATTACAATTCTGTAAATAAGAATTAAATTTCTCTCCATGTTCTCTTTTCTTTTTATAGGAATCTCTTCACCAATATCAACATAAGTATTCAGATAAGTAAGCCTTCACACATTCGGTATGCATTAGCTTTGAAACTATTGATGTAAATCTTAATATTTTCTTAGATTATCTTCTTCAGTGTTTTTACTTTTCTTTTGCCGTTCTCTGTATATAAACCCTGTCACAGGAAAATATTTGTTTGATCTCAAAAATAAAATGCAATAACTTGTTTATCTTTTTCTTCTCGTCACAGGATTAACAAAGCCTCCGAACAAAATAGTTGAAACCCTGTTTTTTTCATTTAAAACAAGAAACATTCTCTTTTTCTAGTGTTTTTCAATACTTGAGCTCAAATACATTTAAAAAATGTAGGTGCACCTAAAATAAAGTATAAAAAATGCTTGCTATTTATCCAGGTCCTGTAGCGTTATTGTTGTTGTTAAGTGCTGTCGAGTCGGAGTCGACTCATGGCAACCCTCTGGATAGCTATCCTAAATTGTGTTCGGTCTTCAGTCAGGCGGCTCATTGTTGACAGACTGGTACCCGTAGCTGCTGTTATTGTATCGATCCATCTCATTGCTGGCCTTCCTCTTTTGCGTTGACCTTCTATCTTGCCAAGCATAATGTCTTTCTCTAATGATCTCTCTCTTCGCATGATGTGTCCAAAGTATGAAAGTTGAAGTCTTGACATCTGAGCTTCTAAAGAAAGCTTAGGTTTGATCTCCTCTAGTACCGACTGGTTTGTTCTTCGGGCAGTCCATGGTATACACAGTATTCGCCGCCAGCACCATAATTCAAAGGCATCAATTTTCTTCCTGTCTATCTTTTTCACTGTCCAGCTTTCACATCCATATGATGTTATTGAAAATACCATGGCTTGAACAAGTCGAATCTTTGTATGGAGAGAGACATCTCTACTCTTGAGAATCTTATCTAGGTCTTTCATAGCCATTCTGCTAAGAGCAATGCGTCGTCTGATTTCTTGACTGCTTGTTGCTTCTTTATTGATAGTTGATCCAAGTAGGTTAAAGTTGTTCACAATTTCAATTTCTTCTCCTTCAACGATGAACCTGTTGATTATGCCAGTTGTCATGATCTTTGTCTTCTTTACATTTTGAGACTATGTTCTTTGTGAGAAGCAAATGTTTCAGATCATCTTCACTTTCAGCCAGTAATGTGGTATCATCAGCATAGCGAAGGTTGTTGATGAGTCTTCCACCAATCTTTACACCTCTGTTGTCTTCATACAATCCTGCTTCTCTGATGATTTGTTCTGCATATAAATTAAACAGGTAGGGGGAAAGTATGCAGCCTTGTCTTACACCTTTGCTTATTTTAAACCATTCTGTTTCTCCTTGTTCCGTTCGAACTGTTGCTTCTTGATCAATGTATAGATTGCGCAAGAGAACGATCAGGTGTTCTGGTATACCCATGCTTCTTAATGTGGCCCAGAGTTTCTCATGGTTTACACAGTCAAAAGCCTTGCTATAGTCGATAAAGCACAAATAGATATCCTTTTGGTATTCTTTAGTCTTTTCAAGGATCCATCTCACATCCGCAATGATGTCTCTCGTTCCTCGCCCTTTCCTGAACCCTGCTTGCACTTCAGGTAGTTCTTGTTCCAGGTATGGTTGTAGTCTCTTTTGAATAATCTTCAGTAGAATCTTGCTGACATGTGGGATCAGAGCGATTGTGCGATAATTTCCACAGTCAGTTGGATCACCTTTCTTTAGTATTGGTATAAACACAAATCTTTTCCAGTCAGTTGGCCATGATGTTGTCTTTCATATTTCTTGGCAGAGCCTTGTGAGTACGGTAACAGCTGCATCAGATTGCTGCAATACTTTTATGGGAATGCTATCAATGCCTGGTGCTTTGTTCTTTGATAAGGCTTTCAATGCTGCTTCAACTTCTTCTTCCATCACCAATGGTTCCCGATCATAAAGTACAGGTTGAAACGGCTGTTGGTCCACTTGATCTTTATCATATAAAACTCTGTATATTCCTTCCATCTTTTCTTGATCTTCTCAGCATCATTCAACATAGAACCTTGAGCATCTTGTAACATTCCAATTCGAGGCTGGAACTTTTTCTTTAACTCTCGTAGCTTTAGGAAAGCCGATCTTGTTCTTCCTCTAATAGTTTCTGCTTCTATTTCCTTGCGAGTGTCATTGTAGTACTTTTCCTTGTCCTGTCTTGCTGCACGTTGGAAATCTCTGTTGAGCTCTGCGATTGTCTTTCTTTCTCCTCTGGCTTTAGCTTCTCGGCGTTTCTGGGCAATTTTCAGAGTTTCTTCCGTCATCCATTTTGGCCGTTTTTGCTTTTTCACCTTTTGTAGAGACTTCTCGCTTTCTTCCAACACAACCTTCTTGATGTCATTCCATAACTCTTCAGGAGCTCTGTCATTTGTATTTAAAGCAGCAAATTGATTTTGCAGGCAGTCTTTAAATTCCAGTGGTATATTCTCAAGGTCATATTTTGCTGCATTCATGAGTGGTTTGCTCTTTTTCAACTTTAGCTTGAGTTTGCATACTAGTAGTTGATGATCTGTACCACAGTCAGCTCCAGGTTTTGTCTTTGTTGATGTTACAGAGCTTTTCCATCGTTGACTTCTGCATATGTAGTCAATTTGATTTTTATATAATCCATTCGGTGAAGTCCATGTGTACAGTCGCCGCTTGTGTTACTGGAAGAAGGTGTTTGAGATGAATAGATCATTGGTCTTGCAGAATTCTATCAGTCTTTCTCCAGCTTCATTTCTGTTGCCAAGTCCATATTTTCCAACTACTTTGTCTTCTGCTTTGTTGCCAACTTTTGCGTTCCAGTCACCCATGACTATCAGGATATCCTGTTTGCATGTTCTGTCAATTTCAGCTTGTACTTGTTCATAGACCTCTTCAATTTCATTCTCTTCTGCAGCTGTTGTTGGGGCATATACTTGAATTATAGTTGTGTTGATAGGCAATCCTTGTAGACGAATAGAGATTAAGCGTTCGCTGACTGCATTGTATTTCATTACAGTTCTTGCAAGTTTCTTCTTTATTATAAATGCAGCGTTATTAAAGCTGCTGAAATGCAGGGGATTTGGGGAAAAGAAGAAGCGCTGTGGATTGTGTTAGAAAGAGGAGATGGCACTGTCATCCGTATTGTTGTAGTCTACATGCCTCCAACTCAAACCGAAGAAATGGATAGTGAATTGATTATTGATATTACAAAGATACTCATGAAGGGGGAAGTGATCATATTGGGTGACTTTAATCTATCCGATGTGGATTGGAGTATTCCTTCTGCAAATCTGGAGAGAAGTAAAACAATTGTGGATGCCTTCAAAGATGCATTACTCAGACAAATGGTGATGGAACCAACCAGGAAGAGCTCAGTGCTGGATTTAGTGCTCACCAACGTAGATAGTGTGTCGAATATATGGGTGGGTCCCATGTGAGCAGCAGCGATCATCACACAATGTGGTTTGAGATAAAAGCCAAGGTGGAGTCCAATCACAGCTAGCTCAATGTCCTAGACTTCAAAAACACTGCAGTAAAATAGCCAAGGGCCTGAAGGAGGAGTTGGCAGAGTGGGAGGGGATAACAGAAGTGGAATTGTAATGGGCTAAACTAAAGGAAGCAATAAAAGGGGCAACAGATACATATGTAAGGAAAGTAAACAAAAACAAGAGGAAAACAAAACCTATTTGATTCTTCAAAGACGAGGATGCACAAATAAAGATAAAAAACGCAGCTTTCACAAAATTCAGAAGTTCACAAACAGAGGAGAACAGAAAAGAATACAGGATAAAACTAAAAGAGACAAAAAGAGAAATAAGGATAGCAAAATCAAAGGCAGAAGAAAAGATGGCAAAAGATGTGAAGTATGGCAACAAAACTTTTTTCAGGTATATTCGGGAGAAGAGGAAAATCAGAGGTGGAATTGCAGGACTCAAAAGTGCTGGGAATAGATGTGTGGAAAGTGACACTGAAAAAGCGAAAATGCTAAACAAATAATTCTGTTCTGTTTTTACTAAAGAAAATTTTGGAGAAGGACCACCTGTGATTGACAAATATACAAATGGGAATGGAGTAGATGCCACACCATTCATAGGAGACGATATGTTAGAACAGCTTGTAAAACTGAGAGTGGAAACTGAAACTGAGCTTGTAAAACTGAGAGTACCATAGGACCGGATGATATACATCCCAGGATATTGAAAGAGCTCTGAGAGGTTCTTGCAGGGCTATTAAAAGATGTTTTAATAGATCCTTGGAGACAAGAGAAGTTCCGCAGGACTGGAGAAGAGCTGATGTGATACCTCTTCACAAAAGTGGTAATAGGGAAGAAGTGACAAACTATAGGCCAGTAAGTCATAATTACCTCTGTGGCAGGAAAAGTAATGGAGGTGCTCCTGAAAGAACGAATTGTGGACTTTCTCGAAACCAACAGGTTGCATGATCCGAGGCAACATGGTTTTATGAAAGGATGATCTTGCCAAACAAATCTGATTGACTTCTTTGACTGGGTGAACAGAGAACTAAATCAAGAGCTTGCAATAGATGTGATCTACCTAGATTTCAGCAAAGCCTTTGATACTGTTCTTCATAGGAGGCTTATGAATAAACTAAAGAGTTCGGGATGTGGATCAGAAATTGGTTGACTGATAGACGACAGAATGTGACGGTAAACGGAACTCACTCGGAAAGGAAAGATGATTAGAGATGTGCTCCAGAGTTTGGTCCTGGGACTGGTACTGTTCAATGTATTTGTGAGTGATATTGATGAAGGACTGAATGGAAAAGTCTGTCTTTTTGCAGATGATATGAAAATTTGCAACAGAGTGGACTCCCCTGAGGGAGTGGATAACATGAGGAAAGATCTACAAAAGCTGGAAGAATGTTCTAATGCTTGGCTGTTAAGATTTAATGTGAAGAAGTGCAGTGTCATACTTGGGAAGCAGAAATCCAAGGGAATTTTATGCAATAGGGGGCAAGAGGATGGTGTGCAAGGACCAGGAGAAGGACCTCAAATTGATTGTTTCTGCAGATCTCAAGGTGGCAAAACAGTGTGACAAGGCGGTGGCAAAAGCCAGAAGGATGCTGGGTTGCATACAGAGAGGAATTACCAGCAGAAAGGAGAAGGTACTAATGCCACTGTACAAGTCACTAGTGAGGCCTCACTTGGAATATTGGGTTCAGTTTTGGAGACCATATCTTGCAAAGGATATAAAAAGGCTGGAAACGGTTCAGAGGAAGGTGACCAAAATGATTTGGAGCCTGTGTCAGAGGAGATATGAGAAGACCAAATATGCACACTTTGGAGGAGAGGAGGGACAGGGGAGATATGAGTCAGATCTTTAAATACTTAAAGAGTATTTATGAACAAACAAACCTCTTCCAAAATCAGGGAAGCTGTAAAACTAGAGGGCCTAACATGAAGCTGCAAGGGGATAAACTGAAAGGCATCATCAGGAAATGCTTTTTTCACTGAAAGGGTGGTGGATGCTTGGAATGCCTTCCCAATGGAAGTGGTGGGGGCAAATACAGTAACAGAATTCGAAATGGCATGGGACAAACACAGAGGATCCCTTTATAGCAACAGGATAAAATCAAAATAAACATAACTATCTCTTATATCTCAACAAATAGGGGTGAGCTACATGGAGCGGTGGGTATACCCCTAAACAAAGGCATGGGGAGGGGTGACCTGCATGGAACGGCAAGTGCACCTACTCTTGCCACCTTGCTGGGCAGTTTAGATGGACCATACTGGTCTTTATCCACCGTCATATACTATGTTACTATGTTTCTTGTTGGGTCCTGGCTGCAGTTCCTCTTGGTCAGGTCAGGTTCTATCCAGTCACTTTCTCTTCAGGTCCTGAATTTCAGTCATTCCAGCAATGTTTCATCAGTTGTCCTACTCCCTAACTATACAAACTTAAAAGAGGAAAAACCTTAGCTGACTATCTTTAATTTCTTTGCTGGCTTTTAAACTAATAAGGAGTCAGATCAATTTTCATAGTCCCTAAATGATAAACCCTATACACTAAAAAAAAAATTGATAGTTAAAGGATCCTAACTAATCCCTCCCTATTCCCTTTAATAACCATTCACACCACATTCATGCCCCTAATAGCAGTTATGCTTTGAAGTTTCAGGACTTCCTTTCAGAAGATCTTTCAGCTTTGAAATGGAATAGCAATAAGCTGAACAAGAGAGGCAATTTTCATTTTACTTTCCAGTCTGACCAAGAAAGATTGCTATATCTTCTAGATCAGTCACAGCTTTTGAGCTCAGTTTTCTTCTTTGAGTAGTCTAAGGGTTAGAGCACTGGTTTGCTACCCTAAAGACTGGGGTTCAATTCCCATTAGCACTCCTTGTGTCCTTGGGTAAGTCCCTTAACTCTCCATTGCCTTGGAAAAAAGGCCTGCTAATCCAGTTACACTGTCAATAAAACCCAGGAGTTGCTATGTCACCAGGAGGCAGCATTGACTCAAAGGCACACATTGCATTTGCTTCTTATTTGACTGTCCTATAAAACAAATTGTACTGTATTTCTAACGGCTTAACAGCCACAGCACAGATCTAATACAAGATCTACTTTCTTTTCTTAAAAGTCAGACTGTTTCAAGCTTTGCAGCACTAGTTCCAGTCTCTCTTCTCAAACTCTCAATTCAGCTTGAAAATCCAAATTCACTTTCTTTCAAGAAGCTGATTTTTATTTCAAAGCTAATCAGCCTTCCCTTCAAGGTAAGCTGAATGATATTTTAAAACTCTCTCAGAAAGAATAAGAATACTTCTTGCCAAATTAGTTTCAGACAGAACCATTTTTAGATTTTGGTAAATTTTATTGTTTTTTTTTAATATCTCTGACCTTTTGTATATTAATGTCTATTCAGAAACATGAATCTTCTTCTTTTCAAACTGTACCATACCTCATTAGCTTAAAGCCAAAGATTGTATCACAAAACTCCAAAAAAAACTACCTCTCCACCCAAACTCCCTTTTAAACTTCTTCACAAATAAGTCCTACCAAAATTAGCCACTTTCCTTTACTTTTAAACCAGAATTCCTTTCCCTGTATTTCTCTCACCCTCAGCACCTTCTCTGTCTTTTCACTGATCTTCCCCAACTGACACACAGTCAAAAACTGTCTGTGTTTCTAATGGCATCGGAAAGTCCGATCACAGGTAAACCCTGAATCTGCCTTGCACTGCCTGCCTGATCCCGGGACATCTGCAGCAAAACTGTGGCTGCAAAAAAAAATCAAGGCAGCAGATCCACCTCCACAAATCCAGACCCCCAGGAATAATTTATTTAAAAATTTTAACCCATGGGTTACACTTACTACTTAGATAAAACATCTATTCTACAAACGCCTGCCTCTATGTATCATTTTGCTACACCCATTGCCTCTGAGAGCTGAACAAAGACCAGCTAGTGGTCATCTGAGAATCCTCATCTTTAAAGACCTAAACAACAAAACAAGCCAAAGAGGACTCAGACTCAGTGTACTCCATTCCTGACATTTTGAGCCGACGAGCAAGTAAGAAGATTACCCTGGTGAAGGAAGAAGATCTGTCTCCAGCATAAAGGAGGTCCTTTTCACGCTTGTCCAAACCACTGTGGCAGTTCTGTGCTCTGCTGAGCCCACTTTGAGGTATGGTTTCACATTTGAACCCTATCCTGAAGGGTTTGTGGACTCTACTAGCTTCTTTTCCCTTCCCGAGCCTCTCATGAAACTTGTGGCAATGGGAGTCACTGGAGTTGGGGCTAAGAGATACTAATGTCTTGTGCAGCTGTATCCTCCACCCCAAAGGAAGATGGTACAGTGCTTGGCTCTTCCTAAGGTGGATGCCTTGATTAAGGTCTTGATGTGGCACATGTCCTATCCTGTGACAGGGATAGCTGCTCTGCTCTGCAGGAATCCTTTGCTGGGAGGCTTGTAGCCCCCCTCAAAAATGCTTTCTCAGCTTTGACTGTAGGCACTCAGGCTGTGCTTACAGTATGAGGGTATGGGGACTCAAGCACCTTGGGTTGAATTCAGCTGTTGCCAGTTATTCTGGAAGTAGCAAGAGTGCAGCTTCATATGACTTTTGCTAGATTATCTCTAAATCCATAGTGGATGCCATGCTAATCAATGTTAGCTCTGGCTCTGGAGCTGAACTGTTGATGCTGCATCAAACTGTGGCAGAGCAAACTCCCCTTAAAAGGCAGGTTTCTCTTTGTAGGATATCAGGAACCGGTTGTATATCACAGGATGGAAGCTTGCTGTTAGGATCTCCCAGAGGTCAGGCCCAGGAGTTCTAGGGACTCCTTCTATAGGGGCTGCTTCAGGACTAGGGGGAGCTAAGGCAAGGTCTGTGTTTCTTGTGGAACACAGTCTAAGTGCAACCAATTCCTCAAGAGTTCTCATAATCTAGTGATGCAGCTGATGTTTCCTTTGGAGCCGGTGAGTGCTTGCAGTGGGATTTGGGGGACCCGTCCAAGTTGATCATTGTAATGAGTGCATGTTGGAGTTGGCGGGGTTTGTTATGGATGCTTTGTAGAGCCTCCTCATGACCAATGTAATAACAGTTTTTATAAAGGGTTCCAGGGGTGATCAAGGAAACTACAGACTGGTGAACCTGATGTTAGTACAGGGCAAAATAGTAGATACCATTCTAAAGAATAAAATTACTGAACATATAGATAGTCATGGTTTAATGGGAAAAACAATATGATTTAACCAAAGAAAGTCCTGTCTCACTAATCTGTTATATTTTGTTGAAGGTATTAATAAACAGATAAATAAAGGTGAGCCAGTTGATATATATCTGGATTTTCTGAAAGCCAGTTCCCACATGAGAGACTCTTGAGGAAATTAAAAAGTTATGGGCTAAAGATGGTGGCAGGCAGAGATGGTCGCTCTGACGCTCGTGCCTAATGGGAAGGAGGAGGAACGTTAAGCAGGGCAAGCTTCCCAAGGGCAGCCCAGCCTTCTTTCTCTATTCTTACCTCCTCTGGTCTGCTGAATGCTTTCTTTTTGCGTCGGGAGCAGCAGCCACTGAGTTTGGAGACGGGAAGCCTAGCTGAGAGGCCACTGGAGCTGAGCAGCTCAGCATCTCTTTCGAGCAGCGATCGCACGCCTCCTCAACTGCAGAGGCCCCTGAAACAGGTTTGCCCTGGTGTGCTCCTGGATGGTTTGGAGGTGGTCAGGGCGTCCAACACTGGTGTTTCCTCCTCTTCACTGGGGACACTGCCCGGACAGGACACGGGAGTTAGTGTAACCCCACGGAGTCAGCTATTGCCTGGGATACCACTTAGGGAAGGGAGCCTACCAGAGCTGGCTGGAAATGCTGCCTGTTCACTCCCCATGGATTCCACAGCTGCAGCAGCTACAATAGACATGGTGTGGGACACTCTGGCTTTTCCTTTCACTTTACAGCATCCAGAGCAGTTCACTTTGGAAGCTGTTTGGACTGCTATTAAACAGTTGGGTGAAACTATGATTTCTCAAGTTCAACATCTTCAGGTACAGGTTCAACAAAATGCTGAGACTTGTGTTAAGAACTCTGAAATGACTAAGTCCTTTAAAACATCATTGGCTGATCTGTCTCTTCAGACTGATCACTTGGAAAATCATTCAGATGCCTTTTGTAAGCCTGTTGGCTGACTGTGTCACCCTAGGCAGCTGCCTAGATGGAGACCCAGTTTGAGTTGAGTTTGTTTCTTCACTCCCTGCCCCCTCGCACTGTGAATGTCTCCACTGACCCTGTGACTGTGAGGTAAGCTCTTCATTTCTAAACCCTTTTAATACTTTAGACTCTGCGCTGTCTACCTCATAAGAAATAAGCTCTCCTTTTAGAGCCTCTCTGGTTATTTCAGGCTGTGTACTGTCTATCTCATGACCAGTAAGCCCTTCCTTTGTTTTCCCTTTTAAAGTTTTAGACTCTGTGCTGTCCACCTCATGACATATCCCCCCACTTAAGCTATTTCGGGCTGAGGGACATATGTCGCTACAGCACGAAATACAGGATGCTTCATCCGTCTTAACCTGGAGCTGTACCTGCACCTGCCCCACTGCCGCCTCACGTTCACGCCAGGGTTTTAGAACGTTGACGTGATACGTTTGTTGGCGACCTTTGTCCGTCTCCACCACATAGGAGACTGGTCCCTTGCGAGCCACTATGGTATAGGGCCCCCTCCACTGAGCCTCAAATTTTGGCCCAGGATCTGATACCATCACCATTACCTTATCCCCAATTGGGAGCTGCCGTGGTTGTTTCCCCCTGTCATAATATTTTTTCTGTTGCCGTTGGCTACCCTGCAGATGTTGTTCAGCGGCTTGAGAGGCCCTCTGTAACCGCGAACGAAGTTCCTGTAGGAACTGCGGCACCCCTACCTCCTCCCTTTTTGGCTCCACCCACTGGTCCCTCAAAATATCCAGGATACCCCTGGGAGCCCTGCCGAACATCAATTCGTAAGGGGATGCTCCCAACGAGGCCTGGAGGCGCTCCCTGCTAGCGTATAAAGCAAAGGGGAGCATAGTGTCCCAATCAGCCATTTTACCATCGAGTCCCCGTCTTAACAATTGTTTGAGGGTCTGATTAAAGCGTTCGACCATCCTGTTGGATTGGGGGTGGTATGCTGATGTTTTTATGTGAGCTATCCCAAAGGCCTCCCAAACTTGTGTCATGTACCGGGATAGGAAATTAGTTCCCCTATCCGTCAACATTTCCCTCGGGAACCCTACTTCGCAAAATATTTTAATCAACTCCCCCGCTATTGCCTTTGCAGAAATGTTTCTTAGCGGGATAGCCCAGGGAAACCTGGTGGCCTGATCCATTATGACAAGGATGTATTGGAATCCCCTAGGGGTTTTCACTAAGGGCCCCACTATGTCCATCGCCATCCAGCGTATTGGTTCGGAAATAGTAGGAATTGGCATCAAAGGGACCCCTCTAGGCTTTGCGGTGGAAACCCTCTGACAGGACGGGCATGCCTCGCAAAATCGCTTGATCTCCTGGAACACCCCCGGCCAATAAAAACGGGCCAGTACCTGATCCAGGGTACCTGCAACCCCTTTATGTGCGCCTATCGGGTGGTCATGAGCCAATCTCATTACAGTGGCTTTAAAGGCCGCGGGTATCACCAGCTGTTTTCTAGTGGTCGCTGACTGTGGATCTTTACTCTCTCTATACAAGAGCTCCTCTTCTAGGTAAAACCTAGGAAGAGAGTTTTTATCCATCTCGGCATATTCCAACGCGCGTTTTAATGCGGGATCTGTTTTTTGTTCTCTTGCAAAAGAGGGAAATTTTCGCACCAGTTCTGCCGGTACCCATGGAAAATCTATTTCCTCCCTTACTTCTGCCCTTAGCTGGGCCCTACTGTGGCGCTCTCGCCTCTTATCGCCCTTACTTTTCCTATTAGCCTTTTTTGGATGGTTAATCAAATCCTCATGTCTGGGTAATTCTCCTAATAGGTCCTCCAGAGACCTATCTTCCTCCTCCCCGTGGAGCTCAACTTCCTCCTCTGATGGGGGGTCGACCTCCTCCCCGGGTTCACAACCCTCCTTTGAACTGTTGGCCTGGGACCTCGTAGAGACTAACCCTCTTTTCCCCGGCATGCCTTCCCCTAGACTCTTACAGAAAAGTGGCCAGTCACGACCTAAAACTATGTCATAGGGTAGGCGGGGAATCATTGCTACCAGGATCTTCCTACGAGTACCTAGAGCTTTTACTACTACCCTATATAGAGGATATGTAGTGGAGGATCCATGAATATATCGGATCTTGCTACGGCCCTCAGGCTGATTCAGGGGAAAGGTCCCACTATCCTGTAGTAAATGCCAGAACTTCTTTGACACCATCGACTGGTCGGCCCCTGAATCCAGCAAGGCCTTGGCCATCACGCCCTGCACTTCTACATCGAGGCGAAAGCCCTCTTGCTGATACTTTACTTTTTCACTGATAAATGCTGTGCGTGCCCTACATTCATATCTCTTGTGACCAGCTTTCCCACATTTAAAACACAGTAGGCGAGAATCATACAACCTTCCTTTACCCATACTTTTTCCTGTACTTAGTATGCCTACTTTTGGATCTTTCATCACTCTACCGAAGTTTGCTACGCCATACGCGTCATTAGCTCCTCCGTATAGTTTAGGGGCCATTTGAGCCTCCATAAACCTTTCCATTAAGAGGGCAGCCTCTTCTGATGTCTGACAGTTCTGCAGAGTGAGAAAGGCCCGTACCTCCGCGGGCACAGCTTCCGAAAACTGTTCCAATACTAGCATGTCTACAATACTTTCTTTGGTTCTACCCTCTGGTGTAAGCCATTTCCCTACCAGGCTCCGTATCCGTTGGCCTAATGCCTTCGGAGTTTCGCCTGGTTGCATTCTTGTGGCTCTCAGCATTCTTCTATACACCATAGGTGACAGGCCTAGCCTGTCCCTTATGGCTATTTTTACCTCTTTATAGTCATTGGCCTGGGCGGCCGGCATAGCTTTGTACGCAGCTAGGGCTTCTCCTGTCAGGGAGGTAGCTAAACGAACCGCCCATTGCTGCTCAGGCCAGCCCGCACCTTGAGCTACCCGCTCAAATGCCTCGAGAAAATCGTCTATGTTATCCTTCCCCGACCACTGTCCAAAGGATAAACTCCCACATATTTGTGGGCCTACCCCACACCAATGTCCTTCAGTCCTGCGGTCGGTCTGCCGCTCCTGCAGTAGAGCTTGTAGAAGATCTGTCAGCGGTTTCTGTTGCTCTTGCATTGCTGCCAGTGCTTGCATCTGGCACTGCTGGGCCAGGTCACGCTGTTTCTCGAACTGTAATCCAATCCAGTTCATGATGTCTGGTGAGGTTTCCATGCTGGCAGCCTGCAATAAATCAAGAAAAAGACACCAAGTGCGGAATCCTTTTTTTTTTTTTTTTTTTTGAATACAGCTACCCTGGGATTTCAGGTCTCCCGGATACCTCTTTACAGAATCCCACCCCGGCTGTACCCAGATACCTTTACCTGAGCCAGGTGGTGATTCTGGCGTTGAAAAGGTTCTCGGCTCCTCTTAATCCTGGAGTTGTCTGGGGTGTGGCACAAAGTAGTCCCGGTCGTGTTCTCCAGCGTTGGTGAGTCCTTGTAGCTTATGCGGTGTTCCTCTCTTCAGGCATACCAAAAACTACGCCATTTGTAAGCCTGTTGGCTGACTGTGTCACCCTAGGCAGCTGCCTAGATGGAGACCCAGTTTGAGTTGTGGAAGAATAATGACTCAAGAGTCGTGTCCAAAGTGGAATTAAGGATGGGATTTATTCCCTGTCCCATACGGATGGCTTTCAGATAAGGATAACACAAATTAAGCTGTTACATCACAGGCAAAAGAACACTTTAACAAAACCAAGCTTCTTCTTTGTTTTCCCCAAAACACAAAAGTATTATCTTCCTCCAAAGAAATCAAAAACACACTTCCTTTTCTTCTCTTTAACGCAGAGATTCTAAATCATCTGTTACTCCCAAACTTCAATCCATTGGCTCCTGAATATTCTCTGGGATAGTGCTTTCCCACTGCATCCCCTCTTGGGCTTGACCTGCGTAGGATCTCTGAGTTTTTGCAAACCTGTACTCAGACCTCTGCTCTGGGGTAAACTCTGTTCTTGGGAGATACAAGTGCTGCTGCTGGGGGTCAGAGGCAACAGGAGCTGGGCTGGGGAATTCTTCCCAGTCCCTAAGCCATTGAGGGAACTCTTGCTTCCTATATGCTTTGCTTCTCCTCCCCGAATCTACTCCACTCCCTTTATAATACAGAGGGTACTTATCTTTCCCACGAGAGAATATGGCTTCTAGTCCTTCTTCCTCTAGCCAGGGTTTTCTATTAGAGCTGCAGACTGCTTTGCCCCGGCAGTATCTGTTGCTGGGTCTAGCAGGGTAGCACTTGCTTCCTGCTTCCTGTGAGACTCTCAGAGTGTGACCTTTGCTCTCTGGTGATCTGACTGCTTGCCTGGGTGCGAGGACCCCTCTGGTTGGGAAGACCTTAGCTCTATCTCTCCTGATCCACTCGGGTTCGTCAGACTGCTTCTGCTCAAACCTGGATCTCCAAGACAGCGGGTCTCTTACTGTTTGGTCTGGAGTTCCCAACTCAGCCTCTCTAAGGATCTCTCTGCTCCTTGTCTGTTTCTCCAGGCTAGGTTCCAGACTCTCCTCCACACTCTGGCTGCGCTCTAGGCTTGTTTCCCTTGCTTGGGGAAAGCTTATTCCGTCTCTGAACCTGAAACTGCATCTGGGTCTCAGTCTGACTCTGCCTGTGAGTTCACCCCTCTCTTCACTTGATTTTCCCCTGGTTTTATTGAGCTGCCTATTGGACGTGGAACGTGACTGTTCCCACAGGTGAGCCTGATTAGAGCTCTGAATTCTCTCTGCGTCACTGCAGCCCTGAGGAATGTTTGTTTCTTCACTCCCTGCCCCCTTGCACTGTGAATGTCTCCACTGACCCTGTAACTGTGAGGTAAGCTCTTCATTTCTAAACCCTTTTAATACTTTAGACTCTGCGCTGTCTACCTCATAAGAAATAAGCTCTCCTTTTAGAGCCTCTCTGGTTATTTCAGGCTGTGTACTGTCTATCTCATGACCAGTAAGCCCTTCCTTTGTTTTCCCTTTTAAAGTTTTAGACTCTGTGCTGTCCACCTCATGACACTTTATAAAAGAGTCCAATATTTAAAGCTTTGTTTGGAGCAAATGGATAATTATTCTAACGTGTGATTGTTGAATTTTCCTAGGATGCCTGGTATTTCCTCTAAGGAGATATTTAAATTATATTTGTTGGAGGTTTGGGGGATCCCCCTGAGTAATGACCACCATTAGTAACAATATACTATCTTCCAAGTGGTCACAACATTTCCAATGGTGCTGAGATTCCAGATCCTCAGTGTGCTGATGTATTAAATGTTACTGCTTCGTTAGAGAATTCTGACATAGTCTGTTACCTCTGCCTCTTGTTTGGTAACGCTGGCCTTGGTGTTGGCTTGGGAGTGGCTCCTTAAGATGTTCTTCAGGAAGAGAAAATTGTCTTTTAAAGGCTGCCTGGTTCGCATTTTGCCCGACCTAGCTAGGGAAACCTAACGCCACAGGAGGGAATTCCTGATCCTGCGGCAGAGAGTTTTACAACTAGGTGGGATGTTTTTCTCAAGTATCCCTGCAAGTGCCTTCTGGGAGGTGTTTCCTATATATTTCTTTTTTCCTTCTCAGTTAATTTCCTTTTCAAATTGGTGTGGGGATTGGTAGTGTTTTTATTCAGTAATTTGTAGTCAACGGCTGTTGTCTCTATCTTTTCTTATAAGAGTATCTTTTTTATATTATTTCTTACTATTCTTGGATCCCATATATGTGGTCTGGGGAGGGATTGTCATTTAGTTTTTATTAGCTTCTGTTAATGATATATTCTCCTATGTTACATTATTATCTGCTCAAAAAAGAAAAGGGGGAAAGTGAAAATAAATAATACTTCACCTGAGGCATATGAAGATACTTTATAACTATCAAATCACCCTACTCAAATCTCTGAACAGAGGGACACTGGGTCACTAACCTTATTATAATAGAGGCCTCAGTGCTTGAGCTAGTGACTGACTAGCAGCACCAATTGTGCATGCTAAAACAAGCACTTGGATGACGCCCTTTCATTTCGGTCATCGGCCTCTTCATACAATCAATGTGGTTTTACAATTTTTAAATGCATTTAAATAACTGAAAACCACTAAGCTGTATGCTCAGTGAACCTCAAAATGGCGAGGGAGAAAAGCACTGGATGACTACAGTCGACTCGCGTTTTGCCCCTACAATCTCCAGGCTGCGTCAGGACATGTCAAACAGTTGATGATCGACACCTTCAGGGATAAACGTATTAGCAACACTAGTGGCCATTTAATAGGAGACAGCAAATACGTAAGCTAGCCTCCACCAATCACATCACAATGCTGTTAGCCATTCCAATGTCTCATTGAGCCCAACTGGCTGAACCATATTCAAGGAAAAAAGCCATTTTTGTTCTAAACGACCAATTGTCGCTCCACATTCCCCACACTGAATATCTTGAATACCATCAATCACAAGCCAATGAAGTTGTTCCCATTCATTTTTAAATTCCATACAATGCATATGGGGGCAGTGACCACAGAATTAATTAAGCGTGATCTATGTTCAATAAGCCGTGCTTTCACTTCCCGGCAAGTACGCCCTACATAAACTTTAGGGCATGGGCAAATGATTGAATATATAACCCAGGCAGACTGACATATTGGGGTATGTTTACTAAACCGCGCAATTGTGCGGGGCGCACTTGAGCGTGCGCTAAGGTACCTTAGCGCATGCTAATAGTGTGTTTTTGGGCCCCGCACGCATGTGTGCTGCACTAACGGGCCCGCACAAGTGCGCAGCGCGCTGAAGTGCAATAGAGGGGTGGAAAGGCATTTCGAGGGCGGAGGAAGGCTCCTGAGGGGCGGAGGGACGGGGTCAATGGGTGGAGAGTGGGAGGGGAGAGGCTCCTTGCACAGGAGCGGGGCTGAAAATCAAGCAAAAAAATACCGCGAGTGAAAACCTCGCATTAGAGCCGATTTAAAGGGAAGAGAAACCATTTCCGTCAGCAATGTACAGCAAAACCGGGGAAACCTACAAAACGTGAGCAGTGTGATACATGCACACAGAACAAAATAGCAAATATAAATTGAAAATGACCCCAACAAAATTCTAAAAAATTATAATCCAGCTGGGAAACAGTGATATCAATGGGAAACAATAAAAAAAACACTTCCTGGAAAGCTCCAAAAAAAAGAAATGATTTTTGGAAGGGTCTACGCTCCGTAGACCCTTCCAAAAATCATTTCTTTTTTTTGGAGCTTTCCAGGGAGTGTTTTATAATGTTGCCCATTGATATCACTGTTGCCCAGCTTGGTTATGTTTTTGCCCCTTTTTTACGAGGTCATTATTGAGGTTTATTTGCCCTTTTGTCTCCATACAAGGCGAATGAGCCCACAGTAAAATTGTGCAGAGCAGGGTTTCTGACCCGTTCGGCCAGGTTTCCTATCTCCAGGGACTGCACTGTTTCTGTGACCACAGTGTGGTGCAGTGGACACAGCCAGTGCCTGTAAGACCAGAGGGTCACAGGTTCAAATCCCAGCTGGGGCTCCTGACAACCCAGTCCCCATATCTTGCCCACCACTAAACAGCGATAGTAAAGACACTCCTTTATTGCAGAGAACATAAGCATGGTTCGAACACCTATATTTTACCCTACACTGCAAACACACCATAACAATGGGCATTACCTACAGCCGAGTCCCCCAAATGCAGTCCTGGAGTGCCACAACTCAATCAGGTCATATGGTGTTTCCAAGATAAGGACATGTCAGCATGTTGGCGGAAGGGTACAGGTGGTGGAGGGGGCAGTGGCTGCTAGCCACAGCAGACAGTGGCCTAGCCGTGTGCAGGCTGGCACCGTCCACTGCAACAGAAAGGCTCTGTCGGATGTACAGTCATGGACTCACCAGGGAACACAACTTAACTGTGGCAACATGGTGGTGCAGTGCACACAGACAGTGTGTGCAGGAACAGAAGGTCACAGGTTCAAAGCCCAGCTGGGGCTACTGCCAATCTGGTCCACATTTTTTTCCCACAACTAAACCATGATAGTAAGGACACACCTTTATTGCTGAGAACATACGCATGGTTAATACGCCTATATTTTACCCCACCGAGCACAGACACCATAAACAGGCGCATTACCTAGAGCAGAGTCTCCCAAATGCAGTCCTGGAGGGCCACACACCATTCAGGTTCCATGCTGCCTCTAATAAAGATGCCTGTGCTGCATATCTATGCACCACTCCCATGGTATGCAGATGTAGCTCATGCATATTCATGAGGGACAGCATGAAAACCCAAACAGTGTTTGGCACACCAGGACTGGAGTTGGGAACCTCTGCCGTAAAGCAGCAGCCAACAAGGGCAGACACACCCACATCCACACCCACAGGCCCCATTGGCCAATGCCTCCTGGAGAGGCAGGACATTGGGCCCTGCATGCATCTCCCAATACTAGCACTTGCATACCTTTGCAATGCAAACCTAAACCTGGGTATACGGTACACAGCTCTCAAACGTTTGCTATGAGTACTGGCAGATAGAAATTCCTACGTTAAGCACAGTTTGCTGATTGAGCTCCATCATAACAAACATTCTGATGTCTGCAGTGTGTGCTTCAGGTCTGGTCTCTGACAGTGTTTACCACCCTGGGGAGTGACCCCCAACAGTATTGCATACCATATCCATGCCTGCACTGTGCCCAGGACTGGTGTGGTGGCCAGGGCTGCTAAACTCCTCTAGAGTGGCACACTGCTGGCATAGGTGTGGGAGTGTGTGTCAGTCTATCCAGTGTGTGGTGGCTACAAACACCCTCCACAGCCCACACTGCCAGCACTGTTGCCAGTATTGGCCTGCCAATGTGCATAATGAGGAGCAAGGTACCATGGGTATAGCCCGGACAGGGTGGCCTGGCCAGGGTGCATCTGCACAGGGCATAGGGCACTGACTGGGACATTTTAGTGCCTGGCCACCACCTACACAGACAGTGTGACCTCAGTATGTCCTGCTGGGAGATCACTCTCACCCTGACTGTGCAGTGATGACAGCATGGCTCGGCATGCCCATGGTGCTATATAGTATTTCTCTCATGTGATATATATGGGTTTCCTTTTGGGGCCCAGTCACTGATGTATCTGCTTGTGTATGCTGCCATCCTGGTTCTGGGTGCATGCATTTCCACCAGGAACATGCACTATGGACTAACTAGCAGACTGTTTGCACCTGGTATGTGTCTTGATGGAGTGCCTTGCAGGGTGCTGTGGCTGAAGGCTTGCTGCAGGAGAATATTAGATAGTGGTGGGGTGCAGCTTAGCATATACAGGCCTAATGTCTGTCTGCTATTTTGTTATGGTTAGGTACGGATCTGCATTGACTGCCCTGAAGGGTGTCTTTTCCTCCAACAGGACTGGGGTTGATGGTCCCCTCTACTGCCACCATTGCAAAGAGGTAGAATGTGGATCTGTTGATGGGAGACCCCGTTTGCCACCCTCAGCCCTGGAGGATGGGGGTGGGGGTGGGGGTGGGGGTGGTGGTGCTCCAAGGGTCCCATGGGGGCAACACCTGACTGACACAGACAAATATATCCAAGGTGTTTCTGCAGAAACTACCTATTTCACACATCAACACTGCTTTAGACCTGCATCATGGTCTTTTTCAGCCATGGAAGGTGCTGTGGACCTGGTGCTGGGCGCCTCACCGCACCCTCAGGGTGAGCACAGTACCCGCACAATGTGATGGTGTGTAGCTACTCTGTGCCAGTAAAACACACGGTCTGTACCCCCTACCAGGCCGAGGTGCTATGGGGGTGCATACCCCATCTTGTGTTTATCTGTGGACAGCTGATTTGCATGTGCAGTGCATCATGGGTACGGTTGGGCTAACCCTATCCTGGTGACCACAGCAGACTGTCTGTGTGGTGACATGCAGGCTCTCTGCAGCCAGCCAGGGGCTTGCTAGCAGCTATAGAGCTGTAGCCCAATGGTTACTTTACTGCCTGTGAAGCCAGAGGTCATGGGTTCAAACCCACAGTGGGTTTATTTGATAGGGCTGCCCAAAGCATTATCTCTTTTTAATGTACATTTTTGCTGCCAGCAAAAACACCCTCAGCGTACTGTACCCATAAGGAGCCTCTGAGGGCGCTTTATAGGGTGCTCTATAGGGCACCTTATGGTTCCCGTCCATATAAGGTGCACTATACATTATCCTGTGACGCAACTTATAGGGTGCCCTATAGGGGACATTTTAGGGTGCCGTGGCAGACAGTGCACTTTATAATGTGCCCTATGGAGTGCCTTATAGGGTTCCTTATACGGCATTTTCAATTACGGCACGTGAGGGCGTGTTTGCTGGCAGCAATTAATAAAATAAAAATAAAGTGCTGCAGGAAACAAAACATACATTGCAAAGCTGATGCCTCAGCCAGCCTTACGTATTAGGCACCCTGGGGAGCAAACTCATGACCCCTGTATCAGGGGTCAGTGCCTTAACCATTGTGCTCCACTGCTGCTCTTCCTTGCATGTCAGCACACCTATGTATGCTTTTCATTCCTTACACTGCACAGTGCTGCCATCAAAAACAGTGCTATGACCTTGCGGTAACTCATACGGAACCCTATAAAGCGCCCTATAAGCAACATTCTAGGGTGCCTTGGTGGACAGTGCACTTTAAAATGTGCCTTATGGTGCGCCTTATGTTAACACGCTTTGAGAGTGCGTTTGCTAGTAGAAGTAATTAAAATATAAATAAAATGCCTCCTAAAGCAATCTTCCCCATAATAGGTAATGCCTCAGCCAGTCTTGTTCATTAGGCACTGGGGGGATTGAACCCCTGATCCCTGCACCATTGGTTAGTGTCTTAACCATTGTGCTGTGGCTCTGTTCCTGTGCTTGTACATCAGCGCGCCGCCTTATGCCTCCCAATATTAAAATGCCTCCTAAAGCAATAGCACTCCACCTTATGCCCATCAGCGTGCCACCTTATGCCACCCAATATTAAACTGGCTCCTAAAGTAATGCCTCAGCCAGCCATCTTCATTGGGCACAGTGAGGGATTAAACCCCTGATCCCTGCATCAGTGGTCTGTGTCTTAACCATTGTGCTGTGGCTCTGCTCTTCTGCTTGCACATCAGCGCGCCACTTATGCCTCCTGCGCAGCTTTCTCATGCGCTAATGTGCGGGGTGCACATGGGCGCCGCGCACCTTAGCACATATTTAAATCCCGGTTTTTCTTTTTTAGAAAGAAACGCCCACTCCTTATATGGCACCCGCACACTAGCGCGGCCCGCACATTACCGGGGTTTTAGTAAACATGCCCCATTGTCTTCAACTTCAATGGATAACACCTACGCAATATCGGGTCTGTCCAAGTTTGCAAGGTATACGTAGTGTCACATCATATCGAGCACACTTCTTTACTTCACCCTGGGTAATCTGTGTTCCGTCCTTTTCACAGTACTGAGACTATCCTCACTGCTTTCCTTAGCAATGTCCACTCTGCCCTATTTCTGTCATCTGTATTTGATATGGTAGATCACAGCATTTTGCTTTCTCATCTCTATCACCGTGCTATTCATGACACTGCCCTTCTCTGGTTCAAGTCTTTTCTGTCTGATCACTCTTTTCAGGTTTCTGTAGGTTCCCACCTCCCATCCCCACTTTATTTATTTTAACTTATTTTTATACCGCCTTTCCACTATTCAAAGCAGTTTACAGTAAAAAAAACAACAGATTAACAGGTCCCTAAGGCACTCTGTTGCACAAGGAACTGGAACAGTATGACAAAGTAACATAGTATAGTAACATAGTTAATGACAGCAGATAAAGACCAGTATGGTCCGTCTAGTCTGCCCAGCAAGGCGGCAAGAGTAGGTGCACTAGCCGCTCCATGCAGGTCACCTCTCCCCATGCCTTTGTTTAGAGGTATACCCACCACTCCGTGTAGGTCACCCCTATTTGTTCAGATATGAGATATTTATGCTTATTTTGATTTTATCCTATTGCTATAAAGGGATCCACTATGTCTGTCCCATGCCATTTGAATTCTGTCACTGTGTTTGCTCCCACAACATCCATCGAGAGGGCATTCGAAGCATCCACCACCCTTTCAGTGAAAAAGTATTTTCTGACATTGCCTTTCAGTTTACCTCCTTGCAGCTTCATGTTATGCCCATTAGTTTTAAAGCTTCCCCATCTTTGAAAGAGGTTTGTTTGTCCATTAATACTCTTTAGGTATTTAAAGGTCTGAATCATATCTCCCCTGTCCCTCCTCTCCTCCAGAGTGTACATATGGTGGTTATGGTTATGGTCTTCAAGTCTCTTCTCATAAGTCTTCTGACACAGGTTCCAAATCTTTTTGGTTGCCTATCTCTGAACCGCTTCCAGCCTTTTTATATCCTTTGTCAGATACAGTCTCCAAAGCTGAACACAGTATTCCAAGTGAGGCCTCACCAGCAACTTGTACAGTGGCATTAGTACCTCTTCCTTTCTGCTGGTAATTCCTCTCTGTATGCAACCCAGCATCCTTCTGACTTTTGCCACCGCCTTGTTGCACTGTTTTGCCACCTTGAGATCCGCAGAAACAATCACTCCAACGTCCTTCTCCTGGTCCGTGCACAGCATCCTCTCGCCCCCTGTTGTTGTTGTTGTTAAGAGCTGTCGTGTCGGTGTCGACTCATGGCGACCCTCTGGATAATTGTCCTAAATTGTGTTCGGTCTTCAGTCAGGCGACTCATTGTTGACAGACTGGTACCCGTAGCTGCTGTTATTGTATCAATCCATCTCATTCTGGCCTTCCTCTTTTGCATTGACCTTCTATCTTGCCAAGCATGATGTCTTTCTCTAATGATCTCTCTCTCCGCATGATGTGTCCAAAGTATGAAAGTTGAAGTCTTCTCATCTGAACTTCTAAAGAAAGCTTAGGTTTGATCTCCTCTAGTACTGACTGGTTTGTTCTTCGGGCAGTTCATGGTATGCACAGTATTCGCTGCCAGCACCATAATTCAAAGCCATCAATTTTCTTCTTGTCTATCTTTTTCACTGTCCAGCTTTCACATCCATATGATGTTATTGAAAATACCATGGCTTGAACAAGTCAAATCTTTGTATGGAGAGAGACATCTCTGCTCTTGAGAATCTTGTCTAGGTCTTTCATAGCCATTCTGCCAAGAGCAATGCATCGTTGGATTTCTTGACTGCTTGTTGCTTTTTTATTGATAGTTGATCCAAGTAGGTTAAAGTGGTTCACGATTTCAATTTCTTCTCCTTCAACGATGAGCCTGTTGATTTTGCCAGTTGTCATGATCTTTGTCTTATTTACATTAAGGTGCAGGCCCATTTTGAGACTATGTTCTTTGATTGTGAGAAGCAAATGTTTCAGATCATCTCGCCCCCTATCGCATGCAATTCCCTTGGATTTCTGCTTCCCAGGTACATGACACTGCACTTCTTCACATTAAATCTTAGTACCTCTTCCTTTTTGCTGGTAATTCCTCTCTGTATGCAACCCAGCATCCTTCTGGCTTTTGCCACCACTTTGTCACTTGAGATCATCAGAAACAATCCCACCAAGGTCTTTCTCCTGGTCCACGCACATCAATCTCTCGCCCCCTATCAAATACAGTTCCCTTGGATTTCTGCTTCCCAAGTGTATTACACTGCACTTTTTCACATTAAATCTTAACTGCCAAGCATTATACCATTCTTCTAGCTTTTGTAGATGTTTCCTCATGTTCCCCACTCCCTGAGGGGAGTCCACTCTGTTGGTGTCATCTGCAAAAAGACAGACTTTTCCATTCAGTCCTTCATCAATATCACCCACAAATACATTGAACAGTACCCGTCCCAGGACCGAACTCTGGGGCACATCGTTAATCATCTTTCCCTTCTGAGTGAGTTCCGTTTACCGTCACTCTCTGTTGTCTGTCAGTCAACCAATTTCTGATCCAGTTCACCATTTTGGAACCCATCCCCAAGCTGTTGAGTTTATTGATAAGCCTACTATGAGGAACAGTATCAAAGGCTTTGCTGAAATCAAGGTAGATCACATCCATTGCATGCCCTTGATCTAGTTCTCTGGTCACCCAGTCAAAGAACTCAATCATATTTGTTTGGCAAGATCGTCCTTTGGTAAAACCATGTTGCCTTGGATCATGCAACCTGTTGGTTTTGAGGAAGGCCAACACAAAAGAGGAAGACTAGCAATGAGTTGGATCAATACAATAACAGCAGCTATGGGTGCCACTCTGTCAACAATGAGCCACCTGACTGAAGACCAAACAAAGTTTAGGACAACTATCCAGAGGGTTGTCATGGATCAACACTGACTAGATTGCACTTAACAATACAACAGAAGTTGTGGCAATCTCTCTGGCTCTGTTGATGTTTTGGACCTTTCTGAACTGTGAAACAGTCAGGAAGTTGTTAGATTAGGCCAAAGCAGTGGCATATGCCTGCTGGCATTGTGGCACTCGCACAGCTTCAGTGGCTGCATAATTGGTGACTCTGTTAGTGGCTCCTCTAGCTGGAGTGGACTTCAAGAGAGCTGACTTCTCAAGTCAAATGCCCTCACATGCTTGATTTCATCATGCAGAGAGGTGCTGGTAAGTGTCCGATCTGATGGCTACCCAGAGGCTCACCAAAGTCATGACAAGTCCAGTTTGTTAGCCACATGAAGGATCCTCAAGTAGCAGGCTTGGATGCCCCCTCCTCCCCTCCCCACTTAATGAAAGGCCCCAGGAAAGTGCACCTGTTTATCTTTCCTTCATGGTCCTTTGCAAGTGATCTTCTTTGCAGAATATGTTCTCACCCTGGCTTAGTTATTCTGGGGATACTGGTTTGGTCATGCAAACCTTGGTGCCCAGATCTCTAAAACCTATTGAGGGGCCCACTCTGTTGTTTCTCAGATAAGGGGCCTGCTGAATCTAGGGCCCCTGGTCCTTTGGATGCATAAGTGGTCTAAGAAAGGATATTTTAGAACAGAACAGTGGTTGACACCCCATTAAGGCCAGGAGGGCTTCTTCATCCTGGGCCTATGTCACATTCTGGAGGGCTAGGGGTTCAAATCCCACTAGATGACAGCAACTTTGGGTCAGAAGGTCTGGGGTTTCTAGTCCTGCAGGTGCTCCTTGTGGCCTTGGGCAATCCACTTAACCCTCCTTTGCCTCAGGAACAAAAACATAGCTTGTGAGCCCTTCGGGTACAAGGGAAAAATATATATAGAGTACCTGAATGTACACCGCTTTGATTGGTAGAAAAGCGGTATATAAGCCTAGTTAAATAAATAAATCTTCAAGAAATGGTGTTCCTCTAAGGCCCTGTATGCCAAATAGGTGGACATCATTACTGTTTGTTCTTCTCATGCTCATGTTTAGCCCAGGGTTTAGCTTGGACTCTCTCCACGTTCAACTGTCAGTTCTTGTGTGCTACCAGGGTTGAGTGCAGGCTATGTCCTTAGCAGTACACTATGAGATATCTTACTTCCTCATGGTGGTAAAGTATATTTGCCCGCCTGTATAACCAATTGTGCCAGAGTGGAATTTGCCTCTTGTCTAGAGGGCTCTAAAAGATTCCCCTTTTGGGCCCCTTTGGAAGGCTTTCCTATAGGATTTGTCCTTAAATTGGTATCTCTGGTGACTAAGATATCTGCCAGGAGGCCTTGTCCTGGTGTAAGCAGTTTCTCAATATTTTCAGCAGCATCCATCCATTCCCTGAAAGTGTTGTCTTTCTTTCACCTTAATCAGGTGGTGGTCCTGCCCTACTTTGGAGATCAGGAAATGATAACTGATCCCTCGCTGTATCTGTTGGATGAGCAGAGGGCCTTTCTGGAGTCTCTGGAGGTTACCATCTCCTTCCCATAGTCATATCTCTTCTTTTTCCCATTCAGTGGCTCGGGGAAAGGCTAGGTATCTTCCTTTGCCCACTAGATTAGGGAGACCATTAGCTCATCCTGTCTCCTGTGTGGCAAGTGTGTGCTGAAGAGATATAAAGTTCACTCCACTAGGTCGAAGCTTCCTCTGGGCCAATTTCTCCTTGGTGTCTCTGGTTGACATCCGTAGGGCAACTACCTGATCTTCCCTGAACAAGTTGGTGAAGCACTTCAGGCGGTGTGGTAGAGATGGCATGGACAGTGGCTTTGGCAGAGCAGTGCTGTTCAGAATGTTTTCTTCTTCGCACCTTGGATCCAAATTGCTCCAACCTGCGGCAACTGCTTGAGCCAGAAGACTTTCGGACAGTCTACCAAGCACTAGTGATCCCACATTTTGACTATGCGAATGCCATACTACACGGTCTCCCGAAAAACACGCTGAATCCTTTGCAACTTGCAATGAATGCGGCCGCCAGAATCCTGCACGGAGCCTCCAGGAGGGAACATATAACCCCAATTATGAAGCACCTGCATTGGCTCCCGGTCCACTGCAGGGTCTCCTTTAAGATCCTAATGATGACCTACAAAGCCATCAACAAGTGCTCCTCCACCTCCCTTACAGATCTCATACAGACCACCCCACTCAACAGACTAAGGAGATCAGCCGCCATCAATACTCTGAAACTCCTGAGCGTGATCACAAAATGCTCGCAGGCAACTAGAAACAGAGCGTTCTCGCTATATGCACCCACATGCTGGAACGCCCTGTCACCTGCCACCCGGGCTATCAATGACCTCGCCCAGTTTAGGAAGGCATTGAAGCACTATCTGTTCCTCCAGCACTACACTGAAACAGATGACAATCCGCAGTCAGTCACACTCAGGACCCTGGTTGACGCCCCCGATGCAGCCACTCCACGAGTCTGCAGCCCAGCCCGCTAGACCCCGTTCCCCTCTACCCCAGGTAGAGGTATAATCCCCTGCCCTGTCACCATGTATATAGCTGGGCCAATGTGTAAATAGTGCCGAGCTATCATCATAATGTATGACAGCACATTATTTTGTACATAGTTACCCTATTAACCCTGTATATAATCCCCTGTTTATTGTAAGTCCAGTGTAGGCCTGCCTGCACTGCACAAATCTGTTACCTGTAAACCGCACTGATTTTTAAAGAGCGCGGTATAGAAGAGACATTAAGGGGTATGTTTACTAAAACCCCGTTAGGTGCGCGGCGCGCTAGTGTGCGGGATGCCATATATGGAGTGGGCGTGTCAGCAAACCGGGAGTAATAATGCGCTAATGTGCGTGCGCCCTAATGTGCGCCGCGCACATTAGCGCATGAGAAACGCATGCGGGAAGCATAAGCAGGCGCGCTGATGTGCAAACAGAGAAGCAGAGTCACAGTACAATGGTTAAGACACTGACAAATGGTGCAGGGATCATAGGTTTAATCCCCCACTGTGCCCAATGAATAAGGCTGGCTGAGGCATTACCTATTATGGGTAAGATTGCTTTAGGAGGCATTTTATTTATATTTTAATTACTTCTACTAGCAAACGCACTCTCAAAGCGTGTTAACATAAGACGCACCATAAGGCACATTTTAAAGTGCACTGTCCGCCAAGGCACCCTACAATGTTGCTGAAAGGGTGGCCAAGGGGAGGCATATAGGGTGCCCAATGAGGCAGGGCAAGGCTACTGTGATGGCAGCACTGCACATGTTAAGGTGTGGTAAGCTGACATAGGTGTGCTGACATGCAAACAGCAGCAGCAGCAGTGTAGTACAATGGTTAAGACACTGACTGATGGTGCAGCGGTCATGGGTTCAATCCCCCACTGTGCCCAATGAATAAGGCTGGCTGAGGCATTACCTATTATGGGGAATATTGCTGTAGGAGGCATTTTATTTTTTATATTAATTAGTGCTGCAAGCAAACACACCCTCAAAGTATGGTAACATAAGGTGCTGCATAAGGCGCCTCCTAAGGTACCCCAGAGGCCACATTTTAAAGTGCACTGTCTGCCATGGCACCCTATAATGTTGCCCATAGGAAGCCTTAGAAGGTGCTGTATGGGGCCCCCTATGAGGCACCTATAGGTTACAGTACTGCTTGTGCTGGCAGCACTGCGCATGTGAACGCAAGGAAACCTGAAGTAGGTGCGCTGACCTGCAAACATTGCAACAGAGGTGTAGCACAATGGTTAATACATGGATTGCTGAACCAGGGGTCATGAGTTCAATCCCCCAGTGGGGTCAACTATTACCTCTCTCAGGCATTACACATTATTATACAGCAGTGCTGAGTGAGGCATAGTGCTTTTAATGTACATCAGTGCTGCGTGAGGCATATGTCTTTTTACGTTACAACAGTGTTACCTGAGGCAGTCTCCTTTCTATGTTACAGCAGTGCTGCCAGGAGAAACACCCTCACAGTGCTGTAATCTTCCGGTGCACCATAAGTCACCTTATAAGGCACCTTAAGGTCACAGCACTGTGAGGGTGTTTCTGCTGGCCGTACTACTTTAAAGTACACACAAACTGGCCCAGACAGCCCCCCATGTACCCTGTAAAATACCTATCCCCAAGTTATAATGCCCTGTTCAATGTATGTTTGTGCAATGTAAACCGCAATGGTGCAGAATAGCGCAGTATATGGGGGAACTTAAATAATTAAGGTAAATAAAATTCATAAACCCACAGTGAATTCAAACCACCAACCTCTGGCTCCACAGGCAGTGCAGTCACCAGTGGGCTACAGCTCTATAACTGTAAAGAGATGTCTGGCTGGCTACAAAATAACGTCTGCAGACTGTGTACTGTGGTTACCAGGGTAGGGTTAGTCCTCTCACACCCATGATGCACTGCACATGCAAAGCAGCAGTCTACAGGTGATCTACAGATGGGGTATGCACCCCCACAGCACCTAGGCCTGGTAGGGGGAACTGACCGTGTGTGGTACTGGCACAGAGTAGCTACACATTGTGTGGGTACTGTGCTCGCTCTGAAGGTGCGGTGGGGCGGCCAGCACTTGGTCCACAGCACTTCCAATGGCAGAAATAGGCCATGCTGAAGGTCCCCAGCAGTGCTAGTGTGTGAGATAGATAGTTCCTGCAGACACACCTTGGATACATCTGTATTTCCCAGTCAGGTTTAGCCCTTATGGACCCATAGGCGGATTATGTACCATCACCCAACCCACCAACAGATCCACATTCTACCTCCCTGAAATGTTGGCAGTAGAGGGGACCATCAACCCTGGTCCTGCTGGGGAACAGACACCCTACAGGGCAGGCAATACATATCTGTACCCACCCATAAAACAATAGAAGATAGACAGTAGGCCTTGAAATGCCCAGCTGCCCCCCACCACTATCTGACATTCACCAGCAGCAGGCCACCAGCCGCTGCACCCTGCAAAGTGTTCCAACAAAACACATACTAGCTGCAGACAGTCTGCAAGCTAGTCCATAGTGCATGTTTCTGGAGAAGATGCATGCACCCAGAACTGGGCTGCCAGCATACACACCAAACAGAAAAGTCAGTGATTGGGCCCCAAAAGGGAACCCATAAATATTCCCAAAAAAAATACAACATAGCCCTATGGGGGAACCTAGCCATGCCATGGTCACTGCTCAGTCAGGGTGAGAGTGATCTCCCAACACGACATGCTGTGGCCACCCTGTCTGTGCAGGTGGTGGCCAGGCACTACAATGTCCCAGCCATTGCCCTATGCCCTGTGCAGATGTATCCTGGCCAGGCCACCCTGTCAGGGTGATACCCATGGTACCTTGCTCCTCATTATGCACATTGGCAGGCCAATACTGGCAACAGTGCTGGCAGTGTGGGCTGTAGAAGGTGTTTGCAGCCACCACACACTGGATAGACAGACACACACTCCGACACCTATGCCAGCATTGTGCTACCATAGAGGTGTTTGACAGCCCTGGCCACGACACCAGTCCTGGGCACAGTGCAGGCATGGCTATGGTATGCAATACTGTAGGAGCCACCCCCCAGGGTGGTAAACACTGTCAGACACAGGACCTGTATCACACTCCACAGACATCTGAACGATTGCTATGATGCAGCTCACTCAGCAAATTGTGCTTAACGTAGGACTTGCTATCCACCATTACCCATGGCAAACTTTTGATAGATGTGTACCGTATTCCCAGGTGTAGGGTGGCATTGCTAGGTTATGCAAGTGCTAGTATTCGGGGTAGGAAACAGGGCCCGAAGTCCTGCCTCTCCAGGTGGCTTTGGAAAATGGGGCCTGTGAGTGCAGGCATGTCTGCTCCTGTTGTCCGCTGGGCTGGGGCAGAGGTTCCCAACTCCGGTCCTGGTGGACCAAACACTGCTCGGGTTTTCATGATATCCATAATGAATATGCATGAGATACATCTGCATACCATGGGGGCGGTGCATGGAGATGCAGCACAGACATATGTATTGGAAACAGCATGGAACCTGAATGGTGCTTGGCACTCCAGGACTGCCTTTGGGGGACTCTGCTTTAGGTACTGCACATGTTTATGGTGTTTGTGCTCTATGGGGTAAAATATATGCATATGAGGCATTTTTTCTGTTCTCACCAATACAGGTTCGGTCTTTACAACCATGTTGTCTTCATGGGTAAAATATGGGGACTGGGTTGGCAGGAGCCACAGCAGGGATTTGAACCTGTGACCTTCTGCTCTTAGACACACTGTCTGTGTGCACTGTGCCACCGTGTTCCCACAAATATGGTGCATTCTCTGGGGTGTCCATGACTGTACATCCGACAGGGCCTGTCTGTTGCAGTGGGCGGCACCCACCTACACAGGACTGTGCCTGGACTGCTGTGGGCAGCTGCCACTGCCCCCTCCACCACCAGTACCCCTCCGCCACCATGCTGACATGGCCTTATATTGGAGACAGCATAAAACCTGAATGATTTGTGGCCCTCCAGGCCTGCTTTTGGGGGACTCTGCTCTAGGTAATGCACATGTTTCTGATGTCTGTGCTCGATGGGGTAAAATATATGCGTTTGAACCATGCATATGTTCTCTTCAATAAAGGTTTGTCCTTACTATCACGGTTTAGTAGCGGGTAAAATATGGGGACTGGACTTGCAGTAGACCCAGTGGGGACTTGAACTTGTGCTCATGAACGCACTGGCTGTGTTCGCCACACCACACTGTGCTCACAGAGACAGTGCAGTCCCTGGAGATACCATGGTTGTTTGTCAGACATAGCCTGTCTGTTGCAGTGCATGGCACCCACCTACACAGGGCAAGGCCATGGTCGGCTCTGGGCAGCTGCCACTGCCCCCCCTCTACCTCCAGTACCCCTGTGCCACCATGCTGACATGCCCTTCTGCTGGTGATGCTGGTGGTGTTCAGTCTCATGCCATCCAGTGTGCAGGTAGGCGGCTGCCTATGGTGCGTGTTCTGGGGTAGGGGTGCCTGCATAGGCATCCACGCTTACCCCTAACACCGCCTGCCAATGTTCTGTGCCCTTGGGGGTACCTGCTGGGTACTATCCCCTGTGACACTGTGATAAACACTCTCGTGCCCATGTTGGGCCCTCATCAGTTGCTGTCTGGCTGCTGTTCAGTTTCAGCATTCCAAAGTGCCACCTAGGCATCTGCCTAGTCCGCACTGTGCCCCAGCTGCACCACAGCATGTTCCGCTGCAGCCCTCTGTATCCCCTTTCCCAGCATCTGTCCAGTTGCCCATTCCAACATGCCCACCCTGCTGTTGTGGAACATGTGCATGCTGTGGAACATGTGCATGCTATAGGTAACCTGTCCAAAGGAGAGGGAAACCCTGATCAGTGCTATTTCACTGTGGGATCATTCACCTTGTATGGGGACGGAGCGTAGACCCTTCCAAAATTCATATTTATTTTTTGGGGCTTTCTTGGGAGTGTTTTTTGCTGTTTCCCATTACTATCACTATTGCCCAGCTTTATTTTGATTTTCTTAAATTTTGTTGGGGTCATTTTCACTGTTTATTTGCCCTTTTGTACCATGCACATGTATCACACTTATCACTTTTTGTAGGTTTTCCTGGTTTTGCTGTACATTGCTGACAGAAATGGTTTCTCTTCCCTTTAAATCGGCTCTACCGCGAGGTTTTCACTCGCGGTATTTTTTAACTCGGATTTCAGCCTCTCTCATGTGCGGGGATCCTCTCCCCTCCCACTCTCCACCCATTGACCCCGTCTCTCCGCCCCCGGGGGGCCTTCCTCCGCCCTCCGGGAAACTTTCCCCGCCTTCATCGCACATTGGCGCGCCGCGCACATGAGCGCCGCGCACATGTGCGGGCACATTTGGGCCCAGAAACGCATCATTAGCGTGCGCTAAGTACCTTAGCGCACGCTAATGCGCGCCGCGCAAATGAGCGCAGTTTAGTAAACATACCCCTAAATAAATTAAATAAATATATCCCTCTCTTATGGACTGGTTTAGTAGGATAATGAAGGAAAAAATTTCCATACCTCTTGATTTTCTTTCCATAAATCCTGGTAGACCAGTCCAGGACCCACCCTGGAAGATTTCTCCTGCATATTTGGGAACCTCACTGCCTCTTGGGTTCCTTGTTCACTGAGCCTCTTTGGTGCTGCCTGTTCAGAGTCAGGTAAGCAACAAGACTAAAGATTCTGCATAGTTCTTGTTGATTAATCATTTTATGGGTTTGATTTTTTTCAGTCCTGTTTATTGCTTGAGAAATATCATATTGGTTTCTCTCAGTGCTGCACTAGCTTTTATCCATGTGATGACATCACTGAAAGTGTCCTGTTTGCCTCCACCTGCTGACCAACAAGCATAGCCCACTCATCCAGGGCCAGTGCAAGGGTATTAGGCATTCTAAGCAAACCCCAGCCTTGCACCTTCTCACAATTAGCTTTTAGTCCCCTAGCATCCCTTCCCCCCAAGATTTTGATTATTATATACCATACTATTCTGCATCAGTGCAGTTTACATTGAACAAACTGAAATTATATTGAACAGGGCATTATAACTTGGAGATAACTATTTTACAGGGAAACATGGGCTATGGAGGGTTAAGTGGCTTGCCCAAGAACACAAGGAGCACCTGTGGGACTAGAAACCCCAGTCCTTCCAGCCCAAGGTTACTGCCCTCTAGTGGGATTTGAACCCCTGACATTCCGGCCTGAAGTACCTTGCCCCAACCACTAGGCCACTCCTTCACTCACTGTTATTAAACCCAATCATAATCATCTCAACACCATCCCACCCAGAACACATATTTGGACATCATGGGCCCAATATTCAACAACGGCAGCCGCTGAACACTAAACTTGGATATTCGTATCCGGCCACCAACATTGAATATCCAGGTCAGCCATGGAAGCAGGAAGCCAACTGGGCAGTGGTGATATCCAACCGCTGCTCGGTTAGGCTCAGCAGCAAAGGTTAGGCCAGCCTTTGATGAATCTTGCTGCCGAGGGATAACCAGAAAGCAGTTGAATATTGCCGCTGACTGATTTTCCCTGGGTACTACCCATGGAACATCCCCTGAATGCTCCAATGCTAACTGGTTAGTGTCAGGGCATGTAGCGATGGTACCCATGGATATTCATCGGCCCTAACCATGTTAGTGTTGCTGAATATCCCACTTAGGGGCATTTACATGGTTATCAGGCCCTACACTTTTAAATATTAAACTTTATTTTGTAAATATATACATAAAAAGGGAGATTTCCAAAAGCCACTTACAAGGGTAAATGGACTATTTGCATATTGCTTTTGTCGGGGTGGAGCGATGATAAAGAAATGTACTGGAGGTTAGTTTAATCCTTCCAGTTTTGTGAGCACCATTTCCCAATTTTGCAATTGATACATATTTTTAATAAGGGGATAGAAATACATTTTTTTCAGATAACTAAAATAATATATAAATATAATAAGGCAATATTTTTTTAAAAAGCTATTTGAGATAAATTAGATATTAATTGCAAGTATTAATAGCAGCTGCAAAATTTGTATGTTGATAATAACTATTTGCATTTGCCCGTTCTTCCTGAAGATTAAAATATGCACTGGTGACTCTTTAGGGTCTGTTTACTAAACAGCAATAGTGGCAATTGTGCGAAATCAGTGGGGACGTGGCACCGATTTAGCATTATCACCGTTATCACTGTTTGGTAAACAGACCCCTTTGAGTTTGGTGGTTGCCAGGATACATAATTTTGCTTTCACCATAGCTGCTCTTTGCTGCTTCTCCTCCCTGAAGCTGGTGCTCTAGGTGACTGCCTAGTTTGCCTAGTGGTTGGACCAGCCCTGCACTCATCTGGACTGGTCTAGCAGAATTCAAGGAAAGAAAATTAACAGGTATGGAAAATTTTCCTTTCTTCATATACTACCATCGGCACCGACTCAATGGCACTTAACAACAACAACAACCTTCTCTTGGATAATCTGTTATATACAGCTATTCACTGAACATATATAAAATCTATGTGCCGCAAAGTAGTTTGTCTCCTTACTTTCCATATCTAAACACAAGACTGACCCTTTTTAATGAGTTAAAAGTGTATGAGTTGTGAAGGTCTGAAACATTTTTACAGCTACTACATAGGGTACAAGTTTCACGATGGGAGTGGGGAGAATCTGGAATATAATAGTTACCTAGTTAGATCGGTTTGAAAATGTATCTCACTTTGTATATGCATTGTGATAACAGGGCAACTAGGTCCTAAAGCAAGGTGGGCTTTTAAATATGCTTATTTGATAAATGTTTTTCTTTGATAAAATGGGCCTGAGTGTTTTCAGAAAGAAGGCACAATCAGGCACCTATATTTACACCTGCTCTGAAGCAGGTGTTAATATCAGTGTAAAGAAAAGCTGTTTTGTACAAGAATATTTTATGAAATGGAAAATGCAAATATAAATTGCAAACTCTGCCATATTTCACCCCAAGAAATGTCTACTTTTCAGATGCACAAAAAGAAGTGTGCACAAAAAGTAGGTATGCAGTAATTTTTGTACCTAATTTGTGCACAGAATCCTGAGAATAATTTTATGTCAATTTATGTGCCTAAAATAGCATTTTTGTTAATAAATTCCTTTATAAAATTAGTCCCCATAGTTGTCTCATGCTGAGTGCATAATTTAAAACTTGTGTCTGCCGGGAGTCTCCACCCCCTCTCCAGCTCCCGCCCAATCCGGGCGGTGGGAGCCCGAAAAAAAGAAGCAGCTGCCGGGGATAAAAGCGGCGTCCCTGCCTGCAGAGACGCCGCTGCCGGGAGTCTCCACCCCCTCTCCAGCTCCCGCCCAATCCGGGCGGTGGGAGCCCGAAAAAAAGAAGCAGCTGCCGGGGATAAAAGCGGCGTCCCTGCAGGGCGCGCCCGCGCCTGGCGGGCCCGCGCCTGAGGGCCCTTTGGCGTGGCCCTTAGGCGCGGCACGGAGGCGAAAAGAAGGAAATATCCCAGGAATTCAGCAGCACCGACTGCATACCAACGGATCCCGACAGAGGAGCAGACCGTGGAGGACAGCAAAACCGCAAGTAGAACTCTCACAGAACATAATACATCACACACTACCAAACGCCCTCTTCGACAACACACTCCATAAAAGCTCCGGCCTCCAAACTCCATAAAAGCTCCGCCTCCCCCCCACGGAACAGGCCCCCGCACCAAGGCGACCGCCACAGACCCGGCTCCACATCCTCGAGACAGGCTTCCTCCACGGGACAGGCTCCCGCACCTAGGCGACAGCCACAGATCCAGCTTCACATCCACGAGACAGGCTCCTGCACCAAGGCGACCGCCACAGATCCAGCTCCACATCCACGGGACAGGCTCCCTCCACAGGACAGGCTCCTGCACCAAGGCGACCGCCACAGATCCAGCTCCACATCCACGGGACAGGCTCCCTCCACAGGACAGGCTCCTGCACCAAGGCGACCGCCAAAGATCCAGCTCCACATCCACAGGACAGGCTCCCGCAACGCCACAGATCCAGCTCCACATCCACGGGACAGGCTCCCTCCATGGGACAGGCTCCCGCACCGCAACAGATCCAGCTCCACATCCCCGGGACAAGCTCCTGCAACAAGTACAGCTCTCCCCAAAAGCAAACAACAGACGAAGACCTAAGGAGACAGGCGTCACCCTATCAGAACATCACAAACTACCAACATGCACACCACATACTTCCTCCCTCTATACCTTCTAGTCACACAACTCCTCCCACCGACCACACACCTCCACTACCCCCAAACAAACACACCATGGTACCCCCCAACTGCACTGCCATATCTCGGTCCACAACACACACACAAAGAGACACTCGCAACCTCCCAAGCAAAGAGACCAAACAGACACAAATCAAACCCCAACACCGGCTCAAAGGAAGCACATGTAGCAACAACCTCTTCCACAAAGACAACAACAATTGAGCTCATAAACGCCAGATCCGTCTGCAACAAGATACACACTCTGGTAGACCACATAGAAGAGCGACAGCCCGACATAATATGCATCACAGAGACATGGCTCAACCCTGCCGACAGTGTACTACTCAACCAACTAGTACCGAACAACTACTCAGCATACAACTGCCCACGCACCCACAAGCGTGGAGGAGGAGTCCTAATAATAGCAAAAACAGAACTCAAGTTCAAGACACAGAACCTCACAGATACACAGCAGTGTAACACAATTAGAATCAAGAACAAGAATATTGCAATCTGCCTAACCTACAGAGCACCCCGTGCTCCACCCGACGAACTAGCCTTCACACTTGAAGAAGCCTGTGCCATAACAACAAACAACAAACCAGCACTACTAATCGGAGACTTCAACCTTAAGTCCGCCAATACAAAAGATGCAGAGGCCTTCCTTCAGGCAATGACCTCACTTCAATTCACACAGATAGTGAATGCACCAACACACAGACTTGGATCATCCCCAGACCTCATCTTCGCATCAAACTACCTAACTTCAAGAGACCTAATCTCTACACCCACCATCACCCCAGTACCATGGTCTGACCATTACTTAATCGAGACGAAACTGCAATCACAAGAAGACCGGACAAGCGAAAGAGCGAACATCCCACACACACAAAGACGATTCAAGTCCTTTGACAAGGACAAATTCATACAGGACACAATACAACACTTGAACATTGACTCAGAGGACCTGGAGGAACAAGTTTCCAACTGGAACAGCGTTCTAGCTAACGCCGCCAAACCATCCGTTGACAGGACCAAGAATCAACACCACAACAAGAGACAAAACAAACCATGGTACTCAGCAAAAACACGACAGGAAAAAAGGGAGCTCAGGAAAATTGAACGGAGATGGAGAAAAAACAAAACTACTTCCGACCAACATCTTTACCTAACAAAGCAAAAACAATACAATGAACACATCAACCAATCAAAGAGAGAATTCCACACAAACCTGATAAATTCTTCCATCAACAAACCCAGAGAACTTTTCGAAATAGTAAAAACCCTGACAAAAGAGCAAGCAGCAGAAAGAGAAATACAAGTGGATCCACAGAAATTCGCCGACCACATCAAAGACAAATTTCACTCAACAGAGCGCACAACACCCAGTGGAACCACCAGAACGAACGTACACCCCAAAACCTGGGGCACATTCTACTCACCCTCAAAAGAACAGATATCCCACATCATCTCCACAATCAACACAAGCACTGCTCCTACAGACCCTTGCCCAGTGTCATGGGTCAAAGCCACCAAATCAAGCCTCATACCAACCATTCATAAAATGGTACACAACTCACTCACTCAAGGACTCATGCCACAGCAATTAAAGCTTGCCTCAGTAAGACCAATCACAAAGAAAACTACTCTCGACAAAAAGGACCCAGCAGCATACCGACCAATCTCCAGCATACCCTTCCTCGCAAAAATAATCGAAAAGACGGTTCAACTTCAACTTCAGGAACACATTGACGAACACGGAACTCTCGACGACAACCAACACGGATTTCGTCCCAACCATGGAGTCGAAACCCTACTGATCTACCTCTTCGACAGCATCATAAGAATAATTGACAACACCAGGAATGGAATTATAATGATCTTCATCGACATCTCCTCAGCTTTCGACACAGTTGACCACAATATGCTCCTGGAGAGACTAAAGAACACTGGTATACATGGTACCACTCTGAAATGGTTCCACTCGTACCTAACCGAAAGACAGCTACAGGTCAAGGTGGGACATGACACCTCCCGACCCATAAACGTACAACAAGGAGTACCGCAAGGATCCGCACTCTCAGCACTCCTTTTTAACATCTACATCCAACCAATATGCAACATTATGAAAGAGAACAACATCCAATACACAATATACGCAGACGACATCATGGTATACTCCCCGATATCAATCGACAACCCGGACTTCTCTAAGATAACAGACTGCCTTACCCAAATGGCGAAGTGGTGCCAAAACAACAACCTCGCAATAAACTACAACAAGACCGAAGCTTTAATCATCACTCGGAACCAAAGCTTCATACACCCACCAAACATAAAGATACAAAGCACCACGATACCGATAAGATCAGAAGTGAGATACCTTGGGGTTACTCTGGACAGTAAACTCAACCTCAAACCACACATAGACAAAACAATACAAAAGGCCTACTACAGGATGCGAATCATCAGGAGACTGAAACCACTCCTCGCTCCAGAACACTTCCGTACCGTCTGTCAAGCACTGATAACCCCAATACTGGACTTCTGCAATCCGATATACCTTGGACTACCAAAACAAGCTCTCAAACCACTCCAGCTGGCACAAAACACTGCAGCTCGAATCATATCCGGAGCCGCTAGGCAGGAGCACATCACACCTACATTAAAGGACTTACACTGGCTCCCAATCAGTGCTCGCATCAGATACAAGACCATCATAAACCTATTTAAGATAAAAGAGCACACATCAGCCAATAGCCTCCACACGCTCATACAACCGGAAACCAGCGCACGTCCTAGAAGAAGTCAAACACGCAACCGAGTCAGTACCCCAAATGAATACAAGCACACACGCAAGGACACAACAGACAGAGCTCTCTCCATGGCTGCTCCAACAATATGGAACAATCTACCGGACGATCTAAGGGCAACTCCAGACCTCAAAGACTTCAGAAAACAACTGAAAACCATGCTGTTCATAGAGCACTATGGTCACATCACATAGCCTAAGAGAATGGATAACAGCACGCCAATCCTCCTAAACAACTGTATGTATATAAAATGTGTTTTTAGCACCACTGTAAATAGCCCACCTTGTACATAGCTCAAACAAATCAAGCACCCAACACAGCCCTCACACAACTAAGTTTCATCCTCACTGCATGTACAACACACACACTTTACCTGATTGCTTGCTGTGATACCACCTTGATTATTAAGATAAGGCGGTTTAGAAATACTGTTAAATAAATAAATAAAAATAATTAATACAATGCCTTCCACTGAAAAATATGGGCAGCTCCTCACATTAAAAAGCATTTCTGAATGAACTACTGTATATATAAACACACACTTCAGCCTCTAACACACACCTTTCAGTATACTTATGTATACCACTCACCCTGACAACATTCAAGGTCTATAGGGCCTGCATCACAGCTTCAATATCCATGCTCTTGTAAGTGTCCATTCAATCTATTTATTTCTGCTCTATGCCAAAGCACCTACAATTTTCATGCATCCTTGGCAATCAAGAATATTTCCATGTAATCTCACCATACTCTAACCCCTCTCTTCTACATTTCTCTGATGCAGGGGTGATGCCACTCTTAGGACAACTAAAGAATGGATAGCCATTGCTGGCACTTTACTTTATTCTGTTTTAACTATTTTATTGTTTGTATTTAATAACTTTGATTTTAATTATCAGTGTTATTTTATTGTGTTTGTTTTGTTCTGAGGTTTTACCCCCTGAGGAAGGCAACACTGCCAAATACTACCCCTAGGACCTGAACCTTATCTCTAACAGAAATGTCATGACCATGTAAAGCAATGGTTCTCAACCTAGTCCTCTGGGACCCCCTGGCCAGTCAGGTTTTCAGGATATTCACAATGAATATGCATGAGATAGATTTGTATGCACTGCTTCCAAGGGTGGACCAAGGGGGGTGTGGGGCCATGTGCGGAGATTCATTGCAGGGCCTCATTTGCATAGGGAGCCTCATTTGCATAAATATTTGCATAATGTGTTTTTAGTAAACATGCCTCTTAATGAGTGTCTGGATAAAGAAAGATTACCAGATTTCCAAATTACTATATTCCAGTGCCAACCACCAAGCCCATTAGGAAGTATCATAAACACTGACCGCTTTGATTCCAGGATAAAGTGGTATATAAATCCTTTTAAATAAAATAGAATAAATAAAATTTAGAGCCCATAGCAGACCCACCATATCATAACAGCACTACCAGAACTCACAAAGCACCAAACCGTACCTATCAAAAAGGCAACACTGCAAATATTAAACCAATACATCTCAGAGAATACCAATACATCGCCTACAGGGGAAAGACAAAAGTGGGACTGTCAAATAGAAACTACATGAACAGAATACCTCAGCTTGGTTACACATGCAGAACATAGACCATCACCACAGAAAGAACAAGTGATCAAAATTTAGAAATAGGAAGATAATAATTAAATTGGGAACCCCAAAGCCAACCATGAAATGTACAACACTGGAGAAATAAAACTATAAAGTAATTTCCTCTTGCACTAAACAAAAACGCAAAGATGTTAGCAATACACACTTCCCAGACCTGACATATTCCAGTTAATAAATTCAAAATAAAAAGTATTTTTCTTCCTTTTATTTGGGCATTTTATTTTTCAGTTGCAATTACTCCAGTCACTTTCTTCTGGTTTCTTCATGTCTTCTGCGAGCTGCCCATTTGTCCTTTCTTCTCTTTTCTAGATTTTTTCCATTCTCTCTCTATATCTGTTTTAACATACTGATCTTTCTCCTTTTGCTCTTTCCCCCATTTATTTCTTTATTCCTTTATCATCCACTCAAATTTCACCCCTCCATTCTCAATCCCCTTACTCTTCCAATACCCAGCCAATCCTAGATTTTACTTCCCTCCCACACAAAATATCTTTTCCCCTCACCATCCTCATTCCCCATCCCTTTCTAGTCCTCCCACAAAATCAGCTCCCTTCTAGTTCTAGATCCACTCAGCATCTGCTCCCTTCTAGTCCCATTCTCCCATGCCTCCACATCAGCCCATTTCCAGTCCTAGCCCCCCCATATGCTCCTTTCCAGTGCCATTCCAGCCCCCCATCAGCCCATTTCCAGCCCTATTCCAGCTCCCATCAGCCGACTTCCAGTCCTATTCCAGCCCCATTAGCCTATTTCCAGTCCTATTCCCCGATCAGCCATTTCCAGTCTAAGCTCCTCCCCCATCAGCCCATTTCCAGTCCCAGCTTACCCTCCCATCACAGTCCATTTCCAGTCCAAGCTCCCCCTCATCAGCCCATTTCCAGTCCTAATCCAGCTCCCCATCAGCCCATTTCCAATCCTAGCCCCCCCATCAGTCATTTCCAGTCCAAGCTTCAATCCCATCAGCTCATTTCCAATCCTAGACCCCCATCAGCCCATTTCCAGTCCTATTCCAGCTCCCTATTTGCCCATTTCCAGTCCTAGCCCCCCATCACAGATCATTTCCAGTCCTAGTCCCCCCCCCCCCATTCACAGCCCATTTCCAGTCCCAGCTTACCCTCCCATCACAGCCCATTTCCGGTCCTAGGCCCCCCAATCACAGCCCATTTCCAGTCCCAGCTTACACTCCCATTACAGTCCATTTCCAGTCCAAGCTTCCCCCCCCCCCCATCACAGTCCATTTCCAGTCCTAGTGTGCCCGCCAGCCCGCCAAAGAACTCCGTGGTCATCTAAGGGACTTCAGAGGGAGCCGGGAAAACCCACAAGAGGCCCCAGCTCCCTCTGCACAGCCACCAGCGTGAAGATTGTTTTCCCTCACACTGGCAGCTGTTTCAGTGAAGCGTGCTAAATGCCAGGAAAGGTTAAAGGTCATTTCCTGGCACTTGCACGCTTCATTAAAACAGCTGCCAGCATGAGGGAAAACACTCTGCACGCTGGCGGCTATGCAGAGGGAGCCGGGGCCTCACGCGGGCTTCCCCGGCTCCCTCTGAAGCCATCCATCTGTGTGAGAATGGAGTTTACGCAGTGCCTCCTGAAACACGGGGCCCTGTGCGAACAACATTCTCGTACAATGGATGGGCTGGCCCTGACTGCTTCCATTGTATGCAGATCTATTTCATGCATATTCATTGTGGATATCCTGAAAAGCTGACTGGCCTGGGAGTCCCAGAGGACTGGGTTGAGAACCACTGAGTAAGGAATGAATTGAGGATGGCTAAATTCTATATGCTTACTGACTTTCAAAGCTTCAGTTTTATTGTAACTGATCAAAAGCCCATTGGCCTGCATCCATTCTACTAGATGATTTATTTTAAAAAACGTTTATACCACCATATGCTAAAATGCATTCATGGTAATTCACAATATGTAAAACGTTTCTAAGACTCTGGTTGAACTGCTATAGAATGCCCATGGATGATAAAGAGCACTAAGTAAATATTAAACACTATCATAGACAAAGCAGGCCTTTGTGGGGCCCAGCGATGTAGGGAGTACTAGGCAGAGCTACTGTCCAGTAACTGGCCTTGTTGCAACACTAACCCACCAATGCCCAAGTTTGCAAAATAGTGCAACATGTTCACAGGAATAACCCTATCAAAGGCTGCAGAGGCATCTAGAAATAAAAGCAGATAGGCAACCATTTTACCCTCCAAGTCACATAAAACTGTATCAATTGAAGATACTCAGGGCTAGCCAAAGGGTATTAGCCACCTTAAGCAAACTTTTAGCCATTGCTGCTCCGCCACCCCCGGTAAACCTTCAGCACTTACTAAAAGCTGTTGTCAGTAACACACTCTCTGACACACAGTTCTTGGCTGCCATGGGGGTGGAACTGACAGGTGCTTTAGGTACACTTGAATGTGAGGCTCTGTGGCAGTTTCATTTACCTTTATGCTGCTCAGATTCAGAAATGCAGAAAGAAGGATGCTGCTCCTGGAAGGTTTGGTTGGTGGGGGGGGGGGGGGTACCTTCTGCTGGGACTGCCTCCACTAAGATTGTGCCTCACTAGATGACTGCTTGGCTCACCTAGTGGAAGGGCCAGCTCTGAGCAAGCTAACAAAGTTTCCTTACCATGACCCATCCTAAATAAGGGTATGCAGGAAAAAAAATTTGTTTCATTTCGTTTTGTTGGAAGTTTAGAATTTTTTTATCTTCATATAGGTTTTTTTAATAATAGTCCCTATTGCACAATAAATCACACTATTGTGCAATAGCACACACTGTTCACTAGTTCGCATGCACTGTTTGAATTGTTTGCATTATTTGTGCATGTGCAAATAGTGTGCACTATTGTGTAATGGTGCAGCCTGTTACACAATAGGGCATGCTATTGCTGGTTTCATTTCAAAACAGAAGTACATCTCTAATCCTAAAGCCGTGTTGCGACTCATCTAAAAAATGATGAAAAGTAACAAAATCATTTAACTGCAGCCAAACAGCTTGCTCTATCAACTTAGATAAAAATGACAAATGGAAATTGGTCTTTTATTACCATCCTAATTTACGTCAGCAGAATGATTCTTGATAAGTGGTTTCACCACTGCTCTCTTTAAGACATCAATGAAGCATTTATAAACACACAAAGAAACAGTAGTGTAGCCTTTAATACCTTAAAAGGGACAATTGAACCCAAATCTAATGAATAATAAGTAGGCTTCATACAAGAGAGCAGGCATGCAATATCATCTCCTGTCACTTCTGAAAAGGTACTTCAATAACAAATTTCATGATCTCTATCTAAAGATGAACAGATAATGGAAGCCTTGGCGGGAAGCACTGGTAATGGGGCTGATACAATCTTTTCACCACGTAATAATTGACAGTAAGTCTGGGACATTATTAACACCAGATTCCTGTAAACAGGAAATCAATAATGGAAAATAACTCATTAGGCCTTGATAAGGCAGCCCCTATTTCTGAAGTAAAGTACTCACTTTTCCTAAAATCAAGCCCTACTTTGTACTTATTACTTGAAAATGTGCAAATAACTGAGCTTGGTGTCATATGTCACTCATTTACATCAGATCCTTTCAACATGGTGTAGTTCCCTTTTAGTCTCACTAATGACATCATTAAACCTGGGAGCAAACTGTACCCTCCCCAAGAATTTATTAATCACTTGCAATGAGCGAACACGATGGGTGCCCTGTCCCATATTTCAATCCATCAATCAGGCTAGAGGTACATCAGGCACTTGCTCCCCATGTGTCCAATGCTTCTGAAATTCCTCTTACGAAAAAATATACAGTATTATGAAATTAGGCAGCTAGTTCTAGCTTCTTGGAGCTGAACCTCCTTAACACACTGCTGAAAATACGAGGTGTGCCAAAAAAGAAACGAGACTGTGGCAGTCACGCCCATGACTCAATGCCAATTGGCTAACTGCTTATGTCACTGTGTTGTGCAACATCTCACCACTATTATGCTATAATATTTTTCATCTCTCTCACTCTTTTTCTTTTTCAGGTTTTTTTGGAGCATACTGCTCCATCGCTTTGTCACGCAACTGGAGGCGGCAGAAATATGGAGCAAAGAATCAACTTGAAATTTCTGGTTAAGTTGGAGAAGGGCCCAACTGAGTGTCTCCAACTTCTCCAAAAGGCTTATGGAGAAGATGCAATGTTAAGGCCACGAGTGTTTGTGTGGCACAAATGCTTCAAGACTGGCCGCAAGAAGGTGGAGGATGACCCCAAGTCAGGATGGCCTTCCATGACAAAGACGGCTGAGAACATTGACAGAGTGAACCAGCTGGTGCAGAGTGATCGCAGATTGATGGTGGGGATGATAGCTGAGTAGCTCAGCCTTAACAAGAAGTCAGTGCGGACCATCTTGGTGCAGGAGCTAGGGATGCGGAAGGTGTGCACCAAGATGGTGCCCAGGCTTTTATCAGACAACCAGAAGGAGCACTGGGTCAATGTTTGTCGAGACTTGCTAGAGAAGATTGGAGAAGATCCAGAGTTTATTGGCCAAGTCATCACAGGAGACGAGACTTGAGTCTTCCAATACAACTCTGAAAGCAAGAGACAAAGCCTACAGTGGAAGACTCGACTGTCACCCAGACCCAAGAAGGTGTGCATGTCCAAATCAAGGATGAAGCTCATGCTGATCGCATTCTTTGACCAGAAGGGAGTGGTCCATTATGAGTTTGTGCCTGAGGGTCAGACAGTCAACCAGCACTTCTACCAGCAGGTCCTCAATCACCTCCATGATCTGGTTCAGCACAGCAGGCGGGCTCTGTGGAGAGACAAGTCATGGCTGCTCCACCACTGCAATGCACTCTCACACACCGCACTCAGTGCGAGGCAGTTCTTGGCCAAAAAACAGATCACAGCTCTCGATCCTTATTCCCCAGATCTCACACCATGCGACTTTTGGCTCTTCCCCAGGCTGAAGACTGTTCTCAAAGGAACTCATTTCGCCTCTGTAGAAGAGATCAAGGCCACTGTGATGAGGGAGGTGAGGGACCACAAGGAGGAGGACTTTACTGAGTGCTTCCGTACATGGCAGAACGAATGCAGAAGTGCATTAACTCTGAGGGGGGATTACTTTGAATGGGACAATACGTAATTTCTCTGTAGATTTTGTAATAAAACAGTCTCGTTTCTTTCTTGTCACACCTCGTATATTTACAATATCTCACGGTCAGATCTTTGAGAGTAATTCAAAATGCAGACAACCAATAAAATATTACTCCATTGTAACAAAAGTACCCAACGTGGGATAGGGGATTAATTTGCTATTCTCTACCTTGTAGCATGGAGGTTGCCTCAGACTCCTCGGCAGCCTCAACAATGATACTTTTAGTGGCATTAAGTTCCTTGGAAGAAATTCATTAATATGAGAAAGTTCCCCTGAAGAACCTCAGTAATCTGAGAGAAACGCAGAGACGGCGCCTTTTAGTGGCGTTGGGAAGCAGGAAAAAACAATTGAAGTAAAACAACTGGAAGGAAAGAATATTCCAGGAACCCTTTAAAGTTAAGTGTGAAACCACATTGATTGAGGGTGTTTGCAAAAGTCATTTACCAAAAAAAGCCAGAGAGTCAGTCATTAATGCTAACAGGCGCCACTGGATACTTAGGGGCTTGTTTACAAAGCCGCGGTAGCGGTTTGCGATCGTAATCGGAGCCGCGGCCCCATTGATTTCAATGGGGCCGCGGCTGCGATCGCGAACGCGAACCACTACCGCAGCTTTGTAAACAAGCCCCTTAGTATCATTGTTGAGGCTGCTGAGGAGTCTGAGACAACCTCCGTGCTACAAGGTAGAGAATAGCAAATTAATCCCCTATCCCATGTTGGGTACTTTTGTTACAATGGAGTAATATTTTATTGGTTGTCTACACCTCGTATATTAACACATGGTTGGTTCACAGTAATATCTGCCCCCAGAAAGAGTTGGTCTCTCTAAACGTGAACTAGATGATATTGAGGTGAATACCAAATCTTATGTACCTCCTTTACAATGGGTAAGAAATGTAATATGTTTACAGAAGCCCAAAGTTTCCATATATGCTATAGAACTATTTGCTAAATAATCTTGGTTGCCATCTTCCATATGCATATTAAAATCACCCATAATACAGATATTAGCCAGATTAATAGTCAAAGGCAATAAAGGCACATCAAGTCCTGGGCCACAGACAATACATATATCACAATAAGAATTAGAAATAAGGGCTGCTTCAGAACAATTGGTAGAAAAAACGGAGGACTTTCAAAATTGTAAATTTTCAACTAAACATGCAATGCCTCCTTCCCTCCGTTTCTCCTTTCCAACAGTAAATATATGAAACCTTGATAAGTGTAATTCATTAAGATACATTGTATCAGCAGAACAAAGCCAGGTTTCAATGAAGCCCAGTACACAGTCTATGAGTATGCAGAAGGTCAGCTGTCAGTGGCATCTTATTTTTACAGGATCATACATTTACCACATGCAGGGAGATAACAGGAGGTGGGGACTCCTCACTTGAACCAGTTAAGTATGGGAAATATAAATTAGCAAGGACCATCCCTCAAGGTGCAGCATGATTATAAACATGATATAAGTCACTGGAGTGAAAGAGTAGCCTAGTGATTAGAGCAACAGCCTAATACCCAAAAGATCAGCGTTTGCTTCCCACTGGCATTCCTTGTGACCTTGGGCAAGTCACTTTACCCTCCATTGCCTTGGAAGAAAAGGCCTGGCAATCTACTTCTGGCTATAACTTGCCAAGAAAATCCAAGGGCTGCTGGGTTGCCAGGAGTCAGCATTGACTTGATGACACATAAAAAAAAAGTCGGTGAAGGGTCCGATGGTATGTGTAGAGGTTCTCAGGAATCGAGTGATCCCTCTTCAGATTCTGAAGAGCTGGATTCAGAGTCTTGTAAGAAATCAAAGTATTGACGGTCCTGGGTTTGACCTCGATGCTTCATGGATGGCGAAAATCTATGCTGATACTGATGCTCGGAAGTATCAGAACTGAGAGCTATGTCAGTTTGAATCTGTTGGATACTTGGTCAGTTCTGTCGATGCCGGTTTGAGGGCCGGCATCAGGGCCAATACACCTGACTGTAAGCTCGGTGCTGAAGCCTGCACTCCTGGAGCTCTCGATGTTATCAGTACTAAGGCTGCCAGGAGTGCCACCAAACTCCTCTTGCAAGCCAGTATACGCTGGTCTAGGGAGATGGCAGATGTCTGGGTGGAATCACTCACGGGCTCTGAGTCAACATCCCAGAACATGGAACTGGTAGCTTTCCAGAGGTTGATTCCTCAGGAGCATCCTGGAGCCCCTCTTGTGCTTTGGAGGACAGATCCTCAGACCAGGGCTGCTTGGCTGGCCGATCTGCATTGAAGCACCTCAAGGGGATTTGCGATGCTTATGCTGTGATTTCTCTCTGGTCTCAGAATCAGTCTTTGATGCCAATGTCGATGACCTGGGAGCAGCCAGAGATTTTGACGTGCTTTTATATTTGGACTTTAAAGAAACCTGAGACCCATGAGAGGAAGTCAATGCCTCGATGAAGTAGAAGTAGAAGCCACTGAAATCGAGTCCAAGGCGAACAACGATCCATACTGTCTGGTTCGGTTATATAGGCCTCTCGTTGTGTCATTTGCTTGCACAAAGGACAAGAATTGGGATGATATTCATGGCCCAAATATTTTAGACACCTGTCATGTTTATCAATGGACGATATGGTACTGGCACTCTTGGTAGATTTTTTAAAACCACTAGTTGTCTTTTGCATGGCTCAAAAAGTTGTCTTTGAGATTGAAGATAAGGCTATGGAGGCCTAGAGGACTAGTTTAGTGGAGAAACCCACGTTAAAAATGAAGAAAAAAAGAAATAGAAAATTGTAAAATAAAAAATAAAGAATTATTGGGACCGGTGTCGGATCTGATGGACAGGCATCGATGAGAAGGCAGAAGCACGATGTTCCACACAAAAAAGAGAAGATTTTCTGCGGTGACACAATGAAACATCCTGCTGGCTCCACGGAAAATGAAGAACTGAGGAGAAGAGTTGGGAAGGTGGGAAGGCAGGCACACAGGCACAGTGGAATGCTTCCAAAGGCTTTCCTATTGGACGCTGGGGAGCGTTCCCATGCGGGCTCTGTTGGTACCGACGTCACCCATATGTGAAGATTGCATTCCTGCTTGTTCCTGGAGATCATTACCAAACACAGAACAAAGGATGACAATTTAGAAATTTGAAGCCAATAATTAAACTGGGAACCCCCTAAGCCAAACTTGGGGGCTTGTTTACAAAGCCGCGGTAGCGGTTCGCGATCGTTATCAGAGCCGCGGCCCCATTGATTTCAATGGGGCCGCGGCTCCGATAACAATCGCGAATCGCTACCGCGGCTTTGTAAACAAGCCCCTTGGAATCTACAACAACATTGGAGAAATAAAACTATAAATTAATTTCCTCTTGTACTAAACAAAATACAAAGATGTCAGTGATGCACATTTCCCGGAGCTGACATATTCCAGTTAATAAATTTGAATAAAATAGGTTTTTTTTCTACCTTTTGTTGTTTGGGCATTTTGTTTTTCAGTCACAATTGCCCCAGTCACGTTCTTCTGCTTTCTTCATGTCTTCTGCTAACTCTTCATTGTCTGTTGTCCATTTGCCCTTTCTTCTCTCTTCTCCTATTTTTACTATTCTCTCTCTACATCTGCCTCTAAATCTTTCCCCTTTTGCTCCTTTTCTCCATTTCTTTCTTTACATTTTTTTCATCCACTCAGATTTCACCCCTCCATCCTCAGTCCCTTTTTTAATTTTCACTTATCAACTTTCCATCTACTCCTGTAACCTCCAGTTGAGCTCGTCTTCCCAGTTATCCCATTTCCTGTTTCACTCCTTTGCTAGCCTCTTATTACCTTCTGTCTTTCACCCTCCCCCCATTATCGCATATCCATGCCCTATAATCACCATCCTCCTCTCACTCATCTCTTTGCTCCCGTTCCATGTCCTCTTTCACATAGTTCTACCCTGCCCACCATCTCCCGTTTCTCTCTCACCACTCCAATTCAGCATCTCCCAATCCCCTCAGTCCTTCCCCTTTATCGCCCCAAAGTCCAGCATCTCCCTCTTTCTCTTCCACCTCCCTGCCCTTTTCCCTTCTCCCAACCCATAGACCAGCAGCTCTCTATCCTCTTCCCCTTTCCCATCCTCTCCCCCTCCAGTAGTCCAGCATCCCTCCTCTCTACCAGCTCAGCAACTTCTCTCTCTCCCCCATTCCCACCATCATCTCCAGTCCAATATATCCCTTCTATCTCCTATATCCCTTCCCCACACCCACCCAGTTACTTCCTTATTCTTATGCCCCTCCCTCTGTATGATCTTATTTCTTCTCTCCCACACAAAATATCTGTCCCCTTCTGCATCTTTACCCTCTTTTTCTACACCTGACCCCAGCATCTGCCCTCTTTGAGCCCCCCAGCCCCAGCATCAGCTCCATTCCAGACCCTCCAAGCTTCGTCTCCCTTCTAGTTCCATCCCCTGCCAGCATCAGCTCTCTTACAGTCCCAGTCTCTCCCAGCATCAGCTCTCTTCTAGTTCCATCCCTCCCAGCATCAGTCCTCTTTCAGTCCCAGTATCATCTCCTTTCCAGTCCCAATCTCCCTATCTCCCAGCATCAGCCCATTTCCAGTCCTAGTTGGTTGCCCAGCTGTCTTCCCCCCTCCCCCTCCAAGAACCAAACCCACCCAATCATCTTCTCCCTTGCGGTCCTGCCATAGCCTCACTGCACAGCTGCAGGAGCATTTTTCTTTTCAAGACAGGAAGTGCCCTGGTTTCATTTCTATGAACTCCACGGTTCGGCAGCTGCAACTTAGCACAATTGCGGGAGTGAAGAAAAACATTCCCATGGCTGTGCAGTGGTGAGCCAGCGAGGCAGGCTTTGAACCTCACTGGCTCACCTCTTAAGCTGGCTAGCACCAAAGGGCTCCTCAGGGAGTGGGGCCATGTGTGGGTGGCATGCGTAGAGCCAGCCCTGCCACTAGTACTGTTTCTGTCCTAAATCCTTTTCTGAAGCCAGACTGAATCACAGCCAGAACATCATAAGAATCTAGATACTGGGCAAACTGAGTAGTTACAACTCCTTCAATTAATTTGGCTGGAAAGAGCAAACTTTCCACTGAACAGTAAGTTTTTTTTTTAATTAGAGGGGCAAGCACAAATGTTTTCAAGGAAGATGGAGAAATACCAGAATTCAAAGAAAGATTTATAAAAATTTGAATCCAAATGATAGCTTCCTCCATAAACTCAGAAAACAGATCTGCTGAACAGCTTAATGATAGTCAACCTTACTAAATACAATGACTTCTTAATGAGTAACCAGTAAAATGGAACTCGAACTGTAATGAACAGTGTTCAGATTGATGGCACTAGAGAACAATAATGTATAATCCTGTAGATGAGTACTCAATAGACCCCAGAATGGTGTGACCCCCACCAACTAAAACTGGTACTCTCAAATAGTTTCATGCTAAAATGGCTTGCAAGCTAATGGCAATCTGGGGGATCCTTTAGTGAATCTAAACCAGCAGATGCTCCTTCAAAACATCTGCTCATAATATGAAAGAGTTCCCAGGCACTAAACCAGCAGGTGCTCGTCCGACGCATCTGTTCATAATCTGAAAGAGTTCGTAAGCACTATGGCTACTTTGAAGAATCTTAATTGAATATATATATATATTTTTTTTTTTATTTTTTTTTTTGCTACTAGGTTGAGTTTAGTTTAGGGGCATCTTTACTAGACTGTGCTAATCATTACATAAGAACATAAGATATGCCATACGGGGTCAGATCAAAGATCCTTCAAGCTAATATCCTGTTACCATCAGTGGTCAATCTAAAAATAGAAATAGAAATATACAGAAAATATTAAACTGAAATTCCCAAGAAACCAAACTCTACATGCAAAACAATACCAGAGAAGTAGAAAGAGATGCATATAAAGATAGCACATGTAAATTACAAGAACTGACATATTCCAAACACTGTATTGAAAATTAAGGGAGATATATTCAAAGCTATTTAGGTGGTTGGCAGACTGGCAAACCTCCTACAGTAAATGTCACTCAGCGAGATATTATGAATATGCTTGGTTTCAGCCTCTAAGTGCCCTGACACTAGCTAGTGTCAGGAGCAATCCGGGGTTGGCGTGGGGGCGGCAACCAACGATAATCAGTTGGCAATGATATTCAGACAGTTATCCTAAATTGACTAAAGTTAGGCACTTGACTGGCCTAACTTTAGCCACTTTAGCTAATCGGCCAGTGGCTGAACATTGCCACTTACCAATTAGCTAACTCACTGTCCAGCCAATCTGGATATTCAATGCCAGTGGCCATATATGACCCCAGCAGTCAATATCCAGGTTCAATGTTCAGCGTCAACGACTAGCCACTTTATCAGAATTAGCCGCCACCACTGAATATCCCACCTCAATTTTTTTTATACCTTTGTTTTCTGGCCATTTTATTTTTTTTAATCATGTTGGTTCCAGCCTCTGGTTTCTGCTCTCTTATATTTTCTCTTAACTCTTTCCAGAGTCTCAAGTCAATCTGCCACCACTTCTCATCATTCCTGTCTTCTTCATTTCCTTCCCTATATCCATCTGACATTCTCCATCTCTCTCCTTGCCCATCCTCTCTACTCCTATCTTTCTCTAACTCTCTCCTTCTCTCTTCCTTGTAATGTTTAGCATCCTCTTATCTTCCCCTCTTGTTCAGCTTCCCCCCATCCAGCATTTGTCTCATCTCTTGCCGTCCACTATCCTCCCAGCATGTCCAGCATCTCTGCTTTCGCCCTATTTTCACCTATATCAACTATTTCTGAACCAACCCCCTATTTCCTCCCATATCCATCATCTCTTCTCCATCTCCCCTTTGTCTCCGCTTGCCCCTTCCCTTGCTTCCAATATCTACTTCCCCTCCCCCATTCTTCCTGATCCCCCTGTGTCTAGCATGCCCTTTCTGGCCCCTGTGATCCCCTGTGTCAGCAGGTCTCCTCCATCTCCGTGGCCCCTCCCTCCCCTGTGTCTAGCATCTCTCCTCTGTTTCCCTATTACTCCCTCTCCTGTGTGACAGCTAGCATGAGAGAAAGAGAAATCTCCTGCAAAGGGAGGCACTGCCAGATGTGATGCACTTCAGAGGGACACAATGTGGGGAGTAAGGGAGGGATTCCTTAGCCCACATTAGACCATGCACAGACTCGTCTGATTTTATAAACAGTGCAGTGCAGAATAAAATTAGGGAATCTTTATTTAAAATTGTAAGCACTGATTCTTCACACACTCAGTGTTTAGAAAAGAATTACCTGCTGGCTTGGCAAAGGAAGTTGCACTGTCGCAAAAGTTCAACCAGTGCTGTAGCAGCAGTCAGGGCCAGCAGGCTGAGGCACTGACTGGAGCTGGAGTGGTCAACAGTTGGTGTGAGGAGGGCCTCCCATCCTGGGCCTGCCTTGGCTCCATCAGGTCAGTCTGTTGGCTTGGACTCGATACACAGTGTGGCTGCACATGCAGATGAAAACGCGGTCGAAGATGGGAGGGAGGAGGAGGAGGTCACTAGTACTTCTCTGCCTCTCCTTGTTGTGCTCCATGTCTGTCTCAGCACACAGCACAGCATGAGGATGTCATCACATTGACATTGGCCTTGGGGGAGGGTTGGCATGGCAGCACACAGAGCCGACATGATAGAGACTGAAACTTTTTGGGACAGGCTGGCCAGCAGCAGAAACAGTAAGTTGGGGATGGCACTGGCTAAAGGGAGGCACAGGGCCAGGCTCTACATGGCTGCAGCAGGAGGTTGATGTGGGGCCATAGGGTCAGTATGGTCCTGTGCCAACAACATGTTTGCACATGCCTAGGGTAGGCCCTGGTTGCACCATGGAGTGATATCGTACAGAGGCATTATAATATCCTTGGTTTTATTCTCCATTCCTTTACTTATGATTGCTAGCATTCAATTTGTTTTCTTGGCAGCTGTTGTGCACTGGACAGAGGGTTTGAACATATTATCCACGATATTATGGAATTCAGTGACAGGTCATTGGACTGTTGCTGATGGGTAGTAAGCGAGGACAAATGAGTCTTTGTCCTCACTGTTGGCTGACTTTATGTATGCCAGAACAGATATTTACCAGAGAGCATGTCCTATATCATTCTGAGCTAACTTTAGGGATCTCAGAACTTTATGAATGATACCAATATGGACTAGTAGGTTTCTTGTGACTAGCCATGATATACAAGTACCTTTTCGGCCTAGTATTATTGCAATCTGTTGAATATCGATCAAAGCGAACTGCAAGGTACAGTTACCTCACCACACCACTGCCAGATGGTCACCAACTGGTTGGGTGGCCGAGTTCTGCAGTGGACTTCAGTTTGGGCTAGTAGCCCTAAGGGCACATAGTTTGATGTACATAATTTATGACTGTATGATGCTTTGAGTACCCAGAAAGATGGTATATTTATCTTTTGAATAAATTAATTAGTTGTTTATCTGTTTGAATTAAATATGGTGTTTGGGGGATCTGGGGGTTGAAGGGAATGATTTGACTGATATTCACCATATTATAGTCTTTACTATCCTTTGAACTTGTTGCATTGTTTGATATGATGTCTGATTAAAGCTCTAGCCCTAGTTGTCCATGGCTTTTTGATTTGTTTTGGAGCTGAGTCAGGAAGTGTGCAGATGTCTGTTATGTGAAGAAATGCTCATGTTTTTCTGTGGAAGGCACTGTAAGACTTAAATTTCATAATAAGTTAGAGCCTAGCAGCAGCAGCAAAGAGCTATAATTTAAATCAAATAAGAATATAGATTAGCACAAAAGGCAAAACAGGGTCAGAACTCTTTGAGCAGCAAATAAAGTCTTCAAGAGACCTTTACAAAGAGGCCTTCTACCTAGGGGGCAAGAGACCTGTGAAGCTTTTTCAATAGGTGTTAACACCAGGTGGCAGGTCAAAAGGCCATTTTGAAAGACTCCTTCTATCCAAGCAAGGACTGTTAATCATCCAGGAAGTTGGTCACAGCTTACCTCAGCAGCACAGGCATAAATAGCTCAACCAGAGCTCTGTGATCCTCAGTCTTGAAGGACTAGAAAAGGGGACTGTTACTTCTGGAGAGAGATCTGCAATTGTGAGTATATACTTCTGGGAATTTTCTGAAAGGAATTAAAGCTATTTAATCTGTGAAACCACTATTTTTTGTTAAATCAGTCAGGGCCTAGTAGCAGCAGTTTAAGTTTAAATTTAAAACACAGAAGAGAACTTTCTGGTTACATTTCATACCCAGCAGAGAGCTTGTAGTTTTAATTTAATAGTCACTCAGGGCCTAGTATCAGCAAAGTACTTTTAGTTTAAATTTAAAACACAGAAGAGAGCTTACTGGTTAAATTTGGAACCCAGCAGAGAGCTTGTAGTTTAAATTTAACAGTCACTCAGGGCCTAGCATCAGCAAAGTGCTTTTAGTTTAAATTTAAAACACAGAAGAGAGCTTTCTGGTTAAATTTAGAACCCAGCAGAGAGCTTGTAGTTTAAATTTCATAATAAGTTAGAGCCTAGCAGCAGCAAAGAGCTATAATTTAAATCAAATAAGAATATAGCTTACCTCAGCCGCACAGGATAGGGTACTGTGTAGCAGCCCTCTTTTAATAAGTGTTATTCCCTCCATCCCTCCCCACACCCACCCACCCCTGGGATAATCGTAGCTTTATAGGTACTTACTCATCTTAAAAGACAGGAGGTGCTCTCAGGTGAAGCTCATTACCCAAATCAGTCATACACTATGGACCTGAGATTAATTAAGCTTCAGGTGAACAAGGTATATTAAATGTATTAGGTACAGTTTTATTGGTATAAATATCCATAGCAACCCTTAGTAAGTAAAGAACTTAAAGATCTAAACAAATACTTAAAACTAAGATGCAGACAGCAGTCCAGCAGCGAGATGGGGGCTTTCCAGTCTTTTGCATTGAGTGTCACATGTATGATTTTCTCCCAGTTGGTGAGAAGTCTTACGTGTGCACTAGATGCAAGGAGCTCTTTGCTCTCAGTGAATGAGTCCATTCTCTAGAGGCTAGAGTAGCAGACTTGGAAAACATAAGAAAGACAGAAAGGTACATAGACAAGACCTACAGGGATATAGTCCTGAAGCCCCACCTCCAGTCTGGCAGCATCCCTGTTGCCATGGAGGAGAGAGGTCACGTGACAGGACAGCATCACCCTGGTGTGGCAGGAAGTGATCCTGTAACTAGGACATGTCCTCCAGGTGATGTAAAAAAACCCTCTCGCACCGAGGAAGCTTCTCCAGGGCCATGTGCCCATGAGGGAAGGATTAGGACAGCCATTATAGTTGGTGATTCGATCATTAGGCATGTAGATAGCTGGGTGGCTGGTGGACGTGAGGATCGCCTGGTAACATGCCTGCCTGCGAAGGTAGCGGACCTCAAGCGCCACCTAGATAAGGTCTTAGATAGTGCTAGGGAGGAGTCTGCTGTCTTGCTACATGTCGGTACCAATGACATAGGAAAATATGGTAGGGAGATTCTGGAGGCTAAATTTAGGCTTTTAGGTAGGAAGTTGAAATCCAGAACTTCCAGGGTAGCGTTCTCCGAAATGCTTCCCGTTCCACGTGCAGGACTGAAAAGGCAGGCAGAGCTCCAGAGTCTCAATGGATGGATGAGACAATGGTGCAGAGATGAGGGTTTTGGATTTGTTAGGAACTAGGGAACATTCTGGGGAAAGGAGGGGCTCTTCCGAAGGGATGGGCTTCACCTTAACCGGGATGGAACCAGGCTGCTGGCATTAACCTTTAAAAAGGAGATAGAGCAGCTTTTAAACTAGATAATAGGGGAAAGCCGACAGTCACCCAAGAGCGCATGGTTCGGAAGAATGTATCCTTGAAGGATACTACCAAAAGCAGAGAGGTTCCAAAAAAGAGTAAAGTAGCCCAAATGCCCTCGAGTACGGAGCAGACAGAGCTTAAAGATCCCAAATTATCCATGTCTACCAATAGCCAAATTAATATGAATAAAATACAGTCTCTAAAATGCTTGTATGCAAATGCTAGAAGTCTAAAAAATAAGATGGGAGAGTTAGAATATATAGCACTAAATGAGAGGTTAGATATGATTGGAATATCAGAGACATGGTGGAAGGAGGACAACCAGTGGGACACTATGATACCTGGGTACAAACTATATCGTAATGATAGAGCTGATCAAATTGGTGGAGGGGTTGCGCTCTATGTTAGAGAGGTCATTGAGTCAGAAAGGATTAAAGATTTTGCAGGAAGCAAAATCTGCTGTAGAATCTATATGGATTGAAATTCCATGTAAAAGGGGGAAGGCAATGGCAGTGGGGGTGTACTATCGAGCGCCTGGCCAGAATGACCAAATGGATGATGAAATGCTCAAAGAAATCAAGGAAGCTAACAAAGGTTACAGCGCAGTAATAATAATGGGTGATTTCAACTACCCCGGTATCGACTGGGTCAGTGTCACGTCAGGACATGCTAGGGAGATAAAGTTCCTAGATGAAATAAATGACTGCTTCTTGGAGCAGCTGGTTCATGAACTGACCAGAGGGGAAGCCATATTAGACCTAGTCTTTAGTGGAACACCAGATCTAGTACAAGAGATAAGGTTGTTGGGGCCACTTGGCAATAGTGATCATAGCATGATCGCCTTTGATTTAATTAGTGGAGGAGAGATAGTAAGGAAATCCACAGTACTACCTTTTAACTTTCGAAAGGGAGACTATGATAAAATGAGGAAAATAGTTAAGAAAAAACTAAAAGGAGCAGTTGCAAAGGTTAAAGACGTACATCAGGCTTGGCTGTTGTTGAAAAATACTATCTTGGAAGCCCAGACCATCTGTATTCCACGCTTTAAGAAAAGTGGAAGGAAGTCCAAAAAACTGCCAGCATGGTTTAAAGGTGAGGTCAGAGAGGCTGTTGTTGCCAAAAGAGCATCTTTCAGGAAATGGAAAAAAGAGCTAAACGACGAAACCTGGAAACAGCACAAGCACTGGCAAGTCAAATGCAAGGCATTGATAAGGCAGGCAAAGGGAAAATTTGAGAAGAAGCTTGCTGTGGAAGCAAAAATGCGAAGTAAAGACCTTTTCAAGTACATTCGTAGCAAAAAACCTGTGAGAGAGTCAGTTGGTCCATTAGATGATAAAGGGGTTAAAGGAACACTAAGAGGCGACAAGGCGATAGCGGAGAGACTGAATGAATTCTTTGCTTCAGTCTTTACTGAGGAAGATGTAGGGATGTTACCCATGACTGAAGTGGTATTTAAAGGTGCAGAAGAATTGAAGGAAATATCGATACATCAGGAAGATGTATTACAACTATTAGATAAACTGAAGAGTAGCAAATCACCTGGGCCGGATGGTATACATCCAAGGGTGTTGAAAAAACTGAAATATGAGATTGCAGACCTGCTATTAGTAATCTGTGAACTATCATTAAAATCATCTCTAATACCTGAAGATTGGAGGATCGCCGATGTAACACCAATTTTTAAAAAGGGTTCCAGGGGTGATCCGGGAAACTACAGACCGGTGAGCCTGACATCAGTACCGGGAAAAATGGTAGAAACCATCATAAAGAATAAAATTACTCAGCATTTAGATAGTCATGACGTAATGGGAGACAGCCAACATGGCTTTAGACAAGGAAGATCTTGTCTTACTAATCTGTAATGTTTTTTTGAAGGAGTGAATAATCAGGTGGACAAAGGTGAGTCGGTTGATATTGTGTATCTGGACTTTCAGAAAGCCTTTGACAAGGTCCCTCATCAGAGACTTTTGGCAAAACTAAAGAGTCATGGGATAGGAGGCAGTGTACTATTGTGGATCAGGAACTGGTTAAAAGATAGAAAGCAGAGGGTAGGTCTAAATGGCCAATTTTCCCAATGGAGAAAGTTGAATAGTGGTGTACCCCAGGGATCTGTGCGGGGTCCGCTGCTTTTTGACATATTCATAAATGACCTGGAAAGTGGAATAACGAGCGAGGTTATCAAATTTGCAGATGACACAAAACTATTTAAAGTTGTTAAAACCCAAGAGGATTGTGGAAAATTGCAAGAGGATCTTGATAAATTGAAAGACTGGGCATCAAAATGGCAGATGAAATTTAATGTGGACAAGTGCAAGGTTATGCACCTAGGGAAGAACAACCCAAACTATGGTTACACGATGCAAGGTTCCACATTAGGAACCACCACCCAGGAAAAAGATTTAGGCGTCATTGTGGATACCATGTTAAAACCCTCAGCCCAGTGTGCAGCGGCGGCCAAGAGAGCAAATAGAATGCTAGGTATGATAAGGAAAGGAATGGAAAATAAAACAAAAGATATTATAATATTATGCCTCTATATCATTCCATGGTGAGACCGCACCTTGAATATTGTGTGCAATTCTGTTCGCCGTATCTTAAAAAAGATATAGTAGTTTTAGAAAAGGTTCAGAGAAGAGCCACCAAAATGGTAAAGGGGATGGAAGGATACTCCTATGAAGAAAGGCTAAAAAGGTTAGGGCTCTTTAACCTGGAAAAGAGACGGCTGAGGGGAGATATTATAGAAGTCTATAAATTAATGAACGGCGTGGAACGGGTAAACGTAGATCGATTGTTTACCTTATCAGAATATAGAAAGACTAGGGGACATGCAATGAAGCTACAGGGTAAACTATTTAAGACTAATAAAAGAAAATATTTTTTCACTCAACGTGTAATCAAACTCTGGAATTTGTTACTGGAGGATGTAGTAAAGGCTGTTAGTGTAGCTAGGTTTAAAAAAGGTTTGGACAAGTTCCTGGAGGAAAGGTCCATAAACCATTATTAAGAAGGGACCCAGGATATCAATGCTTGACCCAGTACAAGCATTGTGGAACCTGTGTCTTTTGGGGAAACTGCTAGGTACGTATGACCTAGATTGGCCACTGTTGGAAACAGGATACTGGGCTTGATGGACCTTGGTCTGACCCAGTATGGCATATCTTATGTTCTTATGTTCTTAGATGCAGCTTTCAAACTACGCATTCATCATGAAGCACTTGCAGTTCATCTACGTAAAGGTACATTTTCAAAGGAATCTACCAAAATTTTGTATTTATTTATTTGAACAGTATTTCTATACTGCCCCTTCCAATGATCAGTGTCGGTTTACATCAAACAATTGTCTTTTTCCGAGAACAGAGTAGAAAACTAATTTACATTGAACTATAAACATACCAGCTGTCCACACAGATCGAAGTCTGGTGGAAGCTGGTTAACACTGAGCTATTTACATGATAATTGAGCAGTTATTACCAGTGGAGAGGGAATAATTATGTATGATAGGTGGTTAATGGGAAGGGAGGAGATCAGTTAGAGGGTTTGCTAGAAGGAGTGAGTATCAGTATTATTGCAGATGGAGTTGTTATAGTATTCGGAGAACAGCAGAGTTTTTAGTTCCTTATGGAATGTCTGTAGATCTTTGATTGATCTGATGGTGTCTGGAAGGGAGTTCCAGAGAGTGGGTGCTGTATACCTGAAAGCTCTGTTGCTGGTGCCAGTCTTACGGATTGCAGATGGGGTTACAAGAGGATTTTGATTGCTTTTTCTCCTGTGCCTATATCTGTAAGAGTGTGTATCTTAATTATAAGGACTGAAATTACTTTCAAGATCCCCCTGGTAAAAATTTCATCCTGAATAATGGCTAAAAATATGCATGTACTTTCACAGCTTATTTATTTTTAGCCACAGGGATTTGTTTAAGGTGTGAGAGAGAGACAGAGAGAATGTTTTGCTGCACAGAGATTTTAAATATCTTCAGCTGAGCACTTGCAAATAGTAGAATGAAAAAGAGAAGGAAGGAAGACTGGATGGTAATAGAAAGAAACATGGAGGCACGAGCTGGCAGCGCGCGTTCTGGGGTGCACATTTGCAGCTAGCGCAGAGGCATGACAATTAGCACAGGACGATTCCCGCGCTAACTGTGCAACCCACATTAGATGGTTAGGGGCGGAGAGTGGGCGTGGAGAACTCAGGCCATTTGCACTGGTTCACCTAATGTCACCTCAGTAGGTGGCCTTAGGTGCCCCTGTGCTAATGCGGCACACGCTAGGGGACAGGGCTCCACATTAACTGATGGGAAAATGCTTTCCACACCCCCAGCACTTGACGCAATGCTGTTGCACCTAACATGCCATGGCTTCGGTGCACCAACTTAGTGTCCATTAGTAAAAGACCCCCATGGTCTTCTAAATGTGTCTGTACTGGGAGAGATAGAAACAAAGGATTATTTACTAGGCAAATCCTTGATTTTGAAAAAACAGTAGGGACTACTAGCAATTATAGCATCTTAATATTATATTCAAGGACAATAATCAAAAGATTTTCCACAGCTAAATTCATGTTTACCTGTGTAAGAATGGGGTCTGCTTATTACCCCCATCCACATGACTTTAAAAGTGTGCACGGTGGGTGAAACTCCACCTACTTTTCCCTGTACAGAAAGGGAGCAGTGATTGGATGAGGACAGGTTGGAGTGGGACAGCAAAATATGCATGACCTTTCCCTCACGTACTTTTCACCTTCTTCCAAGTAAGTTACAAAGTGCATGCTTTACCACTGCTGCTCAGACAGTCAAAGAGAAACTCCGCTGGGAGTTTCCCTTTGAAAATCAGTTTGTCGGGTTTGATACACTACAAGAGCATATACTCGTACATTGTAGTTCATTAGGGGAAGTATGCACATGTGGAGGATAATTTTATAGCAGGGAACCAAGGTTTGGAGGTGGAAAAGCAGGGCCGGTCCTACCCATTTGATGAACTAGGCTCTCGCCTAGAGCACCATTTCCAGGGCAGCCCATTGCTGCTGCATCTCTCTTGGACCTGCCGCAGTGGCAATACCATTAAAACAGCAATGCACCACATACCCAAAGCCTCTGACGCTGTGTTACTGTTGGTGATTGCTTTGACCAACCACTTCTGCTCCCTCCAACATAAACTTCAAGTTTACATGGTGGGCGGAAGCACCCCCACACAAACAGGAAGTCTTCACCAATGGGACAGAAGTGGCGATCACCAGCAGCAAACAGCATTGGAGAATTTGCGTAAGCACTGTGTCACTGGATTAATGGCATTGTAGCGGAAGCAGTGGGGGCAGGAATGGAGCAAGGAAGGGGCAACAGGATTGATATTACAAAGTAACATAGTAACATAGTAAATGACGGCAGATAAAGACCAGTATGGTCCATCTAGTCTGCCCAGAGCCACGCGAGAGGGAAATACACTCTTCACGGGCGGCCCTGAAAGCTGCCACTGATGGAGCTGAGCTAAGGGCTCTACCGGGCAGACGGGAAGGGGCCGCGGGACAGCTGATTCTGCTGCTGCCACAGCGGCAGCAGCAGCAACAGAAGCCAGGTTTTTTTTTTTTAAAATTTACCTGGGCTGATGGGGGGGTTAGGACTGGAAATGGGCTGATGGGGGGAGATAGGACTGGTAATGGGCTATGGGGGGGCTAAGATTGAAAATGGGGTGATGAGAGGGTTAGGACTGGAAGTGGGCTGTTGGGGGGCTTAGAACTGGTAATGGGCTATGGGGGGACTAGAACTGATAATGGACTGGGGGGTTTCTAGGACTGGAAATGGGCTGAGTAGAAGGGGGGCTTGAAATGCAAATAGCTGATGGGGAGGGGGGCTTGGAATGGAAATGGGCTGTGAGGGGAGGGAGCTAGGACTGGAAATGGGCTTTGTGGGGGGGAGCTAGGACAGGAAATGGGCTGATGGTGGGGCTAGGGTAGGACTGGAAATGGGATGATGCGGGGACTAGAAGGGAGCGGATACTGGGTGGGGCTCAAACTAGAAGGAGCTGATTTTGGGGGAGGATTAGAATGAGATGGGCCTGGGAGAGTGAAATGGAGAGGGGAAAAATATTTTGTGTGGGAGGGAAGAAAAATCTACAATTGGCCAGGTATTGGGAGAGTAAGTGGGGATTGAGGATGGAGGGGTAAAATCTGAGTGGAAGAAATAGGAATGAGGAAAGAGCAAAAGGAGAAAGATTAGTATGTTAAAGCAGATGTAGAGAGAGAATGGAAAAAAAGACTAGAAGAGAGAAGAAAGGACAAATGGACAGCAGACGATGGAGAGTTAGCAGAAGACACGAAGAAACCAGAAGAAAGTAGCTGGAACAATTGCAACTGAAAAAATGCACAAAAGGTAGAAAAATATCTCTTTATTTTGAATTTATTAACTGGAATATGTCAGCTCTGGGAAATGTGCATCATTAACGTCTGTGCTTTGTATGGTAACATTATGCAAATATTTATGCAAATGAGGCACGGCGTCTTATGCGGCCTGCAGGTTACTTTACAAGTCCTCATTTGGCCCTCAAAGCAATTTGAGTTTGAGACCCCTGGTATACACAGGTAAAAAGGTAAAAAGTGGACTGTTGTAGTTGTTGTTATGGAAGGACAGACTAGATAGGCCATGTGGTCTTTTTCTGTCATCATGTTTCTATGTTTCTACAGTATTCGTCGCCAGCACCATAAGTCAAATGTATCAATTTTCCTCCTGTCTATCTTTTTCACTTTCCATATGACGTTACTGAAAATACCATGGCTTGAACAAGTCAAATCTTTGTATGGAGAAAGACATCTATGCTCTTGAGAATCTTGTCTATGTCCTTTATAGCCATTCTGCCAAGAGCAATGTGTCCTTGGATTTCTTGACTGCTTGTCATTTCTTTATTGATACTTGATCCAAGTAGGTTAATGTTGTCAGCTATTTCAATTTCTTCTCTCTCAACAATGAACTTATTGATTTTGCCAGTTGTCAGGATATTTGTCTTCTTTAAATTAAGGTGCAGGCCCATTTTAAGGCTATGCTCCTTGATCTTGAGAAGCTTCAGATCATCTTCTCTTTCAGTCAGTAATATGGTATCATCAGCATAGTGAAGGTTGTTGATGAGTCTTCCACCAATCTTCACACCTCGGTTGTCTTTATACAGTCCTGCTTCTCTGATGATTTGTTCTGCATATAAATTAAAGAAGTAGGGGGGAAGTATGCAGCCTTGTTGTACACCTTTGCTGATTTTAAACCATTCTGTTCCTCCTTGTTCTGTTCGAACTGTTGTTTCTTGAGCAATGTAAAGATTGTACAAGAGTACGATCAGGTGTCCTGGTATACCCATGCTTCTTAATATGGCCCAGAATTTCTCATGGTTTACACAGTCAAAAGCCTTGCTGTAGTCAATAAAACACATACAGATATCCTTTTGGTATTCTTTTGTCTTTTCAAGGATCCATCTCACATATGTGATGATGTCTCTCAGGCAGTTCTCGTTCCAGGTATGGTTGTAGTCTCTGCTGAATAATCTTGAGTAGAATCTTGCTGGCATGTGGCATGTGGAATCAGAGTGATTGTGTGATAATTTCCACAGTCATTTGGATCACCTTTCTTTAGTATTGGTATAAACATATATCTTTTCCAGTCAGTTGGCCATGATGTTGTCTTCCAAATTTCCTGGCAAAGCCTTGTAAGTATGGTAACAAATGCATCAGATTGCTGTAATACTTCAATGGGAATGCCATCAATGCCAGGTGCTTTGTTCTTTGATAAGGCTTTCAATGCTGCTTCAACTTCTTCTTTCATCACCAATGGTCCCTGATCATAACATACAGGTTGAAACGGCTGTTAGTTCACTAGATTGTTATGGTATAATGACTCTGTATATTCTTTCCACCTTTTCTTGATCTTTGGGTGAAGTCCATGTGTATGGTCCCTGCTTGTGTTGCTGGAAGAAGGTATTTGAGATGAATAGATTATTGGTCTTGCAGAATTCTATCAGTCTTTCTCCAGCTTCATTTTTTAACCACTTTGCTTTCTTTGTTGCCTGCTTTTGCTTTCCAATCACCCATGACTATCAGGATATCCTGTTTGCATGTTCTGTCAATCTCAGCTTGTACTTGTTCATAGAACTCATCAACTTCATCCTCTTCTGCAGCTGTTGTTGGGGCATATATTTGAATTATAGTTGTTGATGGACATTCCTCATAGATGAATAGAAATTAAGCATTCACTGATTGGATTGGATTTTATTACAGTTCTTGCAAGTTTCTTCTTAATTATAAATGCATCAAACTGAGGGAGGACAAGGCATTTGAGTTTACCAGCAGTTAAAATATTTGATCTACAATTTCATTAAACACTACACCATTTTTATAATCAGCCAGCTGGGGGCAGAATTTCCATAACTTTGTTCAGTCATAGCTTTTTAGTATTCCAAATGTGTTTATTTTCAACTTACACATGCTACTTTCAAAAGATGTGTGTCAATTCTTCCAGACTGGAAAATAGGCACATGTGTTGGCAGTACTGGATGCAGCAAGACGGCATCTGGTTCTGCACCAAAGTCTACCAAAGCATCTATTTTTCTAATGCCATAGCATTTAGCCATGTGTATTAACCAGTAATGGAATCTTATGCACATGTTGAAAAAAGAACATGAACAGAAACTGGCAAGGAAACACACACACCGAAGTTCATCTGCGATAGCATGTGCAGATCGGAACTGAGACATACACAATTCAAGCAGTATTTCAGAAAGGATTCTACCAGACATGAAGCCTTTTCTAAAATAGTGCACTTTTCAAAAACCTAAAAGTGTCAGGAAGCAGCTGTAAATCCCAAGGTAGACAATTGCAGTCATACACATGTATTCCCTATGGGGGTCATTTTAGAAGCCCTATTTGTGCTTTTGACATCTGAAAACGGGCATAGAGAAGTCCAAAGCAATTTTAGAAGCCAGGTCTGTGGATGTCCCTAGTCTGAACGGCCGCCTGGTGGAGGTATTCCCTGCCAGCTGGCTGTCCCTGCTTGATCTCAGAAATGTCCTGGATGTCCATCATCCAGGCACCTGAAAAGTGCTGGTTTTGGCTGAAAAACATCCCCAGTGCTCAGCATAGCTTCAATGATATCTGGGGATGTTTATGAGATACTCTCCCCCTCCACCCCCCCCCCCTGCACATCCACATTTGTGAAATCATGTCTGCACCTGGACATGCTGTTTTTTCAGATGTTTTGGCTTAGATGCCCCAGATAGCACTTGGACGTCCTTTCTAAAATCCCAGTCCACATGAAACATGGATACATATGCAGATTTTTGGCCTGCTCAGGTGACTACCTAACAAAGCCTCTGGACACACCCCCTTGCAGGTTCTACATAGTAAGGCCAACTACGTGTAAATTCAGCCGTTTCTAAAATCACCATTTCCAAGTATGAATGCCTGATTTCTCTTATGGAAATTGTGAATAAGGCTTCCTAAGTAACTCCCACTAGCAAGCACACAGTCCATTTCTCAGACACACAGAGCTCCCTCTCTTATGTGCATATGTGCATGTGCACATACTCGTAATATCCTCATTTCATATACACAAAATATCCTTTATTTCACACACACACACACACGAGCACATACACAAAATCCTAACTTTGCCTTTCTTTCTCCAAAACCGAACTGTGCTGCCAATTTCTAACAGCCTTTTGCCTTCATATATTAAAATCTATTGATAATCTATTGAAATTTTGTCTATTAACTTAAAAAAAATCTCTCGCTTCTCTGTTTTCCTTGTTTGGCCTTGATACATATGTACCTTTGTCAGTCATCTGTGGTCTTTCCCTAGGATTTTCTTCCATAGACATTGAACAGAAGTATTTGTTTAGCATTTCTGCTTTTTCCTTCTCACTCTCCACACATTGGTCCTCAGCACTTTTCAATCTTACAGTTCCAACTCTGGAAAATCTTGTCAACTCGCTTTTTATCCATAGTCATTTTTTCTTCTGTTTGTGCTTATTATTTATTTATTCACATTTATTAATCTCCCGATAGACTTGGAGCAATTTCCATACACACAAAAATATTACAATTTTATAATATAACAAATACACAGCTGTCACCTTTACTTCCCTCCCTAACTCCCCCAAAGGTCTGCCTAAACAGCCACATACTCTAGAGTCCCTCTCCTAATTACCTTATAAGTCATTAGTAATAACTTAGAGTAAATTTCTGAATACATAGACAACCGGTGTAATTTTTGTCACTAGCTTCACTGTGGTATTCTGCACTAGTTGTGTTCTCCATACATTCTTCTGTGACAAACCCAAATAAGCTAGATTGCAGTAATCCAGTCATGAAAGTATTAACATGCAGGTCATCATGGATAGATCAGCTGGAGACAGGTAAGATCAAAGTTGCTTAATCATTCTCATTTTCCGAAATGAAGAACTAACCAAAGCTGAAATTTGGGAATCCATTGTCAATGATGTATCTAAACAAACTACTAGATATTTAACTTTTTTGTCGGACTATGTTCATCAAAGCCATTATCACAAGCTGCTTCTAGCTTAATAGTCCCTTTTCCTAGTTCCTATGGTCAACTTTTAATTTATCAACTTTTTTTTGCATCCACTCTTTAATATTGCATCAACTTTAGGATATTGCATTCTACAAGCGGTCCATAAAATCCAACTCAGGATTCCACACTTCTACGAATTCTCTTTTCGCCTTTAGTAACAACTGTATATTACCGACCATGACCGTCGTGGTTCGAACAGTTTTAACTTTTTCTGCTTCAGGGTCTAATAGTTTTCTCTACACAGTTCTTAACCACACTTATCTTTTTCCAAAGGTTGCCTCCGATACCTCCAGGATCACACATTTTTTCTTCATAAGAGTCCCAGACCTTCTGACAATGGCCTTGGCATCTGTACTTCATATATAGCAAGTAACCATTCCGCTCTTCAACCATTAGTGCCTCAATATCCAATGAAATCAAAGACCCGTTTTTCCAACTCTGACATCTGATCATTCACAAATACAGCAGAAATTTCAAACCTAGTTCCCTAATCCTACAGAGTAAACCACTCTATCTGCCTGTTTAAGCCAGCAGATATCATCGTATTCAAAGAGATAGTGCAGTATTGTTCCCTATAATTTAATTTTATTTCTCAATTACCCCTTCCCCCCCCCCACCAACTTAAGGGTACATGATCCAAAATTCGCCATTTAAGATCAGTGAATGAATGGTGAAACAACACACAATGTTCCACCATTGGAGCTGACAATGTTTTGGAAGATATACGAGACCTATGTTCTCTTAAACGCTGTACATATTCAAGTACATATTCAAAGCCTCTAGTTCTTTCTGATCATACTATACTATAAAGCAGACAATCTGTATATCATCAGCAAAAAGACAGCAGCACTGTACCAACTCCCCACAGTTCATACATAAAGGGGGCAAAACTGATCCTCATGGAATGTCCTAGTGCACTATCTTGCAATCCAAAGAACTCAACCCAATTAACCCCATGTGGGCTACAGGCTAAGAAAAAAGCAAACCAATTCAAAACAACTATTCTGATACCCAACACAATAGGAGCTGATGATTGACCATATGCAGGTCCTGTGCAAGGAGATGAGGCATCCTAGGTAAACCTCATCCCTTGTGTGTTCCCTTCCTCCCTCCATCGCCCATGGCTGCCACTGCCGCCTCTCTCTGGGATGTGCAGCAGCGTCAATTAGCACAAACAGTCCCACAGTGCCTACCTTTAAACTTCGGTGCTGCAGGGCTGTTTGTTTCCGCCCCTTTCCAATGCCCAATGCCGACTTCCTGTTTGCAGCAGGAAGCCAGCATTGGACATCGGAGGAGCACAAGCAAACAGCCCTGCAGTGCTAAAGTTTAAAGATAGCAGAAAAAAACCAAACGAAATGAACAGCGACCTAATAGTAATTAAACAATTTTTTTTGTCGGAGCTAGCCGGAGGAAGGTCGATATGAAAAAGTGACCCACACCAGGCGGTCAGCTACTTTTTTTCTCATAAGGTTCTTCACCCCAATAGTTAAATCTAATAAAACTTTATTTCACTTATCTCAGTTCAATTCAAAGTTCGATCCCAAGTTGCTAGTAGAAAATAATCCCTCTGCACGACGTGCACGTTTCAGGCACCTTGCCCTGTCTCAAGTGCAATATCCAAGAGTTAAAGAATGAATTTCCAGCAACCGACATCCAAAACGCCATCAATGTGGCTAAGGTCTAATTTTCAATGGCCGAAATGCTATTTAAAGAAGAACCACCCAATCAGAAAAAGAGAATACCCCACATGTAGGGGAATCCCTATTGTGATTGGAAACTGAGGTAATGACGACAGCAACATTCAGAGAAGACTCTGCCAGTCTATTTCACGGTTTAAACCCCCAGGCTCAACCGTATCCAAGAGAAAAATCCACCATTGCTCTAATTTTTGTAACCTATCTTCTCTATTTCCTCCATGGGGATTTAAAGGCACATGGTCTATAATAGACCAACGAAGTTGATCAAAACAATGAGAACAATCAATACAGTGAGAAACCATAGGTGCTGAAACAATCTTCTGTCTAAGCCGAGAGGCATGTTCTACCAATCTACGTTTCATAGAACGAATTGTATCCGCCCGTCAAATTATCAATGATGAATCAGTAGCTAAATCCTTCAGAGCCCGAGCCTCATCACGATGCAGATTAGAGTGCACTCGATATGGCAATCATTCTATACGATAAACATTGCGTAGAACTAAAGATTGATATGTCGCCAAAACTGAATCAGCTGGCATTTCTACTAGCAACTTGGGATTGAACTTTGAATTGAACTGAGATAAGTGAAATAAAGTTTTATTAGATTTAACTATTGGGGTGAAGAACGTTATGAGAAGAAAAGTAGCTGACCGCCTGGTGTAGGTCGTTTTTTCATATCGACCCTCCTCCGGCTAGCTCCGAAAAAAAAAATTGTTTAATTACTATTAGATCGCTGCTCATTTGGTTTGGTTTTTTTCTGCTATCTTACTTGTCCAAACCAAAAAAAGGGTTTTTTTTGTGTGAAAGTTTAAAGATAGGCACTATGGGGCTGCTTGTGCCCATTGCTGCTGCTGCCCATCCAGGAGATGGGCAACAGCGGCGGCAATGGGTGCCCCTGGAGTGCTCTACATAGTTCACCTAATGGTAGCACCAGCCCTCACCATATCAAAAGCCAACATGAGATCTAATCAGGCTAAAACACACCAACGATCATCCCTAATGCAATAATATGGTCTCCATGCTATAGGCCCTTCTAAAACTGGATTGATGAGAATCCAAACGCTCAGACATGGCAAATTGGTTACCAGTAAGTAGCTTGCCATGGATTCCACATCACCTCCATCTTTCAACAGGGGTCTAATCACTATATGCTTTGAGCCAACTTGAAACGTCCCTTGTTTTAAGGATGTTTTCACAATACATACCATTCTTGACAACAAGCATTACCCCGCTTTCTTCAGCACCATGTTGTGCATAGATTATCCAAGCTGACAGTGCTTTCACACTCTTCAAAACCTGCTGCGTCTACACATTATTTACAGCATCAAACTGTAGTCAAACTTCTCCTTTCTTACCCTCTCTCTCCTTCAGATCCAACCATTAATCTTTACTTATTTCTTCCACCTCCATTCTTGAGGGGAATACAAGACTGTCTTAGCTTGCTCCAGAAAACACTGAGCAAAAGTTACACACCCTTGTGGCTCTCCCTCAAGCAAAGACCTTGTCTCATTACTATTCAGTTATCTCACTATCTTGAACAGTTCATGCAGTCAATTTCCATTATTCTCAGCCCAAAACACCTCTTAGCCTCCCCCACAATTTTTTTAAAAGTGCCAGGCGGTAGTTGCATCCATTTTGCTAGCATGTCGCAAACATGTATTCCATACATGAGTGTTAGGAAATAGGAAGAGCAGAAACAGGGCAACTACACTGGAAGAAAGGAAAACAGGGAAGTCAGCAGAATATCTAGGCACCTATCTAGGCACCAGGGAAGAGGGCACGTATGGTGCAGCTGGCATGGCAGTGCACCACAGTAGCCTGAGAGCCCCCAAGGCAGGGCTTGCAGTTCAGGAGTGACCCTATGGGGACAGTGGGCAAACATCCACAGAAAAATCACCAGTTGTCCTAACTACTGTTCACTTCTGCATATGGGCAGTAATAAAAGCTAAACTGTTTATATCGGACTAAAGGCACTGCAGGCCCATATAAAAATGCTAGTATTAAAAGCATAGTGCCAAAATGAACGGTCAGACAAATGATTTCAATATGTATGGTAAGAGAAGACCGCCTTATGAAACAATAAAAACAACACTTTTTTTTTTTAAAACATAGTGCCATGATAAGTGGATAGAACAATTTTAATATATGTGGTAACAGAAGATCACTTTTGTAAAACATAAAAACATAAAGGGAAGGGAGGGGGGAAGGGGAAGGGGAGAAGGATGGAGGGGGTTGGGAGTGTGGGGTAGGTTGGTGTGGAGGGTGTGGGTGTGGGTGGGGTGGAAAAGGGGAAGGGAAAGGGAAAGGGAAAGGGGTGGGGGGATAGGAAGGTGGGGGGGGGGAGGAAAACAGCATAGGCCCTAATATTAAAAAAAATTATAACTAAAATAAAGGAGACAAGGGGGGGGGGAAGATAAAAAGCAAACATAAAAAGCCTATCATAAAAGAGAAATGAATAAAATGGTATGAGCGGGGAATCACAGGGCAACTAAAAATATACCGCAAAAACTACTGAAAAACTATCACTGGATAGATAAAAGTATCGCTTTGAGACACAGGAAATAAGCAGGTACTGAAAAAAGGGGAGAATATTTAATAGAACATAAAATCTAACTCATAAGATTATCAATAACAAGACTCAAAGAAAGACAGAGTAATCGATAACCCCCTGGGGCTAATGTGTCCAAATGGAAAAAATACTTCTGTTCCATTCTAAGTAGTGTCTTATCTAAATCACCACCATGCCAGTTTGCCTTGACAACCTTAAGAACAAAGAACTTCAGGTCTGAAATGAGATGTGCCATTTTGGACCAATGGCTCCCAAGGGGCTTGTCCTGTAGCTGTCTGCTGATATAGCTCCGATGTTCTATAATGCGGGTATGAACTGCCCTCTTGGGGGCTTGTTTACAAAGCCACGGTAGCAGTTCGCGATTGTTATCTGAGCCGTGGCCCAACTAACGATCGCGAACCGCTACCGCAGCTTTGTAAACAAGCCCCTTGGTCTTCCCAATATATAGCTTGTTACATGGGCATAGTATCACATAAATGACATTTTCTGTTGCACAACTGGAAAAATCAGACAGGATGGACTCATTTGTAATAGGATGTATAAAATTCCCCCTTACTGATAGCCCATGTATGCATACGGTGCACTTGCCACATTGGAAGTGTCCCCTAATGCACAGTTGTCTTTGTCTCTCCGGAAGGGCAGAGGGTACCAAAAGATTAGATAAGCTGGGGTTTCTTTTCTGTGCAATTGTAACCTTATGCTTCTCAAAAACATGTGATGCTTGTAGGATGTGCCATTCCTCTTTTATAATTTTACCAATGTCATATGAAAGTTCAGAGAACAATAATGGACATACTACACTTTTGTGGGGACTACGATCTGATTTTTTTTAAAAGAGATGTCCTATCTGTGGCTTTTGCATGTGAATATGCTTTTGGAATACAAGTGTATGAGTAACCACTTTCTATAAATCGATTCTTAATGTCATATGCATGTTTTTCAAAATCTGTTTCTTGTGAGAAGATCCTTTTCACATGTAGAAACTGACTAACAGGAAGATTAGACTTTAAAGAATGATTATGATAGCTTGAGTGATGCAGTAGCTGGTTCCTATAGGTGGGCTTACAGTATAAGTCCATTAGAAAACCCTGTGGACCCTTCTTGACCAGAATATCTAAATATGCTACTGATACCTTAGTGAAAGTAAATTTGAAATGTAAGTTATTGTCAAACGTGTTAATCCATTCCAAGAAAGACTCCATAAGTGCCAAACCACCATCCCATAACATAAAAACATTGTCTATGTATCTTACCATAACTTGGCATTCTCTCTGTAAGGAAACTTAACCAAAAATTGTTCTCAACATCAGCCACATATAAATTGGCTACATCGGGGGCCATTGATCAGCCCATCTCTACACCCTTTATTTGTTTAAAATAAATCTCTCTCTACAAAAAGAAATTTTCGGTAAGAGCCAAAGTAGCCATTTGCATCAGAAAAGCTGTTGGTAATCTACATGGATATGGACGCAGGAGCAAAACATCCTCTAAGACTTGAAGTGCCTCCCACTGTGGTACGTTTGTATACAGGGATGTAATGTCGAGGGTAACCATTGTCAAATTCTCATGATACCCCTTGAAGTCTTCCAAGATGCTGATAAAATGGAGTAAATCGCGAACATAAGATGATGACACCACTACAAAAGGTCTTAAAAGTACATCTAAAAATTGCAAAATGGGCTCAAAAATAGACCCAATTGCTGAAATGATAGGGTGCCCTGTTGGTTTATCCAATGATTTATGAATTTTTGTCAATACATAAATTGTGGGCATAATGGGGTGAGATACAATATGAGTCAACACTGACTTGATGGCACTTAAAAAAAATAAGAAAGTTGCGTTCTTTTTTAGTGAGATATCCAATCTCAAAACCTGTCTGGATCAGGCAATCAGCACTTCTTTTCAGAGGGATAGTAGGGTTTCAATCCAATCTCTTGTAGAAATTTCTATCACATAACTGTCTATTAACTTCATCGATATAATCAGTGTGATTCCTTATAACCACCACACCTCCTTTTATCACTATATGAGGGTTAGCTTGAAGTGGTGAAATGGCTATCTTCTCTGCTTTGTTCAAATTATACAATGGAGCATGTCTGTCCTCTTCCAATTGTTCAACTCTCTTAAGTACCTCCTTTTCAAAAGAATCGATAACTGGATTGGTGGAATTTGGGGGAATCCAAGTGGATGGTCTTTTTATGATTGAGTTATCTGTTGTATGGTCTGTCTTATAAGCGAAGAAATCCATAATCTTAATCTTTCTAAAGAATTTATATAGATCAATACATGTACCAAAGGAGTCATATCTGCATGTGGCAGCAAAGGATAAGCCCTTATTAAGTACCTGGATTTCTTGGTCAGTACGGATGGAATCTGAGAGATCAATCACACCATGATCTAAAGTCTGCTGTGATGATCTCTCAAGTCCGACTAGTCTCTTTTCATCTCCTTCTTGTCTGTATATCCCTGACTCCTTTCCCTCCCTCTCCCCCTGCCCCTCATTGGGAAATCTTGCTAATTCACATGGTGTGTTCGCAAATGGCTGTTGCCTCAACCCTTCCACAATTTGTCCATCTCGAAAAAATTGTTTCATTTTTTTCTTTCCTTTGGGTGTTGAATAGTGGAGCAGATGAGTCAAGGGGGTCTACAGATTGGCTATGACTTCTTTTTCTTGTACCTAAGGGTATTTTTTCGGGGGACCATGATGTCTGTTTATTAACACCTGTATCCTGCTTCTTGTAGGGATAACTCCTTCTGTTATACAAAAACCTCATTTTTAATCGCTCCGGGATAAACATACCCACTCTTATAGTTCTCCTCATCATGATGGAATTTCTTAAGTTTTTTCCCTTTCACTTCCTTTCTATTTGTGTCTATATTCCTATTGTAATCAGTAAGCAATGTCTCGTATCTAGTATCATTGTCTTCAAGAATGTTCAATTTTTCATCCACTTCCTGTTGCAAACTTTCTGCCTTGTTTTTAGATGTATGAATTAATAATATCATGAGGTCCAGGGAACACTTGTTTAGTATTGCATTCCAAGTTTGGACAAAACCAACATCATCCTGGAACAAACCTGGACCTTTGTTCATACGTAATCCTCTTAGGATGATCTAGTGTTGACAGTATTCCAGTAGCAATGCATAATGCAGTTCTTCTCTTATAAATTTCTGTGTAAGGGAGAGGGTGTCTTTCCATTTCTTGTCATTACCATCTGAAACGTCCTCAGTCCTGGAGAATAATGGCTCTTTTGGTAAGATATGCTGTAAGGCATCAGCCCCATAGCTGAGCACTTCCTTCCAGGGCGGGAACATACTGGTGCTGTCAGGAAACAGTCCAAACCAACGAAAAACACAAAGGTACTCGCCAACATCCAAGAGCATACACAGAAACAAGATATTCAAGGAAGAATTTATTGAGACCAAGTAGGTCTATCAGTAGGAAAACCAAGGAATACCAATACCACAAAACCCTACACGAACCGTGTTCTGGCAAACACCTTCTTCAGTAAGAAAATGCATAAAAATACAAAAAAACCCATCCCCCTCCCAGACATGATAGGACCCTAACTTTATGTGTTACCTTTATTTGATTAATTGGTTTCTAGTCCTCCTCATCATACGTATTAAGTTGTTTGTTGAAATTAATTAATTTTGTTCTTTAATAATTATGATTGTTGACCATGTCTGGTATTTATTTGTTTTACAATTAATTTAACATATCTTTGTGTTTATTTGTCAAGATAAGTTTGTCTGTACAGAATTGTTTTTACTGATTGTTCTTACTTACAGTTTTTATATATCTTTTATTTATGAGACATGCTAGTTATGCATCCAGTTTCTGTTTTTTAATTTCTGCCTATTAGTAACAGTATGATTTGAATATTTATTGTTTTATTTATTTATTTATTGATGATGTTTTATTTTGTATTTTTATGCATGTTCTTACCACACACAGTTTTGACCCCTGAAGAAGGCTTTTGCCAAAACATGGCTCGTGTAGGGTTTTGTGGTATTGGTATTCCTTACTGATTGACCTACTTGGTCTCAAATTCTTCCTTCAGTATCTCGTTTCTGTGTGTGCCCTTGGATGTTGGTGAGTACCTTTGTGCTTTTTGCTGGTTTGGACTGTGGAGGCATCAGGACATAGGGCTTATGTGCTTCAGCCAATACTGGCCACATAGCCAGAGTTGGAGCCAGAATTGGAGCTAGCAGCCAGAGTTGGAGCCAGCAGAGTACTCCAGGAGATGGGGCATGCAAATATCACAAAATGCAAATTAGGTGTTCCATATTCTGGCAACATGAGAGTATGTCATCAAAAGGGTCATCTGACCCCTGCCTTCCTTGCATGGGTGGGTCATAGAGCAGGACATACATGCACCTGAAGCGCCATGCTGGTGCCATGGGCCATGTTCCTGTGGACAGTTAGCCCCTTACCTTGACCAAGAGAAGATATGGCTGGGGCCTACGAGTTCTGAGCCACTATATAATACTTCTTCCAGTAAATATGGGCCTCCAGGGGGGTGCTTCCTGACTCAATGGCTCCCATGTGCCGAGCATGTGTGCTCATTTTGCTTGTTGTCCAGACTGGCCCTTATATCTTCCTTCCCCCAAGATGCAGGACACACTCTACAATGACTTTGGTGCTGTTTGAGCCAAAATTAAAAGAGGGAATGAACATTATACTCTGTTCCCTGCAACTTATGTGAACAAGCATCCTGGGCACCTCAGGGTGAGGGGGGGGGGGTTATATCCCTGTCCCCCATGATGACTTAATAAATAACCTTAAGTATTTTGCTATTTTTGTGTTTCCTTGGACTTTGCGAGTACGTCTTTGCTTTTGTTGCTTTTCACTGTAGACACCCTGCCTGATCCCATACAAGGCCCCCTGCATCTCCAAATGCCACATTTGCACCATATCTCCTACAGTTTGAGATGCAGCACATACTCTCTTCAAGTGTTTGCTTTGCTGATTTACATGTCCCTCCCTCTGGTAGTTAGCCCCTGTGCTCTTAGTTGGGCAGGCAGTTCAGCCCATTCCTCGTCATCCCTCTGTATTCTGAACTGGCCAGTTGACACCTTCCTGTATGTGTGCTTGGGGCACAGTTCTTCCTGTCCACAGTGTTTCCTTTACCCACCACCGCGCTAATATTGCATCTATAGCATTCCTTTTCCGAACACGTGTGGCCGTGTGATTGCTACTACCCTGCTAGTGACACCACTAGTGTGTTGGTAATAATGTAGCGTGGCTGTGCTCATTGTGCCTGCCATTGCCACTGGGCTCTAGCACAGGAGGAACACATGATATCCATGCATTAACCCTGCGCCCCCTACACACTTCAGTAAACATGCCCCTTTGTTTCTTAGTTCAAAAGTTTGGATTTATCCTGATCTTTGTCGAGTTACACAGGAAAGAAGGACAAAATTTAAATTGCATCAAGATGTTGTTTCTCTGGGGGAGGGGGGGGGTCAACCATTATTATGATTTCTTTGTAAATGTTTGGTTTAATCTCTAATACAAAATGTATTCTTTGAACCTGAACAATTATAATTTTTTTTAGATATTAAAAAGCTGGAACTTCCTTCAACACAACTAGTTTCTAACCCAGTCAATCACTTTATGACTCATCCCAAGGATGCTCAGTTTATTTGTAAGTCACTGATTTGGTAACCTGTCAAAGTCCTTGTTTAAATCTAACTATACCACATCTAACACTTTGCCCCCAGCGTCATACCAAGGGGTGTGTGACCGGTTCAGCTGCACAGGGCGCAAGCCCAGAAGGTGGCACTGATATCATCACTGGGGTTCCAGGCAGGAGCGGCCCAAGGGGGGTACGGGGCCATGTGCGGAGACTGGGTGTGGGGCCTCATTTGCATAAATATTTGCATAATGTTACCATAGGCTAACTTTTAATAAGCATGCCTCTTAATGAGTGTATGGATAGAGAAAGACTAAAAGATTTCTACATTACTATAATCCAGTGCCAACAGCCAGGCACATTAGGAACTACTACAAACGCTGCCCATTTAGAACCCATAGCAAACCCGCCGTATCATAACAGCACTACCAGGACTCACAAAGTACCATTACCTATCAAAAGACAACACTGCAAATATTAAACCAATACATTTTAGAGAATAACAATACATGAACTACTGGGGAAAGAGAACAAGTGGCAATGTTAAATAGGAATTACATAAACAGAATACCTCAGCTCAGTTACACATACATACACAGACCATCACCAAACAAGGAATCACAATTTAGAAACAGGAAGACAATAATTAAACTGGGAACCCCAAAACCAAACAACACTGTAGAAATAAAACTATAAATTAATTTCCTCTTGTACTAAACAAAGCGCAAACATTAATGATGCACATTTCCCAGAGCTGACATATTCCAGTTAATAAATTCAAAATAAAGAGATATTTTTCTACCTTTTGTGCATTTTTTTCAGTTGCAATTGCTCCAGCCACTTTCTTCTGGTTTCTTTGTGTCTTTTGCTAACTCTCCATCGTCTGCTGTCCATTTGTCCTTTCTTCTCTCTTCTAGTTTATTTTTCCATTCTCTCTCTACATCTGCTTTAACATGCTAATATTTCTCCTTTTGCTCTTTCCTCATTCCTATTTCATCCACTCAAATTTTACCCCTCCATCCTAATCATCACTTACTCTCCCAATACCCGGCCAATTGTAGATTTGTCTTCCCTCCCACACAAAAAAATTTTCCCCTCTCCATTTCACTCTCCCAGCTCCATCTCATTCTAATCCTCCCCCAACATCAGCTCTCTTCTAGTTCCAGCCCCACCCAGCATCCACTCGCTTCTCATCAGCCCATTTCCAGTCCTAGCCCCCCATCAGCCCATTTCCAATCCTATCCTAGCCACACCATCAGCCCATTTCCAGTCCTAGCTCTCCCATTCATTTCCAGTCCTATCCGAGTCCCTCCATCATCTTATTTCTAATCCCAGCCCCCCATCAGCCCATTTCTAGTCCTTTCCTAGCCCCACCATCATCCGATGTCAAATCCTAGCTCCCCTTCATTCAGCCCATTTCCAATCCAAGCCCTCCATGAGCCTACTTCCAGTTCTAGCCCCTCCATGAGTCCATTTCAATCCAAGCCCCCACCACAGCCCATTTCCAATCTTAGCACCCCAACAACCCATTTCCAGTCCTATCCTAGCCCCTCCATCAGCCCATTTCCTGTCCTAGCTCCCCCCCCCACTCAGCCCATTTCCAGTGCTAGCTCCCTCCCCTCACAGCCCATTTCCATTCCAAGCCCCCCTCCCCATCAACTATTTGCAGTTCAGGCCCCCTTCCACTCAGCCCATTTCCAGTCCTAGCAACCCTCCCAGCCCATTACCAGTCCAAGCCCCCCCCCCCCACCTAGCCAATCATCTGTCCTACCCCGCCATCAGCCCACTTCCAGTCTTAGGCCCCCCCCCCATAGCCCAGGTAGATTTAAAAAAAACAAAAAACTTGCTGCCGCTGCCGCCATGGCAGTGGCAGAATTGAGCGTCCCGCGGGGCCCCCCATGCCCGGCAGAGTCCTCCATGTGGCCTCAGCTCCCTCAGCACGGGCTTTTCAGAGCTGCGAAGGGAGAGTTTCCCTTTCTCGCAGCTCTGTTTATGCCCGCAGGGCTGATGGGAAACAGGAAATCCTGTTTCCCATCAGTGCCAGCGGCTTAACAGAGCTGTAAGGGAGAAGCTCTCTCCTTTCGCGGCTCTGAAAGCCAGCACTTAGAGAGCTGAGGCAACATGGAGGACTCTGCCAGGCAGGGGGGGGGGGGGCTCCGCGGGATGCTCGATTCTGCCACTGCCATGGCGGCAGCGGCAGCAGCAGCAATTTTTTTTTTTAATTTACCAGCAGATGCAAAATGTTGTTTGCGCGGGGCCCTCTGATACGCGGGGCGCTGTGCAAACAACATTCTTGCACAATGGATGGGCCAGCCCTGCTTCCAGGAAGCTCAAAAAGAGTGAGTTACTGAAGGTGGCTTGCAGAGGCGAGTACCAGATTCATTAGTTGCACAAGGTGCATTTCTAGCTTGGCATGGTGACTGCCCCTATCCAATTCTCTGATCACCCAGTCAAAGAAATTGATCATATTTGTCTGACAAAGCTTACCTGTAGTAAAGCAGAAATCAAAATAGTTGCTTACGCACATTTACATTAAACTGGAGTATGGTGTAATCAATAAACCCAAAACAAGGGGGAATGGGAAGACAAAGAGCTACTCGAGCCCTAGAATTTCAAGCTTGTTTCCAAGTTCTCGCCAATAATATGGCTCGTTCACTTCACATCACAGGTCAAGAAAAAAACTCCTAACCATGTACATTAATATCATCCTAAAACTTAATTTTCTAACCACATTACTTACCTCCCTTCATGTTGACTTGTATTGATTTGTTGCCTGCTTCTACCACTCCAATGCTAGAGTTTTGCTGGGAGCTGCATCAGGGAGTAAAATCTGATTGTTCATATTAGGCAGTAATATCCAATTTCTTATCCAACTGCTAATAAAAATATCACAAAATAAGTTAGAGTACCCAAAAGATAACTCTGGATTATCGTAATCAACATTCATAAAAACAACACCATTACTTATATGGGGCAAGTTGCCTCAGGCCGGAGGGCCGGGGCTTCGAATCCTGTAACAGGACAGCAACCTGAGGCTGGAGAGACTAGGGTTTCTAGTCCCACAGCCTCTTCTTGTGGCCTTGAGCAAGCCACTTAACTCTCTGTGGCCTCAGCTGCAAAAACATAGATTGTGAGCCCTTTGGGGACAAGGGAAATATATAGTCTACCTGAATGTGCACTGCTTTGACCCAGTGAAAAGTGGTATATAAATATTGCTAAATAAATATATTGAAATCCAAAAACAAATTGAGAGAATAGCTATTCAGAGCTAGCGTGTGTGAGTGTATTGTAATATAATGTCGGAAGTATAGCCATGAAGCGAAATTCACCTCTTGAAGCTAATCTTCCATTTTACTCAATTATGATTGAGCCCATTAAAGAGCTAACAATAAATAAGGTTAAAACACTACAAAAGTGCAACCAATAATCTTCATGCAAAATGATTAATTTGCCAGGGTAAGATGAACCACTAAAAGTCTATGCTGGAGCTCAAAACAGCCAGAATTTGGAAAAAAATAACTTATCTGAATCCAACCAAGTCCGACGATGAGCAGCAATCCGTAGTAGCAGATTTGAAAGTCCGTCCAGATAGACTTCTAGTGATGTTGCCAGCACAAATTTCACAAGATAGCAGACACAGTACTGCGTTTCGGGCGGACAATATTTACACGCCCTGCTTCAACGCTCAGCACTCTGTACCGACAAGCTTCTGTCTTCGTCTTCACACCACTCAAAAGAACGCCAACGCATGCGTTGGCGTTCTTTTGAGTGGTGTGAAGACGAAGACAGAAGCTTGTCGGTACAGAGTGCTGAGCGTTGAAGCAGGGCGTGTAAATATTGTCCGCCCGAAACGCAGTACTGTGTCTGCTATCTTGTGAAATTTGTGCTGGCAACATCACTAGAAGTCTATCTGGACGGACTTTCAAATCTGCTACTACGGATTGCTGCTCATCGTCGGACTTGGTTGGATTCAGATAAGTTATTTTTTTCCAAATTCTGGCTGTTTTGAGCTCCAGCATAGACTTTTAGTGGTTCATCTTACCCTGGCAAATTAATCATTTTGCATGAAGATTATTGGTTGCACTTTTGTAGTGTTTTAACCTTATTTATTGTTAGCTCTTTAATGGGCTCAATCATAATTGAGTAAAATGGAAGATTAGCTTCAAGAGGTGAATTTCGCTTCATGGCTATACTTCCGACATTATATTACAATACACTCACACACGCTAGCTCTGAATAGCTATTCTCTCAATTTGTTTTTGGATTTTAGATTTGTAGAGAATTTTGGTTAGGTTGTCTTTTTTAAATAAATATATTGGGCAATGTCAGATGCTAAACTTAAAAGCTGTCCCTGTAGCAAAGTCATATTGTCTTGGATCTTCTCATCTTTTGGATTACAGTAACTGTAATCCAAATAGCTTTAGAAGTATTCTCATTTGTTAACTCTCCACAGTAGTCAGACTACCTAGTCTGTAGTTCCCAACCTCTTCCGTCCTTCTGCCTAATGATTGTAAACTATGCTTTTGGCCTGTGCTTAGAGAATAATACTTTATGTTGTCTCATACTGCCGTTATTGTGGAGGTTCCTGGTGCAAAGCTTCTGATGGGGTCCATCTTCATTCTCTGACATCTCTGCCTCTTCATAATATTGCTTAGACACAGGGCTGGCATGACTGTTAGGTGCCAATGGTCCAGGGGTGGCCCATTGCTGCCACTGCTGCCCTTCTCCAGGACCTGCAGGGTAGCAATGGCTTCAAACAGCCCCACATTGCTTACCCAGAACCTGAACTGCAAAGCTGTTTTGTTTTCGCCCCCTCCAAAGACCAATGCCGACGTCCTGTTTGTATGGAGTGGAAGCAGTTAATCAGCCTCTTCCGCCTCCGTGCAGAGTGCGGGTGTCAGAGGAGGCGGAAGCTAAACAGCCTTGCGGCACCAGAGGTCTAAGTTAGCACTGCGGGGCTGTATGAAGCTATTGCCACCACTGCAGGTCCCGGAAAGGAGTGGCAGCAGTGGTGCCAGTGGGGTCTGGGGAAAGGGCAGGAGTGGGAGCAGGGGGCACAAGGGATGAGCTTCACTTCAAGCATCCCATATCCTTGCACTGGCCCTGCTTACACATGACTCAAGTGAGCTGCAATTCTCGTCCTACCAACTATGCCATCAGTTTATGTTCTCTACAATCAGTGTTTTTGTAAATAGATGTCAATCTTTCTCCTCTACCATCTTTGTACCTTTCTTGGTATATTTGGCCTTCATTCCATTGTTGCTGGTGCTGTTTTACTCTCTCTTTTACTTTCTTGCCTCCTCGGTACATATTGAAAATGACCACTGTATCTCCCAAGCCCCGATTACTAAATACTCTCCAGATTAACATTCCCTAATCTCACCAATTTTCATGCACACAAGTTCATCCGGGGCCTTGGCTATTGATGGCATTTAGAATGATGACCTGTTCACTGAATCCCAATGGCAAAACCTTTTGGGATTACCTCCCCCCAACCCATTAACACCAGTGTCCAAACTTTTTGTCATCATTGCCTTCAGATCTTCCTGCTAATATTGATGATGCTTTGCTCCTCTCCCTGTGTTTTGCAGGTTTTCATGTCAATGTTTCTTTATTCATACGTTACAATCCTATTTTCCCAGAAGCTATTTTTGAAACTGGTAAATTGTAGCTTCTTTGTGATAACCTGGGGAACAGCACAGATGAACATTTAGGATGTAGTCCCTTCAAAGACGGAGCCCTCAATCCTTTCATATGATCTATTTGGCAGTTCAACAGAGGTATGTTTTTGCCATTACATTTTCCAGGAACCATCTGACTACCTCCAGACTCTAAACCCCAATTTTTTGTCGGATCGCTCACCGTGAAAAGGAACTTTCCTATTCTCAAAGTGAGCCCTCCATTTTAATCATTATATAACAGCCTCCCTTCGGCAGTTAAAACCTGACAAAGCAACACCCGTCACCGTCAGAACCAAACTATTAGTTAAAGGTCTCATTGATGAAACAAGAACTTATGTGCACAAAAATTATTTAGAATACTCAGTCCAACTCCCTGTAATGAATGAAGCAACAGAGAGATTAAGTACTTAACTCCACTGATGTAATGAAGAAGGAGGATTTGATTCGGCCGGAACAAAGCATCTTCATAGCTCCTGGCCATTAAATGATTATGGCTCAAAACTCCACCGCCGAAAACAGCATTCCCCCAAGACACTAATGGTGTTTCAAGCTGCGCCACTCTTCTGCTCTTCCTCAGGCTAGTGAACCCCTCCCCACACAGTTCCGGTTAAATCACCAATTCCAGAGTGACGTCAGGGGAAACCCACACCGCAACCTGTTCAAATAACTTTATTAAAAATCACAACTGCAAACCCCACCAGTCTATCTCCACATTCATACCATGCGGAACCACAGAACCCAGATGAAAAATCCAATATTGTTCCCTTAAATGTAGACGAGCCTGGCGATCTCCTCCCCGAAGTGGTTGAAAAACCACTTCCAAAACCCGCCATCATAAATCTTCAAAGCGATGCCCTTTCTGCTGGCAATGAAGTACTCCAGGGGCACCCTCCTGTCGCCTATTAATCCGAGAATGGTGCTCCAATAACCTTTTGCGTATAGATCGTATAGTACTGCCAACATATATGAGATTACATGGGCATACCAAAATGTATATCACAAACGCTGTATAACAATCGGAAAAACACTTAGAACTATATTGCAAGCCCGTAAGTGGGTCCACCCAATCCAAACCCTGCAAAGCAGTGGAACAAAAATCACAATGTCCACAAGCATAGTGCCCTCGACTTAAACCCCCATATTCCTGATCATCTGGAGTAGAAGTCTGCACAATCCAGTTACCTATTGTGCGAGACCGTCGATATGCCACCATTAAGGGTTTTCAAAAACATGGATGTAAAGATAGCATGGACCAATGTTTCTTCAAAATGTGGATTATCCCTGGGGTATTCGGCACAAAGGGAACCACCCCAATAACTACATTCGTCTTCTTATCCACATCAGCTATGGGGATTGGACTCGGAGTATCTTTGCACCAAGTTGGATGATTATACAATGCGCGTTTATAGGCAGTTCGTATGAGAGAAGCGGGGTAGCCCCTAGCTTGTAAGCGCCCACACAAAGCTTGCGCATGATGACGATATTGGTCAATTGAAGAACACAATCTCCTAATCCAAAGAAACTGTCCAAAGGGTAGATTTTTCTTCAGAGATGATGGATGGAAACTAAAATAGTGGAGCAACACATTCTTTTGTATCGGCTTCCTATAAAGAGTACTCAGCAAAGTAGTATCTTGAATATATAGCAAAAGATCCAGGAACTCAATCTGTTGACGATGGTACTTAGGAATGAACTGCAAATTAACATCTAGCGTATTAAGCCAAGATAAAAATTGCTGCAAAGAAATCTCAGAACCACTCCATATAAAAAAGATATCGTCCAAAAATTGTTTCCATAATATAACATGATGAAAACCCCCCGAGCAATACACAAACCTCTCCTCAAAATTGGCCACATAAAGAGATGCAACCGACGGTGCTACTGTTGCACCCATCACAACCCCATAGTTCTGATGATATAAATGTCCTTCGTACATAAAGTAGTTCGATTCCAACACCAACTTTAATAAACGCAAAACAAAATGTTTAGGTAGTCTCAGAGGAAGTTGCTGCTCCAAACCTGCTATTATTTCGTAAGCTTCTCTTTGGGGAATATTTGTGTAGAGAGAAACCACATCTAATGTCACCAAAAATGAAGCTGCAGGTATGGATAACCGAGAAGTCAAAGACAGCAGGTGAAAGGAATCTCTAATGAACGATCTTGTGGACCTCATTAAAGGTTGGAAAAAATGGTCACAAAACTGTGACAGAGGTTCCAACACTGAATTCCTGCACGAAACTATAAGTCTTCCTGGTGGATCTTCTACCGATTTGTGCACCTTGGGAACCATGTACATTATCGGAAGAACTGGAAAAGTGACATTCAGAAATGCATATTCTTTTTGAGTTATCCAATTGTGTTCCAAAGCCTCCAATGTAAGGTGTTTAATTTCTTGTTGCAATTGTCTAGTAGGATCTTCTGATAAACTAGAATAATATTTAGCATCAGACAAATGTCGCAACATTTTTTGATGATAATCTTCATGATTCAGTATCACCATGGCTCCCCCCTTGTCAGCTCTTCGAAACACTATCTCTCTCTCCCCTCGAAGAGCTTTCAAAGCCTGGAACTGATTGGAAGAAAGATTAGAACAAAATTTCTTATTTAAAGATTCCAATCCCTGTAAGTCCCGTAACACCAGGTTTTGAAAAGTAAGAAGGGTAGCATCCACACTGACAGGTGGTCTCCAGGAGGACTTATTTTTGCAGATGGAGATATCCACCAAGGAAACTTCTACAGAAGAAAAATACAACAAAGTATGTAGCTTCCGAAAAAAATTGGTGAAGTGCAATCTGCATCTGAAAGGGATCATAACGAGGGGCCGGCACAAATCCCAACCCCATATCAAGCAACCCCAACTGTTCCGTGGTCAGCTGTCGACTGGACAGATTGATGACTGCTGACGCATCTGAGAGCGGGTGGATGGGCCCCTCCAACCCTCCTGGATCGAGCGGGATGGCCGTCAAAATTGAGGTCGGCCCCTGGAAAAACCCCGCTGATATCTGTAGGAGCCCTGTCCTCTAGAATTGCTCACGGTTCCCTCAGATGAATCCAAAGTGCAGTCCTCAGCGGAATCGTCAAATGTAACCTGATGCTGCTCCTTGGCCACCTCCGACTTCTGCTTTCACCAGGTATATACCTGGTCTTTAGCATAATCCGCAGTATCCCTGGAGAATTTTGTGATTTTGGTAAACTTGAGTTGTTCACGAAATTGTTGATTGTACTCCATCAATTCCAATTTATTTGCTTTAAAAGTCTCCGCCACCATATCCTCCTTTAACTTCTGCTCCAAGTGGCTCAATTGATCTTGTACTATCTTCTCCTCACTGGACAACCGTTCAACCAATAACGCAATTAGATCCAATCCACATTTATTCAATATGCTATTCCAAGTCACATAAAACTTTTTATCGTCCACAAACATATGAGGGGGTTTTAGTACCCTTAAACCTCTCGGTATCATTTGCTGTTTTAAATACTGGGTCATCGTGGCTGCATGCAATTGTACTCTAATAGCTTTTTTGTGGAGATTCCGAAACTCAGACCATGACGGGGTAGTTGCTGAATTTATCTTAGCTATCCCTTCTTCGTCCAAAAGGGATGGATGTTTTAAAAGTTTTGAAATCGCCGCCTCCGAAAAGGCGAATGTGGAGATAGACTGGTGGGGTTTGCAGTTGTGATTTTTAATAAAGTTATTTGAACAGGTTGCGGTGTGGGTTTCCCCTGACGTCACTCTGGAATTGGTGATTTAACCGGAACTGTGTGGGGAGGGGTTCACTAGCCTGAGGAAGAGCTGAAGAGTGGCGCGGCTTGAAACACTATTAGTGTCTTGGGGGAATGCTGTTTTCGGCGGTGGAGTTTTGAGCCATAATCATTTAATGGCCAGAAGCTATGAAGATGCTTTGTTCCGGCCGAATCAAATCCTCCTTCTTCATTACATCAGTGGAGCTAAGTATTTAATTTCTCTGTTGCTTCATTCATTACAGGGAGTTGGACTGAGTATTCTAAATAATTTTTGTGCACATAAGTTCTTGTTTCATCAATGAGACCTTTGGTTCTGACGGCGACGGGTGTTGCTTTGTCAGGTTTTAACTGCCGATGGGAGGCTGTTTAGAATGATTAAAATGGAGGGCTCACTTCGAGAACAGGAAAGTTCCTTTTCACGGTGAGCGATCCGACAAAAAAATTGGGGTTTAGAGTCTGGAGGTAGTCAGATGGTTTCAGGAGCACTGTTTCACAATTGGTATATGAGGAGTTAGTGTTCAGTTCCAGTGATAGACAGAGTGAAATCAAGATTTATTTTGATGTTTTGGGGGTTGATTTCTGTGGGTGTAGAGTATTGGATTACATTTTCCAGGGCAAAGCAGTCTGTGCAGACAGAAACTCCTTCACATACCCTTCAAATGGGTTCATTGTCTCACAAAACGATCCTGATCTAATCCTTTTTACTCTTCTTTACTCCACACTCAGAGGATTTGAGATCTTCATGCCAGTGTTATTACTGCTTTATCTCTCTACTAATGCCTTGGGGTCTCCATGTCAATGTTGATTCCACTTTACTCTTCTCCCAGTGGCTTAAAATCTCCATGACAATATTCTGGTGCCACTTTGCCCTCTCATGGTGGCTTGGAGTCTTCATCCCATTGTTAGTGTTCCTCTTTTGGTGGCATGGGGTCTTCAATGATCTTTTGATGTCTTGGAGTGCTGTTACATCTCTGGCAGATGTCGCTTAGCAAATATTAAGCAAGTTTGATTACAACTGGCTAAAATCCACATTGCTAGAGTGCAAATTTGTTTGCCCAGTTGATTTTAATTGTATCCAAATGACTCAAATAAGCTAAATAATTTGGAATCCAGAAATAAACCAAGAAGATGAGTTAGCTGAATATGAACAAAACTGAAAATTTGTACAATGAACATCCCTACTATTTAAGACACAGATGATCAAACACATGTAACATATAAATCATATATTAAAAGGAAACCTTTCAGAGGAAGGAAGGTTTTAGAATAAAAGGTCATGATATGAGACTCTATTGGGAGAGACTCAGGAGAAGCATCAGAATGTTTGATCCTATTGATTTATACTAATATCTTTTGCTCTATGTGAACAAATATTGAGTTATTTGCATGATCATCTAAATTTGTTAATGGGATATTCTTCTTTATTTGATTTCAGTCCTTCTATTAATCATACAAACCGAGTGGCCTGGGGGTGGGCTTCAGGGTAGTCAACTGGATTAAAAATTGGTTAACTGGCAGACGACAGAGGGTGGTAATAAATGACATTCATTCTGAAGAAAGAAAGGTGTGCAGTAGAGTGCCTCTGGGTCCGATTCTGTTCAATATCTTTGTGCTCTTGAGAATCTTGACTATGTCCTTCATAGCACTCTGCAAGTGCGGGCCATCACCGAAGCATCTGCTGCCCAATCGGGAGCAGCCCCGAACAATTTAAAAGCAACGCGCCATCTGGCGCGCCCGTGCCAGCGGGCCCACACCTGAGGGCCTCGCCAGAGGGCCCTTTGGCATGGCCCTTAGGCTAAGGCCAAAACTTGTAAATTCCACACCAACAGAGCCAGAGACTTTAGCAGCAAATTCTTGAAAGCTATCCACAAGAAACAGAAACTCGAACTGGTCACCTGTCTACTTCCATTCTACAAACCACTTAGTCTTCATACTCCTCTCATCCTAAGTATGACCGATCGTCGTCAGTAACCCTGGACAGCCTGGACCTAAAGTTGCTCATACGGATCGCTTACAATCCAAACTCCTATCAATCCTGATTGCATTGACCCCTCAGCCACTAGACGGACTATTTCTATTCAGTGGACTCTCTCCAACTCTGCATGTAAGTTGCTTTACTCACTTTGCTACTGTCTTGCTACAATGTTTCATAATGTTCCCTACCAATCCTGTGATGCTTTACTGTTATATACTTTGTAATTACTCATAGCTACGCTGTTACACTGAAGTTTCCACTCCTGTAATATTGACTGCAACACTTTACTTCCCTAACTGAAGCCAATTTTTGCTCTACCACTCACTCTACTCTTTATACTACTGTTTCCCTATTATTGACTGCCAGGCATATTCTAACCTATCTCAGTATGGCTCCTCTTACATCCTACTCATGCACCCTATGGTCAATCCTCTTTACCCTATACTTTTTCTTGCTCTCCTTCCCACATGCCCTACATTTGGCCCATAACTCTCCCATCCCAATAATTAACTCCATCAGACACCCACATTCCACACCTCATCATGCACACCCTTACTATTTTCCCCATCAACGCCCTTGTAAGCTAAAACCAATATATGTAAATCCCAACCTCTTCGCCAAGCATCTCCCTGATCCTCCCCTCCCCCCCCCCCTCAAATGCGCTCTTCTCAATGTCCGCTCGGTAAGAAATAAGATCCCCTTAGTTGCAGACCTTATAGCTGACAACGACCTTGACATACTCTGCCTCACGGAAACCTGGCTCCAAGACACTGACGCCGTCCTAATAAACCAACTGTGCCCCAAAGCTTATTCAATCAATGTATGCAATAGAACTAATGGCAGAGGTGGAGGAGTAGCAGTTATATCAAGATCCCATCTGCAATTCTCTACAGCTGAAGTTACTTCTACCTCAGGCATGGAATCCATCACAGTCTCCAATTCCTCCCTCTCCTTGTACCTTATATACAGGAGCACCTCAATCTAATACAAACGATCTCTCCATGATCCTTGACACAGCTTGCTCCCCCAACCTACCTCACGCCCTCTCATAATCCTAGGTGATCTGAATTTACACTCCATAACTCCAAATCAATCAACTACGTTTCTTCAAGCAATGAATGCCCTCCAATTCACTCAACTACTTGAACAACCTACACATTCCAAAGGAAATATCCTTGACCTCATATTTATCCCACAGCACCCTTTATCCTCTGATCAGTTTCCATACACTATTCAACCCATACCCTGGTCTGATCATGCTCTCATCCTTTTCTCCATCCCCTAGCCTACTTACAAAAAACAACTCCCCTCTCATCCTCTACACACCCGTAGATTCAAACAATTTAATGCAGCAGACTTTCTTGAACAAATAATCCCCCCCCCCCCCTTGACCTACTAAATTGCACAAATCTCAACCAAGAATCCCACATCACCAAATGGAACAAAATTATATCAGCAGCCGCCTGCCTCCCACCCAAACATTCCCCTAAAAAGTCCCGTAGAAGAACCCCCTGGTTCTCCACAAAGCTAAGAAACCTCAAGAGATAGCTTAGATGTCTTGAACACAAATGGAGACACTCTCGTGACCCCCACTCACATATCATTTACAAAAATAAACTCCAAGCCTACTGCTCTGAAACCATCAACCATAAGAAAGAACATAATGAAAACCTTATCCAACGGTCACTCAACAAACCTAGAGAGCTATTCTCCATTGCCAAATCCCTATTAAATGAACCCGTACAACAAGATCAACCTCCAAAAATAACTGCTCAAACTATAGCTAACCATCTTACCTCTAAATTCCTTCCGCCACCCTCAACCAATATTCCCCAATCTACTTCCTTCAATAGCACCCACATACATGAACTAACCACACTAAACACTTGGAGTGAATTTGAACCCATCACTCTAGATAACGTGAGTAATGTTATCAAGGACCTAAATGCCTCCACCTCTGCCCTTGATCCTTGCCCTGTCCCCTGGATCAAGTCTACTAGAAACTCCATCAGCCCCTACATCCTGCATATGGTACAATCCTCCCTCCAGTCTGGTTCTGTCCCAGCTCCTCTCAAGTCCACCACAATCTGTCCTATATTAAAGGGAGCAAAACTTGACCCTACTTCCCCCTACGTCCTACAGACCCATCTCCAGTATACCCTTCCTTGCAAAAATAACTGAAAAGATTGTCCAAACCCAACTTCAGAACCATATTGATGAGCACTGCCCACTTGACTTATTCCAACATGGTTTCAGAAAGAACCATGGAGTAGAAACTCTCCTTATCTCCCTACTTGATTCCTTGTACCTTCACACTCAGAATCCCTCTCAGGGATGCCTTCTCATATTCCTCAACTTATCCTCCGCTTTCGACTTGCTCCCACATCATCAACTCTTAAACAGACTCCATGAAATAGGTCTGAGAGGCACAACCCTAAACTGGTTCCGCTCCTACTTAGACAGTAGAACTCAGCAAGTTCACATTGAAAATGACACTTCCCTTCCATTTACCTTAAGAAAGGGTGTCCCCCAAGGATCCAGCCTATCTGCCCTTCTATTTAACATCTTCCTGCAGCCAGTCTGCAAAATCTTCCAAAGCTATGGAATCCAATACCAGCTTTATGCAGATGACATGATGTGCTTCACCCCATTTAACCTTACAAACCCCAATTTCTCTAAGTTAAGTGAATGCCTAACTAGCCTAAAATCATGGCTCTCCCAGCACAACCTCATAATTAATCAATCTAAAACTGAGGTCCTTCAGGTATTTTCCAATACTTCATACACCCCACCTCTAACCCTTACTATTGGTGATCTCTCCCTCACCATAAAAAAACCAAGTGAAATATCTTAGTATCATCCTTGATCAGAACCTCTCTTTCACTGATCAGATTAAGAGGACCACTAACACAATATATGCTAAATTACGCACTCTACGGAACCTCAAACCTCTCTTAAGCCCTGACTCCTTTCGTTCCATATGCCAGGCCCTCACAATCACTTCTCTTGATTATTGTAACTTGATATACCATGGCCTTCCCAAGCACTGCTTACAACCCCTCCAACTGGCCCAGAACACGATAGCCAGACTTTTCTTAGACGGTCCCACATCACACCTGTCCTCTACAATCTCCACTGGCTCCCTATTCAATACAGAGTTAAATTCAAGGTGCTTACCATTACACATAAGATTATCTCCAATGAGTCCGCCCTATGCCTCTCCCCTCTCCTTTCCTCCACCAACAACACAAGAACACATCGCTCCATTACCAAGAACCTACTTACCATCTCAATAAACAAGAGACATAGCAAACAATTTACTAGTAATAGGGCCTTCTCCCTCTATGCCCCATCCCTATGGAATACCCTTCCACATATCCTGCAAAACTGCTCCAGCCACTCCGAGTTCCGAAAAAAGTTAAAAACGTACTTATTCCTGGAGCACTTCTCCCAACCACCTTAATTCTTAGCCCCCTGTTTCCCCTCCTCTTACCCATGCTATCGCAATGTTGATTATAAAACCATATAGTATCTCTTACCCTGTATATACCTTGTACATAGTTACTCTCTGTAAATAGTTCCATGTATTGTTTCTAATTTCTGACACACATATTTATCCTTGTTCATTGTTCCATGTAAACAGTTGAAACATACTGCTATAAAATGTTCTATGTAAACCGTCCTGATTTGTAGAAGGACGGTATATAAAAAATATTAAATAAATAAATAAATAGTTATTCTGGCAAGAACAATGCGTCATTGGATTTCTTGACTGCTTATCATTTCATTATTAATTATTGATCCAACTATGTTAAAGTTGTCCACTATTTTAATTTCTTCTCCATCAACGATGAACTTATTGATTTTTTCCAGTTATCAGGATCTTTGTCTTCTTTAGGTTAAGGTGCAGGCCCATTTTAAGACTATGTTCCTTGATCTTGAGAAGCAAATGTTTTAGATTGTCTTCATTTTCAGCCATTATTGTGGTGCCATCAGCAAAGTGAAGGTTGTTGAGTCTTATGCCAATCTTCACACCTCGATGGTCTTCATACAATCTTCCTTCTCTGTTGATTTGTTCTGCATATAAATTAAACAAATAAGGGTGGAGGTATACAGCATTGTCATAAACCTTTGTTGATTTTAAACCATTCAGTTTATCCTTGTTATGTTTGAACTGTTGCTTCTTGATCAATGTAAAGGTTGTGCAAGAGAACAATCAGGTGTTCTGTTATACCCATACTTCCTAATGTGTCCTAGGGTTTCTCATGGTTTACACAGTCAAAAGCCTTGCTGTAGTCATTAAAATGCATATGGATATCTTTTTGGTATTCTTTTGTCTTTTCAAGGATCCATCTCACATCCGTGATGATGTCTTTTGTTCCTCACCCTTTTCTGAACCTCACTTGCACGTCAGGCAGTTCTTGTTCCAGGTATGATTATAGTCTCTGTTGAATGATCTTGAGTAGAATTATGCTGGCATGTGGGATCAGAGCAATTGTGTGATAATTTCCACAATCGGAGCACCTTCAGTATTGGTATAAACACAGATCTTCTCCAGTCAGTTAGCCGTGATGTTGTCTTCCAAATTTCCTGGCAGAGCCTTCTAAATATTGTAACAGCTGCATCCAATTGATGTAATATTTCAGTGAGAATGCTATCAATGCCCGGTGCCTTGTTCTTTGGTAATGCTTTCAATGCTGCTTCGACTTCTTCTTTCATCACCAATGGTTCCTGATCATAAGGTACAGGATGAAACAGCTGTTGGTCCACTTGATCTTTATGGTATAGTGCATATTCATTCCACCTTTTCTTGATCTTCTCAGCATCATTTAATATTGATCCATGAGCATCTTGTAGCATTCCACTTTGAGCCTGGAATTTTCTCTTTAACTTTCATAGCTTTAGGAAAGACAGTCTTGTCTTCCTTTAATAGTTTTTTATTCTACTTCCTTGCATGTCTCTTTGTAGTACTTCTCCTCATCTAGCTGCAAGTTGGAATTCTCTGTTGGGTTCTGTGATTGCCTCTCTTTCTCCTCTGGCTTTAGGTTCTCTGATTTTCTGGGCAAGTTTCAGAGTTTCTTCAGCATCCATTATGGCCATTTTTGCTTTTTCACCTTCTGTAGACTTCTCACTTTCTTTGAACACAGCTTTCTTGAAGTCATCCCATAAATTCTGGTGCTCTGTCACTTGTATCCAAAGCAGCAAATCAGTTTCGCAGGCAGTCTTTAAATTCTGGTGGTTATTCCCAAGGTCATATTTTGCTACATTCATGAGTGGCTTGCTCCTTTTCAGTTTTAGTTTGAGTTTGCATACTAGTAGTTGGTGATCTGTACCACAGTAAGCACGAGGTTTTGTCTTTGTTGATGTTATTGAGCTTTTACATTGTTGACATCCACAGATGTAATCTATTTGATTTCTGTACAATTCATTAGGTAAAGTCCATGTGTACAGTCGGCGCTTGTGTTGCTGGAAGAAGGTATTTGAGATGAATAGATCATTTCTCTTGTAGTATTCTATCAGTCTTTCTCCAGCTTCATTTCTATTGTCAAGTCCATATTTTCCAACCACTTTGCCTTCTTCTTCTTTGTTGGCAACTTTTACTTTCCAGTCACTCATGACCATCAGGATATCTTGTTTGCATGTTCTGTCAATTTTGGCTTGTACTTGTTCATAGGACTGATGCACTTTTTCCTCTTCTGCAGCTATTGTTGGGGCACATACCTGAATAATAGTTGTGTTGATGGGCATTCCCCATAGACAAATAGAAATTAAGTGTTACCTGATTGCATCGTATTTCGTTACAGTTCTTGCAAGTTTCTTCTTAATTAGAAATGCAATACCATTTCTTCTTTGTCTTTCATTTCCATGTGACTATCAAATGCAAAGTGCCCAATTCCAGTTCATTTCATTTCACTGTCACCCTGAGTTGTACATGTTATATTTGGTTCTTGACCACCTTCAACTTCCCTTGGTTCATACTTCGTATGGTCCATGTCTCAATATGTAAGACATCTTTGCACCTTCTGACTCTTATTTCATGCGCTCTACATCAGCAGTTAGATGTTCCAAGGCTTTTGATCCAACCACATCGTAAGTGCCAGCTTTACTCCGCAAAGTCTTCATCTCATCCCCAGTAGTCAATTGAGTGCCTTCTGACCTGGAGGTCTCATCTTACAGCACTATAGTGCAATTTGTTTTGTTGCAACTATTCATTGGGTTTTCGTAACAGGATATGGAAGTAAATTGCCGGGACTTTCTTTCACGCAGGTAATGCTAATATTGTTGCCGTTGTCACAGAAATGTGATCCTCTGTGATCCCTTGTGATGATACCATGAAACTACCACAGGGTGACCCTGGCACCATTTTGAAGACTGCCAGAACCAGGGCAAGAACAGAGGGAACCGCTCCTGCCCCAATCACCCCTAGATCATTAGGGTGCCGGATGGCCCTGCTACTTTTGGTTCACACACACCAAATGCTTTTGGCCTGTATGATCCCATACATTTACCCACCACACACACTGCAAACTCTGTGCTTGGAAAATCCATGGCACAGCCCTGCACCCACCATTTGACTGTCAATGAGATTCATGGTGGAACAGCTTACTGGCAGTAAGCTGCCCCATCATGGCCATCAGGGGTCATTTGCAACAGTTAGCCATATCATTCACACCTCACTTGTGACTGCTCCACATGAGCACTCATGGACAATCCTCACTTTGCTGCCCACATCAGGAACATGCTGCCTCCATCCAGTGTGGGTGTTGACTGTTCTGGTTTATGGCAGGAGTGGAGGAGTAGCCTAGTGGTTGGGGCAAGGTACTTCAGGCCGGAAGGTCGGGGGTTCAAATCCCACTAGAGGACAGCAACCTTGGGCCGAAAGGACTGGGGTTTCTAGTCCCACAGGTGCTCCTTGTGGTCTTGGGCAAGCCACTTAACCCTCCATAGCCCATGTTCCATGTAACATAGTTATCTCCAAGTTATAATGCCCTGTTCAATGTAATTTCAGTTTGTTCAATGTAAACCGCACTGATGCAGAATAGCGCGGTATATAAGAGAATGTAAATAAATAAATAAATAAATGGCATGCCACACACTGACAGTACATCTGGATACCTGTCCACACCTCACAGATACTATAATGTTGCCTATGTAATCGTGTATGCTTTCAGGAGCATCTAGGACTGCACGCCTGTCACAACACCCCCCGCTGCTGCATCCACTCACCCATGACACAGTCAGCACCCACACTGACCATCATCACTAGGCAGCCGCCTATCTCACCTAGTCAACAGCATAGGCCACATTAGCAGCATAGGCCAGGGATTAGGTGAGTCAACTCCATTAGCTACCAAATGTGCTTGCATCCATACCTTCTCCAATGGCTTCTCTGCCCCCCCCCCCCCCTTTAGCATTTCAGTGGCTTTCCTGCTTTAAGGTGCATGCCAGACACCTTCCTGCAGCATGTCCCCTTATCGCATGGTAAATGTCCACTACCACCCCTCAATGCAGCATGTACTATTATCGCCTGCTAAGTGTCCACTAGCACCCCTTAACACTGGAACACCTCTAACACGCCCAGTGCACTTATCGCACGGTAAACCCTTATCTCTGCTATTAACATACGGCTCCCTTACCACCGTTTAGTAAACATACCCCTTAGTCTCCTTTTACTCTAAGGCAAGTACAGAGCAAGAAGATAATAAATTAAAGTGGATAAGCCACTATCAAGGTGATCTTACAGTTATTAATTGGAGCTTGGCAGTGGGTTGTAATAATGGACTACATAGATGACATCTACCTTCAGGAATAGGATTTTTAGCACAATTTATTAAATATTACAACAGTGTAGCCATCAAAAATATTCTTCTTAACTCACAATAACATTTTGTTCAGATCAACATAAGAACAATTCAGGTAAGTGTATTCAGTCACATCAAGTACCAGGCAAGTCAAGTAACTCTTTAGATCTCCTGGTGAACCTTTTACACAAACCTTTACAGGCAAATTCCTAATAAGGAAGTCTTATTTCCCTTTTCAAAACCTTCAAACCTTTCTCCCTCTAACAGGTAAGTTTCCTTTTTGGAATGCCTAATGCTCCTGGTGGGTTTTTTTCCCACAGTGTCTGTTTTATTTGAGCTCAAATGTATTTTCCCTGTTTATCTCTATGTAGGGTGCACCAGTACCTCTTCTAGTTCTCTTTCTTGCGAAGGGGCCCAGGACTCCAGATCCTTCTGCTGCTAAATTGAAGATCTTCCCAGGTTCTTCAGATGTCCTCTTCAGTGCTGGACCATACTCCCTACCTTTAACAAATCAACACGGGAAACCCCTGTCTATCCTATAAGTTGGGGCAAAATGTCTCTCTTTAAGAAAGAATATTGGTTCTTTTTTCAGCAACTATAACACTTTCCCTATTTAATTAAATAAAAGGATAATTGATACACCCTGTCTTCCTTTGTTGCTTTGCATACATCCACTCCACATCTCCATACTCTGGACTGCAACCCAACCATACCCACATGCAGCTATCTCCCAAACATACTCCCCATAACTGTGCCAGCTAGGGACTGCTTTATTCTTCCAATCCAGGAAAGAGACTATCTTCTCAGGCCCATTAAGTATCAGTCTCAATTAACTAAGCACAGAACCCAGCAGAATGTTTAAGCTCTGTGTTCTACTTCAGTTGCAAACAAACAGTTCAGTCACAGCTTAGATTTGAATTTCCCCTTCTTTTCACAAGGAACTGGTCAGTCTTGAAGGACTAGAAAAAGGGACTGTTACTTCTGGAGAGAGATCTGCAATTGTGAGTATTGTCAGACGGCTACCTGGGTGAGAATCTTCACAGTCTTGGCAAGTGCATATATCTATATGATTTGCAAGGAATTGTGGGCAATGCAGTTCATTCACACCAGACACAGCTGCTCACAATAATTTAGTTGTGCTCAAGTGTAAAGCCAATAAGATATTTATTTATGGGGTTATTTCTCCCAACACAGATATGCTTGGTAGCACATAAATCAGGTTACTTGCTTTCAGTGTTAAACTTGAAAAAAACAAAACCAGGAAAACAACATTTGAACTTGTCAGGCAATTAAAGCAAAAGAAATAAGACCTGGTTGATAACAAACAGGTCTTTTCTGTAGGCTTAGCTAATATTTTCTTAGCATATATCAAACAACAAACCAAAAGCTACAAAGAAAGAAAAAACTGTTCTTTTCAGGTTAACTTCTTATATCTTCCCACATAGATTCAGAAGTGATTCTCTCCTAGCTCACAAGCAATTAGGTAAGGCTCAATTGCTAGCAGTTATCCAGCTGGAACCCCTTAGCTGGCTTGCTTTCTACTGCGTGGCTAAAAAAAACCCTACTCAGGAGCTTTTCTGAGTAGATTAAAGAACAAGTTTGTATTTCTTTGTGATGGTTGCTGTATTTTATAACAGAAAATCACCAAAGGAGTTTAGACAGAGAGCAGTCCATGTAAACAGATTCTTCATCTGCTATCACCCCCTCTTCTTCAACAAGCATGGGTTCAATGTCATGGATTGGCATAGATGAATCTCCCAATGGAGCACTTTCAGGAGAATACTTGTTTCCCTGCTGTCTTTCAAGGTTATAGCTAGGGCATAGATCAGTGTTCATACCTGAGCTTCCATTGCTGTTAGAGTTCCTCTCTATATAGCCTGGCCAGTATGTAGTCCAGTTCTTATGTCCAGCCTTCCAATCCAGATCCCTGGACACTGGATCTCTCTTCACATACCTTCTGGCACGGGTCTTAGGGTCCCTTCCACGTGCAGCCGTCTCTCTCACAGGTACCGTCTGGAGATTCCTAGCTCTGCAGCACCATTCCTCTGGCTTTCCCCAGTCCAATGGTGTATGCTGGCCCTTGGAATGCCTCCCAGTATACGTACTGCTCTGGACTCTTCTAGACCTCTCAAAGGCTTTTCTCCTCTTTCTTCCAAAGGGTTTCTTTCCCTCTCTGTCCGTCCGGTTTGGCTTCTGCTTCTGATGATCCTCCTGATGATGAAGATGATCAAACTCAAGCTCAAGCTGTCCAAGATACTGATTCTCTGTAGAATAAACTCTACCTTTATTCTGCTTAGATGAGTGCTCCTCCTTAACACAGCGCAGCTGTGCTGAATCAGGCCCTGCCCTTTGAGATGAGTGCTTAGGGATTACCTCATAGCCCTCCTGATTGAACACACGTTTCCCCACTTCAGCTCCTCTAATGGCTGCTGGAAACCTGGTGCATTCTGGGACTGGTAGTCTTTTATGGGAAAATTCTGTTTTCTTATTTCTACCAGAACTGACAGGTTGCTTGTTCAGAGTCACTTCACCTTTTCTATAGCTCCTTCCTGAGCTATGATAAGCTTCCTTATCACATACCCCCCTGCTTAAGTTATTACGGACTGGTGTCACTGGTGAAACTTCTTTCCTACAGTCCGTAATACCTACGAGAGTGTTATCTTTTTGAAGCTCCCTTACTTCCTGACTGGCTTCAGAGTCATTATTATTTACAGGCCTCTCCTTCCAAGACTTAAGTACATTAATATGGTAGGTCTGCCTATGCCCTCTTGCATTTTTACCATATAAGACACTGGGCTCACTTGTTTAACAACCTTCCATGGCCCTTTCCACTGTACTTCAAATTTTGGGGCTGTACCTGCTACTTGAACCAAAACCTTTTCACCAATGCTTAATTGGCGGCTTTTGGCCTTCCTATCATACCACCCTTTCTGGCGAACTTGACTGTCCTGCAGGTTCCTCTCAGCAACCTGCGAGGTCCTTTTCAAACGTGCTCTCAAGTCACGTAGAAACTGTGGCACCTCCTGACTTCCTGGTTCAGGATCAATCCATTGTTCCCTCAAAATATCTAATAAACCACGTGGAGCCCTACCATACATCAATTCATATGGAGTTACACCTAGGGACACCTGAATTCTTTCCCTGCAGGCATATAAGGCAAAGGGCAATAACATATCCCATTCTTTTACCTCTCCTGCTAACCCCCTTCTCAACATTTGTTTGAGAGTTTGGTTGAATCTCTCCACCAAACCGTTTGATTGTGGATGGTAGGCTGAGGTTTTTACGTGATGAATGCCAAAGGCATCCCAGACCTGGGCCAAATATTTGGATACAAAATTGGACCCTCGGTCAGTCAACACCTCTCTTGGGAATCCCACTTCACAAAACAATTTTACTAGCTCTAAAGCTATTGTTTTTTCAGAAACATTCCTCAATGGTATGGCCCAGGGAAACCTTGTTGCCTGATCTACCATAACTAGGATGTATTGGAAACCTCGGGACGTTTTGACTAATGGGCCTACAATATCCATGGCAATGCGACCAATTGGGTCTGTGATAATTGGCATGGGGATCAATGGCACCACCGGTGGGTGAGCCGCTGTAACTCGCTGACACGCTGGACATGCAGCACAAAACTGGGCAGTTTCTTTGAAAATACCTGGCCAGTAAAAACGCATAAGTATTTGATCCAGCGTTCCTTGCATCCCTTTATGACCTCCCACTAGATGATCATGTGCTAATCTAAGTACTAGCCCTTTGAAAGTTGTGGGTACCACCAATTGTTTACGTATGGTCCCATTTCTGGGGTCCTGACTCTCTCTATATAATATTTCATTATCTAGTCTGAATCTGGGCAATTCCTCCCTGACCTCATGAGCATACTTAAAAGCTCGGGTGAGAGCTTGATCAGCTCGCTGCTCTTGTGGAAAGTTAGGAAACTTTGCCACTAACTCAGCTGGCACCCAGGGTAAACTTTGACCAGCTAACATCTCAGCCCTACCCTGTGCTCTGCAAAGTCTCTCACGCCGCTTTTGTGCTTTCAACTTTCTTACTTTACCAGATGATGGGGTTATTAAATCATCATGAGAGGGTAAGTCTCCTAATAACTCTGCCTGCTCCCCCTCCTCCTTCTGCTGGCTCTCTACCTTAGCCTGCGAGCGGGTGGATACAAGACCCCTCTTATTACCTATATTTTGGCCTTCTGGAAGCTTAACCATCTTTTTAGCTAGGGACTGAGGACTTCCAAAGAAAGGCCCGGGAGCTATTTCCATTATTCCTTCTCCCTCCTTCTTTCCTAGCCCTTCCACTAGACCCTGCTTAAATCTTGGCCAGTCCTTTCCTAGAACCAAATCAAAGGGTAGCCTAGGCACCACTGCTAACAGGACTTCCTCTTGTTCCCCCAGGCACTTAACCTTTAGCCTATAGGTGGGATATGATGTTGTAGCACCATGAATGCATCTGATGTGAACTTGGCTTTCAGGGGTTCTAGGCACAAATCCTTCTTGGGCCTCTATCCTCTTCCAAAGCCTTTTTGACATCATACTCTGGTCTGCCCCAGAGTCTAACAAAGCATTTGTGGTAATTCCTTGCACATCAACCATCAAAAGAAATCCTTCTTTGGGCTGTTTTAAATCCACACCCACTAAGCTAGTGTGTGTCTGGCATCTCTTTTCTAAATGTCCCCATTTTCCACACTTGAAACATTTCTTTCTATTCCACTGTGTCATCTGGTTTGATACAGTACATTCATTTTCAGAAACATTTTTAATTATTTTCTTTTCTGATACAGCACATCTTGCCTCAGCACCAATCTTCAGAGGGCCACCCATTCTATGGCAAGCCTGCGTGGCTTCCAAGAATCTCTCTGCTAGCATGGTTGCCTCTCCAAGATTTTGGCAATTTTGCTGTATAAGGAAAGTGTGCAAATCTTTAGGGACCGCAGACATAAATTGTTCAAGCATTATAATGTCTAATAACACTTCTACCGTCTTTTGCTCAGGCTCCAACCATTTTACAGCTAAACCTCTGATTCTCTGACTCAGAGCCCTGGGTGTTTCACCCACTCTCAATGTAGTAGCTCTAAACATTTGCCTATACTCTGAAATAGAGAACCCTAGGCGATCTCTAATAGCAGCCTTTACATCCTTATAATTCAAAGCCTGGGCTGCTGGCATTGCTTTATAAGCTGCAAGCGCCTCTCCAGTTAATGAGGCTGCCAGCCTTACTGCCCACTGGGTCTCTGGCCATGCTAATGCTTGTGCCACTCTTTCAAAAGACTCTAGAAAATCATCAACATTATCATCTGGAGTTAGCTTCCCAAAACTAAATGCCCCAATCCCTTGATTGAGTCCCACACTGTCCACATGTGGTGTACCAGTATTTACTGCTGGTCTTGCATCTTTCCACTTTGGTTCTGCAGTTGAACTAGGGCTTGCACCAGATCAAGCACTGGCCTCTGCTGTTCCATTAAGGCTTTCATAGCAGTGTCCTGAGCCTGCTGTGCTAGCTCCTGCTGCCTGCTAAACTGGGCTGCCATCCACTGAGGTAGTTCCTTTGGATCCATCTTGATCCCTGCAAGAAACAAAGAAAAAAAAAGCAAAGTGCACCACCTTCCAAACAGGTGTTTTTTTTCTACTTTTTTTTCAATTACCCCTGTGCCTTACTCCCATCCATCACTAGACATGCCCAGGTACTTATTACCTTGTGTCAGTGATGAATCCAGCTCTGCACAGGGTCTTTTCCTCCTGGGACAGCTGCCTGGAACATCCACTTCTCCTCCAGACAGGCAAAATTTATTTTATTTTAACCCTCAGGTTACATTCATCACTGGGTTTTAAATGCTGCCCCTAGCATTTCCTTCAATATCAGCTTCCAACCACCATAAACATCACACACCTACACCCTTCACTATCCCTTCACACCCACTTAACACTACTCCTTCTCACATCACCATGTGAGGTACTTCTTTCCTCAATACATTTTCACATCACTTCAGCACATTTACTTCTTCTCCATTATCAAATTCTCAAAAAACACTTATAATTCCATTTTTCTTAATACATAGATCTTTGTTTGTTTTTACCCATCCAACTAAAAGAAACTCTGGAGGCCGAGAACATGCACCCCAGACATGTATCCATTAAATTTTGCTAGCACCATATTTCTTTCGTCTTCTTTTTCCCAGCCATCAGCTCAAGCCAAAATGCCCTCTCTTTTTAAGCATCTTTGTTCCTGTTAGAAATCTTATTATCTAACGGAATATATATCTCAGTCTGTATTCCAATTTAAGTATTATTTATTTTTATTTATTTACTTAGCAAGCATTTGTATACCGCTCCTTCCAGCGATCAGAAGCGGGGAAGATTACATGGATAAAGCTGTCGAATCAAGACAGAATAATTTTGATTTGTACATAAAGATTCGAAAGGTTAGCAGGTCACGCAGAAATTGGAGTACAGTGTAAGACTAATATGAGAAAATATTTTTAAAGTCAACGCATAATCACACTCTAGAATTCATTACCGTAGGATGTAGTAAAAACTGTTAGTGTAGCTGGGTTTAAAAAAGGTTTAGACTGGCTCCTGGGGAAAGGTCCGTAAACCATTATTAAAGAGGACCTGGGATATCCACTGCTTGCCCCAATACAAGCTTTGTGGAACCTGTGTGTCTTTTGGGGAAACCGTTAGGTACTTGTGATCTAGATTGACCACTGTTGGACACAGGATACTGGGCATGATGGATCTTGGTCTGACACAGTATGGCATATTTTATAATCTTATGTTCTTATGTTCTTATTTTATAATCTTATGTGCCATCTGGGCAGCTGCCTGGTCCACCCTGTGCACCAGCAACCCCCACTGCATGACCCATATGCCACCTCCTTTGCCCCATTTGCACCATCAACATAGTGCCCTTTCATACTTGGGCACTATGGAGCACTACTATCACTATCTTGGGCTCCCCTGTCTGTGCATCACATTGCAGATGTTAAAAATAGGCTCTCTCTCCTCAAAATACACCCTTTCTGAGAGGTTTAACATTGCGTTAGGGTTCCCAGCGTTAAAGGGCTTTAACACACATTAGCACAACAGGTGTTAGGGAAACATTCATTGTTAACGCACTCTCTCCAACCTGTTAACGCCTGCTCTCCTCCTACTGTGCCCTTTACACTGCAGGAGCCTTTAATGCCCATTAATGCAGCTTTTTCACAGCATAAAGGATGCAAGGGTGCCGATAACAGGTGTAAATGGCTCCCTTAATGCCCTTTAGTAAACATACCCCTTAGTGTATCTTCTGATGGATCATCTTCTACTGCCATCCTGCTTTCAGTTGGTGTACCTCAGGGCTCTGTCTTGGGACCTCCACTTCTCTCTGTACACTCAGTCCCTTGGTTCACTTATTTCCTCCCATAGTTTTCAGTACCAAATTTATGCTGACGACTCTCAGATCTACCTTTCTGCACCTGAAATCTCTCCAGGAATCCAGGCCCATATCTCTACCTGCTTATCCGACATTGCTGTCTGCATGTCTCACCACCATCTGAGGGGAACATGGCCAAAACTGAACTCCTTTTTTCTTTAGATATATCAATTATGCAGTATGTCTGTGTCCTTTATATTTCTATTGCAAGTGTTAATACTTGGAATTAATACTTTAAACTGATAAATATAAAATAAAATGTAACAAAAAACTGAGCTCCTTAACTTTCCCTCTAAACCCATCTCCCCTCTTCCTCCCTTCTCTATTTCTGTGGATAACACTACACTTTTCCTGTTTCCTCAACTTGCAACCTTGGGTCCATCTTAGATTCTACTCTCTCTTTCTCTGCACACATCCAACAGATAGCTAAAACCTGTCACTTCTTTCTCTATAAGATTGGCAAAATTTGTCCCTTTCTTTCTACACATGCTACAAAGACCCTCATCCAATCAATAGTCACCTCCTGTCTTGATTATTGTAACCTGATCTTCACTGATCTCCCTCTGAATCATCTTTCTCCCCTTCATTCTGTTCAAAACTTAGCTGCAAGGCTTATCTTCCACCATTGTCGCTAAACCCATGTAATCCCTCTTCTCAAGTCACTTCACTAGCTCCCAATCAGGGCCGGCCTGTCCATTGTGCAAGAATGTTGTTTGCACAGGACCCCGCGTTTCAGGGGGCCCCGCGCAAACAACATTCTGCATAAGCTGGTAAATTTTAAAAAAAAAAAAAAACTTGCTGCTGCTGCTGCCGCCGTGGCAGTGGCAGAATCGAGCGTCCCACGGGTCCCCCCCGGCCCGGCAGAGTCCTCCATGCGGCCTCAGCTCCCTAAGTGCAGGTTTTCAGAGCCGCAAAGGGAGAGAGCTTCTCCCTCGCGGCTCTGTTAAGCCGCTGGCGCTGATGGGAAACAGGATTTCCTGTTTCCCATCAGCCCCGTGGGCTTAACCCTTTCCAGGCTGAGCCCAAAACTCTTGGGATCCAAAATTCTGACTAAATATTCCTATCAAATGGTATCAAACCAAGTTTTGTTGTCCTGTTATCTGTAAACACAGAGCAGCTTGTTGTTCTGACGATTTTGTTCCATGTAAACCGCACTGATGTTGAATAGCGCGGTATAGAAGAGAATGTAAATAAATAAATAAAATAAGTAAATATATAATACATGACCATAGCAGAAGGAAGATCACTATTAGAACATATTGAATAAGATGGGTACAATTTTCCTGAAATATGCAAGAATTAACCCGGCTGCAGAATGTGGATTAAAAATTTAAAGGAGGCCTTCAAAGGGTTAAACAGAGCCGCGAGAAAGGGAAACTCTCCCTTCACGGCTCTGAAAAGCCCATGCTGAGGGAGCTGAGGCCGCATGGAGGACTCTGCCGGGCAGGGGGGCCCCGCGGGACACTCGATTCTGCCGCTGCCACGGCGACAGTGGCAGCAGCTGCAAGTTTGTGTTTTTTTTTTAATCTACCTGGGCTATGGGGGGGGGGGCTAAGACTCGAAGTGGCCTGATTGGGGGGGGGTAGGACTGGAAGTTGGCTGATGGGGGTGTAGGACTGGTAATGGGCTATGGGGGGGCACGGACAGGAAAATGGCTGATGGGGGGGCTAGGACTTGTAATGGGCTATGGGGGGCTAGGACTGGAAATGGGCTGATGGGGGGGTTAGGACTGATTAATGGCTATGGGGGGCTAGGACTGGAAATGGACTGATGGGGGGCTAGGACAGGTAATGGGCTATGGGGGGGCTAGGACTGTTAATGGGCTGGGGGTTGCTAGGACTGGAAATGGGCTGAGTGGAAGGGGGGCTTGAACTGCAAAAAGCTGATGGGGAGGGGGCTTGGAATGGAAATGGGCTGTGAGGGGAGGGAGCTGGCACTGGAAATGGGCTGAGTGGGGGGAGATAGGACAGGAAATGGGCTGATGGAGGGTCTAGGATAGGACTGGAAATGGGCTGTTGGGAGGTGCTAAGATTGGAAATGGGCTGTGGTGGGGGTTTGGATTGAAATGGACTCATGGAGGGGCTAGAACTGGAAGTAGGCTCATGGGGGGCTTGGATTGGAAATGGGCTGAGTGGAGGGGAGCTAGGATTTGACATTGGCTGATGGTGGGGCTAGGAAAGGACTAGAAATGGGCTGAATGGGGGCTGGGATTAGAAATGAGCTGATGGAGGGACTCGGATAGGACTGGAAATGGATGGGGGAGCTAGGACTGGAAATGGGCTGATGGTGTGGCTAGGATAGGATTGGAAATGGGCTGATGGGGGCAAGGACTGGAAATGGGCTGATGCAGGGACTAGAAGGGAGTGGATGCTGGGTGGGGCTGGAACTAGAAGGGAGCTGATGTTGGGGGAGGATTAGAATGGGATGGAGCTGGGAGAGTGAAATGGAGAGGGGAAAAGTTTTTTGTGTGGTAGGGAAGACAAATCCACAATTGGCCGGGTATTGGGAGAGTAAGTGGGGTTGAGGATGGAGGGGTAAAATTTGAGTGGATGAAATAGGAATGAGGAAAGAGCAAAAGGAGAAATATTAGTATGTTAAAGCAGATGTTGAGAGAGAATGGAAAAAAAACTAGAAGAGAGAAGAAAGATAAATGGACAACAGATGATGGAGAGTTAGCAGAAGACACAAAGAAACCAGAAGAAAGTGGCTGGAGCAATTGCAACTGAAAAAAAATGCACAGAAAGTAGAAAATATCTCTTTATTTTGACTTTATTAACTGGAATATGTCAGCTCTGGGAAATGTGCATCATTAACGTCTGCGCTTTGTTTAGTACAAAAGGAAATTAATTTATAGTTTTATTTCTACAGTGTTGTTTGGCTTTTGGGGTTCCCAGTTTAATTATTGTCTTCCTGTTTCTAAATTGTGATTCCTTGTTTGGTGATGGTCTATGTTCTGCATGTGTAACTGAACTGAGGTATTCTGTTTATGTAATTCCTATTTTACATTGCCACTTGTTCTCTTTCCCCAGTAGGTCATGTATTGTTATTCTCTAAAATGTATTGGTTTAATATTTGCAGTGTTGCCTTTTGATAGGTAGGGTATGGTGCTTTTTGAGTCCTGGTAGTGCTGTTAGGATACGACGGGTTTGTTATGGGTTCTAAATGGGCAGCGTTTGTAGTAGTTCCTAATGTGCCTGGCAGTTGGCACTGGATTATAGTAATGTAGAAATCTTTTAGTCTTTCTCTATCCATACACTCATTAAGAGGCATGTTTACTAAAAGTTTGCGTATGGTAACATTATGCAAATATTTATGCAAATGAGGCCCCTTTTGCAAATGAGGCCCTGCACCCAGTCTCCGCACATGGCCCACACCCCCCTAGGGCCGCCCCTGCTCCCTATCCATTTCCACTTCCAGTTCCCCTACTTACCTACAAGTGCATTCATTCGGCAGCTCCTCACTACCTTTCCTCTTATCTCACTCTACACTCCTCCTCAGGAACTCCGTTCTTCTGGCATATCCCTTTTATATGTGCCCTTCTCTGCCACTGCCAACTCCAGACTTCGTTCATACCACCTTGCAGCTCCATATGCCTGGAACAAACTACCTGTATGGGTGAGTCAGGCTTCTTCTCTGGCCCTATTCAAGTCCAGGCTGAAGACCAACCTCTTTGAGGCTGATTTTGGATCCTGATGCTCCTCATTCTCTTATCCACTACTTATGTGTATCTGGCCATACTCTGGTCCCCAGTTCTGCGATATGTTTTCATCTTGATTAGACTGTAAGCTCTGATGAGCAAGGTCTGTGTCTTACATCTTTATGTACAGTGCTGCGTATGCCTTGTAGCGCTATACAAATGATTAGTAGTAGTCAGGGCCGGCCCAAGGGTGTGCCAAAGCACTTGGCCTGCCACAAGCAACAAAACAGCGGCATAATACCACCCACCTGGGCTGGCAACCCATGGTGGCTGCCTAGCTCACCTAGTGGATGGGCTGGCCATGGCAGTAGTAGTAGTAGTAGTAGTAGTTGTAGTAGTAGTAATTTAGATCCTGATGTTCCGAGTGCTGCTGTGTTTTACCAGTAGTTTGGTGACTTTGGAAGGTTTTATGGGATTACACCATCACTGCTCAGCCACAGTTACACAACAGATACCCGAAATGTTCCTATAGGGGCCAGCGGGAGCACATGCTCAACCGGGCTTGAAGACACCTCACTTCCAGAATAAACCACTGCTTTTGGCAAGCCTTTCATGGCTATGGATGAGTTCTTGGTAGCGTGAGCAGCTTGCTCTGAGATAACAGCTTGGTAAAAGGAGACGGAAACTGAGATTCAGAGGGAAAATCGTACACCTTCCCCTTTCGTTTCCCCTTGTGTTTCTCAGTACACTTTCCCACAGGGGCCGCCCAAAGGTGATGCGGGGCCATGTGCGGAGACTCATTATGGGACCTCATTGGCATAGCCACTAGACCTCAGTTGTAAAAAATTTAATTTATTTTATTTTAAAATGTACATGTTGCCAATCTAAAATGTTAGGTGGCTTTCAAAGGAGCCTTTCACAAGCCTCTTTTTAGTCCTGGCAATGACTTAGGGGCATGTTTACTAAATATTAATGAGCATTAAGTGCCCCATTTAACCTCCCGGCATGCAGCATGCCGGCAGGATCCTTAATATCACAGCCACAGGAGACAAGGCAAACACCGCTCTTTACTCCCATGGCTGTACAGAGGTGAGCTTGGGCTTCTGGCCTACCTGGCTCCCTCTGCAGTCAGTCAGACAAAGGGCCCCTGAGGTTCAGGGCCATCTGTGGGCAACATTCCCACACAATGGATGAGCCTGCACTGCCTTCTCATACTCCATCCAATGGGAAGCTCAACTACAGCACTCAACTACAGCGTGCCACCCTACTTCAGCAAATCTAATGCTTGTATATTGTTTTCAAATGTAGTAAATATAAAATAAAATATACCCCTCCCCCAAGATAATAAATACAATTTCCTGAGATACATACTCCTAATATTTGAGTTTCCTTATTATTAATTGTTGAAATCTTTTATCTCTTCTCTTTGTTGGCTTTGAGATCTTGTGTAAGGAAATGACTACTCATTACTCTCTGTGTGGCCGCTTGCTTTCTGCATTAATAATGCATTACAAGCTTGTTGACTACCAATCAACTTATATTTGTACTTTAACTATGGCAATCTCAGTAATAAAATCTTTCCTATGAGGATGTTGATGTTTCCAATGCTGTATATTTTGCTCAAACAGCTTCAAAGAGGACTTTTTCAAAAATTAGTCAGGAGGGAGAGAAAGTGAGTAGCCTGAGAGAAGTCTGCTGTTGCAGCTCTTAGATTTGTTCCAATCATGTTAACGGCATGTTTACTAAAGTGCACTACTCAGTACCGGGGGTTTAGAGCATGGTTTGGCCTCTGTGCTAAAAAGTAGTGTGGGGCTGCATGCCAAAAACCCTGCACTACTTTGGTAGTGTGTGTGAGGGTGAAGACTGGGCGGAATGGGGCATTCCTGCCAAGGTGCAGCTAGTGTGAGTGTTTACAGCCCACACCACCTGCACTTGGTGCAAGTAGCTCGCATGCACCTAATGCCAACTCAGTGTGTGACCCACTGAGTTGGCATTAGGTGCATGCGAGCTAGGGCCATTTTGCCACACTGAAATGTGGTAACGACAGGGGAACTGCCTGACCCCCAATCGGGCCTGTCATGGCCAGAGTCAGGCTGTGGGGAGCCCCCTGCAACCCTTACTTCCTTTTCCCTGCCCGGAGCGAGCTTTGGCTGCCATCTAGGAGGACGTATTCCACCTCCGACCAAATGTCCGACCCTGGAATCGGCCCTGTACATCCAGGGTAGGGGTCATGCCTCCGGCCCACCCTTGCCTCTCCCTCGGCCTGCCCCCTCCTTCCCCATACAGAGTTCCCCACAGAGCTCCGCTGTATGTGCGGGGAGCTCTGTGGGTGGTATCGGCACCCTGGTGTTTAGCGGGGATATACGTCCAACCTGCCTGATATTAAATTAGGCCAATCACTTACAAATTCATTATTACTTATTTGAATGGACTAACTTTACACATTAGTTTAGAAAGGTGTGAAAATGCTTTTAGTTTTGGACAAAATTGACAGTTTATCGAACACCTCCTTTCAGAAAAGAGTGTGAGAACTAGAATCACACTCTGGTTTTGTCCTCTCATTAGTTCTGGCAGCATATTTGGCAAAGGTATAGTAGACAGGAAGGGGGATATTCAAAGGCATTTACACTATGTAAATGTCACTCTGCAGGATATTCAGCAGCACTTACATGGTTAATGATGCTGAATATCCGCGGCTGCCAGCGCTACATATCCCAGTGCTAACCAGTTAGCATCGGGGTGTTCCGAAGTGGCACACATTGCGAACCAGGCAGTGGCAATATTGAACCACTGCCCAGTTAGCCACAAGCAGCAAAGGTCAGGCGCAGGGAACTGTGGCCTAACTTTTGCCGCTGAAGCTAACCAGGCAGTGGCTGAATATCGCCCTGGCATTGAATATTCAGGTTTAAAGTTCCCGCTAGCAGCGCTGGCGCACTAGCAGCCGGTGCTGAATATCGGGCCCAAAACGTTGAAGGGAAACACAGTTATTCTCTGTACTCTAGTGTTTGCAGTACAGAAGCCAGTTCTTCTATACTGGAAGTCTTCCTGCTCGTCTATTTTGGATTATGGTATATAAATGTGATTACTCTCAAAACCACAAAACTATTGGCCTACAGAAGCAAGCTAGAATAAATGCAAACTCAAGTATGTTTGAAATATCAGATGTCTTTGAAACTTACACCATTATGAGTTATCCAAATCTGGAGGGTCCTACTTCTTTCTCATTCTTGCTGCCATTTATTCTATCACTTCTCCTGTTAATATTGGCCAGCAGGCCGCACTTGTTCATTGCTCAAGAATGCAGATATTGCTCAGTCACTCACTATAACACTGCAGTTTTTTTTTTATTTGCATTTAGTGCACATCTTTTCATTGTAGCTGAAGCTGAGTTACATTCAGGTAGAGGGGGTATTTCCCTGTCCCGGGGTGGGGGGCTTACAATCTAAGTTTGTACCTGAGGCAACAGAGGGTTAAGTGACTTGCCCAAGGCCATATGCTGCAACTTCCCTGGCTGCTGCTCTAACCACTGCCCTACTCCTTCACCCCATTATTTTACTATAAAAGCAACTGCCATAAAAGGGTCTAGTCAAGAGCTGTTTGGGGCAAACACTCTTTTTACAGTATTTTACAGTAAGAAATCCTAGGCATTTGCTCACCACCATCTTGCCACAAAATTAGCTGCCAACACAAACAACTTCATTCTCATGGGCAGGACTTCTTGTTGCTGATATTGCAAGATCCGTAGCAGAAAGTTCTGCTGGTGAGGATCCTCTTTCTCGCATCCTGGAGATGTCCATATCCTGGGAATTCCCTAGCAAACTGCATACCACACTAATAGCTTCAATATGATCTCTTGGTGGTCTGGCCAGTCTTCTCATGCAATTCAGTCCCGCAGTGCAATGGGGGGGGGGGGGGGGGAGAGCAGTCTCTTTCTAACCAGTCTTAGTGGGAAGAAATACCACACTGCTTGGAAGTTGGCAAGTAATGCTCAGGAGAGGTCCAGGCCTGAAAAAATAGGCAGTATGGCAGGTGAGGGCTGAGATACATTGGCAGAGACACAGTATGGCTATTCTTTTTAGCCCAACAGCTTCATAGATTATTCAAATTCAGGTACAATGAGCTATGGAGACCCAGGACCTGAAAAACAGTCTTGATTCTCTTTCTTTAGCAGGGAAACCTCTATATATCTGCACAAATATGTACCATTTTTCTAGTTTCTCCCCACAGAAGCATCTTTTGTATGGAAAGGAAGCTGCTTCCACTCTCACACAAACAGGAAGTCGGCATCAAGGGCCGATGGGAGTGGAAGCAAAAAGCTCTGCAGCACTGACGTTTTAAGGTAAGTATCGTGGGGCTGTTTGAGGCCATTGCCACAGCTACAGGTCCCAGAGAGGGGTGGCAGTGGGGCAGTGGAGGCCAGAAAGGGGGAAGGGGCACAAGGAATGAGGTTTGCCTAGGGCACCTCATTCCCTTTCACCAGCCCTGTATCCATCAGATCTCATTAGAACGCCAGTATACTCATAAGAACATAAGAACATAAGATATGCCATACTGGGTCAGACCAAGGTCCATCAAGCCCAGTATCCTGTTTCCAACAGTGGCCAATCTAGGTCATACATACCTAGCAGTTCCCCAAAAGAAACAGGTAGCCCTTTGTCCAGGTAGCCCTGAAGAAAAAGCAATATGTCTGGCAGCGTACAGACGAACGGCTTAGCGCCCCTTTCCGCATACCAACCTTCAAATTTGCACCAAATACAGATATAAGACAAGGACCTGGAACGCTTCTTGGAGCTCAATGTGATAGTGATGACCGCTGCTGAGTAACCGTGAAGACATGAAGGCATGAGGTACAGAATACTATTGGTGTAGGTGGCATGGAGTATATGCTTAAGATACTAGGAGAATCCTTTTCATTTACTGCTTGCCATATAAGTTACAATGCTGTCCTGAGGGAATTTTTCTAGAAAAACAAAAAAGCAAGGTTACTGATGTTTCAGAATATAATCTCAAAGTCATCTAATATTCTAACAGAAGAGTGGGAGATCGAGCCGGCAGATGCCACATTTGCTGCTGAAGGAGGAGAGGTAAGAGGCAGGCGCTGGAAAGGGATAGATACTGGAGAAAGGGCCGGGTAGAGATAAGCAATATTGGAGGAGGAGGCAGGGCAGGGGCAGAAAGGAAGAGAGGTGGGAGAATGGATACAAGGGAAGAGAACAAGGAAACAAGAGAGTGAATACTCAGGACATACGGATAGTAGGAGAGCAGGGACTCAGAGTTAGGCAGGGAGGCACTAAGCAGAGAAGCTAAAGCATGCAGACTGAGATGGACACGAATGTGAGAACATGGAGCTTGGGTGCTGATTAGGTAGCAGGGGAGAGTTGGAAATCTGGGATTAGGATAGCAATGGAAACTAGCGATCGGGAGGGAGTATGAATCAGGGTGTGTTACATGGTTTGTGGGGTATGAGATTGTATGAAGAAAAATGGCAAGGGTTGGAGAGATGGTCTGAAGAACCTAGAGAGGTTGGGAGGCAGTAGACTGTGGAGAAGAGTGAGAGATCAGCCGCTGAAGTAGGAATCAAACCCTGGTTGCTTGGTTCCTATGCTACCACTCTAACCATTAGTCTACACCTCCACTCCATGGTGCTTTATCAAGGAAATCCAAAAATGTGACCATGTAAACCCTGCTACTTTTTATTTTTATTTTTATTTTTTTTTACTATCAGGCAATGTATGAAGGCATGGCTTATGTGCAGAAAAATACATTTATTTATATAGCCTTATGCTTTCCTGTACCAACATATATCTGGTGAGCTTGCTTATGGTATCTCTATAGCAGTAGGTCAAGATGAAGTTGAACTGGCAGAGCTGCATATGGAATTTCAGGGAATACTGCAGGGCAGGGGGAGGGGCATTGACAGCAGTGCATTTAATCCACATAAATAATTTTAATGCCAATTAGGTGTATTATGCTTTTGCTGACCATGTTCGCAGCATGAAAGTGCATTGCTGGTATTGGTCATCGATCCAACAGCATAGTGCAAGCTTTTCAAGCTCTTTCTGATCTACATCCACCAAAACAATGATCTCGTAGAGTGAATTCCTATTCTCAGGTGAGATTGAAAACTTTAAAATTGTTGTTAATTAGTGCCTGAAGTACTTAAATATTCAGACGTGTTATTAAAGTCAAAGCCATTAAAAACCAGGATCTTCTGGAGAATAGGTTCCCTTTCTGGGTGAACCAAGTGCAAAGCTTTTATTACTAATGGAAACCCCTCAATGACTGTAAGATGAGATGTTACTTAAATATTTACAGTGCTGCAAGAGTTTTATCTGAAGAATTTTAAAATGAAGAAAAGCAAGAAAAGTTCTTCGGGCACTAACTAACAACAGCTACCTGAATCTGTATATCAGGCGCCTTCTCTGACGCTTTTCAAATCCAGGCTGAAAACTCACCTCTTTGCTGCCGCTTTCGGATCTTGACTCACCTGATCTCCCTTGTGTTTCCTTACCATTCCCCCTAGATGTATTCCATGTCTACAGCTGCTGCATTGTCTGTCTTGACCAGACTGTAAGCTCTGATGAGCAGGGACCATCTTTCACATGTGTCTGTGCAGTGCTGCATACGTCTTGTAATGCTCTACATATGTTTAGTAGTAGTAGTAGTAGTAGTAAATGAGAAATGGCCCTAGGGAAGCCGGTGTTCAAAGGTTTTGTCTGGTTAACTCTAGAGTCACTACAGCAAAGCTTAGATTTTAACAATTCCCCCAATTGAATGGCCAAAATTTATCAGGTTAAAAGAGGTGCTGTTTAGGGGGCACAGCTTCAATTTAGCCAAATAACACCGAATATGGGATAAACTGGATAACTTTGGTTGCTGGCAGGAGCTTTTCTACAGCTTACTGGAAACTCTATCTGCTAACCTGTCCCACAGAATGTATGAAGATATCTGGTTAACGTTACCATTGGCCCAGGAGCCAGCATTGAGAAGCATAGCTGCTGGTGATGGAATTTTATGCCCCTTATACTCAATGTTACTTATCCAGTTAAAGTGCCACTGAATATACTCTGTTAAAGTTAACTGGATAAAGAAATCCAGTTAAACTTAGGACAGCACCTGCTGATGGCCAAAGTTATCCAGTAAAGGCTAGCCAGTGGAGGAGTAGCCTAGTGCCCCCCAAATCAGGGTTCAATTCCCACTGGCCCTCCTTGTGACCTCCCCCCGTTGCCTCAGAAGAAAAGGCCTAGCACTCAACTTCCAGTCGTACCTTGCCAAGAAAGCCCAGGGGCTGCCAGGTCACCAGAAGTCAGCTATCTGGATAAACTGCCCATACAGCAGCCTCTTTTAAGTGGATAAATTTCACCCAGGCAGTGGGGGAATTTTCAAGATCTAAGGGGGTCTTTACTAAAGTGCATTAAGCAGTTACTGAGTGTATTAGTGCACGTTAATTAGCACATGGCTTTGGGAACAGCTACCATGCCAGCTTGATATTTAGCTCACGCTAGTTCATAGCATGAAGTTTATAGCGTGGAAGGGTATGGTAATCTTTACCACAGCAAATAATGTGCATCACTTAAACCTATCTCATTAGGTGGTATTAAGTGCATCTGCCTAATCTGCAATACACTTAACCAGTGAAAGTCATTCCTCTGTGGTAACTTTATGCAAGCTGTGATTTATTTACTTAATGATCCGCCATTTGCAATGCATCATAGTGCTGGACATATTCCCAACATTTACTGCAGAGTTTTTACAGGGTTTTTTATTGCACCTTAGAAAAAGGGCCGCTAAGATTTGTCCAGATAACTCCAAAGGTTACTCAGACAAATATAGGGAATATCAGTTTCATAGAATACACCAGCAGAGAGTCATTTACACACATGCACATCCACATGAGGGCATGTACTTTGCTGGTAGCATGCATAGAGGTAGGGTTTGGGCTGAGTGTAAGCAGAACTCACAATTACATATTTCAATTATAAAATACTATAATTTACATGTAACATTCAAAAATTATAGCCATGGGCATTTTCATATCAGTGATTGCAATGTAGGCATATGTTATGTCACTTAGGGGCACTAAAGCACCATAGCAGGGAGAATGGGGTTTAGCGCGTGAGTAACATGCATCCTGGCCCTGCAGTAGCTGGGAGCATGCCGGAATAATGCATCTGCACTAAGACTCCTGCACTACCCGAGAAGCTTGAGAATAGGTGGGGTTAGACTGGAATTGGGGCAGAGAGTGGGTGTGAACAGCCACACGCTGCTAGTGCAGCCACGCTAGTGGTGCGTCTGAGCATGAAAGATGGCACTAGCGTGGGGGCAGAGAACTGCAGCTTCTGATCAGATGATAGTAGCACCCGTTGTGCTAGCACACAGCCAACACATGGTACGAGTGTGATTTCCGAACAGTGAACAGGCCAGAGCCATCCCACACATATATCCAGGGGCGGCCCAAGGGGGGTGCGGGGCCATGTGCGGAGAATCGGTGCGGGGACTCATTTGCATAAGGGGCCTCATTTGCATACATATTTGCATAATGTTACCATATACTAACTTTTAGTAAACATGCCTCTTAATGAGTGTATGAATAAAGAAAGACTAAAAGATTTCTACATTACTATAATCCGGTGCCAACCACCAGACACATTAGGAACTACTACAAACACTGCCCATTTAGAACCCATAGCAAACCCGCCGTATCCTAACAGCACTACCAGGACTCACAAAGCACCATACCCTACCTATCAAAAGGAAACATGCAAATATTAAACCAATACATTTCAGAGAATACCAATACATGACCTACTGGGGAAAGAGAACAAGTGGCAATGTCAAATAGGAATTATATAAACAGAATACCTCAGCTCAGTTACACATGAACAGAACATAAACCATCACCAAACAAGGAATCACAATTTAGAAACAGGACGAAAATAATTAAACTGGGAATCCCAAAAGCCAAACTTGGAATGTACAACACTGTAGAAATAAAACTATACATTAATTTGCTCTTGTAATAAACAAAGCGCAGACGTTAATGATGCACATTTGCCAGAGCTGACATATTCCAATTAATAAATTCAAAATAAAGAGATATTTTTCTACTTTTTGTGCATTTTTTTTCAGCTGCAATTGCTCCAGCCACTTTCTTCTGGTTTCTTCGTGTCTTCTGCTAACTCTCCATCGTCTGCTGTCCATTTGTCCTTTCTTTTCTCCTAGTTTTTTTTCCATTCTCTCTCTATATCTACTTTAACATACTAATCCTTCTCCTTTTGCTCTTTCCTCATTCCTATTTCATCCACTCAAATTTTACCCCTCCATCCTCAATCCCCACTTACTCTCCCAATACCCGGCCAATTGTAGATTTTTCATCCCTCCCACAGAAAATATTTTTCCCCTCTCCATTTTACTCTCCCAGCCCCTTCCCATTCTAATCCTCCCCCAACATCAGCTCCCTTCTAGTTCCAGCCTCACCCAGCATCCATTCCCTTCTAGTCCCTGCATCAGCCCATTTCCAGTCCTAGCCCCCCATCAGCCCATTTCCAGTCCTAGCAACCCCCCAACCCAATACCAGTCCTAGCCCCCCCATCAACCCGCTTCCAGTCCTAACCCATCACCCCATTTTCAGTTTAAGCCCCCCCCAATAAACCATTACCAGTCCTAACCCCCATCAGCCCATTTCCAGTGAGCCCCCCATAGCCCATTACCAGTCCTAACCCCCCCATCAGCCCACAGCCCATTACCAGTCCTAACCCCATCAGCCCACCTCAAGTCCTAACCCCTCCCCATCAGCCCATTTCCTGTCCTAGCCCCCCATAGCCCATTATCAGTCCTAACCCCCCCCATAGCCCATTACCAGACAGCCCCCATCAGCCCACAGCCCATTTCAAGTCCTAGCCCCGCCCCTTCGCCATTTAACAGGCGTTACCCCCCCCCCTTAAACCCACAGCCCACCTCAAGTCAAGTCCTAACCCCCTCCATAGCCCATTACCAGACCTAACCCCCCCCCCCTCATCAGTTCAAGGAACATTAAAAAAAAAAAAAGCTGGCTGCTACCGCTGCCGCTACCGCCGCAGCAGCGGCAGAATGGAGTGTCCCGAAGGGCCCCCTCTGCCCGGCTGAGTCCCTCCCTCCCTCTCTCTGCGGCGGATGAGCCCCTCTGTGCCGGCTTTCAGATACACAAAGGGAGAGTGTCTCCCTCGCGTCTCTGTTAAGCCCGCAGGGGCTGATGGGAAATTTCCCATCTGCCCCTACAGGCTTAACAGAGACGCGAGGGAGACACTCTCCCTACGCGTATCTGAAAGCCGGCACAGAGGGGCTCAGCCATCGCAGAGGGAGAGCTCAGCCGGGCAGAGGGGGCCCCGCAGGACACTCCATTCTGTTGCGGCAGCAGCAGCAGCAGCAGCGGTAGCAGCCAGCTTTTTTTTTTTTTACTTAATTTTGAAAAAAAGCAGAATGTTCTTTGCGCGGGGAACCCTGAAACTGGGGGCCCTGTGCAAAAAACATTCTTGCTCAATGGACGGGCCGGCCCTGCATATATCACCCAAGACAATCTTGTCCAGCACAGTCCGCAGGCAATCAAGACAGTCACCAAGGGCAGCAGCATCTGAGGGGCAGCAATGTGCAGCAGCCAGGACAGCAAAACAATAGAGCCTGACAGACACATCAGCTGGAGCCATCAATATATGACTGTACAAGCTGGGAGAGTGGGCACATGTATCTATAAAAATTACATAAGAACATAAGAAATGCCATACTGGCTCAAACCAAGGTCCATCAAGCCCAATATCTTGTTTCCAACAGTAGCCAATCCAGTCACAAGTACCTAGGAGTTTCTCAAAAAGACACACAGGTTCCATATTGCTTGTACCCGGGTCCTCTTTAATAATGGTTTATGGACTTTTCCTCCAAGAGCTTGTCCAAACCGTTTTTAAAACCAGCTACACTAACAGCTTTTACTACATCCTCCAGTAATGAATTCCAGTTTGATTACGCATTGGGTGAAAAAATATTTTCTCTTATTAGTCTTAAACAGGTTACACTGTAGCTTCATTGCATGTCCCCTAGTCTTTCTACTTTTTGATGTTGGAAAGAATTGATCTATGTTTACCTGTTCCACTCCATTCATTAATTTATAGACCTCTAACATATTTCCCCTCAGTCGTCTCTTTTCCAGGTTGAAGAGCCCTAACCTTTCTAGCCTCTCCTCATAGGGGTATCCTTCCATACCCTTTACCATTTTGATGGCTCTTCTCTGTACCTTTTCTAATTCCACTATATCCTTTTTAAGATACGGCGACCAGAAATGTACACAATATTCAAGGTGTGGTCATACCATGGAACGATACAGAGGCATTATAATATCCTTTGTTTTAGTCTCCATTCCCTTCCTTATGATTCCTAGCATTCTATTTACCTTCTTGGCTGCTGCTGCACACGGGGAAGAAGGTTTCAGTGTGTCATCCATGATGATGCCTAAATCCTTTTCCTCAGTGGTGGTTCTTAATGTGGAACTTTGCATCGTGTGCATAACTTTGCACTTGTCCACATTAAATTTCATCTGCCATTTGAACATCCAGTGTTCGAATTTATCAAAGTCCTCTTGAAAATTTTCACAATCTTCTTGGGTTTTAACAACTTTGAATAATTTTGTGTTATCTGCAAATTTGAGTACCTCACTCATTATTCCCATTTCCAGGTCATTTACAACCATGTTAAAAAGCAGCGGACCCAGCACACATCCCTGGGGTACTCCACTATTCACCTTTCTCCATTAGGAAAATGGGCCATTCAGCCCTACCCTCTACTTTCTATCTTTTAACCAATTCTTGATCCACAATAGTACATTGCCTCCTATCCCATGACTTTTTATCTTTGCCAAGAGTCTCTCTTGAGTAACCTTGTTAAAGGCTTTCTGAGAATCCAGATACACTATATCAACCGACTCACCTTTGTCTACCTGTTTATTCACACCTTCAAGAAAATATAACAGATTAATAAACAAGACCTATGCTTATGATGAGTACCACTGAGTGAATGCTGACTCTTGATGACCCAGCAGCCCCTGCATTTTCTTGGCAAGGTGAAACAGGACTAGATTGTCAGGAATGCCAGTGAGAATCAAACCTTAGTCATTTGGTTGCTAGGTCACTGCTCTAACCACTAGATTACCCCTTCAATGGATAGTTGTGGGAGGGCAGCTGTTGTGTTGAGAATGGGGACAGACAGACATAAATTTGGCATTACCTAGGGTGCCCTATATCCTTGCAGTGGCCTTGCATACAACAGAGGAAAGACAGATAATTGCTCAAGCTTGAGTGGCAAACTGGGGGAGAGCATGTTCAGGGCAGTCACACATGGGTGAGGAGTTGGGAGATGGCCCACTTAGTCAGGGTTAGTGATGACCAAACACAGCTGGGGCAAGGCATGCAAAGAGGTGCTACAAATGATAAGACTGGTACATAATGGTGCTGTCCAACCACCACCTTAGAAGATGAGAAATGCCATACTGGGTCAGACCAATGTCCTCAAGCCCAATATCCTGTTTCCAGCAGTGGCCAATTCAGGTCACAAGTATCTGGCAGGTTCCCAAAAGGATACACAGATTCCACAATGCTTGTTCTGGGTCAAGCAGTGGATTTCCCAGGTCCTCTAACAATGGTTTATGGACCTTTCCTTCAGGAACTTGTCCAACCCTTTTTTAAATCCAGCTACACTAACAGCTTTTACTACATCCCACAGTAACGAATTCTAGAGTTTGATTACATGTTGAATGAAAAACTATTTTCTCTTATTACTCTTAGATGGGTTACATTGTAGCTTCATTGCTTGTCCCCTAGTCGTTCTACTTTTTGATGACATAAACAATCGATCTACATTTACCCGCTCCACTCCATTCATTCATTCATTAATTTATAGACCTCACCTTCCCTGCATGGCAGTCCACATATCAGTGTGCACATGAAACTGTGGGGCTGTGCTGGTACCATAGGCTCATGGCTCCGTACCCTGACCCTAGAAGAGCATATTTGTGTCCCAATGGCTCAGTGCACTTGCTTACATTTAAGCTACTAAAGGATGGCAAGCTCAGTTGGAGCTTGCTGGTCTGTGTCCCCCTCATCTCTCTATCTGGCATGTTTAAAGGATGAGGTAATTTTCCCACCTGGGAATCATTTGCAGTCTCTGTATGGCTTGGGAGCCCTCAGTTTCCTAAAGTCAGGCATACTCACGTTGGGTACTGATTGGGGGTGCCTTTCTCCATGGTGGTGGATGGGGTGTTCTGCTGTTTGATCCCAGAATGATCACCATTTTAGGCACATGGGTGGCTTCTATGGATATCTTCCCACCCTCTGGCACCATATCTGCGTGGTCTCTGGTGTCATACTCTACTGCCCACCTGCTGGGTACTGTTGCCACCCTGCCTTTGCCAGAACAGGGCTCCCTGCACATGTGGTTGCAGCTTTTGTGCCCTAACTCCCACAGACACAAGTACAGAATAGTCTCTTTACATAGATTTGTTCACTGATTTGCATGTCCCACCCCCTTATACTTTGACCCATATCTCAAAGCCGCTGGGTATGTCCACCTTCTCTATCCCTCACTGGCCATTTGCACTATTCTCTGTTGTTAGGGTTGGGGGCCATGTATTGTGGTCTGTTCCCTCTGCTGGGGTGTGGTGAGCTCTACCCATTGCATTGCTCCTGTTCCTCTCTCAGACAGTGTATGGCATGGATTCTATTTGTGTTGGAACACCCTTGTACTACAGCTATCCCTAGGGATCCCATATGCAGCCTATCTGCTGTCATGCCCTGGTTCCATGGCATGTTGCAGCCACCTGGATGTGTTCTCTCTCATCATGCAGGCATATGCAAGGTGGTGCTCTCAGCCCTCCACACAATGCTGTGCTATGGTCCCGTGAGGTAAGGTAAATTGGTGTCAAGGAGCAAGTACAGCATGTATTTACAGTGCACATGCGTACCTGACACACGGTCACTACTACCATGTGACTGATGTGCCTACCACAGCATGGCTTCCTTTATGCAGCAATATCCCTGCATTTACCATGGCCCCTCCACCTCTGCTGCTTTTGAAATGCATGCTAACCACACTTTAGTAAATATGCCCCTTACACTAGTATTTTATGAAGACATCTATTTGTCTTTATAAAATAGCCCCTAGGAAGGTGCATATGTAGGTGCCAACCCACGGCATCTTGTTCTAAAATTACTCTCATATTTTGAAGCATGGTCAGTGAGAACATCATTTTACACAAAGCATGTCCAAAAAAAGAGTGGCATCTCTCATGCTTTTGTACATGTACGTGCCAACATACACCATGTAAATGCTGATTTTGCAGCCCGTAAGATATCATTGAGAACACACACCAACTTAAAAAGCAAACACTTTGGGCCTGATATTCAAAGGCAGTTACACAGTTTACAGACCTACAGTATAAGCTGTGCAACTCCCTGCTAGTGGGATATTCAGTGGCATTAACGCAGTTCGTGCTGCTGAATATCCCCGGATACCGCTGCTATATGCCTCGTTGCTACACAGTTAGCATTGGGCATTCCAGGGGTGGTAACCCTTGCTAACCGGTCAGCGGTGATATTCTGCCGCTGCTGGATATGGCCCTGACATTGACTATCCAGGTTTAGCGTTCAGCAGCAACAGCTAGGCGCTCTAATTGCACTAACCATTGCCGCTGGATAACGGGTCCTTCAGCTTTAAAAATGCTATCATATGATACAGAAAAGTGGGCCTCAGAAAATTTGACTGCTTTACATTCTCCACTGTTAAATCATGGGTCTTTTAAACAGCTCAGAGTTTACTGTATCTCAAACATTGACCCTTGAAAACAGCTCCTCCTCCTGATTTGAATTTCGTCAAAAATCGGCTTGATAAAACTTGAGTAGGCTTGATAAAACATTGCTGAGGTGAGCGCCTAACTGTTTAGCAGATGTTTAAAGTGCATCAAAAAATAATTAAAAAAATTAAAGCACACACAGTGACAAATTCTGTCAACCAGATATTAAACTGTGGAGAATGTAAAGTTCTACTAATAATTCCTGTCTTATTGTCCTATATCAAATAACAGTACTTTCAAAGTTGAAGGGGGGATGTTCAGAGGTGGGGCTGGCACGATTACAGAGGCTAGCCATTGCCTCTGAAGCTTACACCTGGACATTCAATGTTGGAGCCATATCGGGTCACTGGCATTGAATACCCGGGTTAGATGGAGAAGCAGGAAACTTCTCCAGCAATATTCAGCCGCTGTCCAGTTAGCTTCTGCGCTCTTTCAGGTGTCTAGCTTTTGCCACTTTGCAATAACCGGGCAGCGGCTCAGTATCGCCACTCCCTGGTTATCACTGGGTGCCGCCTCCGCTCTGTCCATTGAATGCCCCAATGCTAGCCAACTAGCATCAGGGTGTACACTGGCGCTAACCTTGTTTTAGCCGCTGAATATCCCAGTGACCGTGATTAACACAGTCAGCAAGTCTGCTAACTATTAATCGTGTTGATAATCCCCCTAACCCGAAGTGTTCATTTTTGTAAGCTGGAGTATGTTCTCAGGGAAATGCTACCGCTAAGTCTATATTCTTTATTGAAGTTTATGCATATAAATACACATATTAGTGTCAGACCTTAGAAAACTGGACATCCATGATGAGCCAATTAAGAAGCCGAGCTAAATAACTGGATTTTAAAAATTTGTATATGGTTTCATACAACAAAGAGGTAAACACAATTCAGCCCTCAAAGACAAGTGCAAACACCAGGTCCAAATGAATATTAAGTTGACACTCTGCCTTGCAGCAGCTGTAATTGCCAACATCCATATTTTTTAATAAATTCATGTATTCCCATTGTAAAAGTGGGAAATACTTGCATACTTTTACTTCCCTTCCAAACTATGCCCCCTTCCAGTAGCTTTGTAAAATCACAATTTATGTGTGTTGACAATTTTCACATGTAAACTCTGCTATTTATATGTATGAAAGCCAATTAATTAGTATGGTCATAGATTAAAATTAAAGACTTGTCAGCTTATTTAAACAGAGCCTATTTCCTTTTTAGAACATAAGAAATGCTATACTGCTCATACCAAGGCAAATCAAGCCCAATAGCTTGTTCCCAACACAAGCTAATCCAGGTCACAAGTACCCAACAGGAGCCCAAAATTTAAGGTAGAGAGTTGCCATTCTACTTACCCCCAGGGATAAACACTGGCTTGTCCCAGATCTACCTATGCCAGAAATGGTATTTAGTGGTCATGATTCAGAGGATCTCACACAAATTTCTGTGAATCTGGAAGATATAATAGTCCAAAGTAACGAACTAAAGAGTAACAAATCACCTGAACCAGAAGGTATATACCCCAGAGTGCTGAAAGAAATAAAAAATGAAACTGCAGATCTACTATTTTGTAATTTATAGCCTATCATTAATATCATCTACAATGCCTGAAGATTGCAAAGTGGCCAATGTACCACTGGAAAACTACAGACTGGTGAGCCTTATGTCTGTGTTGGGCAAAATGTTAGAAACTATTATAAAGAGCAAACTTATTGAATACATAGACATGGTTTAATGGGACAGAGCCAGTATGGATTTAGCCAAGGGAAGTCTTAGCTCACTAATCTGATACACTTTTTTTAAAGACATGAATAAACATGTGGATAAAGGTGAACCAGTTAATATAATGTATCTGGATTTTCAGAAAGCCTTCAACAAAGTACCTCATGAAAAACTCCTGAGAAGGGAATGTTCTAGTACAGACTGGGAGCTGGTTAAAAGATATAAAACAGAAATTGTGTTAAATGACTAATTTTTTCAATGGAGGAAGGTGAATAATGAAGTACCCCAGGGATTTGTACAGAGACCAATGCTTTTTAATATATTTATAAATTATCTGGAAATGAGTGCTTATCCATGGGGTAAGCAGAATGGAATCTGGATACTTTCTAGGATCCTGCCAGGTATGTACTGTGAGATTATGGGTTTGGTAGGCTTTTAGTCTGATCCTGTATGGCGATTCTTATGTTCTTGTGTACTTTAATAATAGTTTATGGACTTTTTCTCCAGGAACTTATCCACGCCCTTTTTAAATCCAGCCATGTTAACTGGATTAACAACATCCTCCAGCAAAGCATGTCTGAAAAAGTGTACTTTTTAAAGGAGTAAACAAACAATCCATGTTTACTCATTCTACTCCACTCATTATTTCATTTTATAGACCTCTATCATATTTCCTCTCAGCCATCTCTTTTCCAAGCTGAAGATCACTAACCTTTTAAGCCTTTCCTTGCAGGGGTATCCTTTCATACCCTTTATTATTTTGGTCACCTTTGTACTTTTTCTAATTCCACTATATCTTTTTTTAGATTTAACCACCAGAACGTCACACAATACTCAAGGTGCAGTCGCAACATGAAGTGATACAGAGGCATTATGATAGTCTTTGTTCTATTCTCTTTTCCTTTTCTAATAATTCATAGCGTTTAATTTGCTTTTTTGGCTGCCACTGCACAATGGGCACAGTTTTTCACCATAGTTACTAAGCATAATATTAAAATGAACATAATTATACTCAAGGCAAAACCAGAATGTAATCTCCATTTCCAACAAATTATAACTTTTGCAGAATTTATTTAAATTATATTTATAATACATATAAAAATGCATTATAACAATATTAAGGATCTCTGATAGCAGTATAATTGGGAAATTCAGAGCTATTAGTTTTTGAAAATTACCTTTTTGGATTGTCGCTACATCATAAATCACTAATGGCTTTAAATTATGTCATTCTATAATTATATGAAATACAGAAAGTTAGAATATTTTTTTCTTTAGAAATATAACACAGGGCAGGAGGATGAAGATGGCCACGGAGTGCTAAGATGCTGAGCTTTCATTATACCTTTTGTTAGTTCTATGGGTGTAACAAAGAAAGGGCTTAGTGTGGCCTTTGGACTCTCCCCCATTCAGTCTAGCTCCACTCAGTAGAATAAGGAACACATGGGGTAATAGTTAAACGCTATGGTTGTTGGTTTCTTCTAAAATGCCAGCTGCAGTGTTTGAATAAAATCAGGATATACAGCACCTGTATCCAGACAGTGCTGACTACCTTGCGCTATCCAGATAGTGTTGATTTTCAGCCTGCTATCCAGATAGCTAGTCATATAGCACTTAGGATAGCTTCTTTTGGTGTCCTGTATTTTGTAGATAGCTATCTGGATAGGTTCCTGCTCCACCCCAACTTTGCCTCGGGATCTCCTGGCACAGGTAGTCTGTGGTACTACCTTGATTGTACTGCTGAATAGTGGCCTGACAGTTTCTTGCTAGGCCTCAGCTGCTGAACTGATAGGAATGTACCGACTGTTTGTAGACTTTGAGAGTAATCTCAGCCTGTGGGCTGGGAGATCTAATAGCATAAGAAATTGCACCATGGTAGTTGTAATATTGCTCCCATAATTCTTATGTTTGGAGGGAAAATTTAAACCTTACCCATGATGCATAGGGAACGAGATGTCTTTCTCTGGGCAGGGCATGGTGTAAAACTGAACTGAATAAAAGAGATAAGAGACAGAGCCCTGAAAATTTGAAGAGCTAGGACCCTTAATGAGTGGGTCTCTAAAGCAAAGGTTTTCACTGGTGGAAGAATACCCAAACAAAAGTTTATTGTCTATTGATCTAACACAGGTTTTCAGGATAATCACAATGAATATGCATGGAAAAGAGAATGAAGAGGTTATGATCACCTGTGATACTCCCATTCTGACCATTAAAAAGCTGGATATAGTTGTGAAGGAGAAATATACCAGAACAGCATTGATTTATAGAGGTGTCAGTTCCAAGCGATTACTCTGTGAATTGTGTTTATTTATCTGTATTTATATCCTGCTTTTCACTGGGTCAAAGTGGTTGGGGGATACATTTAACACGAGGGGATATGAGACACATACACTAATACTTACAGGGAACATGGGCAATGGAGGGTTAAGTGGCTTGCCCAAGACCACAAGGAGCACCTGTGGGACTAGAAACCCCAGTCCTTCTGGCCCCAGGTTGCTGTCCTCTAGTGGGATTTGAACCACCAACCTTCCGGCCTGTGGTACCTTGCTCCAACCACTAGGCCACTCCTCCCTCTGCTGAGTGTTGAGAGGGAGAAAATTTCAAGTACCAAGGAATGCAGTTGAAGATCAAGAAAATGTGGCAGAAAGATAATGAGTTATTTCCCATTGTGTTGGGTGCCACAGGCCTAATTAAGAGGAATTTCCAAGCACATCTAGATAAATTATCCATACATGTAACATCTTATGAACTCCAGAGGGAGGCTCTCTTTGGCACGATGCAAGTACTACGCCGAGCATTAGCAGTACATTTGAGAAACTGAGATCATATTCCACATACCCTGATTTAGAAGTGAGGTTCATAACTGTCACGGTATGCACAAAGCTCACCCATTTGGAGAAATTGCAACCGAAAGAAAATATGCATGGTAGAGATTCACATACATTGGAGATAGTGCAGTGGTTTTCAACCCAGTCCTCTGGGACCCCCAGGCCAGTCAGGTTTCCAGGATATCCACAATGAATATGCATGAGATAGATCTGCATGCACTGCTTCCATTGTATGTACATCTATCTCATGCATATTCATTGTTGTTATCCTGAAAACCTGACTGGCTAGGTGTGTCTTCAGCCGACTGAGGAAGGGCAGATGGGCATGGAACAAACTTCACTCAAATCTCCTCCTCAAGGTAATTTCTCCATGTACAAGCAGGATGAGTCAGTCACAGATGGGTGATGTCATCCAATGGCATCATGGACAGAATTGCCCTCCAATAGCTCAGAAGAGTCCAGAAGGTTCTTCTGAGCATGTGCCAGTCACCCCACCACAGTGCCACCTCCCTTCCCACCTCAGTCTGTTATATCCACCCGACCATGTGGATGGATTCCTCCTGCTCTCCTCTTTTTCATTAAGTTTTCATTTCTCCTTAAAAATTGTACATTTTCTTATTTTCTTAATGTTTTTTCCTTACATACATATTCAGGAAAGCCTTGAGCCCAGTTGGATGGCAGAAATCCAGCAGCTGCCTCCACTGAAGTGAGGCCACATGGATCTGAGAGACATCATAGCTGAGTCCAACAGGGGAGTCAGCAGGTGCATTCCTGCCTCTTCAGGGTCTGATCCTGATGCAGCAGATCACAGGGAACTGGACGGAAATCTTGCAGTCAGCTTGAAGGGCGGCGAGGACGTTGCACATTTGGACTGCACATCATGATGAGGAAATGACCCTCAGACACAGTGATCTATCCTCCACCAAGCCCACCATAATTGCCACTTTAACTGCTGTCCTGTATGGTCAACTGAGTTCCAGTTGAATTAGATTGGAAGATTACATGGCCTCATGGTGGAGCTCACATTCTTGGACAAGTGTCGCAGCTCCAGGACCCCCCCTCCCCCTCTGCTGTAACCACAGCTAGACTTCAAGCATGGTCTGCTTTCCTTCATAGGAGCCCCATGACCAGAGGCAATGATCCTGTGCCCTGCTCTAGGCTGGTTTTCCATGCAATAAAGACCCCCAGATGTGAGCTGTGGGGCCATCAGCAGAGAGTGTTGGCTCCAACTGCCCCAGCTGTCAATGCGGTAGTTTTTCCTGGGGAATGGCACCGCGCAGGGGTGAAGTCCTCGGCACTGAAGATTCAGCAGGCAGTACAACAAGAGCTAATCACCATCCTCTACTGTTATGATCCCAGGGTCCCCATACAGTGCTCGGGACCCTGCTTGGGAGAACTGTCATTGAGATGGAGCTTGGAGGCCCCATATGCACAGTATGCAATCAGGAATCCGCTGATGCTCCATCTTCTGCCTTTAAAATTTCCATGTTGCTGGCACAGAGATCCTCTTTTACTGCTACCTTTGTCAGTTCTTCGCTCGAGATCGTGGCACCAAGGGCCATGTGCAATGCCCCTCCAGGGCAGAATGAGGGCACCACTCAGTGCTCATGGTCCTTTTTCTATCGTATGTCTCTGAGGTTGGTGCCTTCTCTCCACCCAACTCAGTCCACACAGAGCAGCAGCATGTTCTCTGGCTGCTGACTGGCTTGAGGGTGCTACAGCATCAGGCATTGCATTGGAACCCTGGAGTCCTTTACTGAGGCCCCACACCCAGCAGCTTTTTTCCAGTGCAGGATGACAACCAAGTGAGGCGAGAAACCAGGAATGTACTGCTCAACCCAGCCTAATACACCATCACAGGATGGAGACATGCTGGCTTTTCTGCAAATTATCTGCCTTTTAAGCAAAAGATCAACATCTGACTGTGAGTGTGGGAACCTTTCAACTATGTTTTGTAAGGAGGTGAGGGTGGGGTTACAATCCACCTTGCAGTATTTGGGCTAGCCAATGTTCATGTGCTATGCAGTCTTTCGGAATTTCGGTGTGGGTACCATCCACCCAGGTGGCCAAATTAAGATTTGGCACCAGGACTTGCAGCCTAGGAACTTCCAGATGGTCTTATCTCCCTCCAGCTTGGCCAATGTGGGCTCTGGGGCCTCCTCTGTCCCTCTTCCACCTTGACGAAAGCCACCTGGCCTAACAATATCCTACTAAAGGAGCAGCACACCTGAAAGTGGCTATGTTCCTTCCATTAGATGGCTTAGCATGAGTGCCTCCAGTCTCTGACCCTGGTCAGTCCACCAGCCCCGAACCACAGACCAGCCTGCCTGCCTCCAAAGATCTTCGAGTCACAACTCCCAACCGACCTAATAATTACTTCCCCCTGGAGAAAACCCCCATCTCATAAGTGACTCAGCCCCTTTTGCTGCCAACAACCGGACACCCTCTCCTTCATACCTCTTACAAACATCAGTGTAAGAGCTTCTCCTGTGAGATGCCTGCCTTCTAACCCAAAGGTAATGGCTTTGAGGTCAGTCTCTCTACCAAAGCCACAGTATATATAGAGTTCAACCTCAGTCTCTTATATTGGCTGCTAATGCTTGCCATTGTTCTTGAGTCATGCCAAAGAGAGCCTCCTCCTGGAGTTCATAAGATGCAACAGGTACAGGCAACTTATTAAGGTGTGCTTGAAAATTCAATTTAATCAAACCTGTGGCATCCAATAGAATGAGAAGGACTTTGGTATCTTTCTGCCATGCAGAACTGGTCACTCCGAGGGTACTCAGCACGGTGAAGCACAAGGAATGTATTTAGGTCTTGAGCCTTACCCTATAGCTGATTTGCACCACTAGCACTGGGAACATGGCTGCGCCAAAGTAATAGACACGCTTGTGCACATCAGCTCCAATGGTAGTATCTTCTTCCCTGGTGCTATTTTTGCCCTGGGCCTCTCTTGCCACTGTCTCTTACATGGCCCTGCCCTGGCGCTAGTCCCAGACTATAGAGACACAGCCAGAGCTGGAATTCATCCCAAATTTGATGGATTCGTTCATGAGTCCTATGTGGTGAGACTCACACCCTCAACCCTCTGAGAAGCAGAGCTGCCCATGTCGGTAGCAGCCAGTCTCTGAAATCCACACTAGCTGTCTACAAATTACCCTACAAGGGTTCAATTCAGAGATGTATTCAAAACTAGCTCCCCTCTCAATCCTTGTGATAAGGAACCTTGACAATCTAAGACTGTTTCTGGCCCAGATCGTCCCATCCATTCCCTAACTTCCTGCCTCATAGAGGTGCTAATTGAGTCTGTCTGTTCAGCGTTAGGCACAGATATATAGATATATATCTTCAGCTTATAAATGAGCTGGTAAAATTACAATAAAAGTGCATCTGCTCTTTTATTATACTTTTACCAGCTCATTTATAAGAGGGGCTCGCAGATGCTCAGACTAAGGCTACTGCTGCCTTTCCAGAGATACAGCATAGACCAGGTGGAGATTCTAGGCTATTTTCAGGAGGATAGGCCTTTCTTCCAAGGCAATGGAGAATTAAGTGCCTTGCCCAGGGCATAAAGGGGTGCAGAGGGACCAAACCTGGTCTTTTGGTCAGCAGGCTGCTGCTGTAACCATTAAGGCCACTTCTTCTTGCCATAGCAGTGGTATTGTGCCATTGAAGAGACAAAGCTCCACAATGCATAATTTAACATCGTGCTTTAGGAGAAACATAATAATACACACATATATTTTTCCCTTCACCTCATGGCTAAGGGGTCCAAAGTATTCAGTTACCAGTCCTTTGAACCTCTACTGGTCTTCCCACTTTACCAGATTGCAAGTGCACCCTCCCCGTCGATGAGGGACTGGCAGGGGCTATATCCCCAAATCCACTGAATGCTTGCATCCCTCCTGGACTATAGCTTGCTCCATGTGTTCCCCTGGGAGCACAGATAATAAGCTCCTTGGAATGCAAATATTAATAAATAATAGCGGAAAATTTCAGCTTGTGATATGGCATCTAATGTGTTATGCTATTCACGGCTAAAGTATAAGGCCTCCTGAAGCTGGTTGGATGTGTGGAGTGTTTAGCCTCGATAGGGTCTTCATCAGACATTCCACCCCTATTTCCAATGCAGATATTGGCTCTGTGTATATGCCACAATCCTTAAATATAGAAGGCTGGATGTTCTCCCAAATATTAAGGCATGTTCATGCACACATATCCCGGCTTCAAAGTACCTTGTTGTTAAAGGCTAGTCACATGACAGTTGGACTGCATTCCTTACAATCTAACCAAAAGCTGGAGATTGGTTGCATGAATCCTCTCCTCATGGATCTCTTCCAGCAACCACGCACCCAGGTCATTGGGCAACACAGATTACCCATGGTTACCTGGGAGCTTCAACAGTTTTTACAACAAGCACAGTGCCCCGCAAGTCCCTCATCAGCAGAAAGAGGGAACATGCAAAGGAAGGTATGTTGTAGTTCATTTAAGACTAATGGGAGAAAATATTTTTACCAACGTGTAATCCAACTCTGAAGTTTGTCGCCGGAGGAAATAGTGAAAGTGGTTAGGGTTCTGGTGACCAAGATTAGCCACTATTACTAAAAGGATACTGGGCTTGATGGACCTGTGGTCTGGCATACCTTATGTTCTTACTAATGTTAAGGTAATTCCCCTCTAATCCCTCAAACTCTACAACATGCCTTCCCCTGCATTTGGCATGATGGCAATCACAACCCTGAACAATGGGATAGAGGGGTAAAATCGACAGAGTGGCGAACACAGCCCCAGTTAAGCTTTGTGAGGGATAACCTGTGTGGAGTGGAAAGCACAGTCCTAAACAAAGGTATAGAGTGGGGTCACCTAATTGGATTGGCCATGAATAATTAAATAAAAAGATAACTACCTCACAATGATGACTAGCTGGGTTTTTCTGAACTTCAGTCCTGAGCTTCCATCCTGGGTCCTAATTAGACACACTGACAGGCCAGCAAGGCCCACGTCAGAGAACTGTCTCATTTCACCTCGCCTTCTCTCTAACATACTTCAAAGAGCTAATGTCATAGAAGAAAGGAAGTCAACCTCGAATTAGAGGTAAGTGATGGCCAAACGACAACCAGTATTCAAAACAAAAGGTAAATGTGTTCAAGGACCCGACTTAGCTGAGTTTTCAACAAACTCACCTGCATCAGGAATCAGGATAGATATTCCTCACTAGTTCAAATAAATACAGACGGGGGCTGTTCTAGGTAGCCTTCTCGCTGCAGCTTGCAAAAACAGATCTATTGGCTGTTCTCCCCTTCTGCAAGGGGAACAGATAAGAATTGACCCTACTTGCTCTTGATTCACCTAAGGAATTATCCCGGTCTGACCCCTTTGGTTATTGGAATGCAGTCATCCAGTTATCCAAACTACCCACCCTTGGAGTCCCACCCCTGCCCTATTGATACCCCAAGTACACTGTTACCCTTTCTCAAGGTTATGGCTGCTATATTCACAAGGATTGCTACTTATCAGGCCAAGTAAAGGTTGACTCAGTTGTGCCACATATCACCGCTACTTACCTGATTTGATGTGACTGTTCATCCTACCTCAACAACACACAGGCTGTGAAGGGCGCATACAACCAAACAAACAAACAAACAAAAGAAACAACCTTTATTTACAGCCCTTAGCTAGAGAGTCACCCATGTATGACTGACTCATCCTGCTTGTCCATGGAGAAAGTGAGGTTACTTAACTGTAACAGGGGTTCTCCGTGGAGAGCAGGATAAATAAGCCACACAAACTCAACCACTTCCCCTCTAGGATAAACCTGCCTATAGCTGGAGTACAGACTGAGGTGGGAGGGGAGGGGGCACTGTGGTCATCTGGACTCTTCTGAGCTATTGGAGAGCAATTCCATCCATGCCGCTGGCGAATGACATCACCCATTTGTGACTGACTTATCCTACTGCCCACAGAGAACCCATGTTACAGGTAAGTAACCTCACTGAGCCTATGGACTGCTCTTTAATCAAATGAGGACTGGAAAAGAGGCAGTCAAGTCATTACCAGCATAAAAGACAGAGGTATGTGAATGGTGCAGTTTCTCCATGTACTGATCAGAAACCTAAAGAGCTGCCAGCTGGTGACCAGAAACAGAGACTTTTGTTGCTTTAAATACTGCCTTTGCGATTCTACAATCAGACGTCCAATGCAGAAAACTAGCGTGGCCTTTATGCACAGATAATGCAACTTTTAGGCACAATTACCGCCACAGCCAAATGAGATGAGAGTTGGACATGTGTGTAAATAGCAAAGGAAAAGCAAACTCACAGAACGCCAAGAGTATTTAAATTATAGGTAAATGAGCTGCACGTGTTGAAATGGCATGCTAATATTGTCTGCACCTGATGCAGAGAAATGTGTAGAGAATTTTGTAATCAGCCTCAGCACCAATATCTCTACGCCTGGTCTTGAGGCGTAGAGATATTTTAATTTTGACACAGATACAGATATGAAGCAAGGCCATGTCAGGCTTAATAAAGGTTTTGCTCCCCCCGCTCTTTGTTTTTCTCTTTTGCATTTTTGTTGTAAGGGTGTCCCTTCTTCTCTTGCTGTTCTGTATCTGATGCCAGGAAAGGACGGAGATGTCCAGACTAGATGGTCCTAGAATTGTGAATAAACATTCAATTTTTTGGTACTTTTATAGATGTAGTTGTTATGATTTAGCACTAATTTTAGTGAAAAAAAAGAAAAACATTAATACATTTAATTAATATTTCAATTTGTTCCATTTCCTTTCCAACATGTGCTTAAATGCAACTATCCTTTTTTAACTGAGATACTTCAATAACATACCATAGCGGCAAATATTTGGAAACGTACCCCTCTTGAAGACAGTACAGTAACAGAATTTGAGTTTCTTTGAATGTGAGGAAATGAGCCTAAAGCTTAGTACGCTCTATGCCACTGCAACAGGAACGTGTAGGCTGGATGATCTTGGGGTCCTTATGTTCTATGTGTGATTCTAAGTGACTATACAGATTTGGGATAAATATAAATTGTTTTCAAAGGTTACAAATATTTATTTCCTTTTTGTTTTGCAGATTTAAGCTCCTGTACATGCCACCCACACTTGGTAATGACACACATTTTTAGTTTTAAGAAACCCATTGGTCCATTGCAATCAATATGCAGCTGGTAGCAAAGTGTTAAAGTAAATATGTGTGTTCAGTTTCTAACTAAATTAAACTAAATTTTACCACATTCTGTGCAGAAGTCTAGTGGTGTATTGGTCTGGGGAAAACCTGAATATTTTATACAACGTGACATCATTCATGTGGAGAGTAATTCGTGCCAACTTATTTTATAAAGAAAAACAGCTTTGTCTACACTCCCCCCACATCCCCACCCCCATTCTTGAACACTCCAAAAGCACACACCATCGGCCTGATGGGTGTACTTATAGAATACAGCCCAACTAACATAGACAGGCAACGGCCCAACTGCACATGTATGTCATGGAAAACGATTTGTGTATGTTGATGGCACGTAACTTTATGCAGCTTATTTTAAAATTACTTCCTTAAAGTGAAAGTTATGCGAAGATCCCTGGATGTTAGCTTTCAAGAGGCTATAGGTCCTGTCTTCATATCTACATAGTATTCAGTTTACTCAGAAACCATGAAGTTGGACAAAATATTTGGCATGTAGATTGCTATGAAATAATGTTATGTTTTTGACAGTGACATAAGTTCAAATGAAGGGGCTTAAGCAAAATTTGCTAAGGACCCCTCACAATGATGGCAGCGACCAAGAGAAGGGGATCAGAAAACACCTTTCCTTCCCCTGTTCTGCCCCCCCCCCCCTGAAAACTAAAAAAAAATAGTACAGGAAACATCAGACTTATAATAAAGATGGTTACCGTGCTGCCTCCACTGCCCCTCTGTTTCCAAAGTACTTTACTGTGGTAGCCCAAGGTCTGGAACAGCTTCTCCCTATGTGAAACTGAAATCTCGAGTATCGCAAGACTTTGGCCACACAATGAAGAGAAACTGCTCCAGGCCTCAGGCTGCTACTTTAAAGGTCATTGGAAACAGTGAGGCAGCAGGAGGTGGTGCAGCAAAAGTCTTTATTGGAAGTCTGATGCTTGCCGTGTTCTGCTGCTACCATTGAAGGCTAGGGACTGCTGGGCCGAGTGAGCCTCCTATTCTAGCTTGGGTCCCCGCATTGTAGGGGCTGCTTGGGCAGTATTTACGCATACAGCATATCCTTGTTTTAGAGATTTTGCAGGGTTATTTTTATTCTGCAGTATTTATATAGGGTTTGCAATTTTTATTTTTTTTTACTGAATTTTGTTTTCATTTTTTTATTATGACTGTTTCTAATAAATGCCTTTGGGCCTGATATTCATCATCAGCAGCCAGTGGCTCCTACAGTGGCTCGCTGCTGGCACTGAATCTTAGACCTGGATATTCAATGCTGGGGCCAAATCCGGCCATCAGCACTGAATATCCGCAATGGCCACAGAACCCAGAAGCTAATTGGACAGCAGCGATATTCAGCAGCTACCCAGATAACGTTTGCTGCCGAAGCTAAGACGGCCTTTTCTGTGCCTAACTTTCACCACCGAAGGATAACTAGGCAGTGGCTCAATATCGCCACTGCTGTTACCCCAGGGTGCCACCCTCGTAACCCCCCCTCCCCCCCCCCCGAAGCTAACCAGTTAGCACTGGGAGGTATAGCAGCAGGGGCTACAGATATTCTGTGGCACTAACCGTATTAGTGCCACTGAATATCCTGTTCACCATGATTAACGTAGTTAGCAGCTCTTCTAACTGCGTTAATCACTTTGAATATTGGACCCTTTATGTTTGAAACAAATGAACAACGTTCACACGGAAAGGTAAAGGGATAGAGGAGGAGAGGTAATGAGGAGTTGCAGAATGAATGCACTTGTAAGTGAGAGAGAAACTTGGAATGTATTAGAAGTGAACAGGGAGCTAAGGAAGTGCCTTCAGAAGAGGGGTTATGTGGGTGCATTCATGATAGCACTAGTGCCCTAAATACATCTTATAGCACCTTAACCCGTCAGCCAGGGCTTCCCACACCAGTCCTCAGAACCTCACAGTCCGCTGGGTTTTCAGGATATCCACAATGGATATATGTGAGATCGAGTTCCATAAATATATATATATACTACAAGAGCAGGGAATAGTAGTTACCTTGTTAGCCCACTTTGATATGTGGAAATAAGGGTCAACAAAGAAGTTATGGATGACACCCTTTTGTTAGACTAACTTCGGAACTGATGCAGAAAATCTTCGTGTAGCATTTTTCTAGCTCATTTTCTGTGCTAGGCTTGCTATCCAATGCAAACTAGAGCCGGAAAAAACACCAGAAAAACTACCACGCTAAACTGCAGCGCAGTGAGCATGTAAATCTCATGCAAAGTGCTGCATACTTAATTAAGCCCAATGTAAAAAACTGCACTAAAACTTAGCACAGTTTTTTACATTATTTTTAACGCTGCATCTGTACGCCAGCTTTGTGCAGGCATTAAGATCCAGCCGGAAGGAAAATACTACAAATGGCTCAAAATGTGGCAGCCAGGGTTATCATGAAGAAGAAAATCACCGAGCATATCACACCAATATTAATCGAACTACACTGGCTACCCATAACTGCCCGTATAAAATACAAAGTTCTAGTAACAACATTCAAACTCATGCATAACATAGCACCATCATACCTCAACAACCTCATCAACACGCAACCCCCTACCAGAAATAGAAGAACCTACAACGCAAACACCCTCTACGTCCCAACTAACATCAGATCTGTCAAAGTCTGCACAAGCAATAGAGCATTTACGTACTCAGCACCTACATTATGGAACCAGCTACCAGTTGATCTGAGGACAATCAGCGACCTAAAAGACTTTAGAAAAAAGCTAAAAACACACCTCTTTCAGGAGCAATATAACCTAACTTAACCAATAAACAAGAGCCAAAAGAACCCATTCCTCGGACTATAAATGTAAATACATGACTATGAAATTACTCTCAAGTGCAATTACAAGGATCATCCCATGTAAAAATTGTATATATGTATACTCTTATCCTGAAATCAAAATGTAAATAATACTGATTCCTAGCATATGTATCTAAGTTTGTCGTGCAAAGTAATCCGCTTCTGATCGCTGGAAGTAGCAGTATACAAATGAAAACCAAATAAATAAATAAATATTCATCTGAGGTGAAGTTTGACACTACACCAGGCATTGGAGAAGCCCCCAATACCATCAGCACAACATCAGTAGGCCAGTGCCCCACTCCCCCCGCCAGAACGCATATCCCCTGACAGAAGTAAAACCATTGCTGGACTGGTAAGACCTGATCCCTCCCTCTCACCATGTATAATTCATTGGTGGCCTCAATTGCGATTGCCCTCTCCTCCTCTCCCTTCCCTTCCCTTAAAAAAAGCATTGGTGGTCCAAGGGCCCCGATGCAACCCCCCAACCACACTAAAATCATGGTCGTCCCCCCCCCCTCCCCCGCAGTACCTGTAAGTAGAATGGTCATGCTCGGCCATTTTATATGGCAAAATACTGTTATTTACATGTGGCAATGCTTCTAAAATAACCACCGTATTGATTTATTTTTTTAAGATATCCTCTTCCCAGTGCAACTTCCCAGCAGCCTTTTTTTTAGACCAGAGCATTAAAATAAACTTGGAAACTTAAATATTAAAAAAAAGTGTGAAAAAATGTAGAGGCTTGACTTTGGAAATGTTTTCCAGGATAAGTCATGCCTCAGGAGAGTAGTAAGTTCTGAGGAGGATGAGAGGGATTGTAGAATGATCATTTCCTTCATTTAGTAGAGTCTGGGGTGAGGGAATTTGGAGGGAGTTGCACATTTTCTCCATACCTCCCGTATCACACAAATACTCTCCCAATAAACATATGGGGTAGAGTCCAGACCTGCTAAATGCCTGGATCGCCATGCAGGAAACAGGGCTCTCCGCACGTAGAACAGGATTTGTGGGCTTGAGGGGGCAGCCCTGTATGTCTGGGGTCGGCCATTTAAACGGGGACTTATTCCACCTCAGAGTTGGAATAAGTTTCCCTGGACGTCAGGGGATGCTGGAACAGGGGGTGCTCCGCAGCCCAACCCTGGCCATGGAAGGCCCAATCGGGAGTTGGACTGCAGGGAACAAAGAGTCTGCTGTTGCTGCCGAGAACACAGCTCCTGCATGGAGCCATTGTGCCATAGTAACATGACACCATGGCAGGAACCAGGCTGGGCTAGCCAGGGATGTGGCTGGACATCCGGGGTGCCTGAATTGGGACACATCCCGGATATCCAGCCACTATGCAGCAATTCTGCTCTCTCAGGGCCATCTAGCCCCTGTGGGAGCAGAATCGAGTGCATCCCGGACTGTCCAGACAGCCCAGGGACACACAGGTCTGAAATGGCCTCATACCCTACATCTACATATACATCATTCTCAGACCTATAGAAATCACATGATATAACTGATACCTAAGGTTTCCCTTCCACTGCAACCTTCCAGCAGAATTCAAATGTTTCTTTTCAGGAAAACCCCTAGAATCAACCAGGAAAATTAAAGGGGTTATTTTAGGAATCCTATATGTGATTTGCACATGTGTAATCGGGCATATACCCTTGTAAATCACATCCATGTGTAAATGGCCAATTTACACATGGATGTTCTCAGAACATGGAAGATTCGAGGGGTTGTGGTCTGGACGAATCAAAAATCTACACATGCATTCCCCGTTTCAAACAAGGAATGTATGTGTAAGCTCAAAATTCCTTGTTTGCATTTGCACGAACTCCCTGGCATGGGCAGGCTTTTAAAACTGTGCATTTTGACCAGCCCTTTACAGGAGGGATTAAGGGGACTTTTCTCCTTAATTCCCCCAGTTTATTTCCCTCTCTAATCTGCAAAGAGTTCAAGAGACCATCCCCTGCAGCTTACTAGCAGTAGCTACACATTTAAAGGGCCCTTACAAAAGCTCTGTGATAACTGTGGGGGTATGGCCAGCATGTTCCCAGCAGATTACGCATGCACACATAGCTTAATGTGAGACGCAATTACTGTGGGTACGCCTAATGCTACCCACTGAGGTGATGTTCTTTGCACCCTCACTAATTGCAGCATTGACAGTGCACAATATGTTCCCCCCATGCTAACCTTTATACACAAATATGCAAAATGGCTTATACACATGTGAATGAAGGGGGGGGGGGGGAGAGGTATTCAGCGCCAGCGGCTAGTGCAGCTAATGTGGCTAGCCGCCAATGCTGAAAGTTAAACTCGGACATATCTGGCCCTGGCATTGAATATCCAGCTTCATAACATTGCTGCAAGGATAACCGGAAGTGACAAAATTGAGCCGCTGCCTGGTTAGCTAACGCGGAGAAAGGCTAGGGTTTCCTGCGGCTCACTTTCACCACATATCGCTAAACGGGCAGTGGCTCTATCGCCGCTGCCTGGTTAGTGATGGGTGCCACCTCCGCTCCGCTCTGGAACACCCTGATGCTAACTGCTTAGCATTGTGGCATGTAACAGCGGCACCTGGGGATATTCAGCAGCACTAACCGAGTTAGTGCCACTGACTATCCCATTTAGCGGTAATTACATGCTTTGCAGCTCTGCAGACCGTGCAAACGTCTTTGCATATCGGGCTCGTAGACATTTAAATGTGCAAGTTGTGAAATGACGATATCTATCCATGTACGTTGTTGAGTTTTCTCCATTTATTTTTCCCACGTATAAATTTGCTAAATGCTACCTCCCATTACACATGGATGCCAATCCGCATGTTGTCCTGCACTTCCTAATGTGTCCCATTTCTCCACTCCAGCTGAAATTCTCAAAGGGAAACTCTATTTATATAAGACTATTTCCATCAGAGACACAGAAACATATACACATGCATGCACTCTGTTGTACTTCAATCACACACACATGCACATGCATTCATCCACCCCACCCCCCAAATCAGGTACACACATGCACAGTAGCACTTTTCAGACGGACACATTTTGTCTGAATGTCTATTGGTGCTGTGCTGCTTTGTAAGGGAACTGATCAGGAACACCCTTACAGCTTCAATTTCCCCAGTTCCTTCTTTTGCTACCAGTTTGTTTTCTCAGCCTGCAATTCTCCTTGCACTTTACCCCATTCCTCTTACATTTCTGCTCTTTCTCAGCAAACCCATTCACCCCTACCAAGAAACTCACTTATTCCACTGACTTTCTCCCAACCCTATGCAGAAAATTAGCCCACCCTTCCTGTGACTAGTGTAGCCTTTCCATTGGCTGGAATCTATCATTTACTCTGCACAGTGAGAGAAGAGCACTGGTGAGCTGTAGAGCTAAACTGTAAAAAAATACCTAATTTAGACATTATTCTAAGACAGCTACTTTACAAAGATGTAGAATCCTAAAATAATTTAGATAGTTGGCAATCCTGAGTCCTCAGTACATCTACCAAATCTGTCCCTGCTTCCTCCCCAGGGCCCAGACAACCATCAGACAAAGCTAGCCAATAGGCTGCAGCAGACACAGCCAGCCAATAGGGAGCAGGGGGAGGTGAGAGCAGTAGCTATGACAGAAACCTTCCTTTCTGCCTTGTCCTGCAGCAATGGAGTATGGTGGGTTTTTTGCTACAGATATACAGACCTACAGAAGAAAATATTGGGGGTGCTCAAGCACCCACAGAGCTGGTGCCTATGATCCTGGGACCAATATCAGTATCATCAGTGGTCAGCTGATTTTGTTGATTATGTCATCTATATAGGGTCTTAGCCTAGGGTGCGTGTTTCTGTTTTGTCTTTAGACTTTCTTTTCATTTTAAAATGCCAAAAAGAAAGTGTGTTTTTAATGACCAACTACAAAATGAATACCCGTTCATTAAGAAACATTCTGGTGATAGCATGTTTTGTAACAAATGCTGGTCTTCCTTTTCAATTGCACATGCAGGAAAGGGTGACATTGTTCAGCACCTAAGGATGGACAAACAAGACAGCAGATGTTAGTGCTTCTTCAAGTAGAACTGTGACTTCTTTTTTTAAAAGTCAAACTTTTGATGAGAAAACTCAGTCACTGGCTACAACTAAGGATGCATGGGCTTATTACTGTATTGTCCACAACCATTCTTTTCAGTCATCAGACTGTACTGCAAAGTTGTTGAAAAAATGTTTTGATGAAAAATACTCTTGTGCATGAACCAAAACAGAAACAATCATCTGTAATGTTTTCAAATCTGACTCTTGATTCCCTCAAGAGAGACCTTTCTGAGAGAGGTTTCTTAACAGTTTTTTGTAATTGCTCAAACCATGGAAGCATTAAAGTATGTCCTATTTTAGTAAGCTACTTTCTTTCTGAGAAAGGGGTTCAGGTAAAAGTTCTTGATGTCCATGAAGTTAAAGGGGAAACCTCAGACATTCTTTCCATGTGCATTCTTGATACAGTTGAGTCCAATGGGCTAAGATCCAACATTTTGGCATTGTGTGCTGATAATACCAATTGCAATTTTGGTGAGACCGCTAGGAGGGGTAGTAACAATATTTTTTGCAAAAAGATTTAGAAAGAAATTTAATTGGTGCAAACTGTGCAGCTCATAATTGTATCAGTACTGCTGCCGAATGTCTGCCATTTGACATTGAAGTTATTGTTGACAAGATATTCAGACATTTTCACATTTATACAGTGAGAATTGAACAACTTAAAGAGATGTTTGACTTTGAGAGTGAGTATCAAAAGCTCCTCGGATACAATAACACTAGGTGGCTGGCCAGCCATAGAGAGGTTAATTAAAATCTTCCAACCAGTGAAATCATATTTTCTGAACCAGGAAAAATGCACAGTTATCACCAAAAACATGTTTGAGAATGAATCAGCTGATGCTTGGCTGTACTTTCTGCACAATCAGGCAGTGATTTTCCAATATGTAACTTTAATAATTGAGTCTGAAAAAAATCAGAATGATAGAGGTGGCCTTAGAAACAAGTTAGTAACTAGGAAGAATGAAGTGTTTTTGCCTCTGACAATCAGAAAGAAGATAAAAGATCTTAAAGAAGAGGGCAGCATTGATGAAGCAGTTTTCAAGCAATCTGTGTCATCTTTCTACACCACTTGCATTCATTACTTGGATCAGTGGACCACTCCCAGGAGATTGGGAAACAACAGTGGGCTCTCCTTCAAAAACAACTGGAATGGTGTGAGCTAGAGTCATCTTTAGAATAAGTTTTGTCTACAAGACCCGGCCTAAAGTCGGTAATAAATGATACTGAACTGTTTGAGTTCTCTTGTCTTAAGTCATTTGTTTCTGAAGGAAAAGTTCAAGAATGGAAAATAAGACACCACTGTTGATGAAAAATGGGAGATGGCTGGACACTTCAAAAATAATGAGGTACCATATAAAATTTATGCAAACTGGTTTTATGTTTACCAGGTTCCAGTAGTCCATCTGAAAGGTGCTTTTCAATCATGAACAAAGTGTGGTCTACAGAAAAAAAACCAACTTTATGTAGAGACCCTCAAATGTCTAATGATTTCTAAAGTACAATTTTGAATTGAGTTGCCCAGAATTGTTTAATTATCTAAGTGGAAATGTTGCTATTTTGAAGGAAATTCACTGTATAGAGAAGTACAAGTTGGCCTGATAAGCACATTTGTAAGTAAATTTATAAAACTAGCTACTGATTAAAATTTTGGGTTAAAATTAAAATTGTAATTGTAAGCACATTTTTTATTTCCCTTAACTTTGAATCCCCCCGGCTTGATTGAGTTCCCCATATTTGAACTTAGAAAGATGGTCAGGTTATTTTAGGACCTGATTTACTGTTTTCCTATTTTTTATGTGAAAAAGCTTAATAAATCAGGCCCTACTCTTCCTCCTCCCGCTCCCACCGTGTGTATGTGTGTAGGTGTGGAGGTAGAGCAGCTGCATGTGAGTTTGTGTGTGGTACTGAGGTGGTCTGCTTGCGTGTCTGTGTGTGTGAGTGGTATAGAGGTGAGGCGCCTGCCTGTTTGGGGGGGGGTGCAGGGGTGGGGTGCTTCACTCTCCAATAGTTTGCACTCTTTCCTTCCCCTAAGCGCTCCAACCCCTCTCCTGCTGTCCCTCCCCATCCCCATTTCCCTTCCCAGACTATCTCCCCTGTTCCCTCCCCCTTTGCACTAACCCTTTGCTTTCTATTCCCCCCCCCCCCCACCATACTTCCCTAAATCAAACATGCTTCCCTTTTAAAAATTTTAAGCGTCTACAATTTTTTTTTTTTTTTGCAGGCTCCAGAGGCAGTTGCAGTACTTCTGCCCACAGGAGATGGGATCCCCATGGGTAGAGGAGCTGCCATGGCTGAAACTGGTGCTGAGATGGGGGGGGGGGGGGGGTGGTTAGGGGTGAAATTTAGCAGTTGATAGCCGGAAAAGGCGAGACATGAGGTGGAGATGTTTACTGATGTGAAGGCATATTTTAGATAGTGCGCAGATGACCAGAGCAAAACATGTAGAAAAACACCAGGGACGTCTATGATTCAGCTAGATTTTAGAAACATAGATGCCTGCACAGGATTCCATATAGATATTGCCACTACAAAAAAAATGGGTGGGAATGTCTATCACATGCTAGTTTGCATCAGACGATGTCCATGGCAAAACAAAAACAAGAGCCCACATTCCCCATCACTGTTTCTTATCAACATGGACAATATAGAGGATTTGGGTGCAGGGGGGGGCGGCGGAGGCAGGGCGGGGCAGCGGGGGAGTGGGAGGGCGAGCGGGGCGGGGCGGGGGAGCGGGGGGCAGTGGTGGGCGAGCGGGCAGGGGCGGGGCGGCAGGCTGTTTGGACCCATAGGCGAATTATGTAGTACCACCCAAACTGCCCTCTAGAGCTCAGGATCTCCCACCAACAGATCCACATTCCACATCACTGCAATGGTGCTGGTGGAGGGGACTATCAACCTAGGTCGAGCTGGGGGACAGACAACATACAGGGCAGTCCATGCATTTCTGTACACATCCATATGGTGATAGCAGACAGACAGGAGGCCTGGAAATGCTCAGCTGCCCACCACCACTATCTGATATTCTCCAGCAGCGAGCACACTGAATCTGCAGCCGCTGCACCCTGCAAGGTGTTCCAGTCTTACACATACTAACTGCAACCAGTCTGCTAGCTAGTCCATAGTGCATATTACTGGAGGAAATGTGTGCACCCAAAACTGGGATGTCAGCACACCCACCAAGCGGATAGGTTAGTGATTGGGCCCCAAAAGGCAACCCATAGATATCACTTGAGAAAGATACTGTTAGCACTATGGGAGACCTAGCCATGCCATGGTAACTGCTCAGTCAGGGTGAGAGTGACCTCCCAGGAGGACATGCAGGGGCCACCCTGTCCATGCAGCTGATGGCCGGCCACTACAATGTCCCAGCCATTGCCCTATGCCCTGTGCTCATGCATCCTGCCCAGGCCACCCTATCCGAGCTATACCCACAGTACCTTGCTCCTCATTATGCACATTGGCAAGCTAACACTGGACACATTGCAAACAGTGTGGGCTGAGTAAGGTGTTGCAACCAGCACACACTGGATGGACAGACACACACTCCCACACCTATGCCAGCATAGTGCTACTATAGATAGTTTTTGCAGTCCAGGCCAACTCAACAGTCCTGGACACAGCGCAGGCATGGCTATGGTATGCGATACTGTTGGGGTCACTCCCCAGGGTGGTGAACACTGTCAGACACCAGACTTGAAACACACTCCACAGACATCAGAGATATTGGTATGATACAGCTCAATGAGCAGATTGTGCTTAACTTAGGAATTGCTATCTGCCAGTAATCATAGCAACATTGTGATATATGTGTACTGTATTCCCAGGTTTAGGGTGGCATTGCTAAGGTCTGCACGTACTAGTATTGTGAGATGTATGCAAGGCCCGATATCCTGCCTGTCCATGAGGCTTTGGATAATGGAGCCTGTGGGTGTGGTTCTTTCTGCTCCTGTTGGCCACTGCTCTAGGGCAGAAGTCCCCAACTCCAGTCCTGGTGGGCCATACACTATTCATGTTTTCCTGCTGTCCCTAATGAATATGCATGAGATACATCTGCATACCATGGGGGCGGCGCATGGAAATGAACCACATGCATCTTTATTAGAAACAGCATATAACGTGAATGATTTGTGGCCCTCCAGGACTGCATTTGTGGGACTGTGCTCTAGGTAATGCGCATGTTTCTGGTGTCTGTGCTCTGTAGGGTAAAATATAGATGTATTGGGCATGTTTACGTTATCTGCACTAAAGGTTCTGTCTGTATTACCACATTTGTGCGATGGGTAAAATGTGGGGACTGGGTAGGCAGTGTGCCACAGACATGCTGCATTCCCTGGGGAGTCCATGACTGTACATCTGACAGAGCCTGTTTGTTGCAGTGCATGGCACCCACCTGGACAGGGCTATGCCATGGTCTGCTGTGGGCACCAGCTGCTGCCACCTCCGCCGCCAGTACCGCTCCATCCTTAGATTGGAGACAGCATAGACCCTGACGGATTTGTGGCCCTCCTGGACTGCATTTGGGGGATTCTGCCGTAGATCATGTGCATTTTTATGGTGTTTGTGCTGTGTGGGGTAAAATATAGGTGTTTGACCCATGCTTATGTTCTCAGCAATAAAGGTTCAGTCTTTCCTACCATGTTTTCTTCATGGGTAAAATATGGGGACTGGGTTGGCAGCAGCCACAGCTGGGACTTGAACCTGTGACCTTTTGCTATTGGACACACTGTCTGTGTGCACTGCACCACTGTGTTGCCACAGATGTACTGCATTCCCTGGGGAGTCCATGACTGTACATCCGACAGAGCCTGTCTGTTGCAGTGGACGGCACCCACCTACACAGGACTGGGCCTGGACTGCTGTGGGCAGCTGCCACTGCCCCCTCCAACACCAGTGCCCCTCTGCCACTTTGCTGACATGCCCTTCTGCTGGTGGTGCTGGTGGTACCCAGTCTCAGGCCATCCTGTGTGTGGTAGGCGGCTGCCTATGGTGCGGGTTCAGGGGTAGGGGTGCCTGCATAGATGTCCACGCTTCCCCCCCAAGCACTGCCTGCCGCTGTTCTGTGCCCTTGGGGGTACCTGCTGGGTACTATCCCCTGTGACACTGTGGGACGCACAATCATGCCCATATTGGGCCCTCATCAGTTGCTGGCTGGCTGCTGTACAGTTTCAGCATTCCTATGTGCCACCTAGGCATCTGCCTGGTCCGCACTGTGCCCCAGCTGCACCACAACATGTGCCGCCTGCAGCCCTCTGTGGCCCCTTTTCAGGCATCTGACCAGTTGCCCATTCTGACATGCCCGCCCTGCTGTTGCGGGACATGTGCATGCCATAGAACACCTGTCCGATGCAGTGCTATTTATGTGGGATCATTCACCTTGTATGGGAACGGAGCGTAGACCTTTCCATAATTCATATCTTTTTTTGGGTGCTTTCTCGGGAGTGTTTTTTGATGTTTCCCATTAAAACCACTGTTTCCCAGCTTGGTTATGTTTTTTCTATATTTTGTTGGGGTCATTTTCAGTGTTTATTTGCCCTTTTGTTCTGTGCACATGTATCACACTTATCACTTTTTGTAGGTTTCCCTGGGTTTGCTGTACATTGCTGACATAAATGGTTTCTCTTCCCTTTAAATCGGCTCTAACGCGAGGTTTTCACTCGCGGTATTTTTTGCCTCAGATTTCAGCCTCGCAAATGTGCGGGGAGCCTCTCCCCTCCCACTCTCCACCCATTGACCCCTTCTCTCCGCCCCTGGGGAGCCTTCCTCCGCCCTCCGGGAGCCTTTCCCCACCTTCATCGCACATTAGCATGCCGCGCACATGAGCGTGCATATTTGTGCCCCGTATGCGACATTAGCGTGCGCTAAGGTACATTAGAACACACTAACTTCGCACAGCGCACATTAGAGCACAGTAGCGCACATTAGCGCAGTTTAGTAAACATACCCCTATATCAAAATAATTTTCGGTCATCAAATAAGGATTTCTAGGATGAACTATGTGGATCAGCGATCTTGGAAACCCAGAAAAGCAGGAGGAAACTAGGAAAGTAAAAAAGCTAGAATGCAGCTAGAAGCACAAAGCCAAATCATTAAATATACTCTACATAACTACAATTAATCTTAAAATAAAAACAAGATACGGAAAATTGCTACCATTCATACTGATCAGTGTGCAGCAGGATAATTTTAACATGGAAAATTAAATAAATGATGTTATAGACTTAGGAAGCAGGGAGCATAATAAATGTCTTTGCATATATTTATTCAGGTGCACAAAACACACAACAATTCTAGTTGAATGAAGGAGAACTACTATATAAACATCTAGATATACTATAGGAGAAAATATTATTGTAAAAGGGAAGTTGAACAAATAGTGTATATAAACTAGAAGCTGGCAGGAAATTGTAAATATTAGCAAATGTTTAGCTGCTTGAGAGACAAAAGTACAGTATGCACCTTGGAGTGGAGGAGTACCCTAGTGATTAGAACAACTGCGTAGTACCCAGACAATCAAAAGTTCAATTCCCACTAGCACTCCTTGTGACCTTGGGCAAGTCACTTTACCCTCCATTGCCTCAGAACTAAAGGCTTGACAATTTACTTCTGGTGATACATTGCCAAAAAAAAAAACCCAGAGGCAGCTGGGTTACCAGGAATCAGCACTGATTTGACTGCACTTAAAAAAACAAATATGCAATCTATGTAATAAAACTTTTAAATAACAATACAAAACTCCCTTTGGCACCTCTCTTGCGTTTCACTCCCATAAGGGGTTTCTTCAGGAGGGTTATCTAAAGTGCTGCCCGCGTTCCTCTAGGTATTACTCATCTCTGAGCTCCAAAGCTTCTGCGCGGCGTTTTTTCAGAAGCTTGGAGCTCAGAGATGAGTAATACCTAGAGGAACGCGGGCAGCACTTTAGATAACCCTCCTGAAGAAACCCCTTATGGGAGTGAAACGCAAGAGAGGCGCCAAAGGGAGGCGTTGAGGAAGACAACCAAGATAAGAAATTGTTTTAATTCAGTAGATTTCGACACGAAGGTGGTGGAGAATTGGTGATAATTATATTAAAAAATCCCAGAAAAGTCATTGATGCTAACAAGCGCTAGAAGGAACAGGCAGTAAATATTCTGCTTTGAAGCGCTATGAGGTCTGAGACTTTCTGGACACCTTATGTTAATCGTTCAAAGTATTTAATTAATTGACCATTCTCTACTGTTCTCTATATGAAAGATTATGTCCACTTGAACACTGTTTGTTTGGAGCTATTTCTAGATAGTATAAATAAAACTTTTAAAGGCAGTTTATATCTGAACTGACATTTTTGTTGCACATATCCTGCATTATAAAGAAGTATAACAATATTTCTATTATGTAGCATATGATGAAAAAGGTATATTAAGGAATATTTAGTAAAGTGTGGTAAGCAGTTGCCGTAGGACTTAGTGTGTGGTAACAGTTTGGGCAGGCACTCAGCATTTATGTTGCTGTTGCAGGAGGTAGGAAAAGGGTGAAGAATGGACAGGGCTTGCAGTTAGCACATAGAAAGCTACTATTCACAGATAGGACACGTGCACGGATTCCCTCCTGAAAAGGAGATGGTAAATGTACTACAAAATTGGCAGGAAAAAAATGGCTGATCCTCTCTGAGCAGCATCAGTCTCCAGCTTCTCAACACTATCAGTATCCTGACCCTTCCTTTCCCACTTCCCAAACAGTACCAGAATGATTCCCCTTCTCCCAAAGAAGCACTTGACCCCTCTCCCACTCCCCTAACTCCCTTGGCATTTACCAGGGGTTAATAATGGGACGAAAAGCCCTTATTTGGCAGTTTGAGCCCTAATGGTGGCACTGTAATAATAGCACTAGAGATCAAAGCCACAATTTTAGACCCAGGTTGGCAATGGGGCAGGGGCATCCAGAAATTGGTCCTAACCCACCAAAGCAAACCTGGTAAATGCTGCAGGGGGGGAGAGGTGAGTTGGGGGGGAATGTAAATCAATGATACTGATACTAACTGGGGGAGTGTGAAGGGAAGGGTCAGGATGCTCAGAGGGATGGGAGGATGTTGATGCTCAGGGGGGATCGGCCATTTTTTTTCTTTTCATTTCATAGGTGCATTTACCACTTTCTCTTGAGGCATTAACCTGCCAACAGTGCACAATAGCTTTCTATTCACTAACTGTGGGCGCTGTCCATGCCAACGGCCTGCCCATTCTCCACCCCTTTTTGGGAGGATTGATGCTCTGGAATCAGAATATTGGCAAATAGCATGGTCAGTGCATCCACGTTAACTGCCAATGCATTTACCTTGGGATAAGAGTTTGCTCCGAGCAGTAACTGCAGGGCAGATGCCTCCAACAATTACTGCACAGTATCTGCATTTACCACGTTACCACATGTAAGTGCAAAAACTTACTGAATTTTAGTGAAAAGGTCCCTGGGTTAACATTGCTGTCCTTAGATGATATTAGGAAAATATTGGTTATAAGAACATAAGAAATTCCATACTGGATCAGACCAAGGCCGATCAAGTCCAGTATCCTGTTTCCAACAGTGGTCAATCCATGTCACAAGTACCTATCAGGCTCCCAAAAAGGCACACAGGTTCCATGATGCTTGTCTCGGGGCAAGCAGTGGATTTCCCAGGTCCTCTTTAATAATGGTTTATGGACCTTTACGCCAAGAATTTGTCCAAACCTTTTTTAAACTGAGCTACACTAACAGCTTTTAGTACATCCTCCAGTAACGAATTCCAGAGTTTGATTACACGTTGAATGAAAAAATATTTTCTCTTATTAGTCTTAAATGGGTTACACTGTAGCATCATTGCATGTCCCCTAGTCTTTCTACTTTTTGATGGTGTAAACAATCGATCTACGTTTACCTGTTCCACTCCATTCATTAATTTATGGACTTCTATCATATCTCCCCTCAGTACTGTTCCCTCTAAGCTGTGCGCGTGTGCGCGCGCACACACCTTGCCAAGCAAGCGCACATACTTTACAATAGAGCGCAAAAAAATTACGGTTCTGATTCTGATATTAAACAACACAGATGTCTTAAAATTTAAAAGTTGTTGTGTATTTATGGTTTTCACAAGTTCTACAATATTTTCTAGTGCAGTCAATGTGGTGTACATACTGTATTCTGACGTGTAGTCAAATTTTAAAGTACATAACTCCGAGTGTCGTTATGTGGCGCACAAAAAATGGAACCTTCCTTCAAAAGCCACACAGCTGATATTTTATGCGCACACAGCCTACAGAAAATTAGAGGGAACATTGCCCCTCAGCCATCTTTTTTCCAAGTTGAAGAGCCCTAACCTTTTTATCCCTTAACTGGAGAAAATGTGTGGCACCCAGCAAACCACTGCTTGGGAAATTTACTGTCCCTGCAGCAATGGCTCAGCACTGATCATCTCCAGCATGGTCTCAGAGCTAATAAACAGTTTTCCAGTTGACAAGGGACTTGGAAAGCAGAAGGCCCCATAGGAAACGGGAAACTAGATAAGGGCTTTCCCCCTACTGGGTGGTGGTGAGCAGCTATGGTGCTCAGATGCACCTGGACTGAGTTAGATTTCATCCTTGTGCAGGACAGATGCACTAGGTACTAAAGTACCAGCTGGACGTGGCATGGAGGGCTTCCTGGAGGATAGCAGGATTTCCCCAACCTCTTGTGGTAGACTGAGCAGGGCCAAGGCTACCTTCTCAGCAGTCAGGCTCGTAGAGTCAACAACCCCACATTGGGGTGCAGAAGGAAGCCTTCCTCCAGCATCATGAGGTCCGGAGCTCGGCTCAGAGATACTGGGAGTGTCACCGCCAGTGAGAGCAGTAGTGGGAACCAGGATTGCCTGGGCCACCTGGGGGCAATCAGTATCAGCAACGCCTTCTCATCCTGGATTTTGAACAGAGTCTTGGCAACTAGGGGAGTCGGTGGGAATGCATACAGCAGTCCCTAGGACCATGAAATCAAGAACACGTCTGCCACTACCTTCTGTGGGTACGGCTGCCTGAAGCAGAAGCGAGCCAGCTATAAGTTGTCTGGAGAGGCAAAGAGGTCTATCTCTGGCCAGCCCAAAAGGTGGAAGAGCTTTTTCTCCACTGCAGGTTCAAGACACTACTCATGAGGGTGGAGGACTCTGCTGAATCTGTCTTCCAGGTAGTTGTCCTGGCCCAGGAGGTAGACCGCTTGCAGGAGCATGCTGTTGTGCACTGCAAGGCCGAGGAGGACTAAAGCCTCCTGGCAAAGGGAGTACAAACCAGTGCCCCCCTGCTGGTATATATATAGAACATTACAACCTGGTTGTCCATCTGGACCAGCACAGGTCTGTTTCGCAAGACGGAGCAGAATGCACATAGGGCTAGGGCTATCACCCGGCGTTCCAGGAGGTTGATCTGCAATAGAGACTCCTACCTGTTCCAGCAACCCTGAGCTCAATGAACTCCACAGTAAGCTCCAGAGCCTTGGAGAGCAGCATCTGTGGTCAGGGTACACCACAGTGGGGGTGCCTGGAAGAGCATCCCTGCCCGAAGGAGGCCCTGGTTCTGCCATCAATTAAGGCATCTCACCAGCTGGAAGGAGACCCTGACCCTGTCTTGGAGTTGGCCCGTGGCCTGGGTCCACTGAGAATGCAGGCATCACTGAGCTGTCCACATATGCAGGCGGGCTAGGGGTGTGACATGGACTGTGGAGACCATGTGTCCCAGCAGGCGGAGGAGAAGGCGAGCCGACACTGTTGTGCAGTGCTGGACCTCCCCTACCTGCTGTTTGAGGCATTCAGCCCTGTCCTGAGGAAGGAGGGCTCTGGCCTGCACCGTGTCCAGCTGAGCACCGATGAATTCTAGGTCCTGTACCGGAGAGAGATGTGATTTGGGGAGTTGATGATGAACCCCAGGTGCTACAGGAGGAGGCTGGTATATTCTGTGCCCTGACTGGCCTCCCCGGCTGTGCCACCTTTGATAAGCCAGTTGTCCAAATAGGGGAAGACGAACACCCCTTATAGGCGCAGATGGGCGGCTACCACTGTGAACACTTGGCGAGGAGGCCATCCAAAGGGAAGTACCCTGTATTGGTACTGGCCTCCCCCTACCATGAATCTCAGGTATTGTCGGTGAGATGGGTGTACCAGGATGTGTGCGTAGGCATCCTTTGGGTCGAAGGAGCAAAGCCAGTCTCCCTGGTGGAGGTAGGGCAGCAGTGTCCCAAGGGAGAGCATTCTGAACTTCTCCCTCACCAGGAACTTGTTCAGATCTCAGAGGTCCAGGATGGGCCTGAGACCCTCGGTTCTTTTGGGGACAAGAAAGTACCTTGAGTAACCCTCCTTCGCCACCCATAGCACCCACTGGTCCAAGGTGACCTCAGGCCACCTGTGGGCAAAGAGTGTCAAGCGGCCCCCTGTGGGATGGTGAGAGTCTCCCAGGGGAAGGGAGGCCACACCCTGGGAGTCAAAAGCTCCTGCCAGGTTGAGCCGGAGATGATGTCTGTGGCTTGGGAGCCTTTGGCTTCCTGGGTCTGTGTCTCTGGCCTTTGGACTGGGGTTCCTGGTGTTGCTGGCTTGGAAAGGCCTGGTAGTGGTGACTCTGATGGATAGAGCCCTTCTTCCTCAAGAAAGTTGGTCTTTTCCCCGAGGCTTTCTTATGGGGAAGGGTAGAGGTCTTCTTTGAGAGCCTCTTCCTGGTCACTACCTTGGCCTCAATCTTAGCCACTTTGTTGGCCAAAGGTTTTCCAAATAGATTCTACATGGTGCAGGGGACATCCAGCAGTTTTTCCTGGACTCATTGCTCGAGATCGAATGTCTGCATCCAAGCCTGGCACCGAGCACCTATGTCTGTGGCTGCTGCCTGGGCTGCAGTCTCAAACCCATCATAAGCAGCCCAGGACAGGAACTTGGAACAGTTCCGGATGGTTGCTACCAAGGTCTGGAACTGTTGCAGGGGTTCCCCGGCAACCCCTGCTGAGAAGCCAGCAAGCTCCTGGATGAGGCTCTTAAGATACATCCCTATGTAGAGCTCATAGTTTTATATCTGGCAACTGAGCATGGACCCTTGGAAACACTTATGCCCCAGGGCGTCGAAGGCCCTGGTCTCTCTATCTGAGGGTACAGAAGAATAAGTCTTCTGGCTCTTGAGCTTTTGCATAGAGGACTCCACCAACATGGAACTATGGGGAAGTTGGGCGTTCTGGAAGCCTGGACTCCTCTTGACGCTGTAGATGGCATCGAGGATTCAGCTGACCACCAGCACTGAGGCCGGGGTCTCCCACATTCATAGGAGCATCTGTTCGAAGATGAGTTGCACCAGCACCGATAGAGCCTCCATTGGAGGAGATTCATACTGGAGGATCTCCAGCTCTTCGGTGCACAGGTCCTCCTCGGACTCGGTGGGGACTGAGAGGGTTCGGACCATGTCCCGGACAAAGTAGTGGAATGCCACATCCTCGAGTGGGGAATAGCATCGGAGTTCCAGGGGAAATGGCTCTGAGGGGATATCTCAGTGTCAAGGTCAAGGCCTCAATGTTGGTCTCCCGGACTGACTCCGAGGGCATCGAAGAGTCCGAGGCTCAGAGCTCACACACCTCAGGGCCTGCGTTGGGGAATCAAGACCCCCCCCCCCCCCACCAGTCTCGGGTCAGACTCCCGGAAACTAGCTGGGGAGGACCAGACACCCGGGAACCGGGACCGGGACCTCGATCAGTGCCGATAGCACTTGGGGCCCGGCTCGACACCCAGGGATGCCACCACAGTCGGGGGCCCAGTTGTCAGGATAGATGATGAGGCCGAACCTGACATCATCGCTTGCTGCATGGTCAAGATAGCAAAGATATGCTGTTCCAGGACCGCCATTCTGGCCTTAATGCCAGAAGGCTCCACAGCTTTCAGCACGGGCACCAAGCTGGTGCTCCTCAGGGAGTCTCACACGGTCACTGCTGGCCGAGGACTCCTTCCTAGAGACCTTAGGAGGGCGCTGTTTGGAGTCGCCCGAGTCCCGTCGCGGAACCTTACCGGGTTTCCCCAGTGGAACCTCAATTGGCTTCAAGGATTTTTTCTTTTTCTTTCCAGGGTCTGGCATCTTTCCGGAGGAGCCGCTGCCATGGGTGTCCAAAGATGCCCGGCCTCAAAGGAGGTGCTCGGCTTCGGGCTCAGTATCGGGGAAGCCGGAGCAGAGCCGGACCGTGGCAACATCTTCTCCTGCAACTCCAACCATTTCATGTTGGTCCAAGGGGTCATGGAATAACACAGTTCACAGGAGGTACTGTTGTGGTCCAGGCCAAGGCAATGCAAGCAGCAGTCATGGGTGTCTGTGACAGACGTAATTTGACTGCAATGATCACACTTTTTAAAGCCACCGGGAGACATGGTGGATCACACCCAGATGGGGCTGACAACCCCCCAGGAGAAAAAGGATGGAAACGCCAGTCGAGGCAAGCCTTGATGAAAAAAGAGAATGGAGCCAAGAATAGCGCTGGGACGGCGCCGGCTTGAGGCGGGAAGAGGAAACGGTATGCAAACTGGGAAAAACTCACTAACAAGATCATTTTTAAGGAATTTTTCCGGGGATACAGGTCAGCCTGTAAATAGTTGCCCCAGTTATAAATCCAAGTTACGTCACCTGTTCAATGTAAGTACAATGCAGGCCCTCCCTGCATTGTACAAGGAAATGTTAATTGTAAACCTCACTGATTGTAAAGAGCGCGGTATGCCCCAACATGTTGGAATAACCTCCCCCCCCCCCCAACATCAGAGTGATCACGGACCTCACCCAATTCAGGAAGACCTTAAAGCATCATCTGTTTCTTCGACATTACTCACAGCCCAATGATGCAACCTTGACTGCCACACCCCAGCCCACCTCGACAGCATCCCCAATACACCCTATGCAGACCGAGACTACTGGGAGCCCTACCCCAGCTACCTGATAGGCCAAAGAACTGCTAACAAATGTAAATAAAGTAAGACTGTAAATAACTGTAAACAATTGACAAGTTTTGTACATAGTTACGAGTCCCAGCCAAACCGTTATAGCGACAAAGGGCTCAGCCTGTATATAGTTGCCCCAGTTATAAATCCAAGTTACGTCACCTGTTCAATGCAAGTACAATGCAGGACCTCCCTGCATTGTACAAGGAAATGTTAATTGTAAACCGCACTGACTGTAAAGAGTGCGGTATAGAAAAGCTTTTAAATAAAATAAATAAATAAAATAAATTTATGAATATGTTAAAAAGCCGTGGACCCTGCACAGATCCTTGGAATACTCTGCTATTCACCTTTCTCTATTGAGAAAATTGGCCATTTAGCCCTACTCTCTACTTTCTATCTTTTCACCAGTTCCTGATCCATCATAGTACACTGCCTCTTATCATCTTTTTAATGAACAGTAAAGAACTTAAAAACACAAAGGGAGTCATTTTAGAAACACTATTTGTGATTTGGATTCTTGAAAATGACTTTCAGATGTCCCAAACAGAGCCCCAAATTTACATGTGTCTGGTGCCATCATGTACAGTACATGGTGCATGGGGGCATATCAGAGGTGTGTCTAGATACTCCAAAAAAGATGGATGTGCACAAATTTAGTTCATTAACATGGAAATCTGCTGGCAGAGACATCAGTGTCTATACCTGCTCCTAGGCATATAGGCAAGAAATTGTATGTTAATTTTATTGTAACCACTGTAAAGTAAAAATGGGACGACAAGGTAAAATGTAATGTTGTTGTTAAGTGCTGTCAAGTCGGTGCTGATTCATGGTGACCCTCTGGATAGTTCTCCTAAACTGTGTTCGGTCTTCAATTAAGCAGCTAATTGTTTACAGACTGGCACCCATAGCAGCTATTATTGTATTGATCCATTGAGTTGCTGGCCTTCCACTTTTGCGCTGACCTTCAACCTTGCCAAGCATGATATAATTCTGTAATGATCTCTCTTTTTGCATGATGTGTCCAAAGTATGAAAGTTGAAGTCTTGTCATCTGAGCTGCTAAAGAAAGTTTAGTCTCCTCTAGTATGACTGTTTTTTAATTCAGGCAGTCCATGGTATACACAGTATTCTTCGTCAGTACCATATTTCAGAAGCATCTTCACTGTCCAAATTTTGCAACTATTGATGTTATTGAAAATACCATGACTTGGACAAGTCAAATCTTTGTATGAAGAAGTACTTCTCTGCTCTTGAAAATCTGTCTTCTAGGTCCTTAATAGCCATTCTGTCAAGAGCAATGCATCATCGAATTTCTTGAATACCTGATTTTTCTTTATTGATTATTGTTCCAAGCAGGTTAAAGTTGTCCACTATTTCTATTTCTTCTCTATCACGGTAAGGTGCAGATCAGTTTTAAGACTATGGTCCTTGATTTCGTCTTCACTTTCAACCAGTAATACGGGATCGTCAGCATAGCAAAGGTTGTTATATTTTTGGTGGGGTTTGTTTGTGTTAATGTTTTTATTGGTGTATATATAAAATGACAAACCTAACAAAAACACAGGGATTGGCAATAGGATAACAGCATACATCATCTCATACAGAGATCACAAGTCACAACCACCCCACGGACCTGAAACCCAACTCCAGTATCTTCTGTACTCCAATCCATGACAGACTACTCCAAAGAAGAACAAAAAGGAAGAGGAGGGAAAGAAGGTCCATCAGAGTGAGAAACAGACATAAGGTGAAAGAAGGTATCAAAACAAAGAGGACCCCTTATAGACCTGAAAACAGGTACAAGTCGCAGCCTCTCAACCCATTCATTCTGCGGCCCTATAACCCTAATCATCCCATCCTTACTTACTGTACCCTCCCAGCTAGTGGTAGGATTCAAAAATCTCAGAAACAGTTCTGTATCATCACTCCTTTGTCTTCTTATGTCCCCCTATGTCCAGCATGACCTCTGTCTCCCTATATCTCCCCCCCCCCCCCATGTCCAGCATCACCCCTTTGTCTCTTTATGTCCCCATTTCAGCCCTTTCTGATAGAAACACCCATGTGCCTCCTTGCTGGCCCTCCCTGTCTCAACCTCTTTGACTCTTACCTGTTGCAACTGAATGTTGGTTCAAGATGGGATAAATCATACTTTCAGGAGGCTACCTCCTATCAAATCCAGCCCGTTGTTCACCACCAGTAATAAAAATAGTACAGGCGCAGGGCTTTTCTGATATAAGCATGTGCCTGCCTCTAAGCCCCTTCCAGCTCTCCTTGTCCCACCTCCTCTGACCGAGAAGTATGCATTAGAGAGGACAGGACAGGGAGGACCAGCAGGGTCTTAGAGACGTATGCGTACGTGCCTCTAAGACCCTGCCGGTCTTCCTTGTCTTGACTCCTCTGATGTGCATCAGAGAAGAGGGACAGGGAGGGCTGGCTGGTAGGGTCTTAGAGGCAGGCATGCACTTGTATCACAAAGGTCCTATGTCTGTACTTTCTTTTGTTACTGAGAGGAAGTGGCCTCTCGAAAGCGCAATTTACCTCATTCCAAACTCTACGTGCGGTCATGACTCCAAATGAAGATTTTGCAACCCCATTCGTGTTCACAACTCACAGTGTGAGAAATGAAGGCCTATAGGGACTGGTTCAGTGAACTTTGGAAATTCTAGTAACAAGTTCACACAAACCGGTACGAACTGGCTGAATGCCCCCACTGCCCCCAGCCCCTTCCCACCAACCCCGCCACATCTTAAACAGTGCCCCAGAATCTTAGCCTCTCCCCCCCCCCCCAAAAAAAGTAAAAAAATAAAATGAAAAAAAAACAACACACCGCCCCTGGCCCCAGCCTCCCATACCACCCACCCACTCTCCCTTTTGAAGTGACAATGATGAAGGTACGACTTCTCTCACAAGAACTGAATATCTTTGCATCGTCTCATCTTGCAGCAGGTTAACCACATCAGCCACTCCACTTTCATAACTTTACAAAATTAGAAATCCCCATATGTTAAAAAATAGGACCAGATTGCTTCCCCCACCTCTCCCAATTCAAAAGTAAGTTTCTCCATACAGTAGATATCCCAAACTTTAGACAGCCATTTCGAGCATGTAAAAGGTGCTGGACACTTCCACAACTGGGCAACTATACTCAGAGCCACTAACAATAAGTAGTTCAAGAGGTGGGTGCATGCCTGGTCCACTGACTCAGGGTCCAAGTAATCCTGCAAAAAGGTCCCTATCAAGGGCAATTTGGAGATCCGTAATACCAGAAACTTGACTGCACACCTCAGGCAAGAAGATCTGCAGCTTTGACAACGCCACCACATGTGCTCAAAGTCCCCACAAAGTCACAGACTCGCCAACATAGATCATCATCCTTACACCCCCATTTAAAAAGGGCTACCGGTGTGATATACATATGCAGCAAAATGCGAAGCTGGGTGTTGATCCGAGACATAGAGGTCAAGCAACTGTGGGTGTATCTCCACATTTCAGATCAAAGGTCAGCTGACTTACTCCCCAAAGCAGCTTGTCAAGTATGGAAAGGGAGCTCCTTTCCCCCACCCACCCACCAAAAGTGCTTGAAACATATGGGAAACAAAAGATTTTGCTTTAGGGGATTCAAATAAAAGCCTTTCCCATTTCATTGGAAAGCGCAATAATACAGTCATCTCTGAGAAAGAACCAACAAAATACCACAACTGGAAAAACTGAAAGAAATTTAGCAAAAAGCCACACATTGCCTCTGCCCTGTCCTTAGATACAAAAACCGAAACCTCAAAAAAGGAAGCTACCCATGGAGCCTTTGCTACTCCTAACTCCCCCACATCATGTCTCTTGTAAAAGCAAAAGTCAATATTGTGGTAAAAGGGGACAACTGCATGGAGACCTGCTGCCTCTTACAAATCACACACCACACTTTCCATAATGACCCCAAAAAGGGATGCAATAGGACCCTACTTACATCCATGGTCTCACTTATTTATTTATTTTATTTATTTATTTATTTAGTATTTCTTTTATACCGCGCTATTGACATCAGTGCGGTTTACATAAAAACATAACATATGCTTTTCAGGGTCACTGAGATGCATTTACATTTGAACAGGGATTGGAAACTTGGATAACAGAGTAAATTATCAAGAGTTATACAATACGTATCTACATTATATACATCATGAGGGTAGAAACAAAAAGGTCGTCGGTGGGATTGGGGATATCCAGGCCTCCTCAAGGTGCACCCAAGCAGAGTCAGACCCCACAAACCAGCAATGGGCCTCCCGAAGATACGCACACCAATAATAAGTCTGAACATCTGGGAGCCCAAGGCCTCCCTGACTCTTAGGTGCAACAGAGTAGTCCTTCCCAAATGTGCCTTTTTGCCTTTCCAAATGTAGCTCTGAAACTCACTACTCACCAGGAAAAAAAACCTCAGAGGTAGCTGAATGGGCAACTGGATAAACAAAACTAAAAGTTTTGGCAAAATTAACATTTTCAGCACATTAACACTCCCCAGCCATGAAACTAAACAGCCCTGCCAGTCAAGCAAATCTTTGCCAAATCTGTCCCTCTTGTGACATTTGGGCTGGTTGGTATTTCTTGCAGGTAGCAGTGATGTAGATTGATGTGAGTGGTCCTATTATCTGATGAAGCCTCGGTGAAATACCTGGTGTTGGAGTATGGCCTGTTGTGGTTCCCCTAACTGAAGCTAAGTACTGTTTTCAGGCTTTTTGAGCCATTGCGTTGGCTGTTTACATATCCTGATGTCTTTTTTCCTCCATGATTTTCTGTCTTGGGATTGCACTTGCAAAAGTCTCTGTGTTTGTGTATATAGTGGATCCTGTTTTTTGCTTGGACTAAGTCTTGCCTGAAATGTGATAGTATATATGAGGATGTCTCTCAAATGGTACAAGCAGAGAAGTCAGCCACATCATTAAATGTTCTGAAGGAATTCCTTATTCTTGAGCAAACCTCGATGCATTGACCCCGTATGAAGTCAGAACTCCATTTCATTCTCCAACAAATCTATTGAGAGAAGGGCATGGTCGGAAAGCCCCATGGACCCTATATGTACAGTACTTACAGCCGCCCTAAGTTCATGAGAGAGGAACCAATAATTAATCAATGTAGAAGTAACTCTTGCGTACTACAGAGAAACAGGAGTAGTCCCTTTCACTCCCAGGTAGGGCACTCCAAGTATCGAACAGCCCCAGCTGCTTTAAGAAATGGTGCAGGGATCGAGCCACTTTGGGGTTGGTCAGTTGTCCCACCAATCTATCAATAGCCGATAACACACAATTAAAGTCACCCCCTAATAACAACTGTCCCCTTACACAACCCTTCAATGCATCACTCAAAGCCTTCAGATCCAAAACTACTTGGGAAGGGGATAAATAAACATTAATAACCGTAAGTGAAACCCCATTCAGAGAACCATGTAAAAGCAGGAAACACCTCTCCTGGTCCAAACTTGATCCAAGATCTGGAAACTACAATCTCGCAATACCAAAACCATCACTCCCCTCCTATGCAAAGAGTAGTTTGCTGCAAACACCTGTGGAAACCACTTGGATTTAAACCCCATATGGTCTTGTTCTGCTAAATGGGTCTTCTGCCCTTTCCTGTCTTAATTGTGCTAGCACTCTCTTGCACTTAACAGGATTATGGAGGCCCTAAAATTCCATGAAATTAGCCTCACCATGGCGGCATCCACACAACCTCCCTCTCATACAACCATTCCCAACCAGTCACCATCATCCAACACCCTCCTCCACAGAAATCCTCCAACCTATCCCACCCTCCTACCCTCACCCCTAACCCACCCTCTCCCACTCCCCCCACCTCATAACATGAACCCAAAGAACATCCCCAACAAAGATATGCCAACAACAAGACATCAAAAAACCAAGGGGGCCAATGTTACAGTCCCACTGCCTCTCCCTACTTCAGAACAGAATAGCTCAAAGTTGACCCACTAAGGGTCTTGCCCCCTAATAATTCAGCAAAACTCTTCACTCACACCCCAAAGCCCAGCAACTATCAACACAACCCCTATACACCCTCCAATGCCCCATTAACCCCCTAACCCATCAGCACTCTACCAAACACCTTTTGTAACCAAGCTTGCCCCAACTCCCAACACATTCGCATTGGAACTGATGCAAGCTCAATACTTCTCAGTACAAAAAGGTTACAGCCTAAGATTCACCCCAAAGAAAGACACGGCATAAAGAGAGATGCACAGTCATAATTAACAAACAAATAAATGCCCCATAAGCAGCAACATAGTTCATGGATGTTTTGCAGTGTCCATTTCTTGTTTGCTCCCCTCTGGCACTTTATACAGCTTGTATCATGAGCCAGGGACTTTCCAATATTTCGAGGTGAAAACCTTCCACTCTTGATGGTCCTTGATGACAGTCAACTTATGCTTGACCCCTATTGAAGAAACTCAACCATCTCGAGACAGTTCTCCAGATCCACAATCTTGTGCTAAACATTTTCAAATTTAAAAATTAATGCAAAAGGAAATCCCAGTGGTATCGTATTTCCTTCTCTTGGAGGAGCTGCATTAAGGGCTTGAAACGTTTCCTCTGTTATAAAGTGTACTGTGAGAGATCCTAGAAAATCTGCATCTCATGTTCTTGAAACATAGCATATCTCTTCCTCTACAAGCTTCTCAGCAATGTAGCTTTATCCTCATAGGAGTGAAAGCAGATAATTATGGGATGCAGATGAACGTGGGGTCCTGCCTTTGATCCAGCCCCCCATGTGCCCTTTCCAGCTTGATGTCTGCCTTCACTCCAGGAAAACAAAAAGCATAAAGTCACTGCACAAGCTCACCAGTGTCTTCTCTGTCCCCAGCAGACTCAGGATACCTGAAGACTCTAACATTATTTCGGCACTGCTGATTTTCAGAATCATCATGCTGCTTCTGCAAGTCCTTAGGAAGTATGTTTAGCTTCATGATCCTCGACTGAAAGAAGGCAGTAGCATCTATTTCCTCACCAATATTAATCTCTGTTTGCATAACTCTGCATCCAGCACTTCAATTTCAGCTTTGATATCATTCACAGCTTTGGAAAAATCCATTCTAAAGAGCTTAAGTTCCTGCAGTATCTCAAGCAGATCCACGTTAGAGGCAGGAGAGATCCACACAAATTTATAAGTCTCAGACAAGACAGTCCCCAGCCCCACCCCAGATGCAGATGGTTCAGCACTGGGGGGTCTCTGAACCTCTGGAGAAATTTTCCAGAGAAGGAGCATATGACCCTTTGTCTTTCATAATTGGGCCCACTCAGTACACAGGATACACTCACAATTTGTTGCACCATCAGTGCTTGGCAAACAAACAGGGATCAGGAGTAGAACAACAGAAAATCTCTCCAAGTTATGCAAGCCACTTTTTCAAAATAGATAGTACTCACAGTCACATTAAGAGTGAGGATGATTGAAATAGGCACTTCAAAGCTCCCTATCAGTACAACATTAGCCATGCCACAATGCTTCAAGCAGGTCTCTTGGTCTTGAACTTGGTACCCAAAGGGGGGGATGGGCCCTGATCACTGGCCTCTGGACTCTCCTTATTATTATTTATTTATTATCTCTTTTTTATACTGTGCTCTTTAGAATCAGTGTGGTTTACAGGTATACTAACAGGTACTTTTTTAATCCCTTGTCCCTGAAGGGCTCACAATCTAAGTGTACCTGAGGCAATGGAGGGTTAAGTGGCTTTCCCAAGGCCACAAGGAGTGGCCATGGGACTAGAGACCCTAGTCCCTCTGGCCTGAAGTTGCTTGTCCCCATGTGGGAATTGAACCCCCAGCCTTCTGGCCTGAGGTAACCTGTCCCAACCACTGAGCCACTCCTCCCTCCTTGCTAGCAACATTCACACTCCCCAGCTGGATTCAAAATAGGTGGGGGGGGGGGGGGTGTGCAGCGAACCAAGCCACCCCAAGAGGTCAATCCAATGCATTAAAGCCACAACTGTAACATGGCCTGTGTCAGACATTAAGTGAGGCTGTGTTCATCACACCAACCTTTCCCGGAGCGCCTGCATCGCAATCCATCCAGCACCACAGAGCCACTGCCATCAAAAAGGCTCTCCAAATCTCTCAATGTCCCGAGGCAGAAAGAGCTACAGGTTCAGGTGGTCATCTTGGAAAGAGCTTGCAAGCGTCCCCCCCCCTCCCCCAGCACAACGAAGGTTGTTTATTTATTTATTATTTAACAATTTTTCTATACCGCTTTTCTTGTATTCAAAGTGGTTTGCATTGAACATTGAACAATAAACAAGGAAGATTACATAGAACAAGGTCATTAAACATGGCGAGAAGGGGTTAACAATATTATTTACATGATTTTTTGTAGTTATTATATGGTAAGGATTGAGACAGATTATAAATACTGGTTGTTGTAGGTGGGGTCAGATTTCATTGTAGTGGCTGTGTTTCTCATTGTGGTTCTGCTTCTGGTCCGTAGTACTCTGAAAAAAGGTGTGTTTTTAAGGCTAAACGAAAGTCCCATAAGTCATTGGTGGTTCTTATTCTTTCTGGGAGTGCATTCCAGAGAGATGAAGCATATATTGAGAAGGCTGTTTGACAGGTTGTTGTTGATGAGTCTTCCACCAATCTTCACATCTTGATTGTCTTCATGCAGTCCCACCTTTCTGATGGTTTGTTCTGCATATAAATTAAATTGGTGGGAAGGGGAGGGGGGGAGTATGCAGCATTGTCATACACCTTTGCTGATTTTAAACTTTCTGCTTCTTGTTCAGTTCAAATTGTTGCTTCTTGATCAATGTAAAGATTGTGCATATACCCATGCTTCTTTATGTGGCCCAGAGTTTTCATTATTCATACAATCAAAGACCTTGCTGTAAGCAATAAAACACATATAGATATCCTTTTTGTATTTTTTTGTCTTTTCAAGAATCCATCTCACATCCGCGATGTCTCTCATTCCTCTTCCTTTCCTGCTTGCACATCAGGCAATTTTCGTTCCAGGTATCGTTGAAGTCTCCACTGAATGATCTTGTGTCAAATCTTGCTCGCATGTGGGATCAGAGTAATTGTGCATTATTATTATTATTATTATATTATTATTATTATTAAAACTTACTATACAACTCTGGCTGGGTAGCATTCAAGTAAATATTAAAATAAGGAAATTAAGAAAGGAATTTCAGACAGGAAAGAAAGATGAGCACAAAGACAGTAGAAGTGACCTCCCACACTAGGCTAGGTAGGCCCCAAAGGTTGCGTATGTATGTGGGGGTGAAGAGAATTCAAAAGAGAAGGGACCAAGACTTAGATAGCCGCATGTCTAGATGCTTCCATGTGAGCAGTAGAAACAGAAGGAATAACATGATGGTTTACATTCTGAGACTGGAGCACTCGTGGGGGACAGTATGGATTCAGCAATGCAGAAAGATAAAGAGGAAAACCCGTGTAAAAGGCCTTATGAGCTAATACAAGGACTTTAAAGTGAAATCTGCAGGGAAAGGGGAGCCAACGGTAATGAATAAATAATGGAGAGACATAATCTTACCAAGAAGCATGTGCCAGTAACTGGATTGCTGTGTTTTGTAAAAGTTGTAGTTTTTTGAAGTTCATGGAGCAAATATCACAGTAAATGTTGTTACAATAGTCGATGCAAGATATGACAAAGGTGTAAATGAGAGAATGCAAAGCATCAGTAGTAAGCAGAGATCGAACTGAGCACATTTTGTTTATCCAAAGAAATGAGGATCGAACTGTCGCTGCCACAGTCAGTAAGGTCACCTTTCTTCAGTGTTGGTATGAAGACAGATCTTTTCCAGTCACTTAGCCATGATGTCTTCCAAATTTCCTGGCAAAGCCTTTTATTGTAAATATGGTAACAGCTGCATCTGATTGCTGTAATACTTCTATGGGAATGCCATCAATGCCTGATGCTTTGTTCTTTGATAATACTTTCAGTACTGCCTTGTCTTCTTTCATGACCAACAGTTCCTGAAAAGTACGAGGGTTATTTTTAAAGTAAGGTCCGATTGGCTGTAGCTTTGTGAATTTTTCCCCCCTGTAGAAACAAGCATGCGTGCTGGCTCCTGGCATGCCTTGTGCAAAAGCAGATGCCATTTGCAGTCATAGTGTCACTTTGTACAGTTTATACTGAGACGTTAAAATGTTTAAGACAATTGAGCAGCCCTCCGATTGTGAAATACGGTCTGTGATTCGGTTTTTGAAAGCAAGGACCATGTCATCAGTGGACATTTATCTCCAGATATGTGAGGTGTATGGCTCCAATGCGATGAGTGACAGCAAAGTGCGTAAATGGGTGAGATTGTTCAAGGACGGGCGGGACAATGTCCATTAGGAACCGCGATAGGGTTGACCTTCAGTAATCACAGAAGATTTGGTGCACATAGTTGATGCAAAAATTCATGAAGAACTGCGATTCACAATTTCCACTTTGTCACTGAAATTTCCATAAGTTTCAAAGTCAGTGCTATACAAAATCGTTTCTGAAAAATTGCAGTTCAGAAAACTGTGCTCGTGATGGGTTCCCAGGCTGCATTTTGAGGAACACAGTTGCCATAATCTTGCGTGTTGAGATTGTCTCTTTGGCTTTCACTTTGACTGGAGATGATGTGTGCCTCCATTCCATTGACTGCCGCGTTGATTCTGGAGTCATGTGAGAAACCCATGTCTCGTCCCCTGTGACAATGTAGTCCAAAAGTTCATCTCCTTCCTCATTGTATCGGATCAAAAATGTCAAAGCACTAGCCATTCTCCTTTTCGTTGTTCCTCGGAAAGCAGCCTGAGAACCCATCGTGAGCACAGTTTGTCCCGCCCATCCTTGAACAATCTCACCCATTTATGCACTTTGCTGTCACTCATAGCCTTGGGGCCATACACCTCACATATCTGGTGATGAATGTCCGCTGATGACATGGTCCTTGCTGTCAAAAACTGAATCACAGACCGTATTTCACAGTCGGAGGGCCGGTCAATTGTCTTAAACATTTCAACGTCTCAGTATAAACCGTACAAAGTGATGCTACGACTGCAAATGGCATCTGCTTTTGCACAAGGCATGCCAGGAGCTGGCACGCATGCTTGTTTCTACAGGGGAAAAAATTTACAAAGCTACAGCCAATCAGACCTTACTTTAAAAATAACTGTACATAAGATATAACATAATGGGTCAGACCAAGGGTCCATCAAGCCCTGTATCCTGTTTACAACAGTGGCCAATCCAGGCCCCAAAAGGTATACAGATTCCTTGCTGCTTGTCCCAGGGATAAGCAGTGGATTTCCCAGTCCTCTTTAATAATGGTTTATGGACTTTTCCTCCGGGAACTCATCCAAACCTCTTTTAAACCCAGCTACACTAACCGTTTTTACTATATCCTCTAATAACAAATTCGAGAGTTTGAATATGCATTGAGTGAAAAAATATTTTCTCTGATTAGTCTTAAAGGTCATAAGGTACAGAATGAAATAGCTGTTGATCAACTTGATTTTATGGTATAATGACTCTGTGCATTCTTTCCACCTTATCTTGATCTTCTCAGAATCATTCAAAATTTATTTATTTTATTTATCGTTTCTTATATACTGCCTTTCATGATATCAAGGCAGTTTACATTGAACAAACTGAAATTACATTGAACAGGGCATTATAACTTGGAAATAACTATTTTACAGGGAACATGGGCAATGGAGGGTTAAGTGGCTTGCCCAAGACCACAAGGAGCACCTGTGGGACTAGAAACCCCAGTCCTTCCAGCCCAAGGTTTATGACCTCTTGTGGGATTTGAACCCCTGACCTTCTGGCCTGAGGTAACTTGCCCCAACCACATGGATCTTTGAGCATCTTTTAGCATTCCAATTTGAGACTTGAATTTTCTTTCTAACTCTCATAGCTTTAGGATAGCTGATCTTGTTCTTCCTCTAATAATTCCTGATTCTATTCCTTGCATGCGTCATTGTAGTACTTGTCTCATCTTGCTGTATGTCACAAATCTCTGTTAAGTTTTTGATTACTTCTCTTTCTCCTCTGTTTTATCTACTCTGTGTTTCTGGACAATTTTCAGACTTTCTTCGGTCATCCATTTTGGCTATTTTTGCTTTTTCACCTGTAGTAGAGACTTCTCCCTTTCTTTGAGCATGACTTTCTCAATGTCATTCCATACCTCTTCTGGTGTTCTGTCATTTGTATCCAAAGCAATGAATCAATTTCACAGGCAGTCTTTAAATTCTAGTGATTTATTTTTAAGATAATATTTTGTAAATATTTATGAGTGGCTTGCTATTTTACAGCTTTAGCTTGAATTTGCATACTAGTTGCTGGTGATCTGTACCATAGTCAGCTTCAGATTTTGTCTTTTTTGATGTTACTGAGCTTTTCCATTACTGACTTCCACAGATGCAATCAATTTGATTTTTATAGTATCCACTGGGCGAAGTCCATGTATATAGTCACCGTTCATATTGCTGGAAGAAGTTGTTTGAAATAAATAAGTTGTTGAGATAAATAACAATAATTAAGTTAGAAGGTCGTTAGACATCTAAATAAATGCAGCAGATTGCATCAGACACTGAATTTGTCACGTGTTGACATTTGTTGTACTGATGAAAGACAAAAGAGAAGCAAGCTCGTTTGTGTGCACCCTCATGTGGGTCTACGACAGCTCATCATGGCCAGCTCAGAGGAGCCATCTCAGTGAGGGCCAACTCAGCGCAGCCAACTGAGTGTGCCACACTGAGTTGTCCTAGACTTATTACTGGTCACATATATGAGGTGACATGTGGAAATGTCAAAAAAGTGCAATAGTAAATACAATAGTAAAACCTCCAAAACATTTTATTAAGCTATCTGATCATTTTGGATTTGTTAAATGAAACCTGGAACGGCCAAAGTGTAATAGGAAAACATCAAAAAGGTTTTGTTATTCTATCTGATATGAGCTATGGCACGCAAGTATCCTATAGGGCATCTAGTGTCATAATCTGACACAATCTTTGAAATACATTGATGAGCTTTTTGGTATTTCCTCAACTTGGTTGGAGGACTGTGCACTGAGGATTGCACAGATTCCACATAGACGGAGGAAACAGAGGAGATTGTCTACCGTTTCCTCTCCTATTTGGGTGACCGATGTAGCTGTCCTCAAACAAGGTGGAAGAAACAGCTTTTTAAAGTTCACCCTTAAAGCCAGCTGTTGTGGCCGCTGAGTTGGCATGCACTGAGTTGGCCCACACTGAGTTTTCCGCTCTGATTTGGCTGCTCTGAGTTGCCCACTCTGAGTTGGCTGCACTGAGTTGGTCACTCTAAGTTGGCTGCTCTGAGTTGGCCTTGCTGAGTTGTCCCATTCCCCCCTCACGCATATCTGGATGAGTGCTGAACTCTTCAACTGAGCTTGGCTCAAGAGTTTAACTCTACCTCTGCCATATTTATATCATCCACCTTGCACTTTAATCCCAGTAGGAGTTAGGAAATTTTAACCAGCAGCACAGAACAACCTTGTGAGCAGTTAGGAATTGATAGCAACTTGCATGTCTCCAAAAGCCTTTGATCGTCCTTGCATACACTGTATTCTCCATCAGAGGGTCTGGGCTTTAAACTTACCTGAGATAGGACAGTTCCTTCGTGATTCTTTGGTGCCATTTACTTTGCTGTCATTAGTCTGCTGATTCTCTGTTTCTGAAAAGATCTGTAGGAGAACAGCCTAAGTCATTTTTAAAGGAACTGTTTTCTGTCTGAACCAAGAAAAATGGATTCAGAGCAAAGCATTATAGGGCTGTGCTAATGTGTTTTGGGGTTTTTTAGCTGGCATCTGCCTTTGACACAGTAAATCACTCAATTTTGTTGTCAGGTTTAAGGGAAATTGAAATAACAAATAAGGTTAATGAGTGGTTTTCTTCATTTTGTTCTCTACTTTTCAGGTAAGGGAAGGGCAAGATGTTTCAGTTTGGTTACTTTATAACCAGGGAGTATTTTTAAGCAGGAGTCTGTCTTATCTGGATGTTCAGTTTAGGCTATATGCGAATGACCTAATGGTACATTTTCCTTTCTCTGCTTTGTCTACTGTTCTTCCCAGTTCCATTCTATAGGGGATTAAGATGATTTTAAAATAGTGGGGAGTAAACATTTGCTGTGGGATGGAGGAGTAGCCTAATGGTTAAAACAGCAGGTGAAGAACATTGGAAGCCGAGTTTGCATCTCAGTACCAGTCCTTCAGAGTAGAGGAATAATCTAGAGGATAGCACAATGCTTTGTCGACCAGGGTTTGATTCCCACTAGCACTCCTTGTAGACTTGGGCAAGTCACTTAACTCTCCATTGCAACAGAAGAAACTACTTCTGGTCATACCACCAAGAAGACCCAGGAGTTGCTAAGTCAGCATTGACTCAGACACACATTACATTAGCACTCCTTCTGAGTTTGGACAAATTACTTAATCCTCTATCACCTGAGGTACAAACTTAAATTGTACATCTCCTGCAGACAGGAAAATGCTTACAATATCCAAATTTAACTTGCCTTGAACTTCTGAGAAAGGCATTAGATATGGGCATTCCATTCCATTTTCCCCCAAAATGAAATAAACATTGTTCTTGATTCTGATTTTAGTTTTTGGCCTCAGACTAATCTACAATGATAGTCAATTGAATGAAAAACAGCTGGAAAAAATAGCAAAATACAGTGATTTACAAACTGAAGTAGCAAGACTTTCGAGGAAAAAAAATTGATGGAAATAACAATTTTATTTATTTATTTATTTATTTAACAATTCTTATATACCGCACTATTTGTTATCAGTGTGGTTTACATTTAACAAAGAGTTTTCAGATCAGAGATAGATTGGATCTTTAAGAGCAATATTGACTGGTGTGATACAGCGGGCCCTCTTCTGGAGAGAAAAATAGTTTTGAAGTCTGAAAGAAAAAGAAATTGCCTGCAATTTCCAGAGGATTCACCTAGAGGGAGCAGGAGAGTTAGGACAGAGACCACAGAACCACGCCCTAGTGGGCAGGACTCATGTTCCAAAAGCTCACATTTAAGAGGAAGCAAGCAAGAGTCAGGAGGAAGCTTATCTGCTAGGAGCTTACCTGCAAGAAGCTCAGCTGCTAAAACCTCATCTGCTTGGAGAGCTACTACTCAGGGAGCTGTGGAAAGATCACCCTCACCAGTTGGGAGAGACCAAGCGAGTGCGTGTTCCAGAGAAGGACCAAAGAGATGCTATGAAGGTACTAGCCCAAGAGTGGGATCTAGGTCGCAAGCAAGCCTGAATAAAAGGACAGGGTGGGAAAGGAGAACCAGTCCTGTAAGGGAGAGGACAGGCCGAGAAGGCCGAAGCCGAACCAGGCCGGGCCCTGAAGCCCACAAGAGAACAGGCCTCAAAGGCCAGAGGAGGAAAGACTGGGAGAGCAGGAGGAATATACCTGAGAGCACTGATACTGAAGGCAGCAGCCAAGGTAGGCCTCCAGCCTTGCCCCAGAGAACCAAACGGAAACCTAAAGGTAAAGCTTTTAACCTTTGTTATTGTGTGCCTGAAGTCAAGCTAAGAGAAGAATCCTGGGAAGGTGGTTCTCCTTATCTAAAACAAGAGCCAAAGCAAAAGTTAAAAGATAGTGTGAGAAAGAAAAGAACTTTTAGAGGAAAACATTATAGAGAGAATGTTTTTAAACCTCTAGAGCAAGAAATGCCATTTTGGTATTCCACCACGCAGAACCGTGGGCCCAAACAAACTGCCAAGCCTTGGGAAGCAGTGAGACGAACTCACATGAAGGACACTTACCTTGATCCCTCAGAGCAGTCAGAGGAGGCCATGCAGGTGGAATCTGTGCAGGAGGACATTGATAGTCCTATGGAATGTATATACTGTGCTGGAAGTGATATAGAGGCGTTCCAGAGTTCATTGAGTGAATGAAGCAATTTGCTATTGGATGTTTTTGACACTGTGAAGTTAACAGTTTTTGGTTATTCCATCTCTTACTTTCAAAATCTGCTGTAAAGACTTGTTTTGCTACGTACCGGAGTGTTTATCCTATGTTATGAACCCTTAGTGCTAAAAGGGGAAAATAAAGCCTTTTTCTTTTCCCTCCACTTTTTGTGCAAGACTGTAGTCTCTTTGAGAGTTGGCAACGAGTCTGGCACAAGGCTCTGGCCCTTGACCCTCGCACCTGGCCAACCTTGATTACAAACATCTTGGTGACCCCCTGTCCCAGCTCTTCGGTGGAACCACTACGCCGCCACCAGGGGGTGCTGTGCGACCGGGGAGCGTCACACTGGGTTTCCAAAATATTTGTAAACCTTAAATTTAGAAGACATAGCCCTTTCAGTTGTGCAGAAAACAACACTACTTGAAACAGCACATATTTTGCACTGATTTCTCCATGATTCCCAGGTCTTTGGATAGGACTTGAATTAATGGAGTTAGAACCAGTCCAGGGCACAATTAAGGCATACGCAATCCAGACTTGTGCCTAGTACCCAAACGTCTAGGAGGAAGAATCTCAGTTGTATAATTCAATGGCTCCCAAGGCAGATTCTTACCCTGGTGAGATTATCTTGGGGTGGAGGAGAAGAGCCACTACTACCTCTAGTGGTCTGTCTATTCTCCTTACTCCCTATGCATTGTGCTCCAGTTAATAGGAGTCAGTGAGCAGCTGTTCTTACCTTTTGCTTCCTCCTGTCAGTTTTCCTCTGCAGTGAGAACCACCTGGGGTCCCATTTATAGGAGTTTTAAATGTATTTATATTATGAAGGGGTTGGGGGAGCTTTAAGCTTGTTTTCTTAGGGCCTTGAAAACAGACATTGCTTTGAGTAACCAAAATTAGTTGATGCAGATGGACACAGAGTTGTTGTAGCTTTTATAGCCTTGATAGACATTAACCAAGAAAAACACAAAAATACCCAACCAGGTCAAAACCTAAACCATAATAAGAAACCCGGTCTATGAAAAGAAACCACCAATCAAATTTCATACTTTTTTTGTTGGAAAAGCCATCACAGTAAAGAGGACATCACCTCATACCGCTGCGGCCCGTCCATTTTAATCAGAAAAAGCTTTATATCAGTTCATAACGGCTTATATTTTACTTAGCTGAAAAAAGGCTGTTCTGAAATTTCCACTAACGAAATCGTATAAGCCGTTATAGCCGACATTAAGACATTTTATAAAGGACATCCAAGTCAAAAAATCTGAAAAAAGCAGATATGTCCACGTTTAGGCATAATTTCACAAACTTGGACATGCCCAATATGGACGTCTATGGAGACATCTACACAGACATCCCCAGAATAGAATTTCAGGATGGGGACATCTAATAGCCTAATGGTAGGAGTAGTGGGTTGTGCTGCTCCTTGTGAACTTGGGCAAGACACTTAATTCTTCATCTTCTCTACACTCTTTGGATGTTTTATGGCCAAAATAAGTATTTTCCTGATGCCTAGTCCTGCCTGGAGCAGGTGTAAACTTGGACACAGTCACAACCTCCTGACTTTTCTGAAATTGGGCATTGAGCAGGGATGTCTAAGTCCATTCCACTTCCCCAGACATTCTTCTGCCATGCCCTCTGCCTACTTGGATGTCCCCACACGGGAAGCCATTTATAGAATGTCTCCATTATTTGGATGTCCAAATTGCATCTAAGGCTTTTAAATATGACTCCCATTGTATTCACTCAAAAAGCATTTGCTGGTCAACAAGGTGTCTCTGTCTACACAGGTCTCTCATTACCATAGTTCTGCTGTGAATAAGTTTGGCAAGGAGAAACCAACTTCTAATTTGACAGTCCTGTACCCATGCACTGTGGTCAAGCCAATCATATTTTCTGCTTTTGGATCATATGCATTTACATGAAGAAACTGATAAAGATAATAGAGGTCTTAAACAGAGACTAAGAAGTAGAGGAGTGGCCTAGTGGTTGGGACAAGGTACTTCAGGCCGGAAGGTCAGGGGTTCAAATCCCATGAGAGGACAGCAACCTTGGGCCGGAAGGACTGGGGTTTCAAGTCCCACAGGTGCTCCTTGTGGTCTTGGGCAAGCCACTTAACCCTCCATAGCCCATGTTCCCTGTAAAATAGTTATCTCCAAGTTATAATGCCCTGTTCAATGTAATTTCAGTTTGTTCAATGTAAACTGCATTGATGCAGAATAGCATGGTATATAAGAGAATGTAAATAAATAAATAAGAAAAGGGCTGGAGCAGGGGTCCATCTGCACATATGTCCTGGCATGCTGCCTCTGGACTATTGTGGGATTTAACTGGAACTATAAGTGTCCTGAGTCTGCCTTATGGGAATGGTTCTGGGCTGCATTCCTATTAACAGACTGATCAGCAGGCCTTGAAATGACAGGCCCCCTTGTGCAAAAGACAGACACATGCTTCCAAGTTGCAAACAGTAAGGCTGGGCTAATTCAGTCTTTTACACTGTCCATTTAGACTGCAATGCAACTATTAAGTGCAAGTTTTGGCTAATGTGAGCTAATGGTACTTCAAGATTGTGATACAGAACGTATAGAAAACAGTCTGATATGAAATGAAAACAACTTCTAACATAATCTGTACCCATTATGAGCGATTTCCTGCCCTAATAAATCTTTAGTAAAGCAAGATAACTCCAGAGAACCTTGTTGTCTGATGAAATGCATTCACAATTGGTAGTTTGGCAATTTGCCCTACAGTTCGCTGTAGTAGGATCATTGTCGTTTGAACAAAGGACTCATCATGCAACCCTGAGATGGTTTAGAGATAAACTGGAAGAAATTTGGAAGGGACTTACGTAAAGTTAAGAAAATGTGTCTTGTTCTATTGTGGATAACTCTTTTTTTAATAATTAAGTGCTAGTCTGATATTGATAGCGATTGGAAAGGAGACGGAAAGGGATTGTTGTAGTGATGGGTAGGCCACAATGATTCTACCTATAGCAAATTGGTTATGTTGGTAAGGGGGTGCACAAGCTAGTTTACCATTTTGGGGATTCCAGTACATGTTGTGCATACCATTAATCCTGCTTTACTGTTAAGTGTTGAGTCTCATAGAAACTGGTTAGGCCTAGGGGAAAATACAGGAAGCGCGAGAAGGAAGCTCGGCACCTTCAGGCGCTGGGTGGGGAGGAGGGAGGTTATGAGAAAATTCCTTGTAATGCCTGCGATTTAACTTTTCCTTTTGATAATACCAGGTGGGCAAAAAATAAAATGTGGAATTTTAAGAAGGGACGTCTAGGAAAAATTTGGGATGTCCAGGAGCAGAGCGCTCAAAAATCTAGGGGAGTGGCAGCAATGAAAGGAGGCACACATTAGTGCCTTCTGAAATTGCTACGTCTGCACCCCTGGGTACATGCACAGGTGTAGGCCAATTTTACAAATGTGGATGCCCCTGAATTGCATGGCCTCAGAATTGGGTACTTGGATGTGCTGGCAGGGATATTTCAGAAGGGAGGCGTCTGTGCTATTTGCACTTCCTGGCTAGCCATTTAAAATACTCAGGCATGCAACATCTGGCCAGTAATGACTGGAGTATATATTTACACTCAGGTTTCTGTGGTTAGGAGATAATACTTGTGTCAATGAAAGCACATTATGTACTTTCCGCTGGAAGAATTACATCGGTGAAATAAGCACTTTTTTCCACCTTATTCATCATCAGGAGCAGGAATAGGCATAGATGTCTCACCAACCAAGACCTGACTGTGCCATTCTGAAATCGCACTGTGCCAAGTATCTCTGTTGCTCGGCTCAGGCCATGCCTCTACCACACCCCCGTTTTACATGGACGTTTGTGCACTTCAAAAATGGCCCTGGGGACATCTCTAGGCATTGCATGTCTAAGTGCCCATTTCAGATGTCGAACTCACGAATAGGGTTTCTAAAATCTCCCCTAGATGTGATTTTATATAATTTGATGGTGGACCATAGATTGAATTTTATGACAATTACTAAATCATGGCTGAAAGATAGGAAAACAGTCCTTCAGGTTATCCATTTAAATGCCCTTAAGATGTATAGGGAACTGATTTACAGGGCCATTTTTTATTGGAGGAAGCAAATAAAAAAGGTTGAACATTTATTCATAGGCTCGCACACAGGCATTATGCCCCAGGTGGCAATGATCTCCAATTACTAGAGCTCCAGGGTCTTACTGGGGAAGTGACCCTGAAGTTACCCAAGTTGGTGGTTTTAGGAGACTTCAACAATAGGAACAATAGGATGAGATTATGATTTTATCAGAGCAACGAAAGATTGAAACTTCAGCCAACTTTTAAATGCTCCTACTTATGCAGCTGGTACAGCTCTTGATTTGATTTTCATGTGTAGCTGCAGACATTGCAATCTGTTTCTTTGAATTATATGTTTTCTGTTCCTTGATTGGATCATTATGTGTTGTTCCATCTTCAGTACAATAGATCTGTTTCTGAGCCATGTAATATCAAAAAACTAGTAAGATTAGGAAAAGACCTGGATCCTACTAGGTTAATAGAGTTAATTGAACTTGATTGCACAAAGAGTTAATTGAACCTGATTGCACAAATATGGACACATTTGTGCATAACAGGGATTCCAGGTTGAGTGCAATAATTGACAAATTACACCAAAGTTACCCTCTGGTTTACTGAGGAATTGAGCTTTAAAGCAGGAAAATAGAAAGTGGGAGAGGAGATGGTGGAAGAATAAAGAAGAGGCAGATAGACTGATATTGATAAAACAAGCAAAAGCCTATAAAAAACAATATGAGAAACTAGAAAGGACTACAGTATGTGGAAAATGTGACTGCCTTTTTATATAGTTAGCCCAGAGAGCTCTTTTCTGGACATTAATGCCAGGGGCTAGAGAGAAATTTACTCCATCACTCAAATTATGTAGCAATTTTGCTGGGTTCTCTAGAGACCAAATTGAGCAGATCTGTCATGAATTTGCAAATGTGACCCTAAATTTTATGGAAGATGATGGTTCTGTGAATTTGAAAGGGCAGAGCAAGCAGGCATGGCTGGTGCGAGGGCTCTGGAATAGGTAGAGCTTTTTCATTAAATGAGTAGCATTTGGTGATATTAGAATATTGTTGGTCCACTTTGGTTAAAGCAACAATAACAGGTGTAGTAAGGTAGCAGAACCATAATGTTACTTCTGCTTCAAACTCATGTATCTTCACAAACACCTTAAAAAGATCAATACTACACTTCTTCTTGGAAAGGCCAGACTTAGACCCATGTTGTTTTCAGCCTATCTCTACTCTACCATTTTTAGGTAAATTGATAGAGAAGGTTGTGACTTGGCAACTTTTGGTCTTTCTGGTAGAAACATCTGTATTCAGCATGTTTAAGTCTGTTTTTTGGGAAACTCATGATACAGAGTCACTTTTAGTGGCATTGTTGGGCTACTTACATTTATTGAAGGATAGGAATGGTGGCTTGGCAGTGATTCTATTGAACCTGCAGACCACCTTCGATATGGTTAACAAAGAATTACTTGGTCGATGGCTGGGGTGGCAGGTTTAACATGAAGCTGCAAGGGGGTAAACAGAAAGGCAATGTCAGGAAACACTTTTTCACTGAAAGAGTGGTGGATGCTTGGAATGCCCTCCCAATGGAAGTGGTGGGGGCAAACACAGTGACAGAATTCAAAATGGCATGGGGCAGACACAGTTGATCCCTTTCTGGCAACAGGATAAAATCAAAATAAGCATAACTATCTCTTATATGTAAACAAATAGGGGTGACCTACACGGAGCGGTGGGTACACCCCTAAACAAAAGCATGGGGAGGGGTGACCTGCACAGAGCAGCAAGTGCACCTACTCTTGCCGCCTTGCTTGGCAGACTAGATGGACCATACTGATCTTTATCTGTCGTCATATACTATGTTACTATGTTACTTGCTCAAGGCCACAAGGACTGCTAGTGGGAATTGAACTCTTTTTTCGGTGTACAAATCAGTTCTCTAACTATTGGGCTACTCCTCCACTCCACTTACATTTGCACTTTGTCTTTACCAAGCACACATTTTTCTGGGTTAATTATGCACATACACATCTATTTAAAAAAAATACGTGCATAAATGTAGACCCCTCCTCAGATGCACGCCAGGAAAGCCTTCACACAGTTCCATTAAAGTTCTGCAGGAACAGGCTGTATATGCTTAAACAACCATCGAACAAACAATTGTATAAGCATATACAGTAATTCCACCTATAAAGCACTGCTTTTACACACAGAAATAGCCTTAAAATCAGCAACCCTATACATAATGTGGCATTTTGTAATTGTCAAGGTTTGTCCAAGTTTTTTTTGCATAGTTGTGTCAAATATTGTTTTATGTACAGTCATTCGCTGTGAGTCAGCACTGAAATAACAACAAAAAAAATTAAATTAAATAAATATGAACTGGGCTTTGAAAATAATTGGGAGGGTACTGAAAGCTTCCAAGGAAGATCTAGATGAAGCTAAATTAACTTAATCTAATTAAATAAATGTGAGCATGGGATGTAATAGCAGAACCAAAAAGAAATCAAGTTGTTATTGACACCACCTTTTCAATCCACCTTTTTCCTTCTCCTTTCCCTAGTCTCTACTTCCACCTAAAGTCTCTACTACTTCTCTCCTTCCCATCGTCTTTTCTCTTTTCTGCACTCTCCTCACCCACCTGCCTGCCTCCTTCCCTACATTTCCTACCTTTCTCCTGCATTCTTTAATCCCTCTTTCTCTCTTTAGTTGCTATGAGGAAGAAAGCTGCTCTATTGCTGGTATTGCTAGAATAGGTGTTGCTAAGAAGCATAACAGGAATAATGACTTTATAGTTCTCTCCCTGGGCTGCTGATGCATGGAGAAGGCTTTAAACAGACAGTTCAGTTATCCTTTTACAGTCTTTTATTTCTTAATCATTGGATAGAACAAAACCTTGAGGCATGTTGTGCTCCCTAGTACCTAGTTAATAAATTGAAATCTAGATATAATGGTACCATCAGCAATTTGCTTGATAATGGCTTTCCTTCTATAGAGGAGATGAGGTCCATTCCAATTTGCAAAATGTGAACCACATGTCCAGGTCTCTCTGGATTCTTTTTCATTTCCTTATCCATATCTTCACTGTTTTTACACATCCTCATGTCCTCTCAACAAAACAGAGACACACAATTTTTAGACATCATTTTCCTCTGGTTAACTACTTTGAAAATTGCCCTTCCCATTTTGCATTTACAGCATACCTTGAACTGGTGTTCCCTAGAGCATCAAGTCTCAACCTGTCCGTCACACGGGGAGGTGTGTCACTGGCCCAGCATGATACCTGACTTAATCTGTGATCTCCACCATCCCCTGCTGATAAAACAAGATGCTGTGTTCTCTTCTACCTCTGGCACCTGAATGGGAAATGGCTGACAGCCTGGGTGGAACATGAAGTGTTCAGCCTCCAAACCCCCCCCCCATGACCTGGAAGTGACCTTGCCGCATGTGCTGATAGGCTGGGCAGAATGTGAAGAACTCAACATCCAGCCCCTCTCCCCGAGACCAAGAGTGATCATGCAGCATGTGTTTACTCGGGGTAGTCTCTCCAAATAGGTTAGTTTTGCGCGTACTATGGCAGTCATGAACCTCACTTCTAAGCCAGGGTATGTGGAATATGATCTTAATCTCTCAAATTTACTGCTAATGCTCGGCGTAATACTTGCATCGTGCCAAAGAGAGCCTCCTGCTGGAGTTCATAAGATGTAACATGGATGGGTAGTTTTCAAGATGTGCTTGGAAATTCTTTTTTATCAGGCCTGTGGCTCCCAGTACAATGGGAAATATTTCTGTATCTTTCTGCCACATTTCTTGGTCTCGGATTGCATTTCTTGATACTTCAAGATCTTCTCCCTCTCCACGCGATTCACAGAATAGTCACTCGGTACCGACACTTCTATTATCAATGCTGTTCTGGTGTTCTTCTCCTTTACCACTATGTCAGGTTTCCTGGCATCCAGTTTCTTATCAGTCAGTATTACTACTACTACTACTTAGCATTTATATAGCGCTACCAGTCATATGCAATGCTGTACAGCACAGACATGTAAGAGACAGTCCCTGCTCATCCGAGCTTACAATCTAGTTAAGACAAAACAAAACAAAAACACACGGAACACGGAAGGTGTAGAAAAAACAAAACAAAGCACATGGAACATGGAAGGTGAGGCAGGGGTCGAACAAGGGAGAGAAAGGAGTTCAGGTGAGTCAAGATCTAAAGGCAGCAGCAAAGAGGTGAGTTTTTAACTTGGACTTGAAGAGGGCCAGAGAAGGTGCCTGGTGCACGGACACAGGTAATTTGTTCCAGGCATCTTCAGCAGCAAGGTGAAAGGAGTGAAGTCTGGAGTTAGCAGTAAGAGAGCGGTACATAAATAGAAGCAGTTTGCCAGAGGAGCGGAGTTCTTGAGGGGGGTTATAAGGGGAGATAAGAGGTGAAAGGTACTGAGGAGCCGCAGAGTGAATGCATTTATAGGTCAGCAGGAGAAGTTTGAACTGGATGACAAAGCAGATAGGGAGCCAATGAAGTGACTTGAGAAGAGGAGTAATATGGGCTTGATGAGGATGGCGGAAGATTAGTAGCACAGCAGAGTGTTGGACAGATTGAAGGGGAGTGAGATGATTCAAAGGGAGATGGCAAGGAGAAGGTTACAATAGTCAAGGCGTGAGGTGACTAGGGAGTGGATAAGCGTTTTAGTAGTATGTTCAGAAAAGAAGGGGCATGTATGGGAATGTCCCAGGTGATCATAACCTCTTCATTCTCTGTTATTCTCTTAGGGTCATGATCCCAGTGCTTTTCAGGGACAGTGATGTTACAGTTTTTACAGAGTTTCCAGTGGAGGAGGAGTGCTACATTGTTGGGCCTTTCTGTACAGAAATTTTCCGCCATCAGAGCTTCACAGCCTGCTATTAGGTGAGTCACTGTTTCCAGCTCTGTCTTACAGAATTGGCATATGTCTGTTAACTCTATCTACACAGAATCTCTCACTAAAATCATTGCCGCTTCTTCAAAAATCACTTGTACCTCTGATCCTGTCCCCTCTTAGTGGATTCCAATGGTTTCCCTGGTCCTTCTTCCTCAGATCCTCACTCTTTTTAACAACTGCTTGCGCTATGGCCCTTTCCCACACTGCTGGAAGACTGCAGTAGTCCGTCCTCCTTTAAAAAAACCCTTCTCTGGATCTCACTGTTCCTAATCATTATCATCTGGTCTCTAACCTCCCTTTCTTTCTAAAATCTTAGAAAAACTTGTTTTCACCCAGTTCTCAGATTGAAAATTACCTGTGTCCGTACTTGCCGTAAACCATTTTGTCCGTAATCTGCTGTCCTGGGCTGCAATTATCAATCTTTCATCCTTCGGTTTCAGTCTACCTCACCTAAACCATTCGTGTGTCCATTCTTGATCGACAAAAGGTTCTTGTAGTAAAACTATTTTTCACTGTATTTGTGCATTTGCCACTTGTTTTTCCTTGCCTGCTGATCTAATTCTTTGAAGAGTTTTTTCTCTTGTTCTGCAAATTCTGTTACTTCCTTTCCCATGCACGCCTGTGGATTCTCACTCATTCCTTCTAATCATCGGAATGCTTGCCCAAGTTTGATGATGGAGACAGATTCTGGACATTTACTTTCATATTTCAGCACTTTTTGTGTATTTGGATCTGATGATGCTGTCAGATAGGCTTGGGGGTCTACGATAGTAGCTCTTTAGGTGTAGTCAATCTCTATAAGTCATAGACCTCCTTCAGCTCTAGGGATGTACAATCTTGGCATACACTGATTCTTGTAAATTGCTTCATGAGCACGGAGGAGTCTTCTTGTTTGCACATCCTGTTTTTCAAGCTGTTTATGAAGCCAATCCACAATCCCAAAACTGTAGGAGAGTACAGGAATTGCCAGCTGATTGATGGCTTGTATCTTATTTTGTGATTTTAAAGCACTTTTCAATAACAGTTCTAATCTCCTGTAATATTCTTTACTGATCTTCTCTCTCAATAATTTCTGCTCTAGTGTCATTCCTTCCTCTATTCCAAGATACTTATATACGCCTTCCTGTTCAAGGTCCTTGATGTCACAGCCCTCAGCAAGGGAGATGTTTTTCGGTTTTGCTCAATTTTCCTCTGAAAAAAGTTGCCTTAGCACATTTGTCAAGGCCAAAAGTCATCCTGATGTCATCAGAAAAGCTTTTCACCACACAAAGCTGCTCTGCTAATTCTTGGTCACTGGAACTGTAGAGTTTCAGATCATCTACAAATAGCAGATGGGAAGTTGCTTCTGGGTTGGTACAGTCTTTTGAATTCAGGTTAAATCCATACTCCAAAGAGTTGATGAGAGCACTCATTGGATTAAGCACTAAACAAAACAGACATGGCGACAAGGAATCTCCCTGAAATATTTCTTGCTGGATCTTAATGTTAGGAATGATGTACTGACCATCTTCATATTTCAAAAAGAGTGTGGACTGCCACATTTTCATAGTGAACTTAATATACTCTATCAAACCAGAATTTATTTTATACATTTCAAGGCAATGTATTATCCAAGAGTATGGGATGCTGTCAAAAGCTTTTCTTATAAAAAAAAGAAAAAAATCCAAGATATCAATATCCCTGTTTAAAGTACATTTCCAAGTTTAAGTTACAATGTAAACCGCTTTGATTGAAATGATAAAGCGGTATATAAAATCTGTTAAATAAATAAATAAAACAATCAATCCATGCTATACTTAGCACTGGCCATAATGGCCTTATTCAATATTAACTGGTCTTTGGTTCCATATGCTCCTCTCTTATTGTCCTTTTGCTCTATCGCTATGTTGTTATTGAGCTTGATATGATCAGATATTCCATCTGCATTTATCGCAGTAAACAGCTTATAGATTGTAAGTAAGCAGGTTATTAGTCTATAATTTAGGAATGTTAGTTGGGTCTCTCTTCGGAAGGAGAAATGTACTTCCTGAAGTAAGCCATTGCGGTGTTAAATCCAGTCGCTCGAACAATTGATTTTTGCAGTTCACCAGGTCTTGGTGAAGTGATGTTAACTGTTTGAACCAAAAGTTGGTTACTCCATCTGGGCCAGGGCTCTTCCTGTTTGGAGCTCGTTTTAACCTGCTTTCCAGCTCTGCCTTTGTTACTACAGGCATTCCATAGGTTTGTTGTTTATTTTTTCTAAATGCTTCTGTATGCTGGGTAACCATTCTGCTTTGTGATTGTGCTGTAAAGAGTCGTCATATAACTTTCTCCAGAAGGTTTTGGTTTCGGCTTTGGTTGGAGGTGCTTTTACCATATTAATACTCTTCCCCAATTCCCTGTAGAATTGTTTTGGATTATCTCTAAATTGTTTATTCTGATATCTTTCTTTCCTCTTTTCTTCACATCTTCAAAGTTTTTGCGCTTCTGTCACTATTTTCAATTTATTGTTGGAACATATAAATTTGAAGTCTTCTTCTCTTCAGCTTGATATCTTGGATCTTCCTTAATATCTTTGATGATCTTAATCCTTTTAGATACCCATCCAGCAGGGATACCTCTGCACGCAATGATTGTATTTTTCGTTCGATGTGCTTTTTTGAAGGAGGAACTGTTATTGTTCTCTTTTTCTTCTGGCCTTGTACTCTAGATAGTAGTTTTCTTGCAGTAATAATTTTTGCTGCACAATATTGTATTCAATTAATTCCGGTGATGTCAATAAATGGTCCCTTTATACTGGATATGGCCTTGTTCATCTTAATTATCATACTTTCTAGTCTTAGGTGTTAAATTTAGATTGGGTAATCTTTCCCTTGCTTGGAACCCAACATATTCATTTCTTTCCATATGGACTAGGAGTTCAATCTTGAATTCTTCCACCTCTGGGTCTTTCTCTTCCCTTTCTTCTTCCTCCTTTGCTTCCTTCAATTCAGTTAACTTGTTGACCCTTCCTTTAATCAGCTCAAGCTCCTGCAGTTCAAAATCTCTCAACTCCATCTCCCCCTCAACCTCTTTTTCCTTTTCTGTGTCTTTCTTTCTTTTGGTACTGTCACCTAGGTCCCCTCCTCCCTGTATTTCTTTGTCCACGGAATCCCTTAGTTGCTTCAAGATGGTATCATTCACATACTTTTTCTTGATCTTTAAAATTAAAGATTTTAAATTTACATCTGTTACTTTTTGCAATTTTTCTAACAGCAATTTTCCTCTTTCTTCCAGCTTTTAGCAGACTCTCTGTGTATACCATCTTGATTTAAATATAGGATTTGTAGCATAAAAATAGCAGTACATTATCTCTTCTTTATCTGCAGAATTCCACTTAACTGTAGTTAATCCTCTTAACTTTTTCATAAATTTCTGTAGTTTATCTCCTGCCACAGTGGATCCATGAACAGGCTCACCATGGCCTTTATCTGTGGCAGAGATGAGATGTTATCTGCTTCTGCTACTATTGCAACCACTATCGTTAGTCCTAGTGCTTAATCTATGGGTGGGCACCTTTTTATCCTGGGCGACGAGCGGCCAGTATGTATTTTTCTTCTTTGTTCCTACTATACTTTAATTGTAGTGTCACCTTGCTGAGATTTGGTATAGATGTTATACAATGGGGTCACCACATGAAGGTACTCAGTAAGACTTGAGGAGGGAACTTTTTTCTCTCCCCCTAAGAGATGCACATCAATTCAACAACTGCTGCACACTCCTTTGACCCCTGCATTTACCCCTGTAGAGTTTCTCTTCTCCCTCTGGGAAGTGACATAGGGAATACTGTTTTTTGCCATGCTTTGGTCATCCTGCACTCATGATCCACTATCACTGTCTTCCTATTTCTTTCCGATTTTAAAATCCTGGTATTGGCCCATAAGGCTTTATAGACTGGTACTCCATTCTGTGCACAATAATCACACCTCACACTCCAGGACACTCACTTTGGGCCATTCATGAAAACTGTCTTTTGGTTCTACTTCCCTCATTGATTAGACTTGAATTCATGCAATGATCAGCATTTTTCTTAAGAGCATATATTCTACGGAATGAACTCCCACCCTTGCTAGGTTCTGAATCCACCCAAAGTAGCACTACAAACTCACCTATTCATCCTGAAGTTTGAGGCATGCAAACACTAGGCCAGATGGCAGACCAAAGCAGCGTTACGTCTTCCTACTTCCTTCTTCCTGTACTGTATCTGCTTGACATATAATTTAATTGGAGTTCTGGTGGTGGAAACGCTTGGCTCCTCACTCCTGAGGAAAGTGCCCAGAATGAGCAGAAATCCCTGTGCTATAAGTGGTCTGGTATGTTTCAGATTTTTTTCCCCAGTTCCCTCCCACACCACCAAGGAGGGAGAGAACAGATAGAGGCATAAGTCCATTCAGATCCCTGGGCAGGAGGAGCCCAAGGGTGATGTGGAGCCATGTGTGGAGGCCCATTGCGATGCCTGATTTGCATATCCATTGGATCTCATTTGCATAAATTGAATTTACTTTATATTAAAATGTATATGCTGCCCATCTAAAATCCTAGGCTTCCAAAGGTTCAAACACAATCTATTAAAACAGACATTACAATAAAATAACATAGCAATTATAAATCAAAATCAACTTAAAACCACTTTCACGCACCTACAAAAAACAAACCATTATAAATATATACATACCGGATTTGGTCAGTGCTACCATTGCATAACAGCACAAACTTCCAAAATTCAGACAACAAGGGACTTTGCTGGCTAGCAGTGCTGCCAACTGGGTATGTCCTTGTAAATACTGATGCCAAATATTTCTATATAGTTAAATTAAAGCATAATTACACATATGAATGTTATTTATTTACATTCTCTTATATACCGTGCTATTCTGCATCAGTGTGATTTACATTGAACAAACTGAAATTACATTGAACAGGGCATTATAACTTGGAGGTAACTATTTTACAGGGAACATGGGCTATGGAGGGTTAAGTGGCTTGCCCAAGACCACAAGGAGCACCTGTGGGACTAGAAACCCCAGTCCTTCCGGCCCAAGGTTGCTGTCCTCTAGTGAGATTTGAACCCCCGACCTTCCGGCCTGAAGTACCTTCCCCAACCACTAGGCACTCCATGTTGCATGAATGTTGCAGAACAAAACTGTCATTGAGGGCCCGATTTTCAAAAGAGCCAATATTTAAATGCCCCTCCAGCCAACCATAGTGTTTAAATATCATCAGGATATTCAGTGGGATTATCCGGATAGAAGCTGCCATGAATGTCCGGAGTAAGAAGCCCTAGCCGCACTAGTGCCCACTTTATCTGAAGAGCAGTGATTTTCAGTTGGCATTTTTCTGGAGAGCAATTTAGGCCTGCTTTTCATGTGGCCTACGTTATCCAGATAAGTGTCAGCGGAAAACTGCGCTATCTGGATAAGGCCGGTACTTATCTGGATAGCAACCGCATCATCCTCGCACCCTTGCATTAACTAGATAATGCCAAGGTGACCTGTGGAAATATTCAGCTGTACTGTCTGGACTGTGCTGCTAAATATTTTGGTCAGTACAATTATCTAGATAACCCCCCGTGGGCTAATCTCATAAGGGTTTTGAATATCGTCCCAAAAGAAATTTGATGCATCCTTGTAATAAAGGATACTTGGATACAAGATAATATTGAATGTCCAGATTAATTTTACCCCTGGTGGCTGGCATATAAAAAAACCCACTGACTGCCACATGCTCAATATTGGCCTGTATAATTTTTATGACCCTAATGAGATGACTGGCTTTTTACTGCAAAGGCTTCCCTCTAGCAATGGCAAATCATGTTTATTATTAGGATCTACATCTGACCAGCTCTATTTGTTTCTAAAAAAAAAATATGATTTTTGATGACTATTTCTGTGAGAGTGACATACCGGAGAATACAGAGGAGCCTAGAATCCTGAAGAAATAAAACAGAGGACCCCAAAAGAGGAGTACAGAGAAAGGAGAGAGAAAGAACAAGCTTGGTACCAAACCTTTGAGATAAGAAAACTGGGACTCTATCCAAGATAACAGTCCAGCTTTCAGGTTTGGATGCCAATGTCATACATCCAAATCTAGAAGTATTTTCACATTCATAGAGGTGAAAACAAGAAGACCTCAAATTCCAAAGGAAAAAAGCAAGTAATTTTTGAAAGTAAAATGTTTTCAAATAAATTTTGAAAGAAGCCATGCCTGGATATTAAAACCAATTCTTAGATGTACCAAATGTATTCCATGTGTAGCTGCTTATAACAATGACTACTGTAACTGAAGTAAGGATTAGAAGAAAGTACTGTTCAAGATACTTATAATGCTGTAAATTTCCTGTTAATTAGGAAGCTGCTTCATCTGAAATAGCATTAAAAAGCTATTACTATAACATAATTAAATTTCTATTAACACCTCTGGGACTGACTAGGTAAGTGTTTAAGCATAATCAGGATATTTTCTGGCATTAAATTGTAAATGATTAGTTCTTTCATACTACTGGGATATGATTCAGTTTGGTAGTCCCTGATTAAAGAATTATATCTTCCTCCTCTGCCGACCCTGCACTGTCCCTATCTCACCTTTCGAGGTTGAAACAAACACTTTTTGGCTATCTGTTCAACTGGTGCAATTATTTAATACCATGCTGTAGTTTGCCATTTTTGGAAAATATACTATAGTACCCCAAATTCCAAAATTACCAGTTAGCAGTGATCAATGCAATTTTTGAGAATGTATCTTTATAATATATAACATGTTTTCTAAATGAGAAGTACTTTTGTGTTCCATAATGGGAGAATAGGGAGGGTCCAAGTTTTACAAGAGTTCAAAGTCACATTTAATTTGGTTCCATCAGATAATTTAAAAAAAACCCAGCAGAAAAACCTTAACAAAAATCAGTAGCTTCATTTAAGGCTTTCAAAGCAAACAAACAAAAATAATGTCCAGATCAGTATTCAGTGGCACATATCTTGTTACCAGCAATGGCTGTCCGGATAAGTGTCGCTGACTGGGATAACCTTATAGACTGTCTTCACTTTATCTGGTTAATGCTGGGGAAGTCTGTGGATGGAGCGGGGGTGGAACTGTGTCCTAAGGCTACCCAGATTTGTCTCTCCAAAAACTGGATATTCAGTGCTGGCCACCGTCCGGATTCCAGGGCTAAATATCTCGGCTTTTTTTTTTAAGCTGTGATGGCCAATGTTTAAAAAAATGCTGACCAACATGGCTCAATATTGACACAAGCACATTTACTTTAATTGCAGAATGCCTAGGATGGTCATGTGTAAGACTGTTTTTTCCAGTTAGACCAGGTACAAAATTTCAATCACTTTTAGATATCTCGGTATTAGCTGTCATCATTCATTCCATCGTATCCTCTTGCTTATTAATAGGCGCCTATGGTAGAGCGAAGGTTGCCCTGGAGAGTACACAAAACTTAGAGAAAAACATAAATTAAGGCCTACCTGGTTGATCACAAGAACTCCCAGAACTGAAGTAATAGAGCTAAATCTACGCCAGATGTACCTTTATACAAAAACACCCTTATTAGGAGTATCCCCAATAAATGACGTATATACAAACTAATAAATCCAGCTAGGAAAAACCAGTGATACAGTCTTAGGCATCGGAAAGGGGTGGGCCACATGGGCCCTGGCCCTACCAATAATTCTCTGCCACAATTGGAGTAAAGACTGTTTCGGTCTGCCTGTAGAAGATCAGATCCCCGCAGGCAGAACAGAAGGGGAAGGCTGGTAATTGTGGCCTCATACAGGTTGTCTGGTCTAGGGGTGGAGCCGGTTGGAGTTTGGGGCCCCCCACAGAAAAAGGCATTCCACCGCCCTTGGATAAAGTCCCAGTTTTCTTATCTCAAAAGTTTGATACCAAGCTTGTTCTTTCTCTCTTCTTCCTCTGTACTCTTCTTCTAGGGTCCTCTGTTTTATTTCTTCAGGATTCTAGGCTCCTCTGTATTCTCCTGTACGTCTCTCTCACAGAAAGAGTCATCAAAAATCACAATTTCTTTTTTTTTCTAGAAACAAATAGAGCTGGCCAGATGCAGATCCTAATAATACACTGGTCAACATTGAAATCGTTACTGACTTTAAAAGGCCCTAATCTGTAGTATCTTGTATTGGCTATCGTTTTGAAGATATTGCATGTAGTTCATTTTTGACGTTTCACCGTGTAAATTTATCCAGTAGGACATCAACAACATCCCAAATAAGCCTTGAATGATGTAATATTGCATCACATTGCATAATACCAGCATGCACACATCATCCAGAGTTGATTGCATCATTTTCTGATGCAATGCAATACTACTGCCAGACGGCTGCTGAAAGCCATGTGACGTCAGCAGTGTACTATACGCAGTTGGAAAGGAAAGTAATCTGGTATTCTGTTCCGATATTGAAAGCCTCATGAATGCCTTAAAAATCACTCATGACCCACAAGACTGGAGACTATTTATAGACTCTTTGAAACTGAGTCTGAAGGCTGTGTTTTTGAACAATGGAAACCGTCTTCCATCTATTCCAGTAGCGCATGCTGTCCACATGAAAGACAAATACGATAACTTAAAGCATCTATTGACTTCCATTAACTATAACAAGTACAGCTGGCACCTCTGTGGTGACTTGAAGGTAGTTGCCCTTTTAATGGGACTGCAGCAGGGATATATAAAATACATGTGTTTCTTATGTGAGTGGGATAGCCGAGCAAGGGATTGGCACTACTTGCGGAAGGAATGGAATCGCAGACAAAATGTAACAGTTGGAGCTCTGGTTGAGGCTCACAAAATCCTGCTACCACCCCTTCATATCAAACTAGGTTTGATGAAAAACTTTGTGAAAGCCATGGACCGCAGTTCGCCAGCTTTCCAATACCTGCATGAAAAATTCCCTCGACTCAGCGAAGCAAAGATTAAAGAGGGAGTTTTTGTGGGTCCTCAGATTCGAGAGCTCTTCAAAGATGACTGGTTCAACAACTTGCTGCAGGGTGATGCGAAACAAGCATGGAATGGTTTTCGCCTAGTGTCAACAAACTTTCTCGGGAATGTTAGGGCAGAAAACTACAAGGATCTAGTAAAAGACATGCTGATGCAGTATCAGAAACGTGGCTGCAATATGTCTTTAAAGATCCATTTCCTTGATTCCCATCTCGATTTCTTTCCTGACAACTGTGGTATGGTTAGTGATGAACAGGGTGAACGTTTTTACCAGGATATTGCAACGATGGAGCAAAGATGCCAGGGAAAATGGTCCACTATAATGTTGGCTGACTACTGTTGGACAATCCCCAGAGAAGCTCCCGAACAGCTGTACAAGAGACAGGTGAAAAAATCTAAGAAGTAGTCTATGACTTGTTTTTTTACAGGTATTAACCGAAAGCCTATTATATTTACTATTGACATGCATTTTGTGATGTAAACATTAATTATTGTAGATTACAAAAAAAACAGAACCAACTTTGCAATTTCACTGTCATATTCATATTCAGCATATAAAAATTGATAAGAAATGACTATTTTTATTTCAGTAACATAACTTTTGTAAAACTTTGTTGACCAGTGTAATAAACATGATTTGCCATTGCTAGAGGGAAGCCCTTGCTGCAAAAAGTTAGTCATCTCATTAGGGTCATAAAAATTATACAGGGTGATATCAAGCACGTGGTAGTCAGTGTTTTTTTAAAAGCCAGCCACCGTGGGTAAAATTAATCTGGATATTCAATCTCACTATCAGTGAGCACCACTGAATTTCTAGATTTTGCAGTCTAAGGAGCATGTTTACTAAACAGCAGTAGCGACTTCCATGCAATATCGCACAGAAGCTGCTACCGCTATTTAGTAAACATACTCTAAGTTATCTGGATAGAGCACATCTCTGTCTAACTCTGCCCTGGTCTCCCTGAGCACATGGCGGTCTGTAATGATATTCAGTGGCAATATCCGGATAGTGTCACTGAATATCAGGTTTAGTGGCATTTATCCTAAATGCTTTTAAATATTGGGCCCGTACTTATTAATCAAATATTTAATCTCACATTTACAAGAAAATCTTAACCGAAAGGTGACTCATAAGGTCAAACTTCCTGCTGCTTGCTCAGGAATTCCTTCTTTCTCCTGTTGAGTCTCTCTACAAAAGTTAGAAAAGATAGTAATTCTAAGCCCTAAAAACATTTCTCAATACAAAAATAAATCTCAAGAACTCAGTTCTGGTCTGTCTCAAAGGCAAAACAAACTAGAAGAGTGGAGATAGACAGAACTTGAGCTTGAACTTTGCAGAAATTTAGTAAATTCTAAACTATCTGAAAAGAGTTCAGGGTCTCAGAAAACAGAAAAATGACAGCAAATAAATATCATACAACCTATCCAGCTTGCCCTTCTTCTGGTCCACTTCCCATAGCTTCTTCTCCCAAAGACTGGCATAGATAGAAAAGTCTAACCACTAAAAGCTAATTCTCACCAGGCACCAGAAGCACCTCCAGGAAAAATGTGCATAACATCCCTAATTTTGACAAAAAAGGGGTACTAGATAGAAACACCACCACCATCAGTGCAGATAGCAGCAGCAGTGGCTCCACAGCATGGATGGTGGAGGAAGAGGAGGAGGAAGACATGATGTCATCACCTTCATCAAGGTGTAGAGGCATGCTGGGCAACTGCATGTCCCAGAGCTAACAGGGACAGTTTTGTGGACTGGCCGGAAATACTACAGCTAATGCTGGAGGGTGGGGATGGGGTGGTGTGGGAGGTACAGGAGGGGAAGGGAAAAAGAGGTTGCAGAAAGTATGAGAGCAGGAAGAGGAAGGGGAGGTGTGGGAGAAGGAGGGTACAGGTGGACAGGCTAGAGAACTATAGCAGCAAATGAGGACTGGCCTGTCCAGCCTGCCTCAATGCTGGACCAGGTGTGTCACCATGAGGTCCCCAGTGTTTTGGTGAACCCTGAGATATTGCTGCATCTCACACCCCTATGGTGGGAGATACAGCAGGACTTCACTGTGGTCACCAGGGCACAAGACCTGTCAGACGGGTGCCTGGGTGAGAATGTTCACAGTCTTGGCAAAGGCATATATCAATATGATTTGCAAGGGATTGTGGGAAATGCAGTCCATTCACACCAGACACAGCCGCTCACAATAATTAGTTGTGCTTGAGTGTAAAGCCAATAAGATATTTATTTATGGGGTTATTTCTCCCAACACAGATATGCTTGGTAGCACATAAAACAGGATACTTGCTTTCAGTGTTAAACTTAGAAAAACAAAATCAGGAAAACAACAGCTGAACTTGTCAGGCAATCAGATCAAAAGAATAAAGACCAGGATGGTAACAGAATGGTCTTTTCTGTAGACTTTAGCTAATATTTCCTTAGCAGTGCTTTAATCAACAAACAAAACCCACAAAGTAGGGAAAAACTGTTCTTTTCAGGTTAACTTCTTATATCTTCACACATAGACTCAGAAGTGATTCCCTCAGAGCTCCCAAGCAATTAGGTAAGGCTCAATTGCTAGCAGTTATCCAGCTGAAACCCCTTAGCTGGCTTACTTCCTACTGCGTGGCTCAAAATCCTACTCAGGAGCTTTTCTGAGTAGATTAAAGAACAAGTTTGTATTTCTTTGTGATGGTTGTTGTACTTTGTAACAGCAAATTACCAAAGGAGTTTAGACAGAGAGCAATCCATATATTCACAGCCTGTGTCTATAACCGCTCCCCCTTCTTCAACAATCATGGGTTCAATATCATGGATTGGCACAGAGGAATTTCTCAATGGAGCACTCTAAGGAGAATACTTGTTTCCCTGCTGTCTTTCAAGGGTATAGCTAGGGCATAGATCAGTGTTCATACCTGAGCTTCCATTGCTGTTAGTGTTCCTCTCTAAATAGCCTGGCCAGTATGTAGTCCAGTTCTTATGTCCAGCCTTCCAATCCAGATCCCTGGACAATGGATCTATCTTCACATACCTTCTGGCATGGGTCCTAGGGTCCCTTCCAAGTGCAGCCGTCTCCCTCACAGGTACGGTCTGGAGATTCCTAGCTCTGCAGCACCACTCCTCTGGTTTTCCCCAGTCCAATGGTGTATGCTGGCCTTTTGAATGTCTCCCAGTATACGTACTGCTCTGCACTCCTTTAGACCTCCCAAATGCTTTTCTCTTCTTTCTTCCAAAGGGTTTCTTGCTCTCTCTGTCCGTCCGCTCTGGCTTCTGCTTCTGATGATCCTCCAGATGATGAAGCTGTCCAAGATCAATCTGAGGATGATTCTGAGGATGATTCTCTGTAGAATAAACTCTACCTTTATTCAGCTTAGATGAGTGCTCCACCCTAGCACAGCGCAGCTGTGCTGAATCAGGCCCTGCCCTTTGAGATGAGTGCTTGGGGATTACCTCATAGCCCTCCTGATTGAACACACGTTTCCCCACTTCAGCTCCTCTAATGGCTGTTGGAAACCTGGTGCATTCTGGGACTGGTAGTCTTTTATGGAAATATTCTGTTTTCTTATTTCTACCAGAACTGACAGGTTGCTTGTTCAGAGTCACTTCACCTTTTCTATAGCTCCTTCCTGAGCTATGATAAGCTTCCTTATCACAGACCTCATGGTTACACATCTGGAAGATCTGAGACCAGAAGTACATGACATGGTTGAAGCCAACTCATGGCATGAATCTCCGCTCCAGCCAGAATGGGGAATGGGGGAGTAGGACATCCTCTATATATGGACTATAGGGCAACAAATGAGTGGCTCGAAAGGGCACTAGAATAAGGTGACATTTAATTTACCAGATAATGTCCTTTCCTTGAGTCCTGCTAGACCAGTCCACACATGTGGGTTGTGTTTCCCTGTTGTTGTTGTTGTTAAGTGCCGTCAAGTCAGAGTCGACTCATGACGACCCTCTGGATAGCTATCCTAAATTGTGTTCGGTCTTCAGTCAGGGGGCTCATTGTTGACAGACTGGTACCCGTAGCTGCTGTTATTGTATCAATCCTTCTCATTGCTGGCCTTCCTCTTGTGCGTTGACCTTCTATCTTGCCAAGCATGATGTCTTTCTCTAATGATCTCTCTCTTCGCATGATGTGTCCAAAGTATGAAAGTTGAAGTCTTGTCATCTAAGCTTCTAAAGAAAGCTTAGATTTGATCTCCTCTAGTACCGACTGGTTTGTTCTTCGGGCAGTCCATGGTATACACAGTATTCGCCGCCATCACCATAATTCAAAGGCATCAATTTTCTTCCTGTCTATCTTTTTCACTGTCCAGCTTTCACATCCATATGATGTTATTGAAAATACCATGGCTTGAACAAGTCGAATCTTTGTATGGAGAGAGACATCTCTGCTCTTGAGAATCTTATCTAGGTCTTTCATAGCCATTCTGCCAAGAACAATGCGTCGTTTGATTTCTTGACTGCTTGTTGCTTCTTTATTGATAGTTGATCCAAGTAGGTTAAAGTTGTTCACAATTTCAATTTCTTCTCCTTCAACAATGAACCTGTTGATTATGCCAGTTGTCATGATCTTTGTCTTCTTTACATTAAGGTGCAGGCCCATTTTGAGACTATGTTCTTTGATTGTGAGAAGCAAATGTTTCAGATCATCTTCACTTTCAGCCAGTAATGTAGTATCATCAGCATAGCGAAGGTTGTTGATGAGTCTTCCACCAATCTTCACACCTCTGTTGTCTTCAGACAATCCTGCTTCTCTGATGATTTGTTCTGCATATAAATTAAACAAGTAGGGGGAAAGTATGCAGCCTTGTCTTACACCTTTGCTTATTTTAAACCATTCTGTTTCTCCTTGTTCCGTTCGAACTATTGCTTCTTGATTAATGTACAGATTGCGCAAGAGTACGATCAGGTGTTCTCGTATACCCATGCTTCTTAATGTGGCCCAGAGTTTCTCATGGTTTACACAGTCAAAAGCCTTGCTATAGTCGATAAAGCACAAATAGATATCCTTTTGGTATTCTTTAGTCTTTTCAAGGATCCATCTCACATCCGCAATGATGTCTCTCCTTCCTCGCCCTTTCCTGAACCCTGCTTGCACTTCAGGTAGTTCTTGTTCCAGATATGGTTGTAGACTCTTTTGAATAATCTTCAGTAAAATCGTGCTGGCATGTGGGATCAGAGCAATTGTTCTATAATTTCCACAGTCAGTTGGATCACCTTTCTTTAGTATTGGTATAAACACAGATCTTTTCCAGTCAGTTGGCCATGATGTTGTCGTCCATATTTCTTGGCAGAGCCTTGTAAGTATGGCAACAGCTGCATCAGATTGCTGCAATACTTCTATAGGGATGCTATCAATGCCTGGTGCTTTGTTCTTTGATAAGGCTTTCAATGCTGCTTCAACTTCTTCTTTCATCACCAATGGTTCCCGATCATAAGGTACAGGTTGAAACGGCTGTTGGTCCACTTGATCTTTATCATATAAAAACTCTGTATATTCCTTCCACCTTTTCTTGATCTTCTCAGCATCATTCAACATAGAACCTTGAGCATCTTATAACATTCCAATTCGAGGCTGAAACTTTTTCTTTAACATTAGGAAAGCCGATCTTGTTCTTCCTCTAATAGTTTCTGCTTCTATTTCCTTACAAGTGTCATTGTAGTACTTTTCCTTGTCCTGTCTTGCTGCACGTTGGAAATCTCTGTTGAGTTCTGCGATTGTCTTTCTTTCTCCCCTGGCTTTAGCTTCTCTGCGTTTCTGGGCAATTTTCAGAGTTTCTTCCGTCATCCATTTTGGCCGCTTTTGCTTTTTCACCTTTTGTAGAGACTTCTCGCTTTCTTCCAACATAACCTTCTTGATGTCATTCCATAACTCTTCTGGAGCTCTGTCATTTGTATCTAAAGCAGCAAATCGATTTTTCAGGCAGTCTTTAAATTCCAGTGGTATATTCTCAAGGTCATATTTTGCTGCATTCATGAGTGGTTTGCTCTTTTTCAACTTTAGCTTGAGTTTGCATACTAGTAGTTGATGATCTGTACCACAGTCAGCTCCAGGTTTTGTCTTTGTTGATGTTATAGAACTTTTCCATCATTGACTTCCACAGATGTAGTCAATTTGATTTTTATACAATCCATTGGGTGAAGTCCATGTGTACAGTCACCGTTTGTGTTGCTGGAAGGTGTTTGAGATGAATAGATCATTGGTCTTGCAGAATTCTATCAGTCTTTCTCCAGCTTTATTTCTGTTGCCAAGTCCATATTTTCCAACTACTTTGCCTTCTTCTTTGTTGCCAACTTTTGCGTTCCAGTCACCCATGACTATCAGGATATCCTGTTTGCATGTTCTGTCAATTTCAGCTTGTACTTGTTCATAGAACTCTTCAATTTCATTCTCTTCTGCAGCTGTTGTTGGGGCATATACTTGAGTTATAGTTGTGTTGCTAGGCAATCCTCGTAGACGAATAGAGATTAAGCGTTCGCTGACTGCATTGTATTTCATTACAGTTCTTGCAAGTTTCTTCTTTATTATAAATGCAACACCATTTCTTCTTTGTCTTTCATTTCCAGCATAGTAGACCATGTGATCATCTGATGCAAAGTGCCCGATGCCAGTCCATTTCAGTTCGCTGACACCCAACAGATCAAGTTGTACACGTTCCATTTCATTCTTGACCACCTCCAACTTCCCTTGGTTCATGCTTCGTACTTTCCATGTTCCAATGCGTAAGACATCTTTACAGCTTCTGACTCTCATTTCATGCGCAGCTACATCAGCAGTCAGACTTCCCGAGGGCTTTGATCCAACCACATCATAAATGCTGGCTCTACTCTGAAAAGTCTTCAGCTCTTTGTGTTTCCCTACCAACAGATGAGTGGAGACAGAGAGCCAATGAAATGCCCAGGTTTCAATGACATCACTTCCTTGCCTCTATCAGATTGAACCAATAGGGCAACTCCGTATTCATCACAAAGCATTAGGGAAGGCATGGCAAACCTCACACAACTTCAACGAGGGCAGCAATTTTTAATCAAACAGCAGAGTTGGGTGTCACAGGCTTAATTAAGAGGAATTTCCAAGCACAACTGGATAAATTACCCATACATGTAACATTTTACATACTCGAGAGGGAAGCTCTCTTTGGTATAATACAAGTACTATGCCGAACATTAGCAGTAAATTTGAGAGACTAAGATTATGCTCCACATACCCTAGCTTAGAAGTGAGGTTCATGACTGTCATGGTATGAAAAAAACTAACTCATTTGGAAAAATTGCCTCAATAAACTATTTTTATTTATTTATTTATTAAACACGTTTATACTGCACTTTCCCATAGTTCAAGTGCGGTTTACATAGAACAGTGGTATGAAAGGTACAATGAGAATGAGTACCTATTCACATTACATAGAACGTTTATGAACTTTTTACATGTAACATAGTGAACTATTTACATTATAATATGGATAAACAATCCATAGTGCTGATAACAATGCAACTATATACAGTGAGAAGAGCTTGTTTGATGTATTTCTGACCTAGCTCTACACTTATATGTAAAGTGTACCTAGCATGTACACTTTACATATCAACTATATACAGGAGAGATTGAACAGAAGGCTATCAGTAGGATATGAGCATGCAGGGCTAACCCTGTAAATCAGAGCAGACCAAAGGTACCACCACAACATAACAGACCAAACACAGTTCAAGGGCGGGTCCTGAACTGGTCTCTAGTAGGACTCTAGAAAAGGACATTATCTGGTAAGTAAAATGTCATCTTCATATCGTCCTGCTAGACCAGTCCAGACAAGAGGGATGCACCACTGGGAGGAAGAAGACACAGCAGCTCCCAAAACCTTTGAACCAAAGGCCTTGAACGCCCAAGCATGGACATCCAAGTGGAAATACTTAACAAAAGTAGAAAGTGTTGCCCACTGCAACCTCTTTCGCCCTTCCCCTCCTGTACCTCCCATACCTGTCCTCCAGCTTCAGCTGTAGTATTTCTGGTTGCTACCGAGCTCTGCTCCATTTGCAAGGAAGCTTGAGCTCAAGTAGAATGTGTATGCAAACCCTCCGGAACCAGCCGGTTCCCTAATAGATATGCTAAGGCAATTGCCTCCTTGATCCAGCACCCCAAAGTAGACTTGGTGGCCGCATTACCTCTGCATGGGTCAGCAACCACACAAAAAGATGGTCCGACTTACAAAAGGAAGTTATAACCTTCAGGTACTGGAGAAGCATCCTCCAGACATCAACAAGGTGAAGATCCTTATCTTTTCCTTGACACCACTCCTTAGAAAAGGAGGGTTGACAAACCACTTGGTTCACAATAAAGGGAGATATCACCTTTGGTAACAAGGAAGGCACAGGCCAAATGGAGATAGTCTCTTCTGAAAAAGACATATGGATCCTGGCAAGACAGAGCCTGCAGCTAGTAATTCCACCTTGCCGAACAAATCGTGACCAAGAAAACCATCCACTCCATCACACCACGTGCTGCCATGGCATTGTCTGAGAACACTCGCACTGCCCTGCCCTTGATTAAGAGTTGGAAATGCAAGAGGACCAGCCAGATAACTCTTGATTTGAGATGATTGAGGGACCACATCACCTCCCAGAGGTTTCAACAGCCCTGAGCTGGTCAGTTTTGACAAGGGATCCCCAGCCCGTATGACTGCTGTCCATCACCAGAAGAATCAAGTGATCATCCAGCAGCATGCCCCTCTTCAAATAATGTGGCAATAACCACCACCTCAAGCTGGCTATCACTCCGAGCTGGAGCAGAAGCCTGAGCTCAAACTACAGTCAGGAAGGACCCTGAAGCACCCGCATTTGAGCACACGCTCACGGTACCATCTTAATTACTGCCACCATCAAGCCAAGAAGCTGTAGATAATCCCAAACCCTGGGATTCTGTTGAGAAAAGAATACCTCAGGTTGTTCCAACAATCTCTGAACTCTCTCCTCCAACAGAAAAACTCTGCACACTCAAGCATCGAACTATGCTCCCAGGAATTCCAGGGACTGGGAAGGCTCCAACAGATGCTCCCCCAATTGACCATTCAGCTAAGGCCTTTCAGAAGGACACCATTCAGACCAAAACTCAAGATACCTCCAACAGAGAATGGGCTTGGATGAGCCAGTCATACAGAAATGGGCGTACATATAGTCCCCTAGCATTGTAGCGTAGCAGCCACCACCGCCATGACCTTGAAAACATTCTTGGGCAGTGGAGAAGTCGAAGAGAGGGTGGAAAACTAAAGGTGTGAGCCAAGCACACCAAAATGCAGAAATCTCTGCTTTTCTTCCCAGATTGGGATATGAAAATAAGCTTCAGTCAAAGCCAGAGATGCAAGGAACTCCCTTCGGTGCATCACACATCTCAGAATTTCCATGTGCAAAGGAGCACTGACCCCCTTGAGATCAAGCCTTGGTCGGAAGGAACCATCTTCTTTGGCACCCCGAAATAAATGGAATATCTGTCCTTGTCCTGCTCATATGGGGGCACTGGCACCACTGCCCTCAGGTGCAGTAACTTGTCCGTAACCCATGCAGTGGTTCTCTTGTCTACCAAATCACATGGAGAGACAACAAATGCCAGCAACACAAGGAGAGCGGGGCCCTCGCAGACAACTGAGGAACACAAAAAGTGAAGGCCAGTAGAAGTCACGGGTGCTAAAACTTTATTGGACAGAATTCCCCAACTATGTAGGCACAAGAGCGCATACTAATGGAGAACGTAAATGAGTGCACATTATGGGTACTTGAGGCAGAATGCACGCTGGGATCACGTGGGTGCAAGGTGCGCAGACAAAATATGCTGATAGTGCACATTGGAAAATGGAAGGAAGTCCTGACATTGAGCCAATGGTCACCCGCAGTCCAACCTAACAGATGCCCCAAAACAGACGAGTTCAGGAGCCCCCAACAAGGACAATAATGGTGTTAAGCCTTGGTACTCAACTCCTGGGAGTCCCAGGTAGAGCAAATTGTGCCAGGCTCAGTGCTACTGCACAGATGCTGTTTTATTTACATTCTCTTATATACTGTGCTATTCTGCATCAGTGTGGTTTACATTGAACAAACTGAAATTACATTGAACAGGGCATTATAACTTGGAGATAACTATTTTACAGGAAACATGGGCTATGGAGGGTTAAGTGGCTTGCCCAAGACCACAAGGAGCACCTGTGGGATTAGAAACCCCAGTCCTTCTGGCCCAAGGTTGCTGTCCTCTAGGGGGATTTGAACCCCTGACCATCTGGCCTGAAGTACTTTGCCCCAACCACTAGGCCACTCCTCCACTCCAAGAGGCTTGCAGTCATCTTCAGTCTTCAGGGGAGAGCAGGACAGACAGAGAGGGAGGGGTGTTGAGGTTGTGTGAGGTAGCTGAATTCCTTCCAAATCCTTCCAATATTCTGGCTGCTCAACAGGCCCTTAACAAAATAAGAGCACAGAACGGAACCAATTTTCCCTCCTCCTATGGCTACCAAAACATCCGTAGCCTAGTGGAGCCTCCCACATCACGCTTAAGTGAGAGAGTTACTCGCAGGTGGTTGTTCATGCGCAAAATCAATCTTAATTTTTCAGATTTTATCAAAGCTGAGAAAATACAACCACCATCTGCTGGAGACAGAAAAATACTGAGTTGCCCCTAGTTGCTCAAGATGATAGAGGCATGGGGGTGATGTCATTGAAACCTGGGCATTTCATTGGCTCTCTGTCTCCACATCTGCTGATAGGAGAACTTGACCCACTTGTCTGGACTGGTCTAGCAGGATGATATGGAAATAGTATTCCATACAACATGCCCAGCATTCTGTCCTGTGAATAACAGGGTTGGACGTATGGCTCAGATGTCCAACCCGCGCTGAGAGGCTAGCCCTGATTCCATCGCAAGCGGTCCCCGCATATACAGTGGGTTTGGGTGGAGAGCAATGTACGTTGGTGGGAGGGGGTGGTGCTGGGGCAGAGCGAGGGCAGGGTGGGGGTGTGGCCAGATGCCGGGACATACAGGGCCTATTCAGGACAGGCCTCTGTACGCCCACTGACATAACCTCGATTTATCCATCACTCCAGTACCATGGTCCGATCACAGCCTAATTCCAGATGCCCATGAACTGAGAGAACTCTCCTTGCAGCACAGAGGAGTTTCCCTTAGCAGTCACAAGGCAATTTAGACTCTTCAATAAAGAAGAGATCAGCAAAAAAGTACTACCCAGCCTAAGCCTGACATCGCACAACCTCAATGAAATGATATCCACATGGAACGACAGCCTAAGCTCTGTCGCGCATCTACCTGCCCCAAACATACAACCAAAAAAAAGAAGAACAGCACAATGATATTCTGCTGAAATTCGAACTTCACTACTCCACCACAGGAAGCTTGAGAGACGATGGAGGCGCTCAAGATCCACCGACGACCTGGCTGCCTACACAGCCTACTTGAAAGTACACTGAGAAAGAATCCTAAGGAAACGGAAGGAACATCACTTTGAGCTCCTGCAACGATCCTTAAATAAACCCCATGAGCTCTTCAACATTGTAAAGTCCCTGACAAAGGAGCCTTCACCTCCCCCAACCAGGCCTGCTACATCCCCAGAAATTCTCAGACCACCTACAAGCCAAGTTCAGCCAAACCAACACCTCCATGATCCAAGTGCCAGAGCCCAAGCAACACCACCCAACACCGCTGACAGCTTTCACACCCCCATCCATGAGAAGCATAGAGGATACCATCACATCTATAAACACTACCACAGCCCCCAATAACCCCTGCCCAGCATTCTGGATAAGATCCCTGCGCGTGGAATTAAGCCCATTCCTAACCAAGATCATGGGCCTGTCCTTTTCAACAGGGAAGTTCCCGTCGGCTCTAAAACAGACCTCCATCCGGCCCCTTCTTAAAAACAACAAGCTGGACCCCAAAAAGGCAGAATCCTACTGACCAATATCCAGCATTCCTCTACTGGCCAAGATTATCGAGAAGGACGTGCAGCGGCAAATCCAAAACTACATTGATACTGCTGCCCCACTGGACCCATGTCAACACTGCTTTAGAGAAGCACATGGCGTTGAGACTCTTCTCACCACTCTATTCAGCACCCTAATCACAGGGATCGATAACAGTAGTAAAGGCTACACATTAATCTTCTTGGACATTGCTGCCGCCTTCAACTCAGTTAACCACGAGATGCTCCTATCACGGCTCCAGGAGAAGGGAATCCAGGGCTCAGCATTGAATTGGTGCAGATCATACCTAACAGATAGATGGCAGCAGGTAAGAACAGGCTCCGGGACCTCCAAACCATTTAAACAAACGCAAGGTGTCCCCCAAGGGTCTTCACTCTCAACCCTCCTTTTCAACATATATATGCAACCCATTTTCTCAATCATCCATTCCTTCAAGGTCTCCTGCCTACTGTATGCGGACGATGTGCTACTCTTCATGCCATTTTCAATCAACCAGCCTGATTTCTCGCTAGGGATGGGTGGGAGGCAGGGGTGGGGAAGCTCATTTGAATATATATATATATATATATATTGTCCCCAGGCGCCCCTACTGGCGTAGGAAATAAGGGCATCCGGTGACATTTAATTTATATTAAGGAGTGGTTGAGCTGAAGGACCAAGAGGATTCTGGTCCTTGTAGTGCAGAACTCCTTATAAAGAACAGTCTACGCCAAAGTGTAGGGTAATAAGGCTTTATTTCCCTGGTCAACGCTTAGGTTCAATAAGACACAAAAGAAAATGAAGGTAATTCTTTCCTCTAACAAAAAGGTTCCACAGTTGTATAAACAGTTAAGGGTTGTAGGCTTCACAATTAACTGTTTATCTGGGTTAAGGCTTCTTTCAAATCAATAGAAATTAACATCAGGAAACAAATGGTTATCAACTTCACCATATGCAGAGTTCTCTTTTCTCTATACATCTAGCAAGGCAATCAAGCTAGTTCTTGAACAAAAGTTACATTCCATTGGTTCACTCTGAGGAATGGGAACACTGGTTTCACAAACAAAGTCCATTGATTCTGGGTCACTACCTTCTTCAATGCTATGACTGTCTTCAGTATCTGTTAACGCCTCACAGGGGTTCTTCGGTTTCTCATACAACTTCCTTAGCACACTGTTGGGAAGTGCTTTTAAAAGGTTAGCTTTACTTCTTCTAACTTTCTGAGGCTTATCTATTTGCATAAGGTTTTCATCACTTAAACTTTCCCTTATAATGAAAGGCTTTTCATACCTTGGCTTCTGTAGGCTGCCACAGCCAGGACTCAGCTTGTGACGTAGCTTCTCAGGCTGACAAGCTGTTCTGTGCACTGCTCTACAATCAGAGTTACCAGGAAAACCTGACGTGGATTTCCACTCTCTGTGTTTCTTGGCATAAGTTTCACTGTAAAAGGAATCTCCTTTCCTTGTGCCTTTCTGGTTTGGCATAGGAGACTTACTTGGGCTAGGAGAATTGCTTTCATCAGGCAAGCTGCTTCTTTGGTTTGCTTGGCTCTGGAGTCCGTTCCAATACCTTAGGCCTCTCTGGACTTTATCCCTTTCAGTATACCTCTTTTGGATTCTGTCTCCTTGAGTTGGCTGCACATGGAAGCCTTCCTCTTCCAGGCTTCTCTCACTGGTCCTGCTGCCGGTCCTTCTGACCTCGCTCTTGCCACTTCCCCAGCACTTGCTCTTGCCTCCGCCTCTTCTGGTACCTGTTCCTCCTAACTCACTGATCATCTGGTTTCCTTTATAAAGGGATTTCTGGTTTGCACGTTCTGAGTTTGAGGACAGGTGAAACTGCTTGTTACTAATGAGATCAATGCTAGAGCACGTTGCTTCAGGTACTGTGTAATTGTTCATGCACCCTCTGGCTGAGCTGCGCTGGAACTGCGCTCTCTGCCTTTTCTGAGTTCCATGAAAATCAGGAGTTTTTTTCAACACTGTTTTTTCTCTAGCTCCAGCCTCATGACATATCCCCCGAGTTAAAATATTACAAGCTGAGTGTTCAGCCTCACTACAGCTTGTAATTGCAGCTTCTTCAACTGCCTTACAAGGCGGCTGTTTGTCTCTATTCTCCTTGCTATGGCCACATGGGTGCCGTATCCTGTATTGAGATCCTTTCTTGACTGACATAAACAAATCAGGTGGGTTGGAAGTCTGTTTTAGACGGCTTCTTAATCTTTCTAAGAATCGTGGTCTATCCAACGCATTTACATGTCGACCTTCCAATCTAACTTGTTTTGTTGCGTCCAAGAATTCATTCTTCTCACCTGTACGACCTCTTGTCAGCTTTGTTAAACCAACAAAGGAAGAGTTCGACCCATTATCTTCATAGGTGATGTAAGGGGGTTAGACACCGGCCTTTTATATAAACTTGGCCTGGTCTGAATTCTTACTGGTAGAGAATGAGGAACATTCACTGCATGGGGTCTAGACAGTGACAAATCTCCTCTGATCCATCCCCTAGTGCACCAGATTCTTGTAAATCTAGACCTAGGATTCCGAGGCCATTCCCCTATATCTTCCTTCAGGGATTGGTTGCGGTTCAGCCCTCCTTTATATTCTGGATCAAGAGATGAAAAATCATCAGCTTCAAGCTGCTTGAGACCTTCTCCAACCGCTTTTCCTCCAGTTTTCTTCGGAAGTATCTCTTTTCTGGGCAGCATTTTACCTCTTCCAGAGTAAAAAGTGCTGCTATATTTATTTATATTCTCTTATATACCGTGCTATTCTGCATCAGTGCGGTTTACATTGAACAAACTGAAATTACATTGAACAGGGCATTATAACTTGGAGACAACTATTTTACAGGGAACATGGGCTATGGAGGGTTAAGTGGCTTGCCCAAGACCACAAGGAGCACCTGTGGGACTAGAAACCCCAATCCTTCCGGCCCAAGGTTGCTGTCCTCTGGTGGGATTTGAACCCCCAACCTTCTGGCCTGAAGTACCTTGCCCCAACCACTAGGCCACTCCTCCACTCCAATATATATAGATTTTAGAACCAGCATCCTTAGGTACGGCCTCATGATGGCCTCTTGGGAGGTCATTAGCCGACCTCAGCCCTGCAGACTTGAAGGTATTTGGAACTACTTGTTGGTTTCGCACTTCTTGGGTCTGTGGGTCTATAGTTTCCCTGTACTGTATTTTCTCTTCTTTTATAAACCTTGGAAAGGTTTTTCTTTTTTCTTGGGGATATCCAAACGCACGCTTTAGTGTGGGGTCATCCCTTTGTTCTTTTATAAACGAGGGGAAGTTTTTCACCAGCTCTGCTGGGATCCCGGGCAATCCCTTCCCTGCTTCTAAGTCTGCCCGGCCTTGAGAGTGGTATTGCTTCTCCTTACGTTTCTCTGCCGTTGACTTCTTTATTTTCGTTGAGGGGTCCCCTATTAGGTCATCATGTGAAGGGAGGTCTCCCAAATCTGTGTCATGGGAACAAGAAGGTTTTTCTAAAGTTTCTGCCTGGGAACACGTGGAGACAAAAACTTCATGGGGACGTAATCCTTCTTTTAACGCTCTCTCAAAGTGAGGCCAGTCTCGACCTAAGACTAAGTCCTGTGGTAGCCTGGGTACCACAGCTACCAACATTTTTTTAGTTGTTCCCAAACCTCTTACAGTTAGGTTATAAACAGGATACAATGTAGTCGTGCCATGAACACATTTTATTTTTACTTGGCGTTCTGGTTGATCTGGTGCGGACTCTGCTCGCTCTTTGACTAAGGACCAAAGCTTGCGAGAGATCATTGTTTGATCCGCACCGGAATCAAGTAGTGCCTTGGTTGGAACTCCTTGCACCAACACATCCAAGATTAAACCTTCACACGGCACTTCTCGGTTCTTTCCTAAGAGAGCTATGCGCGCTTGGCATTCAGTTCTCACATGACCTGTTTTTCCACAAGCAAAACATCTTTTATCAACATTCTTTGATAAAGCATCATTACATTTTACATTGTGTGGCTTAGAATGGGACAGAGCTCCTAAGGACTGTTTGTATGCACCCACTGCCTTCTCAGATATGTCTTTAGAATTTTGGGTAGCCAAATCAGCCTCTAAATATCTTTCCGTTAAGGTAACGGCATCTGCAGTGGTGCTACAATTTTGTAGAATTAGAAAACTCTGCACATTACTAGGCACTGCACGCATAAACTGTTCTAGGACTATTTCATCCATAATCTGTTCTACATTTTTACCAGCAGGTCTTAGCCATTTTTCCGCTAAGCTCCTGAGCCTGTGGCCTAATACTTTCGGAGTCTCACCCTTCTTAAGGTGAGCAGCCCGCAGCAAGCGATTATATACGAGTGGGGTCAAGCCTAAGCGCTCCCGAATGGCTTTCACCACCTCGGTATAATCCGCTGCTAATGCAGTTGGCATCGCCCGATAGGCAGATAGCGCCTCCCCCGTAAGAGAAACGGCTAGCCTAATTGACCACTGCTCTTTTGGCCACTTTACTGCACTAGCTATCCTTTCAAAGGAGTCAATAAAGTCATCGATATCATCGGTGGCTGATAGTTTTCCTATGCTCAGAGAGTCAAAGGCGCCTGGCCCTAGTGACCAGTTGCCCAGTCCAGAAACCTGTTCCTGTTGACTGGAGGCTCCCCCTGACATCTTCTGTTGCTGGGTGGCCCAAGCCTCCATCAGCTGTAGAATGGGCTTCTGCTGCTCCTGCAGCGCTAGTATAGCTTGTTGCTGGGTTTGAGCAGCAAGCTCCCTCTGCTTTTCAAATTGCATCATCATCCATCCCAGCAATTCCTTCTGCTCCATAGTGATGGACTTTACCTAGGTAAAAAGGAGAAAGAAAAACAAAACCAAGTGTGGTCCACAAACACTTAGGCCTTTCTCTCCCTTTACTTTATTTTTTTAATTTTTTTTTCCACCCGTATCCAGACCAGTCTACCCCTCTACCTTTTACCTGGTAGCAGAGTAGATTCGAGCTTCGAGTAGGAGGTTGCAGCAGCTCCTCGACGTATCCCTCTACGACTGCTGACAGCAATTGATGAGCTCCTCTCCTGGTTTCGTCTTCCTGGTCCTGGATTTTGTTAAATCCAATCCGGATTTTTTTTTTGAACTCCGGTCCGGGTTTTCTCAGACTCCACTCCGGGTTTTCTCAGACAGTATTGGTGGTTTCTTGCTTTCTTTTCTCTTTAGCGTCTTAGGGCGTTGTCCCAACATCCAACGACTACGCCATTATGTTCCCAGGCGCCCCTACTGGCGTAGGAAATAAGGGCATCCGGTGACATTTAATTTATATTAAGGAGTGGTTGAGCTGAAGGACCAAGAGGATTCTGGTCCATGTAGTGCAGAACTCCTTATAAAGAACAATCTATGCCAAAGTGTAGGGTAATAAGGCTTTATTTCCCCGGTCAATGCTTAGGTTCAATAAGACACAAAAGAAAATGAAGGTAATTCTTTCCTCTAACAAAAAGGTTCCACCATTGTATAAACAGTTAAGGGTTGTAGGCTTCACAATTAACTGTTTATCTGGGTTAAGGCTTCTTTCAAATCAATAGAAATTAACATCAGGAAACAAATGGTTATCAACTTCACCATATGCAGAGTTCTCTTTTCTCTATACATCTAGCAAGGCAATCAAGCTAGTTCTTGAACAAAAGTTACATTCCATTGGTTCACTCTGAGGAATGGGAACACTGGTTTCACAATCAAAGTCCATAGATTCTGGGTCACTACCTTCTGCAATGCTATGACTGTCTTCAGTATCTGTTAACTCCTCACAGGGGTTCTTCGGTTTCTCATACAACTTCCTTAGCACACTGTTGGGAAGTGCTTTTAAAAGGTTAGCTTTACTTCTTCTAACTTTCTGAGGCTTATCTATTTGCATAAGGTTTTCATCACTTAAACTTTCCCTTATAATGAAAGGCTTTTCATACCTTGGCTTCTGTAGGCTGCCACAGCCAGGACTCAGCTTGTGACGTAGCTTCTCAGGCTGACAAGCTGTTCTGTGCACTGCTCTACAATCAGAGTTACCAGGAAAACCTGACGTGGATTTCCACTCTCTGTGTTTCTTGGCATAGGTTTCACTGTAAAAGGAATCTCCTTTCCTTGTGCCTTTCTGGTTTAGCATAGGAGACTTACTTGGGCTAGGGGAATTGCTTTCATCAGGCAAGCTGCTTCTTTGGTTTGCTTGGCTTTGGAGTCTGTTCCAATACCTTAGGCCTCTCTGGACTTTGTCCCTTTCAGTATACCTCTTTTGGATTCTGTCTCCTTGAGTTGGCTGCACATGGAAGCCTTCCTCTTCCAGGCTTCTCTCACTGGTCCTGCTGCCGGTCCTTCTGACCTCGCTCTTGCCACTTCCCCAGCACTTGCTCTTGCCTCCGCCTCTTCTGGTACCTGTTCCTCCTAACTCACTGATCATCTGGTTTCCTTTATAAAGGGATTTCTGGTTTGCACGTTCTGAGTTTGAGGACAGGTAAAACTGCTTGTTACTAATGTGATCAATGCTAGAGCACATTGCTTCAGGTACTGTGTAATTGTTCATGCGCCCTCTGGCTGAGCTCCGCTGGAACTGCGCTCTCTGCCTTTTCTGAGTTCCATGAAAATCAGGAGTTTTTTTTCAACACTATTTCTAGCTCCAGCCTCATGACAATATATATATATACCTGTTAAAACACACATAAAAGTCCTTCCCCACCCCTGCCTCCCACCCATCTCTAGCGTTCCAGTCACCCCTCTTTCTGGTCACCACCTGCAGAGGAAGGAGAGAAAACATTTTTAGCACCTGGCATTTGATATTGCAACCTTGTGAGGAGACAGTTCATGTGTATACATGTAGGTATGGCAAAATGAGCTTACAAATCAGCTCATGACATACTGTACAGAGTGCACTCCTCATGCATGTTAGCCCTAGCAAGAACCTGTGCACCACATCCAAATCCATTAGCTAGTTTGAAAGCAACTGAGATGCTTGAGGTAGCATGCTACTTGCTATCCATGAGCTGCCTATTTTGCATTGAGACAAGTGCCGTTTACCTACATGACTTCCCATCATTTCTAAGATAGGTGCTGCAAAAATTTAGAGCCTGTACATGTGTGCAGTTGCAGCCCATTTCAGAACAATTCACGTGCAAATCAAGGACATGTGACCAATACCCTTATGCATACTTATAAAACAGGAATATAGACATGTGCTTCCCCATTTTAGAAATACTGTGATCAGTGCTATCTCAGGTGAAGTCATGGCACCAAAACAGAGGTTGCTCACTATAGAGGACAAATTCCGCCAGGGTGAGGCAGAACTTTGGAATTCGTTACCGGATGATGTAGTAAAAGCTGCTAGTGTAGTTGGGTTTAAAAAAGGTTTAGACAAGTTCCTGGAGGAAAGGTCTCCTAGCAGGGTCTCTCCATTTCAGAACAAGGTAAGAGGGTGTGGCTTTTAATTACTAGCTCTCTGCCTGAGTGCTCTTAAAAAGGATTTGGTCTACATTTTTAGAAAGAGTTAGTCTTTTTGCTGCTTTATTTTAAAAGGGGAAATACTTGGGGGGGGAGGGGGGTTAGGAGTGTAAGTTTAAAACTCTGCTGTTAGTTTCTCTTTCTCTCAGCTCTTTAAAGCCACTCACACCTCATCAGGTGTTAGTGAGCCTGATTAGCCTGTGAAAGAATTGAGGACTGCATAAAAGTCTTTAGAATCTTCCAAGGCATTCCTAACAGGGTCTCTCCATTTCAAAGCAAGATAAGAGTGTGTGACTTTTAATTACTAGCTCTCTTCCTAAGAGCTCTTAAAAGGGTTTTGGTATACATTTTTAGAAAGAGTTAGTCTTTTTACTGCTTTATTTTAAAAGGGGAAATACTTGGGTTATATTAGTGGTGTAAGTTTAAAACTCTGCTGTTAGTTTCTCTTTCTCTCAGCGCTTTAAAGCCACTCACACCTCATCAGGTATTAGTCTCCCCCTACCCCCATCCCCCCCCCCCCAATTAGCTACACATAGGGACTTAGAAAAGCGCATTTAGAATAGGTTAACTGCTTTTTGTTTGAAAAGGCAGCTGAGAAACAGGCTGCTACTTTAGTATTTATTTATTTATTTACATTCTCTTATATACCGCGCTATTCTACATCAGTGTGGTTTACATTGAACAAACTGAACTGAAATTACATTGAACAGGGCATTATAACTTGGAGATAACTATTTTACAGGGAACATGGGCTATGGAGGGTTAAGTGGCTTGCCCAAGACCACAAGGAGCACCTGTGGGACTAGAAACCCCAGTCCTTCCGGCCCAAGGTTGCTGTCCTCTAGTGGGATTTGAACCCCCAACCTTCCGGCCTGAAGTACCTTGCCCCAACCACTAGGCCACTCCTCCACTCCACTAGTAGGTCTCTCTTTTACTTCAACGGGTACCAAAGCTCCACCAACTGAACAATGGCTGGGAAAAATCATATTGCAAAAGCTGTTACCTGTTACAGCTTCTACTTCTGTCCAGACAGAGATTCCAATGCCAGTTGAAGAACCATGTGCAGGATGCCTACATGCTGAAGCTCTCAGGAAACAGGTGGGGGAGCTCAGAGAACAGGTGGCAAGGCTGAGGAGCATTCAAGTCAGTGAGAGGTACATTGATGAGATGCTTCTTGAAACATCCAAGCTCTCCTGCAGAGGTGAGGATGGGAGCCTAAAAATGGACTAAGGATGGACACAAGTCACCAGGGCCTGCAGAAACCCCAATCCAACTCCTCAAGCCCTTGAATTGAAGAACCATTATTCAGCCCTGGAATTGGAGGAGGCAGAGGCATCCCAGGAAAAGGAAGGAGCAGAGCTTGAGAACTCAAACGTTTCTGAATCAGTGACCACTGGGAAGAGAAGGGTAGTTGTGGTTGGTGACTCTCTTCTGAGGGGTACTGAGGCATCCATCTGCCAACCAGACTTTATGTCCAGAGAGGTATGCTGTCTGCCACGTGCCAAAATCCAAGATGTTACGGAGAGTCTGCTGAGACTCATCAAGCCTACTGACTATTACCTGATGTAGCTCATCCATGTCGGCACAAATGATACTGCCAGGTATCCTTCTGAGCATATCAAGAGTGACTTCATGGGACAGAGGGTGAAGCAGATAGGGGCACAGGTACTGTTCTCTTCAATCCTCCCTGTTGAGGGTAAAGGCTAGGGCAGAGAAGCTTGTATCCTGGAGATAAATGCATGGTTGCGTGGATGGTGTCATTGAGAGCATTTTTGTTTCCTGGACCATGGGATAATGTTCCAAGGGCTGCAGAGCAGAGATGGCATCCATCTGTCCAAGAAGGGTTGATATGTCTTCAGTAGCAGACTGGCTAGCTTACTAGCTTACTTGAAGAGCCATTTAAACTAGATTAATTGGGGATGGGTAAAGAAAGCTCCCAGGTAAGTGAAAAACCCCAGGTAAGTGAAACATTAAATACCTTTATAAAAATAGCTAAAAGGGGCAACATCTGGACAGCAGTGTCTATAAATGCCTGTAGCATGGGAAATAAGATCCTAGATGTTGAGGCTTTAATGGGAGAGGCCGACTTGGATTTAGTGGCAGTTACAGAGACATGGTTCATGGACAACCATGACTGGGATATAACTATACCAGGCTATACGTTATTCAGAAAGGACAGGGTAGGAAGAAGGGGAGGAGGAGTGGCACAATATGTAAAAAATTATATTAAAGCTATGGAAATACAGGGCTTAAAAGGAAGAGAGAAAGCAGTGTGGGTTAAACTAGAAAGAGGAGAAGAGAAATCCATTTGCATTGGCATGATATACAGACCTACATCACAGGGAGAAGACGTGGATGGAGATTTAATATAAAACATGCTCAGCATTGCGAGGAAAGGGAAAGTGCCACTGATAGGGGATTTCAATATGCCGGATGTTGATTGGTGCATCTCTGCTATGGTGTCATCTTGAAGCAAGTAGATCTTGGATTCTTTACAGGAAGAACTATTCAGGCAACAGGTAACTGAACCCATAAGTGAAGGGGCCATTCTGGACTGAGTGCTTACCAATGGGGAAAGTGTTTCTGATGCTATAGTGGGAGATCATCTCACATCCAGAGATCACCAGATGGTGTGGTTCAGTATTAGCTGATCCAATGGAGAGCAAAACCACCTACACAAACACCACCAAGCCAGAGAGCAGGTGTGTAGACAGTGACAAATTCCTTTACTGCAACCAACCAAAACCCCTATGCATTTCAGTCAAGAGCCTTCTTCAGGGAGAAACCAAAGCCTCAAAGAAACATAAAAACAGTGAATTAAAAAATAAAATATCTAAAAGTTAAAAGATATAATACAAAATTAATAACATACATACATATATACCATGTAAAAAATAATAATAGTAGTCAGTGCAAATAATCCATAAATAACAAGAAAACATATAACTGTAGGGCAGGATCATATATGCACACCATTTACCTTTGGAGTACCTGGATAACCTCCTTTTATAAGAATGTTCTGATACATAAAGGGGTGTTGCAAAACATAAATAAGAATATAAAACATATATATTCTGTAAAACACATATATAAAAGAGAAAGAGTATGTGTAAAAAGCAAGAACGCAAGGCTGACAAGTGAAGAAAGATAAACTATCTGATAGGCAAGATAATTGTGCCTTATCCAGAAACAAACGTTATTTATACAAACCATGCAAATGCTTCAGTATCATGGTAAAACCAAAATATCCATCAATCAAACGCAATACCTAGTTGATTGTACTGCTTGTATATTGAAGCACTGTCGAGGAAGCAGCTAATTGTGTAACAGTCTGTTGGAGACAGTAAAAAACAATCTCCAGGAGCAAGCAGGAATGAGTCTTCACATATGGGTACGTCGGTACCGACGGAGCCTGCACGGGAATGCTCCCCAGCATCCAATCAGAAAGCTTTTGGGAGCATCCCTTGCGCCTGCGCGGTGACTTCCCACCTTTCCCACTGCCTCTCTTCAGTTTTCGTTTTTCCGCGGAGACAACAGGACGTCCTCCTGTCACTGCAGAAACTTTTTTCTTTAAAAATCCTTATTTTCTTATTTTCTTGTGGTCGCGGCTGTTTTTCCCGTCGATACCGGTACCGCCGGTGCTTTATTATTTTCTTTTTCAAACTTAGAGAAATATTTCTCCTCAGTTTTTTGTTTAACTTTTTTGGGCCTACCAGGCCTTTTCCAACATGGAGCCTTCTTCTCCTAAGAAGTGCCTTCACTATGGAAACTTAGTTTTCTTTTTAGACTCCAATGCTTGGTGTCTAACCTGTTTGGGTCCTGACCCTTTTTCCCCTGATACCTCAGGCTATTTTGTTGGGAGAAGACCTTCCCTTTTTCGAGTTTCCCTCAATGCCGTTTTTCCTCCTAAGGTGAGGACACCGGTTTATTCTTCTCTCCAGGATCAGGTAACCCACAAACTTTCTGTTAAGACTAGCCAATTCTTGAAGGGTAAGTCTCATGCCCAGCATGATGACGGCTCCGGCCTTACCCTCAAGACCTCATTGGCAATAAAACCCCAGCGGGAGTCTTCGGGCTCCAAAGCATTCACGGGGTTTCAGGTTGTTACTGGGGCTCACCCCTCACAGAACATACCTGAGCCGTGCCAGGGGGTGGCATCCGCTTCGAGCGGTACCGATAACCCGGCACCGGCATCAGTGTCGAGTGCTGTACTCTTCACCAGGGATCTTCATCGAGCATCCTCGCTACCTTCGGGTCCGAGCGATATGACTCAAATTGACTTTCCTGCATGTGAGCCGTGCTTGCAGGTGGTATCCGCTTCAAGCGGTACCGATCCACCGGCATCGGCACCAGTATCGAGTGTTCCACTCTTCACCTGGGATCGTCATCTGGTATCCTCGGTACCTTCGGGGCCGATCGATACGACCCAGATTGGCTTTCCTATATCCCAGCCATGCTCGGGGTTGGTAGCTTTGAGCGGTACCGATACCCCGACATCGGCGCCGGGGTCGAGAGTTCCTCCCTTCACCGGGCATCGTTTTCGTACGTCCTCGCTACCTTCGGTACCGATCGATGCGACTCCGATTAACCTTCCTGTATCGGCATTGCCGATACCACAAACAACATCGGTACTTTCTAGACATGTATCGATGGACTCGCTCGCTTCGATGCCGAGTCTGGAATCGATATCCAGTCTAGATGATTTGATACCGACGCGCTTCGGAACCGATCCATATCGTTTCCGGCTTCACAGTACCGAGGATATTCATCAAGGCTCTTGGCTTACCTCGGTACCGCTTCAGCGGCCCCCGAATACTGCTTCGATGACATTATTGTCCCTGATACCGATACCGGTGTCGGGGTCGATTCCTGCAGTTCCATCGGTGCCATCGATCCTTTCTATGCCTAGTTTGGAATCGATACCAGGCACTCACGATGCAGTACTAACTGCTTCAAATCAGAACTCTCAGGATTACTGTCCATCGAGCAGGATTCTTTTTCTGCACCAGTCCAGTATCTCTTTTGGTGCTCAAGCTGCTCCTTCAACCTCAGCTTGCCCAGGATTAGTTCCTATTGGAAATCCTTCTTTTCAGAAGTTTCTCCTTGACATGGCAACCTTTCTTGCCATTCCTATTCCTGGTTTTTCTCCTGACCAAGATCCTGTAGAAAAGGAAAATATAATGCTTCCTTTACATCATTCTTTACAGGATCTTCTTCTGAGGATATGGGAATCACCTTTGAGGGTTCCCTTGCCTTCTACAGCCATTGACGTTCTGTATCAGGTACCTCCCTCTCCAGGGTTTCAGAAAAACCAACTTCCACATCATTCCATGGTAGTGGAATCAGCATTGAGAAAGGTAAGAAGTAAGAAGAAGCATTCTTCTTATCCGCCAGGTCGTGCATCTAAAGCACTTGATGCCTTTGGACGTCAAACCTTCCAAACTTCTATGCTGGCTTCAAGAATTATTTTGTATATTTTCTATATGAGTCTGACACTTCAGGAGGTCACAGAGAAATTATCTCTCTTGTCTCCTTTTTTGTCAGAACCTAAGGCCTCTGACTATTCCTTGCTTCTTAATCATAGCAGGAATATCTCTTGGTTCCTTTCTCGTGCTTCTCTAGACTCTTTTGAGTCTGTCAGCAGATCCTCTGCTATTGCCATTGGAGCACGTCGTACAGCCTGGCTGCAAGCTTCAGACTTGAGCAGATGGGCACAACATACACTGTGTAAGTCTCCTTGTACTGGAGAAAATCTCTTCAATAGAGAGGCTTTACGTCAGGTTGCTCATTGCTCCGCTGACTTTCCTAGTTCTGGAAACCATCCTAAGCCTTCTTTTTCCCCAGGACGTAGGAAATGTCCTACCAAACCTTCTTTCCCGAAGAAAAGAAAGTTTCACCCTTCTTCTGCCCATCCTCCAGATGTACCCAAGCAAGGGACATCTCATCCTAGTCTGAAGTCTCCAGACTCTTACTAGGCTAATCTTAGCCAGAAGTCATAGGTTCCTGTATGTTGCAATTCTACAGTTAACTTCCTTTTACCAGAAGTTATTCTTCAAACCCTACACTGTTTTTTTCTTTTCAGTACGTTAAGCTGTTAGGATTTTGTCTGTGGGTTACAGAATTCTCCCTTTCTTTTTATCATAAAGGGAGATTACAATTATCCCATAATAGTTTCTGTCCCCACATGGACATTTTTTCCTTTAGCTGACTTACCATATGGTACGTCACCTTCCAAGTCCCTCTCTTCCAGGGTTTCCCCTGCTTGAGTTGGTACCATACTGAAACACTTCTCTTCTTTCCAGTGTAGACTTTCTACTATCCTTCAATGCATGCTCTGAACAATTCATCAGACAGGGACGGAAATATCTCCGCTCCCTCTGTCTGTTTTTCTCCCTGTTCTTATACAGGGGGATCCCCTCTTCTTTTTTGTTCAGTTGCTGTACATACAGAAGTTCCAGTGCTTACTTTAATGTTTCTTGCAAGCCACTTTCATTATCTTGCATGATACTACTCACTGCAGGTTATCTTCTTCTAGCCATATCCTTACCTAGGATGTGGCAGCACATCTGACTGCTGTCAGTTATCTCATAATTTTCCTGCACAATGCTCTCTGCAATCTTCAGAGAAGCTTTCTACTATGGGCCCTTGCTGTAGAGCATTGAACTGTCTCTGAGGTTTTTTTTCCATATAATAGAAAAAGCTTATATAGTCATTCCATGGCTATGTAGGTTCTTTCTACCCTCTTGTCTCCTATTGTGATACAGAAGACAAGCTTTTTCTGCGTGAATGTCCATAGAGTTCCCAATCTGGCAGGAATCTACCCCTTTTTTCCTTACAGCTTGGCATCTTTTCTACTCCACTTGGACAACGCATACTCTTTTACTATACATGATACCTCTGAGTCCCTTAGCTGGGTCATCCAGGTATCTTAGTCTATGCGTTTCCTTGTCCTTTGGACATGTCAGAGTCCTCAAGTACTCCTGACGTGCTCTTACCAGACTGCTATTATCCTCTGTTTTTCATGCAACCATACTGGTTACCCACTGAAATACATTCCTGCACCACGGAAATAGATTCTCTATATATCTTCAGGTGGTTTTTACCCCCTTATTATTAGATGAATCTTTTCCCATCACATTCCCCATGTGAATGTTTTTGTGAGGCTCCGTTGCAGGCATATATCCTCAGACTTATAACCATACATATGTTTATAATCTGTGTGGGCATAAAGCCATGCCCATCTATATCTATATCTATATCTATATATATTCTTCTCTCTATATATATATCTCACATATTAGACATATCTACACATATATATAGATATGTATGTATCTTCATGTATATATATATATTTATATATACATATATCTATGTACCCATTGAGAGAAGTCCATAGGACGCTAGGTATTACCTACTACCTCCCTAACTGTCTGTGCTATAAAGCTTTTACCTTCTTAAGGGTCCAGACAGTCAACTTGCCTATTCTCATATGGCTCAGTAACTGGGAGCGGTTATACACACAATTACTGCTGTGACGTCAACAGCTTCTATTTTTGTTATAGATCTCCCTATCTAGGAAGTATCAAACTTCTATGTCTTCCTATCTCTTACCAGCTAGGAAAGACAGTGTACATCTTCAGTATTATGAGTACACTTCTGTTTTCCCTGGGAATAGGGGTTTTTTCCATACCCTCTCTTCCCTCCAGGACTGGGCTAATTCTCCAGATCGGTCAGTCTTCTTCTTTTAGTCCTCAATGATAATAACTCTGTACCTAAAAGAGTTCTCAGCTTTTTCCCATAAAGCTTTCCATTGAAGACCTGCTGTTCTTCTCCTGCCCCAGTTGACATCTGGGTCACCTGCCCATTCCAGATTTGGAACTTCATCCTCACTGCTGTGAAGTTACCTTGAAGATTCTGCTACTGCATCTACAGTACACTCCATCACAGTTCTACTTCCTACAATCCAGTAAGTAAGTCCTATGTTGTACTGGTTCATTAAATATTTTAATGATGCTTGACATACATTCTAAAGACTCATCTCCCCTGTAGTCTTTAAATTTGCTGTTCCTTGCAGCTCTTCTCTATTCAACTCCTACCCCCCATCCCTCAGGGGATGCAGGGGATCCAGGTTTGGAAAATGCCGTCCTGTTCAGGGATACGCATTTTAGGGATTTCCCCCTGGCACCCACAGCTAGGGAGTCCCCATATGTGAAGACTCATTCCTGCTTGTTCCTGGAGATAGCACAGTTACTTACCTGTAACAGGTGATCTCTGGGAACAGCAGGAATTAGTCTTCACAACCCACCCACCTCCCCTAGGAGTTGTATCTATCTATTTGGAGTGGAGGAGTGGCCTAGTGGTTGGGGCAAGGTACTTCAGGCCAGAAGGTTGGGGGTTCAAATCCCACTAGAGAACAGCAAGCTTGGGCTGGAAGGACTGGGGTTTCTAGTCCCACAGGTGCTCCTTGTGGTCTTGGGCAAGCCACTTAACCCTCCATAGCCCATGTTCCCTGTAAAATAGTTATCTCCAAGTTATAATGCCCTGTTCAATGTAATTTCAGTTTGTTCAATGTAAACCGCACTGATGCAGAATAGCACGGTATATAAGAGAATGTAAATAAATAAATTTCCTTTCCTCTGTCTCTCCTTTCTGTCTCAGCTATGAAACTCAACTGAAGAGAGGCAGTGGGAAAGGTGGGAAGTCACCGCGCAGGCGTGAGGGATGCTCCCAAAAGCTTTCTGATTGAATGCTGGGGAGCATTCCCGTGCAGGCTCCGTCGGTACCGACGTACCCATATGTGAAGACTAATTCCTGCTGTTCCCAGAGATCACCTGTTACAGGTAAGTAACTGTGCTTTATATGTAGCACGAGAATCCTCCATAGTGTTCACTAAAGGTAGTACGTGTTGTTTCAAAACTGTGAGCGGGCAGAAACTATGGAAATGCACAAGAGTAAAAAAAACACTAGACCGTTGTATTAAAAAAAGATACTACAGTATGTATAAAATTTAGTATATCAAACCAAGAGGGGATTTACTGTATCTAGATGCCCCATTTGTGATGTATGGACTCCACATTTTATATAATGAAAATAACAAAAAGAACCAACAAATATGATGGGACTCAGATAATAAAAATCCCATCATGAGAGAACATTTGAGAAGAGCACAATGAATGCGGAGACCTCTAATGGATCAGCATAAGATTTTCTGTAATGTGGAAACCATATTTAAAAGACAAAATGTCGGTGCCGGTTGTAAATTTAAACCGCGGCAAGGCATTATGTTTTTAGTGTGCAATTAAAGTCGAAAACATCCTACTAATACTAATCAGTTTACAAACCTGAATAAGAGGTAACAAAAAATCTGTCACTTTGGCAGAATCAAAAGGTAGCGCTATCATAGTCTTGAATATAAAGCCGCAGAATCCACACCAAAAGCAGTTCAAAGGGCATTCAGTGAGTAATATACAAGGTCCTAAAACCGTCCGATTTTGACAAGTATAAAGAATCACCTGAGGAGTATTCCAGTCTAATAGAATATGCATGAAGATCAAAACTTATTTAGAAGCGTGGCCAATGTTACCCTGAAGTATTAAAAATTATTATAAACAAAGCAGACCAAGGGGGATACCGAAGAAGTGCAAGGGAATGAACAAAAAAAAAAAAATTGTGTGATACTTCCAAAAAAAGGGGGAGAATTGGGACGTGGAATGCAGCTTGATATATATGATATTGCCATGGTGGTGCCTAGAACTGTTAATACTTTTATGGATATAAGTAGTGCAGAAAGGATAAAAATGAATTGCTCTGAGAAGTTAGGCAGAATATACCTAGCAGACAGAGTAAGTGTCGTAGGTACCCTTTTGTTCCCATATTGGATCAGTAGATCCTATCTCAAATTAGTATTAAATGTACGTCAGTAGTATGTCAAGCTGTAAAGATAATCACTACTCATTACATATGTATGGCTGGATAACAGAGGAGAGAGCAACTCATTGATTAGTGATGTAGCAGACTACAGAATTCTCTACTTTCCTTGTTAATGATGTCAATGAACTGTAGGAGCCCACAGGCAGCAATAGTGATGAAAGTTTCGGGATGGAACTACAAGTAAGCTCGCTTTTAGTGAAGCAAAGCTCCTATGTGTTTGTATAATGAAAAACACGATAACACTGGGTTCTTATCATGCAGCATTTTTGGAGTGTAGCTTCAAATGGCTATCAGGGTATATCTCTGTAAAAGTTGTGATGTGCTTTTATGGCGATTTTAGTGGGACACTTTTAGTGTCTATGGAGTGAGGTCCTGACCTATTGCTGCGTTTTATATACTGTTTGCTGCCTAGTGCCCCAGACAGCTGGGTCTGCATCTGGCCATGTGTCTGAGCAAAGGTAATAGAGATCTGTTCCTGTCACAGTGGTCAACATATGCCACTTTTTCCTTTTGCATTTTCTGGAAGAAGTCAGCCGTGGTTTTGGTGTTCTGTTTCAAAAGAAAAAAGTGGCATATGTTGTCACAACTGGTACCATCATTTGTGCAGTGACTAATTGGCATCTATATAGCATTGTTTGTGAAGTGTTTTGAATTACCTTTGAAGAAGTTACAGTAGCCGTGAAACCAGTGGCTGTGGTCAACGAAATCTGAGTAACAGTAGTAAGCAGCAGGGACAGCAGTGATAAAGCTGTTGGAAAACCTGTTGGGGTGAAACTGCAGATTGGAATCTGTGTATTATATGGTGAAGTCACAGTTTTGGCTTTTGTATTCCCCTATCTATATCTATATTGAAGTCCTTTGAATGTTTAGCACTTAAATGCTTAATGGCTTTTAAGAATGTATGGTGTCTGATTCTATTTATTGTGTTGTGAATTTTGTTAATGTTCGTCAGTTTTTTACGGCTGTGGGGACGATAATAACTGTGACCAAGTGGTTTGGCTACAAAGTGTTGTACCAGTAAAATCCATGGTTTGAGTGCCTGCCTGCCAATAAATATGGCTAACTAAATATGGTTAAAAATTGTTAAAGAGCTAAAAACTGCTTCTCGTACAAAAGAAAAAATTATTTGTTAGAAAGTTGTTAGCAATATTTGTATGATGTGTATTTTGAGAATTTTTTAGATGTTCCAGTATATAGAGAACAATTTAAGTCCCACTGTTTATCTTGATTAGCTGTTTTTGTGGCACTTTTTTTGGATGTATTTTTGAGATACTCTCTATATGGCTAGCACGTCTTTTTTTTTTTTTTAATTCTTTATTTTCGTTTTATAACAACAAAGGAAAAGGAAGACATACAGCTAAAAGACAGATACATAACGTGTAATACATACACCAAAGTAAACCCCTACCACCCCCCTCCCCCCTGCTTCTTCTCTAGAAAACTAAGCATTCCCGAAGCGGGCGTGTACTTACATTATTGTGTTACAAAACCTAACGGTGATCTAAAACATGATGAGTGCGCATTATACAGGCATGTTGGAGCAATGAGCAGATTGTACATAATCATTAAGCATCTGCTATTTAGACAAGCGAGAGTGAGTTTGGACATGGGGAATAGCTCTCCGAGGTATCTGCTCATATTTACTATATAAGCAGACGAGGTTCCACCATTCATTGACAGTAAGTCGAGAGCTATCCTTCCAATTCCTCGTGATTAAGCATATGGCTATGCCCAGCATGAAATCAAGGAGAAAGCGACCCTTCTTAGGAAGAGAGGGGACCTCCGCCACAGAGCGGAGTCCCACGACCTTCCAAGAGAGAGGTTCATGAAAGTGTAAGATAAATTGAATACGACCCCAGACCCGCCCCCAATAGACCTGCAGTTGAGGACATTCATAAATAACATGAGCGAAGGTTCCCACAGCAGTATGGCAAGACCAACACAGGTCCCTAGCATTTGGGTTCCATTTGGCTATTTTTCTGGGGTATAAAAGCATCTGTGTGCAAAGAAGAAGAGAGTTTGGGTAACAGAGGCAGACCGGGAAACCCGCACTACTTTACTCCAGAAAACGCTCCATTGCACAGGGGTTAAAGTGGTTTGCAGTTCGCGCTCCCAGGCTTGTTGGGCTCTAAAAGTGTCCGTGTCTGTACCCTGACATATTATTTTATAAAAGTTAGAGGCTACCCCATGTGTACTACTAATGGAGTGAACTATCTCTAATAGCCCATCCTCAGTAGGGGCAGAGGGCGGCATGATTCGAGCACTTTTGAAGCAGTGTTGAAGCTGCATCAATTGAAAGTAGTGTTTCGCTGGTAACGCAAATTCCTTTTGTAAATCAGAAAAGGTTTTCCAATGATCTGCAGAGACAAGCTGTTGGGGTGTCCAGATCCCCCTGGAGTACCAGGGTTTCCAGGCTATTGTTCTATTTAGGACTTGAATTCTGGGGTTATTCCATAGCGGGAGTCCGTCCTGAGGACATACATTCGGGTCCAGTGATAGAATGAGAGTGTTAAAGGCCGCAAGAGTATCGACAATCATTGGTGGATGGCGGGTGTCTACTGGATAGGACATACCGGGGAGATGGGTCAACGGAATTGGGCTACTAAGCTCCTCTTTGATGTCAAGCCAAACTGGTCTGCTGTCTGTTGAGGCATCTAGCCATCGGGCACCTTGCTTAAGTAGAAAGGCTTGATGATATCTAAGAAAATCAGGAAATCTGGTACCCCCTCGTTCCTTTGCAGACTGCAGTTTATGTTTAGCTATCCTTGGTGGCTTGCCCTACCAGAGATAACGGACGAGAAGGCCCTCAATATCTTTATAAGTACGTAACGGAAGTAAGCATGGCAGCATTTCTAAAATGTAGTTCACTTTGGGGACTATCATCATTTTCACAGTTTCTAAGCGGCCCCACCATGTGAGAGATAAGGGAGACCAACAATTTGTGAGTTCACGGACTTTGGAGACTACCTCTTTGGCATTAAAACTGATGAACTAACAGTTTTGAGATTAGAAAGAAGTCTATACGAGACTGAGATTTATGAGGGGAAGAGAAAAAGGCGAAGTCAAGCTCATTGGGGTGTAGTAACCTCCATAGATCAACTAAAGCAAGATCCTTAATCAGGGAGGTAAGCGTGGCGTGACTCTTGGGGGGACCACTCGTCCTAGGCGGCTGTTTGTCAATCAGGGGATCAAGGACTAGATTGAAATCCCCCCCAATGATCAATGAAGTATTAGCAGAAGCCTGCGCAACCTGAGCAATGGTAGCAAAAAAGGCAGGGTCATCAACATTAGGAGCGTAAAGGCATATACATGTAACTTCAAGGCTACCTATCTTGAGGTGAACTCTAGACCATCTACCTTCTGTATCTGAGCTAGTCGCAATAACAGTAGCATGCAAAGATTTCCTAACCAGTATGGCAACCCCACATTTCTTAGAAACGGCTGGGGAATAGGCGGCCACCATGTAAGGTTTAATATTGAGTTTAAGAGTTTCCTTCGAATTTAAATGCGTTTCTTGGAGAAAAATCAGATCCGCTGCTTCCTGACTGAGGTAGCTTAGGATTTTCTTCCGTTTTATCGGATTATTGATTCCTTTTACGTTCAATGAGAAAATCTTACATGGTGCCATCAATCGGTAATAGATATTTTAGGTAAGGGCGCTTGATAACATATAACATAAGCAGAATCTGTACAACAATGTCATAATCACCGAGTATTCTGGCTAATACACCCCATATTGAAAAGTATGTACCAACGTATCTTAGAGAAGAAGCAAAACCCCCAAAGAATATGGCGACCATATGTCTGCGGGAGGAGGCCCTAGAGAGGAAATAGAAAGACATGTAAAAAAAAAAGAAAGAAACACCAGAGTCCATAATAACACTGTCTCTGATACTCATCGAGGCTACTGTGGGTAGATGGAGTCGGGTCACAGATACCATCAAGAGTAAGGCCACAGACTGCCCACGCCAGACTCTTTGCTAGGCTGCGGCAGATCCAATAGGGCAGGTACAGCGGATATGAGGAGACTTGCAGGAATATTCTGGAAGTCAGCGCATCAAGTCGGCTTCTTTGGAATCCAAAAACTCCGCTAATAGATCAGGGTCCTCAAATGTTCTTGTCTGATTGTGAAGCGTGACTCGGAGCTTGGCCGGGTACATCAGGCCATAGCGTGCTTGTAGTTGTTGAAGCCTCGGCCGGAATTCCAGAAAGCGCTTTCGGCGGTCGACCGTGGGTTTAGCCAAGTCGGGATAGAAGGAGATCTTGTGGCTCTCAAACTCCATATGGCCCTTTGCCCGAGAGGCACTTAGAATTTGCTCCACGTGTTGATATCTCAATAGTCGAAAAATGATAGGCCGCGGGGTCTTCCTGTTGAGCGTTATGCTTGTGGGTACACGATGAGCGCGATCAATCTCCAAATCTTTGGTAAAGGTGATTTGAAACAGGGAAGGGAGGATTTTGCATAAAAACTCTTTCATGTCTCCCGATTCCGCTCCCTCCGGTATGCCCACGAGTCGTATGTTGTTGCGGCGCGCTCTATTATTGCCATCTTCCACCTCTTTCTGCAAGGCCCGCACCTGTCGTTCAACTTTGTCGAGTTTGGACAACCGGGCCGCATGGGAGTCCAATATGCTCTCCATTTTGTCCTGACGCGAAGAAAGCCCTTCTAGCTTGCTTTGCAGCACACCAAAATCTTCCCGCAGTGCTCGGAGTGCTTCACCGTTTGCCTGCACAAGGTTTTGACCCCTCTAATCTCTACGAGGATTTCCTGCTGCATTTCGGGGCCCTCGCACAAGGCCGGCCCCTTCTGCGGGGACGGAGGTTCAGTTTTGGAACGTTTGCCGTGAGAAGCCGCTGGAGATCCAAATTCCAGGCGCGTTGGTTTGGTCCCCGCCATCTCACCAATGTGCCCCGGCAAGATCAGAGTAGAAGTTCTAAGTTAGTGAGGTGTTAATTCAGGATTCTGAGTAGGCCTCTCGGGAGCCTCAGCGTTATGCGACCATCCCGCTGGACATCTGGCTCCGCCCCCCCTCTATATGGCTAGCACGTCTTATGCAATAGCCAATGTACAGGGGGCAGTATTGCTTGAAAGATATTAGCTCTGTAGTCAAATTCAGCACTAAACGTAATAGTAATAAAAGACCAAAAAAAAAAAGAAAACAAAAGGTCAACAGCTTCTGCAACAAAATTGCAGTCAACGACAGAAGAGCTTACTCAAACAACAAGCAGCATACAGCCGCATGTACAGTGGCTATTCTATCAGCTGACCTAGAGAGAGTCAGTCTAAATGTGATGCCCTTGGAAATGTAATGTTCTATGCCTTTTACTCTTGATGCAGGTGCAATCAAAACATGGGCCTGTTGGGTTTTATTGTATGGTTATCCTAACAAGTCATCAGTTTTAAAATCAGCTATTATATTTGTTTATGCTACTTAATATTTTTCTTCTTTTCAATATTTTATTATGTATTTGTTATTATTATTTATACTTAGTGGTCATGTGTGGGACTGCTTTCTGTTGGCACTTTGGTACTGTGCAGATCCACTGCCTCTATTCCGCGTTACACATGACATGCCAACTGGTAAGGCAACTTTTCATTGCCTTCAATATAGCATCCAATCCTCTGTGACTGCACTTTCAGGTTTCAGGTGAGCAAAGGTATTAGAGGTCAGTTCCTGTCACAGTGGTCAAAATGCAAAGAAGGGTAGGATAATAACAACCAGGACCCCACATGCCCTCATATTTTAGCAAGTAGAAAGACTAGGGGGCTTGTTTACAAAGCCGCGGTAGTGGTTCGCGATTACGAACGCAAACCGCTACCGCGGCTTTGTAAACAAGCCCCTAGGGGACACATAATGAAGCTACAATATAAATCATTTAAGATTAATAAGAGAAAATATTTTTTCACTCAACACGCAATGAAACTCTGGAATTTGTTACCAGAGGATATACTAAACATAGTTAGTGTAGCTGGGTTTAAAAAAAGGTTGGACAAGTTCCTGGAGGAAAGGTCCATAAACCATTATTAAAGAGGGCCAGGGAAATCCACTGCTTACCCCGGGACAAGCTTTTTGGAACCTATGTACCTTTTGGGAACCTGCCAGGTACTTGTGACCTGGATTGGCCACTGTTGGAAACAGGATACTGGGCTTGATGGACCTTGGTCTGACCCAGTATGGCATTTCTTATGTTCTTATGAGTTATACTGAGAACAGGATCAGTTCTGATGTCCTTCACTCTCTTCCACAGGAGTGGAGGAATGTGAACTAGGCTTGTGAGACATTAGGATGGGAATTTTACAAGGCTTGGCCTTATTTATACACGTTCTAACTCACATGTTTTGCACCTATTTTATAAAGTGAAGAAAGCACATATCTTATTTTACAAAACAGAGACATAACTGATCAAAATGTGTGTTAAACTAGGAAGCTAGCCCTAGGGCCGGTGTAAATGCATGTAAATTTGCATTACACCCAAACTCCACCCCCTGCAAAAATAGCAATCCACTACATTACGTGCATAAGTGGTCACTTACGTGCATAAAACATGAGTGGAAATTTAGACACCCCTTATAAAATTACCTCCTAAGGGCCTTATTTGCTAAGCATGTTTCTCCTTAGACACAAAGAGCCCGATTCTGTGCCACGAATAGCGGGGATGGACATCCCAACATGCCTTCTTCGGCCACATTTAACTTCCCCATCGGTTCTACGGGGAAGTTAGACTGAGGCGGCTCAGGGGCGGAGTCTGGGCGGGCAGTGGGCGGTCTCTGGCCCTGGACGTACAGGGCCGGCGACTTGTGCAGGGAAGTTATTCCACCTCTGAGATGGAATAACTTCCCTGGACCTTTTTTCTTTGGTGACCCGGGGCTTGGATTGGGCAGGGGGGGGGGCCTGAAGACATTCCCCGCAGCTTGACCCTGGCCATAGGAGGCCAGATAGGGGGGCGGGCTGCAGGGAATGAAGCCCTGAAGTCCGGTGGCTGACATCACAGCTCTTCAATGGAGCCATGGTGCCATAACAACATGACGCCATGGTGCCATGGCTCCATTGTAGAACCTTCACTGAGTTAGCCGGGTACAGTCCTGTACATGCAGGCCAGGCTGAATCACAGTCCCAGCCTGCACATACAGGAGTATTTGCGATTCTGATCCCACAGGGCTAGACATACCCCATGGGATCAGAATCACAATCCCCTCTGTACGTCCGATTCAGACCAGATCGGACTTACAGAGGGGATCTATGTCCAGGACTGAATAAGCCTGTATATGGGAATAACTCTACAACAGCTTACTTTTAAATAACAACATATTGATGACTACCTTCTGTTCCATATTATCAATTTATTTATTGGTGGTTGGTATTTCCAGAGGAAAGAGCTAGAGCAGGGGTTCTCAACCCAGTCCTTGGGACATACCTAGCCAATCAGGTTTTTAGGATAATCTCAATGAATATGTATGAGAGAGATCTGCATACACTACCTCCATGGTATACAAATGTCTCTCATGCATATTCATTGTGGTTATCCTGAAAACTTGTTTGGTTAGGTGTGCCCGAGTATTGGGTGGAGAACCACTGCTACATTGTGTAATTAGGAACATAAGATATGCCATACTGGATCAGGCCAAGGTCCATCAAGTCCAGGATCCTGTTTTGAACAGTGACCAATCCAGATCACAAGTACTGTAGCTGGCAAGTTCCCAAAAGGTAGTCCAACAACGAAGCAAAAATACCACATGAAACAGAGGAACACAAACCAGTCCAGAGTGTGGTATTGATAGTAGAAGTCCTATATTAAATAATTCTCAATACTGGGGTACACAGAGCCTAACCCGACACAGCTGTGTTTCGGCACTGCCTTCAGCAGGAGTTAAACAAGCACTATAAAGAACATAAATAGATATAAATAAATTATAATGAATTAAAATATACCATAAAACATTAAGACATTGAAAAAATAAAACAGTGAAAATATTTAAAACCTAAAATAAAAAATAAAAACCATCCTGAACTAATAAAATGTGAACACTCCAGTTAAAGTGGGATGAAACCATCGTAAAATAATGATTATTATAATAATAATGAGAATGATAATAACAACATTAATAATATTAATAAAAATGACAGATACTAAACATAAATATAACCACACCATCAAAAAACATTAATAAAAAGGATAAACCTAAATCAAACCATAAAAGGACACTGTTAGTTAGCATTAAAGTTGACAAAGAAGCTGTTTTAACAGCAGGAGGACCAGATAGAGGATACATTTTATACAAACCATAACAAAGGTTGATAGGCATTGAGCGAAAAAAATATTTTCACCGATTTGTCTAAAATGTGTTACATTGTAGCTTCAATACATGTCCTCTAGTCTTTCTACTCTTTGAAGGAGTAAACAATCTACATTTACCCATTCCAGTCCATTCATTATTTTATAGACTTCTATCATATCTCCCTTCAGTTGTCTCTTTTCCAAGTTGAAAAGCCCTAAACTTCAAAGCCTTCTCTGTACCTTTTCTAATAACGCTATATCCTTTTTAAGATATGGCAACCAGAATTGCATACAATATTCAAGGTACTGTCGCACCATGGAATGATGCAGAGGCATTATATAATATCCTTTGTTTTATTTTCCATTCCTTTCCTTATGATTTCTAGCAGTCTATTTGCCTTCTTGGCTGCCGCTGCACACTGGACAGAGGGTTTCAATGTGTTATCCATGATGACATCTAAATCTTTTTACTGGGTGGTGGCTCCTAATATGGAGCCCTGCATTGCATAACCTTAGTTTGGGTTGTTCTTTGCTAGATGCATAACTTTGCACTCGTCCACATTAAATTTCATCCGCCATTTGAAGTCCAGTCTTCCAATTTATCAAGGTCCTCTTGCAATTTTTCACAACCCTCTTGGGTTTTAAGAACTTCAAATAATTTTGTGTCATTTGCAAATTTGATTACCTCACTAGTTATTCCCATTTCCACGTCATTTACCAATATGTTAAAAAGCAGCAGACCCAAAATAGATTCCTGGGGTATTCACTATTCACCTTTCTCCATTGGAAAAATTAGCCATTTAGCCTTACCCTCTGCTTTCCAACTTTTAACCAGTTTCTGATCCACAATAGTACACTACCTCCTATCCCATTACTTCCTAATTTTGCCAAGGACCTTGTCAAAAGCTTTCTGAAAATCCAGATACACTATATCAAGTGGCTCACCTTTGTCCACCTCACAGATGAGGGTTAAACTCTTTTAGATAAAAAGGCCTGACACCTCTAAATCCCAGGTAACTCTTCTCCAATTCTTTTCTGCACAGGACTGTGGGTGCCAGTGCCAACTGATACCATTCCTCTTAGGATAAGCAATTTCCACTGGCACCGGTATTTACTTCTCCACCCTCTGTCTAGTGTGTGCACTTTATTCCCCTAAACTATTCGCTATAGATTTAGGGGTATGTTTACTAAACCGTCTTAACGTGCACTCTGCGACGTTATCGCGTGATAAGGTACCTGGCGTTAGAGCTGATTTAAAGGGAAAAGAAACCATTTCCATCAGCAATGTACAGCAAAACCAGGGAAACCTACAAAAAAGTGATAAGTGTGATAAATGTGCACGGAACAAAAGGGCAAATAAACTCTGAAAATGTACAGAATAAAATGTAAAAATAAAATAACCAAGCTGGCCAATAGTGATATCAATGGAAAACATAAAAAAACACTCCCAAGAAAGCTTCAAAAAAAAGATATGAATTTTGGATGGGTCTATGCTCTGTCCCCATACAAGGTGAATGAGCCCACAGTGTAATTGCGCTGAGCAGGGTTTCTGACTCCATTGGCCAGGTTTCCTATGGCATGCACATGTCGGAATGGGCAACTGGACAGATGCTGGAAAAGGGGACAAAGAGGACTGCAGGAGGCACATGCTGTGGTGCAGCTGGGGCACAGTGCAGAATAGGGTGATGCCTAGCTGGCCCATAGGAATGCTGAAAAAGTAGAGCAGCCAGACAGTAACTGCTGAGGGCCCAACATGGGCACCAGTGTGCTTCCCACAGTGTCACAGGGGATAGTACCCAGCAGGTACCCCGACGGGCACGGACCATTGGCATGCGGTGCTGGGGGAAGCGTGGACAGCTATGCAGGCACCCCTACCCCAGAACCCGCACCATAGGCAGCCGCCTACCCGCACACTGGTTGGCCTGAGACTGCGCTCCAGCAGCACCACCAGCAGAAGGGCATGTTAGCATGGTGGCAGAGGGATACTGGTGGTGGAGGGGGCAGTGGCAGCTGCCCAGAGCAGACAGTGGCCTAGTCCTGTGTAGGTGGGTGCCATGCACTGTAACAGACAGGCCCTGTCTGACAAACAGTCATGGTATCACCAGGGAATGCACTGCTTCTGTGGCAGCACAGTGATGCAGTGCACACAGTCAATGTGCTCAGAAGCAGAAGGTCACAGGTTCAAGTCCCAGCTATGGTTCCTGCCAACCCAGTCCCCATATTTTACCCACTACTAAAACGTGCTAATACAGACAGAACCTTTATTACAGATAACGTAAACATGCCCAAAACACCTACATTTTATCCTACAGAGCACAGACACCATAAACATTTGCATTACCTAGAGCAGAGTCTCCCAAATGCAGTCCTGGAGGGCCAAACACCATTCAGGTTCCATGCTGTCTCTAATAAAGATGCCTGTGCTGCATTTCTATGCGCCGCCCCCATGGTATGCAGATGTATCTCATGCATATTCATGAGGGACAGCATGAAAACCCGAACAGTGTCTGGCCCACCAGGACTGGAGTCGGGAACCTCTGCCCTAAAGCAGCGGCCAACAGGGGCAGACACACCCGCACCCACAGGCTCCATTATCCAATGCCTCCTGGAGAGGCAGGATGTTGGGCCCTGCATGCATCTCCCAATACTAGCACTTGCATACCTTAGCAATGCCACCCTAAACCTGGGAATACGGTACACAGCTATTAAAAGGTTGCTATGATTACTGGCAGATAGCAATTCCGAGGTTAAGTACAATTTTCTGAGTGAGCTGCATCATAGCAACCTTTCTGATGTCTGTGGAGTGTGCTACAGGTCTTGTGTCTGACAGTGTTTACCACCCTGGGGGGTGACCCCAACAGTATTGTATACCATAGCCATGCCTGCACTGTGCCCAGGACTGGTGCAGTGGCCAGGGCTTCCAAACACCTCTATAGTTGCACAATGCTGGCATAGGTGTGGGGAGTGTGTGTCTGTCTATCCGGTGTGTGGTGGCTGCAAACACCCTCCACAGCCCACACTGCTAGCACTGTTGCCAGTAATGTGCATAATGAGGAGCAAGGTACCGTGGGAATAGCCAGGATAGGGTGGCCTGGCCTGGATCCATCTGTACATAGCATAGGGCAATGGCTCGGACTTTGTAGTGGCCGGCCACCACCTGCACGGACAGGGTGGCCACAGCATGTCCTGCTGGGAGGTCACTCTCAACCTGACTAAGCAGTGACCACGGCATGGCTAGGTTCCCCCATAGTGCTATATAGCATTTTTCTCATGTGATATTTATGGGTTCTCTTTTGGGGCCCAATCACTGACTTTACTGCTTGGTGTGTATGCTGACATCCCAGTTCTGGGTACTTGCATCTCCTCCAGGAACATGCGCTATGGACTAGCTAGCAGACTGTCTGCAGCTAGTATGTGTCTTGCTGGAACACCTTGCAGGGTGCAGCGGCTGGAGGCTTGCAGCTGGAGAATGTCAGATAGTGGTGGGGGCAGCTGTGCATTTCCAGGCCTAATGTCTGTCTGCTTTTGGTTTATGGATGTGTACAGCTCTGCATTGCCTGCCCTGTAGGGTGTCTGTTCCCCACCAGGACTGGGATGATGGTCCCCTCTACTGCCACCATTGCAGGGAGGTAGAATGTGGATCTGTTGGTGGGCGATCCTGTTTCCCACCCTGAGCCCCAGAGGGTGGGTTGTGTGGTGGTGGTACATAATCCGCCTATGGGTCCAAACACCTCACCACCTACATCTTGTAACCATGGCACCAACACAGGATATGCACTATTCTGGATGCATCATCACCCATAAGGGCTAGACATGACTGAGAAATACAGAAGGACACAGATGTATCCTAGGTGTGTCTGCAGGAACTACCTATCACACACAGTAGCACTGATGGGGACCTACAGCATGGCGTATTTCAACCATGAAAGGTGCTGTGGACCTGGTGCTGGCGCCCCACCTCACCCTCAGGGAGAGCACAGTACCCACACAATGTGACGGTCTGTAGCTACTCTGTGCCAGTACCACACATGGTCGGTTCCCCCTACCAGGCCGAGGTGCTGTGGGCGTGCATACCCCATCTAGTGCCCATCTCTAGACTGCTGCTTTGCATGTGCAGTGCATCATGGGTACGGGTGGGTTAACCCTATCCTGGTAACCACAGCAGTTTCTGTGGTGACGTGCAGTCCTGCAGCCAACCAGGGGCTTGTTAGCAGCTGTAGCCCACTGGTTACTTCACTACCTGTGGGGCCAGAGGTCATAGGTTCAAACCCATGGTGGCTTATTTGATAAGGCTGTCCGAGGCATTGTCTATTTTTAATGTACATTAGTGCTGCCAGCAGAAACGCCCTCAGTGTACTTTAACCATAGGGCACCCCATAAGGCGCCCTATAAAGCACCTTATAAGGTGCCTTATCAGGTGTCCTCTAAAGCGCCTTATAGGGTGCCCTATAGGGGACATTATAGGGTGCCTTGGCAGACAGTGCACTTTATAATGTGCCCTATGGAGTGCCTTATAGGGTGCCTTATGCGGCACCTTAGGTTACGGCACATGAGGGTGTGTTTGCTGGCAGCACTAATTAAACTACAAATAAAATGCCTCACAAATCAATACTTACACGTAAAAGCTACTGCCTCAGCCAGCCTTATGGATTAGGCACACTGGGGGATTGAACTCATGACCCCATACCATCAGTCACTGTATTAACCATTGTGCTACACCTCCATTTCTGTATTGGCATGTCTGCACGCCTACTTAAGATTACCACGCGTTAACGTGCTTAGCGGCATCTCGCCCGATAATGTGCGCAGCGCACGTTAGCGCGCGATAATCCTGTTTTGCTACTTTAAGACCAACACGCCCACTCCTTTTATGGCAGCCTGCACACTATCGCCGGGCGCATGTTAAGACAGTTTAGTAAACATACCCCTTAAAGATAAATCTTAATAATAGATATAATGTGAGCAAATATTACCCTTGCTCTTTTAGCACAGGTAATGATTTGTATATCCCCACCGCCCTAAGTGTTTACTTTCCAGCTCTGCTAGCACAGTGACTGTTACTGCAGACTGCTCTTTTAATGTTGTCCCTCATCTGATTTCCCCAGTAGCCACCTCTTCAGCAGCATACAGTGAAATTTACCTTTAATTCTACATTATTCATCACACTCTCCATCATTCACCTTTGGGGGGTTTCATAATAAACTTCTCTTTGCTCACAATCTCTTTATTTATAATGCTTTTCACCTTCTAGCTCTTACTGAGACCTGGCTCCTCCCTGATGGTACAGCTTCAACGTTCTGATCTCTATGCTTCTAAACTCCTTTCCCTTACCTCCTCATTCAACCTCCAGCTTTGCTGTACTGCCCCCACTCATCATCATGGTCACTGCCTTGATCTTATTTTCTTCTCTAATTGTTTATTCTCTAATTTCCTTACCTCATTTCTTCCCTTATCTGATCATCACCTGCTAAGCTTCACTCTTCATCACTCCCTGACTCAATCTCACCCAGTCTCCTCTTACCTTTTTAGGAATCTTCATCTATCGATCCATTGGTTCTCTCCACTATTGTCTCATCACCAGTTTCCTCTGCCTTGTCTTCTAAGTCTGTTGATGAGGCTGTAGTTTCCTATAATACTGCTCTATCCTCTGCTCTGGATGCTCTTGCTTTGCCCATGTCTTATCCTGTGAGGCACACTATACCTCAGTCATGACTGTCTTCAACTACTCATTATTTATGCTTCAGTGACCGCTCAGCTGTGCTCATCTGGCTCAAGTTCCGCATCCTTTCTGACTTTCTTCACTTCAAATCCATGCTTGCCTCCTTTCAGTCAGCCTTAGCACTCACCAAACTAAACTATGTCCATCTGACTAATTTTCTTGCCTCTGACCCCCGCTGTTTCTTCTCAACTCTCTCCTCAAAGTGCCTCCACCTTCCCTTTCTGTCCAAACCCTAGCTAACTATTTCCATGACAAAGTGCACAAAATTACACTCCAATTCCCCACAAGATCAGCTTCATCCCCTCTTCCCCCTCTTCAATACCAACTCTTCCCTTCATTCTTTGCTACCCTTTCATCCTTTTCTAAGATCTCCGAAGAGGAAATTTCTCATCTTCTTTCTTCCTCTAACCTTACTACCTGTTCCTCTGATCCTATCCCCACCCATCTCCTTAACACCATCTCCTTCTCTGTCATCCTTTCCATCTCTCATATTCTCAACCTATCGTTCTCCACTGAAACTGTCCCAGCAGCCTTCGAGCATGCTGTGGTCACACCTCTCCTCAAGAAACCTTCACTTGGCCCTACTTGTCCTTCTAAATATCTACCCATCTCCTTTCTTTCCTTGATTTCCAAACTTCTTGAATGTACAGTTTCCACCATTGCCTTGAATTGCTGTCCTCTCAAGCCCTACTAGATCCATTAAAATCTGGTTTTCGTCCCTTACATTCTGCTGAAACAGCTCTTGCCAAAGTCTCCAGTGACTTGTTCCTGACTAAATCCAAGGGTCTTTACTCAGTCCTCATTCTTCTTGATCTTTCTGCTGCTTTTGACACTGTTGACCACCACCTTCTCCTTGACACATTGTCCTCACTTGGTTTTAGGGGCTTTGTGCTGTCTTGGTTCTGTTCTTATCTCTTCCATCGCTCTTTCAGTGTTTGTTCTGGTGTTTCCTCCTCTACTGCTATCCCACTCTCAGTTGGTATACCCCAAGGGTCTGTTCTGGGCCTTCTCCTTTTCTTTCTCTATACCCAATCCCTTGGTGCTCTCATCTCCTCCCATGGCTTTCAGTACCATTTTTATGCTGATGACTCTCAAATCTATCTCTCTACACTTCATATTTCTCCGACACTCTAGGCCCAAATCTCTGCCTGCCTTTCTGACATCACCGCCTGGATGTCTCACCACCATTTGAAATTGAATATGGCCAAATCTGAACTTCTTATTTTTCCCCCTAAACTCTCTTCCCCCCTTCCTCCTTTCCCTATCTCTGTAGATGACAGTCCTTCCTGTTTCCTCAGTCCTCAACCTTGGGGTCATCTTTAACTCTTTCACGCACATCCAACTGATTGCTAAAACCTGTCATTTCTTTATCTATAATATTAACAAAATTCACCCCTTCCTTTCTGAACATGCTACTAAAACTCTTATCCATTCCTTAGTCACCTCCCGTCTAGACTATTGCAATCTCCTCCTTGCTAGTCTCCCTCTTAGTCATCTTTCTCCCCTTCAATTTATTCAGAACTCTGCTGCATAGCTAATCTACCAGCCCTGATATACTTATATAATCCCTCTTCTCAAATCACTTCATTGGCTCCCCTTTCATTTGCATATCCAATTCAAACTTCACCTGCTGACCTATAAATGCATTTACTCTACTGCTCCTCACTACCTTTCCTCTCTCCCTACACTCCTCCTCGTGAACTCCGCTCTTCTACTGGCTTGCTGCTCGATGTGCCCTTTTCTTCCACAGCCAACTCCAGACTCGATCCTTTCACTTTGTTGTTCCTTATGCCTGGAACAAACTACCTGAATCTGTACATCAGGCTTCATCTCTGCTTCTTTTCAAATCCATGCTAAAGGCTCACTTCTTTGAGACTGCTGTTGGATCCTGAAACCTTGCTCTCCTTGTGTCTCCTTACCTTTCCATACTTGTACCTTTGTTCTCAGCTATTGGATTGTCTGCCTTAATTAGACTGTAAGCTCTGCAAAGCAGGGACCTTCTGCATGTAACTATGTAGCGCTGTGAACACCTTGTAGCACTTTATAAATGATTAATAGTAGAAACATAGAAACATAGAAATATGATGACAGAAAAAGACCACATGGCCTATCTAGTCTGTCCATCCATAACAACAACTACAACAGTCCACTTTTTACCTTTAGAGATCTTCTGTGTTGGTCCCATGCTTTCTTGAATTCAGTTACTGTCCTCATCTCTACCACCTCCACTGGGAGACTATTCCACGGATCCACTACTCTTTCCATAAAGAAATATTTCCGCATATCACTCCTGAATCTATCTCCCTTCACCCTCATCCCATGTCCCCTCGTAGCAGAACTTGCTTTCAATTGAAAGAGGCTCTCTCCCTGAAAATTTATGCCACGGAGGTATTTAAACATCTCAATCATAACACCTCTATCCCGCCTTTCCTCTAAGGTGTACATATTAAGATCCTTAAGTCTGTCCTCATATGCTTTATAATGAAGCCCATTAATCATTTTGGTAGCAACCCTCTGCACCGACTCCATCCTGTTCACATCCTTTTGAAGGTGCGGTCTCCAGAATTGCACACCATACTCCAAATGAGGTCGCACCAAAGACTTATACAGAGGCATTATCACCTTTTTTTTTCTGCTAGCCATTCCTCTCTGTATGCACCCAAGCATTCTTCTAGCTTTTGCCGTCGCCTTTTCTACCTGTTTAGCTACTTTAAGATCATCAGACACAACCACGCCTAGGTCCCGCTCTTCTTTAGTGGACAAAAGTACTTCACCTCCTATACTGTATTGCTCCCTTGGATTGCTGCAGCCCAAATGCATGACCTTACATTTTTTAATATTAAATCCCAGCTGCCAAATTCTAGACCATTCTTCAAGCTTAGCTAGATCCCTCCTCATGTTATCTACCCCTTCCTGGGTGTCTACTCTATTGCAGATTTTGGTATCATCCGCAAAGAGGCAAACCTTACCCGACAGCCCTTCCGCTATATCACTAACAAAGATGTTAAAAAGAATCGGACCAAGGACAGATCCCTGGGGCACACCACTGGTAACATCCTTCTCCTCAGAGTGAGCTCCATTTACTTGTACTCTTTGTCGCCTCCCACCCAACCAATTTCTAACCCAAGCAGTAACTTTAGGGTCCATCCCTAAGGTGCTCAGTTTGTTTATAAGTCGCCTGTGAGGAACAGTGTCAAAGGCTTTACGGAAATCTAAATACACCACATCTAGAGCTCTCCCTCGGTCCAACTCCCTGGTCACCCAGTCAAAAAAATCAATCAGATTTGTCTGACAAGACCTGCCTCTGGTGAATCCATACTGCCTCGGATCCTGTAATCCACTGGACTCCAGAAACCTCACTATTTTCTCTTTCAGCAGCGTTTCCAATAATTTACTCACCACCGAAGTTAAACTAACCGGTCTGTAGTTTTCAACCACATCCTTACTTCCGCTTTTGTGTAAAGGCACCACATGAGCCTCTCTCCAGTCCTTTGGCACCACTCCCGACTCCAACGAGGCATTAAAAAGGTCAGTCAGTGGAGCTGCTAGAACGTCCCCAAGTTCCCTCAGTATTCTAGGGTGTATCCCATCCGGTCCCATCGCTTTGTCTACTTTAAGTTGAGCTAGTTTCTCACGAACACAGTCTTCTGAAAATAGTTCAAGATGTCTCTCGCTTCTGTTCTTATTTGTGGGTGTTTTCTGAGGTCCTGCTCCTGGTTCTTCATCTGTGAACACAGAACAAAAATATTTGTTAAGCAATTCCGCTTTATCCTTATCAGCTTCTACATATTCCCCCCCTGCACCCTTGAGTCTGACAATACCACTTTTGCCCTTCCTCTTCTCACTAATATATCTGAAAAATGTCTTATCCCCCCATTTTATTGCATTGGCTATTTCCTCCTCCTTTTGAATCTTTGCCTTCTTGACTACTTTGCTAGCTTCTCTAAGTTTTTCCAAATACAGATGCCTGTCTTCTCTCTCTGTGATCTCTTGTATTTCATGAAGGCCTCCCTCTTTTTCTTCACTTTTTCAGCTACTTCCTTCGAAAACCATAGCGGGTTCTCCTGTTCCTTTTGCCTTTATTTACCATTTTAACAAAAAGGTTGGTTGCCCTTAAAATACCCCCTTTCAGTTTTGCCCACTGTTTTTCTACATCCCTCAGCTGTTCCCATCCCACTAACGACTCCCTGAGGTATTGGCCCATCTTCGCAAAGTTAGTCTTCCTAAAGTCTAAGATCCTCACCTTGGAATGGATTCTAACAACCCTAGTCCTAATACTGAACCACACCATCTGGTGATCACTGGATGCAAAATGATCTCCCACTACAACATCAGAAACACTTTCACCATTGGTAAGCACCAAGTCCAGTATGACCCCTTCACGTGTGGGGTCTGTTACCAATTTCCTGAATAGTTCTCCCTGTAGAGAATCCAGGATCTCCTTACTTCTAGATGATACTGCAGCAGGAATGTGCCAATCAACATCTGGCATATTGAAATCTCCTATCAGTAGCACTTCCCCTTTCCTAGCAATGCTGCGTATGTCTTCAATTAACTCTCTGTCCACCTCTTCCTCTTGTGAGGGAGGTCTGTATATCACTCCAATGCAAATAGATTTCTCTTTCCCTCTTTCTAGTTTAACCCACAATGCCTCCTCTCTCCCTTTTAAGTTCTGTAATTCCAAAGCTTTAATAGTAGTTTTTACATATAGTGCCACTCCTCCTCCTCTTCTTCCTACCCTGTCCTTTCTGAATAAAGTATAGCCAGGTATAGTTACATCCCAGTCATTGTTTTCTGTGAACCATGTTTCTGTATCTGTCACTAAATCCATGTCAGCCACTCCCACCAAAGCTTCAACCTCAGGGATCTTATTTCCCATGCTACGGGCATTAATACACACTGCTTTCCATATGTTACCCCTGTTACCCATTTCCATAAAGGTATTTAATGTATCACCTACCTGGGGGCTTTCACTTACCTGGGGGCTTTCTTCACCCATCCCCAAGGAATCTAGTTTAAAGCCCTCTTCAGTAGATTAGCCAGTCTACTACCAAAGATGCGTTGACCTCTTTTGGACAGATGGATGCCATCTCTGCTTTGCAACCCTTGGAACAGCATCCCATGGTCTAGGAAACCAAAACGCTCTCGATGACACCATCCACGCAGCCATGCATTCGTCTCCAGGATGTGAGTCTCTCTGCCTTGGCCTTTACACTCAACAGGGAGGATTGAAGAGAACACCACCTGTACACCTAACTGCTTCACCCTCTGTCCCAGAGCCATGAAGTCACTTTTGATACGTTCCGAGGTATACCTGGCAGTATCATGTGTTCCAACATGGATTAGCAACATTGGGTAATAGTCTGTGGGCTTGATGAGTCTCAGCAAACTCTCCGTAACATCTTGGATATTGGCACCAGGCAGACAGCATACCTCTCTGGACATCAAGTCTGGTCGGCAGATGGACGCCTCAGTACCCCTCAGAAGAGAGTCTCCAACCACCACCACCCTTTGTTTCCTTCTGGTCACTGATTCTGCAACTTTGGGGTACTTGAAATCTGGTTCTTCCCTTTCCAGGGATGCTTTCACCTCCTCCACTTCCAGGGCTGCATAATGTTTCTTCAATTCAAGGGCTGGAGAAGTTGGATTGGTGATTTTGCAGGCCCTGGTGACTTGTGTCCAACCATCGACATTCTGTTGGCACCCATCTTCTCCGGTGCTGGAGAGCCTGGTTGCTGCAAGTAGCATCTCATCAATGTATTTCTCACTGTCTTGAATGCTCCTCAGCCTCGCCACCTCCTCTCTGAGTTCCTCCACCTGTTTGCTCAGAGCTTCAGCATGCAGGCACCCTGCACATGGAACCGGTCCTTCAACCGGCATTAGGACCTCTGTCTGGACCGAGGCAGAAGCTGTAACGGGGGCAACAGCTTTAGCAATACGATTTTTCCCAGCCATTGTTCTTTTCGTGGAGCTTAGGTATCTGTTAGAGCAAAAGAGAGAGATCTACCAAGTACCAGCCGGTTTCGCAGCTGTCCTTTTAGAGAAAAAGCAGTTAAAACTCTTTAATTATATACAAATGTGCTGGTCCAATTGACTGTGATTTGTGAAAGGGGGAGGCGCCCTATAAAGCAAGGCCGCTCACTAGGGGTGGGTGGGAGTCGGGGTGGGTAGGGAGGGAACTAACACCTGATTAGGTGTTAGTAGCTTCTAAAGCTGAGGAGGTCACTGGAGTCAGCAACCTACTGTGCTCAAGTAAAGTTCCCTTAAAACAGCGAAAATGAAGTAACCTTGCTTTTAAAAATATACACAAAACCCTTTTAAGAGCTCCCAGTCAGAGAGCTAGCAATATAATAAAAAAAACCAAACAAAGAAACCCTCAAATCCTTACTTACTGTTTGATGTGTGGAGCCCTTGTTAGGAAAGCCTCAAAGGGGCAGGGCACAGGAGCCTTTTTATGCAGGCTTCAACTGCACTCAGGAAACAGGCCCACTAACTCCTGATTAGGTGTTAGCAGCTTCTAAAGCTGAGGAGGTCACTGGAGTCAGCAACCTACTGTGCTCAAGTAAAGTTTCCCTAAAACAGCAAAAATGAAGTAACCTTGCTTTTAAAAATATACACAAAACCCTTTTAAGAGCTCCCAGTCAGAGAGCTAGCAATATAATAAAAAAAACCAAACAAAGAAACCCTCAAATCCTTACTTACTGTTTGATGTGTGGAGCCCTTGTTAGGAAAGCCTCAAAGGGGCAGGGCACAGGAGCCTTTTTATGCAGGCTTCAACTGCACTCAGGAAACAGGCCCACTAACTCCTGATTAGGTTTTAGCAGCTTCTAAAGCTGAGGAGGTCACTGGAGTCAGCAACCTACTGTGCTCAAGTAAAGTTCCCCTAAAACAGCAAAAATGAAGTAACCTTGCTTTTAAAAATATACACAAAACCCTTTTAAGAGCTCCCAGTCAGAGAGCTGGCAATGTAATAAAAAAAACAAAAGAAAGAAACCCTCAAATCCTTACTTACTGTTTGATGTGTGGAGCCCTGGTTAGGAAAGCCTCAAAGGGGCAGGGCACAGGAACCTATTTATGCAGGCTTCAGCTGCACTCAGGAAACAGGCCCACAACTCCTGATTAGGTGTTAGCAGCTTCTAAAGCTGACGAGGTCACTGGAGTCAGCAACCTACTGTGCTCAAGTAAAGTTCCCCTAAAACAGCAAAAATGAAGTAACCTTGCTTTTAAAAATATACACAAAACCCTTTTAAGAGCTCCCAGTCAGAGAGCTAGCAATGTAATAAAAAAAAACCAAACAAAGAAACCCTCAAATCCTTACTTACTTTTTGATGTGTGGAGCCCTGGTTAGGAAAGCCTCAAAGGGGCAGGGCACAGGAGCCTTTTTATGCAGGCTTCAACTGCACTCAGGAAACAGGCCCACTAACTCCTGATTAGGTGTTAGCAGCTTCTAAAGCTGAGGAGGTCACTGGAGTCAGCAACCTACTGTGCTCAAGTAAAGTTCCCCTAAAACAGCAAAAATGAAGTAACCTTGCTTTTAAAAATATACACAAAACCCTTTTAAGAGCTCCCAGTCAGAGAGCTGGCAATGTAATAAAAAAAACAAAACAAAGAAACCCTCAAATCCTTACTTACTGTTTGATGTGTGGAGCCCTGGTTAGGAAAGTAGTAGCAGTCCCTGCAATAAATCTATGTGGAAGGATGATAGCAATTGGGTGCACAAAGCTATCAGCAGCTCTATGACCCAATTGCTGCCATGACCCTCAGTTGCTGTGATCAAGCCTGCACACCCACAATATTGATGGTGCCGCAGTTCTGTGATCCACGGCACCAACAATACTAAAAATAAAAATGTATGCCCCCTTCAGCATTGATCCCCTTTGGACAGCTCTAGATCCCCATCAGGTACACTCCCCAAATGGCAAAGATTCCTGGCTAGTCAGTCAGGCTATGCTCCCTTCCTCCTCCCCTGCAGCTCCACCCTCCACCCTCCACCCTCCCCAACCCACTATCCCTTCCAGTCTGAAAGTTTGCTAATCAGGAGATCTATCCCCATGTGTTTTTGTGCTTCCTTCTTTGATATAAAATGGACATCCATGGTGAGGGATGGAGCTATTCCGATTTTTCACCAGACTTACACATGCCCATACTCTTCTCTAAAATTGACATACATTTCCTGATGTTTTCACTTAGACTACTTATTTGGTTGCCGTGATGTCTTTCTTACTATGATCATGCTGCCCTCGATGAGCCTGATCTCATAAGCTAAGTAGGATGAACCTTGCTAGTACTTGGATGGGAGATCTCTTTGTAATACCAGGTGCTATAGGCTTATTGTGTGAAAGAAAGGCCTGGCAATCTACTTCCTGTCACACCTTGCCAAGAAACCCAAGGGCTGGGTTGCCTGGAGTCAACATCAGCTCAATGGCACAGAGTAACAACATGTATTAATTTACACAGCATTTAAATTAATAAACTCAACACCACTGCTGAGAATCTGGTCCATAAATTCTAATTTAAATTGTCACAAAGAAAACCTTTTTAGTCTGACAAAATGCACTAGTGAAAAACTATTCATAATACATCGAAGAATTAGTATGAGTGAAGTGGGATTTTAGAAGAGCCGTCTAGGAGAAATTCAGTATATTCAGGGTACCATGTCCAAATTTGCAGCAAAGGGAGGCACATATAAGTGCCTTCTAAAATCGCTCTGCCTCCACCCAGAGAGAAAGATGCATGCCCTCACAACCAGTTCTGGAGACAGACCTATACAGATAGCAAGTCAAGGTACATGCATGGTTGCAGGCTATTTCAGAAATGTGGACATCCCGGAAATGCACAGCTGCGGAAATGAACGTGCCAGCCGGGTTATTTCAGCATGGGGGAATCCATGTTATGAGACATGCATTTCCTGCCCACCATTTCATATCTGCAGTCATGCAGTACTTGGGCACTAAAATTTATTAGGCTGTAAATTTACATGCAAGTTTTGTTGGTACAGTGAAATTTACTGTGACAGAGAAAGTGCATGTTGCTCTTTCCCCTGGAAGCGTTACTGCCATGAAACGAGCATTTCTTTTGCACCTTATTCATGCTCAGGAGCACGTCAACAGCCTGGGCCAGACATGCTCATGGCATTCTAAAATCACACAGTGATGTGTATCTCCATTGCACCACCCAGGCCACCTCTCCATCCTCCACCATGCCCCAGTACTACATGCACATGCTTGCACCATGGATGACTATATCCCCCCCCTCCCCTTTCTCAAATGGGATGTCTCTGCGATTTACACATCTGAATGCATATTTTCAAATGTTTGAATCACAAGTAGAGCTTCTAAAATAACTTCCTTTGTGAATACAGTGCGTCATGAAATTTGATAACAATATTAGACAAATCAAAGATAAAATGAAAAAAGATTACTTTAAAGAACATGCTACATTGCAATTAGAGAAAGTATATCGGTAGCTGAATATTTTTAGTACATTAAATATTGATCATGTTTTTTTCAACATGTGTCTATTTTTTCTGCCTTTTGACACTAGAATTTTAAAACTGTGGACAAACTTATTTAGATGATCCATTAAAAGCAATTAGCTCCCTGCAGACCATAAATGTCTTCCACTGACCATCTGGCATAATAAAACTGCTCTATACAATCTCATTACAAAAACAGATATTAGCTACTTTACTTTCTTAAAGGGCATTTAAAGATGCTGGTTAGAAAGGACCCCGCCTTCGTTGCTCTCTCCACCTCCTCTGCTCATAATGAGCTTCCTCCGGGCTGACTTCAACACTTCTGCTCCTGTCATACTGACTGTAGCACAAACTCACTCAAGAACGAATGCAGGACTATGATATAGCAACATACGGGAGCCATCCTGTGTTACAACTGATCACTGCGCAGCTCTCCGAGCCCATATAAAGTAAGTGGCATGCTATTTTAATGGAAATAAAGACAAGAAAATCCATTTCTGATACTTTTACATGCACCCAGCTGGAGAAAGAAACAACCAATCTCTGTGCCGTTCTTTTGAAATTAATTGTACTGGCATTTTTCATATTTATTTTCTGAATAGTAATGAGCGTGGTAGTCTAAGTCTTGAAGGTGGTAACAAATATTTTCATTTCACCTCCTTTATCAGCCTTGTATAGATGGGCTTCTGGTACTTCAGATACAAATGGTCATTGGAACTTACATTCTCAGGGAAATGTACAAAGAAAAGTTTATTCAAATAATAAATGTTGTTCTATCAAACGTCCCACTATCATTTTTCCTAGGAAATATCTGCTATCAATTAATTTGTCTCTGTTTTTCTATTTTAAATTAGCTAAATAGGCTTGCTCACTTTAGCTTAAGATTAACATACACAGAGCTCAATAAGTGATGTTGGTGTGATGAGGTTGACACCACAAAATTCCATGCACGTGTTAATAGCTGCATCGCTGTTTGTGTCCATTTTAAGTGATACAACTCTAACAACACTATAGCATGTCAGTATCTTTAATGTTAGCAGACTTTAGCAAAAACACTATAACCATATCACAGTGCACAAAATGAAATAGTTCCCATACCTGCCAATTGGCATAACGAAGCACGGAAATCTACTGAGAGAATGGGCATGAAACGACGTCTAGAAATTCCATTCTGCATTTCTTGAATGGAAAGCCTGGTCAGAAGAGAATTTACTCTGTATGTAACTTCATAATAGCATAGCAGAAACCACTTACCTCATCCTTTCCGGAATACCCTGGAGCAAAGGCTGGAAGGTTGCAGAGGTTTTCTGATGTGTTACTTTCCCAACATTAACGAAAAGATGGTAGCTATGAATATTGTAAAGATTTTGATTAAGAGATGCTTCTATATTTAGGACACTTTGTTCAACCATCATTTGCCAACTACTTCCTGCAGACAGACATGTCCAGGGTTACCATAAAGAAGGTTATTTTGAAACATAATTGAAGCATTTCACAGTTATTTTTCTAAACACAGAGGTCTTTTAATATCTTTGCTTTTGACATCATTTTTTCATTCCCTTTGAAAGTAATGGAGAGAAACAAGCTGACTGGAGTTTGATAGTTACAGTCCACATATAGCAGACTGATTGATTAGAAATATTTTGTTGTATACTTTTCATATAAGACATGCCATACTGGGTCAGACCGAGGTCCATCAAGCCCAGCATCCCGTTTCCAACAGTGGCCAATATAGGTCATACGTACCCAGCAATATCCCCAAAAGACACAGGTTCCTCAATGCTTGTACTGGGTCAAGCATTGATATCCTGGGTCCCTTTTTAATAGTGGTTTATGGACCTTTCCTCCAGGAACTTGTCCAAACCTTTTTTAAACCCAGCTATACTAACAGCCCTTACTACATCCTCCGGTAACAGATTCCAGAGTTTGATTATACCTTGAGTGAAAAAATATTTTCTCTTATTTGTCTTAAATAGTTTACCCTGTAGCTTCATTACATGTCCCCTAGTCTTTCTATACTCTGATAGTGTAAACAATTGATCCACGTTTATCCGTTCCACTCCATTCATTAATTTATAGACCTCTATCATATCTCCCCTCAGCCGTCTCTTTTCCAGGTTAAAGAGCCCTAACCTTTTTAGCCTCTCTTCATAGGAGTAGCCTTCCATCCCCTTCACCAATTTGGTGGCTCTTCTCTGTACTTTTTCTAATAACGCTATGTCCTTTTTAAGATACGGTGACCAGAATTGCACACAATATTCAAGGTGCGGTCGTACCATGGAGCGATACAGAGGCATTATAATATCCTTTGTTTTATTCTCCATCCCTTTCCTTATGATACCTAGCATTCTATTTGCTTTCTTGGCTGCCGCTGCACACTGGGCGGAGGGTTTTAACATGTTATCCATGATGACTCCTAAATCTTTTTCCTGGGTGGTGGTTTCTAATGTGGAGCCTTGCATCGTGTAACTATAGTGTGGGTTGTTCTTTCCTAGGTGCATAACTTTGTACTTGTCCACATTAAATTTCATCTGCCATTTGGATGCCCAGTCTTCCAATTTATCCAGATCCTCCTGCAGTTTTCCACAATCCTCTTGGGTTTTAACAGCTTTAAACAGTTTTGTGTCATCTGCAAATTTGATAACCTCACTAGTTATTCCCTTTTCCAGGTCATTTATGAATATGTCAAAAAGTAGCGGACCCAGTACAGATCCCTGGGGTACTCCACTATTCACCTTTTTCCATTGGGAATATTGGCCATTTAGCCCTACCCTCTCCTTTCTATCTTTTAACCAGTTCCCGATCCACAATAGTACACTGCCTCCTATCCCATGACTTTTTAGCTTCGCCAAAAGTCTCTGATGGGGGACCTTGTCAAAAGCTTTCTGAAAGTCCAGATACACTATATCAACCGACTCACCTTTGTCTACCTGTTTATGCACACCTTCAAAAAAACATATCAGATTAGTAAGACAAGATCTTCCTTGTCTAAAGCCATGTTGGCTGTCTCCCATTAGGCCATGACTATCTACATGCTGTGTAATTTTGTTCTTTATGATGGTTTCTACCATTTTCCCTTGTACTGACGTCAGGCTCACCGGTCTGTAATTTCCCGGGTCACCACTGGAACCCTTTTTAAAAATTGGTGTTACGTTGGCACACAGCTCTACTTAGCTTTGTACATGGTGCAGTGTGTAATTGTTGGGTATAAAAAGATGCTCTGGAATCATATTGTTGATTTAAAATAGCAAACACCATCACATTTCTTATAATATGTGATGTTTTGACATTTGCAGTACATTTTGGGCCTAGTTTGGACTTAGTCATTCATCTTCAGATAATAATAATTTTGAAAACATTACCGGCTTTTCCAAGGCTTCCTATACCTGTCCTGCTGACACCACAGCCAATAGGATTTCCAGAATACCAGCAATAAACATGCATGAGACATATCTGCATACACTGGAGACCTGCTATAGGCAAATTTATAGACCAAAATAGAGAGGGGCTGCCACACATGCCCAATATTACTAAACCAACCAAAACAATGGAATAGTTGCCAACATACCACACAAAATGAAAAAGGAGGTGGGGATATCAGTCCAGAGAAACCTGAGAGCTCTGTCCCTCCTTTCACTTTTTCATTTGTGGTATATTTTATTAATACATTTAGGGGCCCTTTTATTAAAGCGCGCTAATGGTTAATGAGTGCTAAGTGTGGGATGCAGTAATTGTTACTGTGCAGGCATGACAATTAACGCATACTAATTCCTGCGTTAACTGCTCATCATGCAATGGGACAGAGAATGGGCAGGTTATGGACAGAAAATGGGTGTGGACTACATATTGCAATCAGCACATAGTACTTACTGTACACTATCAGTGTTACATTGAGCATGGGTGCACTTAATGCCACGTCAATAAGTGAAAGTAACTTTGCTATGGGGCCGGGGGAAGGGGGGGGCAACTTACTAAGGTGTGATTATATTTTTGCAAGAAACAATCTGCAAATATGTTTTTGCATGATGGTTTTCACTGCATTCTGCATTTGTGAGCTGCTTTGCTTGAAACTGCATCAAATCAGATCATTATTGCAGAATTTTAATAACCTGTTTGATGTAGCAGGCAGCATGGGGAAACCTGCAATATTGTTACACAAAAGGTGTTTTTGTATAAAAAACAAAAAAGCAAACTGCCAAATTTTCAGCATTGTTGTACTTTTTGGGGCATAGATCCCTTTTAGGAAATAAAACAGCAGTTTAGTAAACCAGCCACCAGGTGCATGATGTAATAACACCTAGCAAAGATGATGATGATTTGTAACTTTATAACAAACATCAATAATTTCCAAACAAAATTTTTGCTAAAACTAGAAATCATTAAGGGCTCCATCGCATCTAAATTGCTAATATCTCTACACATAATATTTTGGCTTATTGGGCCTGATTTTTGAAAGGCATTTACACAATTTACAGTCCAGTAAACTATGTAAATGCTTTAAATGGGGATATTCAACAGCACTTACACATATCCCCTTCTAATTCCCCTACGCGCCCTCATGCTATCCGGTTAGCATCAGGGTGTGTTGGGAGAGTTCTGGGGCAGAGCAGAGGCAACGACAAGTGATAACTGTAAGAACATAAGATATGCCATACTGGGTCAGACCAAGGTCCATCAAGCCCAGTATCCTGTTTCCAACAGTGGCCAATCTAGGTCATACATAGCTAGCAGTTCCCCAAAAGACACAGGTTCCACAATGTTTGTACTGGGTCAAGCACTGATATCCCGTGTCCCTTTTAATAATGGTTTATGGACCTGTCCTCCAGGAACTTGTCCAAAGCTTTCTTTAAACCCAGCTACACTAAAAGCCTTTACTACATCCTCTGGTAACAAATTCCAGAGTTTGATTACACATTGAGTGAAGAAATATTTTCTCTTATTAGTCTTAAATAGTTTACCCTGTAGTTTCATTGCATGCCCCCTATCTTTTTATATTCTGATGACGTAAACAATCGATCTATGTTTACCTGTTACACTCTGTTCATTAATTTATACACCTCTATCATATCTCCCCTCAGCCATCTCTTTTCCAACCTGCTTAGCCTCTCTTCATACGAGTATGCTTCCATCCCCTTTACCATTTTGGTGGCTCTTCTCTGTACCTTTTCTAATAACGCTATATCCTTTTTAAGATACGGCAACCAAAATTGCACAACAGTATTCAAGGTATGCTCGCACCATGGAACGATACAGAGAAATTATAATATCCTTTGTTTTATTTTCCATTCCTTTCCTTATAATACCTAGCATTCTATTTGCTCTCTTGGCCGCCGCTGCACACTGGGCGGAGGGTTTTAACATGTTATTCATGATGACGCCTAAATCTTTTTCCTGGGTGGTGGTTCCCAATGTGGAACCTTGCATTGTGTAACCATAGTTTGGGTTGTTCTTTCCTAGGTGCATAACTTTGCACTTGTCCACATTAAATTTCATCTGCCATTTTGATGCCTAGTCTTCCAATTTATCAAGATCCTCTTGCAATTTTACACAGTCCTCTTGGGTTTTAACAACTTTAAATAGTTTTGTGTCATCTGCAAATTTGATAACTAGTTATTCCCTTTTCCAGGTAATTTATGAATATGTTAAAAAGCAGTGGACCCAGCACAAATCCCTGGGGTACTCCACTATTCACCGTTTTCCATTGGGAAAATTGGCCATTTAGCCCTACTCTCTGCTTTCTAATTTTTAACCAGTTCCTGATCCACAATAGTATATCATCTCCTATCCCATGACTTTTTAGTTTTGCCAAGAGTCTCTGATGAGGGACCTTATCAAAGGATTATTGAAAGTCCAGATACACTATATCAACTGACTCACCTTTGTATACCTGTTTTTTTCAACCTTCAAAAATCATAACAGATTAGTAAGACACGATCTTCCTTGTCTAAAGCCATGTTAGCTGTCTCCCATTAAGCCATGACTGTCTACATGCTGAGTAATTTTGTTCTTTATGATGGTTTCTATCATTTTTCCCTGTAATGACATCAGGCTCACCGGTCTGTAGTTTCCCAGATCACCCCTAGAACCCTTTTTAAAAATTGGTATTACATTGGTGATCCTCCAATCTTCAGGTATTACAGATGATTTTAATGATAGTTCACAGATTACTAATAGCAGGTCTGCAATCTCATATTTCAGTTCTTTCAACACCCTTGGATGTATACCATCCGGTCCAGGTGATTTGCTACTCTTCAGTTTATCAAATAGTTGTAATACATCTTCTCGGTGTATCGATATTTCTTTCAATTCTTCCGCAGTATTACCTTTAAATACCACTTCAGTCATGGGTAACATCCCTACATCTTCCTCTGTAAAGACCAAAGCAAAGAATTCATTCAGCCTCTCCGCTATAGCCTTGTCCCCTCTTATTGCTCCTTTTACCCCTCTTTCATCTAATGGTCCATCTGACTCTCTCACAAGTGTTTTGTGACAAATGTACTTGAAAAAGTCTTTATTATGCATTTTTGCTTCCACAGCAAGTTTCTTCTCAAATTCTCTCTTTGCCTGCCTTATCAATGCCTTACATTTAACTTGCCAGTGCTTATGTTTTTTCCAGTTTTTGTCATTTGGCTCTTTTTTCCATTTCCTGGAAGATGCTTTTTTGGCAACAGCAGCCTCTCTGACCTCACCTTTAAACCACATTGGCAGTTTTTTGGACTTCCTTCCACTTTTCTTAAACTGTGGAATACAGCTGGTCTGGGCTTCCAAGATAGTATTTTTAAACAACACCCAAGCTTGATGTAAGTCTTTAACCTTTGCAACTGCTCCTTTAAGTTTTTTCTTAACTGTTTTCCTCATGTTATCATAGTCTCCCTTTCGAAAGATAGTAATGTGGATTTCCTTACCATCCCTCCTCAATTAATTAAATCAAACACAATCATGCTATAATCACTATTGCCAAGTGGCCCCAACACCCTTATCTCTTGCACTAGATCTGGTGTTCCACTAAGGACTAAGTCCAAAATGGCTTCCACTCTGGGCGGTTCATGAACCAGCTGCTCCAAGAAGCAGCCATTTATTTCATCTAGAAACTTTGTCTCCCTAGCATGTCCTGCCATGACACTGACCCAGTCAATACCGGAGTAATTGAAATCACCCATTATTATTACCGTTCTGTAACTTTTGTTAGCTTCACTGATTTCTTTGCGCATTTCATCATCCATTTGTTCATTCTGGCCAGGCGGACGATAGTACACCCCCATTGCCATTGCCATCGCCTTCCCCTTTTTACATGGAATTTCAATCCATAGAGATTCTATAGCAAATTTTGTTTTCTGTAGAGCTTTAATCCTTTGTCACTCAATGCCCTCTCTAACATTGAGCACAACCCTTCTGCCAATTTGATCAGCTCCATCATTACAATATAGTTTGTACCCAGGTATCACAGTGTCCCATTGGTTGTCCTCCTTCCACCATGTCTCTGAGATACAAATCACACCTAACTTGTCATTTAGTGCTATATATTCTAACTTTCCCATCTTATTTTTTAGACTTCTATCATTTGCATAGAAGCATTTTAGAAACTGTATTTTGTTCATATTAATCTGGTTATCGGTAGGCAGGGGTAGTTTGGAATCTTTAAGCTCTGTCTGCTCTGTACTCAAGGGCATTTGGGCTACCTTTGTCTTTATTGGAACCACTCTGTTGATGTTCCCTAACTTCATTTTTTTGGTAGTATCCTTCAAGGATACATTGTTCCGAACCATGTGCTCTTGGGCAACTGTCGGCTCTCCCCTATTATCTAGTTTAAAAGCTGCTCTATCTCCTTTTTAAAGGTTAATGGCAGCAGCCTGGTTCCATCCCGGTTAAGGTGAAGTCCAACCCTTCAGAAGAGCCCCTCCTTTCCCCAGAATGTTCCCCAGTTCCTAACAAATCTAGAACCCTCATCCTTGTACCATTGTCTCATCCACACATTGAGACTCAGGAGTTCTGCCTGCCTTTTGGGTCCTGCATGTGGAACAGGAAGCATTTCAGAGAACGCTACCCTGGGGGTTCTGGATTTCAACTTCCTGCCTAAAAGCCTAAATTTAGCTTCCAGAACCTCCCTACCACATTTTCCTATGTCATTGGCACCGACATGTACCAAGACAGCAGACTCCTCCCCAGCACTATCTAAGACCTTATCTAGGTGACGCATGAGGTCCGCTACCTTCGCACTAGGCAGGCAAGTTACCAAGCGATCCTCATGTCCACCCAGCTATCTACATGCCTAATGGTCGAATTACCAACTATAACGACTGTCCTAACCCTTCCCTCATGGGCACATGGCCCTGGAGATACTTCCTCAGTGCGAGAGGGTTTTACATCACCTGGAGGACAGGTCCTAGCTATAGAATCACTTTCTGCCACACCAGGGTGATGCTCTCCTGTCACATGACCTCTCTCCTCCATGGCAGGAGGAGAGAGGTCCCTGTAGGTCTCGTCTATGTACCTGTCTTCCAAGTCTGCTACTCTTGCATCCAGAGATCGGACTCGTTCCCTGAGAGCAAAGAGCTCCTTGCACCTTGTGCACATGTAAGACCCTTCAGCTACTGGGAGAAAATCATACATGTGACACTCAGTGCAAAAGACTGGGCAATATTGCATGCTGCTCAATTAGTGGTCTGCACTAAAAAGATGGGTGAGGAAAACCCACACCTATCTTTAAGGCGCAGGAGCTGACCAGGCAACATGCAATATTGCTACTGCCCGGTTAGCTTCAGCAGTTTCCTGTATCTGTGGCGATCCCCAGATATTCAATGCCATCACAGCGGCATTGAGTATCCAGGTTAGAGGTTGGCGGGGAGGGCTTTGTGTCAACAGGGTACATAGTTCTTAGAAAATATGCATAGCTAAATATTGAACCCATTATGTTTACTACTCTACCTTATAACAATAACTAACTTTTTATTGCACAAAAAACTCAGTATAAATCAATGTGCAAAATGGCTGATAGCCCCTGAATTTATGTCAGTTATCCATGTCTTACATCCTTGATTGTTTGATAGCATGAGGATATACTGATCTGGGAATGGATTAGTTGTTATATGATCATATTTCTTCAATGTCAATTTGATTTACATTATAGTAATACCACAGAAAATTGGTCTGATCACTTAAACTTTTAAAAGCATATCTTCCTTATGTGTTCACAGTTATAACCAAAGTACATCTAATTAAAATATCTGAAGAAATTCATCCCAAATACCCAAAATCAAGTAGAGCCCCAAATGCACATCCTTCTGAATCTAAAAGGACAGTGTGATTCAAACAGTTTATCACTATTTAACTGTCCGATGAAAAAATGCAATGTTTGCTTTCGAATCAATGTTGACTCCTCGTGATCCAGCAGCTTCAGGGTTTCCTTGGCAGTGTGACCAGAAGTAGATAGCCAGGTCTTTCTTCTGAGGCATTGGAGGGTTAAGTGACCTTCCGAAGCCAACAAGGAGTGCTATTGGGAACTGAACCCTGGTCTCGGTTACCAAGCCAGTGCTCTAACCAATAGCTACTCCCCACTCCTTGGATGATAAAAGCAGATGTTAATTCTCATTTAAGCTAAGTTGGTAGGTGTATGTCAATATTATTTTATTGTTAACCATAGAGTATACAATAGATCTTCAGTCTACAAGCATTGATATAAATAAATAAATATTAAACGTATTTCTCATTCTAACTTTGATGTATGGAAATGTAAATAGTACTATTCTAGAGCTGTTGAGTCTGAATTTTCATTTAAGCCTTGCATGGGCTAGCATGGTATTTGTAGATAGTGAGGGATCCTGTTACGGTCACTTTGGATGAACTCTATTCGGATTGCTTGCATGAAATAATCTAGTGCAAAAAAGAGCCACTAAGCTAATAAAAAGACTATAAGAGTCTGTATAGACCAGGGTTGTTCAAGGTGGATTTAATTAGGATGTATAAATGTACTAAAAGACCGAGAGTCAGTCCAAGAGTATTAGGCACCCAGGGCAAAACCTTCAGCCTTGTGCTATCCCCCTCCCACCACAGTTAACTTTGAAGTCCATAGCCCATTCCAAGATTGTAATAATTAGGCAATAATGATCCCACTATCACCCTTCCCAAAACAATTTTGTAAGAACACATAAGGGCTATGTGTACTAAAGGGCACTAGCTGCTACCACAGGGTTAACACAGATTTATTGCTCCCCATTAGCAGTATGACTTTTGGGTGAGGGGGGTATTGTTTCCACTTTACCAGCTGGTTAGCTGGGATATTTCTTTTCAAAGGGAGGAAGGAGAGGGAGAGAGGGGGGCACCAATTGGCTGGCCAGCACTCTTTCGAGTGGATCAGGAGGTAGGGAGGTCGAGTGATTTCCCCAACTAGCACCGAGGGTGCTCAGATCCTTACTGGGCAGGACTGGTGCTGCAGGGAGGCAGAACTTTATTTTTATTCATATTGTCAATGCTGTGGATTAGAACACCGCAACACTGACAATATGGTTGGTTGGGGGGAAGGCCCAATCACATCTTTTGAGGGTGGCACAGTAGCTATTTGTTCAGAGAGATACTGATAGCTCTGTGCACTCGATCGTTATCATCCCTCCCCTAGGATTTACTGTGGAGATCCACGGTTCCTACATCGGCAGACACCACAAGACTTTTCCCATGATACCTGCCGAGGCAGGTAATGTGGGCCTTCACGTTAAATCCAGAACTGCCATGGTATCTGCAGGGGCTAACCTGGGAACGCTCCTGAAGATACCATGGGGATTTTTACCTTACTGCATGGTTCTAGCAGCTAATGCACTGTGTTAGCTGCCAAACCCTACCACAGTTAGTAGACATGCCCCATAATTGGACACACGGGAGTCAATTTTCAAAAGTCATTCACACGGCAATTGTGGGGTTATTCAGATAAAAAGGATTTTTGAAACTTTTTCACTTATAAGGCATCTAAAATTATACATAGTTTAAAAGACAGCAACCCATACTGTCGTTCTGAGAATTAGTGCAAAGTTTCCAGACAAATGTATCTCTGGATTTGGCAACAAAACATACATTCCTTCTGGACACTTCACTTTATCGCCCATTGCGTCTACCTATTTAAGATTGTAAGTTCTTTTTAGAAAGGATTTATTTCATCTAAATTCTTAAAACACTGACACCATCTAGAGCATTATAAGCAACTTCTCCTAGAAGGAAAACAGAACAAGCTGAACTACAAAAATCTATGGGGTTATTTCAGAAGCTCTGTGATTTCGACATCTGGAAACAGATACACAGACGTCCAAATCATGGAGATGTCCCTAGAGCCATTTCACAAAACGACTCCACAAACACCTCTATGCTGGGGATGTCTGTCCAGCACAGAGGTATATCTGGGGCATTCCAGAGACCAATAACCAGCATGTATGCACCGCAGCATAATAGGCATCTGAAAAGTGCTAATTTTCCAAGGACAGCAGTTGGAGAGTGTAGAGATGGAACCCTAATATCCTCAGTATGGTCCTCAATATTAAAAAGAATTGATAGGATTTTGGGAAACCTGTTATGCGGTTGTCCAGCTGCAAAACATGCTCACTACTTAAATGGCAGGCTGGGAAATGTCTCCGCTCTATGATACAGGTGCAGAGAGGTCTATGTAGATGCCCATCAATGATGTCCATATTGGTGATTTCTATGATTTTGAAATCCTCTCTGGACTTAAACTTGCCTGCCATTTTGGGGGATATTTTGGCCTGGACATCCCCGATAGCACCTAGACATCCTTTCTAAAATGTTCCTTCATGTGTTATCAGAATACCTCACCTTGGTCACACATACAGAACAAAGAAAATACCTGACAAAATACAGAATAAGTGACCTCATGTCCATACCAACCCCATTCCTTCCTTTTTTATGCAGTATAAGAGGCTAGGGCAAAACAGGGGGGAAAAGACTGGATTAAGGAATAGGGTGGTTCTTTTTCTTCTATTTTCTTTAATCTAGCTTCACCCCCTCCCCTACTGCTACTACTACAACTTATTTCCATAGTGCTGTTACCAGCATGCTGCTGAGGAGGGGTCTTCTCTGTTACTTGAATTTCAGGTCATCGATCAGTCATGAAGGCAGGACTTGTACCCTCATACAGACAAAGGCTCTGGTTCTGCCCTCAACACTGTACCCTAGGCAGATAGAAGGTCCTGCTGTGAACAGATCCCATTAGGATCTTTCAGGGTACATTTCTATCCATAGATGACAGATGCAGGTGGCACCTTATTGACTAACCAATTCTTTGAAGGATGAGCTTTCGAGGACAAGTCTACTTCATCAGATCCATGAAGATGGGTATAACATAGATGAAGAGGAGGAGTATAGGGAAGACATTGAGAAGTGCAAGGCAGAGTATGGAAGGGGAAAGATAATAGCAGAACAGTTCAACTCACTGACATTTGTGGAGAGTGAGAGAAACTAATGACAAGAAAATCTGAGAATAGTTAAATACATTCACACCTATAGAGAGTCATGAAGCCATTGTCCTAGGGTGATAGTGTTAAGCTTTTTGATTACCTGCATTTCAACAGTTTCATACCATATTGTGCGTCTGTTGGACTATGGCAACATTAAGGTCAGACAGAGTGTGTCATGGAAGGCTGCAATGTTCTACTGGGTTTTGAATGTTGACATTTTTAATGTCAGATCTGTGCCCATTTATTCTTAGGGATTGCCATGTTTATCCTATGCTCTCATTAGTTTCTACCACTTTCCAAATATGTCAGCTAGCTGAACTATTCTGCTACTATCACTGCCTATCTCCACTCTGCCCTGCTGCTCAATGCCTTCTCTAAACTTTATATCCTCCCCCCACCCATCCATCCATCTTCATGTATATTTAGCCACCTTCTATATGAAGGCATCTGATGAAGTGGACTCGTCCTTGAAAGTTCATGTCACAATAAATTGGTTAGAGTACAAGGTGCCCCCTGTCTCTGTCATTTTTTGCTATTCCACCTCAACATGGCTACCCTTCTGAAACTTTTTACCCATGATTCCAACAAGCCAAAAAATAAATGGAACTCTCATGTTAAGTGAAAATAGATTTCACAATAGAAGCATTTTTTTTCACTTCGTGACATAGTAAATGTCAGCAGATGAAGATCAAACTAGCCCATTTATTTTCCACTGTTGAAGTTTGATCACTTGGGCAGACTCCCATATATAGCTCTACGACATCTACCCACATGTTTTATCCGATTCCAAACCTTTACTCTTCACTCCTCCAATTCCTTTACATCAGGGTAAAATTAAAAAAACACATTGGCAATGGAAACATCCATAGTTATTTAAATAATTTTACAATAAACTGCACAAGCAGCAGATGAAGAAAGGATTGGTGGGTATAAAGTTGTAACAATAACATGTCTGGGCCAAACTTGGTAAACTTCACTTATTAGGTATCTAACTACAGAGAGCAGCAAAATAAATCCTCTGCAGGCCTCATCCAATGACCACCCCTTCACTTTAAACACAAATCTGGCCACCTGAAACCCCATCTGGCCAATTTTAAACTATCTGGGCTAGTGTACACTAAAGATTCAGTACAGGGCAGCATAAAAAATAATTGTTATGAATAGCATGTATTTCTTTGATTTAAGGAATTATACTCAAATGGTGATGGGCTTTGTCCTGCATAATGGCAGTAATAACCTTTCCCTATACTAATATCCTTAGTGTTTTCTTAGTGGATTTACTGTAAGTTGAGATTTTACCAGTGTAAAACTAGAAAATATCATAAAAGTATTTTCTTTCACTCCAGGGAAAAAGATCTTGAGAAGGATGTTACCTCTTACCAGCTCATTTTGCGTTAATTGGTTTCTTGTGGGAAATCATTACATGGAATTAGCACACAGTTGTCAGAAGGTTGCATTCCATTTTACTTCTCCCGCGGCAATACAAAACTCATTTTCACTTTATTCTATTTTTGCATTCTCTCCACATTTCCTTTAGACATTAGATTAGTACCTGCATCTAAACTTCATATGTTCCTGTATGTTCTTTATTCTCTTTGATGGATCTCTTCACATAATCAGAAGCTGACATTGGCCATTTCATCTAAAGAGGCATCTCAATATGGGCAATCCAAATCTCAGTCCAGCTGAACTACATCAAGTAGCAATAAAATATAGCACTATATACTCCATCAGAATACATTTTAAACCACTTATTCCTGGAAGTTTATAGCTGAGAAATGAGAACTTATCTTCCATTAACTGAGCCTTCCACTATAGCTTTCTGATATGCTCATTGAAGAGAGAATGGGTAAGCTGAGTTCCATCAAATTGGCAGAAAGACTATTAAAGAAAATAATTTGTGTTTTATGCTTCTTTTAAAATACCCATAGTACCATAAAAAAACACAAAGCAAATCATATCAGTCTCCTTTGTTGGGCTCTCCACATTATGTTTGCTCTTCAGGAAGGCAAGACATTTTTGGCTGTTGAGTCACTAACGGTAATTGGAAGTACATGGCTACCTGTGTTTTTCACAAACAGCATTCCTGAAAGCAATATGGGTTTCCTGAAAAGTGAGAACGCTCTTTGAATACTGCATGCAGTCCTGGCTGTCCCCATGTCAAAACACACAAAGATGTGCACAGAATTTGCAAACAGTAAGTTGGCATCAGGCGTTGGAGGGGGTGGAAGTCCCGTAATGCTGAAGCTGAACGGTAAGAACCACAGGGCTGTTTGTGGCCACTGCTGCCGCTGCATGTCCCGGAGAGGGGTGGCAGTGGTGATGGCAATGGGCAGTGCAAAGAACCAGGTACACCTAGGACGCCTCATCTCCTTGTGCCAGTGCCAGGGGTGCATTCTTGCTCCTAAAACATAGAAAAATGACGACAGAAAAATACCACATGACCCATCTACTCTGTCCTTCCATATCAACAACTACTACAGTCCCCTTTTTTCCTTTAGAGATCCTCTGTGTTTGTCCCATGCTCCTTTAAATTCAGATACTGTCCTCATCTCTACTACCTCCACTGGGAGACTATTCCATGGATCTACTACTCTTTCCATAAAGAAATATTTCTGCATATCACTCCTGAATCTATCCCCCTTCACCCTCATCCCATGTCCCCTCGTAGCAGAGCTTGCTTTCAATCAAAACAGGCTCTCCCCCTGTACATTTATGCCACAGAGGTATTTAAACGCCTCAATCATATCACCTCTATCCTGCCTTTCCTCTAAGGTGTACATATTAAGATCCTTAAGTCTGTCCTCATATGCTTTATAATGAAGATCACTAACCATTTTAGTAGCCACCCTCTGTACTGACTCCAGCCTGTTTATATCCTTATGAAAGTGCAGTCTCCAGAATTGCACACTATACTCCAATGAGACTGCACCAAAGACTTATACAGAGACACTATCATCTCTTTTCTTCTGCTGGCCATTCCTCTCCCTATGCACCCAAGCATCCTTCTAGATTTTGCTGTCACCTTTTCTACCTGTTTAGCTACTTTAAGATCGTCAGACATAATCACGCCTAGATCCCGCTCTTCTTTAGTGGACAAAAGTACTTCATCCCCTATACTACATTGCTCCCTTGGATTGCTGCAGCCCAAATGCATGACCTTTCATTTTTTAACATTAAATCTCAGCTGCCAAATTCTAGACCATTCTTCAAACTTAGCTAGATCCCTCCTCATGTTATCTACACCTTCCTGGGTGTCTACTCTATTGCAGATTTTGGTATCATTCACAAAGAGGCAAACCTTACCTGACAGCCTTCCGCTATATCACTAACAAAGATGCTAAAAAGAATCGGACCAAGACAGATCCCTGGGGCACACCACTGGTAACTTCCTTCTCCTCAGAGTGAACTCCATTTACCTGTACCCTTTGTCACCTCCCATTCAACCAATTTTATAACCCAAACAGTAACTTTAGAGTCCATCCATCGGGTGCTCAGTTTGTTTATAAGTCGCCTGTGGGGAACGGTGTCAAAGGCTTTACTAAAATCTAAAAACACCACATCTAGGGCTCTCCCTCAGTCCAACTCCCTGGTTACCCAGTCAAAGAAGTTAATCAGATTCATCGGACAAGACCTATCTCTGGTGAATCCATGCTGCCTCGGATCCTGTAATCCGCTGGATTCCAGAAACCTCACTATTTTCTCTTTCAGCAGCGTTTCCAATAATTTACTCACCACCGAAGTTAAACTAACTGGCCTGTAGTTTTCAACCCATCCTTACTTCCACTTTTGTGTAAAGGCACCACATGAGCCTCTCTCCAGTCCTTTGGCACCAGTCCTGACTCTAACAAGGCATTGAAAAGGTCAGTCAGTGGAGCTGTTAGAACATCCCCAAGTTCCTTCAGTATTCTAGGGTATATCCCATCTGGTCTCATTGCTTTGTCCACTTTAGGTTTAGCTAGTTTCTCACGAACACAGTCTTCTGAAAATTGTTCAACATGCCCCTCGCTTCTGTTCCTGTTTGTGGGTGTTTTCTGAGGTTCTGTTCCTGGTTCTTCATCTGTTAACACAAAACTGAGGAATTCTGGATTTCCAACAACCAGAAATTATCTCACTACTAGTCCAATTTATCTGGCTCCATGATCTCTTTTAAGAAATCTATTTGATCCCTGGGAGTCATTTTTGATGACCAACTTAATTTTTCCCTTCATATCTCAAACATTGTGAAAAACTGCTTCTTCTCTTTAAGAAGTATAAGGTCGGTAAAGCTGTTTCTTAACAATCAGCCCTGTAAAATCTTGATTCACTCCTTTGTAATAAGCATACTTGACTATTGCAATTCTCTACTATCAGACATCCCTCAACTTCAACTTAAATGACTACAAACAATATAGAATACTGCTGTAAAACTCATATATAATGCCAAACGTTTTGACCATGCTACATCACTATTACGAGAACATTGGCTCCCTGTCTCTTTTCATATTAAATTTAAGCTATTACTAACACACCGCATTTTCTTTTCCAGCCTACCCACTCATCTTCACTCATCCCCTACTGTCCTTCACGCACCCTTCACTTCTCAACTGAAAACTATTTGGTTTCCCTACAAAAAATACATTTCATTTAGCCACTTAGAGATCAATTGCCTTCATGTTCCAAGCTCCCTATTTGTGGAATTCCTTGCCTAGCAAGCTCCGGCTTGAATCATCTTATGTAAAATGTAAGTCAGGTTTGAAAACCCACTTTTTCATCAAAGCTTTTGATCCTAGTTTTGCCTCCTTTCCTATTCCTGGGTACTCTTCCTCCTTTTGTGTAAGTAATCAAGCTCAGATGTCTATGGTGGAAATGTTGTGCTACCCCCCTTGATGTCTCCTCTGATTTGTGTTGTTTTAAGATGTGCGAGTTTTTGTTGCAGCACACAAAAACACTGGTTTTCTTTGTAAACTGCTACAATGCACATGCCATTAATGGACTATAAATCTTTCAAACAAATAAATCTGATGCTGTAGGTGAACCTTCAGTCATATGTGCCCTCCCCCATAGTCCAGCATTTCCCTTCTCTTTAGTCATATATGCCCACCCCCATAGCCCAGCAATTTCCTTCCTCATTGTCTAGCACAACCCCTTCCCTATCCCACCTCAGGTGTCCAGCATCTCTCCTTCCCTATCCCATAGTAGACTAGCATCTCTTTTTCCCTGATACCCCTACCAAAAGTCCAGAATATCCCGTTCCTTTTGTCTATCTCCCCACCAGGTGTGCAGTATTTCTTCTTCCCTATCCCCCTCTTCCTCCATGCTGTGCAGCCCCCCTTTTCCTCTCCCCCTTCCACTACTACTGCACCCTTCCCTCCGGTCCTTCTGAGCGACAGCTGCATCCAAAATAAACTCAGTGCGGTGGCAGACCTTAGATCTCTCACATGCTCGCCCCCTCTGACATAAACCTCCTGCTGGAAGGGGTGGGCACTGAGTGCATGTGAGTACTGTAAAGCGTCCTGCCACACGACATTTACTTTAGATGCAGCCATGGCTCTGGAGGAGGACAGAGGTAGGGCTGCTGCAGGAGGATGGGAAGAATGGGCTATGCTAGACACCGAGGGGGGAGAAGGAAATAGGGAAGAAGGAATACTGAACACCTGATGGCATGTCAGAGAAGAGGAGATGCTGCTGTCATGCTGCACCACCACTCTGAAATTTTGCCACCTAGGCCGATGCCTAGTCCATCTAATAGCACAGTCAGACCTGCATTGTCAATTTTTTCTTCTTCATTTATGGATTTTTTTTGTTTCAAACTTTGATAAAAATGTTAAACAAATGGCAATGGACTTTATGTGTGTAAATTTGTGTGCTAAAATTTTATTTTATTTATTTATTTATTTACATTCTCTTATATACCGCGCTATTCTGCTTCAGTGCGGTTTACATTGAACAAACTGAAATTACATTGAACAGGGCATTATAACTTGGAGATAACTATTTTACAGGGAACATGGGCTATGGAGGGTTAAGTGGCTTGCCCAAGACCACAAGGAGCACCTGTGGGACTAGAAACCCCAGTCCTTCCGGCCCAAGGCCCAAAATCAATTGGGTACTAAATTTTAAGGCGTGTTACCCAATCGAATGTGTACTAACAATGCACTACAGAAAAAAAAAGACAAAACAGAACTAGAAAATATACAGAGAAGGGCAACCAAAATGATAAAGGGGATGGAACAGTTTCCTTATGATGAAAGACGCAACAGGTTAAAGCTCTTCAGTATGGAGAAGCAAGAGTTGAAGAAGATATGAAGAGATCAAAAGATTCTTGGGTGTTTGGAAGCACCTAGGTCCTTGACCAGTTTCTCCAGGTCCTTCCCAAAGATAAGCTTGCCCTTGAAGGGGAGTCTAGACAAGCAGTGTACATCAGCCAATGACCACTATGAAAAAGGCAATATCTTTAGTCTAGAAGCAGACCAAATCTTACATGGCCATTGCTGACTCCAAGAGCAATGAAGTGTCATCCCATGGAAGCAACTGGATCCAATGGAGCAGGGCAGACACCGTAAGGCCCCCACAAACTATCATCTGGGGAATAAGAGATGCAACCAAAACCCGGCTCTTCAAAAAGGCCTCAACCTTGTGATCCACTTGATCATTTAAGGGCTGCACCATCCTCAACTGAAATGGTGATATGCTTAGTAATGGCTGCCACATGCGTGTCCACCTGTGGCAGCCACTTTCGGATCGTGACTCACCTGATCTCCCTTGTGTTTCCTTAGCATTCCCCCTAGATGTATCCCGTGTTACAGCTACTGTGTTGCCCGTCTTGACTAGATTGTAAGCTCTGATGAACAGGGACTGTCTTTTACATGAATCTGTGCAGCGCTGAGTATGTCTTGTAGCACTATACAAATGATATGGAGCTGGACAAGTCTCTAATAAGGCTTCTGCTATGGTTAATACACCTTCCTGAGGAATACTGGTGTAGAGTACTTCAGTATCACTAGTGACAAAAATCACATCCCTTAAATCCAAAGAATTCTGTTCAAACAATGAAATGGTATCAGCAATTGGGGCTTAGATGCAGCAGACAGCCCACGGGATCGGATCCCCATGGGCTGTCTGTTGCATCTAAGCCCGAACGCAGTAAAGATCCCTCCTGTTCTGCCTGAGGGGATAATATCTCCCGCAGGCAGAACAAGAGGGGTTTTCTGCCCATGATCAGAGGTGGGGAACAAATCCCAGGCGTTGGGTATAAAGATCTGGTCACCATGGCAATCTGGCGCCTGAGCTTTGTCAAGCTCTGTCTTAATGGACATTTAGTCTAACCCAGCTTTCGTGCATCATACTATAAAAAAAAAAAAAAAGGGGGGGGGGGGGCTGAAATATGAGAATTGGAGAATCCCTAGTTCCAACAGGTGGAATAGCAGATGCAGTGTCCGGAGAATCCCTTTCCTGCACCAAAAAGAGGAATGGTGAGATGGAATCACTTCCCTATCACCACTTTTCCCCAGCACATTTCTCTACTCTGTGGTTGAGAGAAGAGGTTAAAGGCGTGTGAGGGTGGGGTAGGGGTGATAGTAGCAAGGCCTGAGGACAGGGTCGACATAACCATTAGGCAAGACTAGGTGGCTGCCTAGGGCAGCAGCTTCTAAGGGGCAGCAAAGAACAGCAGCCACACAAACTTATATTTATCAGCACATTCTTGTATCTGCAGGGAGAATGGGAGCACATATACACCCAAAGCAAAGTTCAAGATTTAAAAGAATGATGTCCAGTTATACATGTTTATGTGTCTATTGTGGGAGGGGTAGTATTGGAATTATCAAAATCTCGGGGTGGGGGCAACGTAAGGCCAAACGTACACCTAGGGTGTCCAGTACCCTTGCACAAGCCCTGGTTGAGGAGGGAAAGAAACGTAGAAACATGATGGTAGATAAACACCACACTGCCTATCCAGGCTGCCCTTCCATATGAACCACTAAGCTCTACAGTCCCTTGTTCCCTTTAGAGACTCTCTGTGTTTCTCCTATGCTGTCTTGAATTCAGACACGGTTTTTGTCTCTACTGCCTCTACTAGGAGAGTATTCCATGTATCTTCCACTCTTTCCGCAAAGAAATATTTCTGCAAATTACTCCTGAGTCTATCTCCTTTCACCTGCTCCCTCATATAAGAGCTTTCTTTCAAGTCAAAGTTCTCCTCCTGTGCATTTATGCTATGGAGGTATTTAAACGCCTTTGTCATATCTCCCCTTTCCCATTTTTCTTCCAAAGTATACATGTTGAGATTTTTACATATGCCTTATGGTGAAGCCCACTGACCATTTTGGTAGCCATCTTCTGCACTGACTCCATTCTGTTCATAGCCTTTTCAAGGTGTGGTCTTCAGAATTACACACAATACTCTAAATTAGGTCTCACCAATGACTTATACAGTTGCCATTCCTCTCTCTATGCACCCAAGCATCCTTTTGGCTTTCACTGTCACCTTTTCTATCTGTTTAGCCACCTTAAGAGATCATTAGAAACAATCAACCCTAGGTCCCGCTCTTCTTTCATGGACAGAAGCATTTCACACCCTATACCAGGGGTCTCAAACTCAAATTGCTTTGAGGGCCAAATGAGGACTTGTAGAGTAACCCGGGGGCCGCACAAGACGCAGGCCTCATTTGCATAAGGGCATCATTTGCATAAGGGCATCATTTGCATAAATATTTGCATAATGTTACCATACACTAACTTTTAGTAAACATGCCTCTTAATGAGTGTATGGATAAAGAAAGACTAAAAGATTTCTACATTACTATAAACCAGTGCCAACCGCCAGGCACATTAGGAACTACTAGAAACACTGCCCATTTAGAACCCATAGCAAACCTGCCGTGTCCTAACAGCACTACCAGGACTCACAAAGCACCATACCCTAACTATCAAAAGGCAACACTGCAAATATTAAATCAACACATTTCAGAGAATAACAATACATGACCTACTCGGGAAAGAGAACAAGTGGCAATGTCAAATAGGAATTACATAAACAGAATACCTCAGCTCAGTTACACATGCAGAACATACACCATCACCAAACAAGGAATCACAATTTAGAAACAGGAAGACAATTAAACTGGGAACCCCAAAAGCCAAACTTAGAATGTACAACACTGTAGAAATAAAACTATACATTGATTTCCTCTTGTATTAAATAAAGTGCAGACGTTAAAGATGCACATTTCCAAGAGCTGACATATTTCAGTTAATAAATTCAAAATAAAGAGATATTTTTCTACCTTTTGTGCATTTTTTTTTCAGTTGCAATTGTTCCAGTCACTTTCTTCTGGTTTCTTTGTGTCTTCTGCTAACTCTCCATCGTCTGCTGTCCATTTCTCCTTTCTTCTTTCCTAGTTTTTTTCCATTCTCTCTACATCTGCTTTAACATACTAATCATTCTCCTTTTGCTCTTTCCTCATTCCTATTTCATCCACTCAAATTTTACCCCTCCATCCTCAATCCCCACTTACTCTCCCAATACCCGGCCAATTGTAGATTTTTCTTCCCTCCCACACAAAATATATTTCCCCTCTCCATTTCACTCTCCCAGCCCCATCCCATTCTAATCGTCCCCCAACATCAACTCCCTTCTAGCTCCTGCCCAACCCAGCATCCGCTCCCTTCTAGTCCCCGCATCATCAGCCCATTTCCAGTCCTAGCTCCCTCCCCTCACAGCCCATTTCCTTTCCAAGCCCCCCTCCCCATCAGCCCATTTCCATTCCAAGCCCCCTTCCACTCAGCCCATTACCATTCCAAGACCCTGTCCCCATCAGCTATTTGCAGTTCAAGCTCCCCCTTCTACTCGGCCCATTTCCAGTCATAGCACCCCCCCAGTCCATTACCAGTTCTAGCCCCCCCCCCTAGCCCATTATCGGTCCTAAGCCCCCCAACAGCCCACTTCCAGGCCTAACCCTTCCATCGCCCCATCTTCATTCTTAGCCCCCCCATAACCCCATTTTCAGTCTTAGGCCCCCAGTCAGACCACCTCCAGTCCTAACCCCCATCTGTCCATTACCAGTCCTAACCCCCATCACCCCATTTTCAGTACTACCCCCCCCCAGCCCCCATCAAGTCCTGCTCCCCCCCTACATCAAGTCCTGCTCCCCCCCATCAAGTCCTGCTCCCCCCCTACATCAAGTCCTGCTCCCCCCCCCACAAGTCCTGCTCCCCCCCCCACATCAAGTCCTGCTCCCCCCCAGCCACACATCAAGTCCTGCTCCCCCCCATCAAATCCTGCTCCCCCCCCCATCAAGTCCTGCTCCCTCCCCCCCCCCCCGGGAAAATTAAACTTTAAAAAAAAAACGGCTTCTGCTGCTGCTGCCGCCGCTGCCGTGGCCGGCAATAGCAGCAATATCGCAAGTCCCGCGGGCTCCCCCCCCACCCGGCAGATCCCTTCCTGCTTGCCTGCCAGTTCTCCGCGTCGGCTTTCAGAGCCGCGAAGGGAGAGCTTCTCCCTCGTGACTCTGTTAAGCCCGCTGGGGCAGATGGGAAATTTCCCATCTGCCCCGGCGAGCTTAACAGAGTCGCGAGGGAGAAGTTCTCCCTTCGCGGCTCTGAAAGCCGAAGCGGAGAACTGGCAGCATTGGCAGGCAAGCAGGAAGGGATCTGCCAGGTGGGGGGGAGCCCGCGGGACTTGCGATATTGCTGCTATTGCCGGCCACGGCAGCGGCGGCAGCAGCAGCAGAAGCCGGTTTTTTTTTTCCCCCCCTATGCATCGCGGGCCGCACAAGGGTCTCTCGCGGGCCGCAGAGACCCCTGCCCTATACTGTATGGCTCCCTTGGATTTTTGCTGCTCAAATATCTGACCTTGCATTTTTTAGCATTAAATCTCAGCTGTCAAATTGTTGACTATTCTTCAAGCTTCACTAATCCCTCCTCATTTTATTTACATCTTCCAGGTTGTCTACTGTAATGCAGATTTTGGTATCATCCACAAAGAGGTAAACATTACCCAATAGCCCTTCTGCAATATCACTTACAAAAATGTTAAAATGAATTAAACCAAGGAGAGATCCCTGCAGCACATCACTGGTAGCATCCTTCTCTATTTACCTGTGTCCTTTGCCGCTTCCTACTCGACCAGTTTCTAACTCAGTCAGTCACTTTGGAATCCATTCCTAGGGCGCTCAATTTATTTATAAGTTGCTTGTTTGAAACTGTGTAAAAGGCTTTAATGAAATCTAGGCACACTACCTCTAGGGCACTCCTACTACCACTAATACTGAACATTTGTATAGCACTACAAGACTTACACAGCATTGCAAAGACACATGTAAAAGATGGTCCCTGCTCATCAGAGCTTACAATCTAGTCAAGATAGACAACACAGTAGATGTAGACATCGGATACATCTAGGGGGAATAGTAAGGGAACCCAAAGGATACCAGGTGAGTCAAGATCTGAAAGTGGCAGTGAAGAGCCGAGTTTTCAACTTGGATTTGAAAAGGGCCAGAGAAGGTGCCTGACGTACAGACTCAGGTAGTTTGTTCCCTCATCCAACTCTTTGGTTGCCCAGCCAAAGAAAGTAATTAGATTTGTCTGACAAGACCTGATCTTGGTAAAATCATGCTGCATTGAAATCTGCAGTCCAATGGATTCTAGAAACCTCACTATCCTCTGTTTTAGCAGTGTTTCCAATAATTTACTCACCACAGGATTTAGACTAACCAGCCTGTAGTTCTCAACTACATCCTTATTTCTGATTTTGTTTAAAGGGACTACATGCACCATTCTCCAATCCTCTGTGACCAGTCCTGACTCTAAAGAAGCATTGAAAAGGTTAGACAGAACTTTCTCAAGTTCCTTCAATACTCTCAGATGTATCCCATCAGGCCCATTTGCTTTATCTACTTTTAGTTTAGCTAGATCTTCACAAACAGAGTCTTCTGAAAATCATTTCAGATCCCCTCCACTTCTTTTCCTATTTGTGCTTCTGACCCTTCATCTCTGAACACAGAACAAAAATACCTACTAAGCAATTCCGCTTTATCAGCTTTTATATATTCCTCCCCTTCCCCCTTGAGTCAGATAACACCACTTTTGCACATCCTTCTCTTACTAACATATCTGACAAATATCTTGCTCCCCTATTTTACTGCATTGGCAATTTTTTCTTCCAATTGTATCGTTGCTTTCCAGACTACTTTCCTAGTTTCTCTAAGTTTTTCCAAATATTGATGCTCGTCTTCCTCTTTCTGTGATCTCTTGTATTTTATGAAAGCCACTCATTTTTTCTTCACCTTTTCAGCTACTTCTTTTGAGAACCATAGTGGCCTCCTTTTCCTTCTATATTTACTTACTTTCCTAATAAAAAGATTTGTTATCCTTAAAATATCCCCTTTCGATTTCACCCACTACTTTTCTACATCTTCTAGTTCTTTCCATCCCAACAATGACTACTTCAGGTATTGTCCAACTTGGCAAAGTTAGCTTTCCTAAAGTCTAGGACCCTCACTTTTGAAAGGACCTTTTCATCCCTAGAGCTAATATTGAACCACACTATTCAGTGATCACTAGATGTGAGATGATCACCCACTATAACATCAGAAACACTCCATTTGTCAGCACCAGGTCCAGTATGGCTCCCTCATGTATGAGTTCTGTTAGCAGTTGCCAGAATAATTCCCCCTGTTAAGAATCCAGAATATCCCTACTTCTAGATGACACCACAGCAGGGATGTTCCAATCAATATCTGTCATACTGAAATCACCTATCAACAGTACCTTTCCTTTCCAAGCGATTCTGTGAATGTCTTCAATTAACTCTGTCCACTTCTGCCTGTGATGGAGGTCTGTAAATAATACCAATGCAAATGGGTGCTCCATTCCCTCTTTCCAGTTTAACAGACAGTGCCTGCCCTTCTCTGGTAAGACAGAAGAGCACTGCTGAGAAGTGTTAGGAAGAGAGGTATGTTAAAAAGCTTTGGTGTGGGACAGGTCAGGAGAGAGACAATAAGAGCATTGATGTATCAAGTGTGAGAGGCAAACTAATATTACTGAAAGACTGCCAGGGAAGGAGTACTAAGATGGCTGTGAGTCTCTGGTAGTAAAAAAGAGAGAAGAGCATTGTTGAGGGTGAGTCACCATAGTGAGATCTTATAAGAGGCTGTGGGTCTTTGGTGAGAAGAAAGGAAGTAGAGAGCACAGTAAGAAGGGGAGTAATGCAAAAGGACAGTGGTAAGGTGAGTACTACTAAAAGGGAGAACAACGCTGTAGAAATTAGGAAGAGAAAAAATGTTACAGAGGCGAGGACTGCTGCCAGTACCTCTTTTCTTCCACATACATAGCTGAAGTACAAATAGCAAGTATAATTTTTCTTTCCTTTTTTTTATTGCAGCAGTTGAACCTGAAATAATACATCCTATTTTAATATAGTATCTGCATAAATCAGGCAGATAGTTCTGCTGTCTAAGGCTTTTATCTGGACCTGTCCAGGAAACCTAGCTATCAGTTTCCAATCTGAACATCGTTGACTCAGTACTGTACGGGGCTCAACCAAAAGATGACATTAGACAACCGCATGAATCAGAGGAAAGCAAACTACATAATAATGCCTACAAGTATGCAAACATGGTCAGGCAGTCATTTCCCCCTCTTCCCCCATCAGTACTTTTCTCTGTTCCCCTTCTTTGCTTTCTTCTCCTTCGTCTCTTCTTCCCTTAAAAAAGAAATCTGCCACTACCCCCTGGGAGCAGAACTCTTGTGCATTCTAAAGATTATCTGAGTTGCACTCGGAGTCCCACTTTCAAAAGCAGCCATATTTCTGTGAACATACAGAAGCAGTGGGTGCTCTTCTCGGTGTCTACCTCACTCATCATCCCTCACATACCATGCCATGCCTTCGACTCCATTCACATGAATCGTCTCCATCTCTCTGCCGCCTCACAGGCTCATCTTGAATCCACCCACCATTCTGCATTATATTTCCTTGGTCCTAGTTTATGGAATAATCTCCCCTCAGACCTCTGCCTGGAACCTTCATTCACTAAATTTAAGTCTCAACTCAGAACCTATCTCCTTAGAAAAGCCTTTGATCTCCTACCCTGACCACTCTTCCTCCCTCTTTTCCCTCATCCTTTCTCTCTCTTTCCCTTACCCCTCCTCATGCATGTGTGTACTCTATTTCTTGTATTTTCCATTGGAGTTCCTTTCTTTTTCTCATTAATTATATTGTAAACTACTTTGTTGCCACCGTGAAAGGCGGTATATCAAGTTTTAATAAACATAAACTTACCTTCATTTTCTTTAAACAAATAGGGAAAGCATGTAGAGGCATGGCTTCAGGAATGATTTCCAACAGAGGCTTGTAGAAGAGGTGTGTGTGTGTGGGACAGTGCATTGTATGTGGAAATGGATGGAGGTATTTCTGGGGGATTTGTACAAGCATTGGTAGGGGTGCCTCCAGTGAGTGTACAGTATGGGTTTGTGTGAGAAAGATATGGGTGTTCCAGCAGCTTTAAAGGGTACCAAGCCCACATCAGGGCGAGGTGAGAAGTGGGAGAATAAACAGAGCAGAAATGGAGGAATACTTCCTCCCATCTGGCAGATTTGGAGGGACCTAGAGTAGGAGTGTGCAAGGCCAAAAGCAGCATTCTTCAGTTCATGCTCATTTAAAACAAATGTTTCTGATTTTTAGGCATTTTTCTATGTTCATTTGATCTACGGTATTCATTTTTCAAGTGCACACTGTATGTGTGCAAGAACTTAAAATATGTGCAATCAATTATACACAGTTTAAATTGTAGGTGTACACACACACACACAAGCAATTTGCATGTACTTTACATTTTTAGTTACCCATAAAAAAGGGAATGCACACCTCTAGACCAGAGGACCCAAAGAATATTGCTTACTCTGGCAAGGGAGCCCAAGAGAACCCCACCTACACCTGCCACACAAGGGGAAAGATCCCTAAGCTGATATCTTGGGGATTCCACAGCTACCAGACTCATTCAGGTACAACAGCTCATAGACTGTGCACTGAGAGTTGGGACACCAGCCCATATGCTGAATCCTGGTAGTAATTCAGAAGCTGTCACAATCTTCTGTGACACAGAATACTGGCTAGTCCAGGGCTCTACCACTCAGTTGTAGTGCGGATGATGTAACTGGAAAGCTGAATTCTGTCTCCATCTGCTGGTTGGGGTGTATAAACCCATGCATCTGGACTAGTGATAAGGAATGGCTTTTAATTTACATCATAATCGAAGCTAAAGTTTATTTCATGTTAAAAATATTTAGCATGCACTACACAAAACTAAATGAAATGAAAATACACAGCCCTGCAAAAAAAAAAAAGGGACCAACAAATGATCTATAAGTGTAACAAAGCTTATAGCCTCCAAATTAAACCTCCATCCCTAAAAAGTACTGCCCACTTTCAAATGTTAGTGCTACATAAAGCCTTGTTTTACATAGGTTATCTAGATTGGAAATAGAAGAGATATGATGTCTAAAACATGGAAAGTATTGTACAAAAGGCTAACCAAATACGGAGTCTCTTATAAAATTCATATGAGGTCATAGAAGATTATTGATATATTCAGCACCATGAACAACCACTTTACAAAAATGTGTGTTCAAAAAAGCTGCACTACTTGGGTTGTTGAAGGTGTAGGTACTACCATTTACACATTTAAGTGTAGTATTTCAGAAAATTGCACATTCAAGGGAAGCCAAATAAGGAGAAGAGCTACACAACTCAAACTGTTGGCTTTGTAAGGGAATCCTGTAGATCTAGGGAGATTTCCCTCTTCAGTCAATCCTTTGAACCTCAGGTCCTAACAAGCAACAAACTCTTATGCTGTCTCACAGCAGGTAGACATGCATTTTTGTTGCAAAATAGGAAATACACATATATGTTTTGGATCCTCCCAAACCCTATCCAGGATATGCCCCCATCAAAACTGTGTGTACTGTAGGTATACTTGTGTAAATAGAGGCTTCTCTGAAATTGCCACTTACATGTAGGGCCATTAACACGTGCAAATACCCTGCAAATCTTTTAATATCACCTCCACTATTTATAGAATCTTAAAGCAAATACAGCAAAACTGACTAAACAGAAAGCAAATAGTGACTCTCTGACAGAGGGCTAATATAAAAAAAACCTTAAGCAGGCAGCTGTATAAATATGAAGAAGGCGGTGCAACAATTCAGCACAAATTATTAAGAGAAAGTTTCAGCAAAAAAAATGATAGCAAAGACTGAAACAGATAGAGCCCAATTCAGATATGGGCACGTCCGGACGGCCTCAAGCAAGACAGGCTCGTCTGGACCCAATTCTGAACCACAGGAACAAAACCTTCCAACGGTAACCAGAATCGGGACCGAGGATGGCCCGGCATTCCCCTGCTGCCTGCAGGGACATCCTCCCAGCAGGCACCTCCAACTCCCGCGTCCTCGGCCCCCCTTTTCCCTGCCGCCGACCCAAGGCTGGCCTGCTGGGGCCTGGATTGGGCGGTGAAGACCCTCCCACACTCGGCCCCAGCGCAGGATCCCCAGGCCCAATCACTGAGTTTTTGCTTCTTATTCCACCTAGGTCATAAAGGGACATGTTTATTAAAATGCACTATTGTAGCATACATGAAGCCCAAACGTTAGCACAGGAGGTGAAATAAACTGTTGGGGGCATGCTTAGCATGTTCCCTGCAGTTACTGCAGGGAAATGTACCTCAAATCACTAAATTGCAAGAACATTTAATACGGGCTCACTTACCATCACCCACAGAGGAAGCGGCAACAACATTTGCGGTTAGCAGATGATAATGATGTTGATGCTAACCATAGTGTGCTGTCAACACCCACGCTCTACCCCTAACCCCCAACTTACTACCCTATCGCATGTTAAGCAGTTAGTGTGGGGGGTTTACCAACAGCACAAGGCAACACAATTAGCATGTGGCAAACCCCAAACCAGTTGTTAGCTTATTTTAGTGAACATGCCTCAAAGTGTTTTATCTTGTAAACATGCACAGGCCACAATCTGTGCCTATTTTTTAAGTGACTGCGCAATTCAAGAGTAGCTCATGCTACGGGCCTAAAAATAAACCATGAAAATAAGTACTGTAGGGATGTGCGCTGATGAGTTGAGGCCCCTTTTATCCAAGTTTGTATCCCTGTTCGATGTAAAACCTGACAACTTGTCGTTATGGTAGTTATGTTATGATGTAAACCGCGCTGATACCGAATAGCGCGGTATATAAGAAACTGTAATAAATAAATAAATAAATAAAAAGGAGTTTGGCTGTGTGTGAATTATTATTACACATTCAATGACATCCTGAACATACTGCCTTTGTGAGAACAAAAAGACAGCTATTTTGATGTGAGTGTTCAAGGGGTATAGGAATATGTTCAGATCTGAGCTGAGGGAAAATGTTTGCCTGGCCTTTAATATAACAGAAACTAATGTATCAGAAAATATGTTTTTTCTTAGTACAGAATGTAGCTATTCCCAATGTATGGTTTTGTTAAACAATACAGTGTTATAATGCAAAAACAAAAAAGTCTCACCTTGCAGCTGCTCTGGGAATGTTCCCACAAATCACTTAATTATTTCTTAATGCCATATACTACTATAGAAGCAGCTTTCTTTAAAGAGAATTTTTCCTATAATACTAATATATCCTGAAACAGATTTCTAGAAACAACTATTAGAATGTATTAAAACTTACTAATTTTTAAATGAAGCAACAGACAGAAGATAAGCATTTGCTGCTTATTCCAAATGACAACTCTCTAAGTGTGTCCAAGTATGTATCAGTAAAACAAAAGAAAAGAAAAGAAAATGTGGAGGGCCTTTTGAGAGACCTTCTATTTCTCCTTTCTCAGTCCTCCAGGAACAAAACCATGGGCTTTTGGGAAAGGACACGACAGAGAGAGTTTAATCAGTGAGTCTGGGGGTGTTCCATATGAATGAATAAATTATACCCTATCAAACAGATATTCAAAGGCATTTAGGTGTTCGCTGGCAAATGCATAATTAGCCTGTGTATTAAAAAACCTATACAGATAAATACTATGCTTTTAAATTGCAGAATGGCCAGAAAAAAAATCTGTATGATTGTGGGGTATGTTAGGGAAGGAACAAGGGTAGGCCAGAAAATTCTCCAAATAGTGGTAATATTCAGCCACTATTCAGGTAAATTGCAGCTTTCCTTTAGGTCTGTGAAATATGAGGCTTTCCCCCCCTCAACAGATACTGTAATACAATCACTCTCTGTAGATATGGATAGTGTCACAGAATACACAGATTAAGTTAAATGGGAGGGTGGTATTTAAGAAGCCAGTGCGCTGAAAATTCACCTGGCTGTGCAACTTGCACTGCAAGATCGAACCCAAGGGAGGGAGGGCACAAAAGCAAAAGTTGGCTCAGGGTGCAACAACCCCTTGAGCCAGCCCTGACCACTGCAGTTAACTTGTGCATGAGGCTTGCCCAATTTACTTTGAAAACAACCTCTGAAGAGGGTCAGCCTTCTGTCTAAAGAGTGCATTTCAGAATTTATTAAGAAATAGCTTTGTACGATTTGTGTCGGAAATCAGCTTTAAAAAAAGAAACACAGAACAATGACCCGATAGCGACTACTTTACAAAAATAACCCGGAGAATAATTTTTCCTGTTGTGGAGGGCCCGAGATGGACGCCTAAAACAAGTGGGGAGGTAGGGCATAAAGTGGAACCGTTTCTATAGAGTCAAAGATACGATTCCCTAAAATCACTGTACTACACACCCTCCCTGGGAGCTAAGAAGTGAGGCAGACATAAATCGATTCATCCAGGAGATGGGCACAGTCAGCAGGGAATCCCTTCGGAGAGGTAACAGCACCAACCTATTCAAGTTTTGGCAAGATCAGACGTGTTAAAGAAACTTTAACCATATGACTCGACTAATGCAATCTTTTTACCATTAACCTGGTTGCAAAGCTATTGGAAGGCTTTAAGGATAAACACAAAGCACATGGCTTCCAGGCTAGTGGCGTGGGTGGACTGGAGGAGGTACAGGGCTAGGGAGATCAAACAAACGCCTCGCAGTCAGCTACAGCCACGTGCAGGAAACCCCCGCTTGTGCCAGAGAGAAAGAACCGAGATCTTCAGCCGCGACGACGTAAATAAATGCTTGTTTGTTTGTTTTATTTGTAGCTTGCAAGAAGCAGCAGCAGCTGCGAGGCGAGATGAGGCGTTCCATGAAGAGAATCCTGCGCTCCGGGCAGGAGAAGCGGGTGGAGCTCTATGAAGGGGTGACCGTGAACTCGGAACCCTTCCAGTGCCAGCAGGTCCCTGCTCTCAGCATCTTTGAGGTAGGTTGACGGTAAATCCGTGCCCGAGGCTTGCTGACAATTAAGCGAACCACGTCCACTGTCCTCACTCGGACTATAGAGAAGAACCAAAAAAAGAAACCCAGCAAACCCGCCTTTGTGAACCGACGCGCATATTACCCACTGTGGGGAGATGTTGCAATCTCCGTTTTCCAGTAACTTTATCGTAGCATTTTAGCTGCAAAGGGCTTTTGCTTTGTACAGCGTTCTGGCGTGGTTGCTCTTTCCCCGCTCTGCTCCTCTGGGGAACTTTTGGGCGCTTGATGATCTCTCAGCCACCTCCAGTCTTTTCTCGGCCGTTTGCATTGGGGTGAAGGCTTCCATAGAGCATGCAGTTCTTATGCTTGTGTAACCCCCTGGCTAATGTTTTCATTTCATCTTTCTATGCTGCCTCGTTATCCCAAAAAGGATATTCAGGAGGTAATTTTATAAAGTGCTTCCTGCAGGTATGTGGCTATATATGTTGTCAATGACCTCTTATAACATACCGGGCGGTGTAAGCGGGCTAGTTTGGCCGGAAGGTGTGTACTTTGCCACTTGCCAGTAGGTGTAGTCAGCAGGGAACAATCTGGTGGAGTTTGAACATATGTGCATAGATTATAAAATACAGTAGCTTAATTCAGGGGCGTCCAGTTTTTAGCAGTTCAGGGGCCAGCCATCTCGGATATGGTGAGCATGAGGGCCAATGCTTCCCCTTTATTTCTTTTTTTTCCCCCGATGTTTGTTTCTCTCTCTGAGTCTCAGCCCCTCCCCATCATTAAATGTTTTCTCTCTCTCTCTCTCACGGCCTCCCATCAATCATCCAATATTTCTCTCTCTTGCCCCCCACCATCATGTGATGTTTCTCTCTGTCCCTGATAGCCCCCTGTTCCATGTCTCTCACCTTTGCTCTTGTGACTGCAGAAAAGACCCTGCTGCTTTCAGCGCGATCTGCTTTGTAGTGTGCTGCTCAAAAATCACTGGTATACATTTAAGGGCGAGTCTTATGTCACATACAGTAGTTTTTAATAAAGACAGGTAAGCCACTATAAAATAATGTCTATGCAAGTGTTTATCCTTTGCGCCCTGTTATAAAATTACCCTCTTCGGAGGTCATTTTATAAACATTTATGCATTTGTAAAGTTACACCAAGAGTGTACTTGTATGTAACCTGTATGTAGGTGTGCTATTAGGCAGAGTGTGAGCAAAGTTATGCATCTGTGTTAGCTATGAAGAATCCATATTTGTGAGATTGTGTATGTGTACATTTACACCATTGATTTCTGCTGGTGTAGAGTATTGGTATTTCTCAGACACATAGGGGCCCTTTTTTCTTAAAGCCTATTTTTATAAAGACGCCCAGGTGCTTGCATCTCTTTATAAAATGCTAGAGGTAGTTATGGCTAGATTGAAGCTGTAGATATTTATGCCTGCTTCTCAGCAGGTGTAAGTGTGCACACACAAAGTACATGTGTAAATTACTCCTCCAACTGTGCTTTGCACAAACTCTGTCCCACAACACATCTATAGCTGGGTTACTTGAAAATATGTGCTTCCATGGCACTGTGCATATTTTTAGGTACATAACTTTCTAAAAGCACTCATATGTGCATAAAACAGTTCCCCCCCCCCCCCCAACGGGAAAAGTATTTTAGAAATTTACAAAAATATAAATCTCCGTCAAGAAAACATATAGAAACAATCACATAATCATCCAGAGTCTAAGGGGAAAACATCTTCTCCTAATGTACAGTGTCCACCAATCGAAAGCCCACTCATTACCAAATCATTTTCTGATTAAACTCACATGAGCAAACTCTTCATCAGCCTGGCATTTCAATCACAGGGAATAGAAGGATCTGGAGCTTTTTCCACATTAAAATATCTGTCAAGCCTCTTTGTTAGCTGAATTTAACGTTGTCAGTTTACCTTTTTACGGGCTGAATAATAAGCTGTGTTAAAAATCAACCATTAAATGTGTGTTAATGGTTGATTTTAAAGTGATTTTCATTACATCATATCGGGTCTCTTTACTAAAGTACATTAATAATGCATTATCGCGCATTAATTAACATGTTAGCATGCTGAAAGGGAAATTAGCCAGACAATATTGCAGGAAAAAAACTTTATTCATTTTGGTCTCAGAGCTGGGGAAGTGTTTCGGTAACATTCTTTGTCTCCTCTATACATTTCCATGAGTTTGCTAAAATAGTTCAGCAGAGTTAATATTTCCATACAGGGCCTTACCAAGCCATAATTGCGGCGTGTGCTATTTCCACGTCTGGCGTCTCCCCCACCCCCACCCCCACCCCCGTGTTGCACTGCTGCTGCTGCCACTTTTTTGATTTCTCTGAGGTGGTGGCAGTGAGGAAGACCCGCGTTTGTAGGCAGGTAGGGTCTCTCCTTCCCTTCTCTGATGTAGGTCACATCAGAGGAGGGAGGGACCAGGCCAGCCATGCAAACGCGGGTCTGCCTCACTGCTGCTGCCACCACCTCCAAGAAAAAAAAGGGGGGGGCGGGCCGAGGTTTGCAGCCCCTAATCCTTTTGCGTCCTGTGCAGTTGCACCACTTGCACAGGCCTAGGCATGTGCTGTTTCCATAAACACACCCCTAAATCTGCCTAATGTGAGACATACAAGGCAACATGTCACTTCTACTTAGTCAAAACACTGCAGTCAGCACTTTTCATACCCTCAATTGGAGGAGTTTAGAACACACTCTCCTGAATTCTAAATTTACTAGGACTATAATCCACACATACCTGTTTATCTTTTACCAGGGCGTAAGTTCAGATGAAGTTCATTCAACGTGTCTCAGGCTAGGGAATTCAGAGCAGATTGATAAGCACTACTTAGGTAATGGGATTATTTCATAGACCTCTGCCCAGGTTTACATATTTATAACCTTCATTCTCAGTTTGTCACATGCACATAGATTTGCACTGACCACTCTGTTATAGTTTGAACTTTATTTCTGTTCCCTAAGAATGCTTTAATAAATTAGCTCACAAGTTTTGTAGAGGGGTCATGCTTCTGTAATGTTTGTGTTTCCCCTCAAGTGCATAGTGGGTGGCTTTAAGGCCCCAGTGATGGGGCTGTGTAGTGGCCTTTGCTTATTCTGAACCTTTATACCAGGGATCATTCTCATGATGTTTCAGGATCCCAGTGTTCCAGCTGGACTGAGAGGACAGTTGCTAGCTGCCTGCTTGTGGTGCAGTAGTTTGATAGTATGGTTCTAAGCTCTTATTAAGAGAGAGCCCAGCATAACATTAAATATGGAGTACGAAAAAGAAACTCAACTCCTTTGTTGAGCAACCTCAGTGCTCCTAAGGAATTTACTCTAATCTTTTATAGATGTGGTCTGCTGTTGGGCTTATAAATCAAAAGGTCTGAATCATACCTCCCCTATCCCTCCTCTCCTCCAGAGTGTATGTATTTAGGTCTTCAAGTCTCTTCTCATAAGGCTTCTGACGCAGGCTCCAAATCATTTTGGTCGCCTTCCTCTGAACCGTTTCCAGTCTTTTTACATCCTTTGTGAGATATGGTCTCCAAAACTGAACACAATATTCTAAGTGAGGCCTCACCAGTGACTTATACAGTGGCATTAGTACCTCTTCCTTTCTGCTGGTAATTCCTCTGTGTATGCAACCCAAAATCCTCCTGGCTTTTGCCACTGCCTTGTCGCACTGTTTTGCCACCTTGAGATCCTCAGAAATAATCACACCAAGGTCCTTCTCCTGGTTCATGCACACCAACCTTTTGCCCCCTATCGTGTACATTTCCCTTGGATTTCTGCTTCCCATGTGCATGACGGTGCATTTCTTTGCATTAAATCTTAACTGCCAAGCATTAGATCATGTACTCTAGCAGAGTAATTGGACATCTAATGTTGGGTTGGGGCAGGATGCAGGAAGATATGCCCTTCAACATCCACCTTACCAAAATGTTTCCTGCTGGATTTCCCCATCCCATTGCCTTAGAAAAAAGATGAGAACTGCAATGCGACCCATTACTGCCCCTAGACCATTCTTCCAGCTTTTGTAGATCTTTCCTCATGTTGTCCACTCCCTCAGGGAAGTCCACTCTGTTGCAAATTTTCATGTTATCTGCAAAAAGACAGACTTTTCCATTCAGTCCTTCAGCAATATCACTCACAAAATACATTAAACAGTGCCGTACCCAGGACCGAACCCTGGGGCACCCCCCTAATCACCCTCATTTCATCCGAGTGAGCTCCATTTACCATCACCTTCTGTCATCTGTCAGTCAACCAATTTCTGATCCAGTTCACTACCTTGGGACTCATCCTCAAACTATTGTTTATTGATAAGCCTCCTATGAGCAACAGTACAAAGGCTTTGCTGAAATCCAGGTAGATGACATCCATCGCATGCCCCTGATCTAGTTCTCTGGTCATCCAGTCAAAGAACTCAATCAGATTTGTTTGACAAGATCGTTCTTTGGTAAAACCATGTTGCCTCGGAACATGCAACCTGTTGGTTTTGAGAAAGTCCACTATTCGCTTTTTCAGGAGTGCCTCCATTACTTTTCCTGCCACCGAGGTAAGGCTCACTGGCCTGTAGTTTGTCACTTCTTCCCTGTCACCACTTTTGTGAAGAGGTACCACATCAGTCTTTCTCCAGTCCTGACTCCAAGTATCTGTTAAAGGATGTTTTTAAGAGCCCTGCAAAAAACTTCTCTGAGCTCTTTCAGCATGCTGGGATTTATCCCTTCTGGTCCCATGGCCTTGTATTATCTTCTGTGAATGGTGTGGTATCTACTTCATTCCCATTTTTATATTTGGGAGTCGCAGGTGGTGCTTCTGCTCTGTTTTTACTAAAGAAAATCCTGGAGAAGTATTTGTTTAGAAATTTTGCTTTTTCAATGTCACTTTCCATGAGTCCATTCCGAGCACTTTTGAGTCCTGCAATTCCTTCTCTCCTGAATATACCTGAAGAAAGTTTTGTCGCCACACTTCACATCTTTAGCCATCTTTTCCTCTGCCTTTGATTTTGCTTTCCTTATTTCTCTTTTTGTCTCTTTTTGTTTGATCCTGTATTCCTTTCTGTGTTCCTCTGTTTGCAAGCTTTTGAATTTTGTGAAAGCTGTGCTTTTTGCCTTTATTTCAGCAGCTACTTCTTTGGAGAACCAAATAGGTTTCCTTCTCCTCTTCTTTTTGTTTACTTTCCTTACATATTTATCTGCTGCCCCTTTTATTGCCACCTTTAGTTTAGCCCATTTCAGTTCCACTTCCTTTATCCCCTCCAACCCTGCCAACTCCTCCTTCAGGTACTTGACCATTTTACTGAAGTTGGTGTTTTTGAAGTCTACGTCTTTTGAGCTTGCTATGATTGGACTGCACCTTTTGGCTTTTATCTCGCACCACAACGTGTGATGATCGCTTCTGCTCACAGGGGCACCCACCTGGACATTCGACACACTATCTCCGTTGGTGAGCACTAAATCCAGCATTGAGCTTTCCCTGGTTGGTTCCATCACCATTTGTCTAAGTAACACATTTTGGAAAGCATCCACAATTATTTTTACTTCTTTCCAGATTTGCAGAAGGAATATTTCAATCCACAAAGGTAGATTAAAGTCACTCAATATAATCACTTCCCCCTTTGTGGCTATCTTTGCAATATCTATAATCAATTCGTTATCTATTTCTTCGATTTGAGTCAGAGGTCTGTAGACTACACCAGTATGGATGACAGAGCGCTTCTTCTTTTCCCCTCGCCCCCTGCATTTCAATAACTTTAATATTGCTTTTGACATATAAGGCTACTCCTCCTCCTTTTCTACTTTCTCTGTCTCTTCTGAATAGATTATAGCCAGCTATGGCTATATCTCATACATGCAATTCATTAAACTATGTTTCTGTAATGGCCACATTGTCCAAGTCCATTTCCACCATTAGGGCTTCCAGGTCAGGAACTTTGTTGACTAAGGTTTGAGCATTTGTGCTCATTGCTTTCCAGCATTTAACTGGCTTGCTTGTATTTTGTATTGATTTTGTTCTACGCACCTCTTCCCACTTGTCATTGATGTGTGGTTTAAAAGTGTGGCTGTTTCTGATGATGATCTGCTTTTGCTGGGAGTGATGCCCTGAATTTGTCCTTCCCCCATAAGTCACCCCCTTTCTCTAGTTTTAAATGCTTGTCCACATACTACCTGAATTTTTCACTTAGGATTCTTTTCCTGCGACAGAGATGTAGTCCATCAGCACAGTATAGTCTCTTGTTGGTCCAACTGTTTCCCCAGTTGCCTATAAATCTGAGTCCTTCTTGTTTGCACCAGGTCTGGAGCCATGTATTGAAGCTGTTTATGTGATGCAGCCTTTCTGCCCCCTTACCAAGAACAGGTATAAGATAAGACTAGCCTGTGCTGCACCTTGCTTTAGCTGCATGTTGCTAACTGGGCAGCGGCTCAATATTAGCAATAGGTGCTGCCTGGAATGCCCCCGGCATGCCCTGCTGCTAGCAGGTTAGCACTGGAGTGTGCAGTGGCAGCACCCGTGAATGTTCTTCGGCACTGTTGAATATCCCATTGAGCGGAATTTACATAGTTTGCAGGTCTGCAGACAATGTAAATGCCTTTGAATATCGGGCCCATTGAATATACATGAGACAAAATTGCATGCACTGGAGACCCAGTGTATGCAAATTGATCTCATACTGGAACTACTTATAAGCAGATTTCTTTTTCCAAGACTGCTGCTCAAAAGAAAATACATCTTTTCTTGTTTTTTTTTTTTTTTCTCTCTCAGCTGCTTTCAAAAAGAACGTCCAGCTCAACCCCTTTCCTCTGTTGCCTTTTCTTACTTGAGTGATAGTTTTTCTGGATTTTTGGCAGTTGTAGTCTGCTACCATTTTCTCCTAGATTGTCTCTTTGTTAATGATATATGCACACACACACATACATATACGGCCCTCCCCTGAGCCATTGTCTTCACTGCTAGTCTTCAAGGGCTGCCAACAGTTCAGGTTATCGGGATACCTCTAATGAATATGCATGAGAGAGATTTGCATGCCCACTGTGTCAATGTATGAAAATCTGTAGCATTCATATTCATTAGGGACAACCTGAGAACCTGACCTGACCGTCAAGGATTGTAAATGAAGACCAAGGATCTATGGCTTCTGATTTAAGTGTTTACAAACTGGAATTTTAGCAGTTTATTTTTGGGGCAATTAAATGCTTTCCTGGAATCAGAAAGTAATAGTTTTTACAGGTATGTTCATGTTGCAAAAAGGATTTTCAGGTTTTAAGGTGGATTCCATTTAATAAATTTTTCAAAACACAATTTTCCAATGTCGGTCTCTTCTCCCAGGTCTGGCATCACCACCTCTTCTCCTAGCCCCTATCTCAGCACTAGATTGGCCCCCTTCTCCCGGCCGCCTTCTTCTAGCCTCTGCATCATCATTGGCCCCTTTCTCACAGCCTCAGTAACAGTCTTCCTTCTCCTAGCTCTTGCCTCAGCAACAGCCCATTCTCCTTTCTCCTAGCCCCCTCGCCTTTCTTCTAGTGCCAGCAACAGCATTAGCCCCCTTACCTGTTACAGTGGGGGAAGATTGTGCTTTTGCTCTTACCATTCTTTACTTCTTATAACCAGTCTGCAGCCGGTACCACAGGAGAATTTGAAACATGTGATCAAGAAGTGCCGCTTGTCATGTTCTAAACACTTTCTAGTGTTGGCAACAGAGTCAAGGGAGCTGCGGAGTGGTGGGAGCTGCTGAAAAAGGGAAGCTGCCACGGCAGCTTGCTTTAATGATGTCACTTAGCTGCAATAGCAGCTGCTGGGTGATGTTGTCGGAGTGCTGGAGAAAGTGTGGATTTTTTTTTTTTGGCGGGGGGGGGGGGGGGGGTGCTGTTTCCATTATAACCAAAATTACCAAGTTCTCCAAAATCTCCATCAGGGATGTTTTGGTTAGAGCCAAAAATTGGAAGCCCTATATATACCATTACACACAGGAGCTGCTGAAATATACATTACAGACAGGTAACACAAAATTCCAGTTATGCTTTCCTGTTTCATTCAGATGCAAACCAATTAATTCTGGTTATCTATCACAATTTATTGGCAATAAATGACATTTGTCCTTTTCTCCTAATTTCCTGTGTTCTCTTTTTCATGCTTTGATACAACTCTTACACATTTGAGTTTTGTACTTTCTTTGATGGTTATAGCCTCTAAGAATGCTGAAATTTAGCTTATGCGCTTTGGTATCGAGCAGTGGTACCAGCTAAGGATTTTAGGCAATGAGTGAATGAAGGCATTTATTTATTAGCATTTGGTATACCGCAACTCATACAGAGCTACTATCATAGGCTTCCAGGCCTACCTAACTGAATCATTGGATGCAAATACAAATAAAGTGTTGAAATATGCAAGTAAATGTCCACAATATATCTCTCATCATCAAGCATTACAATGACTAGAAGGAATGAGGAAGAATCCACAAGCACAAACAGAATTTGCAAAAGAAGAGAAAAAACTCTTCAAAGAATTAGATCAACAAATGAGGAAAAATAAGTAGGAAATGCACAAATACAGTGGGAAAAACAGTGTTACTCCAAGAACCCTTTGTCGATCAAGAAATAACACATGAATGGTTAAGGAGAAGTGAACTTAAACCAGAGGATTAGAGATTGATAGTTGCAGCCCAGGACAGTGCTTACGGATGAGATGGTTTACAACAAGCATTGAAAAAACTGGCAAAACAGATATATGTCGATTCTGTGGAAAGAGCTGGAAACAGTGACTCACCTCATAGCTGGCTGTGAACTTCTGATGACAAAGAATTTCTATACAGAAAGGCATAATAAAGTAGCGCACCTTATCCATTGGAAACTCTGTAAGCACTATAACAGCATTGTGCCCGAAAAGCACTGGGATCATGACCCTTAAAGAATTACAGAGAATGAAGATGTTATGATCACATGGGGTACTCCCATTCTGACCGATTTTAAAAAGCTGAATGCGAGGAAGCCAGATATAGTGGAAAAGGAGAAAAACATCAGAACAGCATTGATTATAGAGGTGTCGGTTCCAAGTAACTAGTCTGTGAATTGCATTGAAAGGGAGAAAAATCTTTAAGTACCAAGAAATGCAGTTGGAGACCGAGAAAACATGGCAGAAAGATACCAAGTTATTTCCCATCATGTTGGGTCCCACAGGCCTAATTAAGAGGAATTTCCAAGCACACCTTGACAAATTATCCATACATGTAATATCTTACAAACTCCAGAAGGAGGATCTCTTTGGCATGAAGCAAGTATTACGCCGAGCATTAGCAGTAAATTTGAGAGACTGAGATACGCCACATGCCCTGGCTTAAAAGTGAGGTTCAAGACAGTCCTGTTATGCGCAGAACTCGCCCATTTTGGAGAAATTGCCCACAACAGCAATCATTCATGATGTCATTACGGTTATAGTCATATTTGTAACCGATAATCATGGGGCTGGGGGGAGAAAGAAATTGGATGTCGAATTACAACATGACATCAACAGGATGAGCAAAATATTGAAAAACAATTTTAGCCCGTAATACAGTAAGTAAGGGTTACCAGAAAACAGTAGGAAGAAAACGCAGCAAAAAGCTACCTAGATGCTATATGCTGACCAACTAGAATATAATTGAACCCCAGGGAAGCCTAGGTAAAATACCTATATTTTAACTCCTTTCTTAAGCCTGGGAAATGAATCTTTGTAATCAGTGTCAAGTGGAAGGGCATTGCAAAGGGAAGAAGCCAGAAAATTAACAGCTGAGAGAATTCAAAGTACAGTTGGGATGGTGGGGAAGAACTAATAAACGAGCTTAAGACCTAAGGGGCTGATACTCAATGGTGGCGGCCAGCGCTTGTAAAGTAGCTGGTCAGTGCCTTTTTAAATTAGACCCGGATGTTCAGTGCCATGGTCATATCCAGCCACATTGAATATCGAGTTTGTCCGGTTAGCAGTTTAGCTATCTTAGGCAGCGGTGATATTCAGGCACTGGCCGGGTAGCTAAACCAGCTAAAGTTAGGCCAGCCTTTTGTGTGCATAACTTTAGCCAGTTTAAGTTAATTGGCCAGTGGCTGAATATCGCTGCTGACTGCAAACTTGAATACTGTCCCTGGAAGCATTGAAGTTAGCATTGGAGTGTGCAGCAGCATTAGGAGGGCATATTTAGCAGTACAGAAAGCGTAATTACTCACCTGTAACAGGTGATCTCTGGAAACAGCAGGAATTGGTCTTCACATATGGGTGATGTCCCCCGATGGAGCCAGCATGAGAACACTCACCAGCATCAAATAGGAAGTATTTGGGAGCATCCCTCTGCGCATGTGTGCATGCCTTTCCAGTGAATCTCCTCAGTGGAGTGGAGGAGTGGCCTAGTGGTTGGGGCAAGTTACCTAAGGTCGGGGGTTCAAATCCCAATAGAGACAGCAACCTTGGGCCGGAAGGACTGTGGTTTCTAGTCCCACAGATGCTCCTTGTGGTCGTGGGCAAGCCACTTAACCCTCCATTGCTTATGTTCCCTGTAAATATTAGTGTACGTGTCTCATATCCCCCAATTGTGTTGTGACCACTTTGATTGAAGGATAAGGTTTTATACAAAACTGTCTAAATTAAATAAATAAAATAAATAGAGCTGAGAAAATCTACAACTCCTCGGGGAGGAGGGCAGGTTGTGAAGACCGATTCCTGCTGTTCCCTGAGTTTACCTGTTACAGGTGAGTAACTACACTATCTCCAGGAACAAGCAGATATGTAGTTTTAACATATGAGACTCCCTAGCTCCAGGCTACCGGAAAATGGCAGTATGGCTTGTTTCAAATGGGAAAAACCAATTGAAGAAGAACATGGAGCGTCCAGGGGATCTAGGAGACTCTGCATCCCCAGCACACCCCCATTGAGCTGATAGTGGTGGTATCCTGGATGTACAGAGGGAAGGAGGTGCAGCTAAGTCCCAAACAGGTGCTGTAATATGGCTTGGCCAAATTCACTGTCCTTATGAGAATCCTTGTCCAGACAGTAGTGGGCTGCAAAGGTGTGAATAGAGGACCATCTAGCAGCAGGACAGATGTCTATTTTTTGGAGACAGCATAAGTGGGCCACAGATGCGGCCACAGCATGGACATTGTGGGCAGTGACATGCCTTCTAATGTCAAACCTGCTTGAGAATGCATTTAGTCACAGGAAGACCAAGATAATAGGTTCAAAAGAAATGAACAATTGTGAGGATTTTCGATGTGTCTTGATTATGTCAAGGTAATATGCCAACGCTCGCTTGCAATCAAGGGTATGAAGCATCGCCTCTGCTCGATATGCATGTGGCTTTGGAAAACAGGTAGGAAGAATTACTGACTGGTTGAGTTGGAAGGGCGATGCAACCTTTGGAAGAAAATGCGGATGCGTTTGCAAGACCATCCTCTCATGATGAAAACGTGTATGGGGGCAGCGAGCTGAGGTGAGCGCAACTCGGAAGGAAACCTTCCAAGTGAGAAACTTGAGGGAGGTAGTGGCTAGAGGCTCAAATGGGGGCTTGAGCAATTGGGCAAGAAGCACACTGAGTCCCAGGCAACAGATGGGGCCAAATCGGTGGCTTAGTTAATAGAAAACCGCACATGAAACTGGCCTTCAGTGGATGTGTGGAGACAGGTTTTCCATCAATCCCTCAATGAGAAGTCCAAATGGCACTGAGATGGACACAAATTGAACTAGTTTTGAGTCCCGTTGAAGAAAGGTGGAGAAGATACTGTACGGTAGAAGAGACTCCACCAGACAAATGGAATTGAGGGTGTGCTGTGCACACCAGTGTGAACCTGTGCCATTTAAAGGCATACATGCATCATGCGGAGTCTTTCCGGGATGCTGAAAGGATGTCCGTTACAGCATCCAACAAATTGAGATCTGAAAGTACTTTCAGCAGTCAAGTCATCAGGCAGAGCGCCCGGATATTGGAAGGAGGGGGGGGGGCAGTGCCCCCTGTTTCTGCAAGAACAGGTCTGGTGTGCAGCTGAGACAAAGTAGCTGATGCTGAGCTAGATGAAGAAGAAAAGGAAACCACAGCTGTCAGGGCCAGAAAGGGGCCATCAGGATCATGATGCCTCTGTTGGTTTGCAGTTTGAACAGCGTCTTGGCTATGAGTGGAATGGGCAGGTAAGCATATAACAGACCCATTCCCCAGTGGAGGAGGAACGTATCTGGGGCTTGATGTTGCGGAGACGGCACCCTGGAGCAGAAACAAGGGACCTGTGCATTGAGCGAAGTAGCAAAGCGGTTGATCTGTAGGATTCTCCAGAGCTGGAATATGCAAGTGACTGCTCTGAGTCCACTCATGAGGTCAGAGGACCCAACCAAGACTGTCCGTGAGAACATTCTTTTCTTCTGGCAGGTAAACGATTCAGATGAGCATTCCATGAGCCAGGACAAATGTCCACAGGCGAATCTCTTCCTTGCAGAGGAGGAGGGAGCCCATGCCTCCTTGTTTGTTCACGTAAAGCATGGAAACCTGATTGTCTGTCTGTTTGAAGCAGGATGGACTGATGTGATAACTGCTCGCAAAACACCTGAAGAGCGTAGTTATTACCCTCAACTCCAGGAAGTTGATTTGAAGGGAGGCTCTCTGTTGGGACCAGAGGCCCTGTGTGCCTAGGGCATCCAGATGAGCCCCCCCCCCCAGCCCTGTTTGGACACATCGGTAGTGAGGGTCTGTTGAGGTGGAGGCATCCAAAAAGGTAACTCTACACGACGGCTTTGGGGAGAGAGCCACCACTGAAGGGAGTTTGCAAGAAGTTGGGTGACTACCACTCGGTCTGGCAGACGGCCCATCACCTTCCATTGGGAGGAGAGGGTCCACTGTGCTTGGCGCATGTGGAGATAAGCATAGGGAATGACATGAACTGTGGAGGCCACGTGACTGAGGAGACGAAGCATGCCTCACGCCATGAGTCCTGCCAACTCTGAGGGTCATTTGAGATGGTTTTCGGGCAGGAAAGCTCGAGCCTGAATCATATTAAGAAGGGCACCTATGAATTCCAGTTTCTGGGTAGGAGAAAGGCAAGACTTTTTGGAAAGCTTTTATGACAAAACTTAGATGTTGGAGCACTGTAACAATGCATAGAACGACACATGCACCATATGCGGTGAGTCACCCCTAACGAGCCAGTTGCCTAAGTAAGGGAAGACGAAGATGCCTAGGGTGCAGAGAGGCTGTGATGACTGCTAGACATTTTGTGAACTCTCTTGGGGCAGATGCCAGCCCAAAGGGCAGGACTCTGTATTGGTAGTGTCCACTGTCAAACATGAAGCAAAGGTACTGCCTGTGAGACGGGTGAATGAGGATGTGCTTGAACAAATCCTTTAGATGTAGAGAACAGAGCCAATCATTCCCTGAAGGTAGGGCAGTAGAGTTTCCAGAGAAATCATCTTAACTTTTCTCGTACTAGGAACTTGTTTAGATTCTGGAGATCTAGAATGGCGCGGAACCCCTCTAATGTTTTGGAAATAAGGAAGTACTGGGAGTAGAACCCCAATCTTTCTTGTGTGCTGGGAACAAGCTCGATGGCACCCTCCTGTAAAAGGGTGGTGACTTCCTGTGTCAAGAGATCCCGATGGAGGGGTTCTAGAGAATACTCTCCTGTCAAGAAGGGAAGTAACTGGGCAAAATGGAACAGATAGCCCTTGAGGACTACCTGTAGAGCCTAGGACTCTGATGTTATGAGGGGCCACCTGTGGGCAAAATAGATCAGCATGCCCGCAATTTGAGAAGGCTGGAGTTCCTTCAAGGGAAGAGTGGCAATGTTCTCTAGGAAGCTGTCAAAAACTAGCTCCGGGTTGCGGATGTGGAGCTGATTGTGGCTTAGAAGGTTTAGTCCTCTTAGGTTGTCGAGGACCCTGAGGCTTCTGCTGACCTTGTTGGCCATGATAGGGCATGTAAGCCAGATGGGTTATATTTCTTCTTAGGATATAAGGGTTTCTTTTCACTGGCTTTCTCCTTCCAGCTCATACCAAAGAGGTTTTCACCTCTGCAAGGAATGTCCGGTAGCTTGTTCTGGACCCACTGCTCCAGGTCTGAAGACTGTAACCAAGTCAGCCTTCTGGCTCCAATGCCCACCACTGCAGCTCTGCTGGTAGATTTCAAAAGGGTCAAAAGCTGCTCTAGTGATGAATTTAGAGCAGTCTTGACCATTCTTAATCAAGGCTCTGTAGGCCTCGGGCTTGTCTGAAGGGATGACAGCAGAGAACCCGTTTAGGTCCTTGACAATATCTCTGAGGAACATGCCCATATAGAGCATATAGGAATTTATGTGGGAAGCCAACATAGATGCCTGGAAGCATCAGTTGCCAAAGGCACCAAGGGTATGCGATTCCCTCCTAGGAGGAACCAAAGAGTAGTTCTTAGTACTCTTTAGTTGGCACATGGCCGATTTCAGCCACCCTAGAATGGTGAGGGAGTTGGGGCTTTTGGAAGACCCGGGGATTTGGGGACCCTGTACATGGTGTCCAGTCTCTTACTGATTGAGGGAACTGAGAAAGGAGTCTCCCACGTCCGAAACATGAAGTCCTATAAAATACAATGGACCGAGAGAGTGGCTGCGTCCTTCGGTATTGAGGGATACTGTAGTATCCTCGGTTCCTCAACTCTCAGTTCCTTCTCGGTGCCCACTGAGATGGAAAAAGCTCTGGCCATGTAATGGATAAAAAATACTGGAAGGAAATGTCCTCTGGCGGGGACCGGCGATGCTTGTGAGGCAGTGACTGGTCCGATGACACATCCTGGTGCCGTTAGGAAACCTCAGATTCCCAGGCATCAGAATCGGTAAGAAAGTCAAAATAGCAACAGTCATCGTCGTGTCTCTGGCACCGATCCAATGTCAAAGGATGATCTTGATGCTGATACCCAGAGACATCAGAACCGTAGACACTCAAAGCCTATTCCTCTTGGAGCCAATGGGATTTGGCCAGTTCCAGGCTTGGCATGGGCCCTGAGAGTCCCAGAGACATCAGTTCCAGGTTTGGTATCGAGATCTGGGTTGCTGAGGGCTTTGAGATGTCTGATTTCAGGTCCAGTATGCAGACCTGGCCTCCCGAGGTCCTTGAGACTTCTGGCACGGATGCCGCCAGGAGCACAGCCAAACTCCTCTCGATGGTCAGCATGTGCTGCTTGAAGAAGAGATGGAGGATGTCTGGGTGGACTCTGGTGCAGTACTCTGGACCACCATACCAGACAGCGGATTTGGAGGTTCTCCCAAGGATGAAGCCTGGGTAGCACTCTGGAGCCCCTCTTGTGCTTTTGGAGGTGGATTCCTCCCACTGGGACTGCTTAGCTGGCTGTTCTCAGGATCCGAATCCCCATCAAGTGGAGCTCTGGTGTTTGATGTTAGTGGGAACGATCCCGGGAATCGATATTGGTCCTTGATGTCGAAGGCTGAGACACAAATGTGACTTCGGTGGCTGGCTGTTTCCTACCATGGCCTTTCAAATCCAAGGGAGTGTGTGAACCGTGAGACGAACAGGAGCTTCAAGAAGGTGTTGAAGTGTGTGCTGAGGCTGCCGAATCAGATCCAAAAAGACTCTCTCATGTTGCTTTTCCCGGTGTGTGTGTGTGTGTATTGGTTTTTTTTTTTTAACCCTTTCCTTGTCATTTGCTGACACAGATTACAAGAGTCCTGGTTATGGTCAGGCCCCAAGCACTGCAACACCAATTGTGCTTGTCAGTGGCCGAAATAGTGCAATTGCATTTAGTGCACTTTTTGAAACCACTGGCTGGCTTCTCCATGTCAGGAAAAACAGCCTCTGCCAGGTCAAAAGACTCAATGGTGGCCTAGACCAATGAAAACACGCAGGAACTGTGAGGTAAAAAATAAAAATAAATGTAAGAAAAGTGCCTAAAAATAGCACTGGCATCGACAAGCGATGGTACCGATAAGACGGGAAGGCAAAAAAAAAAAAAAAAGCACCCAAAGGGCACGGTAGAAAAAGGTTTAATTGCAGTGAAAGGACAAGCGTCCTGTAGGGCTCTGTGGAAAAACTAAGATTGAGGAGATTCACTAGGAAGGTGGGAAGGCATTCAAGCATGCACAGAGGGATGCTCTCAAACGCTTTCTATTGGATCCTGGGGGGTGTTCCCGTGCGGGCTCTGTCAGGGGACGCCACGCATATGTGAAGATTCCATTCCTGCTTGTTCCTGGAGATTTGCTTTGTGCAGCTGAATATCCTCAGGTCTGCTAACTGTTAATCCTTTTGAATATACATCTCATGTGACCCACCTTGGACTTTTAATTCAAAGCTATCCCTATATACGTAAAATGATTTGTGAACCAGTTTGAGACTTTTGACCTTTATGTGATATGAGACTAGAAGCCTAGTCCAAACATTTGGCATAGTAAATAAGCTTCACTAAGGTGTTTTGTAATAACTGGAGACAGGTCTTGACAAATTTTAATTGGAATCTGGGAGCCAGCCTAAAAATCTGGAGCCAGTTGCTGAGACATAGATCACAGTGCACCTCCACACCCACCAAGAAGCGTATCACAGTTAGTCAATCAGGCCCTAAGACCTTAAAAACTAGCACTGTTTATTTTTTCATTTTCTATGGGGAAAAACCCCTATAATAAATTAGGCTGTTAATGTTCCACTTCACAATGCTAGTAGAAGGCAGTAGCCCCTCTCCCCTTCCTCCTTCCACCATAGCAGCGACCCTTTATAGCTGCTATGGAGGCAACTTCCTTTTTTTGTTTCACATATCATCATGGCCTGGTGCTGTGCGAAACAAAAAAGTCTGTTTTACGCCTGCACACCTAGCCTTTATCAATTTCTTGTTTGCCATGACCTCCACCCAGCCTTCCCATAGTCTCCGTGTATCTGTATCTCTCTTTCTCTCCATACCCCCCTCCTGCGACCTCATCCAGTGTCTCTCTCTCTCTCTCTCCCCCCCCTTCCCGTAATCCCCCATGCTTCACCTAGTCTGTCTCTCATTCGGGTGTGCTCTCACTTACTGATTGTAGTCCCTGGCTGCAGATGCTAAACAATGCATTGTTTCACACTTCCCCCAGTACAGTTGCATCTCTGCATAATTGAGCCACATTGTAAAGGAAGCTTAGACTGATTTCACAGTTTCAAATCTTGGAAGACTTGGAACCACAGGGCTTAATCACACAGAGAGCCAGTCGTGGTGAGGGACGTGTGAAATGGCTGCTTTTTAGGAGCTGCAGCCAAATAGGGGGCATGAAATCCCAGGTGCCAGAGTGCAATTTCCAAGTGCCATTGTGACCTAGCATTTAGGATTTGTCAAGCCGTGACTGGAGGTATTATTATCTGTACAAGGGAACTCCCACTAGAAGGAAATGGCAGTAATCAGGACTGTTTAATCCTAGCACATGAGGAAGTGTTTTAACAGCCTTAATGCCAGGGAACAGTCTAATGGATCTAATCATCCACAGGGAGCAAAATGAGATCTTAACTACAGAAGAAATGTAATAGCATTATCTAACGAAACGTCCAGAGGGACTGAAGAACCAGCCATATGCGGAATGAAAGATGGAGAATTCTTTTTACAGGAAAACCAAATTATCTCAGATTTATCTGGATTGAGGAGAAGTAAACCAGTTGACAAATTTATCTAATGAACCAAGGTATTCAGTCTGGAAAGAAAGATCCCATGTGTCATGTGCAATCAGAAGTTGGACATCTTCTGCAAACAAATATACACCAAGACCAAGACTCTGGATTAGAGTAGCTAGTGGGGCTAAGAAGATATTGAATGAGTGAGGGACAAGATAGACCCCTGCGGCAGTCCGTAACAGAGGTGACAAACTGAGAAATGGTGCCTTTCTGTTTACTGTAAAGGCGTGAGCTGAAAGATAGGACTTAAATCACACAAAAAGTGTGTGTAATGCTTATTTTGTGGAGTTTAGCAAACCAGAATCCTCATGTAGGGCAAGAAAATCCCTTTCTAATCTAGATATAGGGTTATCTGCATCAATGTTTGTCTCTAAACATGAGAAGGTCACCTGGCAGGATACTGACTTCAGCGATAAGAGAGGTCAGCTCACCATAAGAGTGTTGGGATATCATGGGAGGGTGATAAACCAATAAACAGGTAAGAGGGCTGGGGCTAGTAAGCTACACCAGTACCACATCTCAGGTGGTTGTGGCAGGACATTTTCTTAGCTGGATAATCATTGGAGAAAGAAAGCACCACACTCCCTCCATGTCTGATAGAGTGGAAAGTAGTACAAAAGGAATAAGCTGGAGAACAAGATTGTATCAATACATCTCACCCACTTTAAGCCATGACTCGATGGCACTGAAGAGATCAACCTTATGACAAGAAAGAAGGTCTTGCACAAGTGCATACTTAGGGAGGCATATTCAAAGCATTTTACTGGTTGGCAGACCTGCTATCCAGCTAAAACGTGATGATCTCAATATTCTGCAGCACGGACCAGAGAGTGTTGCTGAATATCGCCGCAGACTGCACAAAAGACACATTTAAAAGTGGGGGTGGATTGGGGGCAGTCCTGGTTGCTATCCAGTCAGTGGTGATATTCAGGACAGGTCTATGGCCTAGCCACAGCTGTTGAATATTGGCCCCTTAACATTTTAAGGATCTAACATTCAGCAAGCCTGTGTGAAGAGCCTTAGAAGAGGAGCCTGAGACATACTTCAGGACAGGGCCAAACATCTCTGTGAGGGTAGCAGGTTCCTACCAAAGGGCTAAGGAGTACATTGCGGTCCTGGCAGATCTGAATAGAATTAATAAAAGGAAGCCATGATGATCCCATTGTCAGTTCAAGCCAAAGGTTGAAACAATTTACTGAGAAATAACTGTCTAGGCGTACTTATGAAATCAAGCTGAATGGTCATCTGTAACAGAGCACTTATTTCCTACGCATACCCTTTTCACTATAGTCCTTAGTAGAAAGAAACAATTCTAAGGGTGTGGCGTGAAGGTTTTTTTTTTTTTTTCCCTGGAAACTAACATTTTTTGTAGACTCGCATGATGAAAACACTTAAACCTTACTTCACCAAATTTATCAAATGTAATCCGTAAACATCTATTTTATAGTTGCTTCCTCCCAAATACAAGAGTTATAAATACATGAAAAAGTCATCTCAGCCTTACTGTCTAGAGACTGTGGGACCAATATTCAAAAGCCCTTATCTGGATAACCATGAAAGTTATCAGAGAGTGAGAGATTCAACAACACTATCCGGATAGTCCTGCTGAATATCTCTTGAAACTGTCCTGTCACTATTCAGAGTGCCAGGGTAGTCCATTGATGGAGTAAGGGAGGTACTAGTAACCAGAGCTCTTTTTGAGGGGGTATTTGCTTGCCAAAATTGACTCATGCTCTTCATACATCAATGGACGAGCTCTGCATAAGAGTACCAATGCCTTCCTAATCGTCCCTCCAGTCTAGTTCAGACATGTGGGTTATGCTCATCCACTAGCAGATGGAGACTTAAGAAAACACAACTGAGCTAAAAAAGACCATAAGAAGCCTGTGCACCCTCACTCAGCCAGTATTTTCTCAGTCTCAGAAGATTGTGGATGAGCTTAACCTGTGCTCTGTGTTGTATTGTTGCTGGTGTTTGGCCTATGTTTTTCTTCCCTTTAGCTTTATACTCTTGGGCCTGAGGGTGCAGAACCCAGTGGTCTGGGTCCTTCTCCCCATCCTCCCTTGGCTGCACTCGAAACTTCCCTGTTCCTCCTCCCCAGCACTTGGGAGGAGTCCCAGCATTGAGACAATTTAGAAGTGGATTGAGCCTTTTTTTTTTTTTTTTTTAAGAGGCAGCCAAAGAAAGGCAGAGCAAATCACGAGGCTCCACATGCATCAGTCTGGTTGTGGCTGTGGCTGTGGCTGTGGCTGTGGCTGGTAAGGGGGCCAGTGCCTGATCGAGGGGGAGTTGAACACATTACCGCATGGTGACCTCAGAGATTTGTGGCCAGTGCGTGACATGTGGCAGCCAGCAGGGCTGTACTGTGGCTGTGTTAAGGAGAGCACTATGGCTGCGGATCTCTTATCTGGGGACCAGATGGTGCAGGGGATGGCTGCTGACTCTCTTGATGACCACAATTGTGCTGGATGCTGGGCCCGGGATTTTGGCAGGAATGGATGCAATTTTAACTGCAGTTGTGGGTTTGGCTGTGGGTAGTGCTCCTCCAGTTTTACAGCTGGTTGTAGTTTCGGCTTTTGGGGGGCTGGGAGATGCTTTGGGAGCAGGGTCCCCACCTTTTCACCAGAATTCATTCTTTTGCTGCATCAGGCCTTCTGTCCTGCAGGACAAGGGGTCCCTCAGCTAGGGGGATTCCATGGTGACCTGGGGGAGGCCCCCCCCCCTGCAGCTGTGAAGTGGACTCAAAGGGAGTCACTGGAGGAGGAGAATGTGACATCTGTGGGCTTGCTAGACTCTCTGGGGGCCTTGGAAGGCCCCTCTGATGTCCTGGAGGGCTTGCATCAGGAGGATTTTGAGGAGGGTGAAATCCCAGTGGGGGAGGGTCTGATGGTAGTCCAGATTTTCCACCACGATGAGCTACCCTCTCTCATCTCCCATACTTTGGCGGAGTTGAGAAACTCAGAGGAGACTAGACAGACTCCTTCAGAGATGGCGAGAGACCTGATTTTGCAGGGGGTTTGAAAGCCCCCTAGAGCTTTTCCCTTTCACAATGCAATGAAAGAGCTCATTGAGAGAGAGAGTGACAGGTCCCTGATGCTGGGTTACGTGTTAGCAGAGCTATTGTGAGGATTTAGCCTCTTGTCACAGAGGAGATGGAGAAGCTGCACCTCCCAAAGGCGGATGCCCTGGGGTCTGCAGTCACCAGGAAGGCCACTATTCTGGTGGAAGATGAGGCTGCCTTGAAGGAGCTGTGGGGCTGCCAGATGAACACTCTGTTCATGCAGTCCTTCAAGATTTCTGTCAGTGCTACAGGCTTCGGTATGCGGGGCCTATGTGGCTCGGGCCTGTTTCCGCTGGTCACAGAGAGTCTCAGAAAGCCCCTCAGTGGAGTCGGCTGGCCTTGCTGAGGAGGCTTGGCTTGAGTCTGGTACCATTTTCTTGGCGGACCTACTCTGTGATTTAATCCAAGCCTCTGCAAAGAACATGGCCACCATGGTAGCACCTTGATGCTTCCTGTGGCTTCGCAATAGGTCGGCCGATGTTGCCTCTAAGACATGGCTCAGCAAACTCCCCTTTGTGGGGCAATTGCTGTTTGGGGTGGACTCGGAGAAGCTAGTCAAGGACCTTAGGGAGTCCGAGGCCCCTCGGCTGCCTGAGGATCAACCCAAAGTCTCTGGAAGGGGGGGCTCCCTCCCGGGGCAGTGGTCATGAATTTTGTCACTTTCGGGCAGCTATAGGGGGAAATTTGAAGCAGTCCAGGTTCTTGCCTCAACCCTTTTGAGGGGGTCACTGAGGATGGGCCTAGTGTTCTAGGGGCCCCCAAGCCTGCTCATTGAAGGTTTGGGGGCTCCGGTGGGGGTGCTGCCAGTGGACGGCCACTTACAGCATTTTAACCCTTCCTGAGCCTAAATTATCTCTGATGCTTGGATTTTTTCAGATTGTTCAGGACAGTTATGCACTCAGGTTTGAATGTCCCCTTTCAGAGGCCTTTATGCTTTCCCCCTGTCAGAAGCCCGGCAAAGCTCAGACAGTTTGGGACACCCTGGAGCAGCTTCTGCAGCTAGAGGCAGTCATTCCTGTGCCACTAGCTGACTGGCATGCCAGTCGATACTCCATTTGCTTTGTAGTCCCCAAGAAGGAGAGTACCTGGCGGTCCATCCTGGATCTCAAAGGGCATCAACAGGGCATTGAAGTCTCTCATTTCTGTATGGAGACTGTGTCATTGCTAAAAGGGGAGTATCTTACTTCCTTGGACCTCACAGAGGCCTACTTGCATATTCTCATTCGTCCTGACCTGACCATCAACATTTCCTGTGCTTTGCGGTCTTGATAAGGCATTTCCAGTTCCAGGCACTTCCGTTCAGCTTGGCCACTGCCCCTGGGTGTTTACAAAAGTTGTGGCAGTGATAGCAGAGGCTTTGGAAGCAAGAGTCCTTGTACACCACTATCTGTACAACTGGCTCATCTGGGCAAAGTCCTCGCAGGAGAGCAGGGAAGCCACAGAGTGTGGTCCAGCTCTTACAGAAACTGGGCTGGGTGGTCAATTTTGCAAAGAGCATGATGGTTCCTTCATAATCTCTGGAGTATTTGGGCACGGTCTTCCTGCTGAAGGGCAAGATTGTGTAGCTTGAGACTCAAGTACGAACCTTGGTGAGGGCCCTGCATCCACAGGTGTGGGACTATTTGCAAGTCTTGGCCTCAATGGCTGCCACCTTGGAGCTTGTCCCTTGGTTGCAGCTTCACATGCACCCCCTGTAGTCAGCTCCCCTGTCTCATTGGTCTTGACAGACTCAATCCACAGAGCTGTAGATGGCCCTGTTGTGCGTAGCCCAGGCAAATCTCCATTGATGACTGGACCTGGCCCAGCTCGCAGTGGGTGTCTCGCTGGAGCTGCTGGGATTGGATGGGAGTGTCCATGGATGCCAGTCTGGCGGGCTGGGGAGGCCGCTGCTAATCGTAGGTGGCTCAGGGGAGGTGGTCCCCTCTGGAGAGACAGTGGTAAATGAACCAGTTGGACACAGGTAGTTGTCTTGACCCTGCAGACCTTTCTTCCTTGGTGCGGGGCAGGGCTGTGAGAGTCATGTCGGACAATGTGAGGCAGTCGCTTACATCAACTGTCAAGGGAGCATGAGGAGCTTGTCAGTGGCGGCGAAGGTTCTCCTCCCTCCTTCAGTGGGTAGAGTGTCACTTAGTAGCGCTCTTAGCAGCCCATGTTGCAGGGGAAGGATAATATCAAAGTGGATTTCCTGATCAGGCATCTGTTGGACCCGGGAGAATGATCCCTCTGAGTTGCTGCTCCAGCTATTGTGCAGCATTGGGGAAGGCCCATCCTGGACCTTATGGAGACATTGGCCGATGCTAAGGCCCTTCTGTTATTCAGCCGCCGAAGAGAACACATGTCAGAAGGCCTCAATGCCCTAGTCCAGCCTTGACTGGTCATCCGGCTATACTGTTTCCACCCTGGCTGCTGATTGGCAGAGTGCTCCAGAGGGGCAGTCGCATTCTGGCTCGGTGATACTGGTGGCTCTGAATTGGCTCCGGCAACCTTGGTTAGGAGATCCTTTTCCCTTCCCGGTCGAAGGGGATCTTCTGACTCAGGGGCAGGGCCTGTCCTGATGCTGGCGGTGGATCATTTCTCGCTTACAGCTTGGCTCTTGAGAGCACATTTGAGGCATAGAGGTTATTCCCCGCAGATGGTGGGATACCTTATTGCAGGCATGTTGGCGGTCCATGTCCCTGGCCTACATTTGCGTGTGTTGGATTTTTGAGGTCTGGGGTGAGGAGTGCAGGGTGCGGCCATTGCTGGCTTCTGTGCCAGAAATTCTAGCCGCCTTCCAGTAGGGCTTAGAGAAGGGTCTGGCCCTAAGCTCTCTGAAGATACAAGTAGCGGCTTTGGTATGTTAACATGGCTGGATACAGGGGCAGTCCCTTGCTGTGCATGTGGATGTGGTGCACTTTCTCAAGAGTCAAGCATCTTCAACCACTTTGTTGGTCATCTGTCCCCTCCTGGGACCTGAATTTAGTCCTCTCAGTCTTGACGGAGGCTCTGTTTGAGCCCTTTGAATCCTCTTCTCTAAAGGATTTGATGCTGAAAGTGATGTTTTTGGTCGCAATTTGTTCCATGCAGCATATTTTGGAACTACAGGCCCTGTCTTGCAGGGAACCTTACTTGGTGATTTATAGAGAAAGGTGGTGCTTCGTCCAGTTCTCTCCTTCATCCCTAAGGTGGTCTCAGCTTTCCATCTTAACCAAGTGGTTACTTTACTGGTGTTTTCTGGGGCGCAGGCCTCTGCAGATTTAAGGGTCCTGTACCTGTTGGATGTGCACGGAGCTCTCGGGCATTATTTGCGTGCTACACAGGAGTTCCGATGGACTGATTGGGGGTCCACGGAAGGGCGAGGCCACCTCCAAGACTTCCATTTTAAGATAGATTAGGGAGATCATCGCTCCGACCTGCCTAAGGAGGGGCTGTTCAGTCATGGGCGTGCCCGCTCTACGTGAGCTCAAGCGACATCCTGGGTAGAGTTTAATTTTGTTCCACTTCAGGATATTTGTAAGGCCGTGACCTGGTCCTCTCTTCATTCCTTCGTGTGCCATTTTCATCTGGATGTGCAGGTCAGGCAAGATGGCCTTTGGTGTGTAGGTTTTGCAGACTGGTGTTTCTGGTCCTGCCCATTGTTAATACTGCTCTGATACATCCCTTGCATCTGGACTGGACTGGAGGGACAATTAGGAAGGTGAAATTACGCCTTATCTGCTAATTTTATTTTCTGGAGTCCCTCCAGTCCAGTCCAGAACCCACCTGGGATTCTACAGTGTGTTTCGGGGCATGCTGTCGTGTCGACTTGAAGGAAAAGCGTTGGTGCATTTTGCGGCTGTCCTTCTCTGGGGCTAGCCTGGTTACTGGTACCTGGCTGTGTTGCATCGTTCTGAGCTTCTTGGTTTGTTTGTGAAAAAAGAAAAGAGAGAGAAATAAGTACCAAGTGAGAATACAAAATTAATAAATTGAGGGAGGTTTTTTTTCCTGTGTTTGGTTATGGTTGTGAGGATGGCGGAGTTTGGGAGATTCAGTCTCCTTTTTTGCTTTTGCTATGATCATACTGGCTGAGTGAAGGTGCACAAGCTTTTTATGGGCTGTTTTCAGCTCAGTTGTTTTTTTCTCAGTCTCCATCTGCTGGTGGGTGAGCATAACCCAAGCATCTGGAATGGACTGGTGGGGCTCTAGGAAAGGAAATTAGCAGGTAAGGACTAATTCCACCTTTTTTTGGTAAGGAAAATGCAGTGCCGGTAATTATCTGGATATCAGTAATATTCAGCCACTGTCTGGGCAATTTAATGCTGTTAAGCGGGCAGACGATCCGAATAACTTAAAACAGCAAAAAAAGGCTATTGAGATAATGGCTGAATATTGCCGTTGTCTGGATAGTCTCCATCGATAATTATCACTCTTCCTGGATATTCATTGCTAGCTACTATTCAGATACTAACGCTGAATATCTGGAGGATAGTTAAATGTGGTGGCTGACGGCCATGGTGTTGAAATAGCCGTATCTTTGAAAATCGGCCTCCTTGATTTCTTTGTACTATCGGGGCACAAATTCCTCCAGAGATCAAATTAATTCTGTGTAGGAAACCTCCAAACTGTTTAATGTTTGCTAAGAAATTTCGCTGAAAGACACATGGTATGATTCTGAAAGAGATCCTGAAAAGCCAATGTCTTAAGCTCAAAATATATAAGCCAGGCTGATTCAGAGAATGGATGTGTGTCCATCAGGTCCTCCCCAGAGTCTGTTCAAGATGTTTGTTTATTTAAAGTCTTTTCTATACCGCGCTCTTCAAAATCAGCTCGGTTTACAGATAACGGCAGTTTTGTTCAGATATAGGTAGCGCCCGTACTGGACTACAGAAAACAGGGTTATTCAACTTGGGGAAACTATATACAAGCTCTAGGCTAAGGCAGTTTAGTTTTAGATGACTATATACATGCTCCTGCTGGGAGTCAGGTAGTGCTACCGTGCAGCGCTGGTGGCGTGTATAGTAGGTAGTTTGGGGTGGCTGTTTTGGTGGCTGCGGATGGGTGGTTGTTGTGTGGTACCAAAATGCTGCAGGAAGAGGTGGTGTTTCAGTGCCTTCCTGAACTGGCTAAGGTCTGTAATGGCCCGGATGCCAGGTGGGAGGGCATTCCAACACGAGGGGTCATAGAACACAAAAGCCCTCTTTCTTGTTGTTTGCGAGCACTTTGTAATCTTGCTAGGGATACATAGGCTGTGACTGATCTTCTGGCTCTATTTGGGGGAGTGGGGAGAATGAGGTCTGAGATGGAAGAGGAGGTGAGTCTGTTGATGGCTTTGAAGGTCAACAGTAGGATCAAACGCTGGTCAGTCAACCTGCTTTACAGAGCACCTTCAGCTTCCCCAGATGATCTCTCTGCTATCATTGATCTTGCATCCAACACTCATACTCCAAGCATCCCAAATTGGATCTTAGGCGACTTTAACCTGCCTACACTACAAGATAATCAAGCATCATCCTCCTCGATGCCCTTGCAAATCTTGGCTTCAAGCAATTAGTTAAGGATCCTACTCATATCAAGGGAAATATCCTGGACTTAGTATTCGCCCCTCAAACATCTCTTAACCCATCTCAGGATCCCATAACCTCCATAACTTCTGTTCCTTGGTCAGATCACAAACTGATCATCATCCAGATTCCTTCTCACAAAGCCCACTCAAAGAGCAACAAAATACCAAGCAACTTCGCAAGACCGCCCTCTCGATGTTTCAAGCCATACAACAGAGATCTTATCCTTGCGGAAACTCAACAACTCATCAATGAAACCACCCAGAACCTTGACGACCTAATTTCTCATTGGAACAATTTCCTCAGCGCAATTGCCCTACGCACACCAACCAACAGGCCCCCAGGTAAAAGAGCGAGTGCCCCATGGTACACAGCTGATCTTAGACCATCTCTTACCCAATTACGGACACTAGAGAAATGCTGGCGACGATCTCATTCTTTAAGTGACCAGACAACATACAACTGTCAACATACAACCTTGCGCACCGCAAGGCAATTACCGATAACGATGAAACAGTACTACTCGGATACCTTAAAGAGATCACTTAATAAACCACACGACCTTTTCGACCTGGTCAAGACTCTATCAAAGGAACCATCCTCTGGGCCTCAATTTGAGATACACCCACAAGATTTTGCAACCTACATTCAATCCAAGATATGCCAGACCAACAAAACCTCTACTACAACCACCGCCCCAGAGCAAGATTGCCCAACAGCCCTAACCGTATTCTCTACCCCTACCAAAAAAGGAATTGAAGACACTATTATGGCCCTTAACACCACCACATCCCAGTCCGATCCATGCCCAGCCTTCTGGATTAAGGAGCTTCGCAGTCACTTCAGCCCAGTACTATCCAAAATAATGAACCTCTCCTTCTCAACCGGCTCTTTCCCTTCAGCCCTTAAGCATACCTCTATCAGACCTCTGCTAAAAAAAACTGCAAGCTTGATCCCCAATAGGTAGAATCTTACAGACCTATATCCAGCATACCACTACTCGCGAAGATCATTGAAAAGGAGGTTCAACGACAATTACAGGATCACATCGACTCCGCTGCACCGTTAGACCCCTGCCAACATGGTTTTAGGGAATTCCATGGAGTGGAAACTCTTCTTACCACTCTCTTCTGCAAGATAATCACCAGCATTGACGACATCCGTCAAGGATTTGCTCTCATCTTTCTGGACATCGCTGCAGCTTTTGATTCAGTAAGTCATGAGCTTCTCTTAGGACGACTGATTGAGAAAGGCATTAATGGAAGAGCGCTTGAATGGTGTAGATCTTATCTGTCTGGAAAATGGCAGCATGTTCGTTCTGGAGGGATAAATTCAGAACCCTTCCACCAAAGCCAGGGAGTCCCACAAGGATCCTCCCTTTCTGCACTATTGTTCAACATCTACATGCAGCCAATTTGTAATATCATCCGGTCCTTCAATGTTGATTGCATGTTATACGCAGACGATGTCCTGCTTTACATACCCTTCTCTACTGAGCATTTGGACCTCTCCCCACTGATGAGCTGTTTCAATGCAATATCTGACTGGCTTCTTTCTCAAAACCTCCGAATACAACATAAGAAAACGGAAGTACTCTTCATTACGAGGAACCCTAACTTTACCCCACCACAATATCTTAAAGTAAAAGAAGCTGAGTTGCAATCTAAACCTTCAATACGTTACCTGGGAGTCACTTTGGATCAACGCCTGGACATGAAGGCCCACATAGGAAACATAGTCAGAGCAGTATACTACAAGATCCGCTCACTTAGGCATTTACGATCTATGCTGGAACCAAATGATTTCCGGACAATCTACCAGGCATTGATCATACCTCATTTTGACTATGCCAATGCCATCCTACAAGGTCTTCCCCAATCCACCATGAACGCGGCAGCAAGGGTCCTCCATGGAGCCTCCAGGAGCGACCACGTGACGCCTCTGCTGATACAGTTGCATTGGCTACCCATCCAGGCTAGAATTGTTTTCAAGACCTTGTTACTCACTTTCAAAGCTGTTAACAATCTCTCCTCCGCATCCTTGACTGCCCTCATCCATACCATATCTCCAAATAGAGCAAGAAGATCCATGTCTATAAATTCTCTAAAAGTCCCGAAAGCACTAACAGATTGCACTAAATCGACAGCCAATAGGGCCTTTAGTCTCAGTGCGCCAAGATGCTGGAATGCATTACCCCCTGGTATCCGGGCTATTAAGAGCCTATCACAGTTTAGGAAAGTCCTCAAATGCCACCTTTTCAACAAGTACCTCATAGAGCCCAACGACATCCCCTAGAGCCCAAAGACACCCAGCGATACCATTTGCCAGGCAAATATATGGTATCTCAACAACTCACCAAGATTGATACTCTAACCCATAGTGGTGCATATGTTTCTATGAAACCCCTGTTCATATGATTCCATGTAGTAAGTTTTGCAAATAGTTTACCCCTGTTATCCAAGTTTTTTTTGTGCCCTGTTATCTGTAAACTCATATGTGTTAACTGTACTGAGCATTTTTGTTCCATGTAAACCGCGCTGATGCTGAATAGTGCGGTATATAAGAGATTGTAAGTAAATAAATAAATAATCTTGAAGGTGAGTCTACAGTGGATTGGCAGCCAATGGAGGTGCTTCAAGATTGGTGTTTGAAGCACCTCCACTGGCTGCCAATCCACTGTAGACTCATCAAGATTGGTGTTATGTGGTCCCTTCTGGCGGCACCATGTAGTATTCTGGCTGCTGCATTCATAGCCAGCTGCAGTGGGTTCAACGTGTTTTTCGGTAGTCCCTGTAGGATGGCATTGGCATAGTCAAAGTGGGGGATGACTAAGGCCTGGTAGATTGTCCTGAAGTCGTCTGGTTCCAGTAGGGGGCGTAGGTGTCGGATTGTCCGAATCTTGAGGTATACTGCCTTGACAGTGTTGTTTATATGGGCTTTCATATCCAACTGTTGATCGCGTGTTACCCCTAAGTAGTGGATTGTGGGCTTGTGTTGGAGCTCGGCGCATCTTACTTTTAGTGCTGCTGGCGGGGCAAATGATTGGTCCCTGGTGATGAAGAGAGCCTCTGTTTTTCTTGAAATTTATTCTGAGGTTTTGGTTGTGGAGCCGGTCGGTTATAGCGTCGAAGCAGGCGGTTAGTGGTGAGAAATCTGGCTGGTTGTTTGCAAATGGCATGTAGAGTAACATGTCGTCAGCATATATAAGGCATGAGATGCCGAAGGAGCAGGCGAGTGCGCAGATAGGCTGCATATATATGTTGAAAAACAGCGCCGAGAGGGAGGATCCCTGTGGGACTCCCTGTTTTTGCTGGAATGGTTTGGAGGTCGTGGGCCCTGTCCTCACATGCTGCCATCTGTCTGAGAGGTAAGATTTGCACCATCTCAGTGCCGTGTCCTGGATCCCTTTCTCTGCCAGGCACCCCATGAGCAGCTCATGGTCGACGGAGTCAAAAGCTGCGGCGATGTCCAAGAAGATTAGGGTGTAACTACTTCTGGTGTTGTCCAGGCCAGTGGTTAGTGTTGAGAGTGGTCAGGAGCGTCTCAACGCCGTGTGCTTCTCTGAATCCGTGTTGGCAAGGATCTAAGGGCGCATGTTGGCACCCTAGGCAAACCTTAAGCCTTATGCTGCTCCCTAGCTGTCAGATTATTGTTTAGCTTTGAATACCCTGCTTTTTGCTGCCTTAGTTCGCTTAATGGTTGGGCCGACTCTGGTACCCATATACATACAGAAGCACACTGAGTGAATTTAGCATTTCTGTTTAGAGCACACATTTTTTAATTTCGCTACTAGGGAGAGAGACATTAGCAGCTTTGTAAGAAAGCCCAACTAAAACCTTTGGGAGGCCTATACATCTCTTGTCTATCTGTATATTGTCCATGACAGCTTTACTAGCAAGTCAATTACATAAGTTTAAAAAAACTTTCCAACTTAACTATAATTGCCTGGGCTCCTAGGAGTGAGTATCTGTAGTTTGCTGATACAGTACCTAGTGATTTAAAATGTTGCTCTTATGACAATTCATTGATATATTCTTGAGTATGAAAGTGTAATATTCATTTTGGAATTTTTGTTTTCTACACTTATTTTTCAGTTTACTGTGTTTCTCAACTCAGAAAATTGCAGGGCAAAATATGACTGACTTATGCACGCCATGAATGTTGTTACAGTAGTACTATTCTTTAAAATTCATCATATATGGAATTCGTAATGCTTTTTTTTTTCCAAAAGTGACTGACCTTATGGTTTTAGTTCAAGCATCTGGTTAAATATAAAATTCAAATATGGGGTAAGATTACGTTTTATACAAATCATTGCTCTGAACCCAGTTACTCTAACCCAGTCAGTTTGTACAGTCTTTGTAGAAGTGATTAAAGATCTGCTCAAGGTTAGACATGAATATGGGCTCCGTTTAGTGGCTCATAGATGCAGAAAAGGGGCCAGGAATACTATGACTAGGCCTGTTTATTTACTCTATTGCTTGACAATGAAGGTATTGTACTTCAGACATCTTGTTCTTTAGCTTGAATAGTAAAACAGAGGCTCAGATTAATATCATTTTTACGCACCAGTTGATTTCATTGGGAGATGAGACCAGATTGCGAAGCTTCATCGTGAAGAATCCTAATAGTTTAAGCAGTGTGAATGAAGAGAAGGCAACCCCTCTGCATTATGCTGCAGCAAGTGGCAATCTTGAATTAACGCTAATCATCATGGATGAATCCTCTGATGAAGGTAAGAAGGACTTAATTTATCTCATTAAATGGACACACATACTAAGGAATTACTATATATATATATCTCCATGGGAGACTGAGTTGTGCAAGGAATGGGGAAACAAATTCTGCTACCAAGAGGGCAATTTAATAGCAGGCCACCTAGCTTGTTTGGCAGGAATGCATAAAAGTGGCCCCCATTTTAAAAGGGATTGTATGCACATAATTTCTGTGGGGCAGTTTTATATAAGAAAAGTATGTGCATAAATTTACAGCTGCTTTTGGGCATGCACTAATTTGTTGAGGATTTTAAACACTATGCGTGCGTTTTATAAAATACACATATCCAGTAAATGCAAATCTCATCCAAAGCCCACTCCCAGGAATGCTTCAAAGCCAGTGCTGCATCACTGTGGCAGAAATGCTCCCATCCTCCCACTTTCTGCCTAGATGTGCGCTACCTGGGTACTGTGGGGATTTTTAGCGTGGGGCCCTGCGCTTCTTGTAGCACGGGTCAGATGCTGTGTGCTAACACCACACTATTTGGGTGGCTTATTCTAGTAAACATACCCCCATGTTTGTTAACTCCTATCTTAAATGGGATCAAAAAAGAACATTGAATATCTGCAATCTTATCTAAAAGGTCCCTGTTTAAATCATGAGTCAGTATAAAGCATAAATGATGATCTTCAGGTTTAACTGTATGCAACATGTTCTTAACTCCTTCAGATAACATCAGCAGCCTTTTCTCAGTTAATGCAATTCATTGGTTGGTTATATTTTATAAATATTTTGTTTTCGTATTTTATTTTTGTTGTGAATCACCGCCAATCACCAGTTGCGTTGAGTGTTTGACTCAGATTGGGATTACAGGACAGGCTGAGGCTTGGGTTTGCTCTTTTCTGGTTGAAGAAAGCAAATGTGATGGGGGAGGGGAAGCAGATGTAAATGACCACCTGTAATTTACACATGTACACACTGCTCTCAGGATGAAAAGTGAGGCATGCAGAATGCAACCAAATTGATCAAGTAATGAATGCTACTTCAGGTAGAGCCAACAGCCTAAGAGACAAAACAGTGCAGCAGTCAGTAACAGAGTGTTTATAGGCAGAGAGTTGCTCTCTGACGTTACTCTTACTCACTGATTGGACTAGGATCAGTACATTAAACTGATGCCTGACAGTAGTGGAAGCTGGCTAGAGAACAGAGTGTTTAACTTACCCACAGTATTTCTGTTTGGTAAGGTTAAGTTTTATCTATGCAGTAACTTGAACATTCCTTAGCGTCCCTCTAGTCCAGTCCCGGAACCATAGAGTTGTCAACCTCCACCAGCAGCTTTGGAGACTGAAAGATTTCATCACTTTGATGTCACCGGTATAAGTAGACAGGAACCGCCCCCTATCACCAGTACTTTCAGTCTCCAAGCAGCTTGGAGGTTCTGAGCCCGGGACTGGGCTCAGGGAGATCAAATAAGCAGAGCTTTGTTTGTTTCTTTGGGGTTGTTTTTTTCCTCTTTTGATTTAGTGCTTTTGCTTTATTCTGGGGTGAAAATCTGCTGCTGCTGGAGGGGTCCCAGTTCTGCCTTTCTCTCCTGTTCTCTCTCGGTCCTTCCCTTCCCTCCGAAGGGTTCTTTTAGTGGGAGGCCCAGCTATTTAAAAGTGCAGTGGGCTGAGAGCCTGACTGCCTTACCTCCCTGCTCCCGAACCCGTGCCAGAAGGGTGAGGAGCAGGTTGCAGGAAGAGTCTGCAGCAGCAGAGGACATAATCTGGCAAGAGTTGTGTGCTAAGAGGCTGCAGCAGTCAGTGGGAGCTGAAGCTGGGTGAGAGCTGTGCTCTGGAGCTGTATTTCTCTCTGCCCCCCTCCTCCCCCCCCTTCTCCTCCGGATCGGGTAAGTGCTGCTGAAATTCTTTTTGGGGGGCAGTGCAGGAGTGATGATAGAGGTCCTAGGGAGGCTCCCAGGTAAAAAAGAAGGCTTGGGGCCTCAGCGCGTGCTGTCAGTTAGCCCTTTTTTAAGCGGGAAAGCTGGCAGCGGCCATTTTGAAATCGGCATTTCTTTTAATAGACAGAATTTTCTTCTTTTAATTGTGCAGGCTAGAAGCTTCGTTTTTGCATGGGACCTTCAGAATTCAGCTGATTGGCCTATTGGGAGTAGATTACTGTGTTTAAAAGAAAAAAAAAAACGGGCAGTGACTTCTGTCTCAGGGCAGAGAGCCTGTTTTCTCTCTTCAGAGCTGTTTGTTGCTTATAGACAGTAGCATGCCACTTAAAAATCGCTGCTTGGTTTGTGGAGTGAAGCGCAGCGAGCTACTGGACTCCGGGGTATGCCGGGGCTGCTCCCTGGAGCCAGTAGGTATGGAGAAGGCGCTGGGGGGGCCGGCAGGAGATCAGCCAGCGGCCGCTTCAGTAGCAGAGGGATCCCGGCCGTCCTCCCTCGGCCTTCCTGAGCCGACGGCAGGGCCGTCCGGGACAACTGATGTGTCTTCAGCTCCTGCGGGAAGTCTGGGTGGGAGCGTTGCGGGGATTCCCTCGGACTTCTTTTCCCTGATGCAGCAGGCGTTTGCCTTGCTACAGCCTGTGTTCGGGACTCAGTCGGGAGTCCAGAGGAGTCGGAAACGGTCGGGTTCGACAGATCTCCCGGTGGGGGAGATAGGCTCGGCAAAGAAACGTAGGGAGCTCCGAGAGGACAGTCTGTCAGGTGATGGGATAGATGACCTCGGAGTGGATATGGATCTGGAAGTGGCCTCGGAGGAGGATTTAGAGGATGGAGAGCTACCGGACGTGGAGCAGAGTAGAGTGGTCAGGGTGTTCCGGCGGGAAGAGTTGCCAGCGTTGATTGCTGAGACTCTAAAGACTTTAAACATGCCCTCCGTGACGCTTGCAGCTGAGGATGTGTTGGAGGATCCGTTGTTGCAGGCGGTTAGGACTTCTCAAAAGGTATTCCCGTTTCATAGGGTGTTTCGAGATATGATTCAGGAGGAATGGGACGCGCCGGAATCGGCGCTCCGAGGGACCAAGACTTTGGCCAGGTTATATCCGTTGTTGGAACAGGATAGGGAGATTTTTCGGTCCCCAAAGGTGGATGCTGCGGTGTCGGCGGTCACTAAGAAGACCACCATTCCGGTGGAGGGCGCTGCGGCGTTAAAAGATGTGCAGGATAGGAAGCTGGATACCTTGTTGAAACAGGTGTTTGATATGTGCGCTCTCTCGTTGCAAGTCTCCATTGCGGGAGCATGGGTGGCGAGAGCTGGCTTGCGGTGGTCCCAACGTCTGCGGGGGGAACTACCGGAAGAGCAGGCCGAGGATCTGGCACGGCTGGAATCCGGCACGGCTTACCTTTCGGATATTCACTATGATTTGATTCGGGGGCTCGCCATGAGCATGGCTTCGGTGGTGGCGGCTCGCCGGTATCTGTGGCTCCGCAACTGGTCAGCGGACGGTTCTTCCAAGGCGCGGCTTAGTAAATTACCTTTTCGAGGCAAGCTTCTCTTTGGGGAGGATTTAGAGAAGTTGGTCAAGGACTTGGGGGAATCAAAAGGGGGTCGGCTCCCGGAGGATAGGCTGAAGCAGGGCCGGGGGTCGATAGCCTCTAGGGGTGTCCCCAGAGACTCGCGGAGATTCCGATCCTTCCGATTTTCCCAGCCTTTGCGGGGTCGTTATATGGCTCGAGGTCAGTCCTTTCGGGGTTTCCGGGGGGCGGGCAGAGGATTTGGTTCCTTTCAGTCCGCCAGCAGTCGAAAACCCCAATGAGATACGGCGGGCCCAGAGGGGGGAGGCGCCCGTGGGAGGATGGTTGCGGGACTTTTACCCCGTCTGGGTCCAATTAACTGCGGATCAGTGGGTGTTGGAGGTCATTCGAGAAGGCTATGCCCTAGAGCTCCAGCGCCCCATCTCTGACGCCTTTGTCCTCTCCCCGTGGCGAGCCCCAAGGAAGTTAAGGGCGGTCGCCAGCATGCTGCAGCGGCTGCGGCATTTAGGGGCGGTGGTGCCCGTTCCGGCGGCTCAGTGCGGCTCCGGTCGATACTCCATTTATTTCGTGGTTCCGAAAAAAGAGGGTACGTTCCGTCCCATATTGGATTTAAAGAGGGTAAATTGCTGTCTTCGGGTGACCCATTTCTGGATGGAGTCCTTGCGTTCAGTCATTGCGGCGGTGCGAAAGGGAGAGTTTCTCACGTCTCTAGACCTGACGGAGGCATATTTGCATATTCCCATACGCCGCGAGCATCAAAAGTATCTGCGGTTTGCTCTGCGGATGGGTCATTTTCAATTCCGAGCATTGCCTTTCGGCCTAGCGACGGCGCCTCACACTTTCACCAAGGTCATGGTAGTGGTGGCAGCGGCGCTCCGCAAGGAGGGCATTCTCGTGCATCCTTACTTGGACGATTGGTTGATTCGAGCGAAGTCCCGGGAGGAGAGCGTGGCGGCCACGGCGCGAGTGGTGCAATTGTTGGAGAGTCTCGGCTGGGTGGTCAATTTTGCGAAGAGCAAGCTAGCTCCCTCTCAAGCCCTCGAATATTTGGGGGCGCGTTTCGAGACCAGTCGGGGAATGGTGTTTCTCCCGGACAAGAGAGCACGGGAATTGCGGGAGCTCGTGCGGAGATTTCTGGGTTGCGGAGCTCCGACTGCATGGCGCTATTTGCAGTTGTTGGGGACGATGGCGGCCAGCATCGAGGTGGTTCAGTGGGCCAGAGCGCATATGCGGCCGCTGCAGAGCTCTCTTCTAAGGCGCTGGTCGCATCAGAGGGATGCATTGTCTCAAAGGTTGGTGTGTCCTCCGGAAGTGCGACAGGCACTCCTGTGGTGGTTGCGCCCCGGAAGTCTAGAGGGGGGCATGCCTCTGGAGGCTCCCGTATGGAGGCTGTTGACAACGGAAGCATGCCTCACAGTTTGGGGGGCACACTGCGAAGGAGAGTTTGCCCAAGGCGAGTGGTCAAGGGAAGAGAGTCAATGGTCCATAAACCGATTGGAGATGCGAGTGGTATTTCTGGCGCTGCAGAGTTTCCAAAAAGACTTGGGTCGGAAGGCGGTTCGAGTGCTGTCCGACAATGCCACGACGGTAGCTTATATCAATCGCCAGGGCGGCACAGGGAGTGTGTCGCTGGAGGAGGAGGCGAGTCGACTCTTGGACTGGGCCAAGCAGAATCTGGTGGCGCTGTCGGCGCAGCAAGTGGCAGACGTGGAGAATGTTGAGGCCGATTTTCTGAGCCGCCGCAGAGTAGACCCGGGGGAGTGGAGTCTACACCCAGACGTGTTTGCATTGATAGTGCGGCGCTGGGGGCTACCAATAATGGATCTGATGGTACGGTTCGATTCCGCGCAGATGGAGAGGTTCTTCAGCTGGAGGCGGGAACGAATGGCGGAAGGCCTCGATGCGTTGGCTCAGCGGTGGCCGCTGGAGGGCCTTCTCTACGTGTTTCCTCCTTGGGCTCTCATAAGCAAGGTGATTCAACGCATAGAGAAACACAACGGTCTGGTGGTTCTCGTGGCGCCCGATTTGGCCCAGAAGACCGTGGTATGCAGATCTGGTTCGGCTTCTGGTGGGCAGTCCGTGGCGGCTTCCTCTGCGGGGGGATCTCTTGCTTCAGGGGCCGTTACGCATGCCGCAGGTGGGTCGATTCTCGCTTACGGCATGGCTCTTGAAAGGGCAAGGTTGACTGCCAAGGGGTACTCGGCGGCAGTAATTTCTACCTTATTGAAGGCGCGGCGCCGCTCTACTTCCTTGGCGTATGTTCACGTATGGCGTGTTTTTGAGGCGTGGTGTGAGAACCGCGGTTTTCAACCTCTGCGGGCTTCAGTGCCTCATATACTGTCTTTTCTTCAGGATGGTATGGAAAAGGGGTTGGCCGCGAGCACATAGCCTGTTTCAGGGGTAAGATTCAAGGTCAGCCGGTGGGTGACCACGGAGATATTAGGCGTTTTCTTAGAGCGGTGTTACTGTTGAGGCCTCCAAGACGGGATTCCATTCCTTCTTGGGATCTGAATTTGGTTTTGGACGCGCTACTTCAAGAACCATTCGAGCCTTTGGACAAGGCTTCCTTGAAAGACTTGACGTTGAAGACTCTCTTCCTTGTGGCTATTTGTTCGGCTCGGAGGATTTCGGAGTTGCAGGCGTTGGCGTGAACGGAGCCGTATCTGACCTTTTTCAGGCACAAGGTGGTTTTGCGTACGGTTCCGGCCTTTTTACCGAAGGTGGTTTCTGTGTTTCATGTCAACCAAGTAGTATCGCTTCCGGTGTTCTCGGCGGAACAGAAAGAGCGCTCGGGGGGCCGTTTGCATCTCTTGGATGTTCGGAGAGTGCTCAAGAAATATCTCAGGAGAACGGCCTCCTTTAGGAAGTCAGACAGGCTGTTTATTGTTTTTGCGGGGCCTCGGAAAGGTGAGGCAGCGGCGAAGTCTTCCATCTCACGGTGGTTGAAGGAGGCGATTGCTTCCGCCTACCTGTTAAAGGGTAAGATGGTTCCGGAAGGTCTTCATGCGCATTCCACCAGGGCGCAGGTGGCGTCTTGGGCGGAAGTCAGTTTAGTGCCAGCGCAGGAGATCTGTAGGGCGGCGACGTGGTCTTCGCTCCATTCGTTTGCTCGGCACTATAGGCTGGATGTGCAGGCACGGGGGGATGGGCGTTTTGGCTCAGCGGTTCTTCAGGCTGGGCTAGTAGGTCCCTCCCGTTGATGTGTACTGCTCTGTCATGTCCTCTATGGTTCCGGGACTGGACTAGAGGGACGCTAAGGAAGAGTAAATTAGACTTACCTGCTAATTGTCGTTCCTTAAGGAACTCTAGTCCAGTCCCGGATCCCTCCCAGGGTCTTTGCATTAGGGGCAGCCTGAAGATTCTTTAGAGGGGTCCAGACGGTCAGTCTACTGGTTTAGCATAGGAAGGGTGAGAAGAAGCGCAGGGAAGACAGGCGGGGCCCTTCTTTACGCAGCAGCGTCTCTTGAGCTTGGTCGCACAGTTGCGCCGGGCTTGGGGGTTCTCGGTTCACCCATTCTTTTTTTCTGGTAACAATGTTTGGGACTGTATGGGTGCGAGTTCATTTCGACTGTTGGCCGATTATGGCTATTATTTCTTTATTCTACTTATTTGTTGCTCTGCTGAGTCTGCTTTGTCAATAGGTACTGGTGATAGGGGGCGGTTCCTGTCTACTTATACCGGTGACATCAAAGTGGTGAAATCTTTCAGTCTCCAAAGCTGCTGGTGGAGGTTGACAACTCTATGGTTCCGGGACTGGACTAGAGTTCCTTAAGGAACGACAATTAGCAGGTAAGTCTAATTTACTCTTGTCAAATACTTAAGGGCATAATGCTTCAACCTAGCTTGATTGTATGTAACCCACAAGGCCATATGGAGACCTAGATTTTGGCCACAGTGCATGATTTGTTCATTCAACTGTGGTTTCTGTGGCGAGCTTGAGATTTTCTGGTATAAGGTTTACTGGCTGCAATTACTCATTTATTTATTTAACTAGGCTTATATTCCACTTTTCTACCAGTCAAAGCGGTGTACATTCAGATACTGTATATATATTTTCCCTTGTCCCCATTGGGCTCACAATCTATGTTTTTGTACCTGAGGAAACAGAGGGTTAAGTGACTTGCCCAAGTCCACAAGGAGGACTTGTGGGACTAGAAACCACAGTCCTTCCAAACTGGGTTGCTGTCTTCTAGTGCGATTTGAACCCCTGGCCCTCCAGCCCAAGGTAACTTGCACCAACCACTAGGCCACTCCTCCCTCATGCCTGCAGTACATCTGAAATAGACTGTTGTAATAGTCTATATCATGGTTTTCCAAAAAAAACTACTATAAAGGCTTCACCTGGTCCATACTATAGCTTATAGGTTGCTTATACGAGGGGGGTGATAAGTCTCTGGCCTTGTAACGAAACAGAGAGCCACAGGCACGCTTCAGTTCCGGAGGTCCAAATGAGATCATTCGGATCTCCGGAACTGAAGCATGCCTGTGACTTTGTTTTGTACAAGGCCAGAAACTTATCAGCCACTCCCCTCATATATATAAAAAGAAAGTGTATGACCATGTGTTGCCTATCCTAGAACTTCACTGGCTACTAGTTGATTTTAGAATCAAATTTAAAGCCCTTTTTTATTTAGATCTCATTGGTGGTTAGGCCCTAGGTACTTGAGCAAGTTTCTGATTCCATATGTTCCAGAGAGATCTCTTTGGTCCTCACAACAAGGCTTTCTGATGTTACCAGGACCAAACCAGATTAAAGTGAATTTGACTAGATATTTGGATTTTTTTGGCCCAAAGTTATGAAATTCAAGCCAATAGGTTTTCACTATGGGAACAGTTATCTCCAGGAACAAGCAGGAATGAGTCTTCACATATGGGTACGGCGGTACCGATGGAGCCTGCGCGGAAACGCTCCCCAGCTTCCCAAAAAGGAAAGCTTTTGGGAGCATCCCACAGTGCCTGCGCGCTGCCTTCCCGCCTTTCCTAACCGCCTCTCCTCAGTTTTTCTTTGCCGCGGAGCCAGCAGGTCGAGCCCTGTCACCGCTGAAGAAGTTCTTTGTTTTATTTTATTTCTTTGGTCGCGTGTCTGCCTCCCCCGACTCTGGACCGGTACCGCTGGTCCTTTCTTTCTTTTCTTTTAAAAAAAAACCAAACTATATATTTTTCCCTCACTTAGTGTATTTTTTCTCTTTGGGCCTTAGGCCTCACAAGAAATTTTTCCTCATGGAAAAACCAGCCTCCGGGTTTAAAAAATGCACTAAGTGCAGCGGTACTATTTCTGTTACGGACACCCATGAATGGTGTCTTAAATGTTTGGGTCCTGAACACCCCATTTCGGATTGTCCGTCCTGCTCTTTGATGTCTAAGCGGGGTTTACAGAACCGAGCAGCTAAGCTCCATGTGCTGTTTCCCGCTGATGCAGCTTCGGTGGCATTGACGTCTTCCAGGGCTGCTTCTTCCCCCAATGGATCTCAGGTAACCAAACATAAATCCAGCCGGTCCTCGAAGGGTAGATCTCCCTCTAAGCATCGAGATGCCTCCCGGCTTGCCCTCGAGGATCCTGCACCGGCAAAACAACCCCGGCGGGAAGCTCCGGCTTCCAAAGCTCCACCTATGGGGTTACAGGTTGACATCGATGGCACGGCCTCGACCGATCACCTGTTAGAATGCTCTGGGTTACCGGCACAACCTTCCGGTACCGAGTTCCAGGCATTCATGGCGTCGATGGATCAGAATGTTCTGTCCATGCAGCAGGCTATCAATGCCTTCATTCAAGCTGCGACGCCGTTGATACCACAACAAACTCCGTTGTCGGTATCGACTCGGGTACCAGCACCAGCTCCGATACCGGTACCGACTGCATCGGCATCGATCAGGATACCGACTGCAGCGGTTCCTTGTCCAGGGCTGCTCATCAGTACCGATCCGGTACCGATGACGCCCGATGTCGATACTGCTCAATACGCGTACCGAGCGTTAGAAGAGCACCCTGACAGACGGTACTTTGATTCCTCTGGTGATTCTGATACATCAGAGGAGTCTGCTGAAGTATCCATAGCCCTTCCTGAAGAGCCTTCTCCAAAAAGAAGAATGTCTCCTCCAGAGGAGTTGTCCTTTCAAGACTTCATAAGAGAAGTAGCTAAAGGACTTTCTAATTCAGTAACCTCTGAATCAGAGCCTAGAGCAAAAAAATTAGATATTTTGGGTTATTCTAAGGCTCCTAAAGAGGCAGTCACCTTACCAATTCATGAGATTCTTTATGAACACATGATTGATTTATGGGAGACTCCTCTCACTATATCTCCTCATTCTCGCAGATTGGACACTATGTATCGTGTCCCTCCCTGTCCTGTTTTTCATAAAACACAGCTTCCTCACCATTCCATTGTGGTGCAGTCAGCTATGAAGAGGATAGAGTACAAAGAGATACTCTTCTACTCCTCCAGGAAGGGAATGCAGGACCTTGGATGCTTTTGGTAGAAAAATCTTCTAAGCCAGTATGCTCATTGCCAGAATCAACTCCTATAGTCTTTACATGGGTATGTTTCTAAAGGAGGTTGCAGATAAGTTGCACACTTTCCTCCCTTTTCTGCCAGAGGATAAAAGGGATGAATTCCTCATTTGGCTTAAGCATACTCAAGACATTTCCAAGTTTTCCAACCGGGCAGCCTTTGACTCCTTTGAAGGTGCCAGCAGAGCTTCTGGCATTGCCATAGCTGCTCGCAGAATTGCTTGGCTCCAAGCTTCTGATTTAGAACCCTGGGTCCAAGATGGCTTAGGAAATCTTCCCTGTACAGGTGAAAACCTGTTTGGCAAAGAATGGCAAATAAAAGCCACTCAAATGGATGCAGAAAATTCTGCTCTGGATAGACTTTCAAAGTCAACCTCCATTCCTGCCAAGAAAAAACCCTTCAAGAAGTCTTTTTTCAAAAAGAGTAGATTCCCTTCTGCTTCTGGCCAACAATCCTCTACAGGTCGCTTTGCTACTAAGCGTCAGCAACCTAAACAGGCCAGGCCTAAGACTACAGGGGCTGCTGCAACTCAGCAGACCCAACCTCCTCAGGGTTTTTGACTTGATGCTAGAGAACTTAGCCTTTCTGGCTTTAAAAAAAAACAGAGCCTCTCACCATTCCAGGAAGGTTAGCTCATTTTGCTCCCAGATGGGAGCAGATTACATCAGAGCAGTGGACCCTCTCCATCATAAGAGAGGGCTACAAACTTCATTTCTCAGACCTTCCTCCCCACACCATGGTGAGACACTTCAATTCTCCCACATCTCTTCTCGACCTTCTAGGTCAAGAGGTGGCTACCCTTCTTGCCCAAGGGGCAATAGAAGAAGTTCCCCTTCTTCAACAAGGGTCAGGGTTTTACTACCCCTATTTTCTCATTCCAAAGAAGACAGGGGGATACAGACCCATATTAGATCTCAGGGAATTGAACAAATTTCTATGCAAGGAGAAGTTCAAGATGCTTTCTCTGGGCACTCTCCTTCCATACCTTCAAAGTCAGGATTGGCTTTGTTCTCTAGATCTCAAGGATGCGTACACACATGTCCTCATCCATCCATCTCACAGAAGATTCCTCCGTTTTCTTTTCCAAGGAAAACATTATCAATACAGGGTGCTTCCTTTTGGTCTGGCCTCTGCTCCAAGAGTGTTCACCAAATGCATGGCAACAGTAGCTGCATATCTACGCACTCTGGGAATATTTGTATTCCCATACCTGGACGACTGGCTCATCCGAGCTCCATCTCAGTCAGAGGCCCAGATTTCCCTGGACCGCACAAGATGCATTCTGCAGTATCTGGAACTTGTGGTAAACCTCCCAAAGTCTCAGCTCACCCCTACTCAGTCCCTAGAATTCATAGGGGCCTGGTTGGATACTACCACTGCAAGGGCCTACCTTCCTCAGGCCCGTTGCCAACGTCTAGTGCAGTTAGCCTCCCAGATTCAGTCAAAGAGCCACTTAACTGCCCGGGAGATGCTACAACTGCTAGGCCACATGGCTTCCACAGTGCATGTGGTACCCTATGCTCGCCTACACATGAGAGCAGCCCAATGGACTTTGTCCACCCAGTGGACTCAAGCATCAGGAGCTCTCTCAGACCAAATAGCAACCTCCAAACGTCTCTTTTGGTCTCTCCAATGGTGGATGTCCACTCAAAATCTGTTGCTGGGGTCCCCCTTCCAACAGTTGTTGCCCCAAGCAACCCTCACAACAGATGCCTCCCAAACAGGTTGGGGAGCTCATCTAAAAGACCTCTCCACTCAAGGCATATGGTCCCCACAGGAGACCTTTCTTCATATCAACCACTTGGAGCTTCGAGCAGTCTTTCTAGCTCTCAAGGTCTTTCATACCCTGCTCAGCTACAAGACAGTCCTCATTCATACGGACAATCAAGTAGCCATGTGTTACATAAACAAGCAAGGAGGAACTGGCTCTCTGTCGCTTTGCAACGAAGCTTTAAGATTGTGGGCCTTCGCCAGAAAGCATCAAATCCATCTCCTGGCAGTATACCTCCCAGGAATCCAAAACTCTTGGGCAGACAGACTCAGTCGAGTTCTGTTCCCACACGAATGGCCCCTGCACATGGATCAGGTACTCAGAATCTTCCAAGAATGGGGAACCCCAGACATAGACCTCTTTGCAAGTCCGTGGAATGCCAAACTTCCCCGGTCCTGTTCCAGAATTCCGTGTCAGGGAGTTCTGGCCTAGGATGCCTTTCTCCTTCATTGGGGTCAGGGCTTCCTGTATGCCTTTCCACCCATTCCCTTAATTCCCAAGATTCTGTTCAAACTCCAGAGGGATCAAGGATCTATGATCCTCATAGCTCCACGCTGGTCACGCCAAGTGTGGTACCCTCTACTTCTGCATCTCTCCCAAGCCCCCTCCCTGGACTTGGGAGCTGCTCCAGACCTTCTGTCCCAGGAGGAGGGGACTATGTGGCACCCAAACCCCAAGTCCCTTCACCTCAAAGCTTGGTTACTGAAGGCCTAGACCTTCAAGACTGGAATCTTTCTCAACAAGTGAAGGATATCCTCCATGCTTCCAGAAAACCTTCCACTAGGCGTTCCTTTGTTTTTAAATGGAAAAGATTTTCCATTTGGTGTGCTGAAAGGGGTCTCGACCCTCTAGCACAGGGGTCACCAACCTCCAAAGGGCCGCGGGCCGCACAGCCGACTACCGGCAGACTCGCGGGCCGCACCCCCCCCGCGCGAAACCCCCCCCCCAAAAGAAAACTGCTCGTACCTATACTTCATGCCAGCTCCCTCCCTTATTCTGCAGCCGCGGTTCCCTGCCTCTTAGGGAACCGCGGCTGTGCTTAAACTTCCTTTAGAGGCGGGACAATGCTGCACGGAGCCGCGATGATGTTACAAGCACAGCCGCGGTTCCCTAAGAGGCAGGGAACCGCGGCTGCAGAAGAAGGGAGAGAGCTGACATGAAGGAGTCTGTGAGTTTGCCTTGGCGGGCCGCACCGGGGGAGAGTCTCGCGGGCTGCACGGAAGGCCCTCGCGGGCCGCAGGTTGGTGACCCCTGCTCTAGCACTACCTTTGAATTCTCTATTGGAATACCTCCTGCATCTTTCCAATGCAGGCCTTAAGACAAATTCAGTAAGGGTCCATTTGAGTGCTATTGCAGCATCCCTTAAGCCTATCAATGGACAACCTGTTTCCTCTCATCCTGTTATTGCAAGATTCATGAGAGGCCTAACTTTAACTAAACCTCCCATTAAATCCCATGCCACCGGAGGAGGCCTAAATCTGGTTCTTGGTCAGCTTATGAAGCCTCCTTTTGAACCCTTAGCCACCACCTCCTTGAAATTTCTTTCCTGGAAGGTTATTTTCCTCATTGCAGTCACCTCAGCTCGCCGCATCAGTGAGCTGCAGGCCTTAGTGGCTAATCCACCTTATACAAGGTTTCATCATGATAAGGTAGTCCTTAGGACCAATCCACACTTTATGCCTAAAGTGGTCTCACCTTTTCATCTTAATCAAGAGGTATATTTAGCTGTCTTTTTTCCATACTCTGGATTGTAAAAGAGCTCTTGCCTTTTACTTACAAAGGACACAGCAACATAGGAAATCTTCCCAGCTCTTTGTTGCCTTTGATCCCTCTCATTTGGGACTTCCAGTCTCTAAAAGGACACTGTCCAATTGGATTGCTCAGTGTATTTCTTTCGCCTACCAGAGTAAGAACCTTTCTCTGGAGAGCCATGTCACAGCTCATAATGTGAGGGCCATGGCCGCCTCTATGGCTCATCTAAATTCTGTATCCATCGACCAGATCTGTCGAGCAGCCACCTGGGCCTCGGTTCATACCTTCACAGTCCATTACTGCTTGGACAAGGACTCCCGCCGGGATGCCTTGTTTGGTCAGGCTGTTCTCAAACACCTGTTCCATTCTTAATCAACTCCTACCCTCCTTCCCTGGATAGATGCCTGAGATCCATAGGAGGAGGTAGAACCCCTCCCAGGGTCTCATATCCTTGGGGATCTCCCAGGCATCTTAGCTAGGGAGTCCCCATATGTGAAGACTCATTCCTGCTTGTTCCTGGAGATAGCACAGTTACTTACCTGTAACAGGTGATCTCTGGGAACAGCAGGAATAAGTCTTCACAACCCTCCCACCTCCCCTAGGAGTTGTATCTCTCTATCTGTCTTTCCTTTCCTCTCTCTCTTTGTCTCAGCTTTAAAACTCGAACTGAGGAGAGGCGGTTAGGAAAGGCGGGAAGGCAGAGCGCAGGCGCTGTGGGATGCTCCCAAAAGCTTTCCTTTTTGGGAAGCTGGGGAGCGTTCCCACGCAGGCTCAGTCGGTACCGACGTACCCATATGTGAAGACTTATTCCTCCTGTTCCCAGAGATCACCTGTTACAGGTAAGTAACTGTGCTTTACAGTTTAGGAGAAACATGAAGACCTAGTTATTTGAACAGACTTTTATATAATATATAGTTTGGAGACTGTAAGGTTTGTTCACTCGTATTTTCAATTGATATTACATCATGTGGGATATATGGGGAGGGTACGTTATTTATAATAGACTTGTTCTTCAATCCTGTTCTTATCTGGTGTAAAGTATTTAGAGCTTTATCATAAAGCATGTGACCAAATCCTTGTAAATAAATAAATGGGCATGCGTTTTATAAATACACGCACACGTGCCAATCCTGCTTACGTTTTCTCTGCCTCCTGGCATGCCTGAGCATATAGGGCAGGGCAGGTGTAAATGTTTGTGCCTGTAATGTAGGCCTGCGCTCTTCTACTTGGGCTAGCATTTTATAAAGACACATAAGCACCTATAGGACTTTATAAAATCGCACCTAAGGAGGTGCCTACTTTCATGCTTACATAGGCCCCTCCTTATAAAATTACCCTCATGTAGGGACATGTCTGCTAACCTGCGTTAACTGCTAATGTGGGGCTTAGGGCACGGGAAGCACCGTGCACTTAATGCCATCGCAGTGAATGGCGTTAGCTGCACCTGCATGCTGGCTTTGCAGTACTGTGCATTAGTGACATGCCAGTTGCAGGGGGATGGATGCATATAGCCCCTGAAGTTGGTGCGGACCTCTGTGCTGGTTTTGTGAGCCGACCATGTGCTACTGGCATGCCAAGTCACTATGTTTTTGAGTACCTACACGCTCAAGTTCCTTTCTAAAATTATCCCTAGTATACTGTATTTTTGTACTACGGTTAGAGTACTCTCTGTGAATCAGCAAGTAATACATTCTATAAGAACATAAGGTATGCCATACTGGGTCATATCAAGGGTCCATCAAGCCCAGTATCCTCTTTCCAACAGTGGCCAATCCAGGTCACAAGTACCTGCCAGGTTCCCAGAAGGAAGACAGATTCCATGCTGCTTGTCCCACAGATAAGCAGCAGATTTCTCTGGTCCCCTTTAATAATGGATTATGGACTTTTCTTCCTGGAATCTGTCCAAGCCACACTTAAATCCATCAGCACTAACAGCATTTACTACATCCTCTGGTAGTGAATTCCAGAGTATAATTACACGTTGAATGAAAAAATATTTTCTCTAATTAGTCTTAAATGTGCTACATTGTAGCTTCATTGCATGTCCCCCTAGTCTTTCTATTTCTTTGAAGGAGTAAATAACCGATTTACATTTATCTATTCTATGCCATTCATTATTTTGCAGGCCACCTCTTCAATAGCTGAATCCATTTACTGAGTTTCTGAAGGTTGCTGGGTTTAACCATGGGGGTAGGGAAGGAGGAATATGATTGTCTAATTCCTGTGTGTGCTTCCCTGCATGGGTTCTACACACAATTCAAGCTGGCGAAGTCTACACGCCTTCAAACCATCTTCCTTTCTGAAAATTTCACACAAATAAAATAAGATTTTTTGGAGGGCAAACAGTAAAGCAATATAGAATCAAATCTTCTCTTGCACCATGATGAGAAATAACTAATCGTTAGAGGGTCTAATATCCATTTAATCACAATATTATTTTCTGTTTTAATCTAGCTTTGAATGTGACAGATAACCAGGGAAATACGCCCCTCCACTGGGCTGTGGAGAAAAACCAGATAGAATGTGTAAAGTTACTTCTAAGCAGAGGCGCTAACCCCAACATTTTGAACTATTTCTCGACGGCGCCTATTCATATGGCTGTCCAATTGGGCAATAACAAGATTCTTGAGGTAAGCCTTCATTCCAATTGCTTGTTTTGTAGCAGAGATTGAGTGGAACAGTTTTTGAAAGCCTTTCCCCATAGGTACAGAAAAGAAAATCCCTCTTTGAAAATAAGTCTCCAATGTTCAGCATGTCTAGCTTAGCTGGGACTGTTTTAAGTAGACATTGAACAAAGTGGCGTGGTTTCTGTTAATCCACTTGATTATGTAGCAATCGGGGCTGGCCTGTCCAATAGGCGGACTAGGTGTCCACCTACATGGTGGGTGGCATGGAATGTATTTAAAGCAGCGACTTTGTGCCAACGCTTTGGTGCCTGCAGCAGGACATGCACTTTGGCACTCCTGACCCCTCCAGTGTAACTCCCTGTCAAAGAGGGGCAAGAGCGGCAGGCCATAGGTGTGCACATAGACGTCGAAGTACATGGCCTGCTGGGACGCCGAAGCGGTGGCACAAAGTCACTGCTTTCAGATTGGTGGGAAGGGTCATGCCCCCCCCCCTTCCTGCAAGATGATGGATTTTGGCAGTGGGGGCTTGTGCCTGGGGCAGCAGAAACCCTTGGGTTGACCCTGGCAAAAACAAAGTTTAAACAAATTGTAGGTGATTGCTCAGTAATAAAGATTAACTCAGTACATCTGTGTCTAGCTTTCTAAATCTCCCTTTATCAGGTCGAGGAGGTTAACACTGTCAATTGCTAGTCAGAGATGGGATTTTTTTTTTTTTTTTTTTGAAAAATCTGTTTATTGATAGTAAAAAATACAATAACAAGCAAACAACCAAACAATATCCAAGTAGGTACAATCGGCCTGCTCCATAGCACCTCCCGGGTAGGGCTGTGTCTCGTCCACCACCCTGGGAGTATAGCAGCAGCAACAAATACAGTAAGGTATCACATCAAGTGTACCCAATTATCCCCCTCTTACCCCCCCCTTATCCTCCCCCAACCCAAGGTCACCGGTGCATTCCTAGCTAAGGAGCCCCCCCCCTTTATTCCTCCCACGGCACTATGCTACCCGGAGTATCTCGCTGCGGATTTTGGGCTCTAGTGATTGTATATAAGGCATCCAAATTAACAAAAAGGTGGCCCATCTCCGGGGGTGCCGCTGCGCACTCCGCCGTTCCAAAAGCATAAACTGATGCAGGGTGTTGCGCCATTCCCAAAACGTAGGGCCCGTAGGTTCCCTCCACCGGCGAAGGATGGGAGCCTTACCCACCAGACAGGCCTTTCGCACCAATAAACCTTCCTATCTGCCCTTAGGGTGGAGTGGTCCCGTCTGATCCAAGATTACCGACAGCCCGGACCAGCTAATCCGCTGATGTAGCAGGCCACCCAGGTACTCACCGATCCGAAGCCAATACCGGCGGATGACTGGGCACCCCCACCACATATGGCCCAAGTCCGCCAGGCCACAGGAGCATTTGGGACACCCCCCATGTGTTGTAAGACAGTTTCTCAGTGCTCTTCGCGGCGAAAAATGGGCTCGAAGAATGCTTTTAAACTGGATTTCGCGCCACCGGGCCCCCTCCACAAGGCACGCAATCCTACCCAACGCGCCCTGGATCGAGCCCGCGGGTATCTCCCTACCTAAGTCCCTCGCCCATGCTTGTGCTACCGTCGCATGATCCGGGGGTGGGTCGAATGAATCAAGTTTTCTCTTAAACAGAGCAATCGTCGGGGGCGTTTCCGACCCCAGGGCAAAAAAATCCAGAATCTTCGCAGAGCGCTCCGCTTGTAGTTCTCGCCCAGGCAGTGTTCCAATATAATGAGACAATTGCATGTATGCAAAGACTGAGTTCCCAGGGTTCAGATCATATTCCCCACAAAGAACGTCCAGGGCCTTACATCGCCCCTCGGTGTCCACCACATGACCTAACCGCGTAATCCCCGATTGCTCCCAACACTGAAAAAGCACCGAGTCTGACCCCGGCGTAAAGGAGGGATTTCCCCGCAGGGGTAGCCAGCTGGAGACCTCCGGGCTACTCCCCCAATATCTGTTCAACTGCTGCCATGTACGTCTAGTAGCCTGCAACAGAACACTGCCAACCAGGCGTGCCGGCAGAACCCCCCGCCCAAGATGCAAGACCGCATCAAGAGTTTGCGGCGCCACAAAGGCCTCCTCTAAGGCCCGGGGGGTGTAAACCTCCGTATCCCCCATCCAATCGGCAAGATGTCGGGCCTGGCACGCCAAGGCATATTTCCAAATGTCCGGAACTCCCACCCCTCCCGACTTCCATCCCCCCTTCATCCGGACCAACGGAATACGTGCTCGGCCACCTTTCCAAAGAAACCCTCTAATAGCTCTTTCAACCCGCCGCAAATCCCGTTTCAATAGCCAGACCGGAAGGGTCTGCAGCCAATAAAGCATCCTGGGAAGAACCACCATCCCTAAAGCTGCTACTCGCCCCAGAAGGGACAATGGAAGGGGTGCCCACGCCTGCATCTGCGCTCTGATTTTAGAGAAAATGCGTTCAAAATTCGCTTTATAAATCTGAGATGGTATTCGAGTCAGCAAAATGCCGAGATAAACGAAGGAATCCGTAGCCCATCGAAGCGGAAAATTCCCAGGCCAGCTATCTTTCAAGTTCCCACCCACATCTAGCGCCTCCGATTTAGCCAGGTTAAGTCTTAAGCCTGCGAATCTACCGTAGAGGGAAAACTCCTCCAACAACCGGGGTAATGTTTGTTGAGGCTTCGTAAGATGCATCAGTAGGTCATCGTCAAAGGCCGCCACCTTGAACCCGTAAGAGCCAATGCGCACCCCCGGGATATCGGGCGACTCCTCTATGCGCCGTATCAGTGGGTCCAGGGACAGCACAAAGAGCAGGGGGGAAAGAGGGCAGCCCTGACGCGTGCCCCTCTCCAGGTTAAATTTCTCCGATACCTCCCCGTTGCATAATATTCCCGCTGTTGGATCCGCATACAATAACTCCACCATCCTACAGAAGGAATCGCCCAACCCGTAATACGGTAAAAGGCCGTGCAGATAGTCCCACTGCACTTGGTCGAACGCCTTCTCCGCGTCGAAGCTAACTAACAACGACGGCGTCCCGCGCTCGTGCACCCATTCCATCGATAGCAAGATTTTACGCAGGTTGCGCACGGCATATCGCCCTCGGACAAAACCAACTTGGGAATCATGTACCAGATCCCCCAATACCGATGCCAACCTGTCCGCCAGAACTTTAGCCATCACTTTGAGGTCAAAGTTCAGCAAAGAAATCGGCCTATAGGACGACGCCTGCGTGGGGTCTTTGCCTGGTTTGGGGATTAAAGTAATATAGGCATGGTTGGGGCCCCATTTAAATCTACCCTGTGCCACGCGCTGTTGATACATTGCCACTAAGGTGGGGGGCACGCAATCCCCCAGGATTTTGTAAAACTCTGCCCCGAATCCATCTGGGCCAGGCGCCTTACAGCAGGCAGCTGTCTGTATAACCCTACAAACTTCCTCCACCGTGATCGGGGCATCCAGATAGGCCCGTTGGTCCGCCCCCACCTGGGGCAGGTCTAGTTTACTTAAGTAATTCTGCATGGCAACCGGAGACCCGTCCCGCCGTGCATATAGCTGTTGAAAAAAGACACGAAACGTATGGGCTATTTCCCTCTTCCCCCTCTGCAGTCCCCCCCGCTTATCCCGAAGTGCCACAATCAGCCTAGATGCCCGACTGCCGTGGAGGCAGCGTGCTAATAGTTTCCCCGGCTTGTCTCCAAACCGGTATAGCTGATAGTGGTAGTACTCATGGGACTTCTTCGCCCTCTGATGCACCAATTCATTGAGTGAAGTTTGCAATTCCCAAAGCCTGCGCTTATGTGTTCTACTGGGATCCCCCGCACAGCGCCGTCGGGCACGAACTACTTGTTTTTCTAGCTGCACGATTTGCGCCGCAAGCAATTTACGCTTCCGCGCGGCATATTCGATAATATTACCACGCAATACAACCTTGGCTGTCTCCCAGAACAGTTCTGATTCTGATTCATGTTGCTTATTGTACGTAGTGAAATCCTGCCAACACTGTCCGAGATGAGTGCGAAAGTTAGTATCGTAATACAGGTCCATGGGAAACCGCCAAATACGCGTGGAGGTGGACAGGTCCCCCCATCGGAGTTCCACCCAGACTGGGGCATGATCAGAGATTACCAACGGGGCTATGTGTGCATCCATTATCCTTTCGAAAAGCCTCTCCGAAACCAAAACATAGTCAATGCGCGCATTGGAGCCGTGCGCCCGCGACTGGTGAGTAAAATCCTTTTCGAGGGGATGAAGTAAGCGCCAGGGGTCTACCGTCCCCAGACGACGACACAACCCTCGCAGCGTTTTAGTAGTTGCAACCCGCGTTCTCACACTCCCCCCTCCACATGTATCCAGGTCTATGTCCAACACCCCGTTCAGGTCCCCAGCCAGGATTAACGGCACATCTGGCAGCTGCTCCACCCAGGATGCCAGTCGGGCATAGAACGGCCGATCCACAACGTTGGGTTCGTATACATTGCCCAGCACAATAGGCCTACCCTCCAAGTAGCCATAAAGCAGGATAAATCTCCCCTCTGGGTCCGAGCACTGCTGTTCCATCTCAAAGCGGACCCGGGCGCTGACCAGAATGACCACTCCACCCTTTTTCCCCTTAGCTGGGGCGCCCCAACTCTGCCCCACCCACATTTTCTGTAGTTTAGCATGCTCGTCGGCCGTCTGGTGGGTTTCTTGTAGCATGGCAACATCGCATTTTAGTCTGGCTAGATTCTGCAACACTTTATATCGCTTTATGGGATTCCCTATACCACACACATTCCAGGAGACTACTTTCAGGGTGGATCATATTCAAACAGGAGATATGTTTCCAATATGTGATAGTAGTGGGGTAGGACCTCCCCAGCCTGGGGTCTCCCCCTTAGGAAGACATTGCTCCATCCATCTATTACTACGAACAATCTAAGTGCACTCGGTGACCTTGGACCCCCGCCCCCCCAATCACCCCCCCCTCCCCCTCCCCCTCCCCTCCCAACCCTCTCCCCCCCTCCCTAACCTGTCTCCCTATCCCCCCTCCCTTGCATACTCTCCCCTTCATACCTATGAGACACGTTAGTTGTGAGCCGGGCCCCCCCCCCCTTTTACGCTCTCCCAGGTGTACTACCCAAGACTCAGCCACTTCCGCCAGGTCCTATTCCCGCTCATCTCCCCCCCCCCCAATACATCCAACCCCCCCCTAAGGAGCTATTCTCAGCCAATCCCGTTACCCCAACTCCCCCTCTCTCTATCCCCCTAGTCGGAATCATCCACCCACTTCGCCAGAGAGGCCAAGGGGAGGATAACGGTCAGCAAAGGTAGAGCCTTCCCATACCCCCTATAAAGCCCATCTCCCCTCACTACCCTTGTCAATGCTAACACACTGCTCTGTGGCTTGAAAATTATAAAGTAATATAACCACGCTGTAAGCCGGCTCTACAACTTCTAAGTCCAGCAGTGCCCACCAAAAAGATTAGCTCACGAACAGGGTCTTTCAACCTGGAGAGCAGCAGGAAGACTCAAGTAGCTCAGTACAGAATTCCCCAGATGGAGTAGTAACGGCTGCTGCCCAAAAGGGTCTGGCGAATAATTAACACCTGTTTATAGACTGTGCCTTCCCCATACATCATAGAGAACATACCGAGTTATAACAGTTATGAACGTTCAATATCAATTTAAACAGGGATGCATAGTACAGCAGATAGCTAGGGAAGTTCTGCTCTTACAGTACATTCATATACAATACAATTTACATTGCAGCTGAAATGAGCGTGAGCATCTGATAAGCTACCATGTGTAGAGGTATGCACAAAGAAGAGCTTATAAACACTAAAAGAAACGTAATAAACTATAAAACATCCAGCGGTGCCCACAAAAATAAAGGAGCTCACTAACAGGGTCTTGCAACCTAGAGAGCAGCAGGAAGGACTCCAGTAGCGCAGTACAGAGTTCCCCAGATGGAGCAAAGGCTGCTGCCGAAAGGAGTCTGGGTAATAGCGAACAACTGCTTATAGACTGTGACTGCCCCATACCTCATAAAGAACATACCAAATTGAGATAGTTAGGAACGTTCGGTATCAATTTAAATAGGGATGCATAGTACAGCATATAGCTAGGATAATTCTGCTCTTACAGTACATTTATATACAATACAGTTTACATTGCAGATGAAATAAGCGTGATCAGCTGATAAGCTACGATGCGTAGATGCAAGCACAAAGAAGAGCTTATAAAAACTAGAAGTAAAGTAATAGACTAGAAAACATCCACAACTAGTGGGGCGCACCCCGCCAGGCAAGGGTCTAGCACCTCGGAGAGGGGGCTAGCACGGTGCATGGCTAAGGCCTCCAAGGCCCACTTGGTGTCTCTCCCCCCCCTGGCTCTAGCCTCGCCGGTCAAAGGGCCTAGCTGCAGGGAGGCCCAAAAAAACCGCATGGGGTGCACCCCACTTACCGTTACGGTGAGGATCCCCCACATCATCACCCGGGATCGTATTTGGGTCCAATGCACCCCTGTACCTCTCCAGTAGTGGTCATAAGGTAAAGGGGGGCACGTTGAATGTCCACAAAAGAGTCATTAGCCGGTCCAATAATAAGGCCTGCCCCCGAAGTTGCCCCGAAAGGTGGGAAACAATAAAACATTTTTCACTGAGCCGGTCACTCCGCCGCTGGTCGGTTAAGCTGCTCCACATAGAGACTCGCCTCTCCCGCCGTCTCAAAGATCCGTCGGGTTCCTTGGTGCCAGATCACCAACCGCGCAGGGTATTGTACGCTAAAGCGAATCTCAGCATTGATCAGTTTTTGGCAGACCGAGGCATAACTTTTCCTGCGGTGGCTCAAGGCAGCCGAATAATCCTGAGCGATCCTAATACGCATGGCGTCGTGTTCCACATGGCCTTTCTTCCGCGCTACCTTAAGCAGTTCTTCTTCCTTTTGGGGTAGGAGAGGAACCGCGCCAGGACAACCCGGGGCCTATGTTCCGTCGCCGATTGTTTGGGCCCAATCCGGTGGGCGCGTTCCACGATGACGGGGCTATTTCCTCCCGTGGTCTCACAAAGGGAAGCTGCCAAGGTCTCCACAAAATGTCGAAGGTCCTTGTCTGGGACCGTATCGGCAATGCCCAAGAATCGTAGGTTATTACGTCTCGACCTGTTTTCCAGGTCGTCCAGCTTGAGCACATGGTCTTGGGAAAGTTTTTGTGCGGCCCGGAGCTCCCCCCGCAGCGTCTCCAACTCCTCCTCCGCTTGGGAGAGACGCTCCTCAGCATGTTGTACGCGGGACCCCAGTGTATCTAGGGAGGTCTGGAGGGCGTCCATCTTAAGGTGCAAAGCATCGAACTGTCCCGATAATGCCGCCGTGACCGCTGCCGAAACCTCCGCAGACATCGTGGGGGGTTCAGCCGTCTGGCTCTGCTGCGGGGGAGAGCTCGCCATCTTGGAGGGCCCTGCGGTGCGTTCCTTTTCTCTGCGCCCAGCTTTCGCCGCGGAGGCCATGCCAAGGTTCGAATTATAGGGCCTTGGAGATGGGTATTATCAGCGATCCAGAGAGCTGGATTGAGTATACCGAACCGGTTCCAATCTACAGTTTAAGGATGGGGGGCCCGGAGCTCAAGCTGCACACAGCCGCTTCAGCTCACCACATCACGTGGTCTCTGGGATTTTGTTTTTAATGAACAAACTATGTTTTGTTTACCTTTATTTCTACAAGTAGCAAAACTTTATCTGTGTGCTCAAGGCAGTCTGCTTCCTGAGGCAAGGGATATAATGGCACCTCAAGAGAAAATAATGCAATTTATATTCCCAGGCTATATAACAAAGAACTGCAAACTACAATTACTGTTTAGGCTCAGCAAAAATTGTAGCAGTTAAAATATGGCCTTGGACTCCAATATAAAAATTATCGACCCCTGGCTCTGCACACTGGATCCCCACAGTGCTATTTCTAAGTGCATATTCTACATCCACAAATGTCTTCCTCGCCCAACTATGGGTGCAGAACAGAATTAGGAAACCTCCTTATATAATTCACCATTAAAAAAAAATCTTTCTAGTCTCATCTTGGTATCAACACAAGCCCTCTCAAATATCAAACTTACTATAAAGTAATATAAAAAAACCCTTAATCACTCTGGACCAGAACTTGCACAGGGAGCTTGCCCCCCCCCCCCCGCACTCCCCCCCCCAAAAAGTCACACTATAAATATTGCAATAACACACCTACTAGGAAAACTGAACAATCCAGATTATTACAGATCCTTAATTGAATACCTGAACTTAGTCACACAGGCTGAATATAGACCCTCATTACAAACTGCAAACGGAAATATGTAGCTAAAAATTAAACGTCCCAAGAAGCCATACGCCTATATGAAGTGCAAACCAGAGAAATAGCAATACATTTTCCTTGTACTGTACATGTAAAGATAGCAGATGTAAATTCCAAAATGGACACGTTTTAGTCACTAAACTAAAAATAAAATGATTTTTTTCTCTTTGATGTCTGGTCGTTGTGTTTTTTTTCTAATCATTTTGTTCTTAGTTTCTGATCTCTGATTTCTTTTGTTTATCTTCTCGTCAATTCTTAAGGTCTCCTCTCCATTTGCCATTTATTTTCTCTTCTCCTGTCTTCATTTCTGCCTCTTCTTCTATCTATGGCATTGATCTTTAATTTTCAACTTTCTTCCACTTATTTTTCTGCTTCTCTATCAATTTAGATTTCATACCTTCTCACTACTCGGTCCTCAGTCTCTCTCTGTCTAACTGCATCAGCTTTTTAACCTATCTCCTTCACTCCAGCCCTCCCATTTCTCCATCTCTCTCTCCTTCCCCATCTTCCCCTCTCTTCCCTTGCCCCCTGCTCCATGTCCCCTTCTCCCTTCTTCCCTTTCTCTTGCTGGACCTGCCTGCTCTCCGCATTCCTGTCCGTGTCACTCTTCCTGCTTTGCTGTTTTCCACATTTCCTCTGCCTGGACTGTACTAAGACAGAATGGTGCAGGGCCCTGACACTTGTACATGCTCATGACCTGCTGCATCCTGCCCCCTCCAAATTTCCTGTTTGAGGGAACAGGACATGCACAGGCCTTAAGTACATGCATATACCCTGCTGACTTCATTTGTGCTGCTGTTGTACTACCGTGCTGGCACCATCCCTAGGATTGTGTCTCCCTAGGCAGACACTTAGAGGCTAATTCTATTCTGGCCGTCCAACCCCTGTGTGGCCCCTCAGAATCTGGGCATACAGCGGTAGCACCTGATTCTGATCCCTCGGGGGCTAGATGTGCTTGTGGGACCAGAATTGGGTCTACCGGGTTGGATGTGCAAGCCAGCCCCAATTCTGATGGGCCGCATGCCCAGCAGATCCCTGGCTAACTCAGCCAGGGCTCTGTAATGGAGCCACGGTGCCATGGTGTCTCATTGCCATGGCACCACGGCTCCATTACAGAGCCACGATCCCTAGCCACCAACCCAAATTGCTCTTTTTCCCCACAGCCCGACCTCCGATCTGGCCTCCCCTGGCTAGGGTCAGGCTGCGGGGAACCCCTGCACTCCCTTACCATTTTGTCCTGGCCCAGCACTATGGTCCCTCGGCATCCAGGGGGACTTATTCAACCTCCAAGGTGGAATAAGTACCCCATTTATGTGACTAACCCTGGATGTCCAGGGCTGACCTCAGAAATGGCCCTGTACTTCGGGAACAATGCCTGCCCATACCCCACCCTTGCTCAACCTCCAAACTGCCCCCTCCTGCCCCCGTCTAAGGCTCCCCGTACAACAGCGCTGTTCGTACGGGGAGCCTTTACACCGGGAGCATCAGGGGGATGAATAGCAGGGATGTACGTCCAGGCATGACATAACATCCCTGCTATTTGTGGTGCAGAATGACCCCCCCGGCCTTCTAATGTAGGACAAGGTCTGATTAAAATGCTTAGGAAGCCTAAGCTCTTTCTGCTGTGCTGTGTTGCACTGCAGTTATGAATGCCTTCATGTTTAGTCTGGTAGTAGTTTGAAGTTACAAATTAGAAACTTTCAGATTAATTAAATGTATGCCCAAAGTCAAAGTACGTATAGGAGCCTATACAAAGAAAACTTGTGTAAAACTGATTTTAGCATGGGCTCATAAAAATTTACTGGTCATATAAAAGTCCATGACTAATTAGTATTTCAGGATATCTGTGACAGATTTGCATATATTGGTCCTCCGTTGTATGCAGGTTTGTCAGGAATGTGGCTTCTTCTAGTGTGCAAGTGATATCATGAGGAGGTACTTTTAATGCTGTGATTGCAAGACTGTTAAATGAGACTTTTATGTTGTCTGGAAGGTTCTTCACAGTTCCATGAGCAGAAAACATCTTAATAACATTGCAAACAGTAGACACAGTAATCCCAAGGTCTTTGGAGATGGCCTTGTATTCCTTTGAAGTCTGATGTTTGGTGATAATGGTTTATCTGATGGTCTCAGGCAGCTCTCTTGTCTTCACCATTGTGAAAATGGAACAGGGAGTGAATGTGGCCATTTTAAACATTAGAGCCATCATTCATTGCTTTATTCAAGCCAAGTGAGTACTGACAATTGATCGCAGGTGCATCTAATTTTACTATTACTACTACTACTACTGTTGAACATTTGTATAATGCCATAAGACATATGCAGCGCTGTATAGACACATTTAAAAGACAGTCCCTGCTCATCAGAGTTTACAATCTAGTCAAGACAGTCAACACAGTAGCTGTAGACATAAAATACTTCTATGGGGAATGGTAAGGAAACACAAAGGAGATAAGGCGAATCAAGATCCAAAAGTGGCAACAAAGCAGTGAGTTTTCAGCCTGGATTTGAAAAGGGCCAGAGATGAAGTCTGACATACAGACGCGGGTAGCTTATTCCAGCAATAGAAGAGAAGGGCACTTGTGGTTCTTCTGTTCAAACTGTTTTGAATTGTTTATAAGGGTGCCAATAATCATGTTCTCTAGATCCACAAAATCATCATTCTACCCCTATCAGCAAACATCACATCAGTGAGGGAGAAAAGGATCTCAGTATCTGTGGGCTAACATACCCTGGCTATTTAATCTGGCCATGGACCAGCACCATAACATCAAAGATCCAGAAAAACTCCCTCCTGACTCAGCAAACCTTCACATTTAACCGTAAGCCACTGGTATTAGTCCTTATACATCTACAGCTCTTTACAGCATTGGTAATTGTCATTATACATCTTTAAACTTTAAACAGTTAGGGGGTTATTTTGTGCTACGAATAGCAGGGATGGGCGGCCTGACGTGATGTCCGTCCCCGCTATTCGTGCTGGCTCCTGCCCCCGACTAACTTCCCCTCCAGTTGTGCAGGGAAGTTAGACGGGGGCAGGGAATGGGCAGCCTAGGGGCGGAGTCTGGGTGGGCGGTGGGCAGTCGCTGGCCCTAGATGTACGGGGCTGATTCTATTGTCGGCCGTGTACATCCCAGGTCTAGCGACATGTGCGGGGAAGTTATACTACCTCCGAGGTGGAATAACGTCCCTGGACTTGTCTTAATTTTAATGCCAAGGTGTGGATGGGTCAGGGAGGCCAGAGGACATTCCCCACAGCCTGACCCTCCTTTCTTTCCTGTTCTCAAAACACTTCAACCCTGACTCCGAACTGGGAACATACTGATCCCCTCAGTAAATGTGCACATTGAAACTGCTAACCCTATGGACCTGCTCGTTACATGTATATAGTTCCATGTACATAGTTTTTGTACATAGTTGGCTGTTATATGTAATTTGAATTTGGTTCAATGTAAACCGCTTTGACCCAGTGAAAAGTGGTATATAAGCTCTGCTAAATAAATAAAATAAAAACCTGTCTGAAAAAGCATACTCGTGGTGGTTTTGTGTATAACCCCCCCCCCCCCAAAAAAAAAGAAATGCATTTGCCAAGGGGAAGATAATAACATGAGCATACAAAACTGAACATGTTTATTTCTCTTTTTGCTTTTGATTACTCCCACTGGCTTCTAAGGGGTATAAAAAATTAAGCCTGGAACATGGAGTCCCTTATCTGTGTAGAGAGTAGACGTGGGAGAGTTGGTATACCAGGTGTGATCAAAAAGTATTGATTTGTTGTGTAGCTATTTAACAATATGTCGCACCACGATGCTATTAAGCATGCAGTGACCTAGTTATGTGCTCTGCATGTGCAGAATGTAGCGTGGCTGCACCACACCTGTACTTTTTTTAGTCACGTGATGTTGATATTGTGTAAAAGCAGTTCATCAGATTTTTTTTTTTTTTAATTCTTTATTTTCGTTTTATAACAACAAAGGAAAGGAAGACATACAGCTAAAAGACAGATACATAACATGTAATACATACATCAAAGTAAACCCCTGCCACCCCCCTCCCCCCTGCTTCTTCTCTAGAAAACTAATCATTCCCGAAGCGGGCGTGTACTTACATTATTGTGTTACAAAACCTAACGGTGATCAGAAACATGATGAGTGCACATTATACAGGCATATTGGAGCAATGAGCAGATTGTACATAATCATTAAGCATCTGCCATTTAGACAAGCGAGAGTGAGGTTGGGCATGGGGAATAGCTCTCCGAGGTATCTGCTCATATTTACTATATAAGCAGACGAGGTTCCACCATTCATTGACAGTAAGTCGAGAGCTATCCTTCCAATTCCTATGGCAACCCCACATTTCTTAGAAGCGGCTGGGGAATAGGCGGCCACCATGTAAGGTTTAATATTGAGTTTAAGAGTTTCCTTCGAATTTAAATGCGTTTCTTGGAGAAAAATCAGATCCGCAGCTTCATGACTTAGGTAGCTTAGGATTTTCTTCCGTTTTATCGGATTATTGATTCCTTTTACGTTCAATGAGAAAATCTTACATGGTGCCATCAAGCAGTAATAGACATTTTAGGTAAGGGCGCTTGAAGACATACAACATAATCAGAATCTGTGCAACAATAACATAATCACCGAGTATTCTGGCTAAAACACCCCATGTTGAAAAGTATGTACCAAAGTATCTTAGAGAAGAAGCAAAACCCCCAAAGAATATGGCGACCATATGTCTGCGGGAGGAGGCCCTAGAGAGGAAATAGAAAGACATGAAAAAAAGAAAAGAAACACCAGAGTCCATAATTAACACTGTCTCTGATACTCATCGAGGCTACTGTGGGTAGATGGAGTCGGGTCACAGATATCATCAAAAGTAAGGCAACAAACTGCCCTCGCCAGACTCTTTGCTGGGCTGCGGCAGATCCAATATGGCAGGTACAGCGGATATGAGAATACTTGCAGGAATATTCTGGAAGTCAGCGCATCAAGTCAGCTTCTTTGGAATCCAAAAACTCCGCTAGTAGATCAGGGTCCTCAAATGTTCTTGTCTGATTGTGAAGCGTGACTCGGAGCTTGGCCGGGTACATCAGGCCATAGCGTGCTTGTAGTTGTTGAAGCCTCGGCCGGAATTCCAGAAAGCGCTTTCGGCGGTCGACCGTGGGTTTAGCCAAGTCGGGATAGAAGGAGATCTTGTGGCTCTCAAACTCCATATGGCCCTTTGCCCGAGAGGCATTTAGAATTTGCTCAACGTGTTGATATCTCAAAAGTCGAAAAATGATAGGCCGCGGGGTCTTCCTGTTGAGCGTTATGCTTGTGGGTACACGATGAGCGCGATCGATCTCCAAATCTTTGGTAAAGGTGATTTGGAGCAGGGAAGGGAGGATTTTGCATAAAAACTCTTTCATGTCTCCCGATTCCGCTCCCTCCGGTATGCCCACGAGTCGTATGTTGTTGCGGCGCGCTCTATTATTGCCATCTTCCACTTCTTTCTGCAAGGCCCGCACCTGACGTTCAACTTTGTCGAGTTTGGACAACCGGGCCGCATGGGAGTCCAATATGCTCTCCATTTTGTCCTGACGCGAAGAAAGCCCCTCTAGCTTGCCTTGCAGCACACCAAAATCTTCCCGCAGCGCTCGGAGTGCTTCACCGTTTGACTGCACGAGGTCTTTGACCCCTCTAATCTCTGCGAGGATTTCCTGCTGCATTTCGGGGCCCTCGCGCAAGGCCAGCCCCTTCTGCGGGGACGGAGGTTCAGTTTTGGAACGTTTGCCGTGAGAAGCCGCTGGAGATCCAAATTCCAGACGCGTGGGTTTGGTCCCCGCCATCTCACCAATGTGCCCCGGCAAGATCAGAGTAGAAGTTCCAAGTATGTATGGTGTTAATTCAGGATTCTGAGTAGGCCTCTCGGGAGCCTCAGCGTTATGCGACCATCCCGCTGGACATCAGGCTCCGCCCCCAGTTCATCAGATTTATGATGAACGAAAAAATTGAGCAGCAAATTTCCATTAAATTCTGGCAGAAACCTGGATATTCGTGCAAAGAGACTTATGACAAATTACAGTGAGTGTATGGCAATGAATGCATGAGTCGTGCTCGAGTTTATGACCGGTACAAATATTTACAAGAGGGCCACCAAAGTTTTGACGGTGACAAATGTTCTGGAAGGCCATCCACAAGCAGGAATGAAGACATAGTTGAAGCAGGGTGTGCAGTGATGGGATTCGGCTGGTTTGGCCCAGTTAGCGTGAACTGATTCCTGCCACGGGCCGCGTTCACCAAACCAGGCCAAAAATAGCATCCCAATGCCGGCACTGCACTGGTGGGAATCCCCCCCCCCCCCACACCTGCCAGTAGTTTGATGGCATCGGGGGACCATGGCAATGGGGGAAGTCCCCGATGCTGTCAAATCTCTGACGGGTGGGGGGATTGGGCCATTGGGCCACCAGTGGCCTGAGCGTGCAGCACCGGCAACACAGATGTGTGCTGTGCTGTCACACGCTCGGCTCCTTCAGTGGCGGGATCAATCAGAACCGGTTCCTGGTCAGATTGCAGCATGCTCCCAGTGGCAGGATTCAATGTGGTCAAATGAACAATTGACTATCAGGGAAACCGCTGAGGACATATACATCAGTTTCAGGTCTGTCATTCTTACTGTCAGTTTGGGGATGAGGCATGTGCTTGTGTCCCCTGACCAAAAAGAAGATCAACTCTCTGCAACCAGGGAGTTGTTGGAATGCATTTAAAATGACTCAGATTTCCTCAAAAACATTATTACTGGTGATGAATCATGGGTTTATGGTTATGACCCACAAACCAAGGCTCAGTCTTCAAAATGGAAGACTCCAAACTTTCCCTGACCCAAGAAAGCCTGTCAGGTGAGGAGCATGCTCGGTTTTCTTTGATTACCAGGGTATTGTTCATCATTGTATGCTACAAAAGGCCAAACCATAAATAAGGAGTACTACGTCCAAGTTCTGACTCGTTTAAGAGATGCAGTTCGTCATAAGAGGCCAGAGTTGCACAGGAATGGTAAATGATTGCTTCATCACGATAATGTCCCAACTCACACATCACATCTTGTCCAGCAGTTCTTGGCAAAATACCAAATTGAGCAAGTCTGTTGGCCTCTGTACTCGCCTGATCTTGCACCCTGTGACACTTTCTTATTTCCAAAAGTGAAATTACCACTGAAAGGAAGGAGATTTGATGACTTGGAGACCATTAAGCAAAATTTGACACAGCAGCTTCACATCATAATGAAAGAGGCATTTCAAAATCCATTTCCAGAAATGGCAGGAACTCTGGAGGAAGTGTGTTTTATTGGAAGGGGACTACTTTGACAGAAGTCTGAGTGCAATAACTGTCAGTGTTATACTTCTTGTGTTACTGTACAAGTCTTGATACTTTTTGATCGCACCTCGTATTGCAGGTGAGTTGGTGAAAGAAGAGTGGGACGTTTCAGAAGGGCAGAAAACTGACATGATTATATGTTTAGAAACATTTCTCTTCTTTGCCAGTAAGGATCTTCAAAGAGAGGTGTGAGAGGAAGTAATTGGAGACAGAAGGGAGCATGAAAGGGTCAATCTCGGGGAACATTATGGCTACCCTGACTCAGGAGGTCGCTGGCATTTGACCATCCTCCTCTCTGTGATCATCCTGTATTGTAAGCAGCAAAATGATTGTGTCACACAGCCAGCTACTTCCTCAAAACTCAAAAACATGAGCTCTGCATTCCAACCAAGGGCCAGCTAAGAGAGAGACTCTTGAGGCACAGATTGTTTTTCAGGTTCAAGCTTTTGCATTTCTAAATTGCTGGGGTTTTTTTTTTTAGGCGTTTTGTTTCATGCTATCCTTCACCTTTTTGGGTCACCTGTGGCTCCTACAGGTTTTTTTTGAGTCATGGATTTGCTGAAGAGGTTCTCTTCTCAGCACAGGGAGCATTGGCCAGTTTGTCCTGTACCCACTGCAGTCAGGCCAAGTGGCGGGCACTAATGCCCACCACAATCACACGAGCCATGGACTCAAAGCTATCATACGCTACTTAAGTCTGGAATTTGGAGCATTACCTGATGAGGATACAAGGGTCTGGAAGCACTCGAGAGGTTCACCTGACAGCCCAGCTGAGAAACCGGTGAGCTCCTTCACCAGGACCTTCGGGTACATGCCCGTGTACAGCTGGTAAGCCTAGATGCATGCTGCAAACATAAAGCCCTGGTAGCACTTTCTGCCACAATCGTCCAATGGTTCAGGTCTCCCTACCAGGGGGCACCGAGGAGTGCATCTTCTGACTCTTTATACGATGCATGGCCAACTCCATCACCATGGAGTTGTGAGGTAGCAGTGTCTTCGTAAAGCCAGGCTCTTGCCAACTCAATATGGGTTATTGAGCTGCCATCTCACTATTGGCACTGTTATCAGGTTCTCACACATCCTGAAAAGCAAATCGCTGCAGGATGGGAGGTATCGGCACTGTCAGTACCTCCCTCGGAGGGGCCTCATACTAGAGGATCTCCAAGTCCTCAGCATGAGTCTCGTCCTCTGGCTCTGCCATGAAGATCAGGACCTTTGACATACCCTGGACAAACTCGAGGAATGCAAGGTCCTTGGACGGGGACCTCTGGTGCTCTTGAGGGGGAGACGGGTCAGAGGGGATAGCTCTGTGCATCCTGGTGATTGGCGACTCATCATCAGTCTCCCAGTCTGATGAGACCTCAAGCCCTGGATGATCACTGGAGCAATGAGCAGCCAGCATTGAGGGGGAAGAAAGTGCCTGACGAATCGACACAAAAGTACTCAGGGGTGAGTCAAGCCTCAAGCAGGAGGTCGACCAACATGGCTCTGGGCGAGCCACAAGCCACTCCAGTACAGATTGGATTCCTCCGGAGAGGTTTTCACAGTGGAGGGTCCCAACATTGGCACCGATGACCTGGAGACTCCGGGCATTGGGCCCTTCTGCGTCCCAAGGTTGCCATCCTGGCTTTGATGCCATTAGGCTCCGCAGCAACTGGTTCAGTCTTCAAAAGCATGAAGCCCAAAGCCGGCTCCCTCGATGTGGAATTACCAAAGGTGATCATGTCGGAAGACCGAACCCAATCCAGATCCAATGCAGTGGGAATCTCCTCCCGCCAGGGCAGCTTCGAGGGCTGTTCCTAGCTATTGCCCTCTGCTCAGAGCCCGGGGACTGGAGGTCTTATCCCCGGCTCCAGGATTGGGCTTTCGCTTCAGCTTAGATGACATCCTGGACCCACAGGGTACATCCTCAGAGGATGACCCCCATTCCGAGGCTCTGCAACCTTGGTGCTCAGATCAAGCACATGCACGTGATGTCAAGTTGGGCGCAGTTTCCAAGGGCAGTGATTCCAGGCTTGATGCTGGAACCGTGGCAGAGGCGTTCAAACCAAAAAGCTCCCCCTGCTACTTTTCACATTTCCTCTGTCTCTTGCTCGACATCTGCAGGCAGAGCAGGCAAGTGGAGTCATCGTGATCCGCACCAAGGCATTTGATGCACCAACTGTGGCAGTCCATGATGTATATAGAGTACAGGGGCATTTGCCGCATTGCTTAAATCTGCTGACTGAAGACATAGCGGGGGGATACAGCACCTGCGAGATCAGACTCGGACATCTCAGTCAGGCTGGGAGCGAGAAAAAGCCAGCACAATGGAAAAAGAAAAAGGACCCGAGAAAACGTGATGCTGCAGCAAGGGTGGACTCAGGCAGCGAGAAGGTGATCAAGAAACAACTGGCAAAAAGAACAGCAAAAAGCGTTCAGAGTAAGGGTAGAAAAATCAACTTTTACTGGGACAACATGGGTATACCAGAACACCTGATTGTACTCTTGCATAATCTGTACATTGATCAAGAAGCAGCAGTTTGAACGGAACAAGGAGAAACAGAATGGTTTAAAATAAGCAAAGATGTAAGACAAGGCTGCATACTTTCCCCCTACCTGTTTAATTTATATGCAGAACAAATCATCAGAGAAGCAGGATTGTATGAAGACAACAGAATTGTGAAGATTGGTGGAAGACTCATCAACAACCTTTGCTATGCTGATGATACCACATTACTGGCTGAAAGTGAAGATCTGAAAACGTTTCCTTCTCACAATCAAAGAACATAGTCTCAAAATGGGCCTGCACCTTAATATAAAGAAGACAAAGATCATGACAACTGGCATAATCAACAGGTTCAAAGATTTGTTCAAGCCATGGTATTTTCAATAACATCATATGGATGTGAAAGCTGGACAGTGAAAAAGACAGGAAGAAAATTGATGCCTTTGAATTATGGTGCAGGCGGCGAATACTGTGTATATCATGGACTGCCCAAAGAACAAACCAGTCGGTACTAGAGGAGATCAAACCTAAGCTTTCTTTAGAAGCTCAGATGACAAGACTTCGACTTTCATACTTTGGACACACCATGCGAAAAGAGAGATCATTAGAGAAAGACATCATGATTGGCAAGATAGAAGGTCAGCGCAAAAGAGGAAGGCCAGCAATGAGATGGACCGATACAATAACAGCAGCTATGGGTACAAGTCTGTCAACAATGAGCCGCCTGACTGAAGACCGAACACAATTTAGGATAGCTATCCAGAGGGTCGCCATGAGTCGACTCCGAGTCGATGGCACTTAACAACAACTGGGACAACAGGCATCTGCAGGGCTCCACAGAAAAAAGAAGACTGAGGTAAGATGGCACCCTTGGGCAGGAAGGTGACTGCACATGCATCGCCTAACTCCCAAAGGCTTTCTTTGAAAGCTGAGGAGTGATTACTGCATGGGCTCAGTCAATGCCTTTGTCACCCATATGTAAGGACTTACTTCCCGCTTGTCCCAGAGAATCAGTGGTTTTCAACCAGGGATACATGAACCTCTCGAGAGTACCTCAGTGCTGAAATTTTCATTATGTCTGTCTAGTTGTGTAACATTTGGAGATGCAAAAAAATAAAAGGCAATTGACACTGAAACAATGGGATTTCTTAGCATATACTGTACATACATAGGCAGTATCTGAGCACTTGACTGACCTTTGATGGTTTTCCACCCATGGCTCTAACCACTAGACTACTTGTCTGCCATTTTTGATTCTACTGTCATGGACATGGTTATGTAGACTTTTTTCCCCCCCTCTCTGCCATTCTCTTTCCTCTCTATCTTTCATGTCTCGCCAGTCCTTCCAGTGCTCTGTGAAAGCCAAGAGGAAAGAGAATGACAGAGAGGGGAGGAAAAAGTCTACACAACCATGTCAATGACAGTAGAATAAAAAATGGCATAGACAAGTAGTCTTGTAGTTAGAGCCATGGGTTGAAAACCAAGAAAAGTCAAAGGTCCAAATCCCGGTGATGCCCCTTGTGATCTTGAGAAAGACACTTAACTCTCCATTACATCAAGTATAAATTAATATTACAAGTCTGCCTGAGGGCAGGGAAATATCTATTATATTTGAATTTAATGTTTCTTGAAGCACTACTCAGAAGACATGAAACATCGCTCCTTTAGTGTATGCTCTGGTGGTTCCTCCTTCTCTCCCACCCCGCTCCATGTTGGTGTACCCCAGGGATCCGTCCTGGGTCTGCTCCTTTTCTCTCTATATACCCATTCCCTTGGTACGCTTATCTCTTCCCATGGCTTTCAAATACCATCTCTATGCTGATGACTCCCAAATCTACCTCTCTACGCCTAATATCTCTCCAGCAATCCAGACCAAGATCTCTGCCTACCTTTCTGACATCGCTGCCTGGATGTCTCACCGTCGTTTGAAACTGAATATGGCCAAGACTGAACTCCTTGTCTTTCCCCCCAATTCCCTCCCTACTCTCCCTCCCGTCTCAGTCTCCGTGGATGGCTCTACAATTCTTCCGGTTTCCTCAACCCGCAACCTGGGAGTTATCTTTGACTCCTCTCTCTCTCTCCTTCTCCACACATATCCAACATGAAGCTAAGACCTGCAGCTTCTTTCTCTACAACATTAGCAAAATCCGCCCCTTCCTTTCTGAACACACTACTAAAACCCTTGTCCACTCCTTAATCTCCTCTCGCCTCGACTACTGCAATCTTCTCCTTACTGGTCTCTCTGTGAGCCATCTCTTTCCCCTTCAATCTATTCAAAATTATGCTGCTCAACTAATCTTTAGCCAGCCTCACCATTCCCACATTACTCCTTTTCTCAAGTCGCTTTACTGGCTCACTTTTCAATTCCGCATCCAATTCAAACTTCTCCTCCTGACCTATAAATGCGTTCACTCTTTTGCCCCTCATTACCTTTCATCTCTCATCTCTCTCTACATCGCCTCTCGGGAACTTCGCTCTTCTAACAAATTACTTCTATCTAGACCCTCCACGCGCACCGCTAACTCCCGACTTCGCTCCTTTCACCTTGCTGCACCGTATGCCTGGAACAACCTACCTGTGTCTATACGCAAGGCACCCTCCCTGGCCCTCTTCAAGTCCAGGTTGAAAACCCACCTCTTCACTGTCGCTTTCAGATCCTGACTTCTACCCTTTGTCCTAACCTGACTCCCGTCCTTTGTCATGTCTAAAACTGTAAATGCCATACTTGGTTTTTGTAAATGCCATACTTGTTTTGCCTGAATTGTAATTGCCATACTTTGTTTTACCTCATACTTTGCTTTATCCCGAATTAACTATTGCTCCGTGTCACCATAACTGTTTTCCCGATCTGTCTATTGTTCTGTGTTGTCTTGACTAGATTGTAAGCTCTGATGAGCAGGGACTGTCTTTTTGCTTATATTTCTGTACAGCGCTGCGTGCATAGCGCTATATAAATGCTAAATAGTAGTAGTAGTATCCTAGCCCCTCCATCAGCCCATTTGCAGTCCTTGCTCCCCCACCACTCAGCCCATTTCCAGTTCAAGCCCCCCCACCACTCAGCCCATTTCCAATTCTAGCCCATCAGCCATTTCCAGTCCTATCCTGGCCCTCCATCAGTCCATTTCCAGTCCTAGCTCCCCTCCCCCTCCCCTCTCAGCCCATTTCCAATCCAAGCCCCACTATGAGCCTACTTCCAGTCCTAGCCCCTCCATGAGTCCATTTCAATCCAAGCCCCCCCCCCACCAGCACATGTCCATTTCTGTCCAAGCCCCTCTCCCCATCAGCTTTTTCCTGTTCAAGCCCCCCTCCATCAGCCCATTTCCAGTCCTAGCTCCCCCCCCCACTCAGCCCATTTCCAGTCCAAGCCCCCCTCCCCATCAGCTATTTCCAGTTGAAGCCCCCCTCCACTCAGCCCATTTCCAGTCTCAGCCCCCTCCCCCAGCCCATTTCCAGTCCAAGCCACCCTCCCCTTCCAAAGAGCCCCGCGGCCATCTAAAATGCTTTAGAGGGAGCCGGAGAGGCCTTGGCTCACCTCTAACAGCTGCTGAAGTGAAGCGCGTCTTTTCCCTTCACTTCGGCAGCTGTACTGAAGTTTAGAACGCTGTTGCACTGAGCGCCAGGAAAGAGGAAGTCCCCTTTGACCTCAGTGCGGCAGCATTCTAAACTTCAGTACAGCTGCCGAAGTGAAGGGAAAAGACGCGCTTCACTTCAGCAGCTGTTAGAGGTGAGCCGGGGCCTCTCCGGCTCTCTCTAAGGCTGCCCTGCCTGCCATTCAGTGTGGGATGTTGTTGTTGCGGGGCCCTGTGTGAACAACATTCTCCCACAATGGACGGGCTGGCCCTACCCTCTATCCACCTTAACCTTGTCTTTTCACATACTGCAGGATTTAGTGCAGTTGACTTTGGGCTCTCTGCTTCTTGCTACAATTTGGCCAAACACGCGTAAACCTCACACTGCTGGCTACCTCACTTTACTAAACGTGCCCCTATGATAAAATGAGAACTTTATTAGAAAAAATTAATAGGAATGGTTGCTGGGGTCAAAGATTTGTATGAGTCATGGATATTATTAAAAAATACAATTTTGGAAACCCAGTTTCAATATATATTCCATGCATTAAAAAAATCTTGAAGGAAGACCAAATGGCTACCAGTGAGGTTTAATGGTAAGGTGAAAAAGGCAATTAAAGACCAAAAGGTTTCTTTCCAAAAAAGATGTAAAATACCCCAAATGGAGAGTAAGGATGGAAAGTTAGATGCAAAAACAGTAATGAGGCAGACCATGAAAGAATTTGAAATAAGCTTGCCATAGAGGCCAAAACTATAAAATATTTTTCAAGTACTTTGGAAGGAAGAAGCACACGAGGGAGTTAGGATACTAAGGACTAAAGGAGAGCTCAGTGAGAGTAAGATAATAGCACAGAAACAAAATTAATTCCTTGCCTTTTTTTTTTTAATCGAGAAGGATATTGGGTCATACATAAGAGCATAAGATATGTCATAGTGGGTCAGACCAAGGTCCATCAAGCCCAGTATCCTGTTTCCAACAGTGATTAATCTAGGTTGCAAGTACCTGTCAGGCTCCTAAAAAGGTACTCAGATTCCACGTTGCTTATTCCGGGGTAAGCAGTGAATTTCCCTGGTCCTCTAATTATGGTTTATGGACTTTTCCTCCACAAACTTGTCAAAACCTTTTTTAAACCCAGCTACACTAAGGGGCTTGTTTACAAAGCCGTGGTAGTGGTTCGCGATCGCGATCGCAGCCGCGGCCCCATTGAAATCAATGGGGCCGCGGCTCCGATTACGATCGCAAACCGCTACCGGTAGCGGTAATATAAGCGATTGTTAAATAAATAAATAAATTTATAGACCTCTATCATATCTCCCTCAGCCGTCTCTTTTCCAGCTATGGGAAATGTGAATCTCTCTCTTTTGCATTTTGCTCAGTATGAGAGGAAATGCATTTCACTTTTGCAGGGATTATCAGTAGCAAACCAAAATAAGTTATGTTCTGTTATGTCCTGCTAATACTAATACCCAGCCCAAAGTTCTGTAAGTGTGGTGAGTGTGAGCCACGAAAAAAGCCTCGTCTGTTTGTATATATGTTACGTTTATTATGGGTAACAAGGTAGAAAAATATACAGACATAGTTATTGATATATTATTAGAAATATGAGGTAGCAAGTTATAGCAGCACAATGATTACAGTTAGACAAAGTGATAAATCACTGATTAGTAACCAAAGGTCTCTGATTCACATTGCACTCAGAAGAATTATGGAAACTAGTTTCTAACTACCGGTATTGCCCTCCTGGAAGAAGAGAAATAAGATGGTACCTTAGCTCTTGCCAGTTCACATACCGCCTCCCATTGATGAGCTTCTTCTGTTCATGTCACTTATGCTGAAGGTCAGTATGGTGCAGGGCTATGTACCAGGTGCCTGGAAACAGCCAGTAATCCTACTTTTTCTGAAAAAGTCCAGTCTTGATTCCACCTCTTTGTCACACTATCTTCCATTTCCAGATGTCCCTTTTCTTTCCAAGATCCTAGAGAAACTAGTGCCACTTCAGTTGATCTATTGAGGTGAAAATTAATGTGTGCAATGTGCAGTCAATGTTCACTCTCGGCCCTTAACCCACCCTTTTTCTGCCTTGAAGTGTGTTAAATGGTTAGTGCAGAATTTTGACTATGCTGGCAGTTTTAGCACGTGATAACAGTTGACATGCTTAGTGTGCGGCAAACCCTGTGGTAAACATTAGCATACATTTAGTAAATTTTTTTTACTGTATGTATTCATACTAATGCTCAATATTAATTTTAAAAAGAGAATTGTATGTATATGTGTGTGTCGGGGGAGAGCACAGGGATATGAGCAAGGCTGAAGGCTCTCTTCGCGTGACTAATAGTCTTGCAGCAGCCCTGTTTGTTGGGTACTTATGACCTACACTGTCCACTGTCAGAAACAGGATGCTGGGTCCGGCTGACCTTAGTCATAGTCAGTATAGCTTATCTTATGCCCTTATGACTCGGGAGAGAAAGGGGCTTACAGGAAGGGTCGTTGGCCTCCTAACCTTTCTAAAAGTGGTGAGAAGATCACAAGGAGATCCATTAGCACATTCTCTTAATTTTAACCGTGGCGTTGGAAAGGACTTAGCCAGCTAGTGCTATTTTTCACTGATAGCCATCTGCATTGAGACTGTCAACTATGAGAATCCTAAATTTATCTGGCCAAATTTTTAGCTCGCCATGTTTTTACTGACTTTCAGCTGAAAATCGTATTAATTTAGGAAGCCAAAATGTGGTGATTGTCCTCCTAGATACAATGCCTGCTTTTCTAATTAAGAAAATCTTTGCATTATGCTGAAGGTTCGTACGACTCGGGGCTATGTGCCAGGTGCCTGGAAACGGGTAATAATCCTGCCTTTTCTGAAAAACTCCAATCTTAAGTCCGCCTCTTTCTTACACTGCCCAAACCTTAGATTGAGCAGCACTAATGTAAATGAAGGTGAAGCATTCTGAAACCTGCCAGCAAAAACAGTAGCTCAGTTTGCAAATAGTGAAAACAAATATCAGACATTTTGTTCTTGCTTCATGCTTGTGCTGTTTCACTTACCAAAATGTTTTTTTTTCCTGTTTGTCTAGGTGTTGGTTTCTCACAGCAATACAGATCTGAATCTAGAAGGAGAACTTGGAAATACACCACTAATGTTGGGATGCTGTCAAGATAATTCTGAAGCCCTTCACATTCTGGTTGGTATATTTACTGTATTTCTCTGTAGCTTGTGTCCTTCTGTTTATCTTCATGAAGTATTTCTAATTGTTCATTATTTAATGCAGATTCTTTGGGCTTTCTGTACTCTAATCATAAAATTGTGGCACCTGGAAATAAATCAGTAAGTAAAGTTAATGTGTGGTAAGTGCTGCTAGGTCGTCTTAATTTCTATAGGCCATGGTAGTACTTCACATACTTTAACTCATTAATGTGCATTGACCTTTAGTAAATATGCCCCATAGACATTTATGTATCTTTATAAGCTAATGGCAGACTTACAGCTTTGAAGCATTTAAAGTACATTTGAATGCCATGTTTTTATAAAATATGCACATACATCATGAGTCTACCCGTGCTTTGACCAAACTTCACCCCATAACAAGCTTCCTCTTAAGTCACATAAAAGTACATGCCTAATTGTACCGTGCACAACACAGGAAGCGAGTGGCATATGGAGGTCACAGATGCCTTTATTATAAAGAGTCCCCTACGTGTTTCGGCAGTTTGCCTTCTTCAGGGGGTATGCAGTTATGCACTCTGTGAGAGTCCTTTGGAGAACCACTATTGTGAAAATATATCTCTGTATTCTTTCATGTAGCATGAACCTCTAGCAGGTTCTTAGAATGATCAACTTGCCAACTATAACAACTAATCTAACCCTTCCATCATGGGCACATGGCCCTGGAGAAACTTCCTCGGTGTGAGCAGGTTTTACATCTCCTGATGGACAGGTCCTAGCTACAGGATCACTTCCTGCCACACCAAGGTGATGTTCTCATTTTATTTGACCTCTCTCCTCCATGGCAACTGAGAGGGTTAAATTCATATAAGAAAGGACAGCTTATGTATAAGCAGCTAAATTGATTTAAATGCTCTATAGCTTTTATTCAGGAGAAACATTTATGTATTAATTTTATTTATTTAGCTGTATTTATATGCCGCCTTTCACTGGGTCAAAGCAGTTTACAAAAACAAGGGAGAAATACAGTGAAAGAAGTTATGACATAGGTAAAAAAGAGGGGTGGGATACCATCACCTGGGGGGGGGATTTTCAAATGTATGTGCATCAACAAAGGATTCAAAACAGTGCAGTCATAATATTTACAAACTCCAGGTTTGTTCAGAGTCTCGTGTTGACCAGGATGGGGGATGAACCTGGGGTCAGTTGGTTCGTGTCCATTCCTGTCCTAAGTGGATGGTCAATAGGTGAGTTTTTAGTTGCTTCCAGAAGGAGGTGAGATCCTTGTTACCACGGATGTTGGTCGCAAGGGAGTTCCACAGTGAGGGGGCATATAAATTAAAAGCACGGTTGCAGGATTGTTGGTTAAAATTTGTTCTTTCGTGTGGTACTGCCAGTAGGTCAGTTATGGGCGGTCATGTTGGAGCTTAATCTTGTTAGCAAGTAGCTCATATGTGTAGTTGTTGTTGGTGGATTGCTTTGTGAATTAGTACCATCTACGGAAGCAAAAACACGAAATAAAGACTTTTTCAAGTACATTCGTAGCAAAAGGCCTGTGCGAGAGTCAATTGGACCATTAGATGATAGAGGGGTAAAAGGGGCAGTAAGAGGAGACAAGGCTATAGCGGAGAGACTGAATGAATTCTTTGCTTCGGTCTTTACTGAGGAAGATGTAGGGATGTTACCAAAGACTGAAGTGGTATTTGAAGTTGATACTGCAGAGGAATTGAGAGAAATATTGCTACACCGGGAAGATGTATTGCAACTATTTGATAAACTGAATAGTAGCAAATCACCTGGACCGGATGGTATACATCCAAGAGTGTTGAAAGAACTGAAATATGAGATTGCAGACCTGCTATTGGTAATCTGTGAACTTTCATTAAAATCATCTGTAATACCTGAAGATTGGAGGATCGCCAATGTAACGCCAATTTTTAAAAAGGGTTCCAGGGGTGATCCGGGAAACTTCAGACCGGTGAGCCTGATGTCAGTACCGGGGGAAAATGGTAGAAACCATCATAAAGAACAAAATTACACAGCATGCAGATAGTCATGGCCTAATGGGAGACAGCCAACATGGCTTTAGACAAGGAAGATCTTGTCTTACTAATCTGATATGTTTTGTTTTGAAGGTGTGAATAAACAGGTAGACAAAGGTGAGTCGGTTGATGTAGTGTATCTGGACTTTCAGAAAGCCTTTGACAAGGTCCCTCATCAGAGACCTTTGGCAAAACTAAAAAGTCATGGGATAGGAGGCAGTGTACTATTGTGGATCGGGAACTGGTTAAAAGATAGAAAGCAGAGGGTAGGGCTAAATGGCCAATTTTCCCAATGGAAAAAGGTGAATAGTGGAGTACCCCAGGGATATGTACTGGGTCCGCTACTTTTTGACATATTCATAAATGACCTGGAAAAGGGAATAACTAGTGAGGTTATCAAATTTGCAGACGACACAAAACTGTTTAAAGTTGTTAAAACCCAAGAGAATTGTGGAAAACTGCAGGAGGATCTGGATCTGGATAAACTGGAAGACTGGGCATCCAAATGGCAGATGAAATTTAATGTGGACAAGTGAAAAGTTATGCACCTAGGAAAGAAGAACCCACACTATGGTTACACAATGCAAGGTTCCACATTGGGAACCACCACCCAGGAAAAAGATTTAGGAGTCATCGTGGATAACATGTTAAAACCCTCCACCCAGTGTGCAGCGGCGGCCAAGAAAGCAAATAGAATGGTAGGTATCATAAGGAAAGGAATGGAAAATAAAACAAAGGATATTGAATATTGTGTGCAATTCTGGTCGCCGTATCTTAAAAAGGATATAGCGTTATTAGAAAAGGTACAGAGAAGAGCCACCAAAATGGTAAAGAGGATGGAAGGCTACTCCTATGAAGAGAGGCTACAAAGATTAGGGCTCTTCAACCTGGAAAAGAGACGGCTGAGTGGAGATATGATAGAGGTCTTTTTTTTTTATTGATATTTTTACATTTTACAGCAAAACAAGAATACACAAATACAAAACCTCCATCCAACAGAACTGAACATCCGTACCAGACTACTAACTACCCTCCTCCAGCTCAACACCTTGCAAGGCCAAGCCAAGAACTTTTAGCCACTATCAATAATTCCAGCAAAGAAATCCAGAGCAGCCCATTTATTTCTGGGAACCCTCCTCCCTCAGACCCGAGAAAATTTATCATGTGCTTTCTCATATTTACTATATAAACACACTTGATTCCACCATGTCTGCCAAGTTAAAGTCGTTGAGTCTTTCCAGTTTTGTAGGATAAGCTTTATAGCTATTGCCAGCATAAAGTTCAATCCAAAAAAATGCTTCTTAGGCAGCATGGGGATGTCCGCGAGCGATCTTAAGCCAATTATACTCCAAGACAGAGGAAAGGAGAAGTTAAGCACCTGTTGTATTCTTTTCCATACTGGAACCCAGAATCCTTGAATGCACGGGCAATCCAGGAACATGTGTCGCAAGGTACCAATATCACCCTGTCAAGTCCAACATCGCGGGGACGAGTCCTTGTTCCATTTGGACAACTTTACCGGAGTAATATATGCCCTGTGAGTGAAGAAAAAGACTGTGTAAGTGCTGCAAATCTAGAAACGCGAACTATTGGACACCAAAAGCGATTCCAAGCTTGCCGAGACAGACTGGCTCTGGTCTCTTCCTCCCAAAGCTTCTGTGGGCCCCTCAGCAAATCCGCACCGCTGCACCTGAAGGAAGAGTATAGTCTAGAGATACCCCCTTTCTTGGCGTTTACATCCACCATTACTGTTTCCAACATCCAAGTATCCGGATATTCACTAGGCTTTTTCTTCAAACTGCCAATACAATGCCTTAGTTGGAGCCATTGAAAATAACACTTAGACGGTATCCCGAAGTCCTTTTGCAGCACGCTAAATGGTTTCCACCTGTCATCTTCGAGCAGATGTCCCACCGACCAGACACCACATCTCTGCCACTCAGCCCAGGCAAAGGAAGACTTATTAATCTTTAACAAGGGATTGTGCCATAGAGGAAGCTGACGCGAGGGAATGCTATCTTTTTCCAGAGTCAAAAGGAGACTTTGAAAAGCTCTCTGGGCGTATTATCATCTCCACTCAATCTTGGCTTCTTCAGGACACCTCATACCCATCAGCAGGTGCATCAGAAGAGGTAAAGCCAATCGATCTTCCAGTTCAAGCCACACAGGCTTCCGCGATAAAGCAGTTCTGGCGGACCATAAGCTACCTTGTTTGAGTATTGCTGCCATATGATACCACTGGAAGTCTAGGAAGTGGACTCCCCCCTCGGGCTTACTTGCTTTAAGCTTCTTCAAGGCAATCCTAGGAGTTTTCCCATTCCATAAGAAGGAAGCAAGGATATGCTCAACCTCTTTATATACTGCTCCTGGGAACAGCACAGGAACCATCCCCAGAATATAATTTATTTTGGGCATTAGTGTCATCTTAATGGACTCCAATCTCCCCTACCACGACAAATGGAGAAGAGACCATTGCAGAGAAAATGTCCAGGCGACCTCCTTGACCTTTTCCATATTAACTCGCATTGTTTCATCCAGCGGAGCCCCAAACTGGACACCCAGATACTTTATAGTCGAGGATTTCCATTGGAAAGAGAATTGCTGCACCATATCTGCATTTGCACTCTGATTCATAGGGAAAGCCACCGATTGTATCCAGTTCACTCTGTATCCAGAAAACCGGGAGTAATTGTCAATCAGCTGGAACAAAAAGTTAATTGACGCCGTCTGCAGAAAGAACAAAAGGTCATCAGCATAGGCCGATAGTTTAATATGGAGGTCCCCAATGTTAATTTGCTTAATCTCCGCTGTCTGTCGCACAAGTAACGTTAATGGTTCTAAAGCCAGGTTGAATAGCAGGGGTGACATCGGACACCCCTGTCGAGTGCCCTTGTGCAGTGGGAAAGAATTGGACAGCACTTGATTTGCAAGTATCCGTGCTGAAGGATTAGAGTACAGCACCCGAATCATGCGCACAAACTTATCAGGGAAACCGAACCATTCCAGCACTCGAAATAGGAAGGGCCATTCCAATCTATCGAAAGCCTTTTCAGCATCCAAAGTTAGGCCGATAAGCGGTGAGTCTGCCCGTTCTGCTACCTCTAACAGATTACAGAGTAGCCGGGCATTATCAGTTGTAGATCTTCCACTCACAAAACCACATTGATCCGGGTGTATGAGCAGGTGTAAGACCTTATTGACACGGTTAGCCAGCAAAGGAGAGTACACTTTGTAGTCCGCGTTTAGTAGAGAGATAGGCCTGTAATTGCCCACCAACTTCGGGTCTTTCCCAGGTTTTTCCAGAACCACAATAGTGGCCTCCGCGAAAGCCCCTGTACAATTATCCAGCTCTCGCAGTTGTTGATAATACTTCAACATGTATGGGAGAAGGTCTTTCGCGAACATCTGATAGAATTCCACTGGAATTCCATCTGGCCCTGCGGCTTTACCCGTCTTCATTCTTGTTAGGGCTTCCATCACCTTCTCTCTCCACAAATCTCTGCTTAGAGCCGCCTTCTGTTCCGGATCCAGGCTGGGATGTTCTATCTGGTCCAAGAAACTCCCCTTATCACTCTCATTCCGTGGGGCTTCCGAAGTATACAATTGTTCATAAAATTTCCTGAAGGCATCGGCAATGCCCCGGCTATCCTTCAAAGGACCACCACTAGCATCTTCTATAACTGCAGTGTGGGATTTGCCATACCTGGGTTTCAATCTTGTAGCCAGCAACTTACCAGCCCTGTTCATTTCTGCGTAATAGCTCGCTTGTAGATCAAAAGTAGACTGCTCCACCTCCCTACTAAGTATCAAATTATATTGGAAGCAAAGTTTTTGTAAATGAAGAGTTGCATGAGCGTTCGCTTGTTTCTGTAGAATTCTTTCTCCAGCCCTTATCTGCTGATCCAGGCCCAAGAGCGTAGCCCTTGCCTTCCTTCTGGCAGCAATGGTGAAGCTGGTAATCTTAGCCCTCATGGTAGCGTTAAACGCTTCCCACCATGCCCATATGGACGTTTCACCTGGATCATTAAGTTCAAAGAAATCCTTTATTGTTTGTTGAACATACACTTTGAAGGAATCCTCCGCCAACAGAGCTCTAGGGAAAAACCATCCACAGCTCTTTTTGCTCTCCTGCGTCAGCTCCATCTCCAAGGTAATTGCAGTATGATCCGAAATATGGGTACTTAGTATCTCCTTAACTATCATCCTGGACAACAGGAAAAAATCTATCCGGGAATAGGATCCATGTGGATGGGAGAAAAAGGTGAAATCTCTCAGTTGAATGAAGTATTCTCCATATATCAACCAACCCGACGACGTCCATAATTGACGTCAGTACCTCCAGCGCTCTGCATTTCCTGCTCCCTCTGCCAGGCTTACAGTCAATTAATTGGTCCAGAACCATACTGAAATCTCCTCCAGCGACAATAGGCAGCCCTGAATACTCTTGGAATAATTCCGCCAGATTTTGGAAAAATTTGGGACTATCCCAGTTGGGTGCATAGATGTTAACTAACGCCAGTCTCCTACACGCCACCTCAATCTGGACACCCGCCCATCTTCCTTCAGGGTCCACTCTGGTAGCTTGAAGGCAAGCCCTGAGTGACTTCCGAACCAGGATTGCCACCCCATTCTTCTTCCCTAAGGCAGGGGTATGTACCGCCAGGCAGAATTTCTCCTGTTCTAGTTTCATTGCCTCCTTTGTGGCTAGATTCGTCTCCTGTAACATCACAATGTCAGCTCCCTGTTTCTGAGAATACAACAAGATCTTCTTGCACTTGGCCAGATGGTTAATGCCTTTTACATTCAAGGACAGCAACTTGAGAGGATACACTTTACTATGTTAGAGAAGGGATTCTATGTTACCCCAGGCCTGCTCTGGATAACCATAACATAGAATAGCTTGTTCACGTGGCAAACTAAGAAGGGCTTGCAAGGCGTCTGGTACTCCACCACTATACAGCTAGTAACAGAACTTGGGTGAGCCAACATGCTATTAGCCAGGCCGCAATGACTCCCAGCAATACAATAAAAAACAACTACTATATTAGACATACCCACACCCCATACCGATTTACACATAAATGTTATCACCCTCCCAAATCTGGTGCAGCATTAAGCCTATTAAAGCAAATTATATGCGCTGACATATCCCAGCAGTACTCTTCCACCAGCGCCCTCTATACCGGGTTGCCAGTATAACCATACACACAATATGAAAAAATGAAGTTACAAACATATATCAAGCTCTAATAAATTAGCCCTGTACACACAGTCCTTTTGCCCCCTGGAGGCACCCAGACACCCGAATCATACCATCCAAAAAGGACACGGAGCTGCACACTACTGTCCTTTAAGAGACATCTACAATCAGCCAGTTCATTGCATCATCAGGGCTTCCTGCTCTTCAACAAACTGGGCTGCAGCTGCAGGGTCGTCAAAAGCTCTAGTACGGTTGTCTAAAGTTATCTTAAACCGCGCTGGATAAAACAGCCCGTACTTTGCTTGAAGGTGCTGTAGACGGGGCCGCAAAGCCAAAAACTGCTTTCTTTTATCTAACCTGGCTTTACAGAAGTCCGGGAAAAAGGAGATGTTGTGCCCTTCATAGGTAATCGTAGAAGCCGATCGTGCAGCTGACATGATCTGTGAGACAAGCTGATACTTCAATAAACATAAAATTATGGGTCTTGTCTGTTGCTTGCGCGGTCCTGCTTGAACCGGCACTCTTTGCACCCTCTCAATTTCAAATGGGCCTGTGATATTTAACCGCAGCATTTTTGGAATAGCCTGGGTCAGAAATGCAATTATATCAGTTCCTTCGGCCCCCTCTGGCACTCCTATGACCCGGATATTATCCCTTTTATTTCTGTTGCTTAGGTCTTCTATAGCCATTTCCATGCGATCAAGTTTCTTGTGGGCCTTCTTGAGCTGTGTTGTCTGATCCTCATGTACTTTCAGAGTGGCGTCCGCCTTGTCTATGCGACTCGCGAGCCTCTCCATCTGCGACTTCAGATCATGTATCTCGGATTGTACCTGTGTCAACACTTCTCCACTCGCAGCTACTATCTCCCTTACTGCTCGAATCTCCCCCATTGCTCCTTCATTGTTTCGTCTGATTCCCGAGCGGCCGCCATCTTGTGCGGGGAGAGTGGATCCGACTTGCTCCTCTTAGAGCCGGCATTCACATTCACAGAGAAGTCTAGCTTTGTTGACTTGCTGCAGGACATAGTCCCGACGTTCTCAAACGCTCAGGACACCCTTATAGGCAGCAGAACGAAATCTCGGGGACAAGGTATATCTCGGGATTCCTCAGAAGTCACCGGAGAACTCTCCTAAGCAGCCATCCTGTAACACCGCTGGCTCCGCTCCCTGGAAATTGATATGATAGAGGTCTATAAATTTAATGAATGGAGTGGAACGGGTAAACATAGATCGATTGTTTACGCTATCACAATATAGAAAGACTAGGGGACATGTAATGAAGCTACAGGGTAAACTATTTAAGACAAATAAGAGAAAATATTTTTTCACTCAACGTGTAATCAAACTCTGGAATTTGTTACTGGAGGATGTAGTAAAGGCTGTTAGTGTAGCTGGGTTTAAAAAAGGTTTGGACAAATTCCTGGAGGAAAGGTCCATAAACCATTATTAAAAAGGGACCCAGGATATCAATGCTTGACCCAATACAAGCATTGTGGAACCTGTGTCTCTTGGGGATACTGCTAGGTACGTATGACCTAGATTGGCCACTGTTGGAAACAGGATACTGGGCTTGATGGACCTTGGTCTGACCCAGTATGGCGTATCTTATGTTCTTATGTTCATTTTATATTTAATCTGTGCCTCAAGAGGGAGAAAGTGGAGGTCTCTTAATATTGGCATGATGTGATCATGTCTTTTCCCTTTATGTATGATCCTTGCTGTTGTGTTTAGGGCTGTCCATAGAGGATTGAGGCTGTTGGTCGGGAGTCCATGGTATATCGCATTGCAATAGTCCATGTGGAGGAGAGTCATTGCTTTCATGACTGATCTGAAGTCTGGTGGGTCAAGGAAGTGGTCTGAGGCATTGAAGCATCTTGGCTTTGAAGAATATGGTCTTTGCTGTTGCAATCTGTTGTTTGAAATACCGTGCTTGGTCCACTGTGACCCCTAGATACTTTACGTGAGGTTGGACCTTAATTTGTATTGATCCCAGAGTGAGGTGGGTTGGGGGGGGGGGTGAAGGTTTGGTCCTTTGAACCAATAGAGCTTCTATTTTTCTGAGGTTTATAGTGAGGTTGTTGTCCTGTAGCCATTTGGAGACATTGTGGAAACAGTTTGTTAGGTCCAGGTTTGTTGGATTTGAAGTTGTAATGGGACCATAGAGCATAATGTCATCTTCATATACATGGAAATCCACATTGTGGGTCCTTATCAACGAGCAGAATGGTTTGAGGTAGATGTTGAAAGCATAGCTGATAGTGCAGAGCCCTGCGGTATTCTCTGTGCTTAAAAGTAAGGGGTGGAGACAGTGGTGCTGGTTTGAATTAGTTGATGTAGGTTTGTCAGGTGGGATTGGAATCATTGTAGAACTTTGTCCTTTCTGCCAATTTCTCATAGTCAATGTAGGAGGATGGTGTGAGAGATGGTATCATATGCGGCAGAGATGTCCAAAAAGGTGTATCCGGTGTGCTTGTTCTGGATTCCTTTGATTGGGGTGTTTGTGAGTGAGATCATGAGGGTTTCTACTTCATGTTGAATGCAAAATCCGTGTTGCTGCGGGTCTAGAGTGTTACTTGTGTTTAGGTGATCTTGCAGTTGTTGTTGAACTATCTTTTCAATAAGTTTTGCAGTGAGTGGGAGGCTTGTTTCTGGTCTGTAGGAAGTGGGGTCTGCTGGGTCCAATTCGGGCTTTTTGAGGGTGAGTAGGATAATTAATGATGTCTTGAGGTTGGCAGGCATTGATCCCTATTTGAGAGATTCATTTACAATGAAGGCGAGTGCTGGACTTAGAAACATAGAAATATGACGACAGAAAAAGACCACATAGCCTATCTAGTCTGTCCTTCTATATCAACAACTACAACAGTTCTCATTTTACCTTTAGAGATCCTCTGTGTTTGTCCGATGCTTTTTTGAATTCAGTTACTGTCCTCATCTCTACCACCTCCACTGGGAGACTATTCCACGGATTCACTACTCTTTCCGTAAAGAAATATTTCCGCATATCACTCCTGAATCTATCTCCCTTCATCCTCATCCCATATCCCCTCGTAGCAGAACTTGCTTTCAATTGAAAGAGGCTCTCTGCCTGAACATTTATGCCACGGAGGTATTTAAACATCTCAATCATATCACCTCTATCCCGCCTTTCCTCTAAGGTGTATATATTAAGATCCTTAAGTCTGTCCTCATATGCTTTATAATGAAGACCACTAATCATTTTAGTAGCCACCCTCTGCACCGACTCCATCCTGTTCACATCCTTTTGAAGGTGCGGTCTCCAGAATTGCACACTATACTCCAAATGAGGTCGCAAGTACTTCACCCCCTATACTATATTGTTCCCTTGGATTGCTGCAGCCCAAATGCATGACCTTACATTTTTTAACATTAAATCCCAGCTGCCAAATTCTAGACCATTCTTCATGCTTAGCTAGATCCCTCCTCATGTTATCTACACCTTCCTGGGTGTCTACTCTATTGCAGATTTTGGTATCATCCGCAAAGAGGCAAACCTTACCAGACAGCCCTTCCGCTATATCACTAACAAAGATGTTAAAAAGAATCGGACCAAGGACAAATCCCTGGGGCACAGCACTGGTAAAATCCTTCTCCTCAGAGTGAGCTCCATTTACCTGTACTCTTTGTCACCTCCCACCCAACCAAATTTCTAACCCAAGCAGTAACTTTAAGGTCCATCCCTAGGGTGCTCAGTTTGTTTATAAGTCACCTGTGAGGAACAGTTTCAAAGGCTTTGCTGAAATCGAAATACACCACATCTAGGGCTCTCCCTCGGTCCAACTCCCTGGTCACCCAGTCAAAGAAATCAATCAGATTTGTCTGACAAGACCTGCCTCTGGTGAATCCATGCTGCCTCGGATCCTGTAATCCGCTGGACTCCAGAAACCTCACTATTTTCTCTTTCAGCAGCGTTTCCAAAAATTTATTCACCACCGAAGTTAAACTAACCGGCCTGTAGTTTTCAACCACATCCTTACTTCCGCTTTTGTGTAAAGGCACCACATGAGCCTCTCTCCTTTCCTTTGGCACCACTCCCGACTCCAACGAGGCATTAAAAAGGTCAGTCAGTGGAGCTGCTACAACGTCCCCAAGTTCCCTCAGTATTCTAGGGTGTATCCCATCCGGTCCCATTACTTTGTCTACTTTAAGTTGAGCTAGTTTCTCACAAACACAGTCTTCTGAAAATTGTTCAAGATACCCCTCGCTTCTGTTCCTGTTTGTGGGTGTTTTCTGAGGTCCTGCTCCTGGTTCTTCATCTGTGAACATAGAACAAAAATATTTGTTAAGCAATTCCGCTTTATCCTTATCAGCTTCTACATATTCCTCCCCTGCACCCTTGAGTCTGACAATACCACTTTTGCCCTTCCTCCTCTCACTAACATATCTGAAAAATGTCTTATCCCCCCATTTTATTGCATTGGCTATTTCCTCCTCCTTTTGAATCTTTGCCTTCCTGACTACTTTGCTAGCTTCTCTAAGTTTTTCCATATACAGATGCCTGTCTTCCTCTCTCTGTGATCTCTTGTATTTCATGAAGGCCTCCCTCTTTTTCTTCACTTTTTCAGCTACTTCTTTCAAAAACCAAAGCGGTCTCCTTTTCCTCTTACCTGTTTATTTACCATTTTAACAAAAAGGTTGGTTGCCCTTAAAATGTCCCCTTTCAGTTTTGCCCACTGTTTTTCTACATCCCCCAGCTGTTCCCATCCCACTAACGACTCCCTGAAATATTTGCCCATCTTGGCAAAGTTAGTCTTCCTAAAGTCCTAAGATCCTCACCTTTGAATGGATTCTAACAGCCCTAGTCCTAATACTGAACCACACCATCTGGTGATCATTGGATGCAAAATGATCTCCCACTACAACATCAGAAACACTTTCACCATTGGTAAGCACCAAGTCCAGTATGACCCCTTCACGTGTGGGGTCTGTTACCAATTGCCTGAATAGTTCTCCCTGTAGAGAATCCAGGATCTCCTTAGTTCTAGATGATACTGCAGCAGGAATGTGCCAGTCGACATCTGGCATATTGAAATCTCCTATCAGTAGCACTTCCCCTTTCCTAACAATGCTGCGTATGTCTTCAATTAACTCTCTTCTCTTCCTCTTGTGAGGGAGGTCTGAATATCACACCAATGCAAATAGATTTCTCTTTCCCTCTTTCTAGTTTAACCCACAATGCCTCCTCTCTCCTTTTTAAGCTCTGTAATTCCAAAGCTTTAATAGTAGTTTTTACATATAGTGCCACTCCTCCTCCCCTACTTCCTACCCTGTCCTTTCTGAATAAAGTATAGCCAGGTATAGTTACATCCCAATCATGGTTTTCTGTGAACCATGTTTCTGTAACTGCCACTAAATCCAAGTCAGCCACTCCCACCAAAGCTTCAACATCATGGATCTTATTTCCCGTGCTACGGGCATTTATACACACTGATTTCTATATGTTACCTCTATTACCCATTTCCATAAAGGTATTTAATGTATCACCTACCTGGGGGCTTTCTTCACCCATCCCCAACAAATCTAGTTTAAAGCCCTCTTCAGTAGATTAGCCAGTCTACTACCGAAGATGCGTTGACCTTTCTTGGACAGATGGATGCCATCTCTGCTCTGCAACCCTTGGAACTGCATCCCATGGTCTAGGAAACCAAAACGCTCTCGATGACACCATCCACGCAGCCATGCATTCATCTACAGGATGCGAGCCTCTCTGCCTTGGCCTTTACCCTCAACAGAGAGGATTGAAGAGAACACCACCTGTGCACCTAACTGCATCACCCTCTGTCCCAGAGCCATGAAGTCACTTTTGATACGTTCCGAGGTATACCTGACAGTATCATTTTGTTCCAACATGGATTAGCAACATTAAGTAATAGTCAGTGGGCTTGATGAGTCTCGGCAAAACTCTCCGTAACATCTTGGATTTTGGCACCAGGCTGACAGCATACCTCTCTGGACATCAAGTCTGGTCGGCAGATGTACGCCTCAGTACCCCTCAGAAGAGAGTCTCCAACCACCACTACCCTTCGTTTCCTTGTGGTCACTGATTCAGCAACTTTGGGGTACTTGAGCTCTGGTTCTTCCCTTTCCAGGGATGCTTTCACCTCCTCCACTTCCAGGGCTGCATAATGGTTCTTCAATTCAAGTGCTGGAGAAGTTGGATTGATGATTTTGCAGGCCCTGGTGACTTGAGTGCCAACAGAATGTTGATGATTGGACACATCTTCTCCTCTGCTGGAGAGCTTGGTTGCTGCAAGAAGCATCTCATCAATGTACTTCTCACTGTCTTGAATGCTTCTCAGCCTCGCCACCTCTTCTCTGAGTTCCTCCACTTGTTTCCTGAGAGCTTCAGCATGCAGGCACCCTGCACATGGGACCTGTTCGTCAACTGGCATTAGGACCTCTGTCTGGACAGGGGCAGAAGCTGTAATGGGGGCAACAGCTTTAGCAATATGATTCTTCCAAGCCATTGTTCTGTTTGTGGAGCTTAGGTATCTGTTAAAGCAAAAGAGAGAGATTTACCAAGTACCAGTTGGTTTCCCAGCTGTCCTTTCAGAGAAAAAGCAGTTAAATCTCTTTAATTATATTCAAAATGTTCTGGTCCAAGTCTCTGTGCTTTGTTAAATGGGGAGGTGCCCTATAAAGCAAGACTGCTCACTAGGGGTGGGTGGGAGTCGGGGTGGGTAGGGAGGGACCTAACACCTGATTAGGTGTCAGCAGTTCCCAAAGCTGAGGAAGTTACTAGAGTTCAACAACCTACTCTGCTCAAGGAAATTTCTACTAAAGCACCAAAGTAACTTTGCTTTAAAAATATATAAAACCCCTTTTAAGAGCTCCCAGTCAGAGAACTAGCAATTTAATAAAAATAAACCCTCAAATCCTTACTGTTGGTTGATCTGTAGAGCCCCTGTTAGGAAAGCTTGTGTTCTTTATCCACCTTACTGGGCAGGGGTCGAGGAGGGAGGTGGTGGTATTGAGGCCTGATTATGGTGGTTTCAATCCATTCTTTGTTGATTGTTTCAAAAGAATCTCATTCAGTGATCGGTGTGATATTGGGGTTGTCTCTTATGATTGTTTGCTTGGTGTCAGGTATCTGCTGGAGCTGTTTGTATTGCTTCACAAGCTGAGGCAGTATATTTGGAAGCTGGTTTGATTGGTTTGGGGTTTTGGTCAGGTACTTGACGATCTCAGAGTTCTCGTGGTCTGTTGATTGATGCATTTATCAGCTTTGAGTGGTAGGCCCTATTTGTGTTGTCGGTCTCGGTGTGTTAGTGGTTTAGTTCCTCCATGTACCTTATCCTGTCGATTTTTGTTTTTTGATTTCCACCATTTCCTTTCTGTTCTTCTGAGTTGTCTTGAGTTTCCTTAGGGTGGGCGTGAACCATTTTGTTTTAACTAGTCTTGTGTTTTTCCCTTTGGATGTTGTCATGGAGCTTGCTGCTGCAGTTATTATGTTATTCCAGTTGCTGATTAGTGTTTGAAGGTCATGTTGATCTGGTTGCATGTAGTGGAGGACTTTGTTGAGGAATTCTTCTTTGTTGAATGGTTTAAATCATCTCGTTTGTGGTGTGTTTTAGTTGTATGTGGATCGAAAGGAGCTGGAGAAGGAGATGAGAAAATGATCTGACCAGGGGATAGGTGTGATCTTCAGGTTCTTGCTTGTGGAGGTGGTCTGATTTTTGAGGATTATGAGATCAAGGGTGTTCCCTTTCTCGTGTTGGGGTGTTGATGATTTGGGTAAGTTCCTTGGCTTCCCTGGCTTCAAGGAAGGTGTTGGCATGTTTATCTTGCGCTGATGGGAAATTGAAATCAGCAAGTGAGATCTTTTTTGGAGTCATTGCTGTCGGTTATTTGATGGAGGATGTCTGACAGGTCTGAGTTTGTTATAGGTGCTCTGTATACTAAGCAGAATGAGAGGTATTTGTTGGTAATTGTGAGAATGTCTGCTTTTTCTGTGGTTTCTGTTGTGTAGCTTCGAAAGTGTAGGGTAGATTTCGCTATTATAGCTACACCTCCTCCCCTAGAGTGAGCTTGTGAGCAGCTGTATAGCTTGTATCCATTAGGTGTGAGTTGGTTCATGAGAACGGTGTCTGTTTTTGCCAGCCAGGTTTCGGTTATGCAGAGGACGTCAGTCTGATGGCATGTGATGAGATCTTGGAATAAAGGGAGTTTGTTCCTCACTGAGCATGCGTTTATTAGGGTGATATGGAGTGTTTGTGTGTGTGTTTGCTGGAGAGGTGGAGTAGCCCAGTACAAGTGGGGTGTGTATGAGTGTCCGTGGGTGGGGTGCTTTGGAGGCAATGATTGTTTGCATTTGATGTGTGCTGTGTGAGGGCCATTTTGTGTTGAGGGATGGGTGAGCGTTTGGTGTTATGTGGAGCTGCGAGTGTGGCCATGTGAGTAGCCATTGTGGTGTGGGTTGAAGAGGAGGCATGATTTAGGTAAGTGAATCTCATTATTTAGTACAATCTTGTTCATCTAATTATTGCTTCTTTGAGGCCTGTCACCTTGTTTAGTTGGGGTGGAGGCGTAGTCGCTTTTATAGCTAAGCCTCATCTTCAGAAACCAGGGTTCGATTCTCACTAGCACTCCTTGTGGCCTTGGGCAAATCACTTAACCCTCCATTGCCTTGGAAGAAAGGCCTGGCAATCTACTTCTGATCACACTACCAAGCAAACTCAGGAGCTGCTGGGTCATCCGAAGTCAGCCTTGATTCGAAGGCACACATTGCTTTGTATTTTGCTCTTTCCATTGCTGACACTTTGTTAGTTCATATCACAACTTTTGGATTTATTTCTCTGATATCTGCTTCCTCCACTTTATCAATATGCTGTCGACAAACTTGTTTCATTGATCAGAGGCTAGCTTGGTGCCCAGAGAACTCTTGGTACTAGGGGCTTTAGTGTGCATGTTTGCAATCTATCTTTCAATATTGAAAAAGAATTCATAGGTTATATGGAGAATCTTTCCTTACAACTACTATATCAAATATCAACACATGATCAACGGTATTGTCTGGACTTACACTTTTTTCACAACCTCTAATTTCACTTTATACCAAGCTCATACTCTATCTATTTCTTAGTCTAACCATGACTTTGTCATTGTTAAGTTACATGGCCCCATCACGGAAAACCTCAAACCAGTCCTTAAACCTCTAAGAAATTACAGGTTCTTCACCGTCATTGTTTACAGTGCTATTCAAATCCCAGGCGCCAGATTGCCATGGTGCTTAGAAATTGCATCTTGGTGCCTGGGATTTCATGCCTTCAAAGCTACATGTTTATATGCTAATATGGAATACTATGCATTGCCTGTGAGCTGAGGCCTGACCACCCAGCAAAAGAAAGAACCAACAATTTATTTATTTAACGTTTCTTATATACCGCCTTTCATGATATCAAGGTGGTTTACATTGGACAAACTGAAATTACATTGAACAGGGTATTATAACTTGGAGTTAACTATTTTACAGGGAACATGGGCAATGGAGAGTTAAGTGGCTTGCCCAAGACCACAAGGAGCACCTGTGGGACTAGAAACCCCATTCCTTCCGGCCCAAGGTTGCTGTCCTCTAGTGGGATTTGAACCCCTGACCTTCTGGCCTGAGATACCTTGCCCCAACCACTAGGCCACTCTTGCCTGAAATAGCCCAGAGGGCCTCTGAGAAACAGCAGTGCACTCATTCAGTGATTCCAGTGACTGCCCCTCCCAGAGCCATTGCCATTGCCAAAACAATGCACTTCAGACAGCCTCGAGGGGAAGCTGTGCGATTGGCTAGGATTGTCCACCGCAGCCCCTCCTGGAGCTGATGCCAAACCATGCACCTGAAACAGCCCAGATGACATCCAGTAAGCAATATGCCGCGTTGAAAGTCCAGTCTGAACTCTAAATTCCAACTAGTACCACTCCAAATGTTGCTTAGCCACTGCTGCTGCTAGAAATAGCCATTCCCTATTAACACAGATACAGCGCTACTGGCCCTGTGCTCCGATTAACAGACCGCGCCTGCCATAGCCGACCTATCCTGTGGTGCCTCCAGCTCTGAGCACAGCCCTGACATCTCTCTCACGCTTCTGAGGCTCCATGGCTCTCCAGTCACAGACATCCCTTAGGGAGATTCTTACCCTGCTGGATCTCCTCACATGCAGGCCCCAAGGCAGGATGAAACTCCACAGGCAACTCTTAGGCCCATAGCCCAAGAACCACTGAGCAGCCCCAAATGGCAAAAGAAAAGGAGTCCTGCGTAGGAAGAAAAGGAATTTAAAAGGAATCAATTCATATAAGAAAGGACATCTTATATATAAGCAGCTAATTGGGTGGGTCAAAGAAAGAAGGAAAAGAATAAAGGGAGAGGGAGTAATGAGTGAAAGTGGGGCTGGAGAAGGAGGATCTGAAACGAAAGGTGGTTGTCAATGGTGGTAGGGAAAGGGAGAGTGTGCAAATGGTGGCAAAGGGTAGGAAAAACGAAGAGTGCAAGAGTGAGGCAGATAGGGAATGAATGCAGTAGGATGGAAGAAAGTGCAAGGGAAAAGGAATTCCAATATATTCTGCTAGACCATTCCAGCCTAATGGGTTATGTGCCCCTGTCAGCAGATGTTTGAGACAGAGAACAAGTTCTGAAGCTTTGTGTCATAACCACGGGTACATGTTCCCTGTAAAATAGTTATCTCCAAGTTATAATGCCTTGTTCAATGTAATTTCAGTTTGTTCAATGTAAACCGCACTGATGCAGAATAGCGCGGTTTATAAGAGAATATAAATAAATAAATAAAATAAATAAATAAATAACCCCGGACCCCTAAGGGTCAGCTTCAGTATTTTCTCTGTTTTCTAACAGATGTGGACTTTAGCTGAACTCTTGGCAGTCTCTGTGGAATGTTTTATCAGTGTAGCTTGTTTCTTGGGTCCTGTTCAGAGCGCACCTGAAGTGATCCTCTGTTACTAGACAGGTTACTCCTTTTCTTCCAGAGGTGCTCGTGTTCAGGAGGATCACTGGAGTGCCTCTGAAGGACGGGCTCCTGCTCATGAGGAGCAGTGCAGCCCTCCAGCTTCCTGAGGACTTCCTGCCTAGTCAGAATAGCCTTCTAGCTCCTTTTTATTTTTTCTTTGTTATTCAAATTAAAAAAAAAAAAAAGCTCTGAATTGAAAGTTCTGACATCTCTGTAGGCTCTCAGATCTTTCTGCGGTGGTTACTTTGGGCAGTAAATAACCACCCCTCCTCTTTTCCCTCTGATTCCTGTCTTTTCGTTTTTTTCTTTTCGGTTCTGACTTAGGTGTCTGGCTTCAGGGTTTTAACTGTTTGTCCTTCTTACCAGTATTAAACGCACCATATCCCTGCTGCTAGCAGTTTTTCTGTAGCTGCGATTTTTGCTCGTGTTCTGTGCACTCTGCTTCACTGAGTTTTTCGCTTTTATTTTTGTCATTTCTCTTGGTTTTTCATTGGAGTTTCTGACCTGCCGGTTCAGTGTATTTCTTAGTTTTTCTTTGCTGTTTCCCACTTGTTTTCTCGGCCGCAGTCGCTATTTTATTTCAGCAGGAACAGCTCTATCTCTCAGCAGCCATACCCTGTGCATTTGCGTGCTTCGGATATTCATTTTTTTGTGCCATTTCCTAGGAACAGCTTATTTCTCAGCAGCTGTAGCCTGTGTTTTTGCTTCTTCATAATATCCTTTTTTCGAGCTGTTTTCTCGAGGATGCCTTCTTCACTTCAGAGGTGTTTAGGCTGTGGGAGAAAACAGTGCCATTTAAACAGTGACCTGTGTTCAGTCTGTGCTGCGGACCAAAGGGGTCCTTCTTCAGCTTTAGCAGAGCCTTCCATTTGGACAGCTGGGTCGACTCCATTAGGGCCCTCTGTGAAGTCTCCTGGGTTTCCATCCCTTTCTACTCGTCCGTTGTATCAGCTGCCTCCTTTACTCCTAGCAACATTCCTCTCAACCTGCGGAGCAGATGCACAGTTTTTGCAGCTTTTTAATCAAGCCTTGGATTTGTGGTGCTCGGCACCTCCTTTGGCCACACCAAGCTCGGCAGCTTCGTCTTCATGAAAGCGCTCCACGGCTATCCTTTCTGTACAAGTTAAAGATAGGAACCCAGTTAATCAATGACACTGAAGGTGCCATAACTTGATTTTTCTTGTGGAGGACAGGGAGTGCCTGTCTGAGGAGCGCTCTCTTGACCAGTGGATGAGATCAGGAAGAGGGTGAGCTGTCATCACCAGAACATGACTCTGAGGACTGTGAAGAAGGCATGGATGTTCCATCTATTTCGCTGAAAGGAACTTCCAGCTTTAATTTTGCAGATTGTGGAATCTCTAAACCTAGCCGAGCCTTCTTCTCAACTGGCCCTAGACTTGAGCAAGCCTCAGGTTGACACGATTATTGTGGGAATTCAGAAACCTTCCCGTGCTTTCCCTTTTCCTGTGGAGCTGCAACAGATGGTATCTTTGGTGTGGGATTCTCCAGATGTGTCTTTACGGTTTGCATGACGCTTGGGCCATTTCTGTCTCTTTCTGGATGACCTGGATAGGTAGTTGCGTTTTCACAAGACATACAACGATTCCCATTGAAGGAGGGGTAGACCTCTGGCATCAGATTGACAGGAAGATGGAAGGTCTCCTTAAGACAGACTTTTCCTCTGTGGTCTTGGCCTTACAAGCCTCTGTCTGTGGAGGTTTGGCAACCCGTGCTTTGCTGCATTGGATCCAGCTCTTACCGGAAGATCCCACCTTGGCTCACTTAGAATCTGTAACTGCCTATATAGCAGACTCCTTTTTTGATTTGCTATGTCTTGAGGCTCGGTCGGTTGCTTCAGACACAGTTGCCAGGAGGTGGCTCTGGTTTTGCCATTGGAATGCTGATTTAACTTCCAAATCTCATCTGGCTAAATTTTCCTTCAAGGGCAGGTTATTGTTCGGGGAAGATTTGGATGAGGTGGTTAAGGATTTGGGGGAAGTCAAGCCTCGGAGATTACTGAAGGATAAGACCAAATCAGCATCCTGATGGTCCTTTATCCAAACTTCGGCCTCTTCATTGTTTAGGAACTGATTCAGGGATTCTCGCTGTTACAGGCCTGGCAAGTCTGGCTATTCTTCTTCCAAGGCAGGCTCCAAATCCCAATCCTTTCATGTTCTTTGCCGTTCAAGAGACAAATACACCTCCTCCAACAAGTTTTCAAACACTGGGTGATCCTTCCATTGACGGATTTTGGGGTCCATTTCAAGGTGCTGCAGGTTGATGGGTAGCTGCGTCTTTTCTCCCGAGAATGGACCCACATAACTTCTGACAAGTGGGTGCTCAACATCATTTCACAGGATTATGTGCTCAATCTCGCCAGTCCCATTCAGGACGTCTTTCTCATCTCTCCTTGCAGATCAACTACCAAGAAGATAGCAGGTGACACTCCAACAACTCCTCCAGCTTCAACTGATCTGTCTGGTTCTTCCATTGGAAAGGAAGTTTGGATGTTATTCCATCTATTTTGTGATTCCCAAGAAGGTCTGCTCCTTTTATCCTATCTTGGACTTTCAGGGTATAAACTGCTCTCTTCAAGTACCTCACTTCTGGATGGAAAACCTAAGGTCGGTCATTAAAGCGGTCTGACCGGGCGAGTACCTGGCATCTCTGGATCTTGCAGAGGCATTCCAATCCATGAGGACTATCGGTGTATTCTGCGATTTGCTGTCCTAGGTCAGTATTACCAGTTCTGCACTCTTCCTTTTGGCTTTGCCATGGCTCCCCATACCTTTTCCAAAGTTATGGTGGTTGTTGCCCCTTCTCTGCAGCGCCAAGAAATTATAGTGCACTCCTGTCTGGACAATTGGTTAATCAGAGTCAAGTCATATGAGGCGGCCAGCTCGTTGGTATTTCGCATTGTCCAGTTTTTGTAATATCTCAGTTGGGTGATCAATCATGCCAAAAGTTGTCTACATCCCACACAATCTCTCAAATTCATGGGAGCATGATTTGACATGGCAGCACATTGATTTTTCCTGATGCAGGAATGCTGCAGAAAACTTTGTGTTCAGTTCCAAAGATTTCAACTCTTGGCAGCGCCCAGAGCATGGGATTATCTATAGGTTCTTGGAACCATGGCAGCCATTCTGGATGCAGTTCCTTGGGATGAAGCTCACATGCATCTGCTTCAGCGCGCCCTCCTCTTGCATTGGTTCCCTTGTTCTCAGGATGATTACTAAATCCATGCTCCACTTCCTCCAGTTGCCCTTTGCAGCCTTCAGTGGTGGCTCGCTCTCAGTACCACCTCTTGTGAGGGATGCCTTTAGTGATATCTCATTGGACTCTTCTGACCTTGGATGCCAGTTTGACAGACTGTGGAGCATACTGCCTGGGTCACACAGTGCAGGGAACGTGGTCCTGAAGCAAAGCCTCCTGGCTGATTAATTGTCTTGAGGCACGGGCAGTGCGTCTCATCCTACATCGCTTCCAGCCAGTTCTCTAAGACCAGGCAGTCTGAATTCAATCAGAGAATGCCATGAAGGTGTCTTATCTCAATAGCCAAGGGGTCACCAAGTGTCTGGGAGTAGCACAGGTAATGGCTGTCCTCTTTCTGTGGGCAGAGCACCATTTCCGAGTGCTTTCAGCTCAGCACATTGGAGAATGTTCAAGCAGACTTTTTCAGTTGTCATGTATTGGACCTCGATGTGGGCACAGGCTGCTTCTTGGGCAGAATGATCCCGAGTGGATCCTCTAGATATTTGCAGGTTTGTCATTTGGTCCCAGTGAATGGGAGCTCGCGTCTTGGACGTTTGAGTTTATTGTTCACCGATGGGGTTGCCCAACTCTGGATCTCATGACCACCATCTCCAACTCCAAGGCGACAGCCTTTTTCAGTCATCGGAAGGACCCACAATCTCAAGGTCTCGATGCCGTAGTCCATCTTTGGCTTCTGTCTCAGCTTCTCTGTGTTTTCTCACTGTGGCCATTGATTAGCCAGGTACTCCATAGAATAGAACCACACTCCAGCTGGATAATTTTCATAGCTCCGGATTAGCCATGGTATGCCGAACTGGTTTGCCTCAAGATAGCAGAACCATTATGACTTGGATTGAGGCAGGGCCTTCTTCGTCAGGGTTCCATCATCATGGACGATCCAGCTCCTTACTTGCTTACGACTTGACTCTTGAGTGGCGCCGCTTGACTCGTAAAGGTGGTTTGCCTTTTGGTTGTGGCTACCTTATTGTACCATCGGAAATGTGTATTTTATTGTTCATTGTAAACCGCACTGATGCTGAATAGCGCGGCATAAAATAGACACTAATAATAATAATAATAATAATAATTGCAGGTGTGCTGTCTTTCCACTTCTTGCACATATGCCTGTGTCTGGTGCTTCTTCTCTTCTTGGTGTTCCCAGAGATAGTTGTCACCCTGAAAGGTGCATGTTCCAGATGTGTTTTCCTTCAGGTTGGATGGATTTGAGAAGGGTCTTTCCCTCAATTTCTTGAAAATGCAGGTGGTTGCTTTAACTTGTTTCAGAGGTCCGCTGGGTGGGTGTTCTCTAGCTTCTCATGCTGATGTCACCAGATTTTGGCATGGAATCCGTGCCCTCTGGCCTCCTCTTCATCCGGTCTTGCAAGCTTGGGATCTTTCGTTAGTACTCTGTGCTCTTGCAAGCACTCCTTTTGAGCCCTTGCATAGGGCCACGTTTAAAAGATTTAACGCTCAAGACTGTTTTCCTGGTGGCTATTACTTCGGCTTGCCGTGTTTGAGCGCCAAGCCTTTCTTGCAGAGATACATTTTTGTCTTTTCCTCCAGAAGGGGTCACGTTGTGAACAGTTCTTCCTTATCGAAAGTATTCTCCTCTTTCCACATGAATCAAACTGTGCCGCTTCTTTCCTTTTCGATAGGTCATTCTGCCAAGCGTGAAGTCTGGCTTTATTTGCTTGATGTTGGTAGGGCCTTATGCCTCTATCTTAAGGTTACCAATGCCTTTCGGCTTACTGATCATCTTTTTGTTCTAACCTGTGGTTCTCATAAAGGGAAGGCCGCTTCTAAAGCAACTATTTCTTGCTGGATTAAACAGGCTATTGAGTCGGCTTATATTCTGTGGAATAAGCCGGTTCCTGCGGGGCTTCAAACCCACTCGATATGGGCTCAGGCTGCTTATTGGGCAGAACAATCCCGAGTTGATCCTCTAGATATTTGCAGGTTTGTCATTTGGTCCTCTCTGTCTGTTTGCCCGGCACCATCACTTGGATCTCCAAGCCAGGGAAGTAGCTTGCTTTGGTGCCACTGTTGTGGAAGTGGCTGTCTCTTCCTGCCCATGGGTGGAATAGCTTGGGTTCTTCCTATTTAGTCTGGACTGGTCTAGCAGGATGTAGTGGAAGGAGAAGTTTTTCTTACCATTAATTTCCTTTCCTGGAATCCAGTTGGACTAATCCAGAACCCACCCGTCTGCCTTGTCATTAGCCTAGTCGCTTGTATCTCAGTCGTGTAGCTTCTGGCTATTCTCTATTGTAATATACTGTGCTTCTGTATATAGTTATCGTTTCTGTTTCTTCATTGATTTTTGGCTGGTTAAGCCTTCTTATTAGGCTGTTGTGTTTTCTAAGTCCTCGTGCTTTGACATTTGAATACTGAAGCTGATCCCTAGTGGTCCGGTGTTATGTACCTGTGGTGATGTCACAAAGCTTCAGAACTTTTTCTCTGTCTCAAGCATCTGCTGACAGGGGCACATAACCCACTGATCTGTACTGTTCTAGCAGGATTCCAGGAAAGGAAATTAGCGGTAAGTAAAAGTTCTCCTACTACATGGCCAACACAAACACATACCCAGCATACCAGCCCATTCTCCTTATAGTTCCCCACATGTTCTGAACACATACACATCAATCTCTACATCTCCTGACACACTCGCATTCATTCCCACATACCCTGTCATACCCTCACCCACCCCGCCAACACACTCGCCTCTGATACAGCCTCATCCACCCTACCCCAGCCCATCTCATCTCACCTCACCCTACACACTCTCACAAACCTTTACATCAGTCACTCCTGTCATGCCCATATCCATGCCTAGGGCCAGCCTGTCCACTAGGTGGGCTAGGTGACTGCCTAGGGTGGCAGAATTCTGTGTGCACTGCACTACCCTTCCCCCCACCATCCTGAACCACTCTGCGCTGCTGCTGATTCCTGAAGTTATATTGGAGGGGAATCAGAAGTGGAAGACCATGTGTGCCAAAGCACATGGCTTGCTGCCGAGCCAAGCCACACCCCCCTCAACCCCACTGCCAAAATCGGTGGCAGTGGGGGGTGGTAGCATGGCTTCGGGGGTGGGGGCAGCATGGCCAGGGCTTCTGCCTAGGGCAGCAGAAACCCTTGGGCTGGCCCTGCCCATGTGCACACCCTCTTCCAACCCACACATCCACAGCTACACACTCCTGACACACAAACCTAAGCCCATACATCACACACCCTCATGATATCCCACACACATTCCCACAGAAAAAACATCTAAACTCTCCCCTTGGGGATTAAAATACATATCATGCAACTGATGCACATACACATCAAATACACCACTAATCACTACTTATAGATGACACCCACAGTTCTTACTAATTATGCATCCTCTGCTGTTCATTGAGGCACACTATACCATGGCGGTTTCAAACAAGACTACTACTACTGAACATTTGTATAGCGCTACAAGATATATGCAGCGCTGCATAGATACATGCTGCATAGAGCTTCCAATCTATTCAAGATAGACATCACAGTAGCTATAAACATGGGATACAGCTAGGGAGAATGGTAAGGAAACACAAAGGAGATCAGATGAATCAAGATCCGAAAGTGGCAGTGAAGAGGTGAGTTTTTGGCCTGGATTTGAAAAGAGTCAGAGAAGGTGCCTGATGTACAGACCCAGGTAGTTTGTTCCAGGCATAAGGAGCAGCAAAGTGAAAGGAGCGAAGTCTGGAGTTAGCAATAGAAGAGAAGGGCACAGATAAAAGCCATTAGCCAGAAGAGCGGCGTTCCCGAGGAGGGGGTGTAAGGAGAGATAAGAGAAGAAAGGTAATGGGGGGGAGGGCTGCAGAGTAAATGCACTTATAGGTCAGCAGGAGAAGTTTGAACTGGATGCAGAAATGGATAGGGAGCCAATGAAGTGACTTGAGAAGAGAGGTAATATGAGCATGACGAGGCTGGTGGAAGATTAGCCACGCAGCAGAGTGTTGAACAGATTGAAGGGGAGAGAGATGACTCAGAGGGAGACCATCAAGGAGTAGGTTAGAATAGTCTAGATGGGAGGTGATTAAGGAGGGATAAGCGTCTTAGTAGTGTGTTCAGAAAGGAATGGGCAAATTTTGTTGATGTTGTACAGAAAGAAATGACAGGTTTTAGCTATCATTTTAATGTGTGTGGAGGAGGAGAGAGAGGACTCAAAGACGACCCCAAGGATGCGAGCTGAGGAGACAGGGAGGAGTAGAGCGTTATCCACAGAGACTGAGAAAGGAGGAAGGGGGAGAGGAGGGTTTAGGAGGAAAATAAGAAGCTCGGTTTTGGCCATGTTTAATATCAAGCAGTGGTGAGACATCCAAGCAACAGTGTCAATAAGGCAGACAAAGATCCGGGCCTGGATTGCCAGAGAGATTTCAAGTGTAGAGAGGTAGATCTGGGAGTCATCAGCGTAAAGATGGTACTGAAAGTCATGGGAATAGATGAGTGCACCAAGGGACTGGGTATAGAGAGAGAAAAGGAGTGGACCCAAGACAAATCCTTGGGGTACACCAACTGAGAGCAGGATAGCAGTAGAGGAAGACTCACCAGAACTAACACTGAAAGCTTACTTTAGTCTACCCCTGAGTCCATGGTGACTCCACGCTCCAGGGCCAAGGGTCTCGATCTCGCTCCTGTTCCTTGGGGAGGCGAGGTCTTCGCAGGTGCGGGCCTCTGGCTCCGGCCATGCCTCAGTCTCAAAGCACTGAAGACCAGAGCCAATGACGTCCCTGGAGCCATCAGCCTTGAGTCTTCCTCGTATTACTCGGTTGGGAGTCCGACGTCAAGACATCCCTGGAGACCCGGACCCACCAAGATCGTCCCTCGGATCTGTCTCCACCGGCAGCTAGGCACCAATCCCCAACTGAGGACACCTTGTTCCTTGAGTTCATTCAGGACATGGTGCGGGCCCTCTCCCTCTTCATGGAGTTGGATGAGGACCCCCCATATGGAGGATCTTGATATCCTTCAGTATGAGGCACCACCTAAGAGACCCTGACGATCCTGGTTCCGTCTATCCTCAACTGGCTTTTTCTCCAGATGTGGGAAGTCCCGACTTTGGTGCCGATTGTTAGCCACCGCCTGGACACCTGTACAAGGTCCAGTATGGCCAGGGCTGCTGGAAGGCCCAACTCCCTCACTCTCCCATGGTGGAAGAGTCGGCCATGCACCGGCAGTAAAGCCCAAAGACACACTCATCGGTGCCCCTGGGCAAGGAGTTCTGCACCCATGACACCCTCTGGTGTAAATGCTGTCAGGACTCAATGCTAGCATGCCACATTCAAACTTACCAACTTTACATCGGCATGTTCCTCTGAGACATAACAAAGGAACTCGGTGGCTTCACGGCTGGCCTCGACGGAGGCCACCTCCGGCACTTCCAGACATTTATGAAGTCCATCAGAGAGTGCTCCAAGTTCTTATCTCGAGCTGCCTGCGATAGCTTCAAGTCCAGCACAAGGGTGGCGGCTGCTTGCATTGGCATCAGATGCCAAGCTTGGCTCCAAACATCTGATCTCAAGCAGTGGGTGCAGGAGAAGCTCCTTGACATCCCATGCCTCGGGGAGTAGCTCCTCGGCAAGCCCATGGAGGACAAGGCCGCAGATCAAGACAGAGTACGTAACTTGGACTAGACTCTCAATGAAGACTCTACCCTTCCAAGGAAGAAGCCTCCAGGAAAGAAGCCTCCTTTCCATAGGAAGTGTCAACCCTATCGAGGCTATCCTCCATACCCAGCCATTCCGGCTACTCTACAGGGCCACCAGGGCAAAGGATGGGCCCAAGGGCCCCAAGCCCCAGCCTCCAGCCCCAGCCCAGCCTGAGTCGGGGTTTTGATGCCCCCAGCATAGCCTCTCCCCCTCTGGAGGATCAGCTGCCAATGGGGGGTGGGGGGGGGCCTTTGGTTCATTTTGCCCACAGGTGGGCTTCCATTACCACCGACATATGAGCACTTCAGGTGGTCAGTGAGGGTTACCCCCTCCACCTGGACCAGCTGTCTCCACCCTTTTTTCCTGGGGAGCCCCCTTGGTCTCCCTTGCACCAGGCTTTGCTAATACAAGAACTGGTAGGCCTTCTCAGGGACAGGGTGGTGGAACCCGTACCACACCACCTGAAAGGAAAGGGGTTTTACGCCAGGCACTTTCTGGTCCCAAAAAGAACAGGAGGACTAAGAGCCATCTTGGAAATGAGAAACCTGAACAAATTCCTGGTGCGGGAAAAGTTCAAGATGCTCTCCCTTGGAACATTGCTGCCCTACCTCCGGCAGGGAGATTGGCTATGCTCCTTGGCCTGAAGGATGCTTATACCCACATCCCAGTCACAGGCAGTACCTAAGATTCATGGTCAGGGGTGACTATTACCAGTACAGGGTGTTACCCTTCGGCCTCGCCTCCACACCAAGGGTCTTCACCAAATGCCTAGCAGTGGTGGCTGCCTATCTCAGTCTCCAAGGGGCCTTCATATTCCCTTATGTGGATGGCAGGCTAATAAAAGGAGACACAGCCTCAGAGGTGCTGCAGGCAACAGGCCGCACCATCAAGGTCCTGCAACATTTGGGATTCGTGATAAATCACTCAAAATCCTATCTCACCCCAACTCAGGACTTGGAGTTCATAGGGGCTTGCCTGGACAGCCTCCAGGATGTGGCTTTCCTTCCCCTGGACAGGGCAGATCGCCTCATAGCCCTAGCAGCTGAGGAACAGCACCACCACATGGTCTCAGCACAGTCCATGCTTCATCTTCTTGGGCACATGACCTCTATGGTACATGTGGTGCCCAACACCTGCCTCCATATGCGGGCAGCTCAATGGTGTCTCTGCTCTCAGTGGACTCAGGCCACGGGCAGGCTCCAGGACAGGGTCTCAATGTCCCATCAGCACGAGTCCCTCAGTTGGTGGCAGGATCCGCAAAACCTGTGGAAGGGCATGCCCTTCCAACTCTCAAGCCCCCAGAGGGTCCTCACGATGGATGCTTCCCTGCTGCACTGGAGCACCCATTGCGAGTAATTGCGCACCCAGGGCACCTTCGAAGAGAGCCAGCAGCAGATCAACCTGCTGGAACTTAAGGCCGTCTTCCCTGTGCTCAAGGCCTTCCAGCTCTGTCTGCAACATCAGTCAGTGCTCATCCAGACGGACAATCGGGTCATGATGTTCTAACTGAACAAACAAAGCAGCACAAGCTCCTACCTCCTCTGCCAGGAGGCAGTAGCTCTCTGCTCGCACGCAACCAGGCAGGGTATGCTCCTCAGGACGGTATACTTCCCGGGCCAGGACAACACCCTGGCAGACAGGCTGAGCAGGGTCCTCTGGTCACATGAGTGGCGCCTGGACCCAGGGCAGCACAGTGGCTCTTCCGGTTGTGGGGCACCCTGGGCCTTGACCTCTTTGCCAGCCCAGCCAATGCTCTGCTTCTGCTACCCACAGCAACACCCGGCCTGGATAGCAGCAGATACTTTCCTCACCTCATGGTTGGGAGGCCTGTTGTATGCTTTCCCTCCTACACCACTGATAGCGCGGACCCTCTTCAAGTCTAGTGGGACAAGGCCTCAATGATTCTAGTGGCTCCAAGGTGGCCTAAGCAGCCTTGGGTTCCCTCTACTGCTCCATCTCTCGACGGAGTCCCCGCTCTCTCTCAGAAACTGACCGGGACTTTTGAGCCAGGAAGAGGGCTTGATCTTCCACACCATCCTGGGATCATTGTCACTCACAGCATGGCTGCTGGTCGCTTTAGCACCCCTAAACCTCCCCAAGGAGGTGAAGGAGGTCCTCCTGGTCTCTCGCAAGGACTCCACAAGATGGGCCTATGCCTTTAAGTGGCACAGGTTCTCCTTCTGGTGCACTGAGCTATAAGTGAACCCCTTCTCCTGCCCGGTGCCCATGGTGCTGCAGTACTTGTTCCACCTTTCACAGTTCGGATTTAAGTCCAATTCCTTTGGAGTGCATCTGAGCGCACTCTCTGCATACCATCACACCATAAGCCCCTCATTACCTGATTCATGCAGGGTTTACTGCTCTCGAAGCTGCCCATCTGCCCGCCCCCAGCAGAATGTGATCTCAACGTGTTCCTGGCGCAGCTTACAAAGTCATCCTTCAAACTCTTGGCTACCTCCCACCTCCGATACTTGTCCTGGAAGATGACCTTCCTGATGGCATTCACCTCTGCATGCAGAGTCAGCGAGCCCTTGGCCCTGGTGGCCGAGCCACCTTACACTAAGTTCTATAAGAATAGGGTTGTGCTCTGCACTCTCCTGAAGTTTCTTCTGAAGGTGGTGTTTGACTTCTACCTCAGTCAGGAGATAGTATTCCCAACCTTCTTTCCACAGCCCCCACACCGACAAGGCATCGGCCATTCTCCATACTCTGGACTGCAAAAGAGCCCTGTCCTTCTATCTACAGCGTACTCAGGGCTACTGCAAAGCCTCAGAACCTTTTGTCTCATATGACCCCAGTCATCTGGGGGAGGCTGTCACCAAGCAGACCCTGTACATTTGGGTGGCGGACTGCATCAACTTTGCCAACAGCCAGGCTGGGCTGCTGCTGGAGCGCTGGATCACGGTTTATAATGTCAGGGTTATGGCAACTTCAGTTGTGAACCTTCATTCTGTTTCAATGGCAAACATCTGCGGGGCCGCCACCTAGTCCTCGATCCACACTTTTGCAACTCACTACTTCCTGGAGAGGGAGTCCCCGAGTCTGTTCATGGTTTAGGCAACTCCTGTCCCCTGACCCTTCCTGCTCAGGCTACTGGAGCCATTGTTCTCCCTGGACACAAGGGTCCTCAGAGTCTGTCCTCAGATTCATTGCGGCTGCTCACAGCTCAGCTGTGTTTTGCCTTTTCTACAGAAGCTGTAAAGATGTCTTACACATTGGAACATGGAACGTACGAAGCATGAACCAAGGGAAGTTGGAGGTGGTCAAGAATGAAATGGAACGTGTACAACTTGATCTGTTGGGTGTCAGCGAACTGAAATGGACTGGCATGGGGCACTTTGCATCAGATGATCACATGGTCTACTATGCTGGAAATGAAAGACAAAGAAGAAATGGTGTTGCATTTATAATAAAGAAGAAACTTGCAAGAACTGTAATGAAATACAATGCAGTCAGCGAACGCTTAATCTCTATTCGTCTACGAGGATTGCCTATCAACACAACTATAATTCAAGTATATGCCCCAACAACAGCTGCAGAAGAGAATGAAATTGAAGAGTTCTATGAACAAGTACAAGCTGAAATTGACAGAACATGCAAACAGGATATCCTGATAGTCATGGGTGACTGGAACGCAAAGGTTGGCAACAAAGAAGAAGGCAAAGTAGTTGGAAAATATGGACTTGGCAAGAGAAATAAAGCTGGAGAAAGACTGATAGAATTCTGCAAGACCAATGATCTATTCATCTCAAACACCTTCTTCCATCAACACAAGCGGCGACTGTACACATGGACTTCACCCAATGGATTGTATAAAAATCAAATTGACTACATCTGTGGAAGTCAACGATGGAAAAGCTCTGTAACATCAACAAAGACAAAACCTGGAGCTGACTGTGGTACAGATCATCAACTACTAGTATGCAAACTCAAGCTAAAGTTGAAAAAGAGCAAACCACTCAAGAATGCAGCAAAATATGACCTTTAGAATATACCACTGGAATTTAAAGACTGCCTGCAAAATCGATTTGCTGCTTTAGATACAAATGACAGAGCTCCTGAAGAGTTATGGAATGACATCAAGAAGGTTGTGTTGGAAGAAAGCGAGAAGTCTCTACAAAAGGTGAAAAAGCAAAAACGGCCAAAATGGATGACGGAAGAAACTCTGAAAATTGCCCAGAAACGCAGAGAAGCTAAAGCCAGAGGAGAAAGAAAGACAATCGCAGAACTCAACAGAGATCTCCAACGTGCAGCAAGACAGGACAAGGAAGAGTACTACAATGACACTTGCAAGGAAATAGAAGCAGAAACTATTAGAGGAAGAACAAGATCAGCTTTCCTAAAGCTACGAGAGTTAAAGAAAAGGTTCCAGCCTCGAATTGGAATGTTACAAGATGCTCAAGGTTCTGTGTTGAATGATGCTGAGAAGATCAAGAAAAGGTGGAAGGAATATACAGAGTTTTTATATGATAAAGATCAAGTGGACCAACAACCATTTCAACCTGTACCTTATGATCGGGAGCCATTGGTGATGAAAGAAGAAGTTGAAGCAGCATTGAAAGCCTTATCAAAGAACAAAGCACCAGGCATTGATAGCATTCCCATAGAAGTATTGCAGCAATCTGATGCAGCTGTTACCGTACTCACAAGGCTCTGCCAAGAAATATGGAAGACAACATCATGGCCAACTGACTGGAAAAGATCTGTGTTTATACCAATACTAAAGAAAGGTGATCCAATGGACTGTGGAAATTATCGCACAATCGCTCTGATCCCACATGCCAGCAAGATTCTACTGAAGATTATTCAAAAGAGACTACAACCATACCTGGAACAAGAACTACCTGAAGTGCAAGCAGGGTTCAGGAAAGGGCGAGGAACGAGAGACATCATTGCAGATGTGAGATGGATCCTTGAAAAGACTAAAGAATACCAAAAGGATATCTATTTGTGCTTTATCGACTATAGCAAGGCTTTTGACTGTGTAAACCATGAGAAACTCTGGACCCATTAAGAAGCATGGGTATACCAGAACACCTGATCGTTCTCTTGCACAATCTGTACATTGATCAAGAAGCAACAGTTCGAACGGAACAAGGAGAAACAGAATGGTTTAAAATAAGCAAAGGTGTAAGACAAGGCTGCATACTTTCCCCCTACCTGTTTAATTTATATGCCGAACAAATCATCAGAGAAGCAGGATTGTATGAAGACAACAGAGGTGTGAAGATTGGTGGAAGACTCATCAACAACCTTCGCTATGCTGATGATACCACATTACTGGCTGAAAGTGAAGATGATCTGAAACATTTGCTTCTCACAATCAAAGAAAATAGTCTCAAAATGGGCCTGCACCTTAATGTAAAGAAGACAAAGATCATGACAACTGGCATAATCAACAGGTTCATCGTTGAAGGAGAAGAAATTGAAATTGTGAACAACTTTAACCTACTTGGATCAACTATCAATAAAGAAGCAATAAGCAGTCAAGAAATCAGATGACGCATTGCTCTTGGCAGAATGGCTATGAAAGACCTAGATAAGATTCTCAAGAGCAGAGATATCTCTCTCCATACAAAGATTTGACTTGTTCAAGCCATGGTATTTTCAATACATTATAAAGCCCAGATCAAACTAAAAAATTTTTTCAACGTAAACATCTATTTATTTTATATTATTTTATTGTCGGATTCCACCGGCAAGAGATGGGGAGGGGAAAAACTCCCCACTCAGTGACGGTAGAGACCTTTTTTATTGAGTGGGGAGTTTTTCCCCTCCCCATCTCTTGCCGGTGGAATCCGACAATAAAATAATATAAAATAAATAGATGTTTACGTTGAAAAATTTTTTTAGTTTGATCTGGGCTTTATAATGTTTTGACTTTTCATATTGATATTTGCTTGTGTCATCACATTTTCGTGGGTTTTTGATTTTTGATGGTATTTTCAATAACATCATATGGATGTGAAAGCTGGACAGTGAAAAAGACAGATAGGAAGAAAATTGATGCCTTTGAATTATGGTGCCGGCGGCGAATACTGTGTATACCATGGACTGCCCGAAGAACAAACCAGTCGGTACTAGAGGAGATCAAACCTAAGCTTTCTTTAGAAGCTCAGATGACAAGACCTTGACTTTCATACTTTGGACACATCATGCGAAGAGAGAAATCATTAGAGAAAGACATTATGCTTGGCAAGATAGAAGGTAAACGCAAAAGAGGAAGGCCAGCAATGAGATGGATCGATACAATAACAGCAGCTACGGGTACCAGTCTGTCAACAATGAGCCGCCTGACTGAAGACCGAACACAATTTAGGATAGCTATCCAGAGGGTCGCCATGAGTCGACTCCGACTCGACGGCACTTAACAACAACAACACAGGTCCTCTGTAGCCTGTAGCTAGGAAGTCCCATATGTGAGGACTAACTTCCTGCTTGTTCCTGGAGAAAGCATAGTTACTCACCTGCAACAGGTGTTCTCCAGGGATAGCAGGAATCAGTCCTCAACCCTTCCTCCTCCCCTTGGAGTTGCTGTTCATTTTTGGCCATCTTCTTTTATTGGCTCTAGCTATGTCATCTGACTGAGCAAGATGGCACCCTTGAGCGGGAAGAGGACCACACATGCGTGGTGGCATTTCCCAAAGGCGTTCTTTGAAAGCTGGGGAGATGCTTCCATGCAGGGCTCCGTCGGCATCTCCCATATGTGAGGTCTGATTCCTGCTGTCTCTGGAGAACACCTGTTACAGGTGAGTAACTACACTTTACTGAATCCAGAAATTGATATTAGAATAAAATTCATAAGGCATTTTTAACACTACCGCACTACTTTCTTTATTTCTAAGTTTCTACATGCATTTTTTTCCTTGATGGACCAGTTTGAAGGGGCTCATTCAACTAGTAGCAAAATAAAAAAAAATATCTGGATATTTAAACTCTGCGGTCTGGGGTTTTTATTTTTAAGTGCCCTTTTGGAAGGTGCCAGAGATGGGGGCAGGAATGGGGAGGGACTGCTCTTTCCCCTTATACCACTGGACCACCAATGGTAGCTCGGTAAGGACCAGGATCATGGGGGAGGGGCTTGGCTGGCTAGCTGGGATGTTCAATGCTGGAGTTGGGGGAGGGTCTGGACAGCCCCCCGGACAGCCTAATCCTAGGCATTGGTGCTGTCTTGTGGTGGTTAGATTCTAAAGGAGGAGTTTTGAAGGGCCTTTTGTTGGTGCCATGAAATTTCTGATCCACAACACTGACACCATTTGCCGGTCGGTGGGGGGTGAGCCCAAGAAGGACTGTCGGGGGTGCTATGCTGCTGGTGCTGTCATTCAGCAGTGGCTGCACAACAGCACCACCAATGTTTTGAATTGGCGTTATCTGCAGTCACGCTATTGGTGATTGGTACAGCCAGTGCGTGGTAATTGCTCATGCACTGGCTGTCACTGGTCACCATGCCTTCTCCCCGCCTCATTCCCACCTTCACCCTCCTCTGCCACACGGAATGCAGATAGTGTGGAAAACTCCATGCTGTCTGAATTTCACCTGCCTTAGCTGCCAACATGGAGTGATAGCATGGGCTATCTGCCACGTTGACAATGCAGTTTAGTAAACATGCCCCTAAGTGTGACTGAAAATAGGCTCCTGAATTGGTGCCCTAACTTAGGAGCCTAAGTTTAGGAATTACAAGCAGGAAGTAATTCCTCATGTATGGGTGATGTCACCATTGAAGCCCTGTGTGGGAACGCTCACCAGCTTCCATTGGAAGCTTTTGGGAGGCTCCACTGTGCATGCGCGCCTTCCTTCCTGCCTATTGTGGCACCATCTTCTCCAGTCTTCTTTTTTTCGCAGAGCCCCTAGGACGTGTCTTGCACCAAAACAAAAACATTGCTCTCACTTTAGCCCCTTGCATCATTTTTCATTCTTCTTACTATCTGTTGTCTGCTAAGTCGACTTCCAGACAGACTTTCTTTTTTTTTTCTTTTGTTTTTGTCCTTCGTGCTTTTTCCCACCTTTAGCAAAATCGAGGTCTTTGACCTGCCCAATGCAGTTTTCCTGGATAAGACATCCTGGAGTGGCTTCAGAAAGTGCATGAAATGTAGCTGTACCATCTTGGTCACCGACAGGCACCGATAGGCCTGACCACCAGCCCACTTTCTGCAACCTTTGCCTGCAGATGATGAGATGATGATGAGGGGCCTGAAGGACTGGGAAAAGCAGAAAGAGTCCCTCTTTGGGGCATCAAATTCCGTGTCCTTGTCCCCAACATCAGCATTGATACCACTGAGAGGTTCCACCGAGGTGCCTACATCGAGAGGTGACCGGGCGCATTCCGAACTGTTGACATCCAACTGGAATCGAGAAAGGATCTGACATTGATCCTGTCGATGTTGAAGGGGGTCCCCGAGCACCGGGACAAGCCCTGGGTGCATCAACACCACAATTCTTCCCAGCATGACACTGAGAGTGAAGGCTGGGAGCAGTCCTGAAAACTTCCCTGGGGGGAGGAATGGACTCCCAGATGGGAGGAATTGACTTCCATTGCCTCGGAGGGCAGCCGGATGTCTCCTGATGAGCCTGTCATTGTGGAGTCCTTGCCAGAGGTATCACCACCGGTGACTGAAGTCGCAGTTTTGGTCCAGGTCCTCTCGGAGGTGGCGGTACTGGAGGAAAGCTTTAGGGTCTTTGAGACTCACATGGTGGCGGTTCTGGCCTTGTGGCAAAGTGGCCTTTCAATGCCTTAGGCATAGTCACTGCACTCCATCCAGCCCATCAAGGCAGGCACATCAGGTGAGAGATCAGAATCGACGCTGGTTTCCACAGCTATCTCTCTGTCTAGAGTCTCGGGACACCCACTTTCACACTCAAGGCACAACGAGTCCCACTGACGCCTGCCCTCTCCACATGACTAGAGCAGGTGGTAGGAGAAGACCTGACATTACTTTGATTTCCTTTCAGAGCCAGAATCTGAAGGTTTGAAAACCCAAGGGGAATCCATGATATCGGACAGTAGGACTCTAGATCTTCCCTCTGACCCTTCTCCTCCATATGAGCAGCGCAAATCACCCCTGGAGGACACATTCTTCCGGGACTTTGTCAGGGACATGGCCAAAGCCATACCGTTCTCCTTGGAATTGGAGGACAAGCTGGGATTGGAGGAGCTAGAGCCCCTTCAGTACCTCTCGGCCCTATGCATCACATCTTAGAGGTTACTGCCATTGTCTATCCAGCGACCGGCTGGAATTGTATCTTTTCCTCCTCCACTGGGAGTGGGACTGCTGAAGCTTCAGGCCGACAGGGGCACCATGATCCTCATTACCCCATACTGGCCTCGGCAGCCCTAGGTTTCCCCTGCTGCTCCAAATCTTCCGGAGGGAGCCTCTCTGTCTGGGCTCCACCCCAGACCATCTCCCAGGATGGCGGAACTCTGTTGCATCCCAATTCCTCTCTATGCCCTGGATGCTGAGTGGATAGTCCTCTCGGAGATCAATTTACCAGAGAATGTCACAAACATCCTCCTAGCTTCTCACAAGGATTCGACAAGCAGAGCTTATGCATTCAAGTGGTGGAGGTTCACATCCTGGTAGGCAGTCAGGGCACTGGATCCCTTTTCCTGCACAGTGGATCAGTTGCTAGAGTACCTCCTGTACCTCTCAGACTTGGGCCTTAAGTCAAACTCTATCTAAGGACACCTCAGTGTAATTGGGGCCTACCGTCGCAGCTTGGTAGGAAAGCCCATTTCAGTTCAGCCTCTGGTGGCTTGCCTCATGCAGGGCTTGCTCCTCTCAAAGCCTTTTCTCAAGCTACCTGCAGTGGCTTGGGATCTCAATGTGATTCTTGCTCGCTTATGCGGGCTCCTTTTGAGCTGCTTGATTCCTGTCCTCTGAAATTTTTGACCTGGAAGGTTGTGTTTCTGGTAGCTGTCACGTCGGCACACTGCATAAGTGAGCTCCAAGCCTTGGTGGCTCACATGCCATACATACGAGGTGTGACAAAACAGAATTGAGACTGTCCCATATATGTTTTATTACAAAATCTACAGAGAAATTATGCATTACCCCCTTCAATGTAATCCCCCCCAGAGTTAATGCATTTCTGCATTCGCTTCTGCCACGTACGGAAGCACTCGGTAAAGTCCTCCTCCTTGAGGTCCCTCAGCTCCCTCGTCACAGTGGCCTTGATCTCTTCTACAGAGGCAAAATGAGTTCCTTTGAGCACAGTCTTCAGCCTGGGGAAGAGCCAGAAGTCGCATGGGTCGAGAGCTGTGATCTGTCTGTTGGCCAAGAACTGCCTTACACTGAGCGCAGTGTGTGCAGGCGTGTTGTCGTGGTGGAACAGCCACAACTTGTCTACCACCTCCACTGGGAGACTATTCCATGGATCCACTACTCTTTCTGTAAAGAAATATTTCCGCATATCACTCCTGAATCTATCTCCCTTCACCCTCATCCCATGTCCTCTCGTAGCAGAACTTGCTTTCAATTGAAAGAGGCTCTCTCCCTGAACATTTATGCCAAATACCTCCGTGGCATAAATGTTCAGGGAGAGAGCCTCTTTCAGTTGAAAGCAAGTTCTGCTACGAGGGGACATGGGATGAGGGTGAAGGGAGATAGATTCAGGAGTGATATGCGGAAATATTTATTTACAGAAAGAGTAGTAGATCCATGGAATAGTCTCCCAGTGGAGGTGGTAGAGATGAGGACAGTAACTGAATTCAAAAAAGCATGGGACCAACACAGAGGGTCTCTAAAGGTAAAAAGGGGACTGTTGTAGTTGTTGTTATGGAAGGACAGACTAGATAAGCCATGTGGTCTTTTTCTGTCGTCATGTTTCTATGTTTCTATGTCTGTCTACAGAGCCCACCTGCTGCGCCGAAACCGGTCATGGAGGCGATTGAGGACCTCCTGGTAGAAGTGCTGGTTGACTGTCTGACTCTCAGGCACAAACTCATGATGGACCACTCCCTTCTGGTCGAAGAATGCGATCAGCATGACCTTGATCCTTAATTTGGACATGCGCACCTTCTTGGGTCTGGGTGACAGAGCCTGCAGTGGAAGACTCTACTATCTCTTGCTTTCAAGGACATACTGGAAGATCCAAGTCTCGTCTCCTGTGATGACTCGGCCAACGAACTCTGGATCTTCTCCGATCTTCTCTAGCAAGTCTCGATAAACATTGACCTGGTGCTCCTTCTGGTCATCCGATAAAAGCTTGGGCACCACCTTGGCACACACCTTCCACATCCTCAGCTCCTGCACCAAGATGGTCTGCACTGACTCCCTTTTCAAACTGAGCTCCTCAGCTATCATCCGCACCATCAACTGTGAACCAGCTGGTTCACTCTGTCAATGTTCTTAGCTGTCTTTGTCGTGGAAGGCTGTCCTGACTTGGGGTCATCCTCCATCTCCTCGTGGCCAGTCTTGAAGCGTTTGTGCCACTCAAAGACTTGCGACCTTGACATTGCATCTTTTCCATAAGCCTTTTGGAGAAGTTGGAGACATTCAGTTGGGCCCTTCTCCGACTTAACCAGAAATTTCAAGTTGATTCTTTGCTCCATATTTCTGCCACCTTCAGTTGCGTGACAAAGCGATGGAGTGGTATGCTACAAAAAAACCTGACAAAGAAAAACAGAGTGAGAGAGATGAAAAATAATATAGCAGAATAGTGGCAAGATGTTGCACAACACAGTGACATAAGTGGTTAGCCAATTGGCATTGAGTCATGGGCATGGCTGCCACAGTCTCGTTTCTTTTTTGTCACATCTCGTACATACCAAATTAGGGTGGTCTTACAAACGCATCTGCATTTTCTGCCGAAGGTGGTCTTTGCATTCCACCTCAATCAGTGGATTGTTCTGCCAGCATTCTTCTGAGGCCGCATGCCAACCGGGGTGAGATGGCGTTGCACACATTGGGCTGCAAGCGGTCCTTGGCCTTCTACCTCAAGCATATGAAGGCTGCTCAGAGGTCCACCAGGCTGTCTCCTTTGATCCCAAGTAAGCTGGGTGCTGCTATCTCTAAACGCACACAATCCCTGTGGGTAGTCGACTGCATTTCTCTGGCATATTCCTAGCCAGTCCTGAACCTTGCCTGTCATGTCACAGCTCATAATGTCCAAGGCATGGTTATGTCAGTCACTAACTTGCACACAGTCTCACGTAAGAGATCTGCAAGGTTTCTTTGTGATATTTGGTCCACACATTCACAGCTCATTATTGTTTGGATGGGGATTCCTGATGAAACCGCAACTTTGGCCAGGCTGTGCTCTGGCATCTCTTTGGGTCTTAGGTCCAACTCATGCCCATCAACCCTTCTGTCCACCCAGGCTACAAAAAAAAAAAGAGAGACTTAAATGTTGATGTATGCTGAGCATGCTGAATCTGAGTCCCGAGAGGGACTACTGATACTGTTCTTCCTGTTCTCCAGTTTGGTTGCCCCTGTTAGGCTGATGACTTCCTCTGTTTTTGGTAGGCTGTTGCTTGGGAGTCCCATATGTGAAGACTTACATTTTGCTTGTCCACGGAGAACGTGTAATTATTCATTTATAGCAGGTGTTCTCCATGGACAGCAGGAATAAGTCCTTACAACCCTCCCACTTTTCTGATGAGTTGTTTTTGGCTATTGTTATATTAGACTGGAGAAGATGGCGCCACAGCACTCAGGCAGGTGCGCATGCATGGTGGAGCCTCCGAAAAGCTTTCAGTGGAAGCTCTGTGTTCCCGCGCAGGGCTCCATCTGTGACATCACCCATACGTGAGGTCTTATTCCTGCTGTCCATGAAGAACACCTGGTACAGGTGAGTAACTACACTTTATTTGAATTTCAGGCCTTCAATATTTAGCATTGGTATCTAAATGGTGGCTTCCATTGAATATCTGCATAGAGCAGCGAGTGACCGTATTATCTGGATAGCTGCGATATTCAGGGTCAGCATTATCAATAGGCAAACTAGGCTGCTGCCCAAAGCTCTGGCCTTCTGAGGGTGTCCACTGCCATCCCTCTCTGTGGCCAACAGCAGTGGCAATGGCAAGGGAACCACCATGTAGCACTTAACTAAGGCTCTGGCACTGTGTTGCAGTTCCATCCTAGCTATTATCATTTTTTTCTGCCCCCTTCCAATGCAGACCTCAAACCAGCCCTCAGCACCTTTAGATGCTAGGTTTATCTCCAGGAACAAGCAGGAATGAGTCTTCACATATAGGGTACATCGGTACCGACGGAGCCTGCACGGGAATGCTCCCCAGCATCCAATCAGAAAGCTTTTGGGAGCATCCCTCGTGCCTGCGCACTGCCTTCCCGCCTTTTCCACTGCCTCTCCTCAGTTTTCGTTTTTCCGCGGAGCCGGCAGGACGTCCTCCTGTCACCGCAGAAACTTTTTTCTTTAAATTCTTTATTTCTTGTTTTCTTGTGGTCGCGGCTGTTTTCCCGCCGCCACCGGTACCACCGGTGGGTTTTTTCTTTTCTTTTTCTTAAACTCAGAGAGATTTTCCCTCTGTTTTTGTCTAAACTTTTAGGCCTACAAGGCCTCTCCATCATGGATCCTTCTTCTCCTAAGAAGTGCCTTCACTGTGGAAACACAGTTTTCTTTTTAGACTCCAATGCCTGGTGTCTAACCTGTTTGGGTCCTGACCCTTTTTCCCCTGAACAATCAGGCTGCAATACTGTGAGAAGACCTTCCCTCTTTCGAGTTTCCCTCGATACCGTTTTCCCTCCTGGAGTGAGGGCACCGGCCTTTTCTTCTCTACAGGATCAGGTAACCCACAAACAGTCTGTTAAGACTAGCCAATCCTTGAGTGGTAGGTCTCATGCCAAGCATGATGACGGCTTCGGCCTTGCCCTCAAGACCCCATTGGCATTAAAACCCCGGCGGGAGTCTTCGGGCTCCAAAGCATTTCAGGGGTTTCAGGTTGTTCCTGGAACTCACCCCTCACAGAACATACCTGAGCCATGCTCGGTGGTGGCATCCGCTTCGAGCGGTACCGATACCCCGGCATCGGCATCAGCACCGGTGTTGAGTGTTCCACTCTTCACCAGGGATCGTCATCTGGCGTCCTTGGTACCTTCGGGACCGATCGATACGTTCCAGATTGACTTTCCTGTATCTACGCCATGCTCGGGGATGGCACCCGCTTCGAGCGGTACCGATACCCCGGCATCGGCACCGGTGTGGAGTGTTCCACTCTTCACCAGGGGTCGTCATCTGGAGTCCTCGGTACCTTAGGGACCGATCGATACGACCCAGATTGACTTTCCTGTATCGGCATCGCCGATACCACCACCGACGTCGGTACCCTCTAGACATGCATCGATAGACTCGCTCCTTTCGATGCCGAGTCTGGGATTGATATCTAGTCTAGATGACTGGGTACCGACGCGTCTCAGAACCGACCCTTATCGTTTCCGGATACGCAGTACCGAGGATATTCACCAAGCATCTCTGGTTGCTTCGGTACCGCTTGAGCAGCCTCCGATGACTGCTTCGATGACATTACCGTCTCCGATTCAGCCTCAGCTACCGGTATCGGTATCGATGTCGATTCCTGCAGTTACATCGGTACCATCGATCCTTTCTATGCCTAGTTTGGAATCGATACCTGGCATGGACGATGCAGTACTGACTGCCTCAAATCGTGACTGCCAGTACCACTATCCATCTAGTGGGGTTCTTTTTCCGCACCAGACCAGTACATCCTCTGGTGCTCAGGCTGCTCCTTCAACCTTAACCTACTCAGGGATAGTTCTCATTGGAGATCCTTCTTTTCAGAAATTTCTCCTTGACATGGCAACCTTTCTTGCTATTCCTATCCCTGGCTGTGATCTTACTCGAGGCTCTCCTGCAGAAAAGGAAAATATAATGCTTCCTTTACATCATTCTTTGCAGGATCTTCTTCTGAGAATATGGGAATCACCTTTAAGGGTTCCCTCACCTTCTACAGCAACTAATGTTCTGTATCAGGTGCCCCCCTCTCCAGGGTTTCAAAAAACTCAACTTCCCCATCATTCCATTGTAGTGGAATCAGCAATGAGGAAGGTAAAAAGCAAGAAGAAGCATTCTTCTTATCCGCCAGGTCGTGCATCTAGAGCACTTGATGCCTTTGGACGTCAAACCTTCCAAACATCTATGCTGGCATCAAGGATTATCTCTTATATATTTTATATGAGTCTAACACTCCAGGATGTCACAAAGGAATTATCTCTTTTGACTCCTTCTTTTTTATCAGAACCTAAGGCTGCAGACTATTCCTTGCTTCTTAGTCATAGCCGGAATATCTCTTGGTTTCTTTCTAGTGCTTCTCTAGACTCTTTTGAGTCTATTAGCAGATCCTCTGCTATTGCCATTGGAGCACGTCGTAGAGCCTGGCTCCAAGCTTCAGACTTGAGCAGATGGGCACAACACACACTGGGTAATTCTCCTTGTACTGGAGAAAATCTCTTCAATAAGGAGGCTTTACGTCAGGTTGCTCATTGCTCCACTGACTTCCCTGGTTCTGGAGACCATTCTAAGCCTTCTTCTTCCCTAGGAGGTAGGAAATGTCCTACCAAATCTTCTTTCCCTAAGAAAAGAAGGTTTCACTCTTCTGTCCATCATCCAGATGTACCCAAGCAAGGGACACCTCGTCCTGGTCTGAAGAATCCAAACTCTAGCCAGTCTGAGCATACCCAGTAACCATAGGTTCCTGAAGGTTGCAATTTACAGTTAACTTCTTCTTAGCAGAAGTTTGTTCACTGTTTTTTCTTAAAGCTCTACACTTGGTTTTCCTTCTTCAGTATGCTAAGCTGTCAGGATATTCTTGTTCATGGGTTACAGACTTCTCCTCTTCTTACTAACAAGAAGGGAAGTTACAACTGTCCCATGATAGTTTCTGTCCCAACATGAACATTTTTTCCTTCAGCTGACTCACCATATGGTAAGTCACCCTTCAATTACCTGTTCTCTCTACCCTCTCATCCAGGTTTTCCCCTGAATGAGTGGTACCATACTGAACAGCTTCTCTAGCCTTTCATTCCAGTGTAGACTTTTTTGTTTCCTTGAATAAATTCTCTGGACAGCTCATCAGACAGGGACAGGAATATTTCCTCTCCCTTTGTCTGTTTCTCTCTGTTTTGCACAGGAAGATTCTCTCTGCTGTCTCTTTCAGCTGCTGTGCATGCAGGAGTTCCAGTGATTGCACTACTGGTACTTTTCCACAAGTTTCCATTCTATCTTCCACGATTTTTGTCTAGCCTTAGTAGTGATTCCGATATAGTCCTCATCTATCTTGGATAATCCTACTCACTTCAGGCTTCTCACATTATCTTCTTTCTAGCCATCTCCTTTTCCTGGGATGTGGCAACACACCTGACTTACAGTCAGTTTTATCTCCTAATTCTCCTGCATAATGCTCTCTGCAATCTCAGAGAAGTTTTTTACTATGGGCCCTTGCTACAGAGCATTGAACTTTATCTCTGATGGCTATTCTATATAGTAGAAAAAGCTTATCAATCATTTTCCATGACTGTGAGGGTTCTCCACACCCTCTTGTCTCCTGTTATAATACAGAATATAAGCTTTTTCTGCGTGAATATCCAAGGAGTTCCCAATCCTGCAGGAATATGCTCTTTTTTCCTTACAGCTTGGCCTCATGCTATCCTACTCCTCATGGACAGCACATATTCTGCTAGTAACGCTTGATACCCCTGTGTCCCTCCAGTGTGTCATCCTGGCATCTTCTTCTATGCGTTTCTGTCCATTTACCATGTCAGAGTTCTAAAGGACTCCCAACTTGCTCTTTACAGACTGATATTATCCTCTGTTTTTTCACGCAACCATCCTGGTTATTTCACTGGATTGCATTCCTGCACCATCTTAGCCCACAGAAATAGATTCTCTATACATCTTTCAAGTGGGTTCCACCTTCTTGTTGTTAGATGAATCTTTCCCCTTCACATTCCCCATGTGAATGTTCTTATGGGGCTTAGTTGCGGGCATGTATCTTCAGACTTATATTCATGTATGTATATATCTCTATATATTTCTATACATACATATGTCTGTAAGCTGTGTGTGCATAAGTTATGCCCCTATAGCTATATCTATATATACACATATCTATATATACATATATATATGTGTATATATCCCTCTATATATATGTATCTGTTGGGGAAGCTTTTTATAGGTCGATATGTATTACATACTATCTCCCTAACTGTCTATGCTATAAAGATTTTTACCTTCTTAACGGTTCCAGACAGTGAGCTTGCATATTTTTCATACTGTTCCTCAGTATGTGGGGGCTGTTATACACACAACCACTGCTGTGGTACTAGCAGCTTCCATTTTGCTCTAGGTCTCCCTATCCCTGAAGCATCAGGCTTCGATATCTTTCCTATCTCTCACCAGCTAGGAAAGACAGTGTACATCTTCAGTAGTTCTGAGTACACATCTGTTCTCCTTGGGAATACGGGCTTTTTTCCATACCCCTTCTTCCCTCCAGGACTGGGCTAGTTATTTATTTATTTATTTAGCTGCATTTATATCCTGCTTTTCACCGGGTCAAAGCGGTTGGGGGATACATTTAACACGAGGGGATATGAGACACATACACTAATACTTACAGGGAACATGGGCAATGGAGGGTTAAGTGGCTTGCCCAAGACCACAAGGAGCACCTGTGGGACTAGAAACCCCAGTCCTTCCAGCCCAAGGTTGCTGTCCTCTAGTGGGATTTGAACCACCGACCTTCCGGCCTGTAGTACTTTGCCCCAACCACTAGGCCACTCCTCCCTCCTGCACCGGCTAGTTGTCCAAATCGGTCAGTCTTCTTCTTTTAGTCCTCAATATTAATGACTCTGTAGCTAAAAGAGTTTTCAGCTTTTTCCCATAAAGCTTTCCGTTGAAGACCTGCCGTTCTTATCCTACCCCAGTTGACACCTGGATCACCTGCCAATTCCAGGTTTGGACCTTCATCCTCACTGCTGTGAGGTCACCTTGAGGATTCCGCTACTGAATCTCCAGTAGACTCCATCACGCTCTCTACTTCCTACAATCCAGTAGGTAAGCTCCATATTATGATTGTTCATTAAATAATTTTAATGGTACTTATCATACATACCATGGACTCCTCTTCTGTAGTCCTTAGGTTCGCTGTTTTTCTTACAGCTCCTCTCTTTTCAACTCCTACCCACCATCTCTTATGGGATGCCGGAGATCCATGTGTGGAAAGTGCAGTCCTGATCCAGGGACACGCATTTTATGGGATCTCCCCCTGGCATCTATAGCTAGGGAGCCCCCATATGTGAAGACTCATTCCTGCTTGTTCCTGGAGATAGCACAGTTACTTACCTGTAACATGTGATCTCTGGGAACAGCAGGAATAAGTCTTCACAACCCACCCACCTCCCCTAGGAGTTGTATCTATCTATCTATCTTCCTTTCCTCTTTCTCTCCTTTTGTCTCAGCTATGAAACTCAACTGAGGAGAGGCAGTGGAAAAGGCGGGAAGGCAGTGCGCAGGCGCGAGGGATGCTCCCAAAAGCTTTCTGATTGGATGCTGGGGAGCATTCCCGTGCAGGCTCCGTCGGTACCGACGTACCCTATATGTGAAGACTTATTCCTGCTGTTCCCAGAGATCACCTGTTACAGGTATGTAACTGTGCTTTACTGTATCTCCCACAGTTAGGTGCACAGCACGGACACTCTGCATGTGTTTTGTTTTCCTGATTTGCATGCCCCTTTCTCTTATACTTGGCTTCATCTTCCTGAGCTGTGGAGTCAGTTCTGCCTATTCCTGGTCATCACTCTCTACTGTGCACTGACTTGTTACTATTGTTCTTTAGGTGGGATAGGGGCCCATTTATTAATATCTGCAGTGGTTCTGTAGATTACTGCCACCCTAATAATCCATTTGTAGCTAAGAATTGCTGAGCACATATTGCAGATGCATTCCTTGTGCTTATGCTCTATGGTTGTAGATTTGCAACTACAGCGATAGTGGTAAGCTTAGTGTGTTGGGACTTATTATGGCCATGCCTACCTGCATCTACTGCTGCTACTATGCCCCTCTGCCATGGTACAAACATGCACTAAACATGCGTTTGTCTTGCGCTACCTGTTGCACTTTAGTAAATATGCTCCTATGTGAGGCAGAGACAGTTCCTCAATTCTGTTCTAGATATCCCACTTGGATCTGGTGCCATTGGTATAAAATGATAGCTTGGGTTCCTTGTTTTCCTGAGAGCTAATGACTTCTGTAGATGCAAGTCCCTGGAACTGATCTGCAAGGCCTCTGGCTCTGACGATCTGGTAGACTTGATTGCTGGTATGGTGCTGGAAGTTCTGTCATAGGTTGAGCTGCTCTCCTGGAAAGACAGTGGGGTACTGGCAGAGTTTGCACAGGCATTTAAATATCTTAAGTTCTGCTCTCCTCTTCTCTGTAGCTGCCATAAGTCTATTGAACGTTCTGAATAATATGAGTGACAAGGTACAAATGATGTCCTGAGGGGGGGGGGGGGAGATAAGAGTATCTTGTCCCTGAGATGGCCTGAGGCTTGAGTCCACTGCGAAGCCAGAGTCCATTGTGCTGTGTGCATGTGGAGATGGGCCTGTGGGACTACATGCACTATTGATGCTATATGACCTAGAAGTTGCAGCATTTCTCGGGCAGTGAGGTAGTCCTTGAGACATGCCTGAGATGCCAGCTGATTGAGCTGAGTGCAGCGTGGTTAGGGCAACTTCTCAAACCGCCCTTAGACCCTTTAGCCACAACCTCATTTAAGTTTCTATCATGGAAGGTCATCTTCCTTATTGACCTCACTTCAGCAAGATGCATTAGTGAGCTTCAGGCCTTGGTGGCTATCCCGCCTTACATCTGGTTCCACCATGACAAGGCTTTCCTTAGGACTCATCCTCACTTCATGCCAAAAGTGGTTTCGCCCTTTCATCTGTATCAGGCAGTTTACCTTCCTGTCTTTTTCCCTAGACCACATTCATCTGGGGCAGAGGCAACCCTCCACACTCTGGATTGTAAACGTGCTTTAGCATTCTACCTTCAGAGAATGAGAGAACACTGAAAGGCTTCTCAATTGTTCATCTCCTTTGACCCTAGATATTTGGGCTTTCCTGTATCCAAACATACTCTCTCCAAATAGATAGCAGACTGCATCACTTTTGCTTATGAAGCGGCAGGCCTATCCCTTGAAGGTCATGTCACTGCCCATAATGTTCGGGCTATGACTACCTCGATGGCAAATCTATGCTCTGTGGTTATTGACAAAATCTGCAAAGCAGAAACTTGGTCTTCGGTCCATACCTTTGCTGCTCACTACTGTCTGGACAAGGACTCCTGCCGGGATGCCATGTTTGGCCAAGCTGTTCTCTAGCATCTTTTTCAGGCTTAGAGCAACTCTTACCCTCCATCCCGGAATTTTTGATACCAGATATCCATGAAGAATCCATGACCTCTTTTAGCCTCTCCTGAGGAGAACCATTATTAGTTCCAAGATCTCTCTTTGATATCTTCCAGCTAGGGAGTCCCATATGTGAAGACTACATTTCTACTTGTTCCTGGTGATAGCGTAGTTACTCACCTGTAACAAGTGATCTCCGTGAACAACAGGAATTTAGTCTTCACAACCTACCCTCCTCCCCTAGGAGTTGTAGGTTTTCTTTTCTCCTCTCCTTTTATCTCGGCTACAAACTCAACTGAGGAGGGAGGGTGGCAAAGGCGGGAAGGCAATGTCATCCATATGTGAAGACTAAATTCCTACTGTTCTCGGAGATCGCCTGTTACAGTTGAGTAACTATGCTTTATCCCCTCTGGTGCAGTGGCTGTGTGCCAAAGGCATCTGCCCACAGGGTAGACATTTTGGCTCCCTTCTGGTGCAGTGGCTATGTACCAAATAAGCTCATCCCAGCATGAAATGACTGGCACCAAGAACCTCCCTTCTTTTGGAAAATATCAGATCTTTCTCTCTAATCTCTGCAGTATTTAACAGGCATGCTGGATGGTGCTACTGCTCTTAGATCAGCATCCAAGTAGTCTCCACAAAAAGATAATATGATAAACCATAGACCAATCTACTGCTATTTCCTTGACTCTCCACCCATCAACCAAACACCTACTCAAATAAATAATGTTTGCTGCTGAATAGTCACAAATAGATTTTGTCAACGCAAATATCTGGATAATGGCAGCTGTTAAACAAATACTTGCTTTTGAATATTCAGCTGAAATATGTTCATACAGTTTTATGTTAAGGTATAGTATTGTTTAAGCCATGTCTCATCACCCTGCCTAGAGCATTGAGTCAATGTACACATCTTGCATGAACAATGTCCTATGGTTTGTTATATTTTCTATCAGCATAATTAATGTTAAACACTGTTCAATTGAAATTTTTTATAGATGAATCATGGAGCCAAGCTGTGTAAAAGAAACAAAATGGGATGTTACCCTATTCATTGGGCTGCACAATCTGGTTCAACAAAGTGCTTGGAAACCATTTTAAAAAAAGGTTAATTGGCATAACTTGTTTTTGATATTTAATGCACAATTATTAAAAACTTGTCTTTCTGTACTGTAAATTCTGATTTCTGTCTTCTCATTAGGTGAAGCATTAGGTTATGCTATTGTGGATCATATCAATTTTATCAATAACGGAAGGAGCAGTCCTCTACACCTGGCAGTCCAGAATGGTGGCTTGGAAATTGTTAGACAGTGTATCGCCTTTGGAGCAAAGATTGATCTAAAACAGGTAGTTGTAGGTATTTTCCAAAGTAAGTTTAAGGACTGTGAGTCATTAATTTATTTTCTTTCAGGTTCAACTGATACATCTCTGTAATAGATTAAAGAAACATAAAAAACATGATGGCAGAAAAAAACATATGGCCTATCTAGTTTGCTCTTCTATATCAACTACTATAGTCCATTTTCTTCCTTTAGAAATATTTTGTGTTTGTTCTATGCTTCCTTGAATCAAGATACTGTCTTCATCTCTATTACCTCCACTGGGAGACTATTCCATGCATCTACCATTCTTTCTGTAAAGAAATATTTCTGCATATTAACTCCTGAGTTTATCCCCTTTCACCTTCATCCTATGTCCCCTCATTGCCGACCTGTCTTTCAATAAAAGGAGGCTTTCCTCCTGTGCATTCATGCCACAGAGGTATTTAAACATTTCTATCATATCTTCTTTCTTTCACTTTTCCTCTAAAGTGTACATATTGAGATCTTTGTCCCCATATGGCTTATAATGAAGACCACTGACCATTTTGGTAGCCACTCTCTGCACCGACTCCATCTTTTTTATATCCTTTGGAAGGTGTGGTCTCCAGAACTGCACACAATACTCCAAAGTCTTATACAGAGGTACTATCACCAACTTCTTCCTGCTGGCCATTCCTCTGCTGATGCACTCAAGCATCCTTCTTGCTCTCACCATCACCTTTAGCTGCTTTAAAATTATCCAAAACAGTCACGCTCAGGTAACACTCCTCTTTCATGGGACAGAAGTACTTCACTCCCTGTACTATACCACTCTTTTGTATTTTGGCAGCCAAATACATAACCCTGCATTTTATAGTGTTAAATCTCAGCTGCCAAATTCGTGACCATTCTTAAAGCTTAGCTAGATCCCTCCTCATGTTAGCTACTCCTTCCTGGGTGTCTATTGCAGATTTTGGTATCATCTGCAAAGAAGCAAACTTTCTCCAGGAACAAGCAGGAAGTTAGTCCTCACATATGGGTGATGTCGAAGCCAACGGAGACAGTGCAAAGCATTTCCCCAGCTTTCAAAGAAAGCCTTTGGGAATAATACCACGCATGTGTGGTCCCCTTCCCACCCAAGGGTGTCATCATGTTCAGTCTCCTTTTTCCCACAGACCCAATGTACACATGTCCTATGTCCCTGGAAAAATTCCTTGAAAATTATCCTCTTAGTAAGTTTTTCCTAGTGTGCGTACTAGTTCCTCTTCTTGCCTTTAGCCGGCGCCATCCCCAGCACTGTTCTCTGCTCCTTTCCCGTTTTTTTTATCGAGGCTTGCCTCGACCGGCGTTCGCACCCTTTTTCGCCTGGGGATTGTTGACCCCATCCGGGTGTGATCCACTATGTCTCCCGGTGGCTTTAAGATGTATGATCACTGCAGTCAAATTATGTCTGTCACAGATACCCACAACTGCTGCTTACACTGCCTCGGCCCGGACTATAACAGTACCTCCTGTGATCTGTGTCAGGCCATGACTCCTCGGACCAATAAGGAACAGTCGGAGTTGCAGGAGAAGATGTTCCCTCAGTCCAGTTCTGCCCCAGCTTCCCCAATGCTGAGCCTGAAGCCGAGCACCTCCTGAGCTCCAGAAAGATGCCGGACCATGGAAAGAAAAATAAAAAATCCTCGAAGCCAGTTGAGGTTCCACCAGGGAAACCCAATAAGGTTCCTCAGTGGGACTCAGGCGACTCAGACCAGCGCCCTCCTAAGGTCTCTAGGAAGGAGCCCTTGGCCAACAGTGACCATGCAAGGCTCCCCGAGGCCACAGTCCTCATGGAAGACATGCTCACTAGAGCACTGCACTGGGCCTGAAACCCTCTGTGCCCACGCCGAAAGCTGCTGAGCCTTCTGGAAAAGAGGCCAGAATGGCGGTCCTGGAACACAGTATCTGCTATCCTGAACATGCAGCAGGCGATTGATGTCAGGTTCGTCTGCATCATCTGCCCCAACAACCGGACCCCAACTGCAGTGGCGTCCCCGGGCGTCGAGCCAGGCCCTGAGCACTATCGGCCTTGGGCCAGCCCTTGGCACTGATCGAGGTCCTAGTCCCGATTCTCGGGTGTCTAGTCCTCTCTGGCTATTTCCTGGGAGTCTGACCCAAGACCGGTCGGGGGATCTCAATTCCCCGACACAGGCCTCGAGATGTGGGAGCTCTGAGCATCGGACTCCTCAACGCCCTCGGAGTCAAACTGGGAGATCAATGTCGAGGCATCCCCTGAGACCTCTCGACACAGAGACATCCCCTCAGAGACATCTCCACCGGAACTTCAATGCCATTCCCCCCTGAGGATGTGGCATTCCACGACTTTGTCCAGGACATAGCCCGAGCTCTCTCTGTCCCCACAGAGTCTGAGGAGGACCCACGCACTGAAGAGCTGGAGATCCTCCACTATGAGTTTTCTCCCAAGGAGGCTCTATCTGTGCAGGTGCACCCATCCTCGAATGGCTGCTCCTACGGATGTGGGAGACCCCGGCCTTGGAGCCATTGTCAGCCGATGCCTCAATGCCATCTACCGTGTCAAGAGGACTCCAGGTTTCCAGAAGACCCAACTTCCCCACAGTTCTATGGTGGTGGAGTCCTTGATGCCAAAGCTCATGAGCTAGAAGACTTACTCTTCAGTACCCCCGGGTAGAGAGGCCAGGGCCCTCGACACCCTAGGGCGTAAGTGCTTCCAAGGGTCAATGCTGAGCTGCCGGATACAAACCTAAGATACATCTCTATATAGAGCTCATAAGAGCCTCATCCAGGAGCTCACTGGCTTTGCATAAGGGCTTGCCAGGGAACCCCTACAATGGTTCCAGACCCTGGTAGCCACCATCCAGGACTGTTTCAAATTCCTGTCCCGGGCCATCTATGATGGGTTTGAGGCTGTAGCCCAGACAGCAGCTGCAGGCATCGGTGCTCGATGCCAGGCCTGGCTGCAGACCTCGGACCTCGAGCAAGAGGTCCAAGAAAAATTGCTGGATGTTCCCTGCACCAGGGAGGATCTATTTGGAAAACCTATAGCTGACAAGGTGGCCGAGAGTGAGGTGATGGTGGTGACCAGGCAGAGGCTCTCAAAGAAGATCTCTATCCTTCCTGTAAGAAAGCCTCGGAGAAAAGGCCAACTTTCTCAAGGAAGAAGGGCCCTTTCCATCCAAGTCACCACTACCAGGCCTTTCCAATCCAGCAGCACCAGGGACCCCAGCCCAAGGGCCAGGGACACGCACCCAGGAAGCCAAAGGTTCCCAAGCCACAGACACCAGCTCTGACTCAGCCTGCAGAAGCTTTTGACTCCCAGGGCGGGGCCTCCCTCCCCCTGGGAGACCTCCATCAGCCCACAAGGGGGTCGCTTGGCACTCTTCACCCACAGGTGGCCTGAGGTCACCTCGGACCAGTGGGCCCTCCGGGTGGTGAAGGAGGGTTACCACCTCCATTTCCAACTGCCACCTCCAGGGCATTTTCCTGGAGAGCCAGCGCGATCTCTCCTTCATCAGGCCCTCCTGCACTTGGAGCTGGCAGATCTACTAAGGGACAGGGTGGTAGAGCCTGTTCCCAGCACCTCTGGGACAAGGGCTTCTACTCCAGGTACTTTCTTGTCCCCAAGAGAACCGGGGGTCTTAGGCCCATCCTGGATCTCCAAGAACTGAACAAGTTCCTGGTGAGGGAGATAAACACAACTGACCTACCTCCACCAGGCAGACTGGCTTTGCTCCTTGGACCTAAAGGATGCCGACACACACATCTTGGTTCACCCATATCACCGGCAATACCTGAGATTCATGGTAGGGGGAGGCCATTATCAATATAGGGTACTTCCCTTTGGCCTGGCCTCCTCACTAAGAGTGTTCACAAAGTGCCTAGCAGTGGTAAACACCCATCTGTGCCAACATGGGGTGTTCATCTTCCCCTACTTGGACGACTGGCTCATCAAGGGTGGCATAGCCACGGAGGCCAGTCAGGGCACAGAACATACCATCCTCCTCCTGCAGCACCTGGGGTTCATCATCAACTACCTCAAATCACATCTCTCTCTGGTGCAGGATTTAGAGTTCATTGTAGCTCAAAACGCCTCAAACATCTGGCAGTGGAGGTCCAGCACTGCACAATAGTGCCAGCCCACCTTCTCCTCTGCCTGCTGGGACACTTGGCCTCCACCGTCCATGTCATGCCCCTAGCCCACCAGCACATTTGAACAGCCCAGTGTTGCCTGTGGTCCCAATGGACTCAGGCCGGCTCCGGGACAGGGTCAGAGTCTCCCACCAGCTGGCAAGATCCCTAGACTGGTGGCAGAACCAGGGCCACCTTTGGGCTGGGATGCCCTTTCAGGCACCCCCACTGCAGTGTATCCTAATCACGGATGCCTCTCTCGAGGGATGGGGAGCTCACTGTGGAGTTCGCTGCACTCAGGGCTGCTGGTCCAAGGAGGAGTCTCTACTACAGATCAACTTCCTGGAACTCCGGGCAGTATTCCTCACCCTATGCACATTCCGCACTCTCTTGCGGAACAGACCCTTGCTGGTACAGACGGACAACCAGGTCGCAATGTTCTATATAAACAAGCTGGGGGACACAGGTTGTACTCCCTCTGCTAGGAGGCTGTAGTCCTCCTTGTCTTTGCAGTACATAACTGCATGCTCCTATGAGTCCTCCTTGTCTTTGCAGTACGTAACTGCATGCTCCTATGAGTAGTCTACCTCCTGGGCCAGGACAACTACCTGGCAGACAGACTCAGCAGAGTCCTGCGCCCTCACGAGTGGTGTCGTGACCCTGCATTGGCAAAGAAGCTCTTCCACCTTTTGGGCTGGCCTAAGATGGACTGCTTTGCCTCTCCAGACAACGTGTAGTTGGCTCACTTCTGCTCCAGGCATCCGCACTCACAGAGGGTGGTGGCGGATGCATTACCTGATCTCATGGTCCAAGGGACTGCTGTATGCATGCCCACAGATTCCCTTGATCACCAAGACTCTGTTCAAAGTTCAGATCGAGAGGGCATTGGTGATACTGATCGCCCCAGAAGCCTCAGGCAACCCTGGTTCCCACTACTGCTCTCGCTGATGGCGACAACCCCAGTACTCCTGGGTCAAGCCCCAAACCTCCTGACGCAGGAGGTGAGCTCCCTCCTGCACCCCAATGTGAGGTCATTGACTTTAATGGCCTAGTTGCTGAGAGGGTAGTCTTGGCCCTGCTCAACCTATCGCAAGAGGTTGAGGAAATCCTGCTAGCCTCCAGGAAGCCCTCCATGAGGAGGGCTTATGCCTTTAAATGGCACAGGTTCGTGCTGTGGTGTGCAGATAGGAAGGAGAACCCGTTCTCCTGCCACATCCAGCTGGTACTCCAGTACCTAGTGCATCTGTCACGCACAAGGCTGAAATCTAACTCCGTCCAAGTGCATCTGAGTGCCATAGCCACTCACCACCACCCAGTACATGGCCTCCTGTTTTGCAAGCGCCCTGTCCATCCTGCTGCAGCAGAATGGGACCTCAATGTGGTGCTCTCCCAGCTCACTAGGTCACCATTCGAACCGCTGGCCACCTGACACCTCAGATACCTATCCTAGAAGGTGGCTTTTCTGGTGGCCCTGACTTCAGCTTGCAGAGTCAGCGAGCTTCAAGCGGACCCCCCGTACACCAGTTGGGCGGACCCCCCGTACACCAGTTTCTTCAAGAACGGGGTTGTGCTCTGCACTCACCCTAAGTTCCTCCCGAAGGTGGTGTCCCTGTTTCACCTCAACCAGGAGGTGGTGCTCCCCACCTTCTACCCCATGGCCTCATGCTGGCAGGGAGGAGCTCATATTTCATACACTGGACTGTAAACAGGCCCTGTCCTTCTATCTGCAGCAGATCCAGGGCCACCACAAAGCACCTCAGCTTTTTGTGTCCTGTGACTCCAGCAGACTGGGGCTCCCTTTAACCAAGCTTATCCTATCCTCTTTGGTGGCAGACTGCATTGCCCTCTCCTATGAGCCGGTGGGCCTCTCCTTGGAGCACCGGACCACAGCGCACCGCATGAGGGCAATGGCTACGTCTGTGGCCCACCTCCGTTCTGTGCTAGTGATAGGAATTTGCAGAGCTGCCACTTGGTCATCCATTCACACTTTTGCAGCACACTACTGCCTGGAAAGTGAATCCCGTAGGGACCGTGCCTTTGATCAGGCAATGCTGCATAATATTCTTGGAGTGTAGGCAACTCCTGCCCTCTGACTGTCTGTGTTCAGGCTACCAGAGTGATAGTGTTGCTGAACATTAGTGTCTTGCTGAGTCTCTCAGCAGGGACTCGCCTTTTGCAAACTCATGGCCACCTGACCGGTTGCCGTTTGGTGCTTTCGTGGTTCGGTCCTCCATAGCCTAGAGTTAGGAAGTCCCATATGTGAGGACTGACTTCCTGCTTGTTCATGGAGAAAGCATAGTTACTCACCTGTAACAGGTGTTCTCTGGGAACAGCAGGAATTAGTCCTCACAACCCTCACTCCTCCCCTTGGAGTTGCTGTCTTTTTGTTTTTGCTTGACTGCCATCTTCGCTATGTCATCTGACGAGATGGCACCCTTGGGAGGGAAGGGGACCACACATGCGTAGTAGCATTCCCAAAGGCTTTCTTTGAAAGCTGGGGAAATGCTCTGCGTGGGCTCCCGTCTGCGCCGAAGTCACCCATATATGAGGATTGATTCCTGCTGTTTCCGGAGAACACCTGTTAGAGGTAAGTAACTATGCTTTCACCAGGAACAAGCAGGGATTGGTCCTCACATATGGGTGATGTCGGTGCCAACAGAGTCCTCACGGAAGCATCTCTGTAGCTTTCAAAGAAAGCCTTTGGGAGATGCCACCACACATGTATGGTGCCCTACCCACCCAAAGGTGCCATATTGCTCAGTTTCCTTTTTTCTGTGGAGCCCTTCAGATGTCTTTCTGGTCTTTCCCTGGAAAAAGTTGATATTTCTCGATTTGAGTTTCATACTCTCTCCGGTAGAGCACCGGTACTCTTCCTGCCTCCTGAACTTGCTGTCTCTGGCATTGAGCCTTGGGTTCCTACCTTTTTTTCCTTTTGGCACTTTTGTGCCTTTTTTTCCAATTGGCAGCACTACGGGTCTTTGACTTCGGTGGGGTAATTTTTCCCCCCATGGCTACCAGTGGGTTCAAGAAAGTGTGATTGGTATGCCAAAATCATGTCCTTTACTGACACACATGACTGCTGCCTATGCTGCCCAGGGCCAGAGCACGACCCCACAGCAAGTGATCTTTGTAAAAAGATGTCCACCAAGGTCCTCAAGAGCCACCAGCAGCAGCGTGATAAGTACCTCCCAGAATCCCCAGTACCTCTGAAGGCCAAGACCTCCTCTGAAACCACAAAATCTCGGGGCACCCTTACGGACCCCGATCGACACCATAGTTCCTCAGAAAGGGGGTCTCCCTCGAGGGAACTCAAGAAGGAGAAAACCTTGAAGGTTGCGTCCCTGGATAGCTCTAACTGGTTGGGTAAGCTCCGAGCCAGGTCCTGCAGTCCTAGATGCTTGTCCAAGGGATCGGAGCAGGAGCGTCCTACCAAGGTCCCCTGGAAGGACTTGACCGCAGATCGTCCTCAGTCACCAGAACCTATTCTTGTTGAGGATTCCCCCTTTGGGGAACTGGCGCCTGGCCCGAGTTCCTTGGTGCTTGTGCCGACAGCTGTGGAGCCTTCTGGACTCAAAACCAGAATGGCAGTCCTGGAGCGAAGTCTGTCAGCCTTCATGGACCAGCAGCAGGTGCTGTTGTCCGGTACCATTGGTTTCTCTGCCCATACCACCAGGCCATCAATGTCGATGATGTCCCCGGAGGCTGAGCTGAACCTCGATTATTTGGTCTCAAGTTGATTCTTTGCTAAGGTTTCGATCCGGTTCCCATTCCATGGGATCGAGGTCCTCTCTGGCTAGCAGAAGGCTTCCAAGCCCCAGATGTCATATCCTCTCCAGCCAGGGGGGAGATTTTGACTCCTTGGGCATAGTCTTTCTACCCCAAGAAGGTCAGCAGTCCACAAGGGGACGTCTAATCCACTATGCCCAAAGGTGGCCGGCTATCACCACCGATTCCTGGGCACTCTAGGTGGTCAAGGAGGGCTACCTCCTCCACCTGGCTCAGACACTTCCCTCCTTTCTTCCCGGTAGAGCCTCCAGGTTTCCCCTTCACCGGGACCTTCTACTGTAGGAACTCACAGTCCTCAAGAGCCAGTACCCCAACATCTCAGGAGCAAAGGGTTCTACTCTAGGTATTTCTTCGTGCCAAAAAGGAAAGGGAGCCTAAGACCCATCCTGAACCTGTTCAAGCTGAGCAGGTTCCTGTTGAGGGAAAAGTTTAAGATGCTCTCCCTTTGACATTGCTGCCCTACCTCTAGCAGGGAGATTTGCTATGCTCCTTGGATCTGAAGGATGCTTATACCCACATCCTCATCCACCCTAACCACAGGCAGTACCTGCACTTCATGGAGGGAGGCTGCCATTACCAGTACAGGATACTACCCTTCAGCCTAGCCTCTACCCCCAGAGTCTTCACCAAATGTCTGGCAGTAATGGCTACCTTCCTTCTTCTCCATGGGGTATTTGTCTTCCCTTATCTGGATGACTAGCTCATAAAAGGAGACACGGCCAGAAAGGTGCAGCAGGCCACTGCATGCACCATCCAGGTTCTGCAACATCTGGGGTTTGTGATAAACTACCCCAAATCCCACCTTCTCCTGACACAATGTCTGGAGTTCATAGGAGCAAGGCTAGACACTCTCCAGGTGAAGTCCTTCTTCCCCATGGACTGAGTCGACCGTCTCAGGGCACTGGCCATAGACATACAACACCGTCCCTCAGTGTCAGCTCGGCTTCTGCTGCACCTATTTGGACACATGGCCTCCACGGTCCATGTCATCCTGGACGCCCGTCTGCACATGAGGACCGCTCAGTGGTGCCTTCGAAACTAGTGGACAGGACAGAATCTCAGTAACCCTCCAGCTGGCAGAATCTGTGACTTGGTGGCAAAACCCCCATCACCTCCAGGCAGGGATGCCCTTTCAAACCCCCAGCCATCTGAGGGTCCTCACTATGGACATCTCCCTGCTAGAATGGGGAGCCCGCTGTGAAGAACTCTGCATCCAGGGCAACTGGTCATAGGCTGAGAGCAGCCAGCAGATCAATGTACTGGTGCTCCGGTCATTATATCTAGCTCTCCGAGCGTTCTGCCACCACCTGAGGCACCAGCCAGTGCTAATCCAAACAGACAATCAGGTGTCAATGTTCTGTGTGAACAAGCAGGGGGGGGGGGGCACAGGGTCTCACACCCTCTGCCATGAAGCGATGATGCTCTACTCTTATGCAGTTCAACAGGGTATACTCCTGTGGTCGGTATACCTACCAGGCCAGGACAGCACCATGGCAGACAAACTGAGCAGGGTCCTCCAGCCACATGAGTAACAGCTGGATCCAAGGATATCCAACTGGCTTTTCTGGCTCTGGGGGATCCCATGGGTGGACCTCTTTGCCAGCCCAGACAACTACCACTTGCCCCACTTCATCTCCCGGCAGCCCCATCCCTCTTGGGTGGCGGCAGAAGCGTTTCTCATTCCATGGTCGGAAGGTCTCATGTATTCATTCCCACCCACGCCACTGATTGCCAAAACACTGTTCTGTGCTCTCCACGACAAAGCCTCATTGATCCTGGTTGCCCCTCGGTGGCCCAGGCAGCCTTGGTTCCTGCTGCTCCTCCAGCTGTCAGTAGAGACTCTGATCCCATTGGAAACCTCCTCAGGGCTCCTGTTTCAGGAGGAGGGCTTTCTCGTGACCCCAATCTGTGGTCCCTATCACTGACTGTGTGGCTGCTGAAAGGGTGACCCTATCCCCTTTCAACCTCTCGGGAGAACCCTTTCAACCTCTCTGGAGAAGTGGAATAGAGCCTGCTGGCCTCCTGTAAAACTTCCACTAGGAGAGCTTACACCTTCAAATGGTGCAGGTTCTCGGTCTGGTGCGTAGAGCAAGGGGAGAACACGTTCTCCTGCCCAGTGCAGCTGGTACTACAGTGCTTTCATCTCTCATAATCCGGGCTCAAATCGATCTACTTCAGAGTGCACCTCAGCACCTTGGCAGCACATCACCACCCGGTGGAAGGCAAACCCCTCTCGGTCCAGCCTTTGGTGACCTGCTTTTTGAAAGGGCTTCTGCTGTCAAAACCCACTGTCCGCCCTCTGGCTACCGAATGGGACCTCAACGTAGTACTGGCGTAGCTCACTCGCCCACCATTTGAGCCTCAGGCTACCTGCCACCTGAGATACCTCTCATGGAAGGTCGCATTCTTGGTGACACTCACATCTTCTCACAGGGTCAGCGAGCTCCAAGCCCTAGTGGCAGAGGCACCGTATACCAGGTTCTACAAGAACAGGGTCGTGCTTCGCATGCACCCCAACTTCCTCCCAAAGGTAATATCTTCCTTCCACTTCAACCAGGAGTTGGTGCTGCCACCTTCTTCCCAAGGCCTCATTCCAGTAGGGCAGAGGCTGTCCTTCACATCTTGGACTGTAGGAGGGCCCTATATTTCTACATTCAGCATACCCAGGGTCACCGGAAAGCTTCTCAGATTTTTGTTCTCTATGACCCTAGTTGGCTGGGGGAAGCGGTGATCAAATGGATACTGTCCACCTGGGTGGCAGACTGCATCACCCTCGCCTATGAGCAGGCGGGGCTCACGCTGGATTTGGTGTGTCACGTACACTGTGTCATGGCCATGGCGGTCTCTGTGTTCCGCCCTTATGTTGGACATCTGCTGGTCTGCCACCTGGTATTCAGTTCACACCCTTTCAGCTCATTACTGCCTGGAAAGGGAATCCCAACAGGACAGCGCTTTCGGCCAGGCCAGGCTCTATAATCTTTTTGGGGTCTAAGCAGCTCCTACCATCTGACCCATCTGTGATCAGGCTACTGGAGTGCTGTTCCATTGGACGCATGGGTCCTACTGCAGTCCATATCTGTGGACTCAGTTGCTGCTGCTCATGGCTCCCCTTGAGGGAGACCGTGTTTTTTTTCCTATGGGCTTGCAGTAGCCTGTATCTAGGGAGTCCCATATGTGAGGACTGACTTTCTGCTTTTTTTTGTAGAAAGCGTAGTTACTCACCTGCTTCGGGGACAGCAGGAACCAGTCCTCACAACCATCCCTCCTCCCCTTGGAGTTGCTTCTTTACCATCTTATAATTTTTTGCTGTCTTTTAGCTATGTCATCTGATTGAGGAAGATGACACCCTTGGGTGGGAAAGTGACCGCATGCATGATCGCATCTCCCAAAGGCTTTCTTTGAAAGCTGGGGGGATGCTTCCATGAGGGCTCCTTCGGCACTAACGGCACCCATATGTGAGGACTGATTCCTGCTGTCCCTGGAGAACACCTGTTAAAGGTGAGTAACTCGCTTTTTCCGACAGTCCTTCCACAATAAAACATGTTAAGAATCGGACCAAGGACAGATCCCTGCATCACACCATTAATAACATCCTTCTCCTCAGAGTGAGCTCTATTTACCTGTACCCTTTGTCACCTCCCATTCAACTAAATTCCAACCTAGTCAGTCACTTTAGGGTCCATCCCTGGGGTGCCCAATTTATTTATAAGTTGCCTGTGTGGAACGGTGTCAAAGGCTTTACTGAAATCTAAGTACACCACATCTAGGGCTCTCCCTTGATCTAGCTCTCTGGTCACCCAGTCAAAGAAATCAATTCGATTTATCTGACAAAACCTGCCTCTGGTGAACCCATGCTGCCTTAGATCCACTGGATTTCAGAAACCTCACTATCCTCTGTTTTAGCAGCATTTGCATTTACTCACCACAGAGGTTAGACTCACCGGCTTGTATTTCTCAACCTCATCCTTACTTCCACTTTTGTGTAAGGGTACCACATGCACCTTTCTACAGTCCTCAAGGACCACTCTCAATTCTAAAGAAGAATTGAAAATGTTAGCCAGTGGAGTCGCTAGAATTTCCCCAAGTTCCTTCAGTACTCTCAGATGTATCCCATCTGGCCCCATTGCTTTGTGTACTTTTAGTTTAGCTAGATCCTCATGATAACAGTCTTCTGAAAATCGTTCAAAATCCCCGTCACTTCTGTTACTATTTGTGGTTTTTTTCTGATGTCCTGCTCCTGGCCCTTCATCTGTGAACACAGAACAAAAATATTTGTTAAGCAGTTCTGCTTTATCCTCATCAGCTTCTACATATTCCTCCCCTTCATCCTTGAGTCTGACAATACTGCTTTCCTTAGCGTTCCTTCAGTCCAGTCCCGTTATCTTTGGGTTGGAGACTAAGCATGTCAGACTTCTGACAACCCCCTAGAAAGACAGCTGGCTCCTCCCACCAGCCCTCAGTATCTCATTCACCAAGCAGCTGGAGAGTGGTGACCCCATAGATCAGGACTCACTGAAGGGACAACTAAGTTTGGGTTTAAAAAGAAAAAGGAAAATCTAACATCTACCCCTGGGGGTAAGAGAGGCTAAGGTGCTCAGAATTTATAAAGTACAGCAAACAAAAAAAAAGATGAAGAATGAAAGAACGTTGGCCCGGAGCTCACTAAGACAGGAAAAAAACCTTCAGGGGAGGAATTGCAGAGTGAACAATAGCAGCAGCTCCAGTGTGCTAAAAACAACTGAAGCCGGGATAGAGGCACTCGCGGAGATGGAAGCGATGAGTACTTGTCTGCCGTGCTCCGGGGGAGAAAACTGGCTCTGAAGCAGATGTGTGGAATAGCTAGGCGGTTGCCGAGAAATGGAGTGTGGGGGCAGTTGCACTAGCAGAGGGGATTTCCTGCTTGCCAGGAGCCTGCAAGCACACACAGTCTTAGTGGCGCTGAGTTTTCTTTTCTTTGTGGCTGGAGTTGGGACACAGGAAGGCAGTAGGGAGAGCACGGGAACTGATGCCATTTTGTAAAGGGCCTTCGACACATGCAGGGTGAATTGGGTGGGGCGGCCCGATGCTTTTTCTACCAACAATCACGTTTTTTTATTTTAATTTCCCCCTCTTAGGCTTGTGCACAGTGGGCTCCTTTGTTTTTAACTGCAGTTGTCAGGAAGAACGTAGTTTGGGCCAGTAACTTGGGAGCTCATCCCAGGCCTAGGGAAATTCTGGCCTGTGAGTTGGCTCAGACAACTGGACATCCTTCAATGTGAAGTATGCCCATGAGGCCCAAGTGTTTAGTGTGTGGCTCTCGTCGGGGATCGGTTTCAGCCAGGGGGTTCTGCCGAGCATGTCAGGCAGAAGCCACATTGTTTGAGGAAGGTTTCGTGAGGCAAAAGATGGACTGGCCTGTTCAGAGAGTGGAAGGGCCATCCCTTCCAGGTGAGTGAGCAGGAGATCACTGAGCTGGAGACCAAAGGCCCAGCAGCTTTGGGATTAGAGCATTGGTCCCCCAGGCCGCCTAGTTCTAAGGGGCTACCAGGGGCGGTGCCCTGGTGAAAAGTGGTATAAAAATACAGACAAATAAATAAATACCAGGGGAGGCCCTCCAAGGAGGTTCTTCACCAGAGTTTGTGCTGCTCATGCATAAGGCTTTTTTCATGAGGCAGCGAGGTGAAGAGTCTGTCTATTCTCAAGGGCGGACGAAGAAGTGCTCTCTTTCTGAGCATCGCTTGGGGACAGGGATGGATTAAGAGCCCGCCCCTAGTAGTCCGCTTATGGCTGATAGTCCTTGGAAGGACCTGGGTTCGGCCCTATTGGAGGCGGCCGAGGACCAGAGTATGGATGTGGACTTGGTGGAGGCAGGGGAGCTGGAAGAAGATGAGATCCCACAAGGGGAGGAATCTCGCATAGTATGTGTCTTCCATAGGGAAGAACTTGTGGCTTTGATTACACATTAGGCCAAAGATCTTAATATCCGATATTCAAGGAGAGGAGGAGCCACTGAAGGATACAATGTTTCAAGCAGTCAGAAAGCCCAAAGACGGTTTCCCCTCCATCAGGTTGTAAGCAGATGATTCAGGACGAATGGGACTTGTCAGAGGCAGCTCTCAGAGGTCATGAGTAATGGCCAAGCTCTAGCTGATTCTGGATAAGGAAAAGGAACTGTGGTAGCAGTGGTCACAAAGAAGACCACCATACCAGTGGAAGGGGACTCAGCAATTAAAGATGTGCAGGATAGGAAATTGGAGAACCTCCTCAAGCAGGTGTCTGAGATAAATTCGCTAACATTGCAGTCCTCTGTATGTGAGGCCTTTGTGGCCAGGGCCTGTCTGCATTTGCACAGCCTGTATTAGTGGGGATGGCAGACTTGCAGTCTCTACTGCTGGAGGCAGCTGAAGGTATTTGGTGGATACCTTCTATGACTTGATCAGAGGTTTGTTCAAAAGCATGGCTTCAAGGGTGACTGCTCACCACTATCTATGGTTACGGAACTGGGCAGTGGATGTTTCCTCCAAATTATGCCTTAGTAAGCTTCCCTTTTGGGGGAAGTTATTGTTTGAGGATCTGGAGAAGCTGGTAAAGAATCTGGGAGAGTCCAAGGGTGGCAGACTCCTAGAGGTTAAGCAGAAGCCCGATCAGCCAGTGGGCCCAGTGCGGGGCCAGCCAAGGGATTTTCAGTGCTTTCGTGTGGTCCGTTTTGTGCCCTATCAGAAAGGTAATTTCCCTTCCTGGGGACAGTTGTTCTGAGGGAGAAGCCAGAGTTTTTTTTTTTTTTTTTTGAAAATTATTTATTAGAAGCACAGGAAACAATACAATACCACACAACAGCCATGACAACATTGCTTCAAATTTTTTCAGTACAGAATCGGGTTTAAATACCGGTAGGTGCCCCGGGCTGGGTTGACTCTTCCCCGGCCTCGGGGCATTGTCACTATACAATTCCAATGCTCGTCTACCTGTCCTCTCCCCTTTCCCCCTCTCCCCCCCCTCCCCCCCCTCCACCCCACCCTCCCAGGGTCCTGAGGTCAGCAGAAGATCTATTCCCCTCTATAGATGCCAGCTCCCCGAGTTCTATCCTAAACATAAAATCTCGCTACGAATTTTGGGCCTTAAATGCTGAATATAGGGTGTCCACACCATGAGAAAAGAGGCCCAGCTGCGGGGGTGTCTCTGTGCACACCGTCGCTCTAGAAGCATATAATGATGAAATCCATTTCGCCATTCCCAGAAGGAGGGGGCTGCAGGCTCCAACCACCGCCGCAGGACAGGGCCCTTCCCCACCAGACATGCCTTCCGTACCAACAATTGCGGCCATTTACCCTTCGGGTGGAGTGGTCCCAACTGATCCAGTACTGTAAGCTGCGCTGTCCAGCAGACTCGCTGTTGCAAGATATCACTCAAGAAAGTTGCGATCCTCGACCAATAACGGTGAATGTATGGGCAGCCCCACCACATATGACCTAGATCCGCTAGTGGTCTCGCGCACTTCGGACACTCCCCGCTGTCTGTAAGATGACTGCGTAATGCCCTCTTCGGAGAAAAGTGAGCTCGCACAATACTTTTGAACTGAATTTCCCGCCAGCGAGCTCCCTCCGCTAAGCCGGCCACCCTGCATAACGCCGCCAGTATAGATCCCGGAGCAACCTGACAGCCCAGCTCTCGCGCCCAAGAATTCTCCTCTGCCGAGTAGTCTGCAGGTTGCACATATGGTTCCAAAGCTTTCTTAAAGTGCGTAATAGTGGGTTTGTCCTCAGTGCCCAAGGCAAAAAACTCTAAAATCCGTGCGGAACGGTCGCTCCGCAGTTCCCGTCGCGCCACAGAGTACACATAATGCGATAACTGCTGGTACGGGAATAGAGATGTCCTGGGGCATAAATCATATTCATGACAAAGCACTTCCAGGGTTTTGCACCGCCCATCGGAATCGACAACGTGCCCCAAAAGTCGGATTCCAAGCCGTGCCCATTGAACGAAAGGGGCCGACTCGGAGCCCGGGGGGAACAAAGCATTTCCCCGCAGCGGCAGCCAGCTTGAAGCCTCTGAGGAACTCTCCCACAGGGTATTCAACCGTTGCCACGTACAGCGCACCGCCTGTACCAACACACTGTTCACCAGGTGTCTCGGCAGAGCCGCCCTCGGGAGGTGGAGAACCGCTAACAATGAGTGCGGTGCTACCAAAGCCTCTTCCACCGCCCTTGGGGTATAAAGTTCCGTGTCCCCGAGCCAGTCCCCCAGGTGCCTAGCTTGGCAAGCCAAGGCATAGGCCTCAAGATCAGGTACTCCAATCCCTCCTGTTTTCCAGCCCCCCCTTAAACGGCACAGCGGGATACGCGCTCGAGCTCCTCGCCAAAGGAAACCACGAAATTCCCGCTCGATACGAAGAAGGTCACGACGGAGTAACCAAACTGGTAGAGTTTGTAACCAATAAAGAATCCGCGGTAGTACTACCATCCCTAAAACTGCTGCTCTGCCCAAAAGGGACAGAGGGAGCGGCATCCAGGCCCTAAGTTGTGATCGAATGTTAAGCCAAATACGCTCAAAGTTCTGTTTATACAAGGCAGACGTGTCTTTAGTAAGTATTATTCCTAGGTAAATAAAGGAGTTGTCCGCCCAGCGTAGCGGGAAGCTCCCCTCCCAACTCTGTTGTAGTCGACCCCCGACATCCAATGCTTCCGATTTGTCTTGATTAATCCGAAAACCCGCAAAGGCCCCATAGCGGGTGAATTCGGCAAGTAAATTTGGTAGCGAACGTTGCGGGTCGCACAAATGAACTAAAAGATCATCTGCAAAGGCGGCTACCTTAAATCCACCAGGTCCAACGGGGACGCCGTGAATCGCGTTAGAGCCCTCAATGCTCCGCAACAGAGGGTCGAGAGTTAACACAAATAATAGTGGGGAAAGTGGGCAGCCCTGTCGCGTGCCTCGCGTGAGATTAAATGAATCAGACCGGGTCCCATTGCATAAAATACTCGCGGTAGGGGATGTGTAAAGTAGCTTCACCATTGCAATAAAGGGGTCACCCAGCCCATAGCGGGGTAAGAGAAACTCCAAGTAGTCCCAATTGACCCGGTCGAACGCCTTTTCCGCATCAAAACTGACCAGCAGGGACGACGTCTCTCGTATACGCACCCATTCCATAGAGGCTAAAATCTTCCGCAGGTTCCGCACCGCATACCTCCCTCGCACAAAACCCACCTGTGACTCATGTAACAGGCCTCCCAATACGTCAGCTAAGCGATTCGCTAGAACCTTTGCGAGTATCTTCAAGTCGAAATTCAGTAGCGAGATAGGCCTATAAGAGGCAGCCAACTGGGGGTCTTTACCGGGCTTAGGAATTAGAGTGATGAAGGCGTGATTCATTCCCCAAGTGAACTTCCCCTGGTCCACCCTCCTATGGTACAGCTCAAGTAATACTGGGGTAAGGCGGTCTGTCAGTAGTTTATAAAACTCTGCTCCAAAGCCGTCCGGGCCAGGCGATTTGTAGCAGCTAGCCTGTTTGATTACTGTATGTATCTCTCCTTCTGTCACCGGCGCACCCAGCGCCGAGCGCTGCTCCGCAGTCAACGTTGGGAGGCGCAAATCTTGCAGGAAAGTTTCCATGGCTGCCAGTGACGCTGTGGCTCCCTGATATAATTTCTGAAAGAAGCCGCGGAACAGTTGGGCTATCGCCTGACTATTTGTGTGCAGCTGGCCCCGATCGTCTCGCAATGCCGCAATAGAGCGGGATCCTCGGCTACCACGTAAACAACGCGCCAGAAGCCGCCCCGGTTTATTCCCAAAACGATAAAGTTGATATCGGTAATAGAACAGGGATTTCTTTGCCCGTTGGTGGAGCAGTTCATTAAGAGACGATTGCAACTCCCAAAGAAGGCGCTTATTGACCCCCGTGGGGTTCCATGCGCATCGCCGACGAGCCTTAACAACTTGTCGCTCTAGGTGCACTATACGAGATGCTATTAACTTCCGTTTTCGCGCCTCATACGCTATAATGTCGCCGCGTAAGACCACCTTCGCGGTTTCCCACAATAATTCCGGGTCCTCGCGGTGCTGCCGATGGTTGTCCATAAATTCGTCCCATTTTTGTGCTAAGTATGTATGGAATTCGGCATCGACGTATAGCCCCAAGGGGAGCCGCCAAATACGCTGCCGGGGAGCGGGGTCCCCCCACCGCAAGTCTACCCACACCGGCGTATGGTCAGATATCACACCTGGACCAATCTCTGCCGCTCCCACTTGCGCGAACAATCTTTCCGAGAGCAAAACATAGTCGATCCGTGCACTGGAGTCGTGAGCCCGCGATTGATGCGTAAAGTCCCGTTCCAGTGGGTGAAGTAATCGCCACGGGTCTACCAACCCTAGGCGGCGGCGCAGCCCTTGAAGGGCTTTAGTGGTCGGGACCCGCCATCCCTCCTGTCCTCCCCCTGTAGTATCTAAATCGATGTCCATTACCCCATTACAGTCTCCCGCTAGAATCAGAGGGGCATCCGGGAGCTGCTCAACCTGCGAAGCTAAACCAGCGTAAAAGGCATTATCCAGAACATTAGGGGCATAAAGGTTACCTAGCACCACCCGTCTGCCCTCCAAAGAGCCATATACCAGGAGATATCGGCCTCTGGGGTCAACATATTGCTGTTCTAGTACAAAGCGCACTCGTTTATGGATCATCAGGACCACTCCAGCCTTTCTCCCATGTGCCGGGGCCCCCCAGCTCTGCCCCACCCAGTCCCTCTGTAGCTTCGCATGTTCCTCAGCAGTCTGGTGGGTTTCCTGCAAAAAGGCAATATCGCATTGCAGCCGGGCTAGAGCCTGCAGCACTTTAGAACGTTTAATAGGATTGCCTATGCCACATATGTTCCAAGATACAATCTTCAACTTAAGGCGGGTTATAGCACCACCCGTAGACCAGTAAAGTAAGTATCTGCAAGTGGGCCCCCCCAGCCTGGGGCCCACTCTTGCACCATCCTAATGGCTCGAAGGTTATCATCTGCAGGACCTCAGGATCCCATTGGACCCCCACCCCCCCCCCCCCCCAAAACCCCCCCTAACCATCCCTCCCCCCCCCAGCTCTACCCCAACCCCCTCTCCCCCTTGTACTCAGGACCTTCTCCACCTCCCCACTCCAGAGAAGTCCAACCCAGGTCACACTGGGTGTGTCCGACCCCCCGCCCACTGAACAGCATAGCAAAAAGCCCGCTGACAGTTCAGGCACCTCCCTGTTCAAATCCTCATTCATTTAGGGAGACTCCGGTGTTCAAGTCCCCATACCTCCCAGATCCCGGGGGAGGATTATAAGCCATGAGATAACCCAGCCCCTTGTAACAGTAAACTAAACCAACCCAAAAACTCCAACTAGGATAGGGCAGTAGAGGGGCCTCAAGGTCCAGTAATTGCCGTCGCTGACGTAGGGTTATATCGCTAACAAAAACACATACCTTAAACCCAGTCAGCCGGTCTTGCAGCCCTGCAAGGCGTGTGCCAACCCCCGGGTCTCCCGGCCCTGTAGGACAAGCAAGAGGGGGGGGGGGGGGGCGCCCAGAACCACACAGCCTGGCCACACCACACACGCACACATTTAGAATGGCACCTCCCCTCCACCCCCCACTCCACAGTCCAGCAGCCATGCATCAGGCATAACCCCAGTCCCCGGGGCCAGACAGTATTAAGACTGATAGAAGAACTAAGTAAATATAATTAAATAATAATGAAAGTAAATAAAGAATAAACATCTAGCCCCCAATACTGCCAAGTAATGTACATGTCTGCATCGGGGAATAAGCTCACCAGGGAAACAATAAAAAGAAACAGTACTAAACAGCCTCATAAAATCAGAAACAATGTAGCGAGGCACTGCAACATAAATTTGTAACAAGATGAACAATCCAAAAGGTACATTGTTATTCGGGTAATAGTCCAAGATACAGGCCTGATGGATGCTGAGGCCTATTTTCCCACCGGGTGCCATGTGTTGCACTCTTAACAGAGAAGCCCGCCAACACCAAACAGAGCACTCCAGGAAGTTCAACGAGGCGGTAAGGGAGACGTCTGTCCTCCAGCCGTGAGTCGGTTCACGTACCCCTCTGCCTCTGCAGCCGCTGCAAACACGTGGTGGGAGCCTTCAGAGGTTATATGCAATTTAGCTGGGTATTGCACAGCGAATCGGATACCAGCGCCAATGAGTTTTTCGCAGAGAGAGGCATATTCCCGGCGCTTCTTACTCAGCGCCGCCGAGTAATCCTGCGCCACCCGGATCTTAGAATTATTATAGAGAGTTTCCCCTTTCTGTCGGGCTGCTCGTAGGATCTTCTCTTTTTGTGGGAAGAAAGCAAACTTCACCAGCACAATCCGGGGCCGGGCATCTCTCGCCTGTTTACCGCCGACACGATGTGCTCGTTCAATGCGGATCGGGCCGCCGCCGCTCTCATCTCCGTCCAGTAGTTGTGCGAAAAACACCTCCAAATAACCCCGCAGATCTTTATCGGCAATGTTCTCTGGTATCCCCATGAATCGGAGGTTGCTGCGCCGGGACCTGTTTTCCAGGTCATCCAGCTTTGCCTCGCATGTTATGAGTTGGTGCCTAAGGCCAGCAACCTCCGTGTCCAGCGTCTCGATCTTGTCCTCAGCGTGCCCCAGGCGGTTTTCTGCCTGCTGAAGTCTATTCCCCAGGCCGTCTACTGAGGCACGCAGGCTATCCATTTTTTCATGGAGTGCATCGAATTGTGGCAACAGAGCCGCAGCCACCGCCGCTGACATCGTGTCCAGCGAGGCAGGGGATTTGGGTGAACCGGCCGTTGGGGCTATGTCGGCCATCTTGCTGGAGCCAGCCACCCGCTCCCGCTCCCTCCTGGTCGCCTTGGGTGCCACCGCCATACGATCCGTCCACCACACCGCACTTCGAAGCTCTGTATGACTGCCAAAATACCCGGGGGACCGTTTCGCCGGTTTTCCGCGGGATTTGCACGGCTCTAAATCGCCGGTTTGGGCAGTGGGGCACGGAGCACTCTCAGGATGCGACCACTACTCCGCTCGCATCACGTGACCTCCCCCGAAGCCAGGGTTTTTACTCTGTGCCCTCGACAGCCAAAAAGTCACCATGATGCCAGGGCAGTCCAGGAGCAATTGGTTCCCCTAGGTCAGCTATGGGATTTTCATGCCACCTGGAGCAAGATTACGACCGTCTAGTGGGTGCTGGAGGTCATCCGAGAGGGGTACGCTTTGGAATTTGCTTATCCGCTCATGGACACCGTTGTCAATTCCCCATGCCAGGTGCCTCGGAAGCTAGAGGTGGTGAAAAGCATGCTGAGGCGCCTAATAGATCTCCAGGTATTAGTGGAGGTACTCCGAGACCAGTATGGGTGTAGTTGGTACTCCATTTAATTTGTGGTCCCAAAGAAGGAAGGTTCCTTCCAATCCATTCTAGACCTTAAGCATGTAATCGCTGCCTAAGAGTGCCTCGATTTCACATGTTGACGCTGTGCTCTATGATAGTCGCACTATGAGAAGGCGAGTTTTTGACATCCCTCAATCTCACGGAAGCTTATTTGTATATACCGTTTTGGCCTGAACATTAGCAGTTGCTAGGTTTTGTAATGACCATGGGGCATTTTGAATTTCAAACTTTGCCCTTTTGGTTGGCAACAGACCCCTGGATGTTCACCAAGGTAATGGTGGTGGTGGTGGCGGGCCTACATCAAGAGGGGATTCTAGTGCATCCCTTCCTGGACGATTGGCTCATCCAGGCAGAGTCCAAGGAGGAGAGCATCTGGGTCATGGAGTGGGTCATAGCCTACCTGCAGGACCAAGAGCCAACTGCTACCTGGTGTACCTAGGAATGCAGTTTCGGTCAGACTAGGGAAGAGTGTTCCTGCCATGGGACAGGGTGGTCTCATTGCAAAACCAGATTCAGCAGTTTTTAAAGATGCAAGTGCCAATGGTGTGGCATTATCTGCAGGTGCTGGGTTCCATGTCTGCCTCAATCGAGATGGTCCCATGACCTTGAGCACACATAAGATCCTTGCAGAGGGCGCTGTTGAGATGTCAACAGAATAACAAGAACTCACTCAGCCACTGCCATGCCTGCGAGAGATGCGGTCAGTGCTTCATTGGTGGCTACAGTCGGAGATGTTCCTGGCTGGCATGCCCTTAGAGATGCCCAAGTGAATCACCCTAACAACCGATGCGAGCCTGTCAGGCTGCAAGAGACATTACAAAACCCAGATAAGCCAAGGGGATTGGTCACCGACAGAAAAGGAGTGGCCAATCAACCAGTTGGAGCTGAAAGCTGTATTCCTGGCATTACAGGAGTTTCGGCACCCCCTACAGGGGAAGGCGGTGAGAATGTTTTCAGACAATGCTGCAGCGGTGATATACATCAATTGACAAGGGCTCACAGGGAACAGGCAGCTAGAAGAAGGGATGGAGGACAATCTCCAAGTGCTGTTGGCCAGAAATCCAAGGGAATTGTATGCAATAGTTGGCGAGAGATTGATGTGCACTGACCAAGAGAAAGACCTCGGTGTGATTGTTTTTGATGATTTCAAGGTGGCGAAACAGTGTGACAAGGTGGTGGCAAAAGCCAGAAGGATGCTGGGTTGCATACTAAAAGGAATTACCAGCAGAAAGGAAAATATACTAATGCCACTGTACCAGTTGCTGGTGAGGCCTCACTTGGAATATTGTGTTCAGTTTTGGAGACCATATCTCACTAAGGATACAAAAAGACTGGAAACGGTTCAGAAGAAGGCGACCAAAATGGTTGGAGCCTGCATCAGAAGACGTATGAGAAGAGGCTTGAAGACCTAAATATGTACATTTTGGAGGAGAGGAGGGACAGGGGAGATATGATTCGGACCTTTAAATACTTAAATATGATTCGGACCTTTAAATACTTTAAATGAACAAACCAACCTCTTCCAAAGACGGGGAAGCTGTAAAACTAGAGGGCATAACATGAAGCTGCAAGAGGGTAAACTGAAAGGCAATGTCGGGAAATACTTTTTCAACAAAAAGGTGGTAGATGCTTGGAATAACCCTCCTGATGGAAGTGGTGGGGACAAATACAGAGACAGAATTTAAAATGGTATGGCTACAGACACAGTGGATCCCTTTTATAGCAACAGGATAAAATCAAAATAAACACAACTATCTCTTATATCTCAACAAATAGGAGTGACCTACAAGGAGTGGTAGGTTGTCACCGCCACCCTCTCGCCTCTAGCTTAGAGGGGCGTGGTTATTTGAGGAACTTCCCACAATCCGCCTTAACAAATTATTTCCCTGCAGCGTCCTCTGGGAAATGTAGTCTTGTTTTGTTAAGCTGTATGGGTGCGTCTGGCAGAAAGTTGTAGTCAGGCTCAATGAGGTAAGGTAAATGACAGAAATTTATTTTGCACACAATGGTTCGAACATACCACATACAGGATTATCTGTTCAGGATTCTTTGAGGTAGAGCTTGGTCCATAAAACAAACCCAAACACAAAAATGGCTGTTCTAAGGTTCTCTATAGCTCAGGATATGCAGTCTTTAACAGCAAGGATATCAAATTCCTTTTTAGCCTTGCTGGCTAAAGCACAAAAACAAATTAAATTTAATGTCTGTGGTAGTTTAACTTCTATTCAGCTTCAAATCTTTCTTGGCTACCTTCCAGACCAAAAGGGTAGAACCCAGGGGCAAAAGACAGCGTTGTTCTCATAGCTACTTTAACTTACCCCAGTGTCATAATTCAGGCAGCAGGTGGTTAACAAGCTTATCACAGTTCCTGGCTTGCTCCTTAGTCCCTGTAAACTTCCCCTTTGCAAACACGCGGGAATCACGGCCACCCTGCTTGTTGACTATGGGTACCTTCTTTCCCTGAAGACTTTCTTTCAAGATAGCTCTTTTTCTCTACGTTCCCATGTTTAAAGCCTGGCAAAAGGAACAATCCATGGGAGTGTCCTCCTCATTCAGCTCCACCTTGGGCTCTCCCATCTGCATGGATTCTGAGTCCCCGTCTTGCTCACAGTGCTCAGCTAACAGCCTCCCGGGGGGGATCCTGGAGTCCCTCTTGTTTCTGGCCACAATCTCGCTTGCAGACGTGCTATATGCCAATTAGCAACTTCTTCTCCTGGAAGCTCAGTTCCTCTGCTCTGCTCAGCACTAATCAAGCTTCCCTTGCTTGTATCTGTGCCTTTGTTCGTGTCAGCCTGGCTTCCTGCTTCTCTTCCCCCCTCCTCATAGTCTGGCATAGGTTTTTTATTTCCAGGGCTCTAGCTCCAACTCCTCCCTTCCCAGGTGACGGTAATCAGCCTGACTTTGGCTACCTGAGTGCTTGGAGAATTCCCTGTCATAGGGGTTCTGGGCCCTATATCCTCTCTCCCTCATTCCACCAGGAGGTGCATGAAACGTGGGCAACGTGGAGGTTTTCTGATTCCTGGAGGTGGATGTGGCTTTCCTACCCTGACTTGGTGAAAGGGGGGGGGGCCCTTTACTAGGATGAATTCCCTGTCTCTTTGTCCTCCCCCAGACTCCGGATAGGCCTCCTTGCCACAAGGTACACACCTAAACAAAGGCATGGGGAAGGGTGACCTGCACGGAGCGGCAGGTACACTTACTCTTGCCGCCTTGCTGGGCAGACTAGATTGACCATACTGGTCTTTATCTGCTGTCATATGCTATGTTACTATGTGTCTGGCAAGGAGAATGTAGCGGCCAGCTATCTCAGTCAGGTCAGGTTGGAGCATGGGGAGTGGACACTAAACGACAAGGTTTTTTCTCAGCTTCTACAACACTGGGGACAACCAGTCATTGATCTTATGGCGACCTTTGAGTTAGCAAAGACGGGGCATTTTTACAGCAGACGGGAATGCATGTCAGAGGGACTGGATGCATTGGTGCAATGCTGGCCAGCAGAGGGTCTGCTCTGTCTTTCCCCTTTGGACACTCATCAGCTGGACAGTGCAAAGGGTAGAAACACACTGCGGGTTGGTCCTCCTCATTGCTCAAGATTGGCAGAGATGTCTGTGGTTTGCCAATCTGATCAGGCTGGCGCCCAATCATCTGTGGCATCTGTTGGTGCAGGACGACCTGCTATAGCAGGGTCCGATTCTAATGCTACAGATGGATCGATTCTCATGGCTTGGCTCTTGAGGGCTCGGCTGAGGAAACAGTTATTTGCCGGCCGTCATCGCCACCTTGCTCAAAGCCAGGAAGCATTCCATGACTCTGGCGTACATTCAGGTGTGGAAAAGGCTTTGAGTGTTGGTGTTCAGAGTGGGGAAACCAACCTCACATATCCTCTGTACCCGTTATTCTTGCCTTTTTGCAGGCACGGTTGTAAAAGCATCAGGTGTGCATCTCTTTGGGTATAGGCGGTGGCCCTTGCCTGTTATTGTGGTCAGATGCAGGGGATTTCCCTAGAAGGGCACCTGAGGTACAAGGAGGAGCAACCTCCTGCGGGTAGGACAAGCAAACACAAGGAGCAGGAGATGTGGGAAGAATCAGGGTCTTTATTATACACAAGGGACCCCAACGCGTTTCGGCAACGCCTTCCTCAGGGGGAATGACACTGATAAATATAAAAAATACATATAAATTAATAATAAAAAAACATAATACTATAAAAATTAAAAACCAATAGAACACACTTAAAAACATTTAAATTATGAAAAACACCGGCAAAACGTGCAACATCAAATAATCAAGGTGCATTGAGGTTATAGAGCCACAATGCAGGGCAGGGCTGAGGGAAGAAAACAGTACAATCCATATAAGATATTGTGAGAAGGGAACGCTGAACAAACTTAGAGAGAAATATAATATGCTTATATAACTAATACAGAACCAAAGAAGATAAAATACTTATGTAATACTGATGGAGCCTAAATCCTGTAGAACAAAATTGAACCAAGTGAACTGCACAAGAGCTGATTAATAACATGTGATAATAACATAAATAGATCAATAATTTAAACAAATAAATAAGTAAATAAAAAACAAACTAAAATACTATGATAATAAAAGGAAAGGAGGGTAAAATAAATACTTAAAATGATAAATATTATAATAATATAAAAGTACAGCAATGTGCACAGAAATGACAACCATCAGAAATTGTGACAATAAACATGAAAAATGAATCGATAAAAAAGCATAGAAAATAAATAAATGTAAATATTAAATATTAAAATAAAAAATCATAAAATTGCCCAAATGTAAGGGAGGGCAACCATGTAAAACAAACACAAATTAAAAATAAAAATAGAGAAACATACAATGTATGCTAATATTAAACAATGACATTAATCTAACTATATTTGGATAATAAATCAGGAAAGAACATGGTATATTGTATCAAACCAAGAATAAAAACTAAAAATAACGAAGAGGAACTGGTGGACCAAAGGATAAGAAATAAAAATTATATTAAAAGTAAATAGTAAAATGAAGATAAAAATATAATTAAATTTATGTGTATATGAGGCAATATGATAAAAAGAATAATAAAAATATAAATTAATTAAAATAACATGAATTAAGACAGAAGCTAAGTATCATAAATGCATGCTCAGTGGCTAAATGTAATGTGAAAGTAAGCATGCCGAACGGGGTGAGAAAACAGGGGAAAATTGTTGGCACCTGGCCATTACTAGGTTCCTACGAGTGGTGAAGCAGGTGTGTCCCAAGTGTGTGCGGTGATTCTGCCTTGGGACCTGAACCTGGTTTTGATGGCGTTGATGGGAGAACCATTTGAACTATTGGGTATGTGTTCCTTGAAGGATTTCACATTGAAGACAGTATTTTTGGTGGTGATCTGTTCAAGTAGGAGAATCTCGGAACTTCAAGCTTTGTCCTGCCAAGCTCCTTTCCTGTGTTTCTCTGGGGAGAAGGTTGTGCTTTGGCTGGTACCATCTTTCATGCCTAAGGTGATGTCGGCCTTTCACCTCAATCAGACAGTGACTCTTCTCATACTGGCGAGGCAAAAGACCTACTGTTGCGACGTCTGGATGTGCGCGGGGTTTTGTGGTGCTACCTACAGTGGACGGGGTGGACGGAGGCGTTTTGGAAGTCCGACCAGCTTTTTGTTTGTTTGTTTGTTATATTTATTTATCTGTGTTTATATACCGCTTTTCACCTGTTCAAAGTGGTTTACAGATATATGCTAACAGGCACTATTTATTCCCTTGTCCCTGCAGGGCTCACAATCTAAGTGTACCTGAGGCAATGGAGGGCTAAGTGCTTTGCCCAAGGCCACAAGGAGTGGCCATGAGACTAGAGACCTCAGTTCTTTTGGCCTGAGGTTACTTGTCCCTATGTGGGAATTAAATCCCTGACCCTCCAGCCTGAAGTAACCTGTCCCAACCACTGAGCCACTCCTCCCCCCTGTTTTATTACATTGGCTGTTTCTTCTTTTTGTAACTTTGCTTTCCTTACTACTTTTCTAGCTTCTCAATTTTTTTCCACTTATTTATGCTTGTCTTCTTAAACATAGAAACATAGAAATATGACGACAGAAAAAGACCACATGGCCTATCTATCTAGTCTGTCCTGTCTTTGTGATCTCTTGTATTTTATGAAGGCTACCCTCTTTTTCTTCACCTTTTCAGTGACGTCTTTTGAGAATCATAGCGACCTTCTTTTCTTTGTATGTTTGTTTACCTTCCTAACAAAATAGTTTGTTGCCCTTAAAATGTCCCCTTTCAGTTTTGCCTGTTGCTATTCTGCATCCCCTAGCTGTTTCCAAACCTCTAAAGACTCCTTGAGGTATTAACTCACCTTGGCAAAGTTTGTTTTCCTAAAGTTTAAGACCTTTGCTTTTGAATTGACTTTATCAGCCCTAGTCCTAATATTGAACACACCATCAGATGATCACTGGATGCACCATCTGGTGATCACTATAACATCAGAAATACTTTTCCCATTGGTTAGCACCAGGTCCAGTATGGCTTTATGTGTGGGTTCTGTTGCCATTTGTTGGAATAGCTCTTCCTATAGAGAATTTAGGATCTCCTTACTTCTAGGTGACACAGCAGCAAGGCTGTACCAGTCAACATCCGGCATAATGAAATTACCTATGAATAACATGTCTTTTTTCATGGTAATACTGCGTAATGTCTTCTATTAAATCTCTGTCCACTTCTGTTTGTGAAGGAGATCTGTATATCACACCAATGCAAATGGATTTCCCGTTCCCTCTTTCTAGTTTAACCCATAGTGCCTCCTTGTTCCCTTGTAAGCCCTGTAATCTGTAGCTATAATATTATTTTTTACATATAGTGCCACTTTTTCTCTCCTTCTTCCTACTCTATCCTTCCTGAATAAAGTATAGCCCAGTATAATTATATTCCAGTCATGGTTGTCTATGAACTATGTCTGTAACCACCACTAAATCCAAGTCAGCCTCTTCCATTAAAGCCTCAAAATCTGGGATTTATTTCCCATACTACTTGTGTTTCAACAGAAAACAATGAAATTGTAGACCATATTTGTAAAAATCAAGAAATAATGATTTTGTCATATATTTGATGGATCAGTATAGTACAGTATTTGAATTGGGTGTAATGACTTTATTAAAGCAATAATTTTATTGACCAACAAGATACCCAGTTGTGATACCAGTGGGTCTGGATAGTATTTCAGAGTATGTCACATGCTTAAAATGATTTTCGTGGAGCATGGGTGAATTGCATGAACACTATTTTAATTTAACTTTCTGGTTTGTGTTTATAATGTACAGAATGATAATGCCACAGCGCTTCATTTTGCTGCCACGCAGGGAGCAACTGAGATTGTTAAATTAATGGTATCTTCTTATGCTGGTGATAAATCTATTGTTAATCTTCCGGATGGGAATAATGAGACACCACTTCACAAGTAAGGATGACTTGATTCCCTGATTTACTCTCTTCTGATTTCAATTTTCCGTTAGTAGAACGGGCCTTTTATTTTATTAATGTATAAATAAAACATGACATTTCCAGGGTAATTTTATAACTGTGTACATGAGCAAAGAAAGTATGCATGTACTTTTCACAGTACAGACATTGCTGAATTTTCAAAAAAAAAATACATATACTACTGTCTTTAAAATTACACCCAGAAAAACCATGTCCTTACATATATGCTTGCTATTTGGGATGTACAGTTTTTATGCTTTTTTCATACTCCACGCCATCTTCATACTTAATGCCTCTTCAAACAGCAGGTAACCTTATGCATATACTGTACAGGCAGTAAGAGGGTAATTTTGAGAAGTCTGACCTAGTTAACACACATTCTAATATGCCTCTGTCAAACCTATTTTATACAGAAATTTAGGTGCCTACTTTTTTATAGAATGCTAGCGTAAGTGAACAGATATGAATGTTAACCTAAGGCATGGTCACTTAGCTCCAGAGCTGGCATAAATCCCATACCTAGACTTTTCAGGAATGCGCGTAAATTTAATAATGTGCACTTGTGCACACTGCCTGTGCTCTGCCTAAACTTTAGCCATGCGCACACCTACAGTTAAATTACTTTCAGAAGGGCACCCATGTCAGTTAAGTGTATAAATGCACATTGACATGTAAACTCACTAAAATTTAGAGAGTTTGCATGTAAATGTGCATTTATACACATGCAATTTTAGGAAGCCTCTTATAAAATTACCCTCAGAGGGGCCTAGTTATTATGGTGCGCTAATGTTAATGTGAGCTATTTCACCATTAACGTGTGCTATTAGTAACTAGGTCCCATTGAATAACATGGGACCTGTTCTAAGATAAGGGGGCATATTTTACTAAAGTGCTGCGACCGCAGTAGCGCATAGCAGCCACAGCAAATGCAGGAGTCTTAGTCATGGTAGGGGGTAATGCAGCATTAGCCGTGTCAGTAATGCTGTTGTGCGTATGTGCCCTGTACTTGCAGGTGCATGTGTGCTTTGGCTAGATGTGTCCTGTACTTGTGTACTAGCAATGCAATGTTATGAGCAGCAGTAGGCATAGGCAAACAAACTCCTACAGAGAACGCAGATAGCAATACATGGGCCCCGACCCCACTAACAGCGAATGTACCGAGTTGGCAGTGAAGGTAAGAGGGCTGACCTGGGAATAGGCATGCAAATCAGGAAAGTAAACACATGTATAGTGGCTGTGCTGTGGCCCTGTTTGTGGGAAATGGAGTGCATATACAGCAACTGAAGGAGCAGGGGGACCAGTATGGATGCGGGCAGAGTGTCAACAGGGACTGCCATGTGGAATGGCTGTATGAACTCCTCTTACCCTGAGTCACCCAGGGTGCCTGATAACCTGTCCTCTGCAGGCTAGGTAATCAGACTCTGTCACTACCCTTATTCATCTGGCATAGTACCCTAGCCATTGAGGAGTGCTGCACCCATGTGGGAGAAGACAGGTACTAGAGTCTGCAGATCTGTATGCCCAACACAGTGACCACCCAGATGTGGGGAGTTACATGGCTGGGGCAGTCACCCACCTAATCCCTCTATCATATTGGGCCCACACTGTCCAGACACAGCTCATTGGCCCACCATATAGGACATCCACCTCTGTGATCTAATCTCTGCTAGGGGGGTGGGAGGCAGTCCACAAAGGTCACCCATGTTCCCACCATGGAAAGGTTCTTGGGATACACCATGGTATTCCTACACAACCCCAAAGAGATAGGCAACCCCGATCAGCTCTCAGATGGAGCAGTTGAGCTTTCAGAGAACGGACGTCCCACAGACCATTGGGAGCCCACAACAGCTACCCAGGTCTGTGAAACACTGATCAGGGAGCTCCAACAAAGCTAGTTTATGTTCAGTGCTGAAAATGGAGGTACTTTATGCACTTTCACTTTACACCTGCTTGCAAGGAAGGGTATGACCGCACTTACTTTCAAAGCACGTTCTGTACCACATACAGAATGCGCACCTACTTGTTTTTCTAAACTAGCACCTAGAAGGTCGCCATGTTGTAAAATTGCCCTCCAAGTGACTACATGCATGCTTCCTCCAGCAGCAGTGTCTTCCTTCTGCTATCAACGGAACACTCAGTAGTTAGCCCCTGAGTTGAATGTAATGGACTAATTGGTGTATATCATTACGAACTATTATATTGGTTGGGTATTGAAGCTACAATGTAACCCATTTAAGACTAACAAGAGAAAATATTTTTTTACTCAATACATAATGAAACTCTGGAATTTGTTACTGGAGGATGTAGTAGAAGCTGTTAGTGTAGCTGGGTTAAATAAAGATTTGGATAAGTTCCTGGAGGAAAGGTCCATAAACCATTTAAAAGAGGACCCGGGAAATCCACTGCTTACCCCAGGGCGAGCATTGTGGAAGCTGTGGACTTTGGGTACCTGCCAGGTACTTGTGGCCTGGATTGGCCACTATTGGAAATAGGAAACTGGGCTTGATGGACCTTGGTCTGACCCAGTATGGCATTTCTAAGTTCTTATATTCTTATGTTAATTTTTGTGGTGAAGAATTTTAAAAGCAAATATCTTAAATTGAATACTTTTCTGTTTTGGGAGCCAGTGCAATTTTTTCAGTGAAAGAAGGCAGAGTACTCACCTATCTATCCACTTTAATACTCTCAACCACCTGCAATCTCCATAGTACATTTTCTAGTAACCCTATATAAATCATTTTTTCAGTAGTAAAGAACACTTATAATAAGGGCTTCTGATACCTAGGTGTTTGTCATTTTAGGGGTTTATTTTTGAGATAATTAGGCACATTACCAAAGTTGGAAAAAAAAGGGGTAAATTGTTCTATTTGCCTTGAGAAAAAATATTAGATGGATTCTCAGTGGATTTCCATTAATGACCCAAAACACAGTTTTCCAGCCCAGTCCCCCTCTTCTCTAAGCTTAATTCCCAGCAACAGCATGAGCCCTAGCACACCCTTCTCCGAGCCTTAGTTTTGGGCAACAACATTTGTTCCAGATCCTCCTCCTCCAAGTCCAAATTCTAGCAACAGCATCAGCTCTCCCCTCAACTTCAGCTCCAGCCCCCTCCCCTTACTTGTCACGGAACATCTGTAGCTTTTGTCTTTGCTTCCACCTCTGTATTTTACTTGCTCCAGCTCTTCTGTCTGCTGAAGGGGCTGATTTAGAAACACAAGAACAGCCACTTCCTGTTTCTGACCAGAAACAGACGAAAAACAGGAAGGACCTGTTCTCGTGTTTTAAATCGGCCCCTGTTAAGAACATAAGAACATAAGATATGCCATACTGGGTCAGACCAAGGTCCATCAAGCCCAGTATTCTGTTTCCAACAGTGGCCAATCTAGGTCATACGTACCTAGCAGTTTCCCCAAGGGACACAGGTTCCACAATGCTTGTATTGGTTCAAGCATTGATATCCTGGGTCCCTTCTTAATAATGGTTTATGGACCTTTCCTCCAGGAACTTGTCCAAACCTTTTTTAAACCCAGCTACACTAACAGCCTTTACTACATCCTCCGGTAACAAATTCCAGAGTTTGATTACACGTTGAGTGAAAAAATATTTTCTTTTATTAGTCTTAAATAGTTTACCCTGTAGCTTCATTGCATGTCCCCTAGTCTTTCTATATTCTGATAAGGTAAACAATCGATCTACGTTTACCCGTTCCACTCCGTTCATTAATTTATAGACTTCTATCATATCTCCCCTCAGCCGTCTCTTTTCCAGGTTAAAGAGCCCCAACCTTTTTAGCCTTTCTTCATAGGAGTAGCCTTCCATCCCCTTTACCATTTTGGTGGCTCTTCTCTGAACCTTTTCTAAAATTGCTATATCCTTTTTAAGATATGGCGACCAGAATTGCACACAATATTCAAGGTGCGGTCTCACCATGGAACGATATAGAGGCATTATAATATCTTTTGTTTTATTTTCCATTCCTTTCCTTATCATACCTAGCATTCTATTTGCTCTCTTGGCCGCCGCTGCACACTGGGCCGAGGGTTTTAACATGGTATCCACAAGGACGCCTAAATCTTTTTCTTGGGTGGTGGTTCCTAATGTGGAACCTTGCATCGTGTAACCATAGTTTGGGTTGTTCTTCCCTAGGTGCATAACCTTGCACTTCTCCACATTAAATTTCATCTGCCATTTTGATGCCCAGTCTTCCAATTTATCAAGATCCTCTTGCAATTTTCCACAATCCTCCTGGGTTTTAACAACTTTAAATAGTTTTGTGTCATCAGCAAATTTGATAACCTCACTCGTTATTCCACTTTCCAGGTCATTTATGAATATGTCAAAAAGCAGCGGACCCAGCACAGATCCCTGGGGTACACCACTATTCACCTTTCTCCATTGGGAAAATTGGCCATTTAGCCCTACCCTCTGCTTTCTATCTTTTAACCAGTTCCTGATCCACAGTAGTACACTGCCTCCTATCCCATGACTCTTTAGTTTTGCCAAAAGTCTCTCATGAGGGACCTTGTCAAAGGCTTTCTGAAAGTCCAGATACACAATATCAACCGACTCACCTTTGTCCACCTGTTTATTCACTCCTTCAAAAAAACATAACAGATTAGTAAGACAAGATCTTCCTTGTCTAAAGCCATGTTGGCTGTCTCCCATTAGGTCATGACTATCTATATGCTGAGTAATTTTATTCTTTATGATGGTTTCTACCATTTTTCCCGGTACTGATGTCAGGCTCACCGGTCTGTAGTTTCCCGGATCACCCCTCGAACCCTTTTTAAAAATTGGTGTTACATTGGCGATCCTCCAATCCTCAGGTATTAGAGATGATTTTAATGATAGTTCACAGATTACTGATAGCAGGTCTGCAATCTCAAATTTCAGTTCTTTCAACACCCTTGGATGTATACCATCCGGCCCAGGTGATTTGCTACTCTTCAGTTTATCTAATAGTTGTAGGACATCTTCCCGATGTATCGATATTTCCTTCAATTCTTCCACACCTTTAAATACCACTTCAGTCGTGGGTAACATCCCTACATCTTCCTCAGTAAAGACCGAAGCAAAGAATTCATTCAGTCTCTCCGCTATCGCCTTGTCGCCTCTTAGTGCTCCTTTAACCCCTTTATCATCTAATGGACCAACTGACTCTCTCACGGGTTTTTTGCTACGAATGTACTTGAAAAGGTCTTTATTTCGCGTTTTTGCTTCCGCAGCAAGCTTCTTCTCAAATTCTCTCTTTGCCTGCCTTATCAATGCCTTGCATTTGACTTGCCAGTGCTTGTGCTGTTTCCAGGTTTCATCATTATGCTCTTTTTTCCATTTCTTGAAAGATGCTTTTTTGGCAACAACAGCCTCTCTGACCTCAGCTTTAAACCATGCTGGCAATTTTTTGGACTTCCTTCCACTTTTCTTAAAGCGTGGAATACAGCTGGTCTGGGCTTCCAAGATAGTATTTTTCAACAACACCCAAGCTTGATGTACGTCTTTAACCTTTGCAACTGCTCCTTTTAGTTTTTTCTTAACTGTTTTCCTCATTCTATCATAGTCTCCCTTTCGAAAGTTAAAGGGTAGTACTGTGGATTTCCTTACTATCCCTCCTCCACTAATTAAATCAAAGGCGATCATGCTATGATCACTATTGCCAAGTGGCCCCAACACCCTTATCTCTTGCACTACATCTGGTGTTCCACTAAGGACTAGGTCTAATATTGCTTCCCCTCTGGTCGGTTCATGAACCAGCTGCTCCAAGAAGCAGTCATTTATTTCATCTAGGAACTTTATCTCCCTAGCATGTCCTGTTGTGACACTGACCCAGTCGATGCCGGGGTAATTGAAATCACCCATTATTATTACTGCACTGTAACTTTTGCTAGCTTCCTTGATTTCTTTGAGCATTTCATCATCCATTTGTTCATTCTGGCCAGGCGGACGATAGTACACCCCCACTGCCATCGCCTTCCCCTTTTTACATGGAATTTCAATCCATAGAGATTCTACAGCAAATTTTGTTTCTTGCAAAACTTTAATCCTTTCTGACTCAATGCCCTCTCTAACATAGAGGGCAACCCCTCCACCAATTTGATCAGCTCTATCATTTCGATATAGTTTGTACCCAGGTATCACAGTGTCCCACTGGTTGTCCTCCTTCCACCATGTCTCTGATATTCCAATCATATCTAACCTCTCGTTTAGTGCTATATATTCTAACTCTCCCATCTTGTTTTGTAGACTTCTAGCATTTGCATACAAGCATTTTAGAGACTGTATTTTATTCATATTAATTTGGCTATTGGTAGACATGGGTAATTTGGGATCTTTAAGTTCTGTCTGCTCCATACTCGAGGGCATTTGGGCTACTTTACTCTTTTTTGGAACCTCTCTGCTTTTTGTAGTATCCTTCAAGGATACATTCTTCCGAACCATGCGCTCTTGGGCGACTGTTGTAGACAGAAGAGCTGGAGCAAGAAGAACAGAGCAGCGAGAGCAAAGACAGAGGTTTCTGCTGTTGCAGATAGACACCCGAAGGACATGGCCTGACCCAATGATGTCATCAGGATGCAATGGCAGCGGCAAATGACATTATCGGATGCTAGCAGAGAGTAGTTTTGGGGGTTTTCCAGTATTAACCACAACCCCAGTTTTCCCATTGGAGGGGTTTTATTGGGATTTTCTGGTTATAGCAAAAAATCAGAAGTCTTATTTATCACAATTGCCTGCATGATCTATGGTAATGCATTTAACTTTAGATGTGGCTTCAAATGTTTTATGAAAATCTAAAATAAGCATTCAAGGATCAGTTTTATAAACCTCCTTCACACACAAAACTGCTTTTATAAAAGTACCCCTGAGCTATGCATGTAAAAGCACACATGGTGAAAGGAAGGGGCATACTCTTTGTTACCTGGCTTAGGCATGTACTGGGGTAGAGTTTGGGTAGAGCGCAAATGGGATTGTGGTTTACACACAACTTTCTTGCGAGCATTTACACGTGCCAACAAGCATATATAAATGTCTGTGGCTTCAATCTAGCTGTGATTTTTGGCAGTTTACCCAATATTGTATAAAGACACATAGATACCTAATGGTCCTCATTCTAGAAAGCGGATTGCGGGGCTGCCCTGCAATCTGCCTAGAGTCTATTCCCCCACCGGCTCTTGCTGTATGTCCTGAGCTTCAGGATGGGTAGATCTGGCGGTGGGTTGGAGGGGGCAGAGCGGGGGCAGGACATACAGGGCCGATTCAGATCATGGCCTGCACGTCCTGCTGGGCCTTCCCGGACGTGCAGCTTAAACCACCTCTGAGGTGTTATAAACTGCATGTTTCGATAAATCGGGACAGGGGAGCTACACACGGAGCCGGGGCTGGGTGCGGGGAGTCTGTCACCCGATCCAGGCCACGGGAGGCCAGCTGTGGGTTGGGATTTGGGGGTCTGGGAACGCGACGGTCTGGGGTGCCTGTGACAAGGACATCCCCACAGGCAGAAGGGGCACACTGGGCAGTCCATGGGCCGATTCTAGCCCTGTCTTCAGCAGGGACATCTGGACGGCCCAGATGTCCCCTTCCCGGAATGGGGCTCCACATGTCTGTATATGTAGACACATGAATGTGTATGTATAAAGACACATAGATGCCTATGTATCTGTATAAAATAGGCTAAAAATAGATACCTTTTCAATCTCCGAACATAGATGACTTGCTAGCAAAAGTATCTCATGGAGGGTAATTCTATATCTTCAGATTCCCCACTTCATCACTAACAGGGATTATTACTAACAGGTCAACCCCTCCTAAACAAATTATTTCAGTTTCCTGCTCATTAAACTTTAGGCTACTTATTTGCAGCTGTGCTTGACTATAGACAGACTGCTAAACTCTCATACAACCTTCTATGGACAGTTAACTACGGGAAACTGTAAACAGGCACTCACTCCTGCAGTAAATTGTAGGTCAACCAAAAGCAAGGTGGAAGATTATGCTATCGTTGACTTTTGTCACTTTAGTTTAATAAATATTCTAATGGTCACACAGAGCCCAATTCCGAAAGAGGGACGTCCAGGTCATGCAGCCCCTACATAAACATGTTTTGGCATGTGTCTTTCTTAGTGGTTTATCTTTAGTTTACACTTTTTTAATGAAATGAGAGAAGCTGCAAAGATGTCTTGCACATTGGGACATGGAACCTATGAAGCATGAACCAAGGGAAGTTGGAGGTGGTCAAGAATGAAATGGAACATGTACAGCTCAATTTGTTGGGTGTCAGAACTAAAATAGAGTGGCATCGGACACTTTGCATTTGATGATCACATGGTCTACTATGCTGGAAATGAAAGACAAAGAAGAAATGGTGTATCTCCAGGAACAAGCAGGAATGTAGTCTTCACATATGGGTATTGTCGGTACTGACGGAGCCCGCGCGGGAACACTTCCCAGCGTCCAATAGGAAAGCCTTTGGGAGCATCCCACAGCGCATGCGTGCTGCCTTCCCACCCATCTACCTCTCTCAATTCAGTTCTTTGTTTTCCACGGAGCCGACAGGACATGCCCCTGTCACCGCAGAAAAATTGGTGGTTCTTTTTTGTTTTTTTGTGGTCGCTTCTGCCTTCATTTGATGCCTACCGGTACCGCTGGTGTTTCTTTTCTTTCTTTACAACCCCCCCCCCCCAAAAAAAAAAAACCCAAACACTTTGACTGAACTTTTCTCTCAGGGGGCCTTTCCCCTTTTGGTGCTAGGCTCCATTTTGGGCACTAGGCCCATTTTTCTTCAGTCATGGAGAAACCAGCTAGTGGTTATGTGGCGGTAACATATCTGTCACCGACACCCATGATTGGTGTCTAAAATGTTTAGGTCCTGCTTTCTAGAATGAGGACCATTGTCCATTGGGGAGTGTCTCTCCTGCAGAAAGATGACGAAGAGGGGCCTGCAGAATAGAGCTGCAAAACCCGGTACCCTTTTTGCCGCAGATACGATGTCAGTGCCATCGGCAACTTCCAGTGCTTCATCTTCCTCCCATGGATCTCAGGTAACTAAATCTAAGTCTTCAAAGACTGGCCGGTCCTCAAAGGGTAGATCTCCTAAGTATAGAGATGCCACTAGCATTGCCCTCAAGGAAAATTCACCGGCAAAACAGTCCCGGCGGAAGTCTTCGGTCTCCAAAGCATTAACGGGGCTCCAAGATGTTCCAGAGGCCTCCACCTCTGCTGAACTACTGGTGCCATGTTCTGAGGTCATGGCCGCTTCTACCAGTACCGACACCCAAGCATTGGCAGGAGCGATGGATAAGACTCCTCGCTATCGAACACAGTCTAGTGTCCCTCTTAGCAGCTTTGGTATCGCTAAGATCACTACCGACGGTTCCACAGGTATTGGTACCGACATCAGTACCGGTACTGACAGCACCTGTTTCGATGGGTATGCTCCCCCCCATGGCGAGCCTTGAGTCTATCTTAGGTATCGGGGGACAGGAACCGAGACACTTCAGTACCGACTTCGAATGGTACCGATACCATGCTTTACAGGAGCGCCCGGTACAGAGTGGCTTCGAGTCTTCCGATGATTCTCATGACTCTCCCGGTACTAGAGTGATCCTTCCAGAGGATCCAATTCCTTCTCCTCAATGCAGAATGTCTCCTCCAGAGGATATGTCTTTCCAGGATTATATACGTGATTTAGCCAAAGGTCTTGCAATCATGGTGATTCCCGAAAAAGAGCCTAGGACAGAAGAATTAAGAATTCTACAATACCCTTTGGATCCAAAAGAAGCAGCTATGCTTCCCATTCATAAGATCTTACATGATCTTATGTTAAGAATGTGGGAAACTCCGTTAACGGTGTCCTCACATTCCCGACGCCTCGATACTATGTACCGAGTGCTAAGTTGCCCTGGGTTTCAGAAAACTCAGTTACCACACCATACAATGGTAGTGGAATTGGCCATACGTAGAATCAAGAGTGCTAAAACACACTCTTCTAATCCTCCGGGCCGTGAATCCAGGACACTCGATGCCTTTGGGCGTCAATGCTCCCAGTCATCCATGCTATCAGCTAGGATCAGCTTCTACATTCTTTACATGGGAATGTTCCTGGAAGAAGTTACATGGGATTCAGAGCTCATGAGCCCTAGTCTCCCTGAAGAAAAAAGGGCAGATTACCTTACCCTGGTCAAGCACGCCCAGAATGTCTCTAAATTCATGAACTGTGCTACCTTTGATTGCTTTGAATGCATTAGCAGAACCTCTGCTATTTCCATAGGTGCACGTCGTATTGCCTGGCTTCAGGCATCAGACTTAGAACAGTGGGTGCAAGACAAGCTGGGAAACATTCCTTGTACAGGAGAAAATCTCTTTGGCAAGGACTGGAAAGACAAAGCTAATCAGCTTGAGTCAGAGAATACTACTTTGAACAGGTTGTCAAAGTCTACAGCCAACCCAGCAAAGAAAAAGTCATTCAAAAAGACCTTTTTCAATAAGAAAAATAAGTTTTACCCAGCTTACACACACCAGAGCCACTATCCACTTCATGTTCCCGAGAAGGGGCAACAACAGAATAGACAGCAAAAAAAGCCGCAAACTCAAAGAGCTCAAACGTCCCCACAGACCCAGCCTCCTCAGAGTCTTTGACTTTTACCTAGAGGACTTAGTCATTCTGCCCCTAAAAGGTCCAGAACCCTTAACCATTCCAGGCAGACTATGCCATTTTGCCAAACGATGGCAACAAATAACAGCAGAAAACTGGACTATGCCCATTATACGACTGGGGTACAAGCTTCACTTTCTCAACTTGCCCCCAACTACAATAATCAAACAGTTCAATTTTCACGTCCCTGCCACTGATCTCTTGTGGCAGGAGGTCACATCATATTTCCAGGAACAAGCAGGAATGAGTCTTCACATATGGGTTTGGTCGGTACCGACGGAGCCTATGCGGGAACGCTCCCCAGTGTCCAATCAGAAAGCCTTTCGGAGCATCCCACAGCGCCTGCGTGCTGCCTTCCCGCCTTTCCCAACTGTCTCTCCTCAGTTCTTCTTTTTCCACGGAGCCAGCAGGTCGTGTTCCTGTCAACGCAGAAGAATTTCTTTATTTTTTCTTTATTTCTTTTCTGTCGCGTCTGCCTTCTTCGACGCTCTACCGGTACCGCCGGTCTTTGTTCTTTTCCTTTATTTTTCTTCAGGTGCACTTGTGTTTTGGGCCTTAGGCCCAAAACTTTGTTTCCTTAGCATGGAAAAGCCTGCCTCAGGTTTTAAGAAGTGCACAAAATGTGGCGGTACCATTTCCGTCACCGACACCCATGACTGGTGTCTAAAATGTTTAGGTCCTGACCATTCCATCACAGATTGTGTGTCCTGTTCTATGATGTCTAAAAGAAGTCGTCAGAACCGAGCTGCTAAGCTCAGTACCCTGTTTCCCTCTGATGCGGCTTCGGTGGCATCAACGTCTTCCAGGGCTGCTTCTTCCTCACATGGATCTCAGGTAACTAAACATAAATCCAGCCGGTCCTCGAAGTGTAGATCTCCTTCTAAGCATCGAGATGCCTCTGGCGTTGCCCTCGAGTATTCTGCACCAGCAAATTACCCCGGCGGGAGGCTTCAGCCTCTAAAGCATCATCAACGGGGTTCCAGGATGATCTCGATGGCGTGGCATCGACAGATCTCCTGGTGCCATGCTCTGGGGTACCGGTGGCTTCCACCGGTACTGACTTCCAAGCATTGGCGGCGTCGATGGATCAGAGGATTCTGTCCCTCGAACGCAGTCTGGCGGCTTTCCTTGTGGCATCGATGCCTGTGGTACCGCAACAGACTACACTCCCGGTACCGGCTTTAGCATCACCATCGGTACCGATTCCGGTACTGGTGGCATCGACATCGGCATCGGTGTCCGCTATGCCGGTACTCTGTCCTCTGAAGCCCTCCGGTACCGATACCCCGGTACCGGTTATTCCCGATACCGATCCCTGTCGGTACGGGTATCGGGCCTTGCAAGAGCATCCGGACAGACGATACTTCGATTCCTCTGAGGACTCTGAGGATTCTGAAGAGTCGGTCGATGCAGTGATGCTTCTTCCACAGGAGGAGTCCTCTCCTAAACGAAGGATGTCTCCTCCAGAGGACTTGTCTTTTCAAGACTTCATCAGGGAGGTGGCTCGGGGCCTTTCCATCACAGTGGCCCCTGAGACAGAGGCCAGAGCCAAGGAGTTGGATATTTTGCAATATCCCAAAACTCCTAAGGAGGCAGCTACCTTGCCTATTCATGAGATTCTGTATGATCTTATGTTGAGAATGTGGGAATCAATTCTGACCACCTCCCCTCATTCTCACAGGTTGGATACCATGTATCGTGTCCCTCCTTGTCCTGGTTTTCATAAAACTCAACTTCCTCACCACTCTATCATGGTTGAATCGGCAATGAGAAAGATTAGAAGTGCCAAAAGACATGCTTCTAATCCTCCAGGATGTGAATGTAGAACCCTGGATGCTTTTGGAAGAAGAATCTTCCAAGCTTCCATGCTTGCTGCGAGAATTAATTCCTATAGTCTCTACATGGGGATGTTCTTAAAAGAAGTCACTGATCATTTGCAGACTTTAAGTCCTTTCATGTCTGAAAATAAAAGGAAGGACTTCCTCACTGGGCTCAAACATGCCCAAGATATCTCCAAATTCTCCAATCGTGCAGCTTTTGACTCCTTTGAATGCGTAAGCAGAGCCTCAGCTATTGCCATAGGTGCACGTAGGATTGCTTGGCTTCAAGCATCTGATTTGGAGATCTGGGTCCAAGATGGGAAATATCCCTTGTACAGGTGAGAACCTGTTTGGTAAGGATTGGCAAGCAAAAGCCAATCAGATGGATGCTGAAAATTCTGCTTTGGATAGACTTTCCAAATCCACAGCTGCTCCTGCTCAGAAAAGGTTATTCAAGAAAACACCGTTTTCAAAAAAGGGAAGATTCTATCCTGCTTATAGTCAGCGGGCATCTTCTGCAGCTACCAAACGTCAGCAATCATCCAAACAGAGCAAAGCAAAGGCTGCTAGGCCTCCTCCAGCCCAGCAACCTCAGCCCCCTCAGGGTCTTTGACTTGCAGCTAGAGAACCTAGCCTTCCTGGCTCTGGTAGGACCAGAGCCCTCCACCATCCCAGGAAGGTTATGTCATTTTGCTCCCAGGTGGGAGCAAATTACAGCAGAGCACTGGACACTCTCCATCATAAGAGAGGGGTGCAAACTTCATTTTTCAAGCTTGCCCCCTCTCACAAGAGTGCACCAGTTCAATACTCCAACCTCCCTCCTCAACCTGCTGGGACAAGAGGTTGCCACCCTTCTCGCCCAGGGGGCAATAGAGGAAGTGCTTCTCCAACAACAGGGCACAGGCTTCTACTCCCCCTATTTTCTTATTCCAAAGAAAACAGGGGGCTTCAGGCCTATCTTAGATCTCAGAGAATTGAACAGATTCCTAGTCAAGGAAAAATTCAAGATGGTTTCTCTGGGAACTCTGCTGCCATACCTTCGGAGTCAGGATTGGCTTTGTTCTCTAGATCTCAAGGATGCGTACACTCATGTTCTCATCCATCCAACTCACAGAAGGTTCCTTCGCTTCCTTTTTCAAGAGAAGCACTATCAATACAGAGTGCTCCCTTTTGGTCTGGCCTCTGCACCAAGGGTGTTCACGAAATGCATGGCAGTGATAGCTGCTTTTCTACACACCCTGGGAATATTCGTCTTCCCTTATCTGGACGACTGGCTCATTCGAGCTCCCACTCAGTCAGAGGCCAAGAGTTCTCTAACCTGCACAATGCGTATCCTTCAGTATTTAGGGCTGGTAATAAACATCCCAAAATCCAATCTGACCCCTACTCAGTCCCTGGAGTTTATAGGGGCAATACTGGATACCACAAGGGCAAGGGCCTATCTCCCCCACGCCCGTTGCCTTCGTTTGGTGCAGTTAGCTTCTCAAGCAGAGTTGAAACCCCACTTAACTACTCGAGAAATGTTAGTTACTAGGCCACATGGCATCCACCGTGCATGTGGTTCCATATGCTCGCCTTCACATGAGGGCAGCTCAGTGGACTTTATCCACCCAATGGACTCAGGTATCAGACTGCCTGTCAGACAAAATAGCAAACACAAGTCGACTCATTTTGTCCCTCCAGTGGTGGAGGTCCCCTCAAAACCTGTTGCTGGGGTCCCCTTTTCAGCAGTCTCTACCCCAAGCAATTCTCACAACAGATGTTTCTCCAATGGGCTGGGGACTTCATTTGCAAGACCTCTCCACCCAGGGCATCTAGTCCCCACAGGAGAGTTGTCTACATATCAATCTCTTGGAACTCAGAGCAATTCTCCTTGCTCTGCCGGTGTTCCACTCCCTGCTCAGCTACAAGATAGTCCTTATCCATACGGACAATCAGGTAGCGATGTTCTGTGTAAACAAGCAGGGGGGAACTGGCTCTCTGTCTCTTTGCAACGAAGCTTTGCGACTGTGGGCCCTCGCCAGAGAGCATCAAATTCATCTTCTGGCAGTTTATCTTCCAGGCGTTCAAAACTCTTGGGCGGACAGGCTCAGTCGAGTTCTGCTTCCACATGAGTGGTCCCTACATGTGGACCAGGTGACCAGGTCTTTCAGATCTGGGGAACCCCGGACATAGACCTCTTTGCAAGTCCGTGGAATGCCAAACCTCTCTGGTTCTGTTCCAGAACTCCGGCTCAGGGGGCTCAGGCAAAGGATGCTTTCCTTCTTCACTGGGGTCAAGACTTCCTCTATGCCTTTCCACCCATTCCCCTAATTCCCAAAACCCTGTTCAAGCTTCAGAGAGACAGAGGCCACATGATTCTCATAGCTCCACATTGGCCAAGGCAAGTGTGGTACCCTCTGCTTCTACATCTCAAGCTCCCTTCCTGGAGTTAGGGTCTGCTCCAGATCTCCTATCTCAAGAGGACGGAAAGTTATGGCAGCACAATCCTCAGTCTCTGCATCTCAGGGCTTGGTTGCTGAAGGCCTAGATCTCCAGGATCTTCATCTTTCTGAACAGGTGAAAGATGTTCTTTATGCTTCCAGAAAGCCTTCCACTAGACGTTCTTATGCTTTCAAGTGGAAGAGGTTTACTATTTAGTGTTCTGAAAAGGGTATTAACCCCCTTGCCATACCTCTGGAATCTTTGCTGGAGTATCTCCTCCATTTGTCTAATGCAGGCCTTAAGACAAATTCAGTCAGGGTCCATTTGAGTGCTATTGCAGCTTCCCTTAAGCCTCTAAATGGACAACCTATTTCCTCTCATCCTCTTGTAGCAAGGTTTATGAGAGGCCTCCTTTTAACAAAGCCTCCCATTAGACCACCTCCGGTGGCATGGGACTTGAACCTGGTTCTTGGTCAGCTCATGAAGCCACCCTTTGAACCTTTGGCTACCACCTCCTTGAAATTTCTTTCTTGGAAGGTTATCTTTCTCATTGCAATCACCTCAGCATGCCGTATTAGTGAATTGCAAGCACTAGTAGCTAATCCACTTTATACAAGATTCCATCATGACAAGGTAGTCCTTAGGACTCATCCACACTTTATGCCTAAGGTGGTCTCGCCTTTTCACCTCAACCAGGAGGTCTACCTACCTGTCTTTTTTCCAGGACCTCATGCATCAAGTGCAGAGAGGAATCTTCATACCCTGGACTGTAAATGAGCTCTGGCTTTTTACTTACAGAGGACACAGCAACATAGAATGTCCTCTCAGCTCTTTGTGGCCTTTGATCCTTCTCATTTGGGACTACCAGTCTCCAAGAGAACGCTATCTAACTGGATTGCCCAGTGTATTTCTTTCGCCTATCAGAGCAAAAACTTTCTCTGGAGGGCCATGTCACAGCTCACAATGTGAGAGCCATGGCAGCCTCAATGGCTCATCTGAACTCTGTGTCTATTGACGACATCTGTCAAGCAGCCACTTGGGCCTCAGTTCATACCTTCACTGCTTGGACAAGGACTCCCGCCTGGATGCCTTGTTTGGTCAGGCTGTTCTCAAACACCTGTTCCATACTTAATCAACTCCTACCCTCCATCCCTGATGGGATGCCAGAGATCCATGAGAGGAAGTGGAGCCCTGTCCCAAGGACACACAACTTCTCGGGTCTCTCCCTGGCATCTAAAGCTAGGGAGTCCCCATATGTGAAGACTCATTCCTGCTTGTTCCTGGAGATAGCACAGTTACTTATCTGTAACAGGTGATCTCTGGGAACAGCAGGAATAAGTCTTCACAACCCACCCACCTCCCCTAGGAGTTGTATCTCTTTATCTCTTTTTCCTTTCCCTCTCTCTTTCTTTGTCTCAGCTCTAAAACTCAACTGAGGAGAGACAGTTGGGAAAGGCGGGAAGGCAGCACGCAGGTGCTGTGGGATGCTCCCAAAGGCTTTCTGATTGGATGCTGGGGAGCGTTCCCGTGCAGGCTCCGTCGGTACCGACGAAACCCATATGTGAAGACTTATTCCTGCTGTTCCCAGAGATCACCTGTTACAGGTAAGTAACTGTGCTTTCTCGCTCAAGGAGTGATAGAAGAGGTACCTATATCTCAACAGGGTACAGGGTTTTACTCCCCCTGCTTTCTCATTCCAAAGAAGACAGAGGGACACAGACCTAATCTAGACCTCAGAGAATTAAACAAATATGTGTTTCGGAAAAAGTTCAAAATGATCTCCCTCGGAACACTCCTACCATACCTTCAGAGTCAGGACTGGCTATGTTCTCTATATCTAAGAGATGCGTACATGCATATTCTCATTCATGCAGATCACAGGAAATTCCTTCGATTCCTGGTCCAGGGAAGACACTTCCAATACAGAGTTCTTCCTTTCGGACTAGCCTCTGCTCCAAGAGTCTTCACAAAATGCATGGCAGTAGTAGCAGCATTTATGAGGACTCTAGGAATATTTGTCTTCCCTTACTTAGACGATTGGCTCATTCGAGCATCAACAGCTCCAGAAGCCAGCTTCGCTCTGTCTCGAGCAATAAAAATTCTTCAGTACTTGGGACTGGTCATAAACCTCCCAAAATCTCATCTCACTCCCTGATATTAGTAATCTGTGAATTTTCATTAAAATCATCTGTAATACCTGAAGATTGGAGGATCGCCAATGTAACGCCAATTTTTAAAAAGGGTTCCAGGGGTGATCCGGAAAACTACAGACCGGTGAGCCTCATGTCAGTACCGGGAAAAATGGTAGAAACCATCATAAAGAATAAAATTACTCAGCATGTAGATAGTCATGGCCTAATGGGAGACAGCCAACATGGCTTTAGACAAGGAAGATCTTGCCTTACTAATCTATTATGTTTTTTTGAAAGTGTGAATAAACAGGTGGACAAAGGTGAGTCGGTTAATATAGTGTATCTGGACCTTCAGAAAGCCTTTGACAAGGTCCCTCATCAGAGATTTTTGGCAAAACTAAAGAGTCATGGGATAGGAGGCAGTGTACTACTGTGGATCAAGAACTGGTTAAAAGATAGAAAGCGGAGGGTTGGGCTAAATGGCCAATTTTCCCAATGGAGAAAAGGGAATAGTGGTGTACCCCAGGGATCTGTGCTGGGTCCGCTGCTTTTTGAAGCTGGACAAAGACTAATAGAATTCTGCAATCTCTTCATCTCAAACACCTTCTTCCAGCAACACAAGTGGCAACTGTACACATGGATTTCACCCAAGAGATTGTACAAAAATCAGATTGACTATATCTGTGGAAGTAAACGATTGAAAAGCTCTATAATGTCAATAAAGACAAAATCTGGAGCTGACTGTGGTACAGATACCAACTACTAGTATGCAAACTCAAGCTAACGTTGAAAAAGAGCAAGCCACTCATAAATGTAGCAAAAATATGACCTTGAGAATATACCACCAGAATTTAAAGACTGCCTGCAAAATTGATTTGCTGCTTTAGAAACACATGGCAAAATTCCAAAAGAGTTATGAGATGACATCAAGAAGGTTATGTTGGAAGAAAGAAATCCTCTACAAAAGGTGAAAAAGCAAAAATGGCCAAACTGGATGACTGAAGAAACTCTGAAAATTGCCAGAAATGCAGAGAAGCTAAAGCAGAGGAGAAAGAGGCAATCACAGAACTCAACAGAGATTTCCAACATGCAGCAAGACAGGACAAGGAGAAGTACTACAATGATGCATGCAAAGAAATAGAAGCAGAAACTATTAGAGGAATAACAATATCAGCTTTCATTTAATTCCATGCAAATAGTTAGCATGTATATTGATTTCAAGCCTCGCAGGAGGAATTTGTGTGGCTTGAAGTCAGTATTCATACTAGCTGTTTTTGCAGAAATGAATAGTGTGTTACTGTGTTTCATTATTGTTGGTGCTTCACTTGTTTTCAGTGCATCAGCTTATAGTTCGTTAAAGACAAACCTCTGAGGAAGGCACATGCTGAAACATGGCCATGTAGGTTTTTATCAGAGTCTGTGACCATTAAAATATTTATTTAAGCTATCTGTTGCTGACTTTTCTCTCTTTTAGTTTGTCCACCTTGTTTTTGATCCAGTTACCTAAGGAACAACCACTTAAATATTATCTGAATAACAAAGGTAAATCCACAGGATCCTTCCCTTCAGTCTTGCATCTGCACCAAGGGTCTTCACAAAGTTTGACTGGTGGCAGCATATCTTTGAAACCACGAAGTCTTTGTCTTCCCTTACTTAGATGACTGGCTAATAAAGGCAGACTCTCCTGGAGAACTCTGCTCATCTCGTCAAAGAACTCTTCTACTATTGCAGCATCTGGGATTAGTAATAAACTTCCCAAAATCCAATCTCATTCCAACCCAAAGGTTGGAGTTCATAGGAGCCGAACTGGACACACAACAATCCAGAGCCTTTCTTCCTGTAGACCAAATGAGCAAGCTAGTGGACTTAGCCACTCACATGCACCAGCAACAGACTGCCACGGCTCGAGACTTCCTGTGCCTCTTGGGACACATGGTTTCTACAGTACATGTAGTACCCTATGTGAGACTCCACATGCGACTAACGCAATGGACTCTCTCAATCCACAGGGAATCTACAGGATATCATACAAGTAATGCCCTCTGGCCGAATCTCTTCTATGATGGTGCACCCCAACAAATCTTCTCTTTGGGTCACATTTTTGAATGCCTTAACTTTAGCATACCTTGACTACAGATGCGTCCAAGCTTGGTTGGGGAGCACATCTGGATTCCATCTCCACATAGGGCCTGTGGACAGCCCAGGAATCAACCCAACAAATCAACCTCCTTGAGCTCTGAGCGGTCATGAATGACCTCCAAGTTTTCCAACACCACCTCTCCAACAGTCAGATACTGGTCAAGACAGACAATCAGGTGACAATGTTTTACATAAACAAACAAGGGGGGAAGGGCTCCCTTCCTCTCTGCCAGGAAGCCTGATGCCTATGTAACTTCTCCATTCTCCATCACATGCATCTTCATGCACTTTATATTCCAGGAGAGTGCAATCACTTGGCGGACAAACTAAGTTGGATCTTATAATCTCGCGAGTGGTCCTTAGATCTGAAAGTAGTGGGAAAGCTCTTACAAACCTGGGGTACTCCAGTGATAGATTTCTTTGCCACTCCACAGAACTCCTAGCTTCCACAGTTCTTCTCTAGGATACCATCCAAACTCAGTCTGACATCAGATGCCTTCATGATCCACTGGGGTTGGGGGCTCCTTTATGCATTTCCCCCATTCTCCTCATCCCGAAGACCCTTCTCAAACTCCAAGCAGACAAGAGATCTATGATCCTCATAGCCCCTTACTGGTCCCATGGGCTTTGGTTTCCTCTCCTGCTTTAGCTGATACAAACTCCTTTGATTCCATTGGGATCCAAGCCGGGTGTTCTATCTGAGGACAACGGAACACTCCTCCATCCCAATCTGCAGTCTCTCTGCCTGATAACATGGATGCTGAGGGCATGATCTTTCAACATCTATCACTATCAACAGCCGTAAAGGATATCCTCCTTTCTTCCAGAAAACCTTCCACCAGTAAGACGTACTCTTTCAAATGGCATAGATACGCCTCATAGTGCCCTCAAAACAATCAAAATTCCTTTGAAGCATCAGTACCCACACTTCAAAACCTGTTGCATTTGTCCTCTCTGGGACTCACAACAAATTCAGTATGAGTGCACCTCAGTACTATTTCAGCTTTTCATAAACCTGTGGATGGTTGACCCATCTCCTCTTCTGGCACATTTCATGAGGGCCTCCTCCTTACCAAGCTACCCCCTTCGGCCACACCCAGTAGCGTGGGATCTCAACATGGTATTGGCTCAACTCCTCAAGCCTCCGTTTGAGCCCTTAGGTAACACAGATGTGTGGTTGCTATCTTGGAAAGTTTTAATCCTCATTGAAACAGGTACTACAGCCTGGAGATCCAGAAACTGCTGTAACATATCCTGGACTGCTTGCAGTATCGAGCAAGCTTTGCAAGGGGACTGCATGAATGCCTCTGAGAGAGGACAAGAAAATTCCAAAGCATACACCTCTCTGATAACTTCCAGCACCCATAGATTGGTGATAATAAACACCCAGGCAGAGTAAAACTGTTGAAGTTGACCCCCTATTGGAACTATCCCCACTTGGGCTTGCCTCAATTCATTGGGACTTTTTGGGAGGAACCACAGAGGTGGAGAAGTACCCTCTATTGGAACCTCTGTAGCCTTGAAAAGGCTGGCTTCTTGAAGTTTAGCAACCTCGCTGACAAGTGGTAAAAATGAATAGATCAAAACTTTCTAAAATCCCTAGGCTGACCTCTTGGTATGGTCTCCTGCTTTGGCCCTTTAGGATGGTCTTCTGGAAACCGAGCACCCTTAGACTCCCCCAGAACTTTAATCAACTTGTTCAGAGATTCTCCAAAGAGCAGCTTGCCCTTAAATGGAAGCTTGCTGAGCCTAGTCTTAGAAGACACATCAGCCAACCGATTTCTTAACCACAAAAAGCACCTGACTGCAATACTCAAAGCCATGATCTTGGCCAAATTTCATACAAGATCATAAAAGGTATCCTCCAGATAAGCCAAGGTTAATTCCAGCTTAGGTCCTTCCGGTGCTGTGGCTTGAAATTCCAGCTCTCCTGTTATCAAATCTTGGATCCAGTGAATGGAAGCTCTGGTCACATAAGCCCCACAGATCGAGGTCTGAAGAATCAGAGAACTAGTATCAAATGCTTGCTTCAAAAAGGTCTCCAACTTTCGATCTTGCTGGTCTTTCAAAGCTGCTTCACCTTCTGTCAGAACGGTGGTGTTTTTGATCATTGCCAAGACTAAAGCATCCACCTCAGGTATGTTAAGCAGATCTTTTTTCTCCTGAGGAATAGGGTACAGACGACTCATGGTCTGTTCTCCTCTAAGGCTTCCCGGCACCTTCCATCCTGTTTCTATCATTTTCTTGATGACTCTGTGCACCAGAAATGTAATTTGTGAGGACTTAAATCCCTGCAGAAGTAGATCTTCAAGGGGCTCCTCTGCTACTTTAGGGGCCGGTATAATGTTAAGTGCAGCCAGTGAGTGCGCAATCAGCATGGCCAGCTTCTCCTTGTGAAAAACTCTAACCACATTGGGATCCTCCCCTTGAGGGATCTCCTCTTCCTCTAGTTCAGTAGCTGCTATCTCCCCCCAGGGTTCCGCTGCCCCCTCCAGAGGGTCCTCTAAGTGGCAGGTGAAACCTGGTTTAACCAGGAATCATCCTCAATCCTTTTCTTTTTAGCTGGAAGAACCTCCTCGGCAAAAGAGGTCTCCAGCAGGGTGTTAGGCAAATTCTCTGACCCAGAAGCTTTGGAAACTTGTGTCCCAAGTGTTTGCTTTAGTAAAAATGAATTCTGGGGGAAAACCTCTCTTCAGCCTGCCAAGGAGCAGTAGTTTGAGCTGTCTCTGGTGCTGAAACTAAATGCTTATGCTTCTGGGTTTTTTTTTTTTTTTTTGCGTTTCTTAGCTTGTTGAGGTGAAATGGCCACTGGAGAAGAAAATGGTTGCTGTTCCCGCCAAAACCACAGCAGCCCCACACTGAGAGGAATCCTGTACTGCTATCTCTGAAGAATCAATGTCCTCAGTATTAAAAAAAAAAAAAAAAAACAACAACAACAACAAAAAAAACCCTTGAAAAACTTTCCCTGTTTAAACAACTTCTGTAAAAGCCTTCTGCAATGAAATCACAGCTCTCCGCACCCAGCACAGCAGAAGGGAGCCTGTAACATGCAGGAGAAAAGCACCTTTTGAAAACAAAACAAAAACTCTGACAGCCGGTAGGAGAGATAAAAAGAGAAGTACTTGCACACAGTATTCAAGGTGCAGTTGTACCATGGAACAATACAGAGGCATTATAATATCCTTTGTTTTATTCTCCATTCCTTTCCTTATAGGATGCTAGGAATTATAAGGAAAGGAATGGAGAATAAAACAAAGGATATTATAATGCGTCTGTGCCATTCCATGGTGCGACCACACCTTGAATATTATGTGCAATTCTGGTCGCTGTATCTTAACACTAGAAGCCCCAAAGTGCGTTAGTTAATGAAAATTCATCTTCGAAGTTGTATACCAGTGCCACTGCTAGAACCATATCAGTCATGTTCCATGACTTTGTTGGCAAGGTCAAGATGTTCAAATATGTGCATCGAAAATTAATGACAGATGCACCACCTAGCGGGAAAATGAATTTATACCTAGAAGTCCCAAAGTACGTCAATTGACACACTCAATTATCTTGGATGCATCAATTGACGTACTTTGGGGCTTCTAGGTATAAATTCATGTTCCCACTAGGTGGCACATCTCAATCACTGTTTACAGTTTTACTCCAACATTACAAACAATAAACACACAATGATGTCATGTAATAATGTCACATACTGCACGTATTTAACAAATAAGTAACTTCACATTAATTCACATCTGCATTTCATGCTAAACACAGTCGTCGTGATAATGCATCAATTGATGCACTTCGGGGTTTCTAGGTAAAATTCCTTTTGTGGCTTCTAGTGTTAAAAAAAAGGATATAGCGTTATTAGAAAAGGTACAGGGAAGAGTCACCAAAATGGTAAAGGGGATGGAAGGATACCCTTATGAGGAGAGGCTTAAAAGGTTAGGGCTCTCCCAGCTGCTAGGAACTGAATACTGAACATTGGAGCTTATGGAGGGAGCTCTTGTACTGAAGTCCCACCTCCAGTCTGCCAACCTCCCTGTTGCCATGGAGAAGAGAAGTCACATGACAGTAGAATATATCCCTGGTGTGGCAGGAAGTGATCCTGTAACTAGGACTTGTCCTCCAGGTGATGTAAAACTCTCTGGCACTGATGAGGTTTCCCCAGAGCCATATGCTCATGGAGTGGGGGGGGGGGGGTTAAGATGGCCATTATAGTTGTTGATTCGATCATTAGGCATGTAGATAGCTGGGTGGCTAGAGGATGTGAGGCTTGCCTGGTTACATGCCTGTCTATTGCGAAGGTAGTGGACCTCACATGCAACCTAGACAAGGTCTTAGGTAGGGCTGGGAGGAGTCCTGCTGTCTTGGTACATGTTGGTACCAATGACATAGGAAAGTGTGGTAGGGAAGTTCTGGAGGCCAGATTTAGGCTTTTATGTAGGAAGTTGAAATCCAAAACTTCCAGGGTAGAATTCTCAGAAATGCTTCCCATTCCACGCACGGGACCCAAAAGGCAGGCAGCGCTCCAGAGTCTCAATGCATGGCTGAGACAGTGGTGCAAAGAAGAGGGTTTTGGATTTGTTAGGAACTTGGGAACATTATGAGGAAAATAGGTGCTTTTCCAAAGGGATGGGCTTCACCTTAACCGGGATGGAACCAGGCTGCTGGCATTAATCTTTAAAAAAGAATTAGAACAGCTTTTAAACTAGATAATAGGGGCAAGCCAAAAGTTGCCCAAGAGCACATGGTTCAGAATGATGTATATGTGAAGGATACTAGCAAAAGATTGAAGTTCGGGCATATCGACAGCGAGGTTCCAATAAAGACAAAAGTAACCCAAATTTCCTTAAGTACAGAGCAGACAGAGCTTAAGGATTCCAAATTACCATTGTCTACCAATAACCAGATTAATATGAATAAATACAACCTCTAAAATTCTTGTATGCAAATGCTAGAAGTCTTAAAAAAATAAGATGGGAGAGTTAGAATATATAGCACTAAATGAGAGGTTAGATATGATTGGTATTTCCTAGACCTGGTAAAAGGAGGACAACCAGTGGGACGCTGTGATACCTTGGTACAAATTATATCACAATGATAGAGTAGATCAAATTGGTGGTGGGGGGGGGGGGGGTGTGCTCTTTGTTAGAGAGGGCATTGAGTCACATAATTAAAGTGTTGCAGGAAACAAAATACACGGTAGAATTTCTATGGATTAAAATTCAATGTAAAAAGTGGAAAGCAATGGCAGTGTGGGTGTATTACTGACCGCTTGGTCAGAATGAACAAATGGATGATGAAATGCTCAAAGAAATCAGGGAAGCTAACAAAAGTTGCACTACAGTAATAATAATAATGGGTGATTATCGACTGGGCAAGTGTCATGGCAAGACATGCTGGGAGATGAATTTTCTAGATGAAATAAATGACTGCTTCTTGGAGAAGCTGGCTCATGAACTGACAAGAGGAGAAGCCATTTTGGACCTAGTCCTTATTAGCACACAAGATCTGGTACAAGAGAGTAGGATGTTGGGGCCACTTGGCAATAGTGATCATAGCATGATTGCATTTGATTTCGTAAATGGAGGAAGAACGACAAGGAAATTCATAGGAGGAGTGACTTAGTGGTTGGGGAAAGTTACCTTGGGCTGGAAAGCCAGATGTTCAAATCCTGCTAGAGGACAGCAACCTTGGATTGGAAGGACTGGGGTTTCTAGTTCCACAGGTACTCCTTGTGGCCTTGGGCAAACCATTTAACCCTCTGTTGCCTCAGGTACAAAAACAGATTGTGGGTTCTTTGGGGACAAGCAACAAATATATGTACAGTACCTAAATGTACACTGCTTTGACTGGTAGAAAAGCGATCTATAAGCCTAGTTAAATAACAAAAGATAGACTATGATAAAATAAGGAAAATAGTTAAGAAAAAGTAAAAGGAGCAGCTGCAAAGGTTAAAGATTTACGTCGAGCATGGGCATTGTTTAACAATACTATCTAGGAAGCCCACACCAGCTGTATTCCATGCTTTAAGAAAGGTGGAAGGAAGTCCAAAAAACTGCCAGCATGGTTTAAAGTCAGAGAGGCTGTTGTAGACAAAAAAGCATCTTTCAGAACAAAAGGAAAAGGAGCCAGATGACAAACTGGAAATTATATAAGCTCTGGCAAGTTAGATGCAAGGCATTGATAAGGCAGGCAAAGAGAAAATTTGAGAAAAAGCTTGCTGTGGAAGCAAAAACGCATAATAAAGACTTTTTCAAGTACATTTGTAGCAAAAAACCTGTGAGAGTCAGTTGGACCATTAAATGATAGAGGGGTAAAAGGGGCACTAAGAGGTGGCAAGGCCATAACGGAGAGACTGAATGAGTTCTTTACTTCGGTCTTTACTGAAGCAGATGTAGGGATTGTTACCCATGACCGAAATGGTATTTAAAGGTGATGCATCGGAAGAATTGAAAGAAATATCAATAAACTGGGAAGATATATTACAGCTCTTTGATAAAGTAAACAGTAGCAAATCACCTGGACCAGATGGTATATACCCGAGAATGTTGAAAGAACTGAAATATGAGATTGCAGACTTAATATTAGTAATCTGTGAACTATCATCATCTGTATTACCTGAAAATTGGTGAATTGCCAATGTAATGCCAATTTTTAAAAAGGGTTCTAGCGGTGATCCGGGAAACTATGGGCAGGTGAGCTTGACATCAGTTACTGGACAAAATGATAGAAACCATTATAAAGAACAAAATTACTGAATATGTAGTCATTGTTTAATGGGAGAAAGCCAACATAGCTTTAGCTAAGGAAAGTCTTGTCTTACTAATCTTTTATTTTTTTGAAGATGTGAATAAACAGGTAGACAATGGTGAGTCAGTCGATTATAGTGTATCTGGATTTTCAGAATGCCTTTGACAAGATCCCTCATGAGACACTCTTGGCGGTTAAAAAGTCATGGGATAGGAGGCAGTGTACTATTGTGGATCAGGAACTGGTTAAAAGATAGAAAGCAGAGAGTAGGGCTGAATGGCCAATTTTCCAGATGGAGAAAGGTGAATAGTGGAGTACGTCAGGGATCTGTGCTGGGTCTATTGCTTTTTAATACATTTGTAAATGACCTGGAAATGGGAATAATGACTGAGGTAGTCAAATTTGCAGATGACACAAAATATTCAAAGTTGTTAGAACTCAAGAGGATTGTGAAAAATTGCAAGAGGACCTTGATAAACTGGAAGAATGGACGTTCAAATCGCAGATGAAATTTAATGTGGATAAGTGCAAAGTTATGCACCTAGAAAAGAACTACCCAATCTATGATTACACGATGCAAGGTTTCATATTAGGAACTACCACCCAGGAAAAGGACTTGGACATCATCATGGATAACACGTTGAAAACCTCCACCCAGTGTGCAGCAGGTGCCAAGAAAGCAAATATAATGCTAGGAATTATAAGGAAAGGAATGGAGAAGAAAACAAAGAATATTATAATGTCTCTGTATTGTTCCATGGTGCGACTGCACCTTCAATATTATGTGCAATTCTGGTCGCCGTATCTTAAAAAGGATATAGAGTAATTAGAAAAGGCACAGAGAAGAGCCACAAAAATGGTAAAGGGGATGGAAGAATACTCCTATGAGGAGAGGCTTAAAAGGTTAGGGCTTTTCAACCTAGAAAAGAGACGGCTGAGAGGAGATATGATAGAGGTCTATTAATTAATGAATGGAGTGGAATGGGTAAATGTAGATAGATTTTTTACGCCATCAAAAAGTAGAAAGACTAGGTGACATGCAATGAAGCTATAGTGTAACCCGTTTAAGTGGAATTCATTACCGGATGGATGTAGTAAAAGCTGTTACTATAGTTTGATTTTAAAACGTTTGAACAAGTTCCTGGAAGGAAGGTCCATAAACCATTATTAAAGAGAACCCATATGATCCACTGCTTGCCCCAATACAAGCAGTATGGAACCTGTGTCTTTTTGGGAAACCGCTAGGTACTTGTGACCTGGATTGGCTACTTTTGGAATCGGGATACTGGGCTTGATGGACCTTGGTCTGACCCAGTATGGCATTTCTTTTGTTCTTATAATATCAGAAATCTGACATGCTCAGTTCCCAGCTGCTGTTGGAGGCTGATTACCCACTTGTATTGGACTGGACTGGAGAGACGATAAGGAAAAAGCATGTTAAGCTTGTATAGTCAGCTCTGCTGAAGTTGCATAAGTATCTTGTTAAAGTTACTGCTGCGTTTCAAAGTGCATGATCTAACATGGCAAAAGCGTTCTTTAGAGGGATAGCTGATGTACAAAAAGTGTGTCTTTCTTTACATCTAATGTAGCTGAATGTATCTGTTTTCAATTCATTCTCGCTTGTGTGCTGTTTCTGGTCGTAGAAAATAGTAATTAAAACATCTGTAATTTGATCTGTGTTGCACTCATTGCATGCCAGATTTGTTTTGGGTAATTTCACTCCATTTAATGAATATTTCAAGTTTTTGTGCAGCTTAGTATGAAACATAATAAAATTCCAAGTTTTGTATATTTCTTAAAAAAGTGAAAAAACTTTCTGTGGAAAACTGCATTTTGAACAGAAATCTTAAATAAGAAGTTCCTTTGCTAGGCCATAACAGAATAAAAATGTAGAAACCGATATTCAAAAGCACTTATCCGGTTAGCAGCACCTGGATAACATATAGAGATCATTTTAGAAATGTTTTCTATATGGAACTGGCTTTAACAAAATCTGCCACCACACACACACATAAAATTATATATAGGGAGCAGCCGTAGACCTACTTTTCTATGTTTTTAAAGTGGCCATGCACGTACTTATTGAATAGCCCTGACTAAAGTACTGTGTAAACGTCTATCCATGCACATGTCATGGAAATTACACTTTTCACACGCATTGATGTATGTAACTTTATGCAGCTCATTATAAAATTCTGTCATAAATGGCAAAAATCATGTATTATTTTACTATAACACATGTTAGTTCACCACAATGTGAGTTATAATAAAGAGATGTAAAGCATGCAGATATATGCAAAACACTTTATTATTACACAGATCAAATAACACAACTTGCTATGATCTTTGCAAACTGTGTTTTTTCAGGAATAGGTAATGCCAGCTCAAAACTGGTGATATTTTTTCCTGCCTGGGATCAGTGAGCCACTAACATAGGGCACAGTACTTCTGGATACCAAACTAAAGGGGACAGTAATTTGTGAAATCAGGGCTAACTTCCCAAAAATACTCCCCTCCAGACACCAGTCAAGCCTACTCATCTCCTTGAAATCACCTCATGGACCTCTCCCCAAGGATACCCTCCCCCTACTACTGAACCATCCCCCCCACCCCCGTTGAAGAAACCCCCATCTACTTGAAGACTCCTTAAAGCCCTTGTAGACTGCTCTCGGCCTACCTGAAGAAATTACTGATGGTCTAGGGTAAGGAGGCAGGAGCAATCCAGAGTCCCTCCTGCTCTTTCTGGTGCTGGGTTCAAAATGGCACCATTTGACCCTTAATGCTTGATCCCTACTGATAGTACCACAAGCCTACCACTAGGGTCAACTGGCACCATTTTTAACCTGATACCAGAAGGGCTTGCTGTTGGAGGCCCAGTGCTTCTGGGGAGCAAAATAAATGCAGCTCGCAAGGTTGATTGCATAGTGCGTTACTCTTTTCCCATGAAATTCACCAATTTGTGGTACAGAGTTACCCCAGTTTAGTGACTCTGTCATTAAATTAAGCTGCAGTTAAATGTGAAATTTTACTGCAGCTTAGTAACTAGTACCCTGCGTATTTCATGAAGTACTAGCATAAACCCTGGAGGAATCATGCCTAAATTAAAGATGCGAACGTTGTTTTTGTTAAGTGCCATCGAGTCTGTGTCGACACATGGCGACCCTCTGGATAGTTGTCCTAAACTGTGTTCGGTCTTCAGTCAGGCGGCTCATTGTTGACAGACTGGCACCCATAGCTGCTATTATTGTATCAATCTCATTGCTGGCCTTCCTCTTTTGTATTGACCTTGCCAAGCATGATGTCTTTCTCTGATGATCTCTCTCTTCTCATGATGTGTCCAAAGTATGAACGTTGAAGTCTTGTCATCTGATCTTAAGAAAACTTAGGTTTGATCTCCTCTAGTACTAAGTGGTTTGTTCTTCGGGCAGTCCATGGTATACACAGTATTCATCGCCAGCATCATAATTCAAAGGCATCAATTTTCTTCCTATATTTTTCACTGTCCAACCTTTGCATCCATATGATATTATTGAAAATACCATGGCTTGAACAAGTCGATCTTTGTATGGAGAGAGACATCTCTGCTCTTGAGAATCTTGTCTAGGTCCGTCCTTCATAGCTATTCTGCCAGAGCAATGCGTCATCGGATTTCTTGACTGCTTGTTGTTTTTTTATTAATAGTTGATCCAAGTAGGTTAAAGTTGTCCCATTTCAATTTTTTCTCCATCAACGATGAACTTATTGATTTTGCCAGTTGTCAGGATCTTTGTCGTCTTTACATTAAGGTGCAGACCCATTTTAAGACTATGTTCCTTGATCTTGAGAAGCAAATGCTTCAGATCTTCTTCACTTTTCAGTCATTAAAGTAGTATCATCAGCATAGCGAAGGTTGTTGAGTCTTCCACCAATCTTCACACCTCAGTTGTCTTCATACAGTCCTGCTTCTCTGATGATTTGTTCTACATATAAATTAAGCAGGTAGGGGGAAAGAATACAGCCTTTTCATACATCTTTGCTGATTTTAAACTATTCTGTTTCTCTTGGTTCCATTCAAACTGTTGCTTCTTGATCAATGTATAGGTTGTGAAAGAGAACTATTAGGTGTTCTGGTATACCTATGCTTCTTAATGTGGCCCAGAGTATCTCATGGTTTACACAGTCAGAATCCTTGATGTAGTCAATAAAACACATATAGATATCCTTTTGGTATTCTTTAGTCTTTTAGAGGATCCATCTCATATTTGCGATGATGTCTCTTGTTCCTTGACCTTTTCTGAACCCTGCTTGCACTTTTGCAGTTCTCATTCCAAGTATGGTTGTAGTCTCTGCTGAATAATCTTGAGTAGAATCTTGCTGGCATGTGGGATCAGAGTGATTGTGTGATAATTTCCATAGTCAGTTGGATCACTTTTCTTTAGTATTGGTGTAAACAGATCTTTTCCAGTCAGTTGGCCATGATGTTGTCTTCCAAATTTCCTGGCAGAGCCTTGGTGACTATGGAAATGACTGCATCTGATTGCTGTAATACTTCAGTGGGAATGCCAGGTGCTTTGTTCTTTGATAGGGCTTTCTTCTTTCATCACCAACCATTTCTGATCATAAGGTACAGGTTGAAACGGCTGTTGGTCTACTTGATCTTTACAGTATAATGACTCTGTATTTTCTTTCCAGCTTTTCTTGATCTTCTCAGCATCATTTAACATGGATCCTTGAACATCTTGTAACATTCCATTTTGAGGCTGGGATTTTTTCTTTAACTCTCGTAGCTTTAAGAAAGCCGATCTTGTTCTTCCTCTAATAGTTTCTGCTTCTATTTCCTTGCATGAGTGATTGAGGTACTTTTCCTTGTCCTGTCTTGTGCACGTTGGAAATCTCCGAGTTCTGTGATTGCCACTCTTTCCCCTCTGGCTTTAACTTCTCTGTGTTTTTGGGCAATTTTCAGAGTTCTTTCTGTCATCTATTGTGGCCGTTTTTTGCTTTTTTACCTTTTGTAGAAACTTCTCACTATCTTCCAACATAACCTTCTTGATGTCATCCCATAACTTTTCTGGAGCGCTGTCATTTGTATCTAAAGCAGCAAATCGATTTTATAGGCACTCTATAAATTACGGTGGTATATTCTTAAGTTCATATTTTGCTACATTCATGAGTAGCTTGCTCTTTTTCAACTTTAGCTTAAGTTTGCGTACTAGTAGTTGATGAACTGTACCACAGTCAGCTCCAGGTTTTGTCTTTGTTGATGTTATAGAGATTTTCCATCGTTGACTTCCACAGATGTAGTCAATTTGATTTTTATACAATCCATTGGGTGAAGTCCATGTGCACAGTGCCGTTTGTGTTGTTGGAGGAAGGTGTTTGAGATGAATAGATTGCTGTTCTTGTAGAATTCTGTCAGTCTTTGTCCAGCTTCATTTCTTTTGCCAAGTCCATATTTTCCAACCACTTTGCCGCCTTCTTTGTTGCCAACTTTAGCATTCCAGTCACCTATGACTATTAGGATATCCTGTTTGCATGTTCTGTCAATTTCAGCTTGTACTTGTGTGTAGAACTCATCAACATTGTTCTCTTCTGCAGCTGTTGTTGGGACATATACTAGAATTATAGTTGTGTTGATGGGCATTTCTCGTAGACGAATATAAATTAAGTGTTCACTGATTGCATGGTATTTCATTATAGTTCTTGCAAGTTTCTTCTTAATTATAAATACAAAACCATTTCTTCTTTGTCTTTCATTTCCAGAATAGTAAATCATGTGATCATCAGATGCAAAATGCCCGATGCCTCTCCATTTCAGTTCGCTGACATGTAACAGATCGAGTTGTTCATGTTGCATTTCATTCTAGACCACCTCCAACTTCCCTTGGTTCATGCTTTGTACGTTCCATGTCCCAATATGTAAGACATCTTTGCAGCTTCCGATTCTTATTTCATGCACAGCTACATCAGCACTCAGATGTCCCGAGAGCTTTGATCCAACCACATCATAAATGCTGACTTTACTCTGAAAAGTAAATGCCGACATTACACATTTGTAAATAGCGTTCTCCGGGAACAAGCAGTCCTCGCATATGGGTGATGTCGGCACCGATGGAGCCCTCACAGAAGCATCCCACCAACTTTCAAAGAAATCCTTTGGGAGATGCCACCACAGATGTGTGGTCCCCTTCCCTCCCAAGGGTGCCATCTTGCTCATTCTTCTTTTTTCCACGGAGCCCTTCAGATGTTCATCTGGCTTGTCCCTGGAAAAAGTTGATTTTTTTCTCTTCGAGTTTCATGTTCACCTCCGGTACTCTTCCTGTAACCACCACAACATCCCATCCGACTCTTTCTTCTTGGATCCTCAACAGCAGTCCCCACCAGAGGATATGGGCTTCCTTGATTTTGTTAAGGATATGTCAAAGGCCCTGGCGTTCCCTACGGAGTCGGAGGAGGACCCTCAGGTGGATGAGTTGGAAATCCTCCAGTACGAGGCTCCTCTGAGAGAATCTCTCATGGTGCCCATCCCTCCCATTCTGGAATGGCTGATGCTCTGGATGTGGGAGACACCGGTGTTAGTACCGGTGGTGAACAAATGGCTTGATTTGATGTATCGAGTCCACCGGAGCCCGAGCTTCCAGAAATCACAGCTGCCGCATAACTCCATGGTGGTGGAGTCAGTCATGTGTTGGCTGAAAAGCCAGAAGTCACACCCTGGACGCCCTCGGCAGAAAGTGTTATCATGGTTCAATGCTCATTAGCCGCATCCAGACCTACCAGCTGTACATGGGCATGTACCTGAGAGATCTGGCGAAGGAACTTGCCGGGTTCTCAGCTGGTCTCCCCCCCGAAGAACTCTTGCAGCAATTCAAGAACCTGGCCAAGGCAGTCTGTGAGTGCTCCTAATTCATGTCTCGAGCAGTCTATGATGGGTTCGAGTCTGCAGCTCGAATAGAGGTGGTGGACATCGGTGCACAGCACCAAGCTTTGCTAAAGTCGTCCGACATCCAGCATTGGGTTCAGGACAAATTGGTCGATGTCCTCTTCCAAGGAGAGAATCTTTTTGGCAAACCCATGACCGACAAGCCTGCCAATCTGGAGACCGAGTTCATGAAGAGGACCAGGCTCTCCAAAAAGACCGCTGTCCCTCTCTGATGGAAGGGCTTGGGTAAAAAGCCTTTCTACTTGAGGAAAAGGACTGCTTACAGAAACTGCCCACCTTTTCCAGGCCTCCCCAGCTCTCCAACAGAGTCAGCAGACCAAGGGACATGGGCACGGCCCTCGTAAGCAGAAGGCTGCAAAACCCCAGGCATCGGCTCCGGCCCAGCTAGGGGGGAGTTTTTGACTCCTTGACTCCTTTCTATCCCAAGGAGATTAGCAGCCTACAGGGGACGTCTGGCCCACTGTACCCAAAGGTGGCTGACCATCACCACCAATTCCTGGGCACTTTGAGTAGTCAAGGAGGGTTACCTCCTCCATCTGACTCAGACACCAACTCCTTATTTTCCGGGAGAGCCCCTCAGATCTCCCCTCCACCTTACCTTCTACTGAAGGAGTTGGCAGGTCTTCTTGAGGACAAGGCAGTGTAACCGGTGCTCCACCACCTCAAGGGCAAGGAGTTCTACTCCAGGTACCTCCTTGTGCCAAAAAGAACACTGGGCATAAGGCCCAATCTTGACTTGCGCAACCTCAACACATTTCTGGTGAGGGAGAAGTTCAAGATGCTCTCCCTTGGAACATTGCTGCCCTACCTACAGCAGGGAGATTGGCTATGCTCCTTAGACTTCAATGATGCCTATACCCACATCCTCATTCACCCCAACCACAGGTAGTACCTGCAGTTCATAGTGGGGGGCAGGGATTTTCAGTACAGGGTGCTCCCTTTCGGCTTGGCTTCTGACACAAGGGTCTTCACAAAATGCTTGGCAGTCATGGCCACCTTCCTCCTTTTCCAGGGGGTCTTTGTCTTCCCCTACCTGGACGACTGACTCAAAGGAAGGCATGGTCTCCTTCATGGTCTCCTTCATGAAATACAAGAGATCACAGAGAGAGGAAGACATGCATCTGTATTTGGAAAAACTTAGAGAAGCTAGCAAAGTAGTCAAGAAGGCAAAGATTCAAAAGGAGGAGGAAATAGCCAATGAAATAAAATGGGGGGATAAGACATTTTTCAGATATATTAGTGAGAAGAGGAAGGGCAAAAGTGATATTGTCAGACTCAAGGGTGCAGGGGGGGGAATATGTAGAAGCTGAGAGGATAAAGCGGAATTGCTTAACAAATATTTTTGTTCTGTGTTCACAGATGAAGAACCAGGAGCAGGACCTTGTTGGAGTCGGGAGTGGTGCCAAAGGACTGGAGAGAGGCTCATGTGGTGCCTTTACACAAAAGCGGAAGTAAGGATGTGGTTGAAAACTACAGGCCGGTTAGTTTAACTTTGGTGGTGAGTAAATTATTGGAAACGCTGCTGAAAGAGAAAATGGTGAGGTTTCTGGAGTCCAGCGGATTACAGGATCCGAGGCAGCATGGATTCACCAGAGGCAGGTCTTGTCAGACAAATCTGATTGATTTCTTTGACTGGGTGACCAGGGAGTTGGACCGAGGGAGAGCTCTAGATGTGGTGTATTTAGATTTCAGTAAAGCCTTTGACACTGTTCCTCACAGGCGACTTATAAACAAACTGAGCACCCTAGGGATGGACCCTAAAGTTACTGCTTAGGTTAGAAATTGGTTGGGTGGGAGGCGACAAAGAGTACAAGTAAATGGAGCTCACTCTGAGGAGAAGGATATTACCAGTGGTGTGCCCCAGGGATCTGTCCTTGGTCCAATTCTTTTTAACATCTTTGTTAGTGATATAGCGGAAGGGCTGTCGGGTAAGGTTTGCCTCTTTGCAGATGATACCAAAATCTGCAATAGAGTAGACACCCAGGAAGGGGTAGATAACATGAGGAGGGATCTAGCTAAGCTTGAAGAATGGTCTAGAATTTGGCAGCTGGGATTTAATGTTAAAAAATGTAAGGTCATGCATTTGGGCTGCAGCAATCCAAGGGAGCAATACAGTATAGGAGGTAAAGTACTTTTGTCCACTAAAGAAGAGCGGGACCTAGGCGTGGTTGTGTCTGATGATCCTAAAGTAGCTAAACAGGTAGAAAAGGCGATGGCAAAAGCTAGAAGGATGCTTGGGTGCATACGGAGAGGAATGGCTAGCAGAAAAAAGGAGGTGATAATGCCTCTGTATAAGTCTTTGGTGCAACCTCATTTGGAGTATAGTGTGCAATTCTGGAGACCGCACCTTCAAAATGATGTGAACAGGATGGAGTCGGTGCAGAGGGTGGCTACTAAAATGATTAGTGGGCTTCATTATAAAGCATATGAGGACAGACTTAAGGATCTTAATATGTACACCTTAGAGGAAAGGCAGGATAGAGGTGATATGATTGAGATGTTTAAATACCTCCGTGGCATAAATGTTCAGGGAGAGAGCCTCTTTCAATTGAAAGCAAGTTCTGCTACGAGGGGACATGGGATGAGGGTGAAGGGAGATAGATTCAGGAGTGATATGCGGAAATATTTCTTTACGGAAAGAATAGTGGATCCATGGAATAGTCTCCCAGTGGAGGTGGTAGAGATGAGGACAGTAACTGAATTCAAAAAAGCATGGGACCAACACAGAGGATCTCTAAAGGTAAAAAGGGGACTGTTGTAGTTGTTGATATGGAAGGACAGACTAGATAGGCCATATGGTCTTTTTCTGTCATCATATTTCTGTGTTTCTATGTTTCTGTGTCTCAGGTGAAGCAGGCCACTGCATGCACCATTCAGGTTCTGGAGCACTTGGACTTTGCCATAAATTAACCCATCTGCCCTTCTCCCGACACAATGACTGGAGTTCATCGTGGCAAAGCTCAACACTCTCCAGTCAAAGTCCTTCTTGCCCAGGGACTCAGCCGACCATCTCAGGACTCTGGCACGGGACATACAGTACCGACCCTCTGTGCCCGCTTGGTTCTTCTGCGCCTTCTCGGGCAAATGACCTCCATGGTCCACGTCACCCCAGATGCTCAACTCCACATGAGGGCGGTGCAGTGGTTTCTCCGGGACCAGTGGTCTCAGGCTGCGGGACGCCTCTGAGACAGAGTCTCTGTAATCCATCAACTGGCAGACTCCCTTGTCTGGTGGCAGTCTCTTCAGCATCTTGATGTGGGCATGTCTTTTCAGGCCCTGAGCTCCTCAAGGGTTCTCACCACGGATGCCTCCCTGCTCGGCTGTGGAGCTCACTGCGGGGAACTCTGCACCCCAGGCAATAGAGCACCCAGTAGATCAACCTCCTGGAGCTGCGGGCCATATACTTAGCTCTGTGAGCTTTCTGGCACCACCTGCATCACCAGCCGGTGCTGGTCTAGAATGAAATCAGTTGGTGATGTTCTGTGTGAACAAAACAGGGGGGCACTGGGTCTCGTGCCCTCTGTCAGGAGGCAGTGGTCCTCTGCTCATATGCAATCCAACAGTGTATCCTCCTGCGGGCAGTGTACCTACCAGGCCAGAACAACCTTCTGGCCGACAGGCTGAGCAGAGTCCTCCAGCCGCACGAGTGGCAGCTGGACCCCTGGGTGGCTGACTGGCTCTTCCCCATCTGGGAGGAATCCGTGATGGACCTTGCTCCGCTTCTGTTCCCGACAGGCCCACCCCTCCAGAGTGGCAGTAGATGCGTTTGTCATCTCATGGTTGGAGGGCCTCATGTATGCCTTCCCTCCCACACCTCTGTTTGCCAAAAACCTTGTGCAGGACCCTCCGCGACAAGGCCTCACTCATCCTGTTAGGCCCTCGGTGGCCCAGGTAACTGTGATTCCCGTTGCTCCTCCAGTTAACAGTGGAGACCCCATCCCTTTGGGGACCTCTCCAGGACTCCTGTCTCAGGAAGGGGGCTCTCTCTTGCACCCCAATCTGGGGTCCCTTTCGTGACAGCGTGACTGCTGAAAGGGTGACTCTAGCCCCTTTCAACCTCTCGGTGGAGGTGGAAGAGATTCTGCTGACCTCTTGCAAGACCTGTACTAGAAAGGCTTATGTCCTCAAATGGTGCAGGTTTTTGGCCTGGTTTGTCAAGCATGGGGCTGACCTGTTTCTCCTGTCCGGTGGGACTGGTGTTACAGTACCTTCTCCACCTCTCGCAATCCGGGCTCAAGTCTAACTCCGTCCGGGTGCACTTTAGTGCCCTGGCGGCGGACAACTACCCAGTGGATGGTAAGCCCCTCTTGGTCCAGCCTTTTGTGATCTCCTTTCTTAAGGGGCCTGCTGTTATCAAAGCCCTTGGTTCGTCCTCTGGCAACCGAATGGGACCTCAATGTAGTGTTGGGGCAACTGACTCACCCACGCTTCGAGTCTCTGGCTACCTGCCACCTTTGCTACCTCTCTTGGAAGGTCAGGTTCCTGGTTGCACTAGCAGAGTTAGCGAGCTTCAGGCCTTAGTGGTGGAGGCACCTTATACCAGGTTCTACAAGAACAGAATGGTGCTCTGCACACACCACAAATTCCTTCCGAAGGTAGTATCACCCTTCCATCTCAACCAGGAAGTAGTACTACCTACCTACCTTTCGAAGACCTCACTCTAGTCGGGCGGAGACAATCCTTCACAACTTCGATTGTAAGAGGGCTTTGTCTGTCTAATCCATCGCACTCAGGGCCACTGCAAAGCTACTCAGCTTTTCGTCTCCTATGACCCCAATATTCTGGGGAAAACGGTGAACAAGCATACGCTGTCCATCTGGGTGACAGACTGTATCACCCTCTCCTATGAGCAGGAAGGGCTTGCGCTGGAAGGCCGTGTCACGGCGCATCGTGTGAGGGCCATGGCAGCCTCGGTGGCAAACTTGCGCTCTGTCCCGATGGTGGACATCTGCCAGGCTGCCACCTGGTCTTCAGTCCATACCTTTGTAGCCCATTACTGCCTGGAAAGAGAGTCCCAACGGGACAGTGCCTTCGGCCACGCTGTGCTCTGTAATGTTTTTGGGGTTTAGGCAACTCCTACCTTCCGACCCTTCTGTGTTTAGGCTACCAGAGTGCTGGTTTTCATCAGACACAGGGGTCCTACTGTGGTCTGTGGACATGGACTAAATTTCTGCTGCTCACAGCTCCCTGTGTGGGAGCTTGTGTTTTTTCACTATGGGCTTTCAGTAGCCTGTAGCTGGGGAGTCCCATATGTGAGGACTGACTTCCTGCTTGTTCCTGGAGAAAGCATAGTTACTCGCCTGTAACAAGTGTTCTCCGGGGACAGCAGGAATCAGTCCTCACTACCCTCCCTCCTCCCCTTGGTGTTGCTCCTTTACCATCTTTTATTTTGCTGCCTTTTAGCTATGTCATCTGCCTAAGCAAGATGGCACCCTTGGGTGGGAAGGGGACCACGTATGTATGGTGGCATCTCCCAAAGGCTTTCTTTGAAAGCTGGGGGGATGCTTCCGCGAGGGCTCCATCGGTGCTTACATCACCCATATGTAAGGTCTGATTCCTACTGTCCCCAGAGAACACCTGTTACAGGTGAATAACTACGCTATTTCACCTATACTGTGACCTTACTCCTTCCCCGAGCACACACATGCTACAAGTACGTATAATCTTGCACTGTGCCAACTTTTAGGTGTGGCCTAATTTTTATAAGAGGCCTTTTCTGTATGAAAATCAGTATTGTAGGTGTGGAAAAGATTTATAAAGTTAAACAGTGGCTGTGCTGTTGAATATAGACCTTTTATACATTTATAAATCAATTTCAGGTTGCTGCTGCTGCTTTGCTTACTATTACTCATCTCTTGTTTGTTTTAACTGTAGTAAGGTACGAAAATGTTCAGAATGACTCTTCTACAGGGCGTCCGCACTAGGAATCAAAGCAGTAATTTTATGCTGCAAAGTTAAGCATGCTTTTTTATGACTTTGCATTTTTATTCTGGTTGAATATCACTTTGCTAAATTGCTGAAGTTTTTCTTGAACATATTTTCAAATAATTTGAATAATTTGCCTAAGTTTGTTCCCTTGCTGTACAGCATTTGTAAGACAATTATTTTTCTGTTCATTATAGGTCTGCATTGTTTGATCACTATGAACTGGCAGAATATTTGATTTCAGTGGTAAATATTTAAATTCATAAATTAAATTGTTCACATGCATTGAGAGAGGCAACTTGTAAAGCTGTTAGCAAAGTAAACCAGCATGTCTTTAATTTCCTGAATTTCAGTTTCAGGATGCACAGAGAGAGGAAATGTCTGTTTGCAAATCAATTACAGTAAATTCAATTTTATTTATTTATTTATTTGCAACGTTTTTATATACCCCCAATTCCTAAGATCAGTGGCGGTTTACATTAAACAAAATGTCATAATACAGAGAACAATGTAAAAAATATAGAGGAAACAATAATTAAACTATTAACAAATACATGTAACTTTAAGCAACTTTGTACAGTTCTGAACTATTTACAGTTCTTTTTTTTACATATTTTACATATATACAGGTTTTAGATATTAGCTTGGGTGGAAATGTGGGTAGTAGTGAATTGAATATGAAAGAATAATTTCTGACTGTGTTATGGAGGATTTTATTTTGTTTTTATACTAAATAGTTTTGGCTTATTTTATTGATTATTAAAAGAAAAGGGGTGGATGGAGGTAAGAGAAGGCAGAATGTGTTATGCAATACTTGCCAGACAAAAGTAATATAATTTTTTATTACTGCTTTTTTAGTATTTAACACAATGTTTGCTCAAAAGGTACAGGAAGAATATTTAAATGGTGATATATTTTGGAAATTAAACATTGACAAACATCACTGAACTGATATTTATTTTATTTTTATTTATACAGTTTTTTAACTTTACACAAGGATCAATCACTTGCTACAGGAAAGAACATGCCCCAAAAAAGATGAGGTCCTAACAAAGAATGACCCCGATTATCTAAAATTTCTTTTTGTCGGAGATAGTCAGCAAAGTGAGCGGAAGTTTTACCGCACACCACCGTGACTGCTCCTGTTTTTAATTTATTTTAAGAATGCAGTACTTAGCTCAAAGGAACTTCGCAAAAAGCAGTGGAAGATGCCAGTTCACCAGGTCGGCGACGTGCCACACGTTTCGGGTTCGAACAAACTTGAATTTGAAACCCTGCTTCAGGCCATCTCTCGCTGGCAACATCGTGTAAACTCCATAGTATCTCAGTGAGCCGCTTTCAGAATGAATCAAAAGAGAGAAGGGGTGCTCTTATGCTTCAGCGTCTGACGTCACTAATCACAGGTGTTGGATACATGCTCACGTGGACCAACTTGTTAGAAAAAAACAAGGGGAATCCCACATTCAAGAGAAACCCCTCATAAAAATTAAAATGATGGTATACCAATCAATCTGCATGTTCAGTCCATTAGGGGCAACAGTATTAAGACGAAATATCCACTTATGTTCACGCAATTGTAAGCGTTGTTCACGATCACCTCCCCGAGGATCAAAAGGTTCACAGTCAAGGATTCTCCACCGAAGAGAATCAAAATCATGTGAATGTTGTATGCAGTGTTCTACCATGGGAGCAGTTAAAGTTTTTGTTCGTAAGCGAGAAGCATGTTCTGACAGGCGAGTTTCATTGGACGAATTGTGCGCCCCACATAGTATTTCACACACGGACAGACTAACAGGTAAACAACAAAAGTAGAAAGACAATTCGTAGAGCCATGTAAATAATAGTTCCGAGAAGTATGTAGATCCGTCCAGCTCTCCCCCGGAATAGTGGAACTGCAATATTTACAACAATTGCCAGGAGTATGTCCTTTCATATCAAAGTTGCGTGGAGGGCAATCCATAGCATGTGTGGTCTTCATGATAAGATCTCATAAATTTTGGATGTTTATTAATTAAAAATTCTGCTTCCTGCTTAGTAATCCAATTACTGAGAAACGCTTGAGAGATTAAGCCACCAATCCTGGCTTGTAAGACTTCGGTAGGGTCAACTTCTAAACGACAATAGGTGTTACTATCGTTTAAATGTGTATCAATTTTGCGTTGGTACTAATCAGATGACAACACAACAGTTGCTCCACCTTTATCGGCCCGTCGAATTATTACATCCATTGTAGCCAATTGTTGAAGAGCCTCACTTTGAGCCTTTGATAAATTAAAATAAGCTTTAAGAGGCTGCTGTTCCAGGACTTGTAATTGTTTCAAAGCCAAATCTTGAAAGAGTGAAATACTACGATCAACCTTGCCTGGAGGCAGCCATTTGGAAGAGGATTTCACCACAGAACAACTTGCCGGAGAGGAAGACTCAGAGAAATGGTCTATGACCCGAAGCTTGCGAAAAAATCTATGAAGTGCCAATCGTGTTGTGAAGGGAGTCGTTAGTGGGATGGGAACAGCTGGGGGATGGAGAAAAACAGTGGGCAAAACTGAAAGGGGGTATTTTAAAGGCAACCAACCTTTTTGTTAAAATGGTAAATAAAGGCAAAAGGAACAGGAGACCGCTATGGTTTTCGAAGGAAGTAGCTGAAAAAGTGAAGAAAAAGAGGGAGGCCTTCATGAAATACAAGAGATCACAGAGAGAGGAAGACAGGCATCTGTATTTGGAAAAACTTAGAGAAGCTAGCAAAGTAGTCAAGAAGGCAAAGATTCAAAAGGAGGAGGAAATAGCCAATGCAATAAAATGGGGGGATAAGACATTTTTCAGATATATTAGTGAGAAGAGGAAGGGCAAAAGTGGTATTGTCAGACTCAAGGGTGCAGGGGGGGAATATGTAGAAGCTGATAAAGATAAAGCAGAATTGCTTAACAAATATTTTTGTTCTGTGTTCACAGATGAAAAACCAGGAGCAGGACCTCAGAAAACACCCACAAATAAGAACAGAAGCGAAGGACATCTTGAACAATTTTCAGAAGACTGTGTTCGTGAGAAACTAGCTCAACTTAAAGTAGACAAAGCAATGGGACCGGATGGGATACACCCTAGAATACTGAGAGAACTTGGGGACGTTCTAGCAACTCCACTGACTGACCTTTTCAATGCCTCGTTGGAGTCGGGAGTAGTGCCAAAGGACTGGAGAGAGGCTCATGTGGTGCCTTTACACAAAAGCGGAAGTAAGGATGTGGTTGAAAACTACAGGCCGGTTAGTTTAACTTCGGTGGTGAGTAAATTATTGGAAACGCTGCTGAAAGAGAAAATAGTGAGGTTTCTGGAGTCCAGCGGATTACAGGATCCGAGGCAGCATGGATTCACCAGAGGCAGGTCTTGTCAGACAAATCTGATTGATTTCTTTGACTGGGTGACCAGGGAGTTGGACCGAGGGAGAGCTCTAGATGTGGTGTATTTAGGTTTCAGTAAAGCCTTTGACACTGTTCCTCACAGGCGACTTATAAACAAACTGAGCACCCTAGGGATGGACCCTAAAGTTACTGCTTGGGTTAGAAATTGGTTGGGTGGGAGGCGACAAAGAGTACAAGTAAATGGAGCTCACTCTGAGGAGAAGGATGTTACCAGTGGTGTGCCCCAGGGATCTGTCCTTGGTCCGATTCTTTTTAACATCTTTGTTAGTGATATAGCGGAAGGGCTGTAGGGTAAGGTTTGCCTCTTTGCAGATGATACCAAAATCTGCAATAGAGTAGACACCCAGGAAGGTGTAGATAACATGAGGAGGGATCTAGCTAAGCTTGAAGAATGGTCTAGAATTTGGCAGCTGGGATTTAATGTTAAAAAATGCAAGGTCATGCATTTGGGCTGCAGCAATCCAAGGAAGCAATACAGTATAGGAGGTGAAGTACTTTTGTCCACTAAAGAAGAGCGGGACCTAGGCGTGGTTGTGTCTGATGATCTTAAAGTAGCTAAACAGGTAGAGAAGGCGACTGCAAAAGCTAGAAGGATGCTTGGGTGCATACGGAGAGGAATGGCTAGCAGAAAAAAGGAGGTGATAATGCCTCTGTATAAGTCTTTGGTGCGACCTCATTTGGAGTATGGTGTGCAATTCTGGAGACCGCACCTTCAAAAGGATGTGAACAGGATGGAGTCGGTGCAGAGGGTTGCTACTAAAATGATTAATGGGCTTCATTATAAAGCATATGAGGACAGACTTAAGGATCTTAATATGTACACCTTAGAGGAAAGGCAGGATAGAGGTGATATGATTGAGATGTTTAAATACCTCCGTGGCATAAATGTTCAGGGAGAGAGCCTCTTTCAATTGAAAGCAAGTTCTGCTTCGAGGGGACGTGGGATGAGGGTGAAGGGAGATAGATTCAGGAGTGATATGCGGAAATATTTCTTTACGGAAAGAGTAGTGGATCCGTGGAATAGTCTCCCAGTGGAGGTGGTAGAGATGAGGACAGTAACTGAATTCAAAAAAGCATGGGACCAACACAGAGGATCTCTAAAGGTAAAAAGTGGACTGTTGTAGTTGTTGTTATGGAAGGACAGACTAGATAGGCCATGTGGTCTTTTTCTGTCATCATGTTTCTATGTTTCTATACTGGAGTGGGTACAAACGACAGGCCTAATTCTAACACCTGTAATTGAGATGATGTTAGAGATCTACCGGATAAGTTGACAACTGACGATTCTTCGTTCGTGATCGAGTGTCGGGGCCTTCCCAAAAATCCTGCTGATAGGGTTGTCTTGATCGACGACCCCTAAAAGAATTACCACGTGGATATTCAATATTAGCCGACCTAGAACGAGTGTTATGAGGTGCTGGCTCATTGACATCGGTATCAGTAGAATCTTCACTGGCACTTCATCGATTTTTTCGCAAGCTTCGGTATCCAACACCTGTTATTAGTGACGTCAGACGCTGAAGCATAAGAGCACCCCTTCTCTCTTTTGATTCATTCTGAAAGCGGCTCACTGAGATACTATGGAGTTTACATGATGTTGCCAGCGAGAGATGGCCTGAAGCAGGGTTTCGAATTCAAGTTTGTTTGAACCCGAAACGTGTGGCACGTCTCCGACCTGGTGAACTGGCATCTTCCACTGCTTTTTGCGAAGTTCCTTTGAGCTAAGTACTGCATTCTTAAAATAAATTAAAAACAGGTGCAGTCACGGTGGTGTGCGGTAAAACTTCCGCTCACTTTGCTGACTATCTCCGACAAAAAGAAATTTTAGATAATCGGGGTCATTCTTTGTTAGGATCTCATCTTTTTTGGGGCATTTCTATTTTGGATTCTGATTGGTTTAAATTATCTGCTGACAGGAAAGAACATAACAAAGAATGAAAAGAGGAGACAGCATTGTCATCCAATCTTCTATAAATAATACATTATATACAATAATTCACTAGCCAATAAATAGAGGGTGACCAAGATAAAACTAATGGAAAATTAATAGGAAATAAAGCATAAAGCTGGTACAGACTATCCTTATATACAGTCAATTATCCACCTCTATATAGAGGGGACATCCGGGAAATCCACAGGCTGCTGAGATGGAACCACACTTTTACTCGCAATAAACTCAGTTAAATGTACAGGATCAAAAAGGTATAATTAATCCCTTGATACTTAATTAGACATTTGCACGGATAACATAGAAAGAATAGCCCTCTAAGTTGCAAGACCTTAGGATGCAACAAAGGAAGCTGTTGTCTATGATTTGGGTGACTTTGGAGTCATCAGGGAACATCTTAATTACTGCTGCCATAAAGGACTCATTCCTGGCCTTGAAGTATAATTTCAGTAGCCAGTCCAAATCAAGCTTGCGTGCCTGTAGAAAAATGGGTCATGGATTAGCTTCCGGAATTGAGGTCTCAAGGAACCCAGTCAAATCCAAAGAATCCAGAGGGGGTGATTGAGCTGGCGAGGAGAATCCATGATCTGTGAACTTGCAGCAGATGGATAAAAAAACCCTTGCCAAGGGAGGAACTGACTCAAGGGGTATCTTCAGTATGGAAGTAGCATAGGAATTAAACAACTCCTTTGGCGAGACAGAAGAAACTCGAGGAAAATTAAGCAAGCACAGGTTCTTCTTCCTAACAGAGTTCTCCAACGCTTCTATCTTCCCAGGGACACTTAATAAATCTTTATTACATTTTCAGGTTGCTACTGTTGCTAGTGTCCTCAGCTTTAACTTCCAACTGGGCCACCTTAGATTTCAGCAAAACCACCTCCATGAACTGATATTTTTTAATAAGTAGAGGTGGGTATCGATTAGAAACTTTGACCATGTGGTTAATCACAATTGATCACATGGTGATTTGCAGTCACAGGGAAATTAAATTTTGTTAAGAAATGCATAGAATTCATATATGGTAGGTAAACCAACAACATGTTCAATTAATCTGACTTTACTAGTTTATCGGCCAATTACCCTTTAGAAAATGATTGGAAAGAAAAAATTGTTTTATATTAAATGGAGAATTGTGGATAAACTTTTAAATACTTCATTCACTGCTAGCTGGAGTTCAGATTTGGTAATCTGGCATATTTCATCTCCTGGCCATGAAATTCCTTACATGTTGCCACTAAAAACATTTCCTAGGCAGGCACTTTTCAGCTGCTTTTGCCTTATCCTCCTCCTCTCCCCCACCTGAGGAAATCTGAGAGCCTTCAGCTAGGCTTATTTTTGACATTCATCCTCATTGCCACTCCCAGCTTCTGGGTCCATGGTCCAGGCTGCACTAAGTACAATGGGACATGGTGCTCCATAGTGCTGGTGGCTCATGTGTGTGTGTGTGGTGTCACCTGGCCTCACACCAGCAACAGCAGTGAAGGCAGCAGTGCATTTCCATGCCATGCCTCTCCTCTTTGTGACCAACCAAATAGAAAAGGTAACCTCCCAAATGATGGAAGCAGGTAAAATTAATTTACTTTTAACTTTTGTCGGATGCACCATCAGGGGAGGAAACGCTTCACTCCCGAAGGACATGAACATCCATTTTATTCATTTAAAGTTCCCATAATGATACATTTCATTTTTTTTTTAACTTATAAAAACCCTTGCAAAGGTGGACTTATCTAAAGTTCCTGTCCTTCAGGATGGCAAATCCAGGCGCCATGAATGCTGTCAGCAACATGCCCCTATACTACGTGCATGTTTCGAGTTACATATTCTGCTTCAGGTGCCGTGGGACAAACAAATCCAAATCAGCATTTAAAAGACAGATGCCAGAAAAGGAAGGGTTGAACCACTATCCAAACTTCCACTACTTAAATACCCGCCCTCCTTTCAAAAAGGCTGATATTATGACATCATGTCAAAGGAACCACCAATCCTGGAAGGGCAATCCTCATTGAAAAGGGAAACCCCTCACCCCATTGGTTGCTGTCAAAAAAGGCTTTGCCAATCATTTTCCAAATTCAAACCTCTAAGGGTCACAGAATTCAATTTGAATATCCATCTCTGCTCAGCCAACTGCAATTTGAAAATCTCATCACCCCCCTCCCCGAGGATCCTCCTGTATGTAATGGATAAAATACCAGAGGAAGTTGTCCAAAGTATGTCTTATAGATAAACAATGTTCCATCAATGGGGCAGAGCACACTGTTGACCGAATACGGGCACATGATCAGCCAATCTTGATTTAACCGGACGAATGATGCATCCAATATATCATAAATCACACAGACATTGCAAGGCATAAACCACAAAAACAGACGTGCAGAAAGTATGCCATCTCATAGAATACACCCGTCCCAAACTCTGATCAACCCAAGTGTCGTCCTCCTCAGCATGTCTTGGTGCCTGTCTCTTGCATGCTGATTTGGATTTGTTTGTCCCACGGCACCTGAAGCAGGGCGTGTAGCTTGAAACGTGCACGTAATGCAGGGGCATGTTGCTGATAACGTTCATGATGCCTGGATTTGCCATACTGAAGGGAAGGAACTTCAGATAAGACTACATTTGTAAGGGTTTTTATAAGTTAAAAAATAATAATAATAAAAACATGAAATGTATCATTATGGGAACTTGAATAAAATGGATGCTCAGGTCATTCGGGAGTGAAGCGTTTCCTCCCCTGATGGTGCGTATGACAAAAGTTAATTATTTTGCCTGCTTCCACCATTTGGGAGGTTACCTTTTGTATTTGATTTATCATATGCCACCTTTGGGCTTTCAACTTTGATCTCTTCTTTATGAGGCATTTAGGGAAATGCTAGATTCATAGATAAATTAACAATTCCTTATTGAATTACATTTCTTAATCGAGTTTAAATGCTATAAAGTTAATTGAGTTAATGAGTTAAATGCCCACCTCTAATAATAAGTAATTCATTCATCTTTTTCTAACCTAAACACAGTTGTATGCTAGATACAGTCCTTGAAGCAATCTCCACACCTGTGCACATTTTTCACATTTTACTGCCTATACAATGCACTTAACGGTGCAGTAATGTAGGAGTTTGCTTCACTTATATCAACAAAACAAAAAAGAAAAACTCCAAACCAGGCTACAAAAAAACACAAATCATGAGAGTCAGAAAAAGAAAAGCCAAATACTATACATAGCAGAGGAAAAAAGACCTCAGCCACCTTCCAATGTAGACGAAGAGGATGAGCCAGCCGAAGGGCAAACCAGACAGGAACAACAACCAAATGGTGCCACAATAATCAAACTGTGCTCAAAAGACATCAGTGTCTGACCACTGGGAGCTTATTTCCCATGATTTGGGCATTTATACACCCCACTTTCCAGATGTTGCCCTATTACCATTTCTACAGAGGTACTTAATGTTTCACTTACCTGGGGATTCTCTTCACCCATCCCAAATGAATCTAGTTTTAAGCCCTCTTCAGTAGGTTAGCTAGTCTGCTACTTAAGATACTTCGATCCTTCTTGGACAGATGGACACCATCTCTGCTCTGCAGCCCTTGGAACATCATCCCATGGTCCAGGAAACCAAAGCGCTCTGTGACACCATCCGCGCAGCCATGCATTCATCTCCAGGATGTGAGCTTCTCTGCATCTGCCTTACCCTCATCAGGGAGGATTGAAGAGAACACCACCTGCACACCTATCTGCTTCATACTCTGTCCCAGAAGCATGAGTATAGGGGGATCCACTACTAGAGCTTGCAGCTCAGTGATGCAGTGAGCTGAAGTGAGGGCAATAAGGAAGATGACCTTTCAAGATAGAAACTTCAGTGAAGTGGTGGCTAAAGGTTTGAAAAGCGGCTTTATAAGTTATGCCAGAACCACATTCAGATCCCAGGCTGCCAGAGGTTGCTTAATGGGTAGCTTGGACAGCAGGAGACCCCACATGAAACATGCTACTAAGAGGTGTGAGGAGATAGGCTGTCCATCCACTAGTCTGTGAGAGGCCGCAATGGCACTAAGGTGAACTCTCACCAAGTTAAAATTAAGACCAGTGGAAGAGACATTGTAGAATCAACTCCACCGGGTAAGAGAAGGGGTTATTGTCTTTTGGGGAGCACGAGAGGGCATAATTCATGCTATTTGAAGACCTAAGATCACCTAGTGCAAGAAGGTCATTCTTGACCATCTGTAGTAGGTCAAGGTCAGTGAGCACTATCCCGTCAGCAGCAGGAAGTGAAGATTGCGATGGAGGAGCATCCCATGGTCCTGAAAGAGAAGGTCAGGTGCACGTCCCAGGTTGAGTGGCTGCATCTGCGCATGTTGAAAAAGCAGCGGAAACTATGGTTCGTGGAGATAAAAGGTGGCTATAAGAATCATCCAGCCCCTGTCAGCCTGCAGTTTGAAAACCATCTTGGGTATCAAGGGGATGGGAGTGAATGCATAGAGCAGTTCCTGTCCCCAGTGGAGAAGGAAGGCGTACGGGACCTGCTCATGCAGCGATGGAACCCTGGAGCAGAAGAGTGGAAACTGTGTGTTTTTGTGGTTGCAAAAAGATCTACGAGTGGGGTTCCTCACATTTGGAAGAACCGAACAGCCATCTCCCGATGCAAGGTCCATTCGTGTGGACAAAATATACGGCTTAGCTTGTCTGCTAGGACATTGAGTTTGCCTGGTCAGTGTCCATAGTTCTAGCAGGTTTTTTATTTATTTTATTTATTTAGACAGTTTTGTATACCGCCTTATCCTTCAATCAAAGCGGTCACAACACAATTGGGGGATACATTTAACACGTGGGGATATGAGACACATACACTAATACTTACAGGGAACATGGGCAATGGAGGGTTAAGTGGCTTGCCAAGACCACAAGAAGCATCTGTGGGACTAGAAACCCCAGTCCTTCCGGCCCAAGGTTGCTGTCCTCTAGTGGGATTTGAACCCCCGACCTTCCGGCCTGAAGTACCTTGCCCCAACCACTAGGCTACTCCTCCCTTGATCTGCAGGGTAGATTCTTGTGGTATCCACAGCCCCTGTGTGGTCAGGTCAGCCAGATGTTCTCCCCAACACAGCTTGGAAACATCTGTCAGGGTGCATCAAGGTGGAGACATCTGAAAAAGGGACCCGACGAGTAGGTTTTGAGGGGAATACCACAACTGAAGGGATTTGATCAGTTGAGGAGTGATGTGGATCTTGTCTCTGAGACGCCACTTTGCATGTGTCCATTGCCAAGACAGAGTCCATTGTGCTATTCGCATGTGTAATCGATCATAGGGGACGACATGGACCGTGGAGGCCATGTGTCCTAATAATTGTAGCATCTTTCAAGCTGTTACTCGGCTTTGCTGCTTTTCTTCTTTTGCCAGTTCAATGAGGTGGGCACAGTGATCCTGTGGGAGGAACTCATGGGCCTGTTGAGTGTCTAAAAGCACTCTCATGAACTGCAGTCATTGGGTTGGAGTGAGGTGAGACTTTTTACAAAGGCCAGTTGTTGGAGGACCGTGATGGTGCGATGAAGGAAGGGTCTTATTTCTTGAGGGGACTCTCCCCTGATCAGCCAATCATCTAAGTAGGGAAAGACGAATATCCCCAAGTTGTGTAGGTAGGCAGCAATGACTGCCATGCATTTGGTGAATACCCTTGGGCAGAGGCTAGACCGAAGGGGAGAACCCGGTATTGATAATGGTTTCCTTGAAACATGCAGATACTGTCTGTGCAAGGGATGGATCAGTAAATGCCTTTATACTCCTGGCTGTAGGCTCGATGCTGAAGCCTGCAGTCCTGAAGCTCTCGATGTTATCAGTACCGAGGCTGCCAAACTCCTCTTGAGAGCCAGCATGCACTGGTCTAGGGAGGTGGCCGATGTCTGGGTGGAGTCAGCTACAGGGCTGTAAGCCACCATCCCAGAACATGGAACATGGAACCAGTAGCTCTCCGGAGGTCGATGCATTGACAGGATCTTGGAGCCCCACTTGTGCTTTGGATGACAGATCTTCCCGCCGGAGCTGTTTGGCTGGCCGGTCTGCATTGGAAGCACTTCTGGGGGAGTCTTGATACTTATGCTGGGACTTCTCTCTGGCCTCAGTCTTCAACGCCGATGCCGAGGATTTGGGAGTAGCCAGAGACTGACTCACCTTTGTGTTTGGACTTTGAAGAAACTTGAGACCTATGAGAGGAAGTCAATGACCTCGAAGAAGTGGAAGCCACTGAAACTGAGTCCAAGGCAAACAATGATCCAAATTGTTTGGCTTGGTTCCTGAGGCCTCTGTTTGTCATTTGTTGGCAGAAAAGACAAGAATTGTGCTGATGTTCAGGACCCAAACATTTTAGACCCCAGTCGTGTTTATCAGTGACCGAGATGGTACTGGTACACTTAGTACATTTTTTGAAACCACTGACTGGCTTTTCTGTGTCTTAAAAAGTTATCTTCAAGATGGACGATAAGGCTATGGAGTCCTAGAGGCCTAGTTTAGTGGTGAAAACTGCTGAAAATCAATAGAAAAGAAAATGTAAACTTCTTTGACTAAATGATGATCGTGTTGTTGAGTGCCGTCAAGTTGGTGGTGTCTCATGGCGACCCTCTGGATAGTTGTCCTAAACTGTGTTTAGTCTTCAGTCAGGCAGCTCATTGATGACAGACTGGCACCCATAGCTGCTATTATTGTATCAATTTCATTGCTGGCCTTCCTCTTTTGCGTTGATCTTCAACCTTGCCAAGCATGATGTTTTTTCTAGTAATCTCTCTCTTCGCATAATATGTCCAAAGTATGAAAATTGAAGTATTGTCATCTGAGCTTCTAAAGAAAGCTTAGGTTTGATCTCCTTTAGTGCTGTCTGGTTTATTCTTCGGGCAGTCTATGGGTATACACAGTATTCGTAGCCAGCATTATAATTCAAAGGCATCAATTTTCTTCCCGTCTATCTTTTTCACTGTCCAGCTTTTGCATCCATTTGATGTTATTGAAAATACCATGGCTTGAACAAGCTGAATCTTTGTATGGACGGAGGCATCTCTGCTCTTGAGAATCTTATCTAGGTCCTTCATAGCCATTCTGCCATGAGCAATGCATTGTCTGATTTCTTGACTGCTTGTTGCTTCTTTATTGATAGTTGATCCAAGTAGATTAAAGTTGCCCACTGTTTCAGTTTCTTCTCCATCAATGATGAACTTATTGATTTTGCCAGTTGTCAGGTGTAAAAGATCTGTTAAATAAATAAAACAGAAAATATGAAAAGAAAAAATGAAAAAATTATTGGGGCCAGTGTTGGAGTTGACATAACCGGTGTCGACGGGAAGGCAGAAGCACGATATTACACAAAAAAAAAGGGTTTTTTGGCGGTGACAGGATGATGCATCCTACTGGCTCCACAGAAAACAAAGAACTGAGGAGAGGAGTTGGAAAGGCAGGAAGGCAGGCGCAGTGGAGTGCTCCCAATGGCTCTCCTATTGGACGCTGGGTAGCATTCCCGCACAGGCTCTGTCAGTGATGTTCACTCATGTGAAGAGTGAATTCCTGTTTGTTCCTGGAGATTACCAGATTTTTCCAAAGAGGATAACTGAGCCTGAACTGCTTGTTCAATAAGTTTTGCCAGTAAAAAAAAATATTTATTTATTATTTATTTCTTACAGTTGTTTATATACCGCACTATTCGGCATCAGCGCGGTTTACAGTATAACAAAGTGACCAAAACACACAGTCTGTTTGGTTTTACATCGAACAGGGGGACAAACTTGGATAACAGGGTTGAACTATATACATGCACTATATACATGAGATAGGCTATATACATGAATTAAAATTCTTATAATAGGGTTGAACTGTACAATAAATAATAATAATTAGCAAACAGATGATAGCATGCTAGAAGGAGTGCAGGGTGGGCTTTCCCAATAAAGGCACAATAATCAAGGACTGCAAGCAGACAGAAATTTGAACTTCATTCAGGGATCCTTTCACTGTGTGTCTAAGGAAATCCAAAACCACATCCAAGGCCCCATTCAAAAGCCTGGCTGGGAATTGACCTAACAAACAAAATGTTGCCCTAATTCCAGCCAAGTATTTCTTAAATCCCAACAAGGACAGTTGATAGTCCTGCTCAGTCATATGAGGATTGCTACCTTGCTGTGCATAAGAACATAAGAAATACTATACTCTGTCAGAAGGTGCAGGTGATCCGCCGGGATAAGCAGAACAGTGGTGGATAAGGTAGGACTACAGCAGGGGGCCCGGCGTGCAGCTTTAGCCGCCACGCGGTGGAGAGCTGACGGTCGGGGGTTCTTCACAGTGCTGTTTGGTGCCATTTCCTTCAGCAGTTTGCAAGTGGCCAGTTTGAATGGCACGTTGGCGCTGCGTGGCTGCCGGTCCGGTGCAAACGCGATCATTACACAGCCCTGCTTTTCGGGGAGAAGGACTTAGCAGTCCTTTTTCTTAATTAGTTGTAGTTTTTTTTCTTTATTTAACTTCTTTCTTATTTTCTGGTTTTAGTTAGTTGCCCTGGAAGTTTCAGGGTCTTCTCATTTTAGACCTATAGCCCGAGGGGGGGGCCTCTCCTGGGGGGAGGTACCTGGGCTCACTGGGATCACAGTAAACAAAAAAACAACAACAAAAAAACCAAAGTAAGAGGGGTGTGCAGTTGACTGATGGCTACACGTCAGCAGTGTGTAGTCTGCGGCACCCAGAGGGGAACTGCCGCTTACTCCAGGGTCTTCCGCGGCTGTGCTACGCTGTCTTCCAGTGTGGAGCAGCAGATGGAGGTGAAAGGGTCCCCTGAGGCTCTGCCAATTTTGGCAGGGTCAGTAGCCGAGGCAGGGAGGACCTCATTACCAGGACCAGACTTGGACGTGTTGGCAGATCCGGCAGGGGTCCTGCCGAGTCCGGCCTCGAGCGCGAACCTCGGAGATTTTTGCCCGGATTTCGTATTAATTATGCACCAGGCCTTTTGCATGCGGCGTCAGGGTAAGGTGCCGGGGCCTTTGCCCCTACCAGCTCTTACGCAGCAATCAGGGGTTGCTGAAGTGGAGAGCATGGGTCAGGCGGCACCCAAGAGGGCAAGGACCCGGGAGTTATCGAGGGCGATTGGCCAGAGACTGAAGATCCCGACTTGGAGCACGAGGAGGGGATGGAGGATCTGTAAGAAGGGGAGATCCCAGAACCCTAGGATCAGGCAAAAATCATATGGGTCTTTCGCAGGGAGGAGCTGTCAGCTTTGATTACGCAATCCCTGCAGACGTTGAATCTCGCTGTCCAGACGGCGGATGAGGAAGAAGTGGAAGACCCTATTATTCAGGCCGTGAGACAGACTCAGGTTGTGTTCCCTGTTCACCGGGTGGTAGACCGGATGATCCAGGATGAGTGGGATCAGCCGGAAGTGGGTCTCAGAGGGATCAGGACTGTGAATAGGCTCTATCCCTTGGCTGATAAGGGTAAGGAGAGGTTCCGTACTCCGTGAGTTGATGCGGCGGTGTTGGCGGTTACAAAGAAGATGACAATACCGGTGGATGGCAGTGCGGCCTTAAAGGATGCACAAGACCGAAAGGTCGATGGCTTGCTGAAGCAGTCATTTGAAGCGGACGCCATGTCGTTGCAGGCTTCAATTTGTGGAGCTTGGGTGGCACAGGCATGTCTTCACTGGGTCCAGCATCTACACCAGTCGACGCGCTTAGACCAGGAGGATGTCAAGGAGCTGGGTTGTCTGGAGTCCGGTTCGGCATATCTCAGTGACATCCATTATGACTTGATTAGAGGACTCGCTAACAGTATGGCTTCAGCAGTGGCCGTGCGCAGATCTCTGTGGTTGAGAAATTGGGCAGCCGATGGTTCGTCTAAGTCCCATCTCAGTAAACTGCCCTTTAAAGGAAAGTTACTGTTTGGGGAAGACCTGAACAAGTTGGTAAAGGACCTCGGGGAGTCAAAGGGTGGCAGACTTCCGGAGGATAGGCCGAAACAGGGGAAGTCCGGACAGAGCTTTCGGGGTCATTTTCGGGATTTTCGGAGATTTCATGCGACTCGTTTCGGGGGTTCCCAGCAGGGACACTTTGCTTTGCGAGCTCAGGGATTTCGGGGGTTTCGGGGAGCAAATAGTGGTTTCTCAGCAGCAGCAGCTCGTAAGCCGCAGTGAAAGGAGGCAGGTCCCGGCAGGAAGGCCACCGATAGCCGGGTGACTTCGGCAGTTTCTTCCTGCCTGGACCCACATCACATCTGACCAGTGGGTGTTAGAGATTATCCGCGAGGGTTATGCACTGGAATTAGTGCGGCCCGTGCGGGACTCCTTCGTCATGTCTCCATGCAGAGGTCAACAGAAAACTCTGGTGATTCGCGATACCTTAGATCGCCTTGTGCAGATGGGAGCTGTCGTACCGGTGCCGGTGGCAGAGTACGGCGTGGGTCGGTACTCCATTTATTTTGTGGTGCCAAAGAAAGACAGGGAGTTGCGCCGTATATTAGACCTGGAAGGCATGAACCGCTGTCTTCGGGTACCGCATTTCCAAATGGAAACGTTGCGGTCGGTCATTGTAACAGTGCGTCAGGGAGAGTACTTGACATCCCTCGACCTTACGGAGGCATACTTACACATTCCCATCAGAGTAGCTCATCAAAGGTTTCTGAAGTTCGCTTTGCCCTGGGGACACTATCAATTCCAGGTGTTGCCCTTCGGGTTGGCAACGGCGCCGCAAACTTTCACCAAGATTATGGTGGTAGTAGCGGCGGCGTTGCACAAGGAAGGAATTCTAGTTCATCCATATCTTGACGATTGGTTAATTCAAGCCAAGTCTGAGGCCAAGAGCATTCAGGTAACGGACAAGGTGGTAAAGTTCTTGAAGAGCCTCGGCTGGGTGGTTAATCCAGCCAAGAGTCGTTTAGTACCAACCCAGGACCTCGAGTACCTGGAGGTCCAGTTCAACATGGCACGAGGACAGGTGTTCTTGCCGTACCGCCAAGTCAAGGGGCTTCAGCAATTGGTGCGCAAGTTCAGGGCCACTCCGGCTCCTTCGGCGTGGACGTTGTGATAAGGAAGCTTATCATGACAGAGGAGAAAGGGATAAAAGAAAGGAATTCACCCTTACAAAAGGACCTATTTTGCAAGGTCAGAGAAAAAAAACCCCAATCACACCTAGAAAGCAGGAAATTCCCAGATGGGATAGGTTTCAGAGTTCCCCTAGTGGAGAAAAGGAGAGGGAATACAGACCCAGGGTAAAGGACCCTTACGTCACTGAGTTCCCTAATTACCCAGCTGCCAGGAGGCAAGCTGATCTCCGTCACCTGAGAGGAGAAGAGGTGGGGCTGGAGCCTTGGGGATTTAAGTCTAGGATAGAGAAAGAAGCAGGAGAGAGGAGGAGAGAGTCCCAGAGAGAGTCTCAGGGAGAGACCCAAGCAGAAACACAAGCTGGAGGACAGGACGAGGAAGCACAGGAGAATGGTGGCCAGAGCATGAGGGAGGAGAAGCTGTTACAAGCCCAGGCCCAGGTATGAGCCTTGAAAGCTTGTCTAATACAGAGCAGTGCAGAGTTACAAGGGATACTCTCAGCTCTAACGGAAGGCAGTCAGCTGAACCCTGTGAACTGGAAGGAGAGGTAGAGCCTATGCAACTAGGTGAACCAGACCTAGCTGTGAATGACGAAGACTCATACATGGATTGCTCTTTGTGCCAATCCTTTACTGCAGAGGGATTGAAAGAAAACCACCCTTAAGAGAAAACCTTCAGAGTCGGGTAACCTTGAAAGCCTGTAGATGGTTTTGTGCATGTCCTGTGTTAAAGAAGAAATACGTTTGCTGAGAAAGCAAGAGCAAGCTGAAGCTCTCTGATTGTGCTTGATAAACACCTGATATCCAGAGCAGTGCATCGGCAAGAAGCCGAGCTAATGGTGAAAGGAAGGAAAGTTTTTGGCTTTGTTTATGAATATTCCTAAAGCATGGAATAGAGCATTATTTGCTTATGAGAAGTTTTTGTCCTGTTAAAAGTTTTACTTTGTTTGTAAGGAGACAAACCAGCCTGGAAGTATTTGGGACTATGAGAACAGAAAACTGCCATTGAGAAATGCTGTTTTTGTTTGCTTTAAACAGCAATGCTAGCCAAGCTGGTAGCATTGACTGTTAAAAGGCTTTTTCTTTGAGCTGAAGAGCACTATAAGCTGAAAGTTTTGCTTTGAGTTTATTTATGTCCTGATGTGTATTGTGAAGAATCCTGGAGAAAGTATCCAAGGGTAGTATTTGTGAACTTTGCGCTTGAGTCAATAAATTCTGTCATTGCCTTATCATTCGAGCCAACTACAAGTGTTTTTTTCTACCTGAAGCCAAGTGGATTGTGACTGAACTACTTTTCCCAAAGGGCATGGCAAAGGAACCAGTCAGTTAAAGGCTAAAAGGTGAAACTTTCTATGATAACCACGCCCCTCCATACTGGAAGTAAGGGGCAAGGGTGTGACAGTGGCGTAGTTTTTAGGATTTTTACACTCAAGGATATACCAGGAGGTCACTTCAGGATACAGCTGCAAGGATTTCCAAGCTGAAGAACATGGCAGCAGGATTTTTCCCGACAGTTGTGGTGAGCAGAGTGACTGGTCCGGTTGCAGTGCCAAGAAAAAAGACACCTGTATAAGCGAGAGTCAACGCCTGAACAAGGTAAAAGATACCTAGGCGTGGCTTGTACTGGATTGAGGGAAAAGAGAATGCTTGTGCATTAAAGGGGGCACATATAAGAAAAAAAAAAGCTGTTGTGGGGTGCCGCCGTTGGTGTTTTCTCTCTCTTTTTTTCTTGGAGGTCACTGAAGAAATGGATCCTAAAGAGCTGGTAAATTGGATGGCGACCCATTTCACACGTCAGCATGAGTTAGCATAGCTGGCGCAGGACAATGCAATTGCTGCAATGAGGGAACAGCAAAAAACAGTCCTAGACCTGGTGGAAGCTTTGATCACGCTCCGGAGCCAAGGAGGCAGAGGAGTACCAACACCAGTAGGACCAGCTACACCTCGTGTGGATAGTCCGGTAGACTTTCATAATACTGGAGCATTTAGTTTTGGGAAGCTTACCCCAGAGGACAATATAGATGACTTTCTTGATCCTTTGAAAGAGTGGCTCAGGATATAGGTTGGCCAGAGACCCAGTGGGCAGTGCATCTAGCTACATCCTTAACTGGAGAGGCACTGGCCACTTATAGAGCCATGCCGGCAGCCCAAACTATGGATTATAAGGCCGTAAAGAATGCCATTAAGGATCGCTTAGGGTTAACAGCCACAGTATATCGCCACATGTTTAGAGCCACAGTCCTGAGAGCTGGCGAGAAGCCAAAGGCTTTAAGTCAGAGGATTTGTGGTTTAGCACTGAAATGGCTGGTGCCAGAGGGAAAAACTTTAGAAATGGTCCTTGACATGACAATGTTAGAACAATTTATGGCAGCAGTGCCAAAAGACATACAGTCCTTTCTTATCCAGCAGAATTGCCAAAGCATGGGAGAGGCAACCCTTTTGTCTGAACGTTTTATGGAGGCTGAGTTAGCTCGTCAGCAAAAGGGAAGCGCTCCAAAGATAGGTGCTGAGGTCAATTTTGCTGCATCAGAAAAGAGGAAGGAGAATACTGTTGAGTGTGGAAAAGTTTGTCTGCCTACTCAAGATGGGAGGTGGGCTGGGAAAAAATGTTTCCGATGTGGAAAATGGGGACACTTGCAAAAAGGTTGCAAAGCCCGTACTAACTTAATGGGAACAACTACGAAACAACTTGGGGAAGGTTTTCTCTTAACGGTTAGCATACAAGGGATTACTACTAACGCTCTCTTGGACTCTGGTGCGGACCAAAGCATGTTGTCACAAAGGCTTTGGCGAGCATTAGAGGCCCAGAATAAGTCCGAGCAGAGGAAGCCAGAAGGTAGCGTTCGAATTAAATGCATTCACGGTGCTGCTTCTTTTTACCCCACATACAAACTAATGATCAAAGGGTTAGGGGTGCAGAGAGAGATCCAAGTGGCAGTGGTTCCTAAACTCCCGTACGACTTAGTATTGGGAAGGGACTGGCCCCAATTTAAGCAGGGTTTGGAAAAAGGCCTTAGCCAGAAGGGGGAGGGAAGGGTGATGGTGGTCCCCGGGCCTCTTTTTGAAAACTCCCGAGAACCAGTTGGGGATGCATGGAAAAAGCCCCGGGAAAACACGCTTCCAGGTAAACAGATTTTTACACTAAAATTTTGTAAGGTGTCAGAGAAGGCTCAGGCTCCCCGGAGAGCGTCTCCACAAGCTGTGGGATTTGACTTATACAGTGTGGAGGATGGAATGATACCTAGCTGAGGAAAAGCCCTCGTTGATACTGGCCTGAAAATTGAGATACCAATCGGATGTTACGGGCAGATAGCCCCACGCTCAGGGCTGGCTCTGAAGCATTTCTTGGACGTTGGAGCTGGTGTAATTAAGAACATAAGAACATAAGATATGCCATACTGGGTCAGACCAAGGTCCATCAAGCCCAGTATTCTGTTTCCAACAGTGGCCAATCTAGGTCATACGTACCTAGCAGTTTCCTCAAGGGACACAGGTTCCACAATGCTTGTATTGGTTCAAGCATTGATATCCTGGATCAGGACTACAGGGGAAATATAAAAGTGTTATTGTTCAACTTTGGACACGAAGATTTCCCGGTAAAGGTTGGCGATCGGATCGCCCAGCTAATCTGTGAAAGGGTGGGATTTCCTCCGTTGGAAGAGGTCCCAGCATTATCCCCCACAGAACGTGGAGCGGGAGGTTTCGGTTCAACCGGAGGGCTGAAGGTGAGAAGTCTCACAGCTACTTGTGAGGAAAAAATGGAAGTGCCTGAAGAGGAAGACCTAGGACCCCATGTTGCGGATTGCAAGGAAAGCCCAGAGCCACAAATAGGGGACCTGTCTTCGGTATAGAAAGGAGAATTAACCAGACTATTGGAGAAATTTCCGGATGTGCTAACCCCAATTCCCGGTGAAACTCGGCTGATGGCCCACGAAATTGTGACTCCACCTGGGAAGATAATCGGGCAAAGACCTTATCGATTACCCAAAGCAAAAAAACAAGAAGTGGTGGCACAGGTCCGCAAGATGTTGGACATGGGCATCATAGAGGAATCCAAGAGCCCATGGTGTAGTCCCATAGTCCTGGTGCCGAAGCCAGACGCCACCTTAAGGTTTTGTATAGATTTCCAGCAGTTGAATGCCATATCTGTCTTTGATGCCTACCTGATGCCTAGAATTGAGGAGCTCTTGGACCAATTGGGGCAGGCCCAATATTTGACTACATTAGACATGACGAAGGGATATTGGCAGATCCCACTGACGAGGGAATCTCGGCCAAAGACCGCGTTCAGTACCCCAACGGGGTTATTTCAGTTCAAAAGGATGCCTTTTGGCCTTCACGGAGCTGCCGCCACCTGCCAGAGGTTGGTGGACCAGGTTCTGCGACCACATCAAGAGTATGCCTTCGCCTACATGGATTATGTCATAATTCATAGTGGCAGTTGGGCAGAACACCTCGTGAAAATCGGAGCTGTATTACGCTCTATGAGGCAGGCTGGCATCACCTTGAACCCCAAAAAATGTGCTTTTGCAAAGCAGGAAGTGAAGTATTTAGGACACATGGTAGGAAGGGGTAAGATCAAGCCTTTGATCAACAAGGTGGCTAGTATCAAGGAATTTCCTCAACCAACAACCAAGAAACAGTTAAGGAGCTTTCTGGGACTAATCGGGTATTACTGAAGATTCATGCACTGGTTTGCGGAAGAAAGTTCCGTTTTTATGGACATGCTGAGGAAAAATTGCCGGAATCAACTCCGATGGACCCCAGAGGCTGAGAAGGCCTTCACTCATTTAAAAGGAAGGCTATGCACAAGTCCGGTGTTACGCGGAGTAGATTTCAAGAAGCCCTTCCTGGTGCAAACCGATGCATCGGAGGTAGGCTTAGGAGCCGTTTTGTCTCAAAGACATGACGGAGATGAACACCCGGTGATGTTCCTCAGCAGGAAACTATCTCCAGCGGAGCAAAAATACTCTACCATTGAAAAGGAGTGCCTTGTTATAAACTGGGCCATAGAAGCATTACGTTTTTACCTTACAGGAAGAAAATTCCTATTAATTACAGATCATGCCCCGCTAAAATGGCTCCAGAAAATGAGAAATCATAACGCCCGGTTAACTCACTGGTATATGGCTTTGCAAGCCTTTGATTTTAAAATAGAACATCGGGCAGGAAAACTGCATGAAAATGCGGAAGCCCTCTCGAGAATTACGGACTGTTCGGAGGGACACTCACCACCTCCACAAGCCCGTAATATTGTGGGTAGGGGGGTATGTGATAAGGAAGCTTATCATGACAGGAGAAAGGGATAAAAGAAAGGAATTCACCCTTATAAAAGGACCTATTTTGCAAGGTCAGAGAAACAAAACCCCAATCACACCTAGAAAGCAGGAAATTCCCAGATGGGATAGGTTTCAGAGTTTCCCTAGTGGAGAAAAGGAGAGGGAATACAGACCCAGGGTAAAGGACCCTTACGTCACTGAGTTCCCTAATTACCCAGCTGCCAGGAGGCAAGCTGATCTCCGTCACCTGAGAGGAGAAGAGGTGGGGCTGGAGCCTTGGGGATTTAAGTCTAGGATAGAGAAAGAAGCAGGAGAGAGGAGGAGGAGAGTCCCAGAGAGAGTCTCAGGGAGAGACCCAAGCAGAAACACAAGCTGGAGGACAGGACGAGGAAGCACAGGAGAATGGTGGCCAGAGCATGAGGGAGGAGAAGCTGTTACAAGCCCAGTCCCAGGTATGAGCCTTGAAAGCTTGTCTAATACAGAACAGTGCAGAGTTGCAAGGGATACTCTCAGCTCTAACGGAAAGCAGTCAGCTGAACCCTGTGAACTGGAAGGAGAGGTAGAGCCTATGCAACTAGGTGAACCAGACCTAGAGTGCCAATCCTTTACTGCAGAGGGATTGAAAGAAAACCACCCTTAAGAGAAAACCTTCAGAGTCAGGTAACTTTGAAAGCCTGTAGATGGTTTTGTGCATGTCCTGTGTTAAAGAAGAAATACGTTTGCTGAGAAAGCAAGAGCAAGCTGAAGCTCTCTGATTGTGCTTGATAAACACCTGATATCCAGATCAGTGCACCGGCAAGAAGCCGAGCTAATGGTGAAAGGAAGGAAAGTTTTTGGCTTTGTTTTTGAATATTCCTAAAGCATGGAATAGAGCATTATTTGCTTATGAGAAGTTTTTGTCCTGTTAAAAGTTTTACTTTTTTGTAAGGAGACAAACCAGCCTGGAAGTATTTGGGACTATGAGAACAGAAAACTTCCATTGAGAAATGCTGTTTTTGTTTGCTTTAAACAGCAATGCTAGCCAAGCTGGTAGCATTGACTGTTAAAAGGCTTTTTCTTTGAGCTGAAGAGCACTATAAGCTGAAAGTTTTGCTTTGAGTTTATTTATGTCCTGATGTGTATTGTGAAGAATCCTGGAGAAAGTATCCAAGGGTAGTATTTGTGAACTTTGCGTTTGAGTCAATAAATTCTGTCATTGCCTTATCATTCGAGCCAACTACAAGTGTTTTTTCTACCTGAAGCCAAGTGGATTGTGACTGAACTACCTTTCCCAAAGGGCATGGCAAAGGAACCAGTCAGTTAAAGGCTAAAAGGTGAAACTTTCTATGATAACCACGCCCTTCCATACTGGAAGTAAAGGGCAAGGGCGTGACAACGTATCTACGCGTGCTAGGGACAATGGCGGCGACCTTGGAGGCGGTACCTTGGGCCAAATTTCATATGCTCCCGTTGAGAGAGCACTGCTTCGCAGGTGGTCGCATCAGTCAGATTCGTTGAACAAATGGCTCCCCTGCCCTCTGCAAGTCAGGCATTCACTGCGGTGGTGGCTGCTCCCAGAAACGTTGTCAGCCGGAATGGCACTGGAGCAGCCGGTGTGGCTTCCATTATTGATGGACATGAGCCTCGCAGATTGGGGAGCCCATTGCAAAGGAAGGTTCGCACAAGGGGCATGGTCTCCCATCAAGAGAGCATGGTCGATAAACCGGCTGGAGCTGAGAGCTGTCTTCCAAGTGCTTATGGTGTTCGAGGCAATGGTGGTAGGTCGGGCAGTGCGAGTATTGTCGGACAATTCGGCGGCGGTGGCCTACATCAATCAACAGGGTGGCACGGGAAGTGTGGTCATGGAGGAAGAAGCGGAGATTCTGTTTGCGTGGGTGGAGAGTCGGTTGACAGCAATTTTGGCAGTGCACATCGCGGGGAAGGACAATGTGATGGCCGATTTTGTCAGCAGGACCCGAGTAGATGCATCAATGGGGTCCACCGATAATGGATCTAATGGCGACCTTCCATTCAGCAAAAGCCCATCATTTCTTCAGCAGGAGGCGGGAAAGAATGTCCGAAGGCATAGACGCTCTGTTGCAGCAGTGGCCATCGAGGGGTCTTCTGTATGTATTCCCTTCATGGGCGTTAATCGGCCGAGTGATTCAGTGGATCGAGGCTCATCCGGGAAGAGTTCTCTTGGTAGCGCTGGACTGGCCAAGACGCCCGTGGTACACAGATCTCATCCGCCTCCTCGACGGGGAGCCCTGGCGGTTACCGGTGACGGCGGACCTGTTGGTTCAAGGCCCACTTCGCATGCCTCAAGTGGGTCGGCGGCAGTGATCGCGACCTTGCTTAAAGTGTGAAAACAGTCCATATCACTAACTTATGTGCATGTCTGGCGTATATTTGAGGATTGGTGCTCGAGGTGGCAAATCTGGGTGGCTACGGTCTCTGTCCCCTTGATCTTGTTTTCTGCAGGACGGGTTTGATAAGGGTCTGGCAGCTAGTTCCTTGCGGGTGCAGCTAGCAGCTCTTTCGTGTTATCGCGGCAAAGTACAGGGCGTTGCTCTCGGTGCCCATGCAGCTATATTGCGTTTTCTCAAGGCAATAGCCAGACTGCGGCCTTCACGTAGAGTGATGGTTCCGCCTTGGGATCTCAATTTGGTGTTAGGGGTGTTAGCCAAAGCGCCCTTTGAGCCACTGCGCTGGGCTTTGATTAAGGATCTGATGTTAAAAACCGTGTTTTTGGTTGCTATCTGTTCGGCTAGACGCATCTTGGAGTTGCAAGCATTATCGTGTAGGGAACCTTTCTTATCCTTTTCCAGGGAAAAGGTGGTGCTGCAGCCCGTGCCGTCCTTTTTGCCTAAGGTGGTATCTCCTTTTCACCTGAATCATACGGTGGCTCTGCCGGTGTTGGGTCGCTGGAGGGAAGCGACTTGGACCTCAGTTTGCGCCGCTTGGATGTGAAGCGAGCGTTGCAACAATATTTGAAGGCTTCTGAAGTATTTCTGAAGTATTTCACAAGTCGGACCGGCTTTTTGTGTTCTTCGGAGGTATCCGCAAGGGGAAGCGGCGGCAAATGCCTCCATTGCCAGATGGATTAGGGAGGCGATTGCATCAGCTTATTTGCTACAAGGTCGGGCAGCGCCGACGGGCCTACAAGCTCATTCTACTAGGGCGCAAGCGTCCTCATGGGCGGAGCACAGTTTGGTTCCACCGGGGGAAATTTGTAGGGCGGCCACCTGGTCTTCCCTTCATACTTTAAGTAGGCACTACCACCTCAATGTGACGACGGCGGATGACGCCTGTTTTGGGTCAGCAGTGTTACAGGCCGGCTGGAAAGGTCCCTCCCAATGATTACTGTTCTGTTACATCCCAGAGGTGGAGGACTGAACTGGAGGAATGATAAGGAAATGATAATTACACTTACGTGGTAATTGTAGTTCCTTGAGTGATGACAGTTCAGTCCTCATTCCCACCATTCCCACCCGGGGTGATATCGTTAGCAGTGAATGGTTGGTTGGAAGTATGGGAAGATTACAAGTAGGTTGGTATTTGAAAATAAACCACTTTCTATGTAGCTTTGTAAAGAACCTAGTAGATATAAATCTGTTCATCTTGTAGATGACATATTTAAAAATGTTTCTATTTAGCCTTTTCAGTGGCAAGATGGATAGGGAAAAATGACAGAGCTTTCTCCGTTGTTGCATTAGGACTGTGAAATTTTCTATCTGGAAAATCCTTCAGTGTGATGATTACATGGTATTTGAGGCAAGTGGTGAATACTTGTCTTTTCAGGAAATGTTTAATGGAACAGTTTTTGTTTCTTTGTAAGATGATGCCTGGGCTGTGAAGGCACACAAGCAGATATTGCCTTTATAAAATTGCTTCCCCGTAAACTCCCACAAAGTTGCACCTGTTCTGAGGCAGGATTATGTTTTCTTCCTAAGTTTTTCGTGGAGCAATTCAAACAGATTGCATAGAAAGACAATAACTTCTATATATACAAACAGGAAATCCTGAATCTTCCCAGATGTTTCTTAATGATTGCAAAATTGAGCAGAGTATATAGGGAAGGAGCAAAAGATCTCAGTAACAACATGGCAGCCTCTGTGGACTCTTAATGTCATATAACATTTAAACCAAATCGTACTTAGGAGGGGCTGGCACATAGTGGAGACACCTTACATTTAAATAAAAGGAAAGTATCCCACAATTAAGTTGTTTTATGTATAGAGTAGTAAAATGCAAATAGCACATGTGGGTTTATAAGTACCATTTGGAAAAATCCAAACTATGGTTGCACAATGCAAGAGTCTACATTAGGAACCACCACCCAGGAAAAAAATTTAGGCACCATTGTGGATAACACGTTGAAACCCTTCGCCTAATGTGCAGCATTGGCCAAGAAGGCAAATAGAATGCTAGGTATCATAAGGAAAGGAATGGAGAATAAAACAAAGGCTATTATAATGCCTCTGCATTGTTCCATGGTGCGACCGCACCTTGAATATTGTGTACAATTCTGGTTGCCCTATCATAAAAAGGACATAGCAGAATTAGAAAAGGTACAAAGAAGAGCCACCAAAATGGTAAAGGGGATGGAAGAATACCCCTATGAGGAGAGGCTTAAAAGATTAAGGCTTTTCAACCTGGAAAAGAGACATCTGAGGGGAGATATGATAGAAGTCTATAAATTAATGAAGGGACTGTAACGGATAAACGTAGATTGATTCTTTATGCCATCAACAAGTAGAAAGTTCTTAAATGTTGCATACTGCTTTGGGCCATGCAATTGGGAGCATCATTCAGAGTGAAAGAAATAGATAAATATGTTTTATGCTGACCTCACTGTTTTCCTTCCAGGGAGCAGATCTCAACAGCCTTGACAATGAGTCTCGGTCACCTCTTCTGTTGGCTATTACTTGTGCATCCTGGAAAGTTGTCAACTTACTACTCCTTAAAGGTATACAAAATAGAACAAAGAGTTATCTGTTGATATTTTATTAAGTGCTGTTTGCCTCAATATTTACAAAGGACAATTGCATGCAGCAGTTCACTGTTTGGTCCTTTAAAAACTCATGGCAGCATTGGCACTTTGAGTCCTGCCTCTCATGCCAAAGGGGGTCTAAAATTGATGAGATGGGTTAGATGGGGGCATCATTTTAACAGCTTTTATCTTCTAAACATTGATGAACACCGAACTGAAGCATACAGTGTATTTTATATAGACTTTACCTTCCAGAAGTCCATTTTTGGTGGTAATCATGTCTTGTCCTTGCTTATGGCTGTTTTAAACAAATGGAGCAGATTTTAGATAGGATATGGACAGGGCCAGTGCAGAGATATTGGGTGCCTTGGATGAACCTTCAGCCTTATACCCTGTCCGCCCCGTGATCATCAAAATACCATCCCCTCACAACAATCTTGTAAAAATGCATATATGTAATTGGACAACATAATTTTAAATATTACACTTTGTTTTGTACGTATGTATGTGGCCACTCCCCTTGCAGGTAAAAGATTGTGTCAATGGTTCTTTGAGTGTGTGTTGCTGTCAGGATGGATTATTTTGCTTTGACTGCTGCTGCTCTTTGTTGCCCTCAAAAGCTGCTGCCCTAAGTGACTGTCTAGTCTTGCCTAATGGTTGAGCACCCCTGTTATCCATGACTGTCTCATTCAAGGTGTGAAAATACTTAACACCAAGATACTTGGTATGATACATGGTAGTTTCTCTGGGAACAAGCAGGAAGTCAATCCTCACGTATGGGTGATGTCGACGCCGATGGAGCCCTGCGCGCAAGCTTCTTCCTAGCTTTCAAAGAAAGCCTTTGGGAGATGAATCACACATGTGTGGTCCCCTTCCCGCCCAAGGGTGCCATCTTGTCTCAGTCTCCTTTTTTCCATGGAGCCCACCTATCTCCCGGGCCAGGACAATGCCTCTGTCGTTTCATGGTGCAACCATGCCTTGAATATTGTGTGCAGTTCTAGTCGCTGTATCTTAAAAAGGATGTAACATTACCCGGGAACAAGTAGGAAGTCAGTCCTCAGATATGGGTGATGGCACCGATGGAGCCTGTGTGGAGCATTACCCCAGCTTTCAAAGAAGGCCTTTGGGAATGCCACCACGCATGCGTGGTCCCCTTCCCGCCCAAGTGTGCCATCTTGCTCAGTCTCCCTTTTTCCACAGAGCCATTTGGACATGTGTCTTGTCCCCGGAAAAACATTTTTAAAATCCTAACTCTGTGTTTGCCTTTCCGGCCTTTGCTAGTCCTCTTCCCACCATCCCGAGCTCCATTGCTTATGCTCTTGGTCTTGTGATTCCTTTTTTTGCCCTTCTTTTTCTCCCTGTGCTTTTGTGCCCTTTTTAACTGCTGGCATGTCAAGGATCTTCAGTCTCGTCGGGGTCCTTTTTGCTCCAATGGCCTCCAGCTTCAAAAAATGTGATAGGTGTTCTAAGAACATGTCGCTCATGGACACCATGACTGTTGTCTCAGGTGCCTGGGAGCCAATCATGACTTGGAGCAATGCTCCCTCTGCAAGAAGATGTCCTCCAAGGCCAGCCAGAGTCATAAGCCGAAGCTGAATGATCTCTTCCGTAAGGCAGCCCTGGTAGCCTCCCACTCCGTGGCCCCGCAACTCCTGGAGTCCCCTAAGGCTCCTCCTCGGGGCTGGTGGCACTCCAACTAGGGGTCGCCTGAGCGTGAGTGGTCACATGCCCGGTCTCTCAGCCCCCCCCCCTCAGAAGATCCCAGAATTTGAGAGGGAGCGGCCCAGAATTGATACGGAGGCCTCTGGCAATGGTGCCCAGTCTCCTGAGAGTCATCGCGACGAGGACCCCCCTCTCCTCCTTGACACCCAACCCGATCACCCTGGCGTCTGAGTCGCAGGGCCCCACTCCCGAGTGGGAGGCCCGTATGCTGGCCTTGTAACGCAGCGTTTCTGCGTTCCTCATTGCTCAGCAGGCACTGGTGCCAGGCCCTGCCAACATGTGCCTCAAGACTGCAGGAACCTCGACCTTGAGGATTCCCTGGGCCGCTGCAGTGATCCCCAAGAGCCAGAGGCCTCGGAGGGTCTTCGGTGAGGGTCTATTTCTGTCCTGGTCCTCGGGCGTGAGATCTTTTAGGCAAGTGCCTCCGGTTCCAGGCAACTTTGGGAGCCCAGCTCGGGTCACCGATCCTTGGACTACTCGGACTGGGAATCTTATGGGGACACCTCCCTGGAAACCCGGTTCCACCAGGAACTTCCCTCAGATCCCTCTCCACCAACCCAGAGGCGGCGGTCCCCTCCTGAGGACATTTCCTTCTTGGAGTTCGTCTGGGATATGGCGTGGGCCCTGGCACTCGCTACAGAGTCAGAGGAAGAGCCCCGCACAGAGGAACTCAATATCCTTCAATATGAGGCTCCCCTGAAGGAGACCCTCACAGTCCCGGTTCCCTCCATCCTCAACTGGCTCCTCCTTCGCATATGGGAGACCCTATCTTCCATCCCTGTTGTTAGCAAGTGCCTGGATGTTATGTATAGAGTCCTGTGGGGACTGGGTTTTGGAAAGCCCAGCTTCCCCACACCTTAAGGGTAGTCGAATTGGCCATGCGGAAGCAGAAGAGCCCGAAGACTCATTTTTCGGTCCCACTGGGCAAAGAGTCTCGTACCCTCAATGCCCTCGAACGCAAGGCTTACCAGGTCTCCATGCTGGCATGCCACATTCAGGTTTACCAATTGTACATTGGGATGTTCCTCCATGACCTCACTAAGGAGCTCGGAGGCTTTGTGGCGGGCTTCGAAGGAGACCACCTCTGCTGTTTCTAGGCCCTCTCAAAGTCCGTCGGAGATTGGTCTAAGTACCTCTCACAGGCAGCATATGACAGCTTCGAGTCCTCCGCCTGGGTGGCGGCTGCTGGCATCGGAGCTCGCTGACAGGCCAGGCTGCAATCCTCAGACCTGGAACAGTCCAGGTCTGAGGATTGGATCCAGGAGAAACTGCAGGATGTCCCTTACCTTGGGGAGTAACTGTTTGGCAAGCCCATGGAGGACAAGACAGCAGAGATTGAGACTGAGTACGTGACCAATACTCACCTCTCCCGGAAGACCTCCTCCCTCCCCAAAAAGAAGCAGCAGGGCAAGAAGCCTTTCTTCTAATGGAAGGGGCTCTTGTATAGGGGCTACCCATCCTACCCGCTGGCCTTGACCCCCGCCCAGGGTGGCCAGGGAAAAGACCCAGTATGGCATATCTTATGTTATTATGAGAGATGTTAACTAACTTGAATGTTACCATTAGTGTTTTGTAACTTATTCTACTTGATACTGATAGCCAGTGTAGGTTGTATAATATGGGTGTTATATTGTTGGTTAATCGGGCTTTATAGATGATCTAGCTGTAACATTCTGGGCTATTTGGATTTGTTTCAGATTCTTTATGGGTATGCTGTGAAGTAGGCTATTGCAGAAATTGAAGTGTAGGGTGATTAGCGCTTGTACAACTTATCTGAAGTCATGCGAGTCGATTAGTAGTCTAAGATGTATGGTTTTTTATTTTGAAGAATATGGTTTTAATGATCTGTTTTAAGTGTGATGTCATAGAGAGAGATTGATCGAGTATCACCTTTCTTTTTCACTGGGAGTATCGTGTCTTGTATCTTAATTGTTGTCGGGGGAGTAAAATTTGGATTACTTGACATATATGGAGTGGAGGAGTGGTCTAGTGGTTGGGGTAAGGTACTTCAGGCCGGAAGGTCGGGGGTTCAAATCCCACTAGAGGACAGCAACCTTGGGCCGGAAGGACTGGGGTTTCTAGTCCCACAGGTGCTCCTTGTGGTCTTGGGCAAGCCACTTAACCCTCCATAGCCCTCTCTCCCAATTTCCCCTTCCCCCCCTCCCTTCCCCTTCTTCTCTTTTTTTCCCTTCCCCTCCCTTTTCCTTTCTCCTTTTTCCTTCTCTTTCTCTCCTTTCCTTCTTCCTTCCTTCCTTCCCTATCTTTTCCTTGCCCCTTTTCCCTCCTCCCCATCCCCTTTTCCTTTCCTCCCCTTTCCCCCCTTCCCCTTTCCCCCCTTCCCCCTCCCCTCCCCCTCCCCCTCCCCTTTCCCCCCTCCCCTCTCTCTCCCCCTCCCCTTTCCCCTCCCCTTCCCCCTCCCCCTCCCCTTTCCCCTCCCCCTTTTCCCTCCCCTTTCCCCCCTCTTTCCCTCCCCCTGTTATCTCCCTCCCCACTTCCCTCCCTCTCTTCCCTTCCTTTCTCTCTTTTTTCTTTTTCTTTCTTTTTCCTTTTCTCCCCCCTCTTTCTCCTTTTTCCCCCTTCTTCATTCCGTTTATCCCCGCCACTCGCCTCACCCGTGCCTTCCACCGCTTTCCTTTTCTCCATTCTCCCCCTCCACTTCCTCCCTCCCCCCTCCCCTTCCCCCCTTCCCCCTTCCCTTCCTCCCCCTCTCTCCCCCCTCCCCTTTCCCTTTTCTTTTCTTCCCCCCTTCCTCCCCTCCCCCCCTTTCCCCTTCCCCCCATTTCCCCCTCCTCCCCCCTTCCCTTCCTTTCCTTCCCTCCCCACTCCTTTTAAACCCCTACCCATCCCCTTCCTTCCCCCCTTCCCACTTGCCTGCCTCCCCCTCCCTCCTCCCTCTTTTACCTTCCCCCTCCCCCCCTCCCCCTTCCCCTTTCCTCCCCTTCCCCTTTTCCTCTCCCCTCCCTCCCTTTTTACCCTCCCCCCTCTCTTCCTCCTCCCCTTCCCTACTTCCCTTCCCACCCCTCTCTTCCCCACTCTTTCCCTTCCCCCTCCCTCTCCCTCCCCCTTTCCCCCTCCCCTTCCCTCCCCCCTCCATCCTCCCCTCCCCCTTCCCCCTTCCCCCCTCCCCCCCTTTATTCCCTCCTACCCTCTTCCCTCCCCTTTTCTCTCCTCCTTTTCTTCCCCCTCTCCCCCCTTCCCCTCCCCTCTCCCTCCTCCCCTTTTTTCCTTTTTCCTTTCCTTCCTTCCCTTCTTCTCCTCCCCCTCCCTCCCCCTCCCTTCCCCCTCCCCCTCCCCTTCTCTCTTTCCCCTCCCCCCTTCCCATCCCCCCACTCCCCTCCCCTCTCCCCTCTTCCCTCCCCCCTTCCCCCTCCCCTCCTTCCCTCCTCTTCCCCTCCCCTCCCTTCCCCTCCCCTCCCCTCCCTCTCTCGCCCCTTCCCCTTTCCCCCTTCCCCTTTCCCCTCCCCTCCCCTTCTCTCTCCCCCCTTCCCCCTCCCCTTCCTCTCTCCTCCCCCTCCTTTCCTTTCCCTCCCCCTCCCCCTTCCTCCTTCCTTCCTCTCCTTCTCCTCCCCTCCCTTTCCTTCCTTCCCTTCCCCCTCCCTTCCCTCCCCTTCCCCCTCCCCTCTTCCCCCCCTCCCCTCCCCCCTCCCCTTTCCTTCCCCTCTCCCCCCTTCCCCCTCTCCTCCCCCCCTCTCTCCCCTCCCCTCCCCCTTCTCTCTCTCTCTCTCTCTTCCCTCCCCCTCTTCTTTCCCTTCTTTCTTCCCCCCCTTCCCCCCTTCCCCCCTTCCCCCCTTCCCCTTCCTCCTTCCCCCTCCCCTCCCCTTCCTCCCCTCCTTCCTTTTCTTCCCTTTTTTATTTTATTTTTAGATTCAATGATTCTAGCATTTCATTTAAATAAAGCTTGCAGCAAGTTTTTGATGTTCTATTTTTTAAGTATGGCTGGCAGATATTCTATCCCATTTTAATAGCTCCTGTATTCGGCTGTCTTCTAATTTATACAGCCGCGAGTTCTGCTGTCATTTAGACGTTCACTCGCATTAAACACCATCTCGAAGTTTTGAGTAGTAGAGTTGTTGACCCTTAACCCGCACGGGCGGGAAAATGCCAGTATTTAGGCGTTTATCCGCACTGGTTTTTATCGCGTGATTTTGAGCAGTTTAGCTGTGCAGAACGCAATTATCTCCAGGAACAAGCAGGAATGAGTCTTCACATATGGGTACGTCGGTACCGACGGAGCCTGCGCGGGAACGCTCCCCAGCGTCCAATCAGAAAGCTTTTGGGAGCATCCCACAGCGCCTGCGTGCTGTCTTCCCGCCCTTCCAACTTTCTCTCCTCAGTTTTTCGTTTTTCCGCGGAGCCGGCAGGACGTACTCCTGTCACCGCAGAAAATTTCTTTTTTAATTCTTTAATTCTTTGCTTTCTTGTGGTCGCCGCTGCTTTTCCCGCCTCCACCGGTACCGCCGGTGGGTTTTTTCTTTTCTTTTTCTTAAACTCAGGGAGTTTTTCCCTCAGTTTCTGTCTTAAATTTTTTGGGCCTGTAAGGCCTCTCCATCATGGAGCCTTCTTCTCCTAAGAAGTGCCTTAACTGTGGAAATACAGTTTTCTTTCTAGACTCCAATAACTGGTGTCTAACCTGTTTGAGTCCTGACCCTTTCCCTCCGGAGCCATTAGGCTACAATTTTATGAGAAGACATTTTCCATTTCGAGTTTCCCTTGATGCCACTGCCCTTCCAGTGTCAGGGCTCCGACCATTTCTTCTCTACAGGATCAGGTAACCCACAAACAGTCTGTTAAGACTAGCCAATCCTTGAGTGGTCAGTCTCATGCCAAGCATGATGATGGCTCCGGCCTTGCCCTCAAGACCCTATTGGCTTCAAAACCCCGGCGGGAGTCTTCGGTCTCCAAAGCACTTCAGGGGTTTCAGGTTGTTCCTGGGGCTCACCTCCCACAGGACATATCTGAGCCATGCTCAGTGGTGGCATCTGCGTCGAGCGGTACCGATACCCCGGCATCGGCACCGGTGTTGAGTAATCCACTCTTCACCAGGGATCGTCATCTTGCGTCCTCGGTACCTTCGGGACCGATCGCTACGTCCCAGATTGACTTTCCCATATCTGAGCCATGCTCTGTGGTGGCATCCGCGTCGAGCGGTACCGATACCCCGGCATCGGCACCGGTGTTGAGTAATCCACTCTTCACCAGGGATCGTCATCTGGCATCCTCGGTACCTTCGGGACCGATCGATACGTCCCAGATTGCCTTTCCAGTATCGACAGCATCGCCGATACCACCACCGACGTCGGTACCCTCTAGACATGCATCGATAGACTCGCTCCCTTCGATGCCGAGTCTGGAATTGATATCTAGTCTAGAAGACTGGGTACCGACGCGTCTCGGAACCGACCCTTATCGATTCCGGATACGCAGTACCGAGGATGTTCACCAAGGCGTTCTGGTTGCCTCGGTACCGCTTGAACAGCCTCCGATGACTGCTTCGATGGCATTATCACCTCCGATTCCTGCACAGCTACCGGTGTCTGTATCGATGTCGGTTCCTACAGTTACATCAGGACCAGCCACTTCCATGTTTTTTTCTCCATCACTCCTTTCTATGCCTAGTTTGGAGTCGATACCTGGCATGGACGATGCAGTACTGACTGTCTCAAATTGTGACTGCCAGTACCAGTATCCATCTAGTGGGGCTCTTTTTCCGCACCAGACCAATACATCCTCTGGTGCCCAGGCTGCTGCTTCAGCTTTAGCCTATCCAGGGATGATTCCCATTGGAGATCCTTCTTTTCAGAAATTTCTCCTTGACATGGCAACATTCCTTGCTATTCCTATCCCTGGCTATGATCCTACTCGAGGCTCTCCTGCAGAAAAGGAAAATATAATGCTTCCTTTACATCATTCTTTGCAGGATCTTCTTCTGAGAATATGGGAAACACCTTTAAGGGTTTCCTCACCTTCTACAGCAACTGATGTTCTGTATCAGGTGCCCCTCTCTCCAGGGTTTCGAAAGACTCAACTTCCTCATCATTCCATTGTAGTGGAATCAGCATTGAGGAAGGTGAAAAGCAAGAAAAAGCATTCTTCTTATCCGCCAGGTCGTGCATCTAGAGCACTTGATGCTTTTGGACGTCAAACCTTCCAAACATCTATGCTGGCAACAAAGATTATCTCTTATATTTTCTATATGAGTCTATCTCTCCAGGAGGTCACAAAGAAATTATCTCTCTTAACTCCTTTTCTATCAGAGCCCAAGGCTGCAGACTATTCCTTACTTCTTAGTCATAGCCAGAATCTCTCTTGGTTTCTTTCTCGTGCTTCTCTAGACTCTTTTGAGTCTGTTAGCAGAACCTCTGCTATAGCCATAGGAACACGATGTAGGGCCTGGCTCCAGGCTTCAGATTTGAGCAGATGAGCACAACACACACTGGGTAATTCTCCTTGTACTGGGGAAAATCTCTTCAATCAGGAGGCTTTACGTCAGGTTGCTCATTGCTCCACTGACATTCCTGGTTCTGGGAACCATCCTAAGCCGCCTTCTTCCCCAGGAGGTAGGAAATGTCCTTCCAAACCTTCATTCCCTAAGAAAAGAAGGTTTCACTCTTCTCCTGCCCATCATCCAGAAGTACCCCAGCAGGGGACACCTCGTCCTAGTCTGAAAAATCCAAACTCTGGCCAGACTGAGCAAACCCAGCAACCATAGGTTCCTGAAGGTTGCAACCTACAGTTAACTTCTTCTTAGCAGAAGTTTGTTCACTGTTTTTTCTTTAAAGCTCTACACTTGGTTTCCTTTCTTCAGAACATCTGTTTCCTCCTAAATATGCTGAGCTGTCAGGATATTCATGTCTATGGGTTACAGTTTTCTCCTCTTCTTCCTACCAAGAAGAGAAGTTGGCAACTATCCCATGATAGATTTCTGTCCCAACATGAACAGTTTTTTCCTGCAGCAGACTTACCATATGGTAAGTCATCCTTCAGCTCCTGTTTCTTTACCCTCTCATCCAGGGTTTCCCCTGAATGAGTGGTACCATACTGCAGAGCTTCTCTAGCCTCTCATGTTAGTGTAGAGTTTTTTCCTTGAGTAAATTCCCTTCTTTTCTTCGGACAGCTCATCAGACAGGGACAGGAATTTTTCCTCTCCCTTCGTCTGTTTCTCTCTGTTTTACACAGAAAGATTCTCTCTACTGTCTCTTTCAGCTGCTGCCCATGCAGGAGTTCCAGTGATTGCACTACTGGTACTTTTCCACAAGTTCCAGTCTGTCTTCCACTACCGTCTGTCTAGCCTTAGTAGTGATTCCAGGATAGTGCTTCATCTATCCTACATAATCCTAATCACTTCCGGCTTCTCACATTTTCTTCTTCTCTTGCCATCTCCATTTTCTTGGATTTGGCAGCACAGCTGACCTACAGTCAGTTTTATCTTCTAATTCTCCTGCATAATGCTCTCTGCAATCTTCAGAGAAGCTTTCTACTATGGGCCCTTGCTAGAGAGCATAGGATTTTGTCTCTGATGCTTTCTATATGGTGGAAAAGGCTTATCAGTCATTTTCCATGACTGTGAGGGTTCTCCACACCCTGTTGTCTCCTGTTATAATACAGGATATAAGCCTTTTCTGCGTGAATGTCCAAGGAGTTTTCCAATCCTGCAGGAATATACTCTTTTTTCCTTACAGCTTGTCCTCATGGTATCCTACTCCTTTATGGACAGCACATATTCTACTAGTAACGCATGATACCCCTCTGTCCCTCCAGTGGGTCATCCTGGTATCTTCTACTATGCGTTTTCTGTCCATTTACCAGGTCAGAGTTCTATAAAACTCAGGACTTGCTGTTTACAGACTGATATTATCCTCTTTTTTTTTCATGCAACCATCCTGGTTATTTCACTGGATACCATTCCTGCACCTTCTTAGCCCGAAGGAATAGATTCTCTATATATCTTCTCAAGTGGGCTTCACCTTCTTGTTATTAGATGAATCTTTCTCCTTCACATCCCTCATGTGAATGTTCTTATGGGCTTAGTTGCAGACATGTATCTTCAGACATACATATTCTATAGATACATATGTCTGTAAGCTGTGTGTGCATAGGTTATGTCCTTTTATATATATATATATATATATATATATATATATATATATATGTCTATCTCTCCAGATGCTTCTTATAAGTAGATATGTATTTACATACTATCTCCCTAACTGTCTATGCTATAAAGGTTTTTGCCTTCTCAGATGTTCCAGACAGTAGGCTTGCATATCTTCATACTGTCCCTCAGTATGTTGGGGGTGGTATGCACACAACCACTACTGTGGTTCTGACAGCTTCCACTTTACTCTAGGTCTCGCTATCCCTGAAGCATCATACTTCAATATCTTTCCTATCTCTCACCAGCTGAAGTTCAGCCCTTCACACATCTGTCCTCCTTGGGAATATGGGCTTTTTTCCATACCCCTTCTTCCCTCCAGGACTTGGCTAGTTATTCATATCGGTCAGTCTTCCTCTTTTACTCTTAACTGTTAATGACTCTGTAGCTAAAAGAGTTTCAGCTTTTTCCCATAAAGCTTTCCACTGAAGACCTGCCGTTCTTTTACTACCCCAGTTGACAGTTGGGTCATTTGGACCTTCACCTTCACTGCCGTGAGGTCACCTTGAGGATTCCTCTACTGAATCTCCAGTAGACTCCATCAAGCTCTCTACTTCCTGCAATCCAGTAGGTAAGATCCATATTGTGATTGCTCTTCAATATTTCTACTAGTAATTATCATATATACCAAGGACTCCTCTCTGTAGTCCTTAGGTTAGCTGTTTTTCCTACAGCTCCTCTCTTTTCAACTCCTACCCACCATTTCTCATGGGATGCCAGTGTTCCATGTGTGGGAAGTGCAGTCCTGTCCTACAGACATGCATTTTATGGGATCTCCCCCTGGCATCTATAGCTAGGGAGTCCCCATATGTGAAGACTCATTCCTGCTTGTTCCTGGAGATAGCACAGTTACTTACCTGTAACAGGTGATCTCTGGGAACAGGAATAAGTCTTTACAACCCTCCCACCTCCCCTAGGAGTTGTATCTCTCTATCTATCTTCCTTTCCTCTCTTTCTCTCTCTCTCTCTTTGTCTCAGCTATGAAACTCAACTGAGGAGAGACAGTTGGAAGGGCGGGAAGACAGCACGCAGGCGCTGTGGGATGCTCCCAAAAGCTTTCTGATTGGATGCTGGGGAGTGTTTCCGCGCAGGCTCCGTCGGTACCGACGTACCCATATGTGAAGACTTATTCCTGCTGTTCCCAGAGATCACCTGTTACAGGTAAGTAACTGTGCTTTACGGTAAGCCTTTATCTGGTTTTAAGAATTTATACATTCTTTGCATTCTTTTCATTTTGATCTAATACATTATGTCGCGGAGTTCCGAGCTATACTTTCATGGTACAATTATAAGTTTCCGTTGCAGGTCACTCTGTTCTTCAGTGTTTCTTCTTTTTTTCATGGGATAATTTCTGTAACTACGGTTTTGATAATCACTCCTGGGTGTCTGGTTTATTTATATATTTTTTAGATAATTACAGATGTTCTAAATTATAGCAAAATGCTACCAGAGAAGTAATGTAGTTTTATGTTCGCAACTTGCGAAAGAGAGTATCTGCCGTTATGCATGTTTTAAATGCCGCTCCATTTTTTAGAGTTAATCGGTTGAGCCTTGCCATTATAATCTTTTATTTTCAGGTTTCCATACACCAAACATCACATTATAAATGAGCAGTATGTTTCTCATTGATTGTATCTCTTATTGTGTCCAACTAGTGCCATTCTGTTTTGCCCGATAACCCATGTTTTTCTATGCGTGACAATGCCGGTTTGTGGGAAAACTTCTCTAAAAGCGCCGCTGTTAGAATGTATTTCACTACTATAAATTATTCATTCACTCATTTGAATCTTCAACTCCAGACTCAATACACCAACTGGCCACCGGTCTCAGATAAACGGTATACGTTCAACACTTATTTGTGGGTAATGTGATTCCCCTTCTAGTGTCCGTTTACATCAATGACCTCAGGCCAGTATGGTTTTTAATTTTTAAACTTTTTGTGTTGCTTCTTTTTTATAAATTCTTTTTAATTATCATAAAAACTTTAAATTAGAACTCCATCCAACTTATCTTATGCTGAATGGCAGGTGCCCCGTTTTTTTGTTGCAAAAAAACCCCGATGCCTCAATCTTCCAAGCGCTCTGGCGTTTCTCCTGCTGGGTTTATCAAGGGAATAAATGCAATGCGTCTTTCAGGGACCATTTAGACAAACTTTTTCTTCAGTGTTCTTCCAATTTAACTAGAACACCACAACAATGGCCACAGCGTTACATAGTTAAAACTTTTAAATGTTTACAGTCTTAGAATATCACATCCTTATTTTATCATGTACCTTAAACATATTAACAGATCCATATCTCGTTGTCAATTCAGGCTTTCATGATGTTTCTTGAACTCAGGCTTAAAAGGACGCCACGCATGCGTAAAGGGGCTGAAGTTAAATACCCATTCCAAACCCTCCAATTGGGGCCCTCAACTACATGCCAGCCAATCAACGCTGACATTCAACCCATCCGGTTGAACTGTTTTGAGCCGATGGATCCACCATTGTTCTCGATAGGACAACATTTGGTCCTGCGATCTACCAGCTGACCCTTGCAGAACCAATTCAATACACCAACATTGCAGCATGTCAAAACTATGTCCCCAATCCAGGCAATGTTGTACTATGGGAGCTTCTGTTCGTCGACATTTTAACCTGCTCTCATGTTCTTTTAAACGGGTTTTTAAAGCCCGAATTGTTTTTCCGATATACAAGAAAGAGCAGGGGCATCGAACCGCGTAAACTACCGATTTAGAATCACAATCGGTTGAGTGTCGCAAATAATATGTCACTCCTCGATGAATAAACTCTGAAATTTCTAGCATAACATGGCAGATACTGCAGTGACTACATTTCACATGTTTCCCAGTTCTTCCACTTCCTGGAACCCAATCCAGTGGCTTCAGTACGGTGGGGGATAAATATTCCTTCAAGCTTTTGTTTCTCCGCCATACACATCGCAATTCTTTTTCTTGTAGCCCCGGTACCACTTCCAAAACCGCTTTGTGTTTTTTCAAAATCTTTTGAATCATGGTACTTAATGGTGAATAGGTAGTTACCAAATTTATTTTCTGATCATCTTTTCCCGCACCCAATTTTTCTTTAGAATCCAACAGAAGCTCTCTATTGTTATAAAGGGCCCGACTATAGGCTCGATGAATCACTCCTGGTGGATACCCTCTATCAAGAAAACTCTTTTTAAGATATTTTGAAGCCTGTTTATACTCCTTTATCGTAGAACAGTTCCTGCGATATCACAGAAACTGCGAAATCGGAAGACTGTCTCTCAAGCCTTGGGGGTGAGCACTCGTGTAATGTAGAAAGGTGTTCTTGTGGGTGGGCTTCCGGAACACTGTTGTATTCCAACTATCCTGACCACGAATTATTAATACATCCAAGTAGGTAATCTGTTGGTACTGACTTTCAAAAGTGAATTTTATATTCTCATCGCAGGTATTCAGCCAATCCACAAACAAAGAGATTGTTTCTTGAGCCCCTTGCCAGAGCATAAAAACATCATCAATATAACGATGCCAAGATCTAACATAAATCTTAAAAGGAGAGGAGGCCAAAAATTGTTTTTCAAACACACTCATGTACAGGTGTGCGATCAAGGGAGCACATGTGGCACCCATGGCCACCCCTGCTATCTGATGATAAATTTGCTTCTCAAACACAAAGAAGTTTTCAAACAGAGTAAGAGCTGTAATTTGATGTAAAAAACAACTATGTGCATGAGACAAGTCTCCTCGATCATTCAAAACACCCCGAACAACCTCAAAAGCTGACTGCTGTGGTATGCTCGTCTATAAAGATTGAACATCGAGCGTTACCAGAAAAATGTCATGTCTTGACGCCCATGGTGCCAGATCCTGTAGAATATTTAAGAAATAGGTTGTATCTCTCACAAAAGAAGGTATTTTCTTTAAAAGAGGTCTCAGAAAAGAATAGTTCGTCTAAATGGTCCCTGAAAGACGCATTGCATTTATTCCCTTGATAAACCCAGCAGGAGAAACGCCAGAGCGCTTGGAAGATTGAGGCGTCGGGGTTTTTTTGCAACAAAAAAACGGGGCACCTGCCATTCAGCATAAGATAAGTTGGATGGAGTTCTAATTTAAAGTTTTTATGATAATTAAAAAGATATTTATAAAAAAGAAGCAACACAAAAAGTTTAAAAATTAAAAACCATACTGGCCTGAGGTCATTGATGTAAATGGACACTAGAAGGGGAATCACATTACCCACAAATAAGTGTTGAACGTATACCGTTTATCTGAGACCGGTGGCCAGTTGGTGTATTGAGTCTGGAGATGAAGATTCAAATGAGTGAATGAATAATTTATAGTATTGATTGTAGTTCACTCTGGAGTGAGACCTGTGACTGAGAATGTATTTCACGGCAAGCTTTTATTTTTGTTTTGGGGTACATGTTTGCAAGTGTTTACTTCACAAGGGTGAATGACATGATTTCATGGGGGTTTTTTTTGAAGATCTATCTCTGTTTCTTCTTTATAGATCCAAAGACTGCAAGCTTTTAAGATTGGTACATGACATATGTCCTAATGGCAGCTTTGGCTGTCCATTAGTTGTAGGCCATTCTTGAAATAATTCAATATATGGCTTTAAAATAGTACTTATTTTGTAAGTGTTCGATAAGGTTCCATAGTTTTCTCTTTAATCCAAACGCACACTGTAATTTCCGGCTGATTTTTCAGCTTTGTTTGTGAGGTTCCCTCCTCTTTGGTTTTTAAATTGTTTGAGTAGTGGCTTGATACACCTGTTTATCACTATTTTAATATCTTATTTTAATAGTCTTTATTTATTTTTTATGTTTTTATGGGCGTCTCCACCTATCAGTCATGTTTTATTATGATTGGTTTTTAATTAAATTTGGAACGATGGTTTTTCATATCAATTTGTACTTTTGTTATACGTGCTTTTCTTCTTTTACTCTATGTAATTTGGATTGAGTACTGCTGTGTCATTTTAATGTTATTATTGGTTTTAAATTAATTGTCATTTTTAGAATGGTGTACACTTGTTTAATATATGAACACTTATTTATTTATTTATTATCAGCTTTTTAGCGTCTTATATGTCTGGTTCAAGTTTTAACATTCCACTTGACAAAATTAAGGTATTTATTAACTCCTTTGTTCCTCCTCGTCTCTCTTTTTGGTTTTTTAATGTGTTTTTGATTGTTTATTTTTAGTCTCTATTTATTTAATAATACATTTTTTTTAATGATAACATTTTCATATATTTATTTGATTGTCCTTTTTAAGTTTTGTTTAATATTGCTTGCTTTTAACTGTTTTTATTATATAATATTGGAATTCATGTTTTAATTGTATTTAATGTATATATGTTTATGATCATTATTTATTATTGTCATTTCTTTTTGAGGTGTGCTCCTTTTAAGACCCCCTGAGGAAGGCTGGTTAGCCGAAACACGTCGGGGCGCAATAAATATTTTTTCCTAATTTTTGTCAGTCCAGGCTCCGCTCCTTTGTTCTCCAAAACTTGGTTCAAGACACTCTGTGACAAGGTCTCGCTCATCATGATAGTCCTCAATGGCCTGGGCAGCCATGGCTCCCGCTATTCCTCCGGTTATCAATGGAGACTCCCATCTCATTGGGGAACTCTCCAGGGCTCCTGTCTCAGGAGGCGGCTCTCTCCTGCTTCCCAACCTGGGGTCCCTGTCATTGACAGCATGGCAGCTGAAAGAGTGACCCTAGCCTCTTTCAACCTCTCAGGTTAAGTAGAGGAGATCCTGCTGGTCTCTCGTAGGGCTTCCACTAGGAAAGCATATATCCTCAAATGGCACGGATTTTCAGTTTGGTGCGTGGAGCAGGGACTGACTTGTTCTCCTGACTGGTGGGGCTGGTGCTGCAGTATCCTCTCCATCTCTAAATTGAACTCTGTCAGGGTGCACCTCAGCGCCCTAGTGGTACATGACCACTCTGTGGATGGCAAACCCCTCTTGGTCCAGCCACTGGTGACCCTCTTCTTGAGGGGTTATCTCTTATCAAAGCCCCTGGTTCGCCCTTCGGCAACCAAGTGGGACCTCAGTGTAGAATTGGGGCAGCTCACTCACCGGTCTTGTGATACCTCTCATGTAAGGTGACATTCCTGGTTGCGCTCACCTCCGCTTGCAGGATTAGTGAGCGTCGAGCCTTAGTGGCGGAGGCGCCGTATACCAGGTTCTACAAGAAGAGGATAGGGCTCTGCACACATCCTAATTTCCTTCCAAAGGTAGTATCGCCTTTCCACCTCAACCAGGGTGTGGTGCTTCCCACCTTCTTCCCAAGACCTCACGCCAGTAGGGCATTGACAGTCCTTAGTACCCTAGACTGTAAGAGGGCCCTGTCCTTCTACATCCAACATACCCAGGGCCACTGCAAAGCTTCTCAGCTTTTTGTCTCATATAACCCCAGAAGCCTGGGGGAGGCGGTGACCAAACATAGACTGTATCACCCTTGCCTACGAGCAGTTGTGGGTCCTGCTGGGAAGGCAGAATCACGCGCACCTTGTCAGGACCATGGCAGCCTTGGTGGCAAATCTGTGCTCCGTCACCTGGTCTTCAATCCATACCTTTGCAACCCATAACTGCCTGGAAAGGGAGTCCTGACGGGACAGTGCCTTTGGTCAGGCTGTGCTCCGTAATCTTTTCTAGGCAACTCCTACACTCCGTCCCTTCTGTTTTCAGGTTACTGGAGCATCGCTCTGTCGGACTCACAGGTCCTGCTGCAGTCTGCACCTGCGGACTCGCTTGCTGCTGCTCATGGCTCCCCTTAAGGACGACTGCATTTTCACTATGAGATTTTGGTAGCCTGTAGCTGGCGAGTCCCATATGTGAGAACTGACTTCCTGCTTGTTCCCGGAGAAAGCGTAGTTACTCACCTGTAACAGGTGTTTTCCGGGGACAGCAGGAATCCGTCCTCACAATCCTCCCTCCTCCCTTTGGAGTTGCTTTTTTACGATCTTTTTTATTTTTGCCATCATTTAGCTATGTCATTTGACTAAGCAAGATGGCATCCTTGGGTAGGAAGGGGACCATGTATGCGTAGTGGCATCTCCCAAAAGCTTTCTTTGAAAGCTGGAGGGATGCTTCTGCGAGTGCTCCATCGGTGCTGACGTCACCCATATGTGAGGACTGATTCCTGATGTCCCTGCAGAACACCTGTTACAGGTGAGTAACTACACTTTCCTCCTATCTAAAGCTTTTTATCTATATCTTATTTTTTTTCTTTTTTAATTTCTTTCTTTATTTATATTTTCCAACAAAAGTACAAACAAAAAAGAAAGAGAAAGCAAAAAGAAAAGAAAAAACAGATTATGACAAAATTAAGATACATAATTTGTCTCTGTTACATGAGATATTCAAAGACAAAAACACAGCCCACCCCACCCTGTCCCTCCCATTATCCTATGATCATCAGGAGCCAAATGAGAGAGAACGTCTGCAAGCCTAGAAGGTCTGCAAGGGCTATAAAAGAGCCAGAACTCCTCTACAGAGAACATAGACATTAATGCGCCACCATGAATGTCTGCCAAACTCAGTAGTATGTTTCCAGTTAGGAATAAGGGGAAAAGGGCCACTCCCCAACATGGAGCTAATTCAAACTGACAGTCCCTTTATAAGGACGAGATGCCAATTTGCTGATTAAAAAACAGCCTCAAATCAGGATAGAGTGGTTCTGAGTCCCAGCACCACCCAGTACGATTCTGTGTTTAAGCACGGTGCAACTGAATGTTAAGTCAGTCCTACATCACATATCCCAAATTCCAAATTGACATCTCCTTGAGACTAACACTTATTCTCATCTACATATTGAACTTATGCCTACGGCCCTCTCCACCCATTGTGAACCTTGCTTTGACAAAGCCATAATATAGGCCAAACAATCAGGGAAACTCCTCCCCCTTTCCTCCTATAAAAACCCCAAGCTTCCCATAAGCGAGTCTAGGCAGTTATTTCTCCCTGAAAACTGAGCTAAAGTTCTATCAATATTAACAATGTATTTTACTTGAAGGAACACTTGTAGTATTTCTGTTATACAATTCACTTTATGAGTGATAGACATACATCTCCAGGAACAAGAGGAATGAGTCTTCACATATGGGTACGTCGGTACCGACGGAGCCTGCACGGGAACGCTCCCCAGCTTCCCAAAAAGGAAAGCTTTTGGGAGCATCCCACAGCGCCTGCGTGCTGCCTTCCCGCCTTTCCTAACCGCCTCTCCCCAGTTCTTCTTTGCCGCGGAGCCAGCAGGTCGTGTTCCTGTCACCTCTGAAGAAGTTCTTTGTTTTATTTTATTTCTTTGGTCGCGCGTCTGCCTTCCCCAACGTCGGACCGGTACCGCCGGTCTTTCTTTCTTTTCTTATTTTAAAAAAAAAAAAAAAAAGAACATATTTTTCCCTCACTTAGTGTGTTTTTCCTCTTTTGGGCCTTAGGCTTCACAAAGAATTTTTCCTCACGGAAAAACCAGCCTCCGGGTTTAAAAAATGCACTAAGTGCAGCAGTACTATTTCTGTTACCGACACCCATGAATGGTGTCTTAAATGTTTGGGTCCTGACCACTCCATTTTGGATTGTTCCTCCTGCTCCTTGATGTATAAACGAGGTTTACAGAACCGAGCAGCCAAGCTCCATGTGCTGTTTCCCTCTGATGCAGCTTCAGTGGCATCGACGTCTTCCAGGGCTTCTTCTTCCTCCCATGGATCTCAGGTAACCAAACATAAATCCAGCCGGTCCTCGAAGGGTAGATCTCCTTCCAAGCATCGCGATGCATCTGGGCTTGCCCTCGAGGATCCTGCACCGGCAAAACAACCCCGGCGGGAAGCTCCGGCTTCCAAAGCTCCACCTATGGGGTTACAGGTTGACATTGATGGCACGGCCTCGACCGATCACATGTTAGAATGCTCTGGGGTACCGACGCAACCTTCTGGTACCGAATTCCAGGCATTCATGGCGTCGATGGATCAGAATGTCCTATCCATGCAGCAGGCTATCACGGCCTTTATTCAAGCTGCGACGCCGCTGATACCACAACAAACTCCATTGTCGGTATCAGCTCCGGTACCGACTGCATCGACATCGACCAGGATGCCGACTGCAGCGGTTCCCTGTCCAGGGATGCCCATCGGTACCGAACCGGTACCGATGACGCCCGATGTCGATACTGCTCGATACGCTTTTCGAGCTTTAGAAGAGCACCCTGACAGGCGATACTTTGATTCCTCTGAAGATTCTGATGCATCAGAGGAGTCTGCTGAAGTATCCATAGCCCTTCCTGAAGAGCCACCTTCTCCAAAAAGAAGAATGTCTCCTCCAGAGGACTTGTCCTTTCAAGACTTCATAAGAGAAGTGGCTGAAGGACTTTCTATTTCAGTAACCTCTGAATCAGAGCCTAGAGCTAAAAAATTGGATATTTTAGGTTATTCTAAGGCTCCTAAGGAGGCAGTCACCTTGTCAATTCATGAGATTCTTTATGATCACATGATTGACTTATGGGAGACTCCTCTCACTATCTCTCCTCATTCTCGTAGATTGGACACTATGTACCGTGTCCCTCCTTGTCCTGGTTTTCATAAAACACAGCTTCCTCACCATTCTATTGTGGTGCAGTCAGCTATGAAAAGGATAAAGAGTGCAAAAAGACACTCCTCTACTCCTCCAGGAAGAGAATGCAGGACCTTGGATGCTTTTGGTAGGAAAATCTTCCAGGCCAGTATGCTCATTGCCAGAATCAACTCCTATAGTCTTTATATGGGTATGTTTCTGAAAGAAGTTGCAGATAAACTGCACACTTTCCTCCCTTTTCTTCCAGAGGATAAAAGGGAAGAATTCCTTATTTGGCTTAAGCATACTCAAGATATTTCAAAGTTTTCCAACCGTGCAGCTTTTGACTCCTTTGAAGGTGCCAGCAGAGCTTCGGCCATTGCCATAGCTGCTCGCAGAATTGCTTGGCTCCAGGCTTCTGATCTAGAATCTTGGGTCCAGGATGGCTTAGGAAATCTTCCCTGTACAGGTGAAAACCTGTTTGGCAATGAATGGCAAATAAAAGTCACTCAAATGGATGCAGAAAATTCTGCTTTTGATAGACTTTCAATGTCAACCTCCATTCCTGCCAAGAAAAAACCTTTCAAGAAGCCTTTTTTCAAAAAAGGCAGATTCCATCCTGCTTCTGGCCAACAATCATCTACAGGTCGCTTTGCTGCTAAGCGTCAGCAACCTAAACAGGCCAGGCCTAAGCCTACAGGGGCTGCTGCAACTCAGCAGACCCAGCCTCCTCAGGGCTTTTGACTTGATGCTAGAGAACTTTGCCTTTCTGGCTCTAAAACAGCCAGAGCCTCTCACCATTCCAGGAAGGTTAGCTCATTTTGCTCCCAGATGGGAGCAAATTACAGCAGAGCAGTGGACCCTCTCCATCATAAGGGAGGGCTACAAACTTCATTTCTCAAACCTTCCTCCTCACACCATGATGAGACACTTAAATTCTCCAACATCTCTTCTCGACCTTCTAGGTCAGGAGGTGGCTACCCTTCTTGCCCAAGGGGCAATAGAAGAAGTACCTCTTCTTCAACAAGGGTCAGGGTTTTACTCCCCCTATTTTCTGATCCCAAAGAAAACAGGGGGCTACAGACCCATATTAGATCTCAGAGAATTGAACAAATTTCTATACAAGGAGAAATTCAAGATGCTTTCTCTGGGCACTCTCCTTCCATACCTTCAGAGTCAGGATTGGCTTTGTTCTCTAGATCTCAAGGATGCGTACACACATGTCCTCATCCATCCTTCTCACAGAAGGTTCCTCCGTTTTCTTTTCCAAGGAAAGCATTACCAATACAGGGTGCTTCCTTTCGGTCTGGCCTCTGCTCCAAGAGTGTTCACCAAATGCATTGGCAGTAGTAGCTGCATTTCTACACACTCTGGGAATATTTGTATTCCCATACCTGGACGATTGGCTCATCCGAGCTCCATCTCAGTCAGAGGCCCAGACTTCCCTGGACTGCACAAGGCGCATCCTGCAGTATCTGGGACTTGTGGTAAACCTCCCAAAGTCCCAGCTCACCCCTACTCAGTCTCTAGAGTTCATAGGGGCCTGGTTAGATACTACTACTGCAAGGGCCTATCTCCTTCAGGCCCGTTGCCTACGCCTAGTGCAGTTAGCCTCCCAGATTCAGTCAAAGAGCCATTTAACTGCCTGGGAGCTGCTGCAACTGCTAGGCCACATGGCATCCACAGTGCATGTTGTCTCCTATGCTCGCCTTCACATGAGAGCAGCTCAATGGACTTTGTCCACCCAGTGGACTCAAGCATCAGGGGCTCTGTCAGACAAAATAGCAACCTCCAGGCGCCTCTTTTGGTCTCTCCAGTGGTGGAAGTCCACCCAAAATCTGTTGCTGGGGTCCCCCTTCCACCAGTCGTTGCCCCAGGCAACCCTCACAGCAGATGCCTCCCAAACAGGTTGGGGAGCTCATCTGCAAGACTTCTCCACTCAAGGCACTTGGTCTCCACAGGAGACCTCTCTACATATCAACCACTTGGAGCTCCGAGCAGTTTTTCTAGCTCTCAAGGTCTTCCATACCCTGCTCAGCTACAAGACAGTCCTCATTCATACGGACAATCAGGTAGCCATGTTTTACATAAACAAGCAAGGAGGAACTGGCTCTCTGTCGCTTTGCAACGAAGCTTTAAGATTGTGGGCCTTCACCAGAGAGCATCAAATCCATCTCCTGGCCGTATAGCTTCCAGGAATCCAAAACTCTTGGGCAAACAGACTCAGTCGAGTTCTGCTTCCACACGAATGGTCCCTGCACATGGACCAGGTACTCAGGATCTTCCAAGAATGGGGAACCCTGGACATAGACCTCTTTGCAAGTCCGTGGAATGCCAAACTTCCCCGGTTCTGTTCTAGAATTCCGTGACATGGAGTTCAGGCCAAGGATGCCTTCGTCCTTCACTGGGGTGAAGACTTCCTGTATGCCTTTCCACCCATTCCCTTGATTCCCAAGACTCTGTTCAAGCTCCAGAGGGATCAAGGATCTATGATCCTCATAGCTCTACGCTGGCCACGCCAAGTGTGGTACCCTCTACTTCTGCATCTCTCTCAAGCTCCCTCCCTGGACTTGGGAGCTGCTCCAGACCTTCTGTCCCAGGAGGAGGGGACTTTGTGGCACCCAAACCCCAAGTCCCTTCACCTCAGAGTTTGGTTGCTGAAGGCCTAGACCTTCAAGGTTGGAATCTTTCTCAGCAAGTGAAGGATATCCTCCATGCTTCCAGGAAACCTTCTACTAGACATTCCTATGCTTTTAAATGGAAAAGGTTTTCCATTTGGTGTGCTGAGAAGGGTCTTGACCCTCTAGCACTACCTTTGAATTCTCTATTGGAATATCTCCTGCATCTCTCCAATGCAGGCCTTAAGACAAATTCAGTAAGAGTCCATTTGAGTGCTATTGCAGCATCCCTTAAGCCTCTCAATGGACAGCCTATTTCCTCTCATCCTCTTATTGCAAGATTCATGAGAGGCCTAACTTTAACTAAACCTCCCATTAGGCCTCCTCCGGTGGCATGGGACTTAAATCTGGTTCTTGGTCAGCTTATGAAGCCACCTTTTGAACCCTTAGCCACCACCTCCTTAAAATGTCTTTCCTGGAAGGTTATTTTCCTCATTGCAGTCACCTCAGCTCGCCGCATCAGTGAACTGCAGGCCTTAGTGGCTAATCCACCTTATACAAGGTTCCATCATGATAGGTAGTCCTTAGGACCAATCCACACTTTATGCCTAAAGTGGTCTCACCTTTTCATCTTAAGAGGTGTATTTACCTGTCTTTTTTCCAGGTCCTCATGCATCAAGTGCAGAGAGGAATCTTCATACTCTGGATTGTAAGAGAGCTCTTGCTTTTTACTTACAAAGGACACAGCAACATAGAAAGTCTTCTCAACTCTTTGTTGCTTTTGATCCCTCTCATTTGGGACTTCCAGTCTCTAAGAGGACACTGTCCAATTGGATTGCTCAGTGTATTTCTTTCACCTTTCTCTGGAGGGCCATGTCACAGCTCATAATTTGAGGGCCATGGCCACCTCTATGGCTCATCTAAATTCTGTGTCCATCGACCAGATCTGTCGAGCGGCCATCTGGGCCTCGGTTCATACCTTCACAGCCCATTACTGCTTGGACAAGGACTCCCGCTGGGATGCCTTGTTTGGTAAGGCTGTTCTCAAACACCTGTTCCATTCTTAATCAACTCCTGCCCTCCTTCCCGGGACGGATGCCTGAGATCCATAGGAGGAGGTAGAGCCCTTCCCAAGGTCTCATAACCTTGGGGATCTCCCAGGCATCTCTAGCTAGGGAGTCCCCATATGTGAAGACTCATTCCTGCTTGTTCCTGGAGATAGCACAGTTTCTTACCTGTAACAGGTGATCTCTGGGAACAGCAGGAATAAGCCTTCACAACCCACCCACCTCCCCTAGGAGTTGTATCTCTCTATCTATCTTTCCTTTCCTCTCTCTCTCTCTTTGTCTCAGCTTTAAAACTCGAACTGGAGAGAGGCGGTTAGGAAAGGTGGGAAGGCAGCGCACGGGCGCTGTGGGATGCTCCCAAAAGCTTTCCTTTTTGGGAAGCTGGGGAGCGTTCCCGCGCAGGCTCCGTCGGTACCGACATACCCATATGTGAAGACTTATTCCTGCTGTTCCTAGAGATCGCCTCTTACAGGTAAGTAACTGTGCTTTACATCTTCAAAATGACCCCACCAAGAAACAGACCGACGACCACATTACTGTGTATAATTAAAGCTCGTTAAGTCAAGGAGGGTGGGTGATATTGTACCATGACCTAGTTGTAATCCACATGGATAACAAACTCACTAAATCTTGAGCAATACCCTTGGAAGATAGGGAAAATCAAGGCAAAAACCTGGGGGGGGGGGGGAAGCAACTTTCCATCCTGAAATGACCATCCCCTACTCTTGTAATGGGCAGCAGAAATCCCTGCGTGCCAAGTTTCAATAACTCCATTACTTTCAAGTATGTCTCTTGCAGCAATGAGATGTCAACATTTTCTATCCTACCATACAGGGGAGAACCCTCCTTTTGGCAGCAAATATTAATGCCCTTAACATTCAGGTATGCAATCCCCAAGAAAGATGCACTGAATATAACGCCAAAGAAGTATTTATAAGTTACATACACAGATCAGTGTTGTAGCCTTTCGTTTAACAATGTAAAACAACTTCTTAAGCGCCATTAAAGTATGGCTGCATCCATAGCCCAAGGAAAAAGCAAAGGCCCCGTTATGTGATCATGCACAATGAAAGACCCAACTCTAAAAAGGAAACAGAAAACTTTTCCCAAAGCCACCTAAAACCAGGGGGGCTATATGACATACAAAACTTAACGGGTGAGTTTGCTAGGACAAGACAGACATGGATGGCTCAGTGACCCAACACTCTCACATCCTGCAATACTCCGAATATTACATCTTGCCCACCTCCCATCTTAAAAGTAAAATAATGTCTTATAGACGAGACAGAATAAATGTCCCAGGAGATAGCAGTGTAACACACTTGTATACCACTTCTGCGTGGATATACTCGCCTTCCCACAACCTCAAACCAGTTGAACGCTCATGATAACAAGCGCCATAAAACTGTGGCAAATAGAAGATACAATATGTCCTTCACTTCATCATCCCTGACTCCTTATTCTCCAGAAATTCAAAATGCAAAAGTGCAGAAATGCACTTCATCTCCCCTGACTCCTTATTCTCCAGGATCATCAAAAGTCTTGGTCTGGTTATGTAACGTGACTTTCATGCGGGCAGGATATAGCAGTCCAAAACAGGCCTTCAGTTGTACCAAGCATGGACGCAGCACCAAAATCCTCTTTCTCCGATCCATCATCGCCTTCGCGAAGTCCGGGAAGAATAGGAGTTTATGCCCCTGACATTCCAAAGCTGTGAGTGCTTTGGCTGCTCCCATTTGCAACACTTGATGAAAACGTAAGACTTTTAGGATAATTGGGCGTGGACGCTTGTTCATGGCCCCGAACTGCATTGTCACTGTATGTGCGTGCTCAATCTCGAACGGCATAGTGAAATGCAGCTTTAACACACCTGGAATCATAGCCTGCAGAAAGGATATCAAGTCATGCCCCTCTACTCCCTCAGGCACTCCCAATACCCTTATGTTGTTTTGCCGTGAGCAATTATTGCCATCATCTCCAGGAACAAGCAGAAATGTAGTCTTCACATATGGGTATCGTTGGTACCAAAGGAGCCTGCGCGGGAACGCTCCCCAGCATCCAATTAGAAAGCTTTAGGGAGCATCCCACAGTGCCTGCGTGCTGCCTTCCCGCCTTTCCAAACTGCCTCTCTCCACTTCTTTGTTTTCCGCGGAGCCATCAGGTCGTGTTCCTGTCACCGCAGAAAATCTTTCTTCTTTTTTGTGGTCGCGTCTGCCTGCTTCGACGCTTTACCGGTACCGCCGTTTTTTCTTTCTTTCTTTTCTTTAAAAAAATAAAAAATTCTTAGTACTTTTCACGTTTTTTCCAGGTGCACGCGCCATTTTTGGGCCTTTGGCTCAGGATTTTTTCCATGATGCAGAAACCCTCCTCTGTGTTTAAAAGGTGCACCAAGTGTGGTGGTACCATCTCCGTCACCGACACCCATGAGTGGTGTCTGAAATGTTTAGGTCCTGACCATTCCATCTCGGAATGTATGGCCTGTGCCATGATGTCCAAGAGAAGTCGACCGAACCGAGCTGCCAAGCTCAGTACCCTGTTTCCCTCTGATGCAGCTTCGGTGGCATCAATGTCTTCCAGGGCTTCGTCTTCCTCCCGTGGATCTCAGGTAACTAAACATAAGTCTAGCCGGTCCTCAAAGGGTAGATCTCCTTCTAAGCATCAAGATGCCTCTGGCGTTGCCCTTGAGGATTCTGCACCGGCAAAATTGTCCCGGCGGGAGGCTTCGGCTTCCAAAGCATTATCGGGGCTCCAGGATGTTCTCGAGGCCTTGACCTCCGCAGAACTATTGGTGCCATGATCTGGGGTACCGGTGATCTTCTCCGGTACCGACATCCAGGCATCAGCAGCGTCGATAGACCAGAGAGTCCTGGCTATTGAGCACAGTCTGGCGGCTTTCCTTGTGGCATCGACGCCCTCAGAACCGCAACAGACAAACCAGCCGGTACCGGCACCGACCCCAGCACCAGTTTCGGTACCAGTACCAATAGCATCGACATCGGTGTCTGCATTACCGGTACCCAGTCATCCGATGCCTCCCGGTACTGATTACTCCCGGTACCGACTTCGGTCGGTGCGGGTATCAGGCTTTTCAAGAGCATCTGGACAGACGGTACTTCGAGACTTCAGAAGAATCTGAGGATTCTGACAGTTCTGTCGATGCAGGAATGCTTCTCCCAGAGGAGTCCTTCTCCCCTAAGCGCAGGATGTCTCCTCCAGAGGATATTTCCTTCCAGGATTTTATCAGGGAGGTTGCTCGGGGTCTGTCCATTACTGTGGCCCCTGAAACAGAGCCCAGAGCTAAGGAGTTGGAAATTTTACAATATCCCAAAACTCCTTAACAAATTGCTTAACAAATATTTTTGTTCTGTGTTCACAGATGAAGAACCAGGAGCAGGACCTCAGAAAACACCCACAAATAAGAACAGAAGTGAGGGACATCTTGAACAATTTTCAGAAGACTGTGTTTGTGAGAAATTAGCTCAAATTAAAGTAGACAAAGCGATGGGACCGGATGGGATACACTCTAGAATACTGAGGGAACTTGGGGACGTTCTAGCAACTCCACTGACTGACCTTTTCAATGCCTCGTTGGAGTCGGGAGTGGTGCCAAAGGACTGGAGAGAGGCTCATGTGGTGCCTTTACACAAAAGCGAAAGTAAGGATGTGGTTGAAAACTACAGGCCGGTTAGTTTAACTTCGGTGGTGAGTAAATTACTGGAAACGCTGCTGAAAGAGAAAATAGTGAGGTTTCTGGAGTCCAGCGGATTACAGGATCAGAGGCAGCATGGATTCACCAGAGGCAGGTCTTGTCAGACAAATCTGATTGATTTCTTTGACTGGGTGACCAGGGAGTTGGACTGAGGGAGAGCTCTAGATGTGGTGTATTTAGATTTCAGTAAAGCCTTTGACACTGTTCCTCACAGGCAGTTTATAAACAAACTGAGCACCCTAGGGATGGACCCTAAAGTTACTGCTTGGGTTAGAAATTGGTTGGGTGGGAGGCGACAAAGAGTACAAGTAAATGGAGCTCACTCTGAGGAGAAGGATGTTACCAGTGGTGTGCCCCAGGGATCTATCCTTGGTCCAATTCTTTTTAACATCTTTGTTAGTGATATAGCGGAAGGGCTGTTGGGTAAGGTAATCTGCAATAGACACCCAGGAAGGTGTAGATAACATGAGGAGGGATCTAGCTAAGCTTGAAGAATGGTCTAGAATTTGGCAGCTGGGATTTAATGTTAAAAAATGTAAGGTCATGCATTTGGGCTGCAGCAATCCAAGGGAGCAATACAATATAGGAGGTAAAGTACTTTTGTCCACTAAGGAAGAGTGGGACCTAGGCGTGGTTGTGTCTGATGATCTTAAAGTAGCTAAACAGGTAGAAAAGGGGACGGCAAAAGCTAGAAGGATGCTTGGATGTATACGGAGAGGAATGGCTAGCAGAAAAAAGGAGGTGATAATGCCTCTGTATAAGTCTTTGGTGCGACCTCATTTGGAGTATAGTGTGCAATTCTGGAGACCGCACCTTCAAAAGGATGTGAACAGGATGGAGTCGGTGCAGAGGGTGGCTACTAAAATGATTAGTGGGCTTCATTATAAAGCATATGAGGCCAGACTTAAGGATCTTAATATGTACACCTTAGAGGAAAGGCGGGATAGAGGTGTTATGATTGAGATGTTTAAATATCTCCGTGGCATAAATGTTCAGGGAGACAGCCTCTTTCAATTGAAAGCAAGTTCTGCTACGAGGGGACATGGGATGAGGGTGAAGGGAGATAGATTCAGGAGTGATATGCGGAAATATTTCTTTACAGAAAGAGTAGTGGATCCATGGAAGTGGAGGTGGTAGAGATGAGGACAGTAACTGAATTCAAAAAAGCATGGGACCAACACAGAGGATCTCTAAAGGTAAAAAGTGGACTGTTGTAGTTGTTGTTATGGAAGGACAGACTAGATAGGCCATGTGGTCTTTTTCTGTCATCATGTTTCTATGTTTCCTAAGGAGGCAGCTACCTTGCCCATTCATGAGATTTTGCATGATCTCATGTTAAGGATGTGGGAGACGCCTCTTACCACCTCTCCTCATTCTCGCAGACTGGATACTCTGTATCGAGTCCCTCCTTGTCCTGGTTTCCAAAAAACTCAGCTTCCTCACCACTCTATTGTAGTGGAATCAACTATGAGAAGGATAAAGAGTGCAAAGAGGCATGCCTCTAATCCTCCAGGACGTGAGTGCAGAACCCTGGATGCTTTTGGACGTCGTGTCTTCCAAGCCTCCATGCTTTCTGTCAGGATCAGTTCCTATAGTCTATACATGGGAATGTTCCTGAAGGAGGTCACAGGTGATTTAGAGGCTTTGAGTCCTATTCTTCCTGAGGATAGAAGACAGGATTTTCTCACATTGGTCAAACATGCCCAAGATGTTTCTAAATTTGTCAACCGTGCAGCTTTTGACTGCTTTGAGTGCATAAGCAGAACCTCTGCCATTGCCATAGGTGCACGTAGAATTGCTTGGCTCCAGGCATCTGATCTGGAGCTCTGGGTACAAGACAAATTGGGAAATATCCCTTGTACTGGTGAGAACCTGTTTGGTAGAGATTGGCAGGAAAAGGCCAATGAGTTGGATGCTGACAACTCCACCTTGGATAGATTATCAGTTTGGATAGATTATCAATTGGGCATTGTGTGTAATGATATCATGCAGCCAGTTTTGGTGGTGGTTAGTTATTTTGTATTCATACTATATAGTTTCAGTAACAATATTGTAGCTAAGTATATTTCAGTTCAAAGTCTTGATAGAGCAGGGTTAGAGTAATAACATCCATTTTGCTTTGTTGTGGCTGTTAGGCTGAAGTTCAAACACTGTGTTTTTCATTTTGTCATTATGATTTACTTTGCTGCAGATAGTCTGAAGTGGCTACATGTTGCACTTTGCCGAGCTTTCCCCCCAATGGATTTCCTGCTAGACCCCTGTATTTCATTCTGCTACAGGGAGAGGTGTTCACCTTGCTCTCAGATCTCACCATCAAGCTGGTGCTTCTGGCTCAGGTTGGATGGGGATTCTACTCCAAGTACTTCCTGGTCCTCAAGAAAATGGAGGGGGGGAAGGGGGGTTGACCTATCCTGGACCTCTGAGATCTGGACACTTACCTGGTGTGAGAAAAGTTCAAGATGGTCTCGCTGGGGTCCCTGCTCCCCTAGATTCTAAAGGATGATTGGCTATGCTCCCTGGATCTCAAGGATGCATATACTCAAAATACCGATCCACCCTGCTTACAGAAAACATCTTAGGTTTGTCCTGGGGGGACCGACACTTCCAGTACCAGGTTCTTCCCTTTGGACTGGCATCAGTGCCCCGAGTCTTCACAAAGAGGCCGATTCCACAAAATCTACGTCCGGCCCGTGGACACATTTAAATCAGAGACGGGCATGATTCCATACCAGTTCCACATCTGTAGATATACACGCGCTTGTGTTAATGGAATTGGCATGTAGGCATGTCTGGTGCAGCACGTCTAACATTCTGTTCAGCTGGCTTGTGCATGTATCCAGCCAAGGCACGCACATAGGTGCAAGCATGGGCCATAGAGTGAAGTAGAGAAACCCGTCCCCATTATTATTATGGGACATGGGTAAACACTGCAATTGTTTTGGACGTGCCTGCACCCATTGTATTCTGCACGTTTTCAATCTGCCTATCTCTGCAATATACATGTGGAAGCCTATGATGGCCACGCCTCCTCGGTTAAAACCTGCATCTCCTAAACTGCTCTTTTCACTGACAGTGTTGTGCTGATGCAAACTAGACATAAATACTGATGCAAAATAGACTATATATAGCATGTTTCATGCCTGGAATACTGCAAAGTAATCTCAGTGCACTCTAAGATATTATAAGACCAAGTAGATATTAACTTGCCATACTTTGCATCAACATGACGTACCTTACATAGTAACATGACATACCTTGCATCAAAGCATACATGGCAATACTTGTATAACAACTCAATTATTCTTGCATTGATTATCTCTAAAAATACTCTAAAATGCTAAGTATGGACCTTTACCAATCATACAAAAACCTAAACTAATTGCATTTTCACAAAGGATGCATTGTATTGCTCAGCAACATAGCTATGCTCTTCGAATGCCTATGGCTGTATGGTTATGGCACCTGTTTCCCACATATCTGGGTACTGACATTTCTCACAGTAGCTCCCTACATGTGGCTATACCTGTCACATACAATATCTACTCTCTGTCCTGACTTATGTTGGTCTGTATACATCTGCTATCTGTAGGGCAACTCTGCCTGCCTTCCCACAGTCTGCTTTGTGGCAGTGCTCTCCTGGTTAGGCCTGTGTGGGCATGGGAGGGGGAATCATGTTCCATCATACCATGTAGCCATCCTCCAGATATATCACCACCCCACAGCTTACCATAGATCCTGGACTGGGTAAGGATGTACGCTATATGGTACAGTATGGGAAATATTGACACAACATCAGTCATCTCTCAAGTGCCTGGCCCAGCTTTTGTATGGCTACCCTGTCGCACTGGCACCTGATGACACTGCGGTCATTCATACTGTCCAGGTACTGGCAGGCATTCATGCCCTCTCTGACTTGCAGATCAGCACACCAGATCCTCCCGTGCAACCCTCAAACCACTCACTCACTCTCAGAAAAGACATAATTCAGGGAAAAAGATGCTCAGCATCTATAGCTAAAAGCTGGTATATCATGATAGCATGGAGCCCCAGACCTACAAATATGATCCCCCTTTCTCACTCAAACTCTAGATCCTGTTGCAGACTCACTCACATACAACTCTTACATCAACATTCCCATTTTATATAAAGAGAGGAATTATTAGGGTGCCCCAGATTAGCTCCTGTAGCACAAACAGCAAATGTCAGCATAGCTAGAATAATCATAATTGCTCTTCTTAGCATGGTTTTTAGGGTATTTCTTAATGCCCATTTAGTTTACAAGATTCCCTCACCCCTGATTTCTGTTTATTATAAATGCATCTTGTGGTGTTTTACAGACTGTAATCACATCAGTTTGCAGCATACCTGTCACAACCTTTGTACTAACAAAGCAGAATAATTTTTAAGTACTAGCCTTATTCCACATCTCTGGTAGGAATAACAGGCATGTCTACGGGGAACACCTAAAATGTACACGAGCCTTTCCTGAATACACTATATATGTCTCTGTTGGCAAACGGTGCCCCTGTTCTGGCCCTCCTGGGTATGTTCTGAGATCCCAGTCTTTGCGCTGTGGACTTGTATGGGAGGCATGTTCCGGAATACGATTGTAGAATTTTTTGGGAGATACACATCCCCCGTGCACATGCAATGGTCTATTTGGTTTATGGAATAACCCTCAAAATGTCTGGGAGCAGTGGCTGCTTACCTGCAGACTCTAGGGGTATTCGTCTTCCCCTACTTAGATTACTGGCTCATAAAGAGCTCCACCTTGGATGGGGTCCAGCGGTTGGCTCAGTTGACCATCCAGTTGCTCGAGTGGTTGGGATTCTTGGTCTCACTTCCAGCCCTCCAACAGTTCATAGGGGTCTTCCTCGACAGCACTTGGGTTCAGGCCTTTCTCCCAATGAATCGCCTGCAGAGGCTAACAGCCTTGATCTGCGATATTCAGCAGAGGCGCCAGGTGACAGTCTGGGGAATGCTGAAAGCGCTTGACCATATGGCCTTGACTGTGAATGTCACTCCCCTGGTTCATTTGTCAATGAGACAAACTCCATGGACTCTGAATATGCAGTGGAAATGAGCCACGGACTGCCTCCAGGACCAAGTGGTGGTTAACAGGCCTCTCATACATTCCCTGCACTGGTGGCTGGAGCCGCAGAACCTGCTCAGAGGCCTTCCATTTCAGACATCACCCCCCCTCCCCAGTGGATACTGATGACAGAAGCATCCAAGCGGAGCTGGAGGGGAGGGCACATCTAGACGGCCTGCACATGAAGGGCCTGAAATTCGAGCAGGAAGAGCCTGCACTATATCAATTTCTTGGAACTCTGGAGCATAGCAAATGCCCTCCATGTATTCCAGGCTCATTTGGCCAACCAGTCTGTGCTGATCTAGAAAGACAATCAGGTGACAATGTATTACGTCAACAAGCAGGTTGGCATGGGGTCATACCTTCTGTTCTGGGAGGCAGTCTGCTTGTGTAAGTTTGCCATTGCTCATGGAATGGAACTGAGGGCCATTTATCTGCCTGGAGACCTCAACTCCCTGTTGGACCAGCTGAGCCACGTCCTTCAACCACATAAGTAGAACCGCAAAAGGGCAGTTTTGGGGTGGATCATTTTGGAATGAGGTACTCCCATGATAGATCTCTTCAACACCCTGCTAAACACCCAGATGGATCAGTTCTGGTCATAGGTCATGTCCCACGACCGGCTGGCATCTGATGCCTTCCTCATTCACTGGGGAGTGGGTCTCCTATATGCCTATCCTCCCATTCCGCTTGTGGCAAAGACTTTTCTGAAGCTGCAGACCAACAAGGGCATGATGATTCTTATCACCCCATATTTGGCCCTGACAGCCGTGATTTCCCCTGCTGCTACAACTGTCTCGTTGAGGGAATCTCTGTGGTTGGCTCTACCTTACATCTCATATCTCATGAGGACGTGACCTTGCTGCATCCCAACATCTGGTCCTTGGCCCTCCTGGTGTGGATGTTGAGCAGGTAGTATTTTCGGAGTATTACCCGAGAATGTATGGCGGTCCTTTTGGCCTCCCACAAGACTTCTGCACAAAGATCCTATGCATTCAGGTTACAAAGGTTCACCTCCTTGTGCATGGACCGAGCTGTGGATCCCCTTTCCTGTGCTCTGGACAGCCTACTAGAGTACCTCCTGTACTTCTCAGGGTATGGTCTCAAGTCCAATTCGGTCAGAGTCCCCCCTGAGTGTGACTGGGGCCTACCATCATGGCTCAGAGGGGAATCCCATCTCAGCTCAGCCCCTGGTGGCTTGCTTCATACGCAGCTTACTTCTTTCTAAACCTCCGCTCAAGCACCCACCGGTGGCTTGGGACCTTAATGTGGTTCTTGCACAGCTCTTGTCGGCTCCCTTTGAGCCACTTACTTCCTGCCCTCTGAAATTCCTGACATGGAAGGTCTTGTTCCTGGTAGCAGTCACTTCAGCACATCATGTATTTGAGCTCCAGGCCTTGGTGACTCACCCGTCGTACACCAGGTTCCCCCACAATAGCGTAGTCTTGCGCAAGCATCCATATTTCCTGCTGAAGGTGGTGTCTACGTTCCACCTCAATCTTTTTGTCATTCTGCTGACTTTCTTTCCCAGGCCTCATGCCAATAGGGAAGAGGAAGAGTTTCACATAGTGGACTGCAAGCACACCTTGGCCTTCTACCTTGAGGGGATGAAGGCACACTGTAAATCCACCCAGCTGTTTGTCTCTTTTGACAATAGCAAGCTCTGTCGATTTGGCTAGCAGATTGTATCTCTTTTGCTTATGCCCAGGAAGACTTGAGCCTTAATAGTCATGTCATAGCTCACAATGTCAGAGCCATGTCTGCATCGATGGCCAACTTGTGCTCGGTTCCCATAGAGGAGATCTGCAGAGCTGTGATGTGGTTTTCGGTCCACACATTCACAGCTCATTATTGTCTGGATGGAGATTCCCAATGTGACAGTGACTTCAGCCAAACTGTACTCCGGCATCTCTTTGGGAATTAAATTCCAACTCCTTCCCACTGGCTCTTCTGTCCATCCAGGCTACTAAAAAGTGTATTCCTCGGTAATGCTGTACTCTGAAGATGCTGAATCAGTCGAGTCCTTTAGAGGGACTACCATGCTGTTTCTCTTGATCTCCAGTTCTATTGCCCCTTTTGGCTTTTGGCCTCCTCTGTTTTTGGTAGCCTGTGGCCTGGGAGTCCCATAAGCGAGGCCTTACTTTCTTCTTGTTGATGGAGAAAGTGTAGTTGTTCACCTGTAGCAGGTGCTTTCCATGGACAGCAGGAATAAGTCCTCAGAATCCTCCCATCTCCCTGAGGAGTTTTTTTTTTTTGCCTACAGCTTTTGTATTTTACTGGAGAAGACGATGCTATGGCAGGCAGGAAAGCAGTCACGCATGCGCAATGGAGCCTCCCAAAAGCTTCCAGTGGAAGCTGGGGAGCGTTCCTGTGTGGGGCTCCATTGGGGGCATCACCCATACATGAGAACGTATTCCTACTGTCCACAGAGAACACCCGCTACAGATGAGTAAATATGCTTTATGTAAAAGGAAAGTTATTAAGATTGTGAATTATATACCTTTCACTTTCATTATGACTTCTGTCTTAGCAAATACAGCACACTGTATCCAGAAACAGGGAGGATGGTTTTTGTGTTATCTGAATAATCACGCTAAAACAAAGCTGGAATTATTACTTTGCTGCTTTGGTTTTCAGCATTGTTTACATGTTGTCAAAAATAGTGTCAGCTATAGAATGAACTAATTGGATTACATTCCAGGGCAATTAAATTGTGATGTGATTATGAGCATAAGTGCTCCCATGACTATGAACATTTGTAGGTGAATAAACCGAAGATGTAAAGAAGACAGAAAAGACATACTCCATGGGGGACATATTCTTGAACTCCGGCTATTATTTTCAAAAGATGGTGGGTGTATGTGTGCTGGGAGTATGTGTCTGTCTGTGTGTTTGCTGTTGCCGTCATTCCCTCCTGTTCTGTTGTGTGATCCGTTTTCAGTCTGTGTATGTGCAGAGAGTTTGCGCATGTAAATTTCCTATCCATGACTTATATGCACATATTTTTCTGTGACATTGTATGCACATATTTTCCTGTAGCCAGCCATTTTGTGCATGTAAATTGTCCATCCTCAGGCACATAAAGAGTTCCTGCAGTACCACACTCTAAAAAAAAAGCCTTTAAAACTAACGACAACAACTGCCATTTTGCTTGACAGTAAGTAGATCTTTGTACATATGCATCTGAAATACTGCACCGTGCACTTATGGTTTATTTTTATCCCTATGATTTGTATCATTTTTAAAAGTTATATTTGTGTGAAAGGGCTACAGTCAATAATCGGGAGAGCCACATGTTTGCCCAGACCACCAGTTAAGTTCTGTTAATAGGAAGAACTGGCCCATGAAATTGTTGATCAACATTAAATTTTCTATTTACATCCTAAGAGTGTGGTAGTCAAATAATGCTAAAGAACTTACAAAAATGTTTTACTTTTTTATGATTTATTAGGAGCAAATATAAAAATAAGAGATCATGCAGGTCGGAATTTCCTGCATTTGACTGTTCTGCATCCTGGAGGTTTGAAACATCTGAATAAAGAATTTTTCCAGGTACATGAAGGTCAATATGTATAAAAATGTATATATGCAAGTGTATTTAAAGTGGGGCTTGCCTATTTTCCTTCCCAAGGTTATATTGTTTCATAATTCTCCCCTACCCTTCCAACAAACGGAACCATCCTCTTGTCATCCTCCATCTATATATCACCAATCCATTGGTCTGACCATCACCAAATCTCATTTGAACTTACCCTACAAAAAACTCCAAGACAACACACCGAAACCAATAACATCTCTCACAGGTTCTTCACATTTGACAGCCAAGATTTTATCAGCAAAAATCACCCCACTGCTTGTTTTGCTCTCCCCAGATGATCACATAGACTCCATGATATCAAAATGGAACACCACCATAACAGCTGCCGCTAAAACACCCCCCACAACCAACAAATGTAAACCTCCAAACACCTCTCCCTGGTACTCAAAAAAATCCCTTAAAAGACCAGAAGTCCAAACTATGTCAACTTGAATGCAAGTGGAGAGCCTCAAATAACACCAACACAGAAGCATTGTACATACAGGAGCTAAATAAATATTTTGACATCACCTACAAAGAAAATCAAGAATACTACACAAACCTCTTCAAGACCTCTATCAACAAGCTAAGATAACACAGGTACACTAAAAAAAAATTTTTTTAAACTGCCTCTAATGTTTCGATTGATTTTTACGTTTTTTGGTGCGCTGAATCCAAATCTGGTAACCAATTTGCTCCATCACGTACAGATTTTTTTGCTACATTGGGTTAGCAGTTTGAGGTGAACGTTTCAGATTGAGTGCGATCGAGATAAAAGTTTCTTGGATAAATTCTTTATACTAATTAACCTATATAACCTTGGGAAGGAAACGTTCACCTCAAACTGCTAACCCAATGTAGCAAAATTGTTTAGTAGTTATTCAAATAAGAATAAAGAAAATTGTAACAAGGCAGCACATAAGAATAGAGTAATGTCAACAAAACACACTGTGATGGTAGCAAAATTGTCTGCACTTAAAACAGCCACATACATGTGCACAAACATTGAGCATATAAGAGCGAGGTTAGACACAAAGCAAAGCAAAGAAATGTGCAAAAAATGTTGTACAGGTATGTATGTAAGAATAGAAAACGCAAACCGCACCATTGCAATACATGAAGACAAACACCCGATGGTGTGAAAATAAAATTCTAATAAATGAGATCCGACACTGTGGTAATAACTAGCAAATTTTTATTTCAAAGTTTAGTAAAAACACGATATTTGTCAACACAGTTTAGATTTTAAAGTCATTCTTGGGTCAATCAATCTCCTGGTGGGCCCGTTTCTTCTTCCCCCGAATGCTTCTCTTGGTGCGCTGCTTGGCGTATTTTTCATCTGGGGTTTCCCGCAGCAGCAACCAGCAGAAATCAGCCATCATAGTGGTGTTCCATCTTCCTTGGTACCTTCTCTCTGCGTCCTTGATGTCCTGGTGAAACCTTTCGCCTTGTTCTTCACTGTACGCCCCCAAGTTTTCGGGAAAGTAGTTCACATGGGAGTGCAAGAAATGGACTTTCAGGCTCATGTTACAGCCTTGTTCTTTGAAGGCATTGAGCATCCTGGCAACAATATCCTTATAGTTCTCATCCCGCCTGTTCCCCAAGAATTTGAGAACAACATCCTTGAAGGAATCCCAGGCTTCTTTTCCTTCTCAGACATCGTTTCAGCGAATGCTCCATCTGAAATGAGTTTCCTTATATCAGGGCCAACAAACACTCCTTCCTTTAGCTTTGCTTCAGAAAGTCGGGGGAACTTTGAGCAAAGGTACCGAAAGCACTCACCATCTTTTGGAAGGGACTTGATGAATTGCTTAATGAGACCCTACTTAATGTGGAGAGGTGGTAATAGAATTTTATCACGAGGTACCAAGCTCTCATGAAGAACATTTTTCTCACCGGGTCTCAAATACTCCCGAATTGGCCAGTCTTTTTTCCCCCAGTGTAGGTCGTGGGCCCGGCTATCCCACAAGCAAAGGAAGCAGGGATATTTGGTGAAACCGGATTGCTGCCCTAATAGCATGGATAGAATTTTAAAGTCTCCACAAATCATCCACTTATGCTCATCATAACGAATCTTCTGAAGAATCAGGGCCAAATTCTCGTATTTTTCTTGGAGAATAACAGAGTGAGCAATAGGAACTGAAGCGAATGTGTTGCCATTATGAAGAAGAACACCTTTTATGCTGTCTTTTGACGAATCAATGAACAGCCACCATTCAGCAGGATCATACTTGAGTTTAAACTTTTCCATCACTCCGTATATATCGTTGCAAAATACCAAATCTTCCTCTTTGCTGAAATACTTCAAAAATTGTGTCTCGCGGTTGCGGTACCAATAAAAAGTTGTTCCTGGTGGCAATAGATTTTTCTGTTTAAGCCGAGAACCTAGCAGTTGGGCAGCATCTTTTGGGAGTCCTAAATCCCGGAATAAATCATTCAATTCAGCTTGAGAGAAAAGTTCAGGTTTCGGATCTGGTTCAGTTTCAAACTCGGAAGTACTTGACTCATCGGGAAAAGCCATCTGATGAGTCTCATCATGATCAGAACCGTCCACACAAATATGATCCAAAGATTTTGGTGGTTCAGGCACAGGTACTTCGTTGCTATGAGGCATAGGCCTAATTGCTGAGGGAAGGTTGGGGTAACTTATTACGTTCTTATTTTTTAAGTTGTATCCCTTCACAATGCAAGAGCAAAAATAGCAGTCACTGCTGTGGTCTCTTTGTTCACGCCACATCATAGGTATTCCGAAACGAAATGCTTGTTTTTTACCTTTCATCCATAAGCGTAGATCTTCCTTACATGTCTTGCACACTTTGTGAGGAGCCCACGGTTTGTCTTGATCGCCTAACTTCAAACCGAAATAGGCGAAATATACTTTTTTAATAAATGCAGAAATGTTCCTCTGCCGCTTTTTCACGGTATATTACCCACAAATAAAACAAAAACTGTCCGGAGAGTTGACGCAACCTCTGGCTCTGTGAGCCATCACAAATACACAGCACTGCAAACTACAACTGTAGTGAACCACTTCGGAATAAAGCTGGATTACGACTGAGCAAACAAAAGGTAATAATGAACTTGCAAGAAACTGAAATTTGACAGGAACGTTCATGTCGCAACCACCGTGTTTGAGCGAGCGAACGAGGCGAGGCGAACAGGAAAGAACATGCGCCAGCGCGAGTACTGGATTTAGCCCCCCGCCTCCCAATTGTCCTGTTAATGTATAAAATGAATACAAAACACTCTAAAATATCATGAGGGAATGTTTCTAGTTAGTTAACCATTACAACCTCTATTTTGGGCCAAGAAAATAAACTGTAGTTGGCTAAGAAGAAATTATGTGAACATTCCTTATATGGGTAAGAAATCTAATTTTGCAAGAAAACGTGACGTGATGGAACATTTTGGCTATTTTTCCTGGATTCAGCACCCCAAAATCTATAGGAATCAGTTGCAAAACTGGAGGCAGTTTTTGGTAGTGTACCTGTATAATTATTCAATATAGCTAATTCACTTATAAAGAACCCACCATAACCCACATGAAGCCCCCTATAAACCTACACCAGATGGCTCAACATCTCCAAGGCAACCAAACACATCACCAGCTTGAGCTTCCCTCCTCATCCATCAACTCAAACCAAGAGTACCTATGGAACAGTTTCAACTTCATCAGCCACAAGCACATTGATAATATACTCTCAGCAGTCAACACAACCACTTTCCCACTTAACCCTTGCCCAGTGTCCTGGATTAGGATGGAAAAAGCACATCTCAATACCCTACATAAGTAACATGATAAACGACTCACTAAGACAAGGAGCTTTCCCCCTCCTACTCAAACAATCCTCCATCTGTTCTATCCTAAAGAAACCAAACCTGGATGCTGCCTGCCCAAGATCATACCAGCCAATCTCTAGTATTCCATTCATCACTAAAGTCATCAAAAAGTGGTTTAGCAGCAGCTACCAAAGCATTTGTAGAACACTCCCCACTAGACATTCACCAGCATGGTTTCTGCTCCTAGCATAGTGTAGAAACTCTCATGATTTCCCTTCTCAACACACTGATTAAAGGCACCAAAATCATAACACAAGATTTTATACTTATTTTCTTAGACATATCTGCTGCTTTTGGCTCATTCTCACATCAACTCCTACTGAATCGAGTATAACATAGGGTCTCAAGGAACTCCTCTGAAATGGTTCCACTCTCACCTATCAGACCATACTCAGCACATTAAAATTGGCAACCTCACATCTGCACCATTCTCCCTCAGCTACGGAGTATCACAAGGGTCTGCACTCTCCACACTTCTGTTCAATATCTACATACAACCTCTCTGCAAAATCATCAAACGCCACAGTGTCAATTACCTAATTTATGCAGATGATATAATGATCTTTACCCCTTTCTCAACCAAAGCTTCGGACTACACCAAAATCTCCAACTGCGGGAGGACTTCCGGTGACGTCACGGAGCTAATGGCAGCATAGAAGCCTAGCTCCGTCCGAATCCCGAGATTGAGGTGAATAAGCGGTACCCCCTAAAAGAAAAAAGTGGAAGGCCAGCGGGCTAATATCCTGGCGATGGCTGCGAAGAAAAAACTGGCAAACTTCCAGTCCCCATATGTGCGGAAAGATGCTGGGGAGTCAGTCGGCTCTGGAGAGGAGGCCGCTAATGGGAGTTCGGGGGAGGAGGACCTGGAGGACGGCGGAGACCTTCCACTAAAGAAATGGCTGAATGCCTTTAAAAGCGAGATGCAGGGCAAGATCAAAGCTATGCGGAAGGAGGTGAAAGAGACGCTGCTGGCGATTCAAAAAGAAGTCGGGTGCTTGGGCCAGAGAGTGGAGGATCTCGAGAGCCATGTGGAGGCCTATGTGACGGAGGTGCGTGAGGTCACAGCGCAGCAGGGTCAGCTACAGGAGCTGCATGTGGAAATGCAAGAAAAGCTGGAAGAGCTCAAGGATAGAGCGCGAAGGAATAACCTGCGCATATGAGGGGTGTCGGAGGAGGATGCCCATAAAGACTGTGTAGTAGTTGTGCAGAAGCTGTGCAGGCATATTCTACAGCTGGGGGAGGTTCCAGGCCTAAAGAATATATCGATCGCAGTGGAGAAGGCCTATAGGAGTCTGGGGCCACGTCGAGAGAGGCAAGCGCGTGATATAATTGCATGCATGAGCAGCTTCCCCCTGAAGGACCAGATCTTGATGGTGGCCAGAAGGTTCGGGCGGATCGCCTGGGAAGGAGGAGAGGTGGAAGTTTTTAATGATCTCTCCAAAGGGACTCTTGAGAGACGGAGGGCGCTGAAGGAGGTCACGACTTATTTGCGGGGGAAAGGACTCCGATATAGATGGCTCTTCCCCTTTGGACTGTTGGTGTCGGCGAACGGGGTGACCAGACGGATTAAAACGGCGGAAGATGCTTGGAAAATGCTTCAGGAGCTGGGGTGTGAAGACCTCCCACCTGCAGCGGGAACCGTAACCCAAAGGTCCGGAGGACATTGGGGAGACCGCCCCTGAGTTCCCAGTGGCAGCGGGCAGGAGAGAAAGGAAAGCGGTTACAGCGGCTGCCCAATGAGCGACAAGGAGTAACATCTGCTCCAGCTACCTGAAGTGCGCGAGTGGAGAATTTGGACTGGCAGTGAGAAGCAGGTGGCGGAGTGCAGTAACTCCCTACACCCGAGTGAGAGACTGGGGACTGGGAGGGGTATAAGAGGAGATGCTGGGGGTGGGGGTGTGTATTGTGTGGGTATATGCGGCCAAAACGGGGCTATTAATGGGGTGATTGGTATATATGGGGGTACGGGGAGCCGGGATAGGACAAGATGTCTGGAAGGCCATGTTGGGGATAGTGGGGGGGGGGGGGGGAGAGGGGAATGGGGGGAGGTTGGGGGGACACGGGGGGGGGAGGGTGGTGAGGGGGTAGGAAGGGAGAGGTGGGACAGGACTGCTAACACACTTGGGGGAGTGGAGTGAGGGGGAGAATATGACTTATGCTGCGTGTAGGTACTATTAATGTTAAGGGCCTGAACTCCCCGGCGAAACGTAGTTTGTTGGTAAGGGAGGTGGGGAGGTTGCAGTGGGATGTGGTGATGTTGCAAGAGACCCACTTACGCAACTGAGATGTGGGGAGGTTGCGAAGCCGGTGCTACTCGGATCAGTATTATTCTTGTAGTAGGGGGGGGGGGGTGAAGAAGGGGGGGGTGGCCATTTGGGTGAGGAATGGTTGTGGGATTAAGGTTGACAGTATCTTTAAGGATTTATAAGGGCGGGTGGTGGGGATAAGAGGGACACTGGGGGGAGAAGATATCGTGCTTGTGGTGGTGTACGGTCCAAACGGGAGTGAGAAGGGGTTTTGGGGGGAGGTTGGACGGTTGATTGAAAGGGCAGGGGGGGGGGAGGCTGGTGGTGGGGGGGATTTTAACGTGGTTTTAGACCCGGGAGTGGATAGGGCCCCCAAAGGGGATGTTGGGGAGGGTAGGAATAGGCAAGATTTGAGACGGCTGATGAAGCGTTTCAATTTGGTGGATGCGTGGAGAGCGCTCCACCTTAAGGAGAGGGCATTCACTTTCTTCTCGCACCCTCATGGCAGCTGGAGTAGGATTGATATGATTTTGATGGATAAGGAATGGATGTTGGAGGTGGCAGAGGGTGATATCAAGGGGGTGAGCTGGACGGACCACAGTGCTGTAGAGATATGCTGTCATTGTCAGGGGAAGAGTGGCACGGTGTTTTGGAGGTTGAATGAGAGCCTTCTGAAGGAAATGCGGATTGTGGATGATGTTAGAAACGTGATAAAGGAGTATCTGAGCTTTAATGATACGGGAGAAGTGGCAGAGATATCGGTTTGGGAGGGGCTGAAAGCAGTGGTAAGAGGGCGGTTGGTGATGTGGGGGGCTAGGAGAAAGAAGGAGAGGGTGAGGAGGGAGGAGGAGTTGGAGGGAGCGTTGAGGGCAGCGGAGGCATCCTTCCGGGATTCTTGGACACGGAAGGATAGGGAAGTGCTGGGGAAAGTGAGGGACGAGCTCCGCGCTCTGCAGATGGCGAAGGTGGAATATGCATTACAGAGGGCCCACCAGACGCTGCATGGGGATAAGGCGGGAAGATTGCTAGCGCGGCGGTTAAAACAGCAAAAAGGAGCAGCTGTCATTTATCAAATTAAGGGGACGGGGGGCATTATGTGCCGGGGGGAGGAAGAAATTCGGGATCAATTTACGGAATTTTATAGGTTGCTGTATAAAGGGGAGGAAGGGGTAAGGGAGGAGGATATTATGGGGTACCTGGAGGGGGTGGATTTGCGCCGTCTTCCGCAGGAGGCCCAGGAGGCCATGGAAGCCCCGATCACTGGAATGGAACTAGAGAGGGTAGTTAAGGGGTTGGTAGGTGGGAAGGCCCCGGGATTAGACGGGCTGTCGGGACCGTTCTATAAAGTTTTTCTGGAGGAAGTGGGGGATCTTTTAGTAAGGGTTTTTAATGGGATTTTAGGTCCAGGGGGGGCACTATCCAGGGAAATGTTGACGGCCGGGATCACGATTTTATTGAAACCTGGGAAGGAACCCTTGAGTTGTAGCTCATATAGGCTATCTCGCTCCTTAATGTGGATGTGAAGATCCTGGCTAAGATTCTAGCGGAACGGTTGGCAAGGTGGATGCCGGGGATAGTGGGAGTGGACCAAGTGGGATTCATTATGAGGAGACAGGCGGGGGATAATATTAAGAGGGCGATTGAGGTGCTCTGGGAGGCCCGACAGGAACCTGGGGATTTTCTGGTGATGTCTATAGACGCAGAGAAGGCCTTTGACAGGGTGCACTGGGGGTTCTTGATGAAAGTGCTGGAGAGGGTGGGGTGTGGGTCCAACTTCCTGAGGTGGATACAAAGTTTGTATGCAGGTCCCAGAGCACGCATTAAAATTAATGGCAGGTACTCGCAAGATTTTGAGTTGGGGCGAGGGACCCGGCAGGGGTGTCCCCTATCACCGCTACTTTTTGCACTTGTGGTAGAGCCGTTTGCAGAAACACTTCGAGCGAATGGTAAGATAACTGGTCTGGTGAGGGGGGATCGGCATCATAAAATTTCTTTGTATGCGGATGACATCCTCCTGTATTTAAGCAACCCGGGAGAGACCCTCCCTGAGGTGATGGATGAAGTGGGCTGCTATGGGGCCGTCTCTGGCTTTAAAATGAACATAGATAAGACGGAAGTGCTCAAGGTACGGCTGGACCGAGAGAGGGAGGAGAATCTGAGGAGGATGTTTCCCCTGAAGTGGGTGCGTCACTCGTTAGACTACCTAGGGGTGCGATTAACGGAGCGCTATGAGGAGTTGTATCAGGCTAATTATCCGCGGATAATTGGACAGATTGGTAAAGATTTAGAGGGCTGGATGCGCTTGGAAACCTCTTGGGTAGGCAGAATAGCGGTTTTGAAAATGAATGTTGTTCCCCGTTTGCTCTATTTGTTTCAAGTTTTACCAGTTGAGGTCCCGGAGAATACTCTAAGGAATCTGCAAAGGAAACTGTTTAGCTATATCTGGAAAAGACAACCTCCACGCATTGCGAGAAGGGTGATGTATGCTGCCAAGGAGGAGGGTGGGTTGGGGGTCCCCAATATAAGGGATTACTATTGTGCAGCCCAACTGACACATGTGATGGGGTGGAGGGAGGGCGGGGAGGAGAAGCCATGGGTTAGCCTGGAGAAACTTCAAGTTATGGGAGGGAGGCTGGATGCCTGGGCATGGGCGTCGAAGGGAAGGAGGGGGGAGCTGGGGGCTGGGACTCCCGAAATGAGACAGGCAGTAAAGATATGGGATAAAGTGAGGGAGCCGGAGATATCTGCTAGGGGCACCGGTTTCTCGGTGATGACCCCGTGGAGGGGGTGGCATGCCTTCCGTCTGGGGTGGGAGGGGGGGCGGTTTGATAATTGGCGGGAGAAGGGGTTGGACTGTAGTTTGCAACTTATTGAGGAGGGGGAGCTTAGGAGTTTTGAGGAGGTGAGTAAGGATTTTGGGTTTGGGGAAGGGGATAGGTTTGCTTATGTCCAGGTGCGATCCTTCCTTTTAAAAGAGCTGGGGAAAGAAGGTTTAGGAAGGGAGGTGTCTAGATTGGAGGCGGTGTGGTTTGGCAAGAGGAGTACGCGGGTTGATTTCGGGCCTTTATAAAGAGGTTTGTGGACAGGGAGCTGGGAAACATAAAGTATATGGTTGACTGGGAAAGAGATTTGGGGCAGTCCTTGGGGGAAGAGGAGTGGAAAGGGATTTGGGATCAAATTAGGAGAGGTCCCAGTGCGAGCCGAATTAAGGAGAATTGCTACAAAGTGCTGATGAGGTTGTACTCACTGTTCCCTCTAAGCTGTGCGTGTGTGCGCGCGCACACACCTCTCCGAGCGAGCGCACACAAATTAAAACAGAGCGCAGAAGGATCTGCTTTGGCTTTTTTCACTTCATTTCATTTCAAATCTTGGATGTTTTAAAGACCATGCAGCGCTGTGGCTGCGCCGGCGATCTACATCACTTCTGAGTCCTCTTCTCCTCTCACACGTGACATGAGTCATGAGTCCGACCTCGACCAATAGGAGGGCAGTAAGGAGCCTAGGACTAGGAGGAGGGGGGCAGAGGAGGCTGTCTGAGGCACCACCAGCCAGCCACGTGGCTTCACATTCCCTGCCCTGGTCATCTGTGTGGTCTGCATTGAGCCGGAGGAAGCGATTCCAGGCCCTCGTCACCGAAGCTGGGGAGCACGGCTGAACGCAGGGCAGACAGGCAGCATCGCAGCCCCTTTCGCAGAACGGAGGCAATGGCAGAGACAGTGCAGGTAGGGTTGCCAGTCTGGATTGCTAATTTCGGGAGCTGGGAGGTGCCGGGTTAGGCAGAAGGCCTCTGTAGGTGTTTTTGAGCACACGGCTGCGGGCTGCTTGGTTGAGGAAGGCCTAGCAGCTGTGTGGGAGATTTGTGGCTGTTTCCTGAAGACTTTGGTACTGAGCAGGAAGGGGGCTCGAGGGGGGACTCTCCTTCGCGGTCTTTTCAGGATTTCTGCTGAGAACCTTCATTTGCTTAGTTTACAATGAACCTTTTTGTTAGGAAAGAAAAAGTAAGAGGAAAAGGAGGCTGATAGGATTTGCAAACGAAGTAGCTGAAAAGGTAGGGATAAAGAGGTTAACCTTAATAAATTATAAGCACAGAAAAAGGAAGACAAACAGCAGTATCTGGGGAAGCTGGTAAAGTAGTCGGGAAAGCAAAGATGCTAATGTAATTAAAAATAGCCAGTATGGTAAAACATGGGGACAAGACATTTTTTTCAGGTATGTTGGTGACAGGAGGAAGTGCAAAGGTGGAATTGTGAGACTTAATGATGAAGGGGAGGAATGTGTAGAGGCTGATGAAGATAAAGCAGAATTGCTTGATAAATATTTCTCATAGATGAAGGGCTGAAAATGGGACCTACGAAAACACAAATAGAAATGGAAATGAAGTAGAACTCAAAACTATTTTCAGTAGATGGCAAGCTAGCTAAACTTAAAATGGACAAAGCAATGGGCCGGACCAAATTCATCCCTGGGTATTGAAGGATGTGCCGTCAGCTCCGCTGTCTGACCTTTTCAATGCTTCTTTAGAGTCAGGAGTAATCCCAGAGAACTAGAGATAGGCAAATGTGGCTCCTGTCCATAGAGACAGATTGGTAACTATGGGCCAGTTAGTCTGACCTCTGTAGTGAATAAATTAATGGAAATGCTGCTAAAGCAGAGGATGGTGCAGTTTCTGAAATCCAAGAGCTTAATATTCAAAGGATTTATGCTCCTAACTTTGAGAGTTATGCTCCGAAATTGGTCTCTTTGAAAATGTACTAGGGCTGAGTGCCTAAATATTTTCTTAAAACTTCACTAAACTCCTAAAGTTAGGAGCATAAAAAGTGGGTGGCAATGGGGGCAAATTTAGGGAAGGAAAGGAAGTTAGGAGCTTAATACTGATTTTTCAAAACTAGGTGCCTTAAGAATAAAATTACTCAGCATGTAGATAATCATGGCCTAATGAGAGACAGCCAACATGGCTTTAGACAAGGAAGATCTTGTCTTACTAATCTGTTATGTTTTTTTGAAGGAGTGAATAATCAGGTGGACAAAGGTGAGTCGGTTGATATTGTGTATCTGGACTTTCAGAAAGCCTTTGACACGGTCCCTCATCAGAGACTTTTGGCAAAACTAAAGAGTCATGGGATAGGAGGCAGTGTACTATTGTGGATCAGGAACTGGTTAAAAGATAGAAAGCAGAGGGTAGGGCTAAATGGCCAATTTTCCCAATGGAGAAAGGTGAATAGTGGTGTACCCCAGGGATCTGTGCTGGGTCTGCTGCTTTTTGACATATTCATAAATGACCTGGAAAGTGGAATAACGAGTGAGGTTATCAAATTTGCAGATGACACAAAACTATTTAAAATTGTTAAAACCCAAGAGGATTGTGGAAAATTGCAAGAGGATCTTGATAAATTGGAAGACTGGGCATCAAAATGGCAGATGAAATTTAATGTGGAGAAGTGCAAGGTTATGCACCTAGGGAAGAACAACCCAAACTATGGTTACACGATGCAAGGTTCCACATTAGGAACCACCACCCAGGAAAAAGATTTAGGCGTCATTGTGGATACCATGTTAAAACCCTCGGCCCAGTGTGCAGCGGCGGCCAAGAGAGCAAATAGAATCCTAGGTATGATAAGGAAAGGAATGGAAAATGACACAGATTGGTTTCAATTGCATATTGGAACACAGAGGTGCGCTTCCATTTTGTCATTAATCACAACCTTGCATTTAGGGGAAAGATTTCCTGAAAATGAAATTGAGGAATGGTCTGCTTTGACTTGACAGCAATAGCACAGTGTGATTATGAATTTGGAATTGAAAACGTCCGATCACTCTGCTTAAAGTATAAACAATTTCTTATGGAGGAACATATTGTTATTCAGCAGTACAATGACTTCAAGTTTTTAGTCGCAGAAAAAATCAAAAGCAAACTGATAAACAGTTTTACAGATATGGTGACTTTGGTGTTTCAGAATGCTCACTTTGCAGATTTAGCAAAATTGTGGATATTGGTGGAACATTTTTGGCTTCTAGTGCAGATTGTGAGCGTGATTTCAGCTTGATGAACAGTTTAAAAACCAAAATAAGGAATCGCTTACATTTCGAACATTTGGAAATGTTGATGCGTGTTAAGAGTCATCTTCAAGATGGCGGATCAGTAGACCTTGATAAAATTTATTCAGACTGGGTACATTTGAAAGATCGAAGAGAGAAATTTTGAGAACATAGTAAGTGACGGCAGATAAAGGCCAGCATGGTCCATCTAGTCTGCCCAGCAAGATGGCAAGAGTAGGTGCACCTGTTGCTCTGTGCAGGCCACCTCTCCCCATGTCTTTGTTTAGGGGTGAACCCACCACTCCATGTAGGACACCGAACTCTTCTTCCATACATATATTATTTACATGGAATAACAATGGCTTTCAATAAAAATTAACTGAAATACCACATTTGTGATTGTAATTACTAGAAATTTTCCGCTTCATTTAGTAAGCGTCTATTTTCATTTAATTTGATTAACATCAATGTGGTGTACATACTGTATTCTAATGTGTAGTCAAATTTTAAAGTATATAATTCCGTTATGTAGCGCACAAAAAATTTAACCTTCCTTCAAATGCCGCACGGCTGATATTTTATGCGCACACAGCCTACAGAAAATTAGAGGGAACATTGGTTGTACTATACACCGGATCGATTGAGTCGGATGTACCCTGGGACCTCTCCTATGTGTTGGAGGGAGTGTGGGGAGAGGGGGACATTCTGGCATATATGGTGGGGTTGCAGCAAAGCTCAATTCTATTGGAAAATGGTGTTGGGGTGGATTAAGGAGAAGCTTGGGTTGAACGTGGATTTAGCTCCGACAATCTGCTTACTGTCCTGGTGGGGTGATGGAAGGGTAGGGCGTGGGGGTAAAATGGTGCTGGCCTGTCTATGTGCTGCACGGGGGGTGGTGGCTCAGGCATGGAAGCAAAAGGAGCTACCAGATTCGGAACAGTTTGAGACCCGGCTGAAGGCCATTGTCCTTATGGAGAAGCTTACAGCTATCAGGAGGCAGCAGGGGGAGAAATTTAAGAAGGTATGGGGGAAGCTGTGTCATGTCCTGGGGTTGGAATAGAGAAGGGGGGGGTGGGGGGAGTTTGACTTGGTGGACATGGGTAAGGTTCTGGGGATTTAGCTGGGAGGGGGGGGGGGGATACGGGGTCTGGTGGGATACCACAGGAGAGGGATATGTGGGGACTTAGTGGATGTATTATTAGAATGTTTTGGTTATATGTTTTGGCTTTGTGTATTTGTAGTTCTTAATAAAAAAAACATTTAAAATAAAAAAAAATAAAAATAAAAATAAAATCTCCAACTGCTTCACAGCAATTGACCACTGGCTCAAAGAACACAATCTCAGAATCCAATCAAAACAAATCAGAAGCTTTCCACATCACAAGAAACAAGATGTTCAACCCCCATCCATTAGTCACGATAGACAACACCCCACTCATGGTCAAAACCCAAATTAATTACCTGGGCATCACACTGGACCAAAAACTCAACTTTCAGCCACAAATAAACCAAATTACCAAATCTGTCTATTTCAAGCTCCGCACCTTAAGGAACCTATGCAAACTCCTCTCCTCAATGGACTTCTGCGCAGTATGTCAAGCATGTCAGGTAATCACCCCAGTATTTAATTATTGCAACTCCATCTACCAAGATCTTCCCAAGAGCACATTTTATCCCCTACAGCTAGCACAAAATACATAGCTAGAACCATTTTGGCGAAATTTCAACAGGTTCACATCACCTCACTCCTTAAACAGCTTCACTGGCTTCCATCACAAGCAGGATCAAGTATAAGATCATCCTAAATTGCCCACAAGATCTTAACCAAACAGTCAGTGGACAGCCTCACCCCCCTAGTAAAGAACAACTTCTTTGATAGACCCAAGAGAAGAGCTACAGCCAACAGGCTTGAAATTGCCCCTAACAAACCTTCAAATAGCCAAAGAACCAACAGCAGAGCATTCTCACTAGATGCCCCACCCACTGTAACTCACTGCCACCCCAGATTAGATCCATTCAGCTAACCAGCCAATACAGCAAAAACCTAAAGACCCTGTTGTTCCTAGAGTATTATGGGTCAGATACTGAACAAGAAGCATCCGGATAAGCAATAACCACAACCCATTAATATACTGTAAATAGTTTTACTATAACTGTTTGATGTTGAACAAATGTTAAATTATATGTTCCTTGTAATGTGCACCTTATTGTTCAAGCGCTATTGTTACTGCATTGAGTTCTCTGGAAACCATCTTGATGTGTAGAAAGACAATATAAAAAATGGTAAATAAATAAAATAATACTGAATACTGTAAGCTGCTTTTTTGTAACCTCTGTATTAGAGGGGATAGAGTAAGTTTGTTTATGGAGTGCTAATGGCTTCTGATCCTAGGTGTTTACAATTTGTAATTTTAAGGATTTCTTTTAAAACCAATTAAATGCTTTCTGTGGGTGTTTATCGATGTACCCCTCACTTGGTTTTCAGCTTGTCATGCTGTGAGGGCTTGTGTGCATCAGTGATGCTGAGGGCTAAGCTATCTGTAGCTTAACTACTGGCAGGGTCTCCCAAGATGGACAGATCTCAGCTGAGGTGCCAGACTAAGAGAAACCCACCCATCTGGGCAGCAGCAGAATGGGACAGTGTTGGCTGTGGAGGATCACATTTCTGTGACAAAAGCATCAATACTATAGAATTACCTGTGCAGAAGAAAGGCATGGCAATCTACTTCCATATCTTTCCACAAAAACCCAATGGATAGTCACAACAAAATGTATTGCACTATAGTGCTGGAAGCTGAGACCCCCAGGTCGGAAAGCACTCAACTGGCTACTGGGGAAGAGCAGAAGATCTTTTCAGAGTAAAGCCAGCTTTTATGATGTGGTTGGATCAAAGCCCTCAGGACATCTAACTGCTGATGTAACTGCGCATGAAATGAGAGTCAGAAGTTGCAAAAATGTTTTACATATTGGGACATGGAAAATACTAAGCATGAACCAAGGGAAGTTGGAGGTGGTCCTGTTGAAATGCAACGTGTACATCTTGTTCTGTTAGGGTCAGCGGACTGAAATGGACTGGCATCAGGCACTTTGCATCTGATGATCACATGGTCTACTATGCTCGAAATAAAAGACAAAGAAGAAATAGTGTAGCATTTATAATTAAGAAGAAACTTTCAAGAACTGTAATGAAGTACAGTACAATCAGTGAATGTGTGGAGGCACATCCTAATGTGTGGGTCCAGGCCCCTGTGCGTCCAATCGGAATCAGACGCCCAGAGGTAGACCCGATTCTGATCCCGTGGGAGCTAGATGTGCCCCTTGGGATCAGAATCAGGTCTAGGGCCTGTATGTGCAGGCCGGGACCCAATGCTAATTGGCCTGCATGCACAACCACCTGCCCAGCTATCTCAGTCAGGCTCCTGAATGGAACCGTGGTGCCACTGCATCCCGTTCCCATGGCTCCATTCAGGAGCAACAATCTCTGGCTGCCAACCACAGTCTTTCCATACAGCCCGACTCCTGATCTGGACTTCCATAGCCAGGGTCAGGCTGCAGGGAATCCCCTGCACCCTCTCACCTTTCCGACACTGTCCGGGCCTGCCGTCCCCCATCCAGTTTGCCGGCCCCGGACGTACAGGGCGACCTCAGAATTGATTCTGTACATCTGGGGTTGCAGACAGCCTATGCACCACCCTTGCTCCACCTCTGGAATGCTCCCTCCTGCCCTTCTCTAAGCCTCCCCGTACAAACGTCGTCTTTGTACAGGGAGGCTTTTAACCAGGACGGCAGGGGGGCGAATAGCAGGTATGGAATTAGACCCCTTAATTTCTGTTCATCTACGAAGAATGCCCATCAACACAACTATAATTCAGGTATATGCCCCAACAATAGCTGCAGAAGAGGATGAGGTTCATGAGTTCTATGAACTAGTACAAGCTGAAAATGAAAGAACATGAAAATGAAAGAACATGCATGGGTGAATGGAACGCGAAAGTTGGCAACAAAGAAGAAGGCAGAGTGTTTGAAAAATATGGAAATAGAAATAAAGTTGGAGAAAGACTGATAGAATTTTGCAAGACCAACGATCTATTCTTCTCAAACGCCTTCGTCCAGCAACCCAAACTATGACTGTACAGATGGACTTCACTTAGTGGTTTGTACAAAAATCAAATTGACTACATCTGTGGAAGTCAACGAAGGAAAAGCTCTTTAACATCAATGAAGACAAAACCCAGAGCTGACTGTGGTACAGATCACCAACTACTAGTATGCAAACTCAAGCTAAAATTGAACAAGAGCAAGTCACTCATGAATGTAGCAAAATAAGACCTTGAGAATGTTGTTGTTGTTAAGTGCCGTCGAGTCTGAGTCGACTCATGGCGACCCTCTGGATAGCTGTCCTAAATTGTGTTCGGTCTTCAGTCAGGCAGCTCATTGTTAGCTGCTGTTATTGTATCGATCCATCTCATTGCTGGCCTTCCTCTTTTGCGTTGACCTATCTTGCCAAGCATGATGTCTTTCTCTAGTGATCTCTCTCTTCGCATGATGTGTCCAAAGTATGAAAGTCGAAGTCTTGTCATCTGAGCTTCTAAAGAAAGCTTAGGTTTGATCTCCTCGAGTACTGACTGGTTTGTTCTACAGGCAATCCATGGTATACACAGTATTCACCGTCAGCACCATGATTTAAAGGCATCAATTTTCTTCCTGTCTATCTTTTCCACTGTCCAGCTATCTAGGTCTTTCATAGCCATTCTGCCAAGAGCAATGCGTCGTCTGATTTATTGAGTGCTTTTTGCTTCTTTATTGATAGTTGATCCAAGTAGGTTAAAGTTGTTCATGATTTCAATTTTTTCTCCTTCAGTGATGAACCTGTTGATTATGCCAGTTGTCATGATATTTGTCTTCTTTACATTAAGGTGCAGGCCCATTTTGAGACTATGTTCTTTGATTGTGAGAAGCAAATGCTTCAGATCATCTTCACTTTCAGCTAGTAATGTGGCATCATCAGCATAGCGAAGGTTGTTGATGAGTCTTCCACCAATCTTCACACCAATCTTCATACAATCCTGCTTCTCTGATGATTTGTTCTGCATATAAATTAAACAGGTAAGGGGAAAGTATGCAGCCTTGTCTTACATCTTTGCTTATTTTAAACCATTCTGTTTCTCCTTGTTCCGTTCGAACTGTTGCTTCTTGATCAATGTACAGATTGTGCAAGAGAACGATCAGGTGTTCTGGTAAACCCATGCTGCTTAATGTGGCCCAGAGTTTTTCATGGTTTATACAGTCAAAAGCCTTGCTATAGTCGATAAAGCACAAATAGATATGCTTTTGATATTCTTTAGTCTTTTTAAGGAGCTTGAGAATATACTACTGGAATTTAAAGACTGCCTGCAAAATCGATTTGCTGCTTTAGATACAAATGACAGTGCTCCAGAAGAGTTATGGGATGACATCAAAAAGGCTGTATTGGAAGAAATTGAGAAGTCTCTACAAAAGGTAAAAAAAAAAGCAAAAATGGCCCAAATGGATGACTGACGAAACTCTGAAAATTGCCCAGAAAACGCAGAGAAGCTAATGCCAGAGGAGAAAGAGAGGCAATCACAAAACTCAACAAAGATTTCCAATGTGCAGCAAGACAAGATAAGGAGAAATACTACAATGACACATGCAAGGAATTAGAAGCAGAAACTATTAGAGGAAGTACAAGATGGCTTTCCTAAAGCTATGAGAGTTAAAGAAAAAATTCCAGCCTCATATTGGAATGTTACAAGATGCTCAAGGATCCATGTTGAATTATGCTGAGAAGATCAAAAAAAGGTGGAAAAATATACAGTCGGCCTGTATAAAGATAAGGTATACCAACAGCTGTTTCAACCTGTACCTTATGATCAGGGGCCATTGGTGATAAAAGAAGAAGTTTAAGCAGCATTGAAAGCCTTATCAATGAACAAAGCACCGAACATTGATGGCTTTTCCATTGAAGTATTACAGCAAATCTGATGCAGCTGTTATACTTACAAGGCTCTGCTAGGAGATTTGGAAGACAGCATCATGGTCAACTGACTGGAAGAGAGCCGTGTTATACCAATACTTAAGAAAGGTGATCCAACCGACTGTGGAAATTATCATACAATCACTCTGATCCCACATTCCAGCAAGATTCTACTCAAGATTATTCAGCAGAGACTGCAACCATTCCTGGAACGAGAACTGCCTGAGATGCAAGTAGGGTTCAGGAAAGGGCAAGGAACGAGAGATATCATCATGGATATGAGATGGATCCTTGAAAAACAAAAGAATACCAAAAGGATATCTATATGAATTTTATCAACTACAGCAAGGCTTTTGACTGTATAAATAATGAGAAACTCTGAGTCACATGTGTTAACAAGGCTGCATACTTTGTCTCTTACCTGTTTAATTTATATGCAGAACAAATCATCAGAGAAGCAGGACTATATGAAGACAACCGAGGTATAAAAATTTGTGGAAGACTCATCAACAACCTTCGCTATGCTGATGATACCACATTACTAGCTGAAAGTGAAGATGATCTGAAACATTTGCTTCTCAAGATTAAGGAACATAGTCTTAAAAAGGGCCTACCTCTTAATGTAAAGAAAACAAAGATCCTGAAAACTGGAAAAATCAATAAGTTAATCATTGAGTGAAAAGAAATTGAAATAGTGAACAACTTTAACCTACTTCGATCAACTATCAATAAAGAAACAGCAAGCATTCAAGAAATCCGACAATGCATTGCTCGTGGCAAAATGGCTATGAAGGACCTAGACAAGATTCTCAAGAACAGATATATCTCTCTCCATATAAGGATTAAATTTCTTCAAGCTATGGTATTTTCAATAATATCATATGAATGCAAAAGTTGGACAATGAAAAAGATAGGCAGGAAGAAAATTGATGCCTTTGAATTATGGTGCTGGCGATGAATACTGTGTATATCATGGACTGCCTGAAGAACAAACCAGTCGGTACTAGAGGAGAGCAAACCTAAGCTTTCTTTAGAAGCTCAGATGACAAGACGTTGACTTTCATACTTTGGACACATTATGCGAAGAGAGAGAGCATTAGAGAAAGACATCATGCTTGGCAAGGTAGAAGGTCAATGCAAAAGTAGAAGGCCAGCAATGAGATGAATCAATACAATAACAACAGCTGATTAGTTCATTCTATAGCTGACACCATTTTTGATAACATGTAAACAATGCTGAGAACCAAAGCAGCAAAGTAATAATGAGCCACCTGATTGAAGATCGAACACAGTTTAGGATAACTATCAATAGGGTCAATGAAAGGAAAGTGATTTGCAGTCTTCCCCAGGGTTCGGTCCTGGGACCATTACTATTCAATGTATTTTTAAGTGATATTGCTGAAGAACTGAATGGAAAAGTCTGTCTTTTTGCAGATCACATAAAAATTTGCAACAGAGTTGACCCCCCCCCCGCCCTGAGGGAGTGGATAACATGAGGAAAGATCTCCAAAAGCTGGAAGAATGGTCTAATGCTTGGAAGTTAAGATTTAATGTGAAGAAGTGCAGTGTCATGCACTTGGGAAGCAGATAGGGGGCGAGTCCAGAATGGTGGCCCTGGATTCAGTTTATCTTGATGGACCAGCAGTGGGCGCTGTTGTCTGGTACGACTAGTTCATCAGTCCTGACCACCAGGTGCTCATTGTTCAAGACATCCCCAGAGGCTGAGCCGATCCTCGAGGTCCTTCGGCTTCGAGTCAAAACTCGGCCGAGGTCTCAATCCGCTACCTACTCGATGGGACTGAGATCATCCCTGGCCAGTGTGCTCGGTGCCAGCTGCAGAGTCTCGGAAGGCCGCAGGCTGGGGTCGGCCTCGGGGCCCATGGATTCTTCCTTTGAGTCCTCGATGAACTACTCTGAGTAGGAGATGGAGGATGAGGAATCGCCCGATACCTATCGCCACCGCAACATCCCCTTGGATTCTTCCACTTCGGAGCCACCAGCGGCGGTCCTTGCCAGAGGTTATGGGGTTCTTTAACTTCATCAAGGACATGTCTAAGACCCTGGCGTTCCTGATGGAATCGGAGGAGGACCCTCGGGTGAATGAGTTAGAAATCTTCCAGTATGAGGCCCCCTTCAAGGGAATCGCTCATGGTGCCTATCCCTCTTATCCTGGAATGGCTGATGCTCCATATGTGGGAAACACTGGTGTCTGTGCTGGCAGTGAGCAAGTGGCTCGACTCGATGTATCGAGTCTGCCGGAGCCCGGGCTTACAGAAGTCACAGTTCCGCACAACTCCATGGAGGTGGAATCGGCCATGCGCAGACTGAAAAGTTGGAAGACATACTCCCTGGTGCCCCCCCGGCAGGGAAGCATGCATCTTGGATGCCCTCAGCAGAAATTGCTACCAGGGCTCAATGCTCATCGGCCACATCCAGGCTTGCCAGCTGTACATGGGCATGTACCTGAAAGAGTTCTCAGCTGGTCTGTCCGAGGGGCCCCTGCAGCGGTTCAAGAACCTGACCAAGGCCGCCCGTGAGTGCTCCAAGTTTGTTTCGGGCAGTCTATGAGTGTTTTGGATCTGCGGCTCGAGTAGCGGAGGTGGGCATCGAGTAGCGACACCAGGCTTGGTTATAGTCTTCCGACCTCGAACAATGGGTTCAGGACAAATTGATTGACGTCCCATGCCAAGGAGAGAGCACCCCTTTGGCAAACCCATGATCAAGAAGGCTGCCGAGCTGGAAATAGAGTTCATGACAAGGACCAGGCTCTCTAAAAAGACCCCATTGCCCCTCTCCGATGGAAGGGCTTGAGTAAAAAGCCTTTCTACCCAAGGAAAGGAGGCTGCTTACAGAAACTACCCACCTTTCCAGGCCTCCCCGGCTCCCCAACAGGGTCAGCAGGCACTGGCCCCTGCCCAGCCTGAGGGAAGTTTTTGACTCTTTGGGCATAGCATCTCTACCCCAAGGAGGTCTGCAGCCCACAGGGGGACATCTGACCCACTATGCCCAGAGGTAGCCAACCATCACCACCAATTCTTGGGCACTTCGAGTGGTCAAGGAGGGTTACCTCCTCCATTTGACTTAGACACCTCCCCTTTATTTTCTGGGAGAGCCCCTTAGGTCTCCCCTTCACCAGGATCTTCTATTGAAGGATCTGGCAGGTCTTCGAGGACAAAGCGTTGGAACCGGTGCCCCACCATCTCAGGGACAAAGGGTTCTACTCCAGATACTTCCTCATGTTAAAAAGGACAGGGGACCTAAGGCCCATCCTCAACTTGCACAACCTCAACAAGTTCCTGGTGAGGGAGACGTTCAAAATGCTCTCCCTTGGAACATTGCTGCTTTTCCTCCAGCAGGGAGATTGGCTATTCTCCTTGGATCTAAAGGATGACTATACCCACATCCTCATTCACCCCAACCACAGAAAATACCTGCGATTCATGATGGGGGGACAGACACTATCAGTACAGGGTGCTGCTTTTCGGCTTGGCCTCCGTCCCAAGGGACTTCACAAAATTCATGGTGGTCTTGGCCACCTTCTTCTGTGTCCAGGGTTTTTTTTTGTCTTCCCCTACCAGGACAATTGGCTCATAAAGGGAGGCACAGCAGGCGACCGCATGCATTATCCAGGCCCTACAGTACTTGGGCTTTGTGATAAACTACCCCAAGTCTCATCTCCTTCTGACACATGTCTGGATTTCATCGGGGCAAGACTGAACACCCTCCAGTCAAAGGCCTTCCTGCTTGGGAACCAGGCCTACTGCCTTAGAACCCTGGCATGGGACATAGAGCACCGTCCTTCGGTGCCTGTTCTGGCTCCTCTTGCACCTCCATAAGAACATAAGAACATAAGAACATAAGAAATGCCATACTGGGTCAGACCGAAGTCCATCAAGCCCAGTATCCTGTTTCCAACAGTGGCCAATCTAGGTCATACGTACCTAGCAGTTTCCCCAAAAGACACAGGTTCTGCAGTGCTTGTACTAGGCCAAGCATTGATATCCTGGGTCCCTTTTTAATAGTGGTTTATGGACCTTTCCTCCAGGAACTTGTCCAAACCTTTTTTAAACCCAGCTATACTAACAGCCCTTACTACATCCTCCGGTAACAGATTCCAGAGTTTGATTACACGTTGAGAGAAGAAATATTTTCTCCTATTTGTCTTAAATAGTTTACCCTGTAGCTTCATTACATGCCCCCTAGTCCTTCTATATTCTGATAGCGTAAACAATTTATCCACGTTTATCCGTTCCACTCCATTCATTAATTTATACACCTCTATCATATCTCCCCTCAGCCGCCTCTTTTCTAGGTTAAAGAGCCCTAACCTTTTTAGCCTCTCTTCATAGGAGTAGCCTTCCATCCCCTTCACCAATTTGGTGGCTCTTCTCTGTACTTTTTCTAATAACTCTATGTCCTTTTTAAGATACGGTGACCAGAATTGCACACAATATTCAAGGTGCGGTCGTACCATGGAGCGATACAGAGGCATTATAATATCCTTTGTTTTATTCTCCATCCCTTTCCTTATGATACCTAGCATTCTATTTGCTTTCTTGGCCGCCGCTGCACACTGGGCGGAGGGTTTTAACATGTTATCCACGATGACTCCTAAATCTTTTTCCTGGGTGGTGGTTTCTAATGTGGAGCCTTGCATCTTGTAACTATAGTGTGGGTTGTTCTTTCCTAGGTGCATAACTTTGCACTTGTCCACATTAAATTTCATCTGCCATTTGGATGCCCAGTCTTCCAATTTATCCAGATCCTCCTGCAGTTTTCCACAATCCTCTTGGGTTTTAACAACTTTAAACAGTTTTGTGTCATCTGCAAATTTGATTACCTCACTAGTTATTCCCTTTTCCAGGTCATTTATGAATATGTCAAAAAGTAGCGGACCCAGTACAGATCCCTGGGGTACTCCACTATTCACCTTTTTCCATTGGGAATATTGGCCATTTAGCCCTACCCTCTGCTTTCTATCTTTTAACCAGTTCCCGATCCACAATAGTACACTGCCTCCTATCCCATGACTTTTTAGCTTCGCCAAAAGTCTCTGATGGGGGACCTTGTCAAAAGCTTTCTGAAAGTCCAGATACACTATATCAACCGACTCACCTTTGTCTACCTGTTTATGCACACCTTCAAAAAAACAGATCAGATTAGTAAGACAAGATCTGCCTTGTCTAAAGCCATGTTGGCTGTCTCCCATTAGGCCATGACTATCTACATGCTGTGTAATTTTGTTCTTTATGATGGCTTCTACCATTTTCCCTGGTACTGACGTCAGGCTCACCGGTCTGTAATTTCCTGGGTCACCCCTGGAACCCTTTTTAAAAATTGGTGTTACGTTGGCGACCCTCCAATCTTCAGGTATTACAGATGATTTTAATGAAAGTTCACAGATTACCAATAACAGGTCTGCAATCTCATATTTCAGTTCTTTCAACACTCTGGGATGTATACCATCCGGTCCAGGTGATTTGCTACTATTCAGTTTATCAAATAGTTGTAATATATCTTCCCGGTGTAGCGATATTTCTCTCAATTCCTCTGCAGTATCACCTTTAAATACCACTTCAGTCTTGGGTAACACCCCTACATCTTCCTCAGTAAAGACCGAAGCAAAGAATTCATTCAGTCTCTCTGCTATAGCCTTGTCTCCTCTTACTGCCCCTTTTACCCCTCTATCATCTAATGGTCCAATTGACTCTCTCACAGGCCTTTTGCTACGAATGTACTTGAAAAAGTCTTTATTTCGTGTTTTTGCTTCCGTAGCAAGTTTCTTCTCAAATTCCCGCTTTGCCTGCCTTATCAATGCTTTGCATTTAACTTGCCAGTGCTTGTGCTGTTTCCAGTTTTCATCATTTGGCTCTTTTTTCCATTTTCTGAAGGTTGCTCTTTTGGCAGCAACAGCCTCTCTGACCTCACCTTTAAACCATGCTGGCAGTTTTTTGGACTTTCTTCCACTTTTCTTAATGCGTGGAATACAGCTGGTCTGGGCTTCGAGGATAGTATTTTTAAATAACACCCAAGCTTGCTGTAAGTCTTTAACCTTTGGAACCGCTCCTTTTAGTTTTTTCCGAACTATATTCCTCATTCTATCATAGTCACCCTTTTGAAAGTTAAAAGGTAGTACTGTGGATTCCTTTACTATCTGTCCTCCACTGATTAAATCAAACATGATCATACTATGATCACTATTGCCAAGTGGTCCCAACACCCTTATTTCTTGCACCAGATCTGGCGTTCCACTAAGGACTAGGTCCAGTATGGCTTCCCCTCTGGTCGGTTCATGAACCAGCTGCTCCAAGAAGCAGTCATTTATTTCATCTAGAAACTTTATCTCTTTAGCTTGTCCTGCTGTGACACTGTCCCAGTCGATACCGGGGTAATTGAAATCACCCATTATTACTACTCTGTTGTGGCTTTTGTTAGCTTCCTTGATTTCTTTGAGCATTTCATCATCCATTTGTTCATTCTGGCCAGGTGGTCGATAGTATACTCCCACTGCCATCACCTTCCCCTTCATAAATGGAATTTCAATCCATAGAGATTCTACAGCATATTTTGTTCCCTGCAAAACTTTAATCCTTTCTGACTCAATGCCCTCTCTAACATAGAGCGCAACCCCTCCACCAATTTGTTCAGCTCTATCATTACGATATAGTTTGTATCCAGGTATCACAGTGTCCCACTGGTTATCCTCCTTCCACCATGTCTCTGAGAGTGCAATCATATCTAACCTCTCATTTAATGCTATATATTCTAATTCTCCCATCTTATTGTTTAGACTTCTAGCATTGGCATACAAGCATTTTAGAGACTGCATTTTATTAATATTAATCTGGCTATTGGTAGGCATGGGTAATTGGGAATCTTTATGCTCTGTCTGCTCCTTACTCAAGGGCATTTGGGCTACTATACTCCCTTTTGGAACCTCACTGCTTTTGGTAGTATCCTTCAAGGATACCTTTGTCCGAACCGTGCGCTCCTGGGTGACTGTCGGCTTTCCCCTATTTTCTAGTTTAAAAGCTTCTCTATCTCTTTTTTAAAGGTTAATGCCAGCAGTCTGGTCCCATCCTGATTAAGGTGAAGCCCATCCCTTCGGAAGAGCCCCCCCTTTCCCCAGAATGTTCCCCAGTTCCTAACAAATCCAAAACCCTCATCCTTGCACCATTGTCTCATCCACGCATTGAGACTCCGGAGCTCTGCCTGTCTTTTGGGTCCTGCACGTGGAACAGGAAGCATTTCGGAGAACGCTATCCTGGAAGTTCTGGATTTCAACTTCCTACCTAAAAGCTTAAATTTAGCCTCCAGAACTTCCCTACCACATTTTCCTATGTCATTGGTACCAACATGTACCAAGACAGCAGACTCCCCCCCAGCACTATCTATGATCCTATCTAGGCGGTGCGTGAGATCTGCTACCTTCGCACCAGGCAGGCATGTTACCAGGCGATCCTCACGTCCACGGTGGGGGGAGGGGTGGAGCAGAGGACCCGGTTGAGATTAAAGTGAACATTGCGAGGGTGCTGCAGTGAGTGCTAGACACAGGGTCTAACACATGCCACAGAACCCTCGCAAGGTCACTTTAATCTGCGCCGGGTCCTCTGCCGGCATTCCTGCCGGAGGGGGGAGGGGCGGAGGGTCGATCGCACTGCACCTCCCCCCCCCCCCCCGCCAGCAGGAATGTTGCCGGCGGACCCAGTGCAGCTTAGAGGGATCATTGCCTGTGGGCAGTATACCTACCAGGCCAGAACAACCTACTTGGCCGACAGATTGAGCAGGGTCCTCCAAACGCATGAGTGGCAGCTGGACCCCAGTGTGGCCCACTGGCTCTTCCGGATCTGGGGGGAACCCATGATGGACCTGTTCACCAGCCCGGACAACTACCAGTTGCCCCGCTTCTGCTCCCGGCAGGTCCACCCCTCCAGGGTGGCGGCAGACGCGTTCCTTGTCTCATGGTCGAAGGGCCTCATGCATGCCTTCCCTCCCACATCACTAATTGCTAAAACCTTGTTCAGGACCCTCCGTGACAAGGCCTCGCTCATCCTGATAGCTCCTTGATGGCCCCGACAACTCTGGTTCCCGCTACTCCTCCAACTATCGATGGAGGCCCCCATCCCGTTGGGGAGCTCTCTGGGACTCCTGTCTCAGTAAGGGGGCTCTCTTCTGCACCCCATCTTGGGGCCCCTGTCACTGATGGCATGGCTGCTGAGAGGTGATTCTAGCCCCTTTCAAGCTCCTGGGCAAGGTAGAAAAGATCCTGCTGTCCTCTCGTAAGACTTCTACTAGGAAAGCTTACACTTTCAAGTGGCGCAGGTTCTCAGCTTAGTGTGCCGAGCACCAGATTGACCCTTTCTCCTACCTGATGGGGCTGGTATTACAGTACCTAATCCATCTCTCGCATTTCAGGCTCAAATCTAACTCTGTTAGGATACACCTCAGTGCCCTGGCAGCGCACCACCACCCGGTGGATGGCAAACTCCTCTCGGTCCAGCCGCTGGTGACCTGCTTTCTAAGGGGTCTGCTTTTGTCAAAACCCCCAGTTCGCCCTCCGGCGACCGAGTGGGATCTTAATGTAGTATTGGGGCAGCTCACTTGCCCACCCTTTGAGCCTCTGACTACTTGCCACCTATGATACCTCTCATGGAAGGTGGCGTTCTTGGTCACGCTCACCTCCGCTCGCAGAGTTAGCAAGCTTCAAGCCCTAGTGGCAGAGGCGCCCTACACCAGCTTCTACAAGAACAGGGTTATGCTCCGCATTCACCCTAAATTCCTTCGCAAGGTGATATCATCCTTCCATCTCAACCAGGAAGTAGTACTTCCCACCTTCTTTCCAAGACATCATACCAGTATGGGTGAGGTGATCCTTCACACTCTGGACTGTAAGAGGGCTTTGTCCTTCTATATCCAACGCACTCGGGGCCTCTGCAAAGCTGCTTAGCTTTTCATCTCCTACGACCCCAGTAGACTGGAGGAAGCGGTGACCAAATGCACAGTGTCTAACTGGGTGGCGGACTGTATTCTCTCGCCTATGAGCAGGTGGGGCTCCCGCTAGAAGGCTGAATCATGGCGCATTGTGTCAGGGCCATGGCGGCCTTGGAAGCATACCTGCGCTCCGTCCCATTAGTGGACATCTGCCAGGCCGCCACCTGGTCTTCAGTCTATACCTTCGCAGCCCATTACTGCCTGGAAAGAAAGTCCTGATGGGACAGTGCCTTCAGCCAGGCTGTGCTTCGTAATCTTTTTGGGGTTTAGGAAACTCCTACCCTCCGATCTTTCTGTGCTCAGGCTACCGGAGTGCTGATTCTCAGTGGACACAGGGGTTCTACTGTAGTCTGTAGTCACAGACTCAATTGCGGCTGCTCGCAGCTTCCCTTGAAGGAGACTGTGTTTCTTTGCTATGGGCTTTCAGTAGCCTGTAGCTGTGGAGTCCCATATGTGAGGACTGACTTCCTGCTTGTTCCCGGAGAAAGCGTAGTTACTCACCTATAACAGATGTTCTCACAGCAGGAATCAATCCTCAAAACACTCCCTCCTCCCTTTGGAGTTGCCTCTCTACACTGTTTTAAGTCCTTTTTTTGCTGTCATTTGACTGAGCAAGTTGGCACCCTTGGGCGGGAAGGGGACCACACATGCGTGGTGGTATCTCCCAAAGGTTTTCTTTGAAAGCTGGGTGGATGCTTCTGCGAGGGCTCTGTCGGTGCCAACGTCACCCATATGTGAGGACTGATTCCTGCTGTCCCTGGAGAAAACATGTTACAGGTGAGTAGCTACGCTATACGTCTCTGTAAGCCATGCTGATTTTGAAATAGTGCTGTATATAAAATCAAATAAATAAGTAAATACCATTCAACATGCTCACTCTGGACTTTTCAATCATATCAGATGTCTTCACAGATGTTACAAACCTCCTAGCCAAACTAAATCTTAAGGTGAACAAAAAGAAACAGAAGCTCTAATAATCTTCAGAGAGACAGCCTTCAATCCTCCTGGAAAAATTATACTACAGCACGCAGAAATTAGCATAAAAAGAGAAGTCAGATACCTCGGCATACCCTTTGACAGCAACCTCAATATGCATTCGCACATCAAGAAAGCAGCCAACACAGCATACTTGGAACTTAGGATCCTTAAACCGCTGCACCTGTTGCTATAAGACAACGATTTCAGATCAGTTTTCCATGCCATCATCACACCCCATCTCGACTACGGCAACGTTCTCTATCAGGGGCTTCCAAAACAGGCATTATACCCACTCCAACTAGTGCAGAACACTGCTGCTAGAATTCTAACAAACATATCTGGTCGCCAACACATAACCCCAACCCTTAGGAGTCTTCACTGGCTCCCAATTTCCCAAAGTATTAAGCACAAGACCATAACCGCCATCTGTAAAATCCTTTACAATCTATCAGCTCCCTGTCTGGAAGAACAAATCTCAAGAGCTTCTGCAACAAGACCCAGAAGATCTACAAATCAGAACCTGATGGCCACCCCCTCCTTCAAGACCAAATGTACTCAGCAGACAAGCAATAGAGCCTTCTCACTATTTGCCCCAACAATTTGGAACTCACTATCTGAAGCCATTAGATTTGCTCGGTCTCCACAAGATATGAAGAAGCTACTAAAAGAGGTCTTTTCATAGAACACTTTGGTCCTAATGACATTACCTAAATGTATATACCACAACCACCCACTCACCATGGATTCATGTATAATCTTCCATATTTAATGACAAGTTTACCTTCCCATGTTCTATGTAAACAAATCTCTAGAGATTGTATATTGTTAAATGTAAATCTCCTTGGACCAAAGGCGTTATATGAAAGAATGGTTACATGAATAAATGATTTAGTCAGTTATTCTAATTCCAAGATATCAAAAATCTGGAATACCTTCAGTGTCTCCCCAACTAAATTTGGGCTTCTTAGTTATCCTTTCTCACTAGGACATTTATCTGAGAGTGATTCTATTATAGATCTTTCACCCTCAGTCTATGGTCCTTTGGTGTGGACTTCTTTTAACCCAGTCTTAAACTTTTTCTTATCAACAATGATAGCTTCCTCCAAGCCCACCACATGTGTACTGGATCCTTTCCCCTCCAAATGGATTCAAGAACCCTCCCTGAATCTTGTACTCTTTATCTTAATCATCATCACTTACAGACGTGCCTCCAGAGTTACATAGTAACATAGTAAATGATGGTAGATAAAGACCAGTATGGTCCATCTAGTCTGCCCAGCAAGGCGGCAAGAGAAGGTGCACCTGCTGCTCCATGCAGGGCACCCCTCCCCAAGCCTTTGTTTAGGGGTGTACCCACTGCTCCGTGTAGGTCACCCCTATTTGTTCAGATATAAGAGATAGTTATGCTTATTTTGATTTTATGTTGCTATAAAATCAAAATAAGCATAACTATCTCTTTTATCTGAACAAATAGGAATTATTCCTGACACTTCAAAACAAGCACTAGTATGCCCTATTCTGCAGAAATCCACCCTTGATCCCCTAACCTCGCTAACTACCCACCTGTCTCTGACCTACCTTATCTGTCTAAACTGGAAGAAAACATAGTGCCTCTCAGCCACGGAACTTCACTAATAAAACCTACTTATTACATCCACAGTAGGTTGGCTTTTTGCCTGGCCACAGCACCAAAACAATTTTTGCTAAGTGAGGCCCATGGCTTTTTTGATGCTGGATGAACTGCTCTAGCAGACTTGCTTGATTTTTCCTCTGCATTTGATCTGGTGGACCATTCTGTTACTTGCCTTAAGGCAATAGGACTGGATGGAGCTCTTCTCCATTGGCTTGCATCATTTCTGTTTAATCGTTCCTTTTGTGTTTCCCTCATTTCTACTCTAATTAATTACTTTCCACTCTCACTTGGAATCCCTCAGAGCTCTGTCCTTGCCCTCTTACTATTTAATATCTTTCTTAGCCCTGTAGTGACACTTGTTCAGACCTATGGCATCAGTGGCTTTTACCATGCAGATTACATTCTACTATTGCTTAATATGGACCTTCATGCACAAGATCTTTCCAAAATGAACCAATGGCTTGATGCTGTCAATATATGGCTATGTGCTTATGTGCTGAATAAATTGAATAAGTTCAAGGAACCTGTTTTTGCTATGGCTTTTGGAGCTTAGTAAGGGACTAAAGTTTATGCCATGGTTTCCTGGGGGGAAGGGGAGGGGAGAGGGAGGCTGGAGTGGAGGGAGGATGGGCAGTCCCGGGGAGCCTGGTATGTCCTATCTTATTATGTCTCATTGCTTTCACATATCTCCCAGCTTACCTCTTTTGGTCTTTTTTTTTTTGCCCTGTCATGGATTGTAATTCCTTTCCACTTTTCTAGTTTTGTTATTGTAAATGCCTTATTATGTATTTGAAAAGCAGTTTAGTGAGTCCCTCAGCAAACATTAACATTTGTGCCTATTACAATTCTTATTTTGTAAGAGAACAGTACATTAAGTCAGCAAGTAGAATCTTCTTGGAGTATTTTTGACAGAAACATCTGCTATAGTTTCCAGTATTATGACTCTGATTTACATTCTAATGATCTTACCCTGTAATGAACTTTTATTTCAAATATTTTTGATGATGCAGTGCTTAGGGCATCTTTTGATTTTTAATTATTAGCTGGAAGAAATTAAAGATCTCGTAAGTGAAGAAGACCAAGATGGCTGCACTCCTTTACATTATGCGTGCAGAGAAGGAGTACCAGCATCAGTTAACAACTTACTTGGCTTGAATGTCTCCGTCTACTCCAAAAGTAAAAATAAAAGATCTCCATTGCACTTTGCAGCAAGGTAATGTGCTAGATGGCAGTAACCCAATGAATATATCGGAAGACCCCTCAAATTTTCTCTAATAAGAGCCCCATTATTTTTCTTTTCAAGTTATGGGCGAATTAACACCTGTCAGCGGCTTTTACGAGATGTGACAGATGCAAGACTTTATAATGAAGGCGATGATAAGGGACTAACACCCATGCATATGGCAGCCCAGAATGGCCATGAGAAGGTAGTACAGCTTCTCTTGAAGAAAGGTGCATTGCTGCTTTGGTAAGAAAACAATTATATACATTTCTTTTTTGAATTTGTTTTATTTCCAGTGAGGACCCTGCTCATATTATTACCTTCAAAAGCATAATGAGTTCAAGCCACATCAATAGCATGAGCCCTAGTCTCCACGCCCTAGTAAAGGTCTTCCCATCTTCCAGCAACAGCATGAGCCCCGCCCTTTCTCCCAGTTAAAGCATCAGCTTCATGTATTATTTTCTTTAGGATGGTAATATCTGAGCAGACAGTCATATTCTGGGTTCGTAAAAATCTGAATCTTGCTCTCACTTTCTGCTTCTCAGGCCAACTGGCACTAGGGCTGCAGTTGAGGGTATGATGGAGGACAGTTTTTCAGTTATCATTTACTAGCAACGTTGACTGGCCGGGCTCTTAGAATGCATGTTTCTCTGGGAACGAGCAGGAAGTCAGTTCTCACATATGGGTGACGTCGGCACCGACGGAGCTCTCGCGGAAGCATCCCCCCAGCTTTCAAAGAAAGCCTTTTGGAGATGCCACCACACATGCGTGGTCCGCTTACTGCCCAAGGGTGCTATCTTGCTCAGTCTCCATTTTTCCATGGAGCCCTTTAAATGTCTGGCTTGTCCCCGGAAATAGTTGAATATTTATTTCCCTGAGTTTCACACTGACCTCTGGTATTGCATCAGTACTCTTCCTGCCTACCGACCTCATTGCCTCAGTGTTGGGTTCGGTTTAATTTTTGTAGTCTTTCATTGTTTTCTCTTCTGGCGCCTTCGTGCCTTTTTTCTCCCACTGGCAGTCCGGAGGTTCTTCGACTTTGCAGGGATACTTTTTTCCTCCATGGCTACCAGTGGTTTTAAGAAGTGTGATCGGTGCTCTAAAATCATGTTTTTGACAGACACACATGACTGCTGTCTTCACTGCCTCGGGTCAGACCACAACCCGGCGGCCTGCAGTCTCTACAAGAGGATGTTCAGCAAGGCACTCAAGAGCTGCTAGCAGCAGCACGATAAGTTTTTCCTCGATTCCCCGATGCCTCTGAAGGCCAGGGCCTCATCTGAGGCCCCAACATCTTGGGCGGAACTCTCCGAATCCGAACCTCATCGTGGGTCCTCAGACAGGGGGTCTCCCTTGAGGGAACCTAGTAAGAAGAAACAACTCTCGAGAGCGGCATCCTTGGATGGCTTCAACTGGCTGGGAGCTCCACGGGACCGGTCCTGCAGTTCAAGACGCTCGTCCAAGGCATCGGAGAAGGAGCAACCTGGGAAAGTCCCCAGGAAGGATCCGGCCACTGACCGGCCTCGGTCTCCAGACACCACCCTCGTCAAGGATTAACCTTCAGGGGAGCTGGCGTTGGGACCAAGTCTCTCGGTGCCCACGCTGGAGGCTGTGGAACCTTCTGGTCTGGAGTCCAGAATGGCGGCCCTGGAGCGTTGTTTGTCTACCTTTATGGACCAGCAGCAGGCGCTGTTGTCCAGCATGACCGGTTCATCCACCCTGACCACCGAGCCCTCAACATTCAAGACGTCCCCGAAGGCTAAGCTGATCCTTGAGGTCTTTCGGCCTCGAGTTGATCCTCGGCCAAATTTGTGATCTGACTCCCGCTCGATGGGACCGCGGTCATCTCTGGCAAGTTTACCGGGTGCCGACTGTAGGGCATCGGGGTTCCCGAGGCCCACGGAGCAGCCCTCCAACGAGTCCTCAATGGACTACTCCGAGTGGGAGACGGAAGATGAGGAGTCCCCCGATATCCATCGCCACTGTGACATCCCTTCTGACTCTCCCATTTTGGAGCCTCGATGACGGTCCCCGCCCGAGGATATAGGCTTCCTTGATTTTGTCAGGGACATGTCTAAGGCCCTGGCATTCCCGATTGATTCGGAGGAGGACCCTCAGGCGTATGAGTTGGAGATCCTCAAGTATGAGGCCCCTCAGCGGGAATCGCTCACAGTGCCCATTCCTCCCATCCTGGAAGAGCTCATGCTCCACACTTGGGAGACACTGGCGTTGGCACCAGTGGTGAGCAGATGGCTCGACTTGCTGTATCGGGTCCATCGGAGACTGGGCTTCCAGAAGTCACAGCTGCCGCAGAACTCCATGATGGTGGAGTTGGCTGTGCCCTTGGCAGAAAGTGTTACCAGGGATCAATGTTTATTTGCCGCATCCAGGCCTACCAGCTGTACATGGGCTTGTACCTGAGAGACTTGGCAAAGGAACTCGCTGGGTTCTTGGCTGGTCTCTCCGAGGAACCTTTGCAGCGGTTCAAAAAGCTGGCCGAGGCCTTCTGTGAGTGCTTCAAATTCATGTCTCAAGTGGCCTATGATGGGTTTGAGTCGCGGCCCAGGTAATCACAGCAGGCATTGGTGCACGCCAACAAGCTTGGCTTCAGTCTTCCGACCTTGAGCAGTGGGTTCAGGACAAATTGGTCGATGCCCCATGCCAAGGAGAGAACCTCTTTGGCAAACCCCTGACCGACAAGGCTGCCGAGCTGGAGACCGAGTTCATGATGCAGACCAGGCTCTCTAAGAAGACCACTGCTCCCTCCCACCCCCCGACAGAAGGGCTCAGATAAAAAATCCTTATCTCCAGGAACAAGCAGGAATGAGTCTTCACATATGGGTATCGTTGGTACTGACGGAGCCTGCGCAGGAACGCTCCCCAGCGTCCAGTAAGAAAGCTTTTGGGAGCATCCCACAGCGCCTGCACTCTGCCTTCCCGCCTTTCCTAACCGCCTCTCTCCAGTTCTTCTTTTCCGCGGAGCCAGCAGGTCGTGTTCCCGTCACCGCTGAAGAAGTTCTTTATTTTTCTTTATTTCTTTGGTCGCGCATCTGCCTTCTTCGACGTCGGACCGGTACTGCCGGTCTTTCTTTCTTTATTCTTTAAAAAAAAAAAAAAAAATCTACCGTTTTTCCACTTCTGTGCAATTTTGTCTTTTGGGCTTTGGGCCTACAAGATTTTTCCTCATGGAAAAGCCCGCTTCCGAGTTTAAAAAGTGCACGAAGTGCAGCGGTACTCTTTCTATCACTGACACCCATGACTGGTGTCTAAAATGCTTGGGTCCTGACCACTCCATCACCGATTGTGAGTCCTGTTCCATGATGTCTAAAAGAGGTCGACAGAATCGAGCGGCAAAGCTCAGTACCCTGTTTCCCTCTGATGCAGCTTCGGTGGCATCGACATCTTCCAGGGCTTCGTCTTCTTCCCATGGATCTCAGGTAACCAAACATAAGTCCAGCCGGTCCTCGAAGGGTAGATCTCCCTCTAAGTATCGAGATGCCTCCGGGCTTGCCCTCGAGGATCCTGCACCGGCAAAATTACCCCGGCAGGAGGCTCTGGCTTCCAAAGCTTCATCTATGGGGTCACAGGTTGACATCGATGGCGTGGCCTCGACCGATCACCTGTTGCCATGTTCTGGGGTACCGGTGGTCTCCACTGGTACTGACATCCAGACATTGATTGCGTCGATGGATCAGAATATTCTGACCATGCAGCGTGCCATCACGGCATTCATACAAGCTGCGACGCCTCTGGTACCGCAACAAACTCTGTTGGCGGTACCGGTTCCGGTGCCGGTACCGATTGCATCAACATCGGCATCGCTGTCGACTGCAGCGGTACCCTGTCCTGTGATGCCCATCGGTACCGAATCGGTAACGATCACTCCCGATGTCGATACCACTCGGTACGCGTATCGGGCCCTGCAAGAGCATCCAGACAGGCGATACTTCGATTCTTCTGAGGACTCTGTTGAATCAGAGGCTTCTGTCGAAGCATCGGTACTCCTTCCTCAGGATCCCTCTTCTCCAAAAAGAAGAATGTCTCCTCCAGAAGACTTGTCTTTTCAAGACTTCATTAGGGAAGTGGCCAGGGGCCTCTCTATTTCAGTGGCCCCTGAACCAGAGCCTAGAGCCAAGAAATTAGATATTTTACAATATCCTAAGGCTCCTAAAGAGGCAGCTACTTTACCAATTCATGAGATCCTTTATGATCATATGTTGGGCATATGGGAGACACCTCTTACTACTTCCCCTCATTCTCGCAGGTTGGACACCATGTACCGTGTTCCTCCTTGTCCTGGCTTTCATAAAACTCAGCTACCTCACCACTCTATTGTGGTGGAGTCTGCTATGAAAAAGATAAAGAGTGCTAAAAGACACTCATCTAATCCTCCAGGAAGAGAATGCAGAACATTAGATGTTTTTGGCAGGAGAATTTTCCAGGCCAATATGCTTACTGCCAGAATCAACTCCTATAGTCTTTATATGGGGATGTTTCTAAAAGAAGTTACAGATCATCTGCTAACTTTATCTCCTTTTATCTCAGAAGGGAAGAGTTTCTCACCTGGCTTAAACATGCCCAGGATGTGTCCAAATTCTCCAACCGTGCAGCCTTTGACTCTTTTGAGTGTGCCAGCAGAGCCTCGGCTATTGCCATAGGGGCACGCAGACTTGCTTGGTTGCAAGCTTCTGATTTGGAACCCTGGGTCCAGGATGGATTAGGAAATCTTCCTTGTACAGGTGAAAACCTTTTTGGTAAGGATTGGCAAGCAAAGGCCACTCAGATGGATGCTTAAAATTCTGCCTTAGATAGACTTTCAAAGAGTACTTCTGCTCCTGCTAGAAAAAGGTTATTCAAAAAGACTTTCCCAAAAAAGAGAAATATTATCCTGGTTATGGTCTCCAGGCATCTTCTACAGGTTGTTTTGCTGCAAAGCGTCAGCAACAACCTAAACAAGCCAAGCCTAAGGCTACAAGGACTGCTACGGCCCAACAGCCTCAGCCTCCTCAGGGCCTTTGACGTACAACTAGAGAACTTAGCCTTTCTGGCTCTAGAAGAACCAGAGCCTCTCATCATTCCAGGAAGGTTAGCTCATTTTGCTCCCAGATGGGAACAAATCACAGCAGAGCAATGGACCCTCTCCATCATAAGGGAGGGGTACAAGCTTCATTTCTTAAACCTTCCTCCTCACACTATGGTGAGACAGTTCAATTCTCCAACATCTCTCCTCGACCTTCTGGGTCAGGAGATTGCTACCCTTCTTGCCCAAAGGGCAATAGAAGAAGTACCCCTTCTTCAACAGGGTTCAGGGTTCTACTTCCCCTATTTTCTTATCCCAAAGAAAACAGGGGGCTACAGACCCATATTAGATCTCAGAGAATTGAACAAGTTTCTATGCAAGGAGACATTCAAGATGATTTCTCTCGGTGCTCTCCTTCCATACCTTCAGAGTCAGGATTGGCTTTGTTCTCTAGATCTCAAGGATGCGTACACCCATGTCCTCATCCATCCAACACACAGAAGGTTCCTTTATCAGGGAAAGCACTACCAACACAGAGTGCTTCCTTTCGGTCTGGCCTCTGCTCCAAGAGTGTTCACAAAATGCATGGCAGTAGTAGCTGCATTTCTACGCACTCTAGGAATATTTGTATTCCCATATCTGGACGACTGGCTCATCCGAGCACCATCCCAGTCAGAGGCCCAGACTTCCCTAGCCTGCACAAGGCGTGTTCTTCAGTATCTGGGACTTGTGATAAACATCCCAAAATCACAACTCACCCCTACTCAGTCATTGGAGTTCATAGGGGCCTTGCTAGATACCACAACTGCAAGGGCCTATCTTCCCCCGGCCTGTTGCCTACGCTTGGTGCAATTAGCCTCTCAAATTCAGTTAAAATCCCATTTAACTGCTCGAGAGATGTTACAACTGTTAGGCCACATGGCATCCACCGTGCATGTGGTTCCTTACGCTCGCCTTCACATGAGGGCAGCTCAGTGAACTCTGTCCACCCAATGGATCCAGGCATCCGGTTGCCTGTCAGACAAAATAGCAACCTCCAGTTGCCTCTTTTGGTCCCTCCAGTGGTGGAGGTCCACTCAAAATCTGTTGCTGGGGTCCCCCTTTCAACAGTTGCTACCCCAAGCAACCCTCACAACAGATGCCTCCCCAAAGGGTTGGGGAGCTCATCTACAAGATCTCTCCACCCAGGGCATCTGGTCTCCACAGGAGACATCTCTACATATCAACCTCTTAGAGCTCAGAGCAATTCTTCTAGCTCTCAGAGTCTTCCACACCCTGCTCAGCTACAAGACAGTCCTCATCCATACAGACAACCAAGTAGCCATGTTCTACGTGAACAAGCAGGGCGGGACTGGCTCTCTGTCGCTTTGCAACGAAGCTTTGAGATTGTGGGCCTTTGCCAGAGAGCATCAGATTCATCTCATGGCAGTGTATCTTCCAGGGGTTCAAAACTCTTGGGCAGACAGACTCAGTCGAGTTCTGCTTCCACACGAATGTTCCCTCCATGGGGATCAGATAGCCAGGATCTTTCGAATTTGGGGAACCCCAGACATAGACCTGTTTGCAAGTCCGTGGAATGCCAAACTTCCCCGGTTCTGTTCCAGGATTCCGTGTCAGGGAGTTCAGGCCAGGGATGCCTTCCTCCTCCACTGGGGGCAAGACTTCGACTATGCCTTTCCATCCATTCCCTTAATTTCCAAGACACTGTTCAAGCTTCTGAGAGACAAGGGGTCTATGATCCTCATAGCTCCACATTGGCCACGCCAAGTGTGGTACCCTCTACTTCTTCATCTCTCTCAAGCTCCCTCCCTGGACTTGGGATCTGCTCCAGACCTCCTGTCCCTGGAGAAGGGAACGTTATGGCACCCAAATCCCCAGTCTCTTCATCTCTTAGCCTGGTTGCGAAAGGCCTAGACCTTCAAGATTGGCATCTGTCTCAGCAAGTGAAGGATATCCTTCATGCTTCCAGAAAGCCTTCCACTAGACGTTCCTATGCTTTTAAATGGAAAAGGCTTACCATTTGGTGTGCAGAGAAGGGTCTTAACCCTCTTGCAATACCTCTGAATTCTTTACTAGAGTATTTGCTGCATTTATCCCATGCAGGCCTCAAAACAAATTCAGTAAGAGTCCATTTGATGCTATTGCAGCGAACCTTAAGCCTCTCAATGGACATCCTATCTCCTCTCATCCTCTTATTGCAAGATTCATGAGAGGCCTTCTTTTAACTAAACCTCCCATTAGACCACCTCCAGTGGTATGGGATTTGAATTTGGTTCTTGGACAGCTTATGAAGCCACCCTTTGAACCCTTAGCCACTACCTCCTTGAAATTCCTTTCCTGGAAGGTTATTTTTCTCATTGCAGTCACCTCAGCTCACCGTATCAGTGAGCTGCAGGCCTTGGTGGCTAATCCTCCTTATACAAGGTTCCATCATGACAAGGTAGTCCTCAGAACTAATCCACACTTTATGCCTAAAGTGGTCTCACCTTTTCATCTGAACCAGGAGCTGTATTTACCTGTCTTTTTTCCAGGACCTCATGCATCAAGTGCAGAGAGGAATCTTCATACCCTGGATTGTAAAAGAGCACTTGCTTTCTACTTACAAAGGACATAGCAACATAGAAAGTCTTCTCAACTCTTTGTTGCTTTTGATCCCTGTCATTTAGGACTTCCAGTCTCTAAGAGAACTCTGTCCAATAGGATTGCTCAGTGTATTTCCTTCGCCTACCAGAGTAAGAACCTTTCTCTGGAGGGCCATGTCACAGCTCACAATGTGAGGGCCATGGCAGCCTCTATGGCTCATCTAAACTCTGTGTCCATCGACCAAATCTGTCGAGCAGCCACCTGGGCCTCGGTTCATACCTTCACAGCCCATTACTGCTTGGACAAGGACTCCCGCCGGGATGCCTTGTTTGGTCAGGCTGTTCTCAAACACCTGTTCCATACCTAATCAACTCCTACCCCCCATCCCTGGTTGGATGCCAGAGATCCATGGGGTGAGGTAGAGCCCTTCTCAGGGACTCACAACTTTGGAGATCTCCCTGGCATCTCTAGCTGTGGAGTCCCCATATGTGAAGACTCATTCCTGCTTGTTCCTGGAGATAGCACAGTTACTTACCTGTAACAGGTGATCTCTGGGAACAGCAGGAATAAGTATTCACAACCCACCCACCTCCCCTAGGAGTTGTATCTCTCTATCTATCTTTCGTTTCCTCTCTCTCTCTTTGTCTCAGCTTTAAAACTCGAACTGGAGAGAGGCGGTTAGGAAAGGCAGGAAGGCAGCGCGCAGGCGCTGTGGGATGCTCCCAAAAGCTTTCTTACTGGACGCTTGGGAGCGTTCCCGCGCAGGCTCCGTCGGTACCGATGATTCCCATATGTGAAGACTTATTCCTGCTGTTCCCAGAGATCATCTGTTACAGGTAAGTATCTGTGCTTTACCCGAGGAAGGGGGCTGCTTACCAAAACTACCCACCTTATCAGGCCTCAGAATCGGATGTGGATGTCCATCACCACCGATTCCTTGGCACTAAGGGTAGTCAGGGAGGGTTACCTCCTCCACCTGGCTCAGACACCTTCCCCTTATTTCCCAGGGGAGCCCCTCGGGTCTCCCCTCCACTGGGACCTTCTTCTGAAGGAGTTGGCAGGTCTTCTTGAGGGCAAGGCAGTGGAACCGGTGCCCCACCACCTCAAAGGCAAGGGGTTCTACTCAAGATACTTCCTCGTGCCAAAGAGAATAGGGGGTCTAAGGCCCATCCTCGACCTGTGCAACCTCAACAAATTCCTGGTGAGGGAGAAGTTCTAGATGCTCTCCCTTGGAACATTGTTGCTATACCTCCAGCAGGGAGACTAGCTATGCTCCTTGACCTCAAGGATGCCTCTACCCACATTCTCATCCATTCTCATCCTTTGGTTCATAGTAGGGGGCAGGCACTTTAAATACTGGGTGCTCCCCTTCGGCCTAGCTTCTGCCCCAAGAGTCTTCACAAAATGTCTGGCAGTTGTGGCCACCTTCCTCCGGCTCCAGGGGGTCTTTGTTTTTCTCTTCCTAGATGACTGGCTCATAAAGGTAGGCACAACAGGTTACCACACGCACCATCCAGGTCCTGCAACACTTGGGCTTCATCATAAACTACCCCTAGTCTCGCCTCCTCCCGACACAGTGCATGGATTTCATCGGGGCAAAGATCGACACTCTCCAGTCGAAGGCCTTCTTGCCCAGGAACCGAGCTGATCGTCTCAGGTCTCTCACTCGGGATGTACAGTACCGTCCCTAGGTGCCCGCCTGGCTTCTTCTGTGCCTCCTCAGACACATGGCCTCCACGGTCCACGTCACCCCAGATGCTCGCCTCCACATGAGGATGGCACAGTGGTGTCTCTGGGACCAGTATTCTCAGGCCACAGGCCGCCTCCGAGACAGAGTTTCGCTGACCCACCAGTTGGTGGACTCCCTGGTCTGCTGGCTGTTGCCCCAGCATCTCGAGGTGGGCATGCCCTTTCAGGCCCCAAGCCACTCAAGGGTCCTCACCACAGACACCTCCCTGCTTGAGATCCACTGCGGAGATCTCCGCACTCAGGGCAACTGGTCGTCGGACGAGAGCGCCCAGCAGATTAACCTCCTGGAACTCCGAGCCATACACCGAGCCCTGAGGGTCTTCTTTCACCACCTGCATCACCAGCTAGTGCTGGTCCAGACCGACAACCAGGTGGCGATGTTCTATGTGAACAAACAGGGGGCCATGGGATATCATACCCTTTGTCAGGAGGCACTGCTCCTCTGATCATATGCAATCCTACAGAGTATCCTCCTATTTTGCAGTGTACCTGCCAGGTCAGGACAACCTGCTGGCCGACAGACTCAGCAGGGTTCTCCAGCTGCACAGTGGCAGCTGGACCCAGAGTGGCCAGTTGGCTTTTCTGGCTCTGGGGGGAACCCGTGATGGATCTATTCACCAGCCCGGACAACTTACAGTTGCCCTGCTTCTGCTTCCGGCAGGCGCACCCCTCCAGGGTGGCAGCGGACGCGTTTGTAGTCTCATGGTCGGAAGGCATCATGTATGCCTTCCCTCCGATGCTGCTGATCACCAAGAACTTGTTCAGGTCCCTCCGCATCAGGGCCTCGCTCATCGTGATAGCCCCTCAGTGGACCAGGTAGCCGTGGTTGCTGCTGCGGTTGACTGTGGAAGCCCCCATTCCCTTAGGAACCATCCTGGGACTCCTATCTCAGGAGGGGGGGGGGCTCTCTCCTGCATTCCAACCTGGGGTCCCTGTCACTAACAGCGTGGCTGCTGAGAAGGTTACTCTGGCCCCTCTCAACCATCTCACTGAGGTCGAGGACATCCTGCTGGCCTCTCGCAAGTCCTCGATTAGGAAGGCTTACGCCCTCAAATGGTGCAGGTTCTCTGTTTTGTGTGCCAAAAACGGGGCTGATCCTTTCTCCTGCCTGGTGGCTCTGGTGTTGCAGTACCTTCTCCACCTCTCTCAGTCCGGGCTCAAGTCTAACTCCATCCGAGGAGACCTGAGCGCCCTGGGGGCGCATCATCATCTGGTGGATGGTAAGCCCCTCTCGGTCCAACCGTTGGTGACCTGTTTCCTTTGGGGCTTCCTCTTATCGAAGCCCCTGGTTCTCCCTCCAGCAACCGATTGAGACCTCAACGTGGTGTTGGGGCAGCTCACTCGCCCACCCTTCGAGGCTCTAGCGACCTGCCGCCTTTGCTATCTCTCTTGAAAGGTGGTTTTACTGGTTGCGCTCACCTCTGCTTGCAGAGTTAGCGAGCTCCAGGCCCTTGTAGTGGAGGCGCCTTATACCAGGTTCTAAAAGAACAGAGTTGTGTTTTGCATACACCCCAAATTCCTGCTGAAAATATCATCGCCCTTCCATCTCAACCAGGAAGTGGTGCTCCTTACTTTCTTTCCAAGACCTCACTCCATTTGGGTGGAGACGGTCCTTCATGCCTTGGACTGTAAGAGGGCTTTGTCCTTCTATATCCAACGCACTTGGGGCCACCGCAAAGCTTCTCAGCTTTTCATCTCCTATGACCCCAGTAGGTTGGGGGAGACTGTGACCAAGCATATGCTGTCCTCATGGGTGGCAGACTGTATCTCCCTCGCTTATCAGCAGGTGGGGATCCCTCTGGAAGGTGCACTGTGTCAGGGCCATGGCGGCCTCAGTCGCAAGCTTGCGCTCTCTCCCTGTGGTGGACATCTGCTGGGCCGCCACCTGGTCTTCAGTCTATTCCTTTGCAGCCCATTACTGACTGGAAAGAGAGTCCCAACAGGACAGTGCCTTCGGCCAGGCTATGCTCCATAACCTTTTCAGAGTCTAGGCAACTCCTACCCTCTGACCCTTCTATGTTCAGGCTACTTGGAGTGCTGGTTTCATCGGACATAGGGGTCCTACTCTGGTCTGTGCACACGGACTCATTTTCTGCTATTTGCGGTTCCCCATGAGGGAGGGCCCCTATTTTTGCTATAGGTTTTTGGTTGCCTGTAGCTGGGGAGTCCCATATGTGAGGACTGACTTCCTGCTTGTTCCCGGAGAAAGCATAGTTACTCACCTGTAACAGGTGTTCTCCGAGGACAGCAGAAATCAGTCCTCACAACCCTCCCTCCTCCCCTTGGAGTTGCTCCTTTTACCATCTTTAATATTTGCTTACTTTTAGCTATGTCTTCTGACTGAGCAAGATGGCACCCTTGGATGGGAAGGGGACCATACATGCATGGTGGCATCTCCCAAAGGCTTTCTTTGAAAGCTGGGGGGATGCTTCCGCGAGGGCTCCGTTGGTGCCAACGTCACCCATGTGAGGAGTGATTCCTGCTATCCACGAAGAACACCTATTACAGGTGAGTAACTTTGCTATACCTGCTAGGTTAGAAATGGAGTCTCAGTCTCAGCTTTTGGCCAATGACTGTCACTACAATGACCAGACTTGTTAGAGAATTACAATAGGGAAAAATCCAAGGTAGCTGCGAAGAATGATTCCTGATACCTTAACTGGCTCCCGGAGCAGACTTTACTGAAAGAGTATACTTTCAGTTTTACATCTGTCATGACAGAATGGGAGTAATTTTGTAAAAGAGTGCCTAGGTTAAGATGGTGAGAAGGTGCCTATTTTTAACAATTTTATAAAGACACATAGGGGCATGTTTGCTAAAGCATGCTACCTATTAACGCGGAGTTTAGCATGCAGTTCAGGTGTCATGCTAAACGGTAGCACGGGGCTGTGTGCTACAAATGCCATGCTACCTTGGGAGCACATGGGACAATGAAAGGGAAGCACCGAGGTGTTCCGCCATAGTGCAGCTAACGTGGACATTTGCTACCTGAACTCTCTACGCTTGGCGCAAGTAGCACAAGTGCATCTAACACCACCTCAGTGAGTGGCACTAGCTGCACCCTTGGTCATTATGCCATGCCAAAACATGTTAACTGCAGAGGGATGGATGTACCCACCACTCTGCTGTTACAGCCCACACTGCTAATACGACCCACAAGTGCGCTATCAGCACAGGGCTTAGTAAATATTCCCCATAGGCACCTATGTATCCTTATAAAACAGTGCAAATCCTGCAGCAGTCATGCCTAGATTGAAGACGCAGACATTGAACTCGCCTGTTACATGTAAACCCACAACAGCCTGTTGCTTTCTGTGGGTATTCTTGTTCACTGTAAACCGCGCTGATGATAAAGAGCGCGGTATAAAAGAACTTTAAATAAATAAATAAATTGCGCCTGCTTGTGAGCAGGTGTAAATGTCCATGTGTCAAGTGTGCTAGATTAGTGTGGTTTTTGTAATCCATGTACATACTTCATGACTGCCCACAGCTGCCCAGACCACATCCACAGCAGCATCTACAGTAAAAGTATGCATATTCATAAAATCACACATACTTTTACATCTGCTGCAATTTTATAAAAAGTAGCAAAATACAAAAAACCTTTTCTAACTGTTCAAAACAGATATAATTGTCCAAGTCTTATAGGACCTCAAATAAATAATTTTCCAGCAATATAGCCCAAGAGGTTATAGGCTGTTGGGCCAGCATGATGTGTTATCATCATTGGTCCTTTAGACTGGAATTATACCACAGTGTACTCAGGGCTGTGTGCTATAAATGCTGCAAGAGACCCCAGCAAGAAAGGCTTGAATGCAGTGATTATTCCCTGTTGCAGATGAGTAATATGATCATCAAAAAGCAATGTTGTGTCGGGCTATGTTATAGTGATATAAGATTAAAGTATTGTGGGCTGTAGCTCACTGGGCTATATTGCCAGAAAATTATTTATTTGAGGGTCCTATAAGATTTGAATAATTATATCTGTTTTGAATTGCTGGAGAAGGATTTTTTGTATTTTGTTGTTCTCCAGGAACAAGCAGGAAGTCAGCCCACACATATGGGTGACGTCGATGCCAACGGAGCCCTTGTGGAAACATCTCCCCAGCTTTCAAAGAAAGCCTTTGGGAGATGCCACCATGCATGCGTAGTCCTCCCCCCCCCCAAGGGTACCATATTGGTTAGTCTCACTTTTTCCACGGAGCCCTATAGACATCTGTCTCCCCCCCCCCCCCCCGAAAAAAAGTAGATTTTTCATACACTATTGTACACTTCCCTTTCCCGCCTTTGAAGCCCGCTGTCCCAGCATTGGGTCTTACAACTTAGTTTTCTTTTTTGTTAGATTCCTCCAGTGCTTTTGCACCCTTTTTAACTGCTGGCCGCGCCAAAGGTCTTCAACCTCACAGACGTCCTTTTTGCCTCAATGACCACAGGTTTTAAGAAATGTAATCAGTGCTCCAAAAACATGTCACTCACCCACACTTACGACTGTTGCCTCCGGTGTCTGGGCACTGACCATGACCCAGAGGAATGCCCCTGTGCGAAAAAATGTCCCAAGGCCATACAGAGCCGCTGGCAAAAGCGAGAGCACATCTTCCACAGGGCGGACTCGACCTCTGTTTCCCTGGTAGCCTCATGCTTAAAGGCCCCACATGGATTCTCGGAGTCAAGTAAGGCCCCCGCTGTTCCCGTGTGGGCTCGCAGACAGTCTGAGCAAGGGTCCCTGGAGCAAAAGCGTAAGAAGAAAAACAAGACCTCGAGGACCTCGTCCTGGAAGACAGACAAGCATGGGAAATCCCGTATATGGTCCCTCAGCTCCTGACAGGCCTCTGCGGAGTCGGAGCAGGAACGGCCCCGGAAGGTACCCCGGACAGAAGTTGAGGCTGCTGGCAACGGACCACGGTCTCCCGAAGGTCATCACACCGAGGACCCCCCTCTCCTCCTCTACACCAGACCCGGTAACCCTGGTGTCGGTGTCTCTGACGGTTACCCCCGAGTGGGAAACTCATATGTTGGCAATCGAGTTCAGTGTTTCTGCATTCCTTGCATCCCAACAGGCGTCAAGATCTAGCCCCCGCCGGTCCTCATGCCAAGACTGCAGGGTCCTTGATGCCAAGGACTCCCCAAGCCACCAAAGCGATACCTGAGAGCCAGATGTCTATGGTAGATCCTCGGCGAGTGTCTCGATCTCACTTCCACTCCTTGGGTTTGAGGTCTTCACAGGCAAGTGCCTCTGGCTCCGGCCATGTCTCAGCCTCGAAGCATTAAAGACCGGAGCTACTGTTCTCTTTGGAGCTATTGGGCCTCGAGTCTTCCTTGGACTACTTGGCTTGGAAGTCTGACGCTGAGACATCTCCGGAGTCCCGTGCCCACCGGGACCTCCCATTGGATCCATCCCCCCGACAGCTAGACACCGATCCCCATCTGAGGACACCTGATTCCTTGAGTTTGTCTGGGACATGGCGCAAGCCCTCTCCCTCACTACAGAGTCGGAGGAGGACCCTTGTATGGAGGAGTTTGACATCCTCCAGTATGAGGTTCCACCTAAAGAGACCCTGATGGTTCCAATCCCCTTCATCCTTAACAGGCTCCTTCTCAGGATATGTGAAACCCTTGTCTTGATGCCGCTTGCTAGCCGTCGCCTGGATACCATGTACTGGGTCCAGTACATGCCAGGCTTCAGGAAGGCCCAACTCCCCCACACTTCCATGGTAGTGGAGTCGGCCATGTGCCGACAGAAAAGCCTGACGACGTACTCTTCTGTGCCCCCAGGCAGGGAGTCCTGTGCCCTTGATGCCCTTGGCTGTAAATGCTTACAGGGCTCGATGCTAGCATGCCGCATCCAAACTTACCATCAGTATGTTCCTCCGAGATTTGTGAAGGAACTCGAAGGCTTTGTGGCTGGACTCAATGGGGACCACCTTCGGCACTTCCAGACACTTACAAAATCTGTCAGAGTGTTCAGCTTTGAGTCCAGCACGAGGGTGGCGGCTACCAGCATCAGCACCCAACACCAGGCTTGGCTCTAGACATCCAATCTTGAGCAATGAATGCAGGAGAAACTCCTTTACATCCCATGCCTTGGGGAGTAACTCTTCGACAAGCTCATGGAGGACAAGGCTATCGAGATCAAGACCGAGTTCATGACTTGGACTCCACGCTCGAGGAAGACTTGACTCTCCTGAGGAAGAAGCCACCAGGAAAGAAGCCTCCTTTCCATAGGAAGTCCCAGTCCTATCGAGACTATCCTCCATACCCGGCTACCCAGACCCCTCAACAGGGTCACCAGGGCAAGGGAGTGGGCCAAGGCCCACACAAGTCCATGGGCCCCAAACCCCAGACTCCAGGCCCAATCTGGACCTGAGAAACTGGAACAAATTCCTGGTGCAGAAGAAATTCTAAATGCTCTCCCTTGGAACATTGCTGCCCTACCTCCAGCAGGGAGATTGGCTATGCTCCTTGGACCTAAAGGATGCATATACCCAGATCCTTATCCACCCAGTCACAGGCAGTACCTAAGATTCATGGTCGGAGGCAACCATTACCAGTACTGGGTACTTCCCTTCAGCCTTGCCTCCACGCCAAGGGTCTTCACCAAATGTCTATCTCCTTCTTCAAGAGGCCTTGGTCTTCTCTTACTTAGATGACTCGTAAAGGGGGACTCAGCCTCAGAGATGCTGCAGGTCACAGGCCGCACCATCAGGATCCTACAATACCTGGGATTCGTGATAAATCAACCAAAATCCCATCTCACTCCAACTCAGGACTTGGAGTACATAGGGGCCCACCTGGACATCCTCCAAGACATGGATTTCCTCCCCCTAGACAGGGCGGACCGCCTCATGCCCTGGCAACTGAAGTGCAGTGCCATCGCACCGTGTCGGCACAGTCAATGCTTTGCCTCTTCAGCCACATAGCCTCCACAGTCCATATAGTCTCTGATGCCCGTCTCCATATGCAGGCAGCTCAGTGGTGTCTCTGCTCACAATATGCCCAAGCCATGGGCAGGTTCCAGGATCTCGGTGTCCAGTCAGCTGGCAGAGTCCCTCAGTTGGTGGCAAGATCCGAAAAACCTGGAAAGAAACATGCCCTTCCAACTCCCAGTTTGCCAGAGAGTCCTCACGACAGATGCTTCCCTGCTGGGCTGGGGTGCCCATTGTGAGGAATTGTGCTCCCAGGGTGTCTGGTCCTTCAAGGAGAGCCAGCTGCAAATCAACCTGCTGGAGCTCAGGGCCGTTTTCCTTGTGCTTAAGGCTTTTCAGCACTGCCTGCAACATCAGTCAGTGCTTGTCCAGATGAACATTCAGTCCAACCAAAAAGTAAATACCATGTATAGATATATTTTTTAACATTTTAATGGTTTGTGCCTATGCATTCATTTACCATTAGTTTTATTAATGTTTTTAGTATTTGTATGTTTTGTATTTGCTTTTGATTTTAGCCTGCCATTGAACCCCTGAAGAAGGCATTGCTGAAACACAGCCTGTGTTGGGTTTGGCTCATTGTTCTCCCTCTGGTGATTCTGATTTCCCTTGTTTACGTATGATCTAATAAAGACTGTTTCTTTTTACCACGTCCGGACAGACATTCAGGTCACGATGTTCTACCTGAACAAGCAAGACGGCGCAGGTTCCTACCGCCTCGACCAGGAGGCAGTAGCCCTCTGCTTGTACGCGACCAGTCAGGGTATGCTCCTCTGGGCGCTATATCTCCCGGGCCAGGACAACGCCCTTGCGGACAGGCTGAACAGGGTCCTCCAACCACATGAGTGTCTCTTGACCCCGGGGTGGCGCAGTGGCTCTTCAGGTTATGGGGCACCCCAAGCCTCGACCTCTTTGCCAGCCTGACCACTCAGCTGTCATGTTTCTGCGGCCCACAGCCGCACCCGGCCCAGGTAGCACCGGATGCTTTCCTCATCTCATGGTCAGTGGGTCTGTTACGTGCCTTCCCTCCCACACCTCTTTAAGATTCAGCGGGACAAGGCTTCCCTGATCTTGGTGGCTCCGAGATGGCCCAGGCTGCCTTGGTTTCCTCTACTGCTTCGTTTCTTGACGGAGTCCCCAGTCCCTCTCGGGAGCTTTCTGAGGCTTCTGACCCAGGAGGTGGGCTCAGTCCTCCACCCCAACCTGGGATGCTTGACCCTCACAGCATGGCTGCTGAACGGGTCACCTTAGCACCCCTCAACCTTCCCAAGGAGGTGGAAGAGATCCTCCTTGCCTCTCACAAGGACTCCATGAGGCAGACCTATGCCTTCAAGTGGTGTAGCTTCTCCTTATGGTGCACGGAGCAACAGGTTAACCCATTCTCCTGCCTGGTACATATGGTACTGCAGTACTGCTCCATCTTTCTCGGTCCGGGCCTAAGTCCAACTCTGTCAGGGTGTACCTGAGCGCACTTTTCACAAACCCCCACTCCATAGAGGACAAGCCTCTTTCCATGCAGCCCCTCGTCCCTCAATTCATGAAGGGCTTACTGCTGGGGCTACCTGCCACCTCTGATACCTGTCCTTGAAGGTGGCCTTCCTGTTGGCACTTACCTCTGTACACAGAGTCAGCAAGCTCCAGGCCCCGGTGGCTGAGCCACACTACACCAGGTTCTACAAGAACAGGGTCGTACTCTGCACTTAGCTGAAGTTTCTTCCAAAGGTGGTATCTGATTTCTACCTCTGCCAGGAGGTGGTACTCCCTACCTTCTTTCCATGGCCCCTCACTAATAAGGCATCAGCCATTCTCCATACTCTGGACTGCAAAAGGGCACCATCCTTCTATCTATAGTGCACTCAGGGCCACCGCAAAGCCTCGCAGCTTTTTGGCTCACATAGTCCCAGTCGTCTGGGGGAGGCTGTCACCAAGTGGACCTTGTCAGTCTGGGTGGCAGACTGCATCGCCTTCGCCTACAACCAGGCTGGGATGCTGCTGGAGTGCCGGGTCTCGGCGCATGTCAGAGCTATGGCAACTTTGGTTGCCAGCTTCTGCATGATTCCCATTGCTGACATCTGCCGGGTCGCCACCTGGTCTTCGGTCCACACATTTGCAGCTCATTATTTCCTGGAGAGGGAGTCCCGATTGGACTTTGCCTTCAGCCAGGCCGTACTCCGTAATCTGTTCGGAGTTTAGGCAACTCCTGCCCACTGATCCTTCTTATTCAGGCTACCGGAGCATGGTTCTCTGCTAGGGTCCTCCAAGTCTGTCCTTAGATTCCCTTGTGGCTGCTTATGGCTGGGCCATGCTTTTCCTACCGGTCCTCGGTAGCCTGGAGCTAGGGAGTCTCATATGTGAGGATTGACTTCCTGCTTGTTCCTTGAGCAAGCATAGCTACTCATCTTTAACGGGTGTTCTCCAGGGATAGTAGGAATCTGTCCTCACCACTCTCCCTCCTCCCCTTGGAGTTGCTGTTGATTTTTGGGCCATCTTCTTTTGTTGGCTCTAGCTGTGCCATCTGACTGAGCAAGATGGCACCCTTGGGTGGGAAAGGATCACGAATGCATGGTGGCATCTCCCAAAGGCTTTCTTTGAAAGCTAGGGAGATACTTCTGTGAGGGCTCCATCGGTGTCAGTCACTCTTATGTAAGGAGTGATTTCTGCGGTCCCTGGAGAACATCTGTTACAGGTGAGTAACTACGCTTTCTTTATTTTCCCCCTCCAAGCCATTAGGTGGACTTTTCTATTGATTGATTAATTGTGCAATTTTATAAAAGCCATTTTATGCGCGTATGTTGCCACATACAGTACACATTAAATAATTTTATAAAATGATCCCTAATGAAGGTAATTATATAACAGGGTGCCTAGTTTAAGAGGACAAGTAGGCGCCCGCATAATCGCTATTTTATAAAGACACATATGTGCCTATGTGTCTTTATAAAAGCCTAGCATAAGAAGCAGAGATCACGTCTTAAATGCTGGTGAGGAGATTTATTCTTTCTTGAGAGCAGGTATAAATGAACGTGCATGAAGTACACAAATATGCATGCACATACAAGATAGATTAAGGTGTTTCATAATTGATGCATGTACTTGCAAACTCTGCCTAAATTGTGCCCTCTGGCAAATTATGCACATTCATGCCAATGCATGAACTTTTATCCTGTCAGTATTTTATGAGTCCTTTTACGTGCATATGTAGTCACATACATGTGCAAAGGACTTTATAAAATTAATATTGGCATATTGGCAACTAGACTAGGTCTGTGATCAAAAGTGTCACTGTGTGGACCACCTTGGACAAGTTGCTGTGCCTAAAGGCAGTGGTGCCTGTCCCCCGTGGATGAGCTGGGCAAGACCAGATACTCCATCTATTTTGTGGTGTCCAAAAAAAAAAGGACTATTCTTTCCAGCCCAGTCTAGACCAGATCAATGAGCACTTGTGTGTCCTGCACTTCTGGTTGAAAACCTTGCACTGTGATTCAGAGTGTACCAAGGGGAATTCTTGGCTTCTCTGGATGTGGCCAAAGCGTATTTTCATATCCCGATCTAGGCAGATCAGCAAACATACCTGCGTTTTGCCATGCTTGGCTCTCACTATCAGTTCGCTGCCCTCCCTTTTGGGCTATTCACCACCCCAGGGACCTCATGTGGCTCTTGCAGGGGCCCCCTCTTCAGTTGCCTCTGTCTTGGGGCCTATTATGGCAGGGACCTATCATCCTGGAGGACCTGGTTCCCTTCTCGCTTATGGCTTGGCTCTTGAAAGGAGACAGCTAGTGCCCAAGGACTACTCTCCAACGGTGGTCTCCATCCTGCTCGGAGCCTGGAGGAAGTCTACCAAGCTAGCATATATGTGGATCTGGTGCCTCTTTGAGCAATGGTGCGGCGCTTGGCAGTTGGCTCTTGAGGTGGCTAAGGTGCCATTTCTGTTGAGATTTCTATAGAATTTATTTATTTAACTGTACTTATATATCACTGATCTACAAGTCTAAGCGGTTTACATATAACAACTTGGCTGATAGGGTTTACAAGTAACAAAGATAACTTGGTGAATACATACATAGAACTATTAACAATGAACATTAAACAAATGAACTGGAGAGCATATAGGTGAAATATCAGTCATTTGAGCACGCTGTGGTGCTAGGTGTAATTGATGGTAGGAGGGGGGGGAGAACTGTGGTGAGATGGTACATTGCTGGAAACTTGGTTATGTTTCAGTGGGGAAGTGGTCAATGAGCAAGTAAGTTTTTAGTCTTTTTCTGAAGTTGTAGTGATCATTTATGGTGCGGAAGTGGTCTGGTGCTGAGTTTCATAATGCTGGTGTGAAGAGTGAGAATGTTCTCTTAGAAGTGGTGAAGTTGTTTTTTTCTGTTTGAAGAAGGTATATGGAGCATATTGCAGGAGCTGGTTCTTCTATTTCTGTTGCTAAGATGTTTCTCTATTAGATCTTGCAAGCAGTTAGAAGATAATCCGTGGAATAATTTGAAGATTGTGTAGATGGCCTTGTGTTTAATGCGTTGAATGATGGGCAGCCAGTGCAAATGTTTGAGTATTGGGGATATGTGTTCTGTTTTAAGAATACCACAGAGGATGTGTGCTGCTGTGTTCATGGCCAGCTGGAGTGGGTGGATTGTAGATTTGGGTAGGCCTTGTAGGATCAGATTGCAATAAGATGCAGGAAGATAAGCGCCTGAAGGACTGTGCGGAAGTCATTTGAGTCTAGGAGTGATCTGAGATGTTGGACCATCTTGAACTTGTGATAGATTGTTCTTGTAGTATTGTTTATGTGGGGAGATAGTGTGAGGTGCTGGTCAAGGATAATTTCCAGGTAGCAGATTTGGGGCTTGACTTGTAGTTGAGTGCTGGCAATGGTAATGTGAAGTTGGGATCCCTGAAGATGTAAAGGACTTTGTTTTTCTGTAGTTTAAGTTCATGTTGTGTTCAGTGAGCCAAGCTGTTATGGAGGTGAAACATTTTTTTTACATGAGTTAGGATTGGGTTAGCGGTGTCCATTTGGGCATAGACCATAATATTGTCTGCATATTGGTGGTAAAGTAGGTTGTGTGCTTATATGATGGAGCAAATTGGTTGAAGGAAAAGGTTGAAAAAGTAATGACAGGGCACAGCCTTGGGGATCTCCTTGTTGTTGTGAGTATGGCTCAGATGTTTTGTCGCCCATTTTGATGCGGAGATGACAGTCTGATAGGTAGAATGTGAACCATTACAGTGTGGTGTCTTTTAGTCTGCTTGTAAATGATAAATGATCAGATTGTGTGGGACGGAGTCCAAAGCTGCCTTGATGTCCAGAAATATAAGTATGTATCCTTTATTTGGTTTATCAATTCCTTTGAAGTTATTAATTAGCATGGTTAGGAGGGATTCTACTCCATGTTGAGGCCTGAAGCCAAACTGTTGTGGGTAAAGAGGGTAGTGAGCGTCTGTGTGTTCTTGGAGTTGTAGTAGCACTGCTTTCTCTATTTTTGTCAGAAATGGGATGCTGGCCATTGCTCGATAAAAGGTGGGCAGTTCTGGGTCAGATAAAGCCTTCAATGTTGGGCGAATGGAGGCTAGTTTTAGTTAAGCGAGCATATATCTATGTTGCAGGGAAAGTTGCATGATTCTGAGGATTATGGGTAATAGCTCGGTTCGTGCAGCCTTCATCCAGCTGACTGGGCATGGGTCAAGCGGGGATGTGGTGGTGTTAATAGTAGTGATGATTTTGTCCAAGTGTTCAGCGGAGATGGTTGAAAAGGAGCCCCAGGTGATATTGTGGATTTGTGTGGTGATGAAGTGGTTGGACTGCTGCTGTGTGCACCTGGATTCCTTTGGGTTGCATCAATACCCGGAAGTGGTCTGCCATGGCTTGTGGGGTGTGAGCAGTGAGGTCTTGTTTTTGTGTGGGATCCTTTACTAGGGTTTTTTTTTTTTTTTAGATTTTATTTTTAATACACACCAAAACAACAAGCCATCCTCTTAAACACAAATTACAACAGTTCTGCACACGGCATTACTATGTCAACCAGACACATAGCCTTTCAACTGGCATAATATTTATAGACCCCAATACCCCCCCCCCTTCCCCCCTCCCCCACCAAACAGCAGTCAGAGACATATAAAGAACAAAATTACTTTGTGGCCATCCATGTAATATACCTTCCCCACACTTGTACAAACTTTTGCGAGTGCTCCTCCTTCAGGGCCGTGAGCTTACTCATCAAATACAGGTGGTCTAAGGAGCTACAGAACTCCTCTAATGTAGGAACCCCCACCTGTTTCCACTTGTTTGCAATCAACACCCGCAAAGCTATACACCCCAAGTTCACAAATTCCCCCTCCCACCTGTTAAGCTCTTCCAACCGCACTCTGAGGAGCGCCAAGGCCGGCGAGGGCTGTATCTCCTTCTCCAAAATCTGACCTAAAAGGTTGAACACCTCCCCCACACTCCCTGAATCAACTTACACGTCCACCTGATATGCATGTACGTTTCCCTTTCCCCGCATTCCCTCCAGCATTGAGCGCTTGTGGCATGATACATCTGATTCAAACGTGCAGGTGTCAAATGCCACATATACAGAACTTTATAATTATTTTCAATTAAAGAGATCGCCAATAGGCCTTTATATCGAGATCGATAGATTTGCTTCCACATATCCTCACCCCACTCGACCCCCAAATCTGCCTCCCACCTCCTTTGATAGGGCTCTCTTCCCCCACCCTCTTGCATTATAGCATAAAATTTAGTCACAACCCCCCTCCGCCACCCCACCAAGAACATCTGCTCCACCTCAGTAGGGTCACCTCCCAGACCTGGGACTATCTTATGTTGGATATAATGAGTAATTTGTTGAAAACGAAAAACATCCTTATCTTCCAACTGGTATTGCTCCTGCAAAACCGCGAAGCTTTTCACAGCCCTACCCTCTAATAATTGACCTATCCACTCTAGCCCCTTCCGTGCCCAATGCTTAAAAGCCGAAATCCCCACCCCCGGCGGGAAGGCCGGATTCCCCCTTATCGGTATCAGCCACGAGATCCCCTCCTTACCAAGCCACACACATTTCCATTTGTTCCACACCTTCAAGGTGAGCTGCACAAAGGGGTTCTCCCCTTGAAAGCCTCTATTCCCATCCCGGGGCAACCACAACAAATCCTCAATCGGGCCCCCCCGCAATTCCTCCGACTCCATCCACACCCATTCTTTTTTTTCATCCCCACACCAGTCCACACATGCACTCAATCGGGCGGCCTCCCAATATCTCCCTAGATCTGGGATCGCCATTCCCCCACTTTCCTTCCGGCGTGTCAAAATTCGCCCAGCTATTCTGTTTTTTCTCGAACCTCCCACATATTTCATAATCACCTGTTGCCATTTCACTAAACAACTTTTAGGCACCCAAATTGGCAGCACAGTAAACAGATACAGCCACTTAGGTAGGATCACCATTTTAACTGCTGACATCCGCCCATACCATGATAACCCTTTACTCTCCCAGCTTTCCAATTCCTTCCGAACTATTTTATCCATGGCACCATAATTAGCCTCGAACAAATCCTCCTCCTTCGCCGTTAATTTGATGCCCAGATAGGTAATACTGTGCCTAGCCCATTTAAATGGGAACTGTTCCTTAAGAAGGAGCACAGTCTCTTCTGGGACCGAGATATTCAGGATCTGGGACTTAGTCGCGTTAACTCTGAACCCCGAATATTCCCCAAATTTCACTAAAAGATCATAAAGTGCAGTTAAAGACGTCTGCGGCTCAGTTAACATAAACAGTAAATCATCTGCAAAGAGACACCTTGCTTTCCAAGGCCGTCCATCTAACCCCTTTCACCTCCCCGCATTCCCGTACCCACTGGGCTAAAGGTTCCATCGATAACACAAACAAAATTGGTGATAAGGGGCACCCCTGCCTCGTGCCCCTCCGCAACTCAAAAGCCGCCGTGTATTCACCATTAATGCGAATCGTCGCCCGCGGTTGGTTATAGATCGCTTTAACCCATCACAGATAATTCCCTCCTATTCCCATCTTCTCCAAGACCTTAAAAAGAAAGGGCCAAGCTATACGGTCGAAAGCTTTCTCAGCATCTATTGTTAATAATAACATCTGTTGCTTCCCCCGCTTCCCTCCCCACATAGCATTCAACACTTTCCGTATATTATCAGATGTATGCCGCCCCGGTACAAAACCCGCCTGGTTCTCATGCACTAAATATGGTAAATGGGGTAAGATCCTATTGGCCAAAACCTTAGTATAAATTTTAAAGTCCGTCCCCAACAAGGAGATGGGTCGGTATGAGCCACATAAAGTTAAATCTTTCCCCTCCTTTGGAAGCACTGTGATACCAGCGGTAGGCATGGTTTCCGGCAACACTCCCTCCTCCGTAAAGGAGTTAAAGAGCCGAGTCAAAATCTCCCCCAACTCCTCCCCAAATTTTTTATAAAATTTGTTAGTGTACCCGTCCAGACCCGGTGCCTTATGCGCAGGTAAGTTCTTAATTACCGCAAGCACTTCCCCCACCTCAATGGGCCGAGAAAGCAGCTCTGCTTGCCCCACACTCAAACACGGAAGTTCCATACTTAAAAAGTCTTCCATCCCCCTCAGCTCACCGCCCTGATCTGGTGTATACAACTGTTTATAATACTCAACAAACCGCTCTTGCAGTTGCCCCAGCTGCCGCAGATCCTTCCCCTGGGCATCCTTAATTTTCGTTATATAATTTCGCTGACGTTGTTGTTGTTTCAGCCTTTGTGCTAATATCCTACCGGGTTTATTGCCCCATTCAAAAAAATCTTGTTTTAGCTTATCCTGGGCATATTTAATCTCTCCAAGCTCTAACTCCCCTAACTCCTTCCGTGCCTGAGCCAACTCACTCCGGCCCAACCTACCCAACTCCCCCCGTTTCTGCAACCCCTCCAGTTCCCTGATCTTGTCATATACTATCCGCTTTTGCCGCTCCTGTACCTTCTTCCGATAGGAACCAAGAGATATCAACTTCCCTCTCACCACCACCTTAAGACATTCCCAAAGAGTGCCTATTTTACACTCAGCTGTATCATTAAACTCTAAATATTCTTTAATATGTTCCTTCACCTGTATAACAATCTCCGGTATCTCCAACAAGGATTCATTTAAACACCACCCTGAACCTTTCCCAATCTTACCCCCAGCCTAATTTCCACCCAAAACGGAGCATGATCAGACAGCGTGCGTTTGCTAATCTCACACCCTCCTAGGTCCTGAACAAGTGTCTTAGCCACCCATATCATATCCAGCCTAGACAGAGTCATGCACAGGGGACCAATAAGTGTAGTCCCTCCTCCTCCCTTTCAACTCTCGCCACACATCCACCACCCCCAATTGTGCCCCCATCACTTTCAACGCTCTCCTACTTTTCACATTCCCTAGGGCCTTCCCCCTGGAATTATCCAACATAGGGCTACTCGTTAAATTAAAATCTCTGCCCACTATTAGTTGCCCCACTACAAATTCAGTCACCCTTCTTGTCAATTCCAAAAAGAAGGCCCCTTGTGCCACATTGGGCCCATAAACATTCACCAATGTAAATTTCTGGTCCTTTATCTGTATCTTAACCATCAAATAACGCCCTTCCTTGTCCTGTTGTATCTCCTGTACCTGGTGAGGTACGTGTGTATGCACTAAGATGCCTACCCCCCCTTTTTTGAGCTCAACCCGATTGGAAGCAAACCATCGTCCCTGAAATTTTTTGTTTGCCATCCTCCACTCGTTGAAGGATAATGGAGGTGGAGGAGTTTGCTGTGGGGTGTCCAAGAGTGTTTAAGCAGGGTGGATCTAGTGCATTTGTGTGTGGAGGCTGGTGTGGTTGATTTTGAATTGCTTTGTGAGCCTTGGCCAGTGTTGAGGTAAGTTGGGGTTTTTGTGTGATTTTTTGTGTGATACCGGCCTCAATATTTTCTTCTGTCATTTTCTTATTTTTTTTTAATCTTTTTATTTTTTTGGTGGTTTCACTGACAACTTAGGCCTCAACCTACTTTTTTCCATCACAATGGAAAAACATGTCAGTGTCTTTAAAAAATGTACCAAGTGCTCTGATACAATTTCTGTCACCAGCAAATGTAACTGGTGTTTGAAGTGTTTGGCCCAGACCACTTACCAAATGATTGTCCTTTGTGCCAACAAATGACAAAATGAAGTGTAAAGAATAGGGCCAGACAGTATGAGTCTCTGTTTGCCCCGGATTCTATTTTAATAGTTTCGGCATCATCCAGGACATTGACCTCCTCTCCTGGTTCACAGGTCATAAATCTAAGTCTAAGTCATCAGCATTGAAACCCAATACCAATCCTCCAGGTAAATCCTTTCATCATCATTGCGACTCACCAAGGGGTGCATCCAATGCAGATCATCCTGCCAAACAGCCCCGGCAGGAGAACCAGTCCTCCAAAACTCAAGAGGGGCTCCAGGACGTGAGGCTTCAACCTCTGGAGAGCTATTGTTCCCATGCTCTGGGATGGTGGTTCTACTCAGGCATTAGCCTCCTCCCTCGACCAGTGCATTTTGGCTATTGAGAGGAGCATGGCAGCAATGTATACAAACTGTGTACAAGACTGTTAACCTGTTATATGTAAACCGCCCTTGATCTCTGGAAGGGGCGGTATAAAAGAAATAGTTAAATAAATAAATAAATAAATAAAAATTCTAGCCTCTATACCGACGATATTGACTGCCTCAGCAGGGCAGGCATTGTCCTCTGAATCAAGGCTGATACCTCTGGGGCCGATGCCAGCCCTTGCGCTCGTATTGACAGCTCCTCTCCCTCCGATGCCTGCTTTGGAACCGATAGGCATCATCAATACCCAACCACTGTTTGTATCTTGTTCTGCATCAGCTCACCATCGATATCGACATTGTGCCTTGGCATCAGCAGGAGACCGTTGATACTTTGATTTTTTTGTCTGAATTGGACTCGTCCTCTTCTGATTCCCATAATATCTCAGAGAATTCCAGGGCTACCTGAGACATTCCTTCTGAGCCCTCTCCTCCTCATGAGCGGTGTCAAACTGCACCAGAGGACATGTTCTTTCAAGACTTCATTCGGGACATAGCAGTGGGCCTTCAGATTACTGTAACATCAGAGACAGAACCGAGGGCAGAGGAATTGGAGATCCTTCAATACCCCTCGGTGCTCAAGGAAGCGGCCACGTTACCGGTGCATCAAATCCTGTGGGATTTAATGCTTCGCATGTGGGAGGCCCTGCTAACAGTTCCCACGGCCAGCCCAAGGGTTTCTGCTGCCCTAGGCATAAGTCCTGACTGTGCCATTCCCCCGTGCACTGAACCACGCTGCCCTCCCCCCATACTGAGCCATACCACTACCCCCCCCCCCCCCCGCAGCCACCGATTCAGGTGGCGGGTCGGGGAGTGCAGCTTGGCTCTGCAGCAGGCCATGTGCTCCAGTATACATGGCCTGCGGCTTCTGACTCCCTCCTCTGACACGACTTTGGGGGTCAGAAGTGGCAGGCCATGTGTGCCGAAGCATAATGGCCTGCTGCGGGCCACAGGTGCTGAGCTTAGCCGCCTCCCCAATCCCGCCGCCACAATCAGCAGTAGCGGTGGGGCGGTGACATGGCTCAACATGCAGGGAGGGGGCAGTAGGCCATGTGTGCTAAAGCACATGGCCTGCCGCCCACAGAGGCTTGCCGCCTATCAGCAAAAGGCTCGATACCATGTACCAAGTTCCACCATGCCCTGTCTTTCAAAAGCCTCAACTATCACACCACTCCATGGTAGAGGAATTGGCGATGCGCCGCATCAAGAGCTCTAAGACTCATTCTTCCATGCCTCTAGGCAAGGACTCCAGGACTCTCGATGTTTTTGGGTGTTGCTGTTTTCAAGCATGCATGCTCACTTCCAGGACTACTACTTACATAGTGTACATGGGCATGTATCTCAAGGATATCTCCAAGGATCTGGAGAATTTATCCTTCCTGATGACAATTCAAGGAAGCGATATAGTATAGGGGGTGAAGTACTTTTGTCCACTAAAGTAAAGTGGGACCTAGGCCTTGATTGTGTCTGATGATCTTAAAGTAGCTAAACAGGTAGAAAAGGTGACAGCAAAAGCTAGAAGGATACTTGAGTTCATAGGGGGAGGAATGGCCAGCAGAAGATAGGAGGTGATAGTGCCTCTCTATAAGTCTTTGGTGCGACCTCATTTGGAGTATTGTGTGCAGTTCTAGAGACCGCACCTTCATAAGGATATAAACAGGCTGGAGTCAGTACAGAGGGTAGCTACTAAAATGGTTAGTGGTCTTCATTATAAAGCATATGAGGACAGTCTTAAGGATCTTAACATGTACACCTTAGAGGAAAGGCAGGATAGAGGTAATATGATTAAGACGTTTAAATATCTCTGTGGAATAAATGCACAGGAGGAAAGCCTCTTTCGATTGAAATCAAGCTCTGCTATGAGGGGACATGGGATGAGAATGAAAGGGGATAGATTCAGGAGTGATATACAGAAATATGTCTTTATGGAAAGAGTGGTGGATCCGTGGAATAGTCTCCCAGTGGAGGTGGTAGAGATGAGGACAGTATCTGAATCCAAAGAAGCATGGGACAAACAAAGAGGATCTCTAAAGGAAAAAAGAGCACTGATATGGAAGGGCAGACTAGACAGGTCTTTTTCTGTCATCATGTTTCTATGTGCAAACACGATGGTTTCCCTGCCTTAGTTAGACAGAATCAGAATACATCAAAGTTCCTTACCAGGGCATCTTTTGATGCCTTTGAGTCTTCCAGTAGGGCTTCAGCAGTCTGCATTGGTGCTCGCAGAATGCCATGGATCTAGGCTTCTGACCTTGAATAATGGGTTCAGGGAATGCCATGGATCCAGGCTTCTGACCTTGAACAATAGGTTCAGGATAAATTAGCCAATATTCCCTGCTCTGGAGAGAACCTCTTTGAAAAAGGTTGGAGAGAGAAGGCTGTTCTTGCTCTCAAACATCTTTCCAGAAAGACGTCAGACCCTTCTAGGAGGAAGACCAATCCAAAGAAGGCTTTCTATCCTAAAAAGAAGAAATATTATCCTTCTTATCCACCTGCAGAGGCTTACCCATCTCAGCAGCAACAGCACAGATAACAGGGTCCTCGTTTGACTAAGAAGCCTAAGACCCCTAAGTTACAACCAGTGGCACAGCACAGTCCGCACCTGGATTTTGACTCCCTTCTAGAGAGAATTCTACTCTGCCTTTGCAGGGTCTACAGCACCTTCACATAGAAGACAGATTTTCTTCCTATGCCTGCAGGTGGCACCTCATCACTTTGGAGCAATAGACCCTCAGCATCGTCCAAAGGGGCTATCTGCTTTATTTCCAAAACTTACCTCCCACCTCCACAAGAGATTATCCCTTGCAGACCGATCTCCTGTCAGCCAGGGTGGCAACTCTGTTATCTCAGGGGGCCATAGAAAGAGTTCCTCCCGCCCAAGAGGGCAGGAGCTTCTTGAAAACCATAGGGTTCAGGCCCATTCTAGATCTAAGGGATCTCAACAAATTCCTCGTTTGAGAAAAATTCAAAATGATTTCCCTCGGTACACTTCTGCCATACCTTCATAGGAACGACTGTCTATGTTCTCTAGATCTTAAGGAGGCATGCACAGATTTTGGTGATCCACCCTCAAAATAGAAAGTACATTTTCACTGCCAGCAAATCCCTTACCAGTACCGGGTGCTCCCCTTTGGGTTATGTTTATGTTTATTACATTTGATATACCGCTCAGGCCAAAGCATTAGAGCGGTTTACAATACTACATAAATGATACTGAAAATATGAAAAGAACGCCATTAACAAGATAGGACAGAGTAAGAGATAGTGATAGTCAAAGAAATAGAAGAGACAAGAGGAAATGTTCATTATAACACCAGAAAGGCAGAATATCATACCGCCACAGCTCAGTCCTTCCAAACAGACTTGACCATAATCGCTACTCATCACAAATTCAAGCCAGGCAGAAATACGCCGCAGAAATGGCTCCTTATAAACCTCTGCTGCCTGGATATACTTGACAGAAGCAGATGAGGCAGAGCTCTCACTCACAGCCTACGATGCCGGCATCATTCCTCCATCGTCCCGCTCGTCGTGGCATGCAAACCAAATACAGCAGATAACCCGGTCCCGCACGGTCCAACGCCTAAGGGCCACGCCAAAGGGCCCTCTTGCGAGGCCCTCAGGCACGGGCCCGCTGGTGGAATGGCAGTTTAAAAGCCAATGGAGTGGGCAGGCTCTGTGGAGGGAGGTGGAGCTCCCGCTCTCACCTCTGATGCTGGCTGCTGCTCTCCCCTCACAGAACACGCTGGTGGAATGGCAGTTTAAAAGCCAATGGAGTGGGCAGGCTCTGTGGAGGGAGGTGGAGCTTCCGCACCCCGAGTGTTCACAAAATGCATGACAGTCGTACTTTGGGGATCTTTTTCATCCCCTAAATAGATGATTGGCTAATCAGAGGAAAATTCCCAGAAGAGATAAAACTATCTCTTCATCGTACCATCATTGTGCTCCAAAACCATGAATTTGTATTAAGCTTTTCCAAGTCACACCTGGTCCCCTCCCAGTGACTCAAATTCATCGGAGCACTTCTAGACACTTGCCAGACCCGAGATTTCCTTCCACAGGATCGCTCTGCCTGTTTCATTGAGCTTGCACACAACATATAGAGTCGCATAGTTCTGACAGCTCGAGAAATGCTGTGCCTTCTGGGACACATGGCTTCCACAGTTCGTCCCTTATGCCCGCCTGCACATGCGACGAGCTCAGTAGACGCTGTCATCTCAAAGGACCCAGGCAACTGGGTGTGTCTCAGACAAGATTTACGTTACCCTTCCTCTTGTCAACTCCCTTCAGTGGTGGTGCTCCCCTTAACACCTACTCGGAAGGTCACCTTTTCAGATGCCTCCACCTCAATGCACCCTGAGAACGGATGCTTCCAAAGTTCGGTGGGGAGCACATCTGAACAGTCTTGCTACACAAAGGCAGTGGACACAGCAGGAGTCTCCGTTGCAAATCAACCTCTTGGAGCGACGGGCTTTCACGAATGCTCTTTGGATTTTTCAATCCCAACTTTCGGGCAAACAGGGTGGTGTATCTCCCAGGTGAACTCAATCTCCTGGCAGACAGACTCAGCTGCATCCTGCGTCCACATGAGTGGACTCTGAATCTGTACATGGCATCATGGATTTTCTACCTGTGGGGGACCCCCTCAATAGATCTGTTTGCCACCTAGGAGAATATACAGCTACTGCTGTTTTGCTCGAGGCTTCCCTCCCTCAACAGTCAGGCAATGGATGCCTTCCTTCTCCATTGGGGGAAGGGTCTGCTTTATGCATTCCCTTTATATCCAAAACCCTGTTCAAACTGCAGGCCGACGGGGGTCCATGATTCTACTGGCCCTGTCATGGTTTCCTCTGCTGCTTTGATTAGCACATACTCCATCCCTCAGCCTGGGAATGTACCCAACCTCCTCTCCCAGGATCATATGATGCTTCTTCATCCCAATCCACAAGCCCTTCTTCTCACGGCATGGCTACTGAGAGCATGATATTTGTTGATCTCAACCTTCCTCATCAGGTCAACGGCATCTTACTTGTATCACACAACCTATCTACTAGGCATTTGTATGCTTTCAAATGGCAAAGGTTCACCCTCTGGTATACCCCAAAACATATTGACCCCTCTGCCTGTCTAATGGAGTTCCTTTTACAATATCTCCTCCACTTCTCATTGACAGGTCTCAAGACTGATTCAGTCAGAGTCCATCTTAGTGCCATCTCAGCCTGTCACAGGCAGGTGGATAGGCACTCTTTCATCTCGCCCCTTGATGCAATGATTTATAAAGTGTCTCCTGCTATCTAAGCCGCTAGTGAAACCACCACTGGTGGCTTGGGACCTCAGTGTGGTCCTGGCATAACCTCTAAAGCCTCCTTTTGAGCCTTTGGCCACCACTTTAAAATTACTCTCTTGGAAGGTAATCTTCCTCATTGATCTCACTTCAGCTCGCCACATCAGCAAGCTACAGGTGTTGGTGTTGGATCCTCCGTACACCTGGTTCCACCGTGACAAGATGGTTCTCCATACACATCCACACTTCCTCCCAAAGGTGGTCTCGGCTTTCCATCTGAATCAATTGGTCATACTAGTGGTCTCCTTCCCCCCAGATCACATGCTTCTAGGGCTGAAGCAGTGCTGCACAATTTAGACTGCAAGCGTGCACTGGCTTTCTACTTGTATAGAACCAAGACTTTCAAGAAATCCTCACAATTGTTCATTTCCTTTGATCCAAGTCACCAGTCTTGAAATGCACCCTTTCCAACTGGATTGCAGACCGCATTTCTTTTGCCTATGCTCAAGTGGGACTCTCCCTCAAGGTTCATGTCCCTACTCATAACGTGCAGCCATGGCAGCTACCTGGTCCTTCATTCACACTTTTGCTGCTCACTACTGCCTAGATAGGGACTCCCGTCAGGATGCTGTCTTTGGCCAGGCTGTCCTCCAGCAGCTTTGTAGCAGCTTAACTTCAACTCTTACCCTCCATCCCAGACTTCATGTCAGGCACAAGAATTCACTGTCGATGTTCTTGCCAACTGTCATCAAGTCCAGTGAGGCCACTTTCTATCCACACCCTCTGGCTCCCACCTTTAGCCTCTGGAATACCGCTGCTGTTAATCAGCTAATGAGTCCCATATGTGAAGACTGCATTCCTGCTTGTTCCTGGAGATGCCATTGTTATTCACCTGCAACAGTTGATCTCCAGGAACAGCAGGAATCAGTCTTCACAACCCGCCCTCCTCCCCTAGAAGTTGTAGGGTATTCTTTTTTTCCTCTGTCGCTGAGCTGCAAACTCAACTGAAGAGAGAATGTGGAAAGGTGGGAAGGTAGCTGCACAAGCGCAGTGGAGTGCTCCCAAAGGCTTTCCTTTTGGATGCTTGGGAGCATTCCCACACGGGCTCTGTCGGTACTGACAATACCCATATGTGAAGACTGTTTCCTGCTGTTCCCGGCCTGTGCCTTTCTTCTTGACTAAAGTGCTTTCTCCCTTCCACATGAACCAGGTGGTCTGCCTCTCTTTCTTCTTCTCTAAAGAGCAGTGTCGGGGAATTGATAAGAACCATTGCCTTGTGGATGTCCAGAGGGTGCTTCTCCGGTACTTAGCGGTTACGGATTCCTTTTGAAAGTTTGACCATGTTGTGCTATTTATTGGCTCATGTAGGGATGATGTGGCATATCTGTTACAGAATCAGCCAGTTCTAAATGGTTTGCGCGCCCATTCTACCTGAGAGAAGGCATCCTGTGACAATGCAGAGGCTCAGAAACAGAAGAAAAAGGGTTTAAAACACCTTCTATCACCTCATATTTTTAGGGATACAGGACAGGAAGGGGTTAAGATTTCAGCATATGAACCTTCTCTGCAAAGAAGAGCAGGGAAAGAACCACACCCTAGCTCTAGGCCAACCCAGAGACCTAGCCAATCAGGGAGGTGGGCGGAGTCAGACCGGATTGGGCCTCCCTGCACTCATAACCAGGAAGCAGCAGTTAGTGAAGGAAGCAAAAGGGGAACCAAGGAGAGAACCGGAGAAAGGAGGAGGAAAGGAGTTACAAGGACTGGAGGTGGAGTTGAAAGGAGAGTTCCTGTGGGTGGTCCAGGAAGAGACCCAGGCAGAGCTCAGCTCCAAGAGAGAGACTTGGCTGATCCAGATCCAGGGGGAGATCAGGAGGGGAGAGTGGACCCTGGAAGAGACCCCGAGCCAGACTCAGGATCCTTGGACATAGGCTTGGAGTCAGTGGAGTTCCCCAGAGTTAAAAGCTGCCAGAACCAGGTCAGAGCAAAACCTTTTGAACCTTGTAAAGTAGATAGCTCTGAAGTAAGCCAGTCTTGAGAGAGTGGTAATAGAGTGCTTTCTAGGAGGAACACGCCTGAACCAAGTTTTGAAAGGAAATCTGGAATTACCAGAGGGAAGTTGGGTTGTAGGAAAGTCCCTATTGAGAAACTGCAAGCATTTCCCTTATACAGACTGCGTGACCAGAGCACTAGCTCAGAAGATAGCACGCCTGCCTATCAGCAAAAGACTAATTGGCAGCTACCGGGCAGAGAACTAGGAACAGACCCTGAGGACCAGGCTGTGCTGAGGGATCTCATAAGGCAGTACCAGAAGAGACATATCCCTCCCAACCAGAGGCAACTACCTAGGCAAGGAGGAAATAAACCCCTTTTATGAGGTGTTAAGAGGTGCTGATAAACCCAAAGCCTTGCAAGTGCCCAGAAGACAGAGAGAGAGTAAATGGAAACAGCTTCAGACTATAATTAAGGAATTAAAGTCTGAAGGCTTATATGTTCCCCAGGACAAAGGGATTTCAGAGAGGCTGGAAGAACCAATGGAGTTAGGGGCTCCCTTATCCAGTAACAGTGATTCTGAGATGGAATGTGGAATGTGTATGAAAGAGTAAAGATCTAGAATTTATCCAGGTTCTATGACTGAGTGCTGTGAAGCCCAAATTGAGATTCTTAGAGTTTGCACAAGAGACAGCAGCGTTCTGCTGGGTGCAATGACTCAAAGCTTCATACCTTGCAGCTGTGTATGAAAGGCAACGTAAGGAAGTGTTCCTGCACAAGAAGCCTGTTATCAAGAGGCCAAGAGAGTGTGGAGATTGCCATTTTATTGAAAGCTGTTAAAGCAAGATAGGAATATTAGAAAGAAAATACAACAGCTAGAAGTTCCTTTATGGAGAGCGGATACTTGGAAAGCATTGCTAGCGTTCTGGAAATGTTGTTGTATTGATAAAGCTGGAAGAAGCCTAAAAGCATTAAGTTTGTTACCTGTCCCTGAGAAGAATCAGGAGAACTGACTTTATACTTGGACTTTCATTTGGTACAAAAAGTTACCACTTTACTTTCTGTGTTGGGGGAGTAAATCCTGTGCGGTTCTTTATGCAATACTTTGGGCTATACTTTGTGCAACAATAAAAGTATTCTTTAACTTGAAACCCAACCTTGGCTGTCGTCACTTTGGTCCACAACTACACTAGGACATAGGGCTACAGCACCACCAAGGACTTTAAAAACCCGTGTCTCACTTACCAACTACCTAATATGCCCAGGGCTAGGCGGTGAGGTGTCACATTCCTCATGGGCAGAGCAGAGCTTAGTAGTCTCTACAGAGATTTATTGGGCAGCATGTGGGCATCACATTCCAGTTTTGTCAAGCATTACAAATTGGATGTGCATGCGTGGGCGGACATGGTCTTTGGCTCAAGGGTTTTGTAAGCTACTGTGTCTTCTTCCTGCCCAGTAGAGTTGTAGCTTTGAACATCACGCTTGTTTGGACTGGTCTAGCAGGATGATATGGGAGGTGACATTTTATATCTCCAGGAATAAGCAGGAATGTAGTCTTCACATATGGGTATCATTGGCACTGACGGAGTCTGCGCGGGAACGCTCCCCAGCGTCCAATAGGAAAGCTTTTGGGAGCATCCCACAGTGCCTGCGTGCTGCCTTCCCGCCTTTCCAACTGTCCCTCTCCATTTCTTCGTTTTCCATGGAGCCGGCAGGTCACATACCCTGTCACCGCAGAAAACGTTTGTCTTCAATCTTTGTTTTTGTGGTTGCATGTGCCTTCCTTTGACGCCATAGTGGTACCGCTGGTTCTTTCTTCTTTTAAAATAAATAAATAAATTATAGTTTCTGAGGTATTTTACTTTAGAAACTTTTTTTCCTTGGTGCTAGGCGCCATTTGGGCACTAGGCCCAATTTTTTCCTTAAAAATGGAAAAACCTACTTCGAAGGAAGTAGCTGAAAAAGTGAAGAAAAAGAGGGAGGCCTTCATGAAATACAAGAGATCACAGAGAGAGGAAGACAGGCATCTGTATTTGGAAAAACTTAGAGAAGCTAGCAAAGTAGTCAAGAAGGCAAAGATTCAAAAGGAGGAGGAAATAGCCAATGCAATAAAATGGGGGAAAAGACATTTTTCAGATATATTAGTGAGAAGAGGAAGGGCAAAAGTGGTATTGTCAGACTCAAGGGTGCAGGGGGGGAATATGTAGAAGCTGATAAGGATAAAGCGGAATTGCTTAACAAATATTTTTGTTCTGTGTTCACAGATGAAGAACCAGGAGCAGTACCTCAGAAAACACCCACAAATAAGAACAGAAGCGAGGGACGTCTTGAACAATTTTCAGAAGACTGTGTTCGTGAGAAACTAGCTCAACTTAAAGTAGACAAAGCTATGAGACCGGATGGGATACACCCTAGAATACTGAGGGAACTTGGGGACGTTCTAGCAACTCCACTGACTGACCTTTTCAATGCCTCGTTGGAGTCGGGAGTGGTGCCAAAGGACTGGAGAGAGGCTCATGTGGTGCCTTTACACAAAAGCGGAAGTAAGGATGTGGTTGAAAACTACAGGCCGGTTAGTTTAACTTCGGTGGTGAGTAAATTATTGGAAACGCTGCTGAAAGAGAAAATAGTGAGGTTTCTGGAGTCCAGCAGATTACAGGATCCGAGGCAGCATGGATTCACCAGAGGCAGGTCTTGTCAGACAAATCTGATTGATTTCTTTGACTGGGTGACCAGGGAGTTGGACCGAGGGAGAGCTCTAGATGTGGTATATTTAGATTTCAGTAAAGCCTTTGACACTGTTCCTCACAGGCGACTTATAAACAAACTGAGCACCCTAGGGATGGACCCTAAAGTTACTGTTTGGGTTAGAAATTGGTTGGGTGGGAGGCGACAAAGAGTACAAGTAAATGAAGCTCACTCTGAGGAGAAGGATGTTACCAGTGGTGTGCCCCAGGGATCTGTCCTTGGTCCGATTCTTTTTAACATCTTTGTTAGTGATATAGCGGAAGGGCTGTCGGGTAAGGTTTGCCTCTTTGCGGATGATACCAAAATCTGCAATAGAGTAGACACCCAGGAAGGTGTAGATAACATGAGGAGGGATCTAGCTAAGCTTGAAGAATGGTCTAGAATTCGGCAGCTGGGATTTAATGTTAAATAATGTAAGGTCATGCATTTGGGCTGCAGCAATCCAAGGGAGCAATACAGTATAGGAGGTGAAGTACTTTTGTCCACTAAAGAAGAGCGGGACCTAGGCGTGGTTGTGTCTGATGATCTTAAAGTAGCTAAAAAGGTAGAAAAGGCGACGGCAAAAGCTAGAAGGATGCTTGGGTGCATACGGAGAGGAATGGCTAGCAGAAAAAAGGAGGTGATAATGCCTCTGTATAAGTCTTTGGTGCGATCTCATTTGGAGTATGGTGTGCAATTCTGGAGTCCGCACCTTCAAAAGGATGTGAACAGGATGGAATCGGTGCAGAGGGTTGCTACTAAAATGATTAATGGGCTTCATTATAAAGCATATGAGGACAGACTTAAGGATCTTAATATGTACATCTTAGAGGAAAGGCGGGATAGAGGTGATATGATTGAGATGTTTAAATACCTACATGGCATAAATGTTCAGGGAGAGAGCCTCTTTCAATTGAAAGCAAGTTCTGCTATGAGGGGACATGGGATGAGGGTGAAGGGAGATAGATTCAGGAGTGATATGCGGAAATATTTCTTTACGGAAAGAGTAGTGGATCCGTGGAATAGTCTCCCAGTGGAGGTGGTAGAGATGAGGACAGTAACTGAATTCAAAAAAGCATGGGACCAACACAGAGGATCTCTAAAGGTAAAAAGTGGACTGTTGTAGTTGTTGTTATGGAAGGACAGACTAGATAGGCCATGTGGTCTTTTTCTGTCATCATGTTTCTATGTTTCTAAGTTTTAAGAAATGTTCTAAATGTGGCAGTACTATTTCCGTCACAGACACCCATGATTGGTGTCTCAAATGTTTAGGTGCTGACCACTTTCAATTTCAGAGTGCCTCTCCTGTGGAATGATGTCAAAAAAGGGCCGGCAGAACCGAGCTGCTAAACTTAGCACCCTTTTTCCCTCAGAAGCGGTGTCTGTTGCATCGACGTCCTCCAGGGTAACTAAACATAAATCTCAGGTAACTAAACATCTCAGGTAACTAAACATAAATCTAGCTGGTCCTCAAAGGGTAGGTCTCCTTCTAAGTATTGAGATTCCCCTGGCGTTGCCCTTGAGGAATTTTCACTGGCAAAACTGCCCCGTCGGGAGGCTTCAGCTTCCAAAGCACTAACGGGGTTCCAGGATGTTCTCGAGGCCTCAACCTCAGCAGAACTACTGGCACCATGCTCTGGGGTTGCAGTACCGACACCCAAGCATCGGCAGCATCGATAGACCAGAGATTCCTTGCTATTGAACGCAGTCTAGCAGCTCTTCTCACGGCTTCGGTACTGTTGAAACCGCTTCAGACACCTCAACCGATATCGGTACCTACACTGGTACCGACTGTATTAACATCAGCGGGTACGCCACCCATATCAAGTCATGCGTCTGTCTCCGGCATCGACAGATCGGTACCGGAACAACCCGATGCCGACTTCGATCAATACCGGTACCGTGCTTTGCACAATCACCGGGATCAGAGGTATTTTGAATCCTCTGATTAGTCTGAAGACTCTGAAGACTGCCGATACAAGAGTACTTCTCCCTGAGGATTCCTCTTCTCCTCAGCGCAGAATGTCTCCGCCAAAGGATATGTCTTTTCAGTATTTTATCCGTGATGTGGCCCGAGGCCTTTCCATCACAGTAGCTCCTGAAAAAGAGTTTGTAAATCGTGCAGTCTTTAGAATCTCTGCTATTACCATTGGTGCACGTCGGATTGCCTGGCTTCAGACATCTGACTTGGAAATTTGGGTACAGGATAAATTAGGAAACATTCCTTGCACAGGAGAAAATCTCTTTGGCAAAAATTGCAGGAGAAGGCTAATGAGATAGATGCTGACAATATCACTTTGGATAGATTGTCCAAATCTACAGCTGATCCTGCAAGGAAAAAATCCTCTAAGAAACCATTTTTCAATAAGAAAAAGAAGTTTTATCCTTCTTATACGCAACAGGGACACCATCCAGGTCAGACTGCCCAAAAGGGACAGCAGCAACAACCTAGACAACAAAAGAAGCCAAAAGCTGCAAAACCTCAGTCAGCTCAGCCTCCTCAGGGGCTTTGACTCCTTCCTAGAGAAGTTTGCCTTCCTGCCCCTGAATGGTCTAGAACCCTCGACCATCCCAGGCAGGTTATGTCATTTTGCCCACAGATGGTACCAAATAACAGCAGAAAATTAGACTCTGTCCATTGTACGAGAGGAGTACAAGCTTCATTTTCACAGTGTGCCCCCTCCTACAATTGTAAAACAGTTCAATTCTCAGACCTCTCTCGACAGTCTCTTAGGTCAAGAAGTCACAATGCTCCTTGCTCAAGGAGCAATAGAGGAAGTACCCATTCCCCATCAGGGTACAGGGTTCTACTCCCCCTATTTCCTTATTCCAAAGAAAACAGGAGGACACAGACCCATTTTAGACCTCAGAGAATTGAAACAAATATTTGTTCAGAGAGAAATTCAAAATGCTCTCTCTAGGAACTCTGCTGCCATACCTTCAAAGTCAGGATTGGCTTTCTCTAGAACTCAAGGATGCATATACTCATATTCTCATCCATCCAAATCATAGGAGATTCCTCCGATTCCTGTTTCAAGGAAAGCACTGCCAATACAAGGTTCTTCCCTTTGGCCTGGCTTCTGCCCCAAGAGTGTTCACAAAATGCATGGCTGTGGTAGCAACATTTCTCCGCACTCTGGGAATATTTGTCTTCCCTTACTTAGACGACTGGCTCATTCGAGCCCCTACAGTGCCAGAAGCCAGCTCTGCTCTATTTTGCACAATGCGAATCCTTCAGTATTTGGGACTGGTCATGAACCTCCCAAAATCCAATCTTGCTCCCTCTCAGTCCCTAGAGTTCATAGGAGCTCATCTGGATACCAGACAGACAAGGGCTTTCCTTCCGCAACCCCTCTGTCTTCGCATAGTACAACTAGCTTCCCAAGTAGTGCTCAAACCTTGTCTCACTGCTCGGGAAATGCTACAATTGCTAGGCCACATGGCATCCACCGTGGATGTGGTTCCTTATGCTCGCCTCCATATGCGAGCAGCCCAGTGGATTTTATCCACTCAGTGGACACAAGCCTCAGGCTGCCTGTCGAACAAAATAACAAACTCAAACCATCTTATTTCGTCCCTCCAGTGGTGGCAATCACCCAGAAACCTTCTGGTGGGGTCTCCTTTCCAGCAGCCCCTATCCCAAGACACCCTAACAACAGATGCATCACAGGTGGGATGGGGAGCCCACCTGCATGATCTCTCTACCCAGGGTACCTGGACTCCACAGGAGGCCTGTCTTCACATCAACCTCCTGGAACTCAGAGCCATCTTCTTTGCTCTTCGAGTATTTCACGCCCAGCTCAGCTACAAGACAGCCCTAGTTCAAACAGACAATCAGGTAGCCATGTTCTATGTGAACAAGCAGGGCGGAACAGGCTCTCTGTCGCTATGCAATAAAGCTTTGCGACTATGGGCCCTCGCCAGAGAGCATCTGATTCATCTCCTTGCAGTGTACCTTCCAGGCATTCAAAACTCTTGGGCAGACAAACTCAGTCGAGTTCTGCTTCCACACAAATGGTCTCTCCATACAGACCAGGTTGCCCAAATATTTCAGATTTGGGGAACCCCGGACATATACCTCTTTGCAAGTCCACTGAATGCCAAACTTCCCCGGTTCTGTTCCAGAATTTCGGCTCGATGTTGTCAGGCAAGGGACACCTTCGTCCTTCGCTGGGGTCAGGACTTCCTATATGCCTTCCCACCCATTCCCTTCATCCCCAAAACCCTATTCAAGCTTCAGAGAGACAGAAGTCATATGATCCTCATAGCTCCACGTTGGCCACGGCAAACGTGGTACCCTCTGCTCCTACATCTCTCTCAAGCTCTGCCTCTGGAATTGGGATCCGCTGCAGATCTTCTCTCCCAAGAGGACGGGATGCTATGGCATCCAAATCCCCAGTCTCTGCATCTCAGGGCCTGGTTGCTGAAAGCCTAGAGAACTTCAGGATCTTAATCTTTCCCAACAGGTAAAAGATATCCTTCATGCTTCTAGGAAACCCTCCACAAGACGCTCGTATGCCTTTAAGTGGAAAAGGTTTACCATATGGTGCTCGCAGAAGGGTCTTAACCCTCTTGCGATACCTCTGGAATCGATACTGGAGTATCTCCTTCATTTGTCAAATGCGGGTCTCAAGACAAATTCAGTAAGAGTGTATCTTAGTGCTGTTGCAGTTTCTTACAAGCCTCTAAGTGGACAACCTATTTCCTCTCATAGCGAAATTTATGAGAGGCCTTCTTTTAACAAAGCCTCCCTTTAAGCCACCACCGGTGGCATGGGACTTAAATCCGGTGCTTGGTCAGCTCATGAAATCGTCCTTTGAACCATTAGCCACTACATCTTTGAAATTCCTTTCCTGGAAAGTCATTTTCCTCATTGCAATCACATCAGCACGTCACGTCACTAGTGGTCTAGTGGTTAGGACAAGGTACTTCAGGCCGGAGGGCCGGGGGTTCAAGTCCCACCTGGGGACAGCAATCTCAGGCCGGAGGGACTGGGATTTCTAGTCCTATAGGCACTCCTTGTGGTCTTGGGCAAGCCACTTAACCCTCCATTGCCCATGTTCCCTGTAAGTATTAGCGTATGTGTCTCATATCCCCTCGTGTTAAATGTATCCCCCAATTGACCGCTTTGACCCGGTGAAAAGCGGGATATAAATACAGCTAAATAAATAAATAAATAAATAAACATCAGTGAATTGCAAGCGTTAGTGATTGATCCTCCTTATACAAGGTTCCACCATGTTAAGGTAGTTCTTAGGACTCATCCACACTTTATGCCAAAGGTGGTTTCACCTTTCCATTTAAACCAAAAGGTTTACCTTCCTGTATTCTTTCCAAGGCCTCATGCCTCCAGTGCAGAAAGGAACCTTCATACCTTGGACTGTAAAAGAGCTTTGGGTTTTTACTTGCAAAGTACACAGCAACATAGAAAATCTTCTCAACTCTTTGTTGCTTTTGATCCTAGTCATTTGGGACTTCCAGTTTCCAAAAGAGCTCTATCTAACTGGATTGCTCAGTTCATATCCTTTGCCTATGAGAGAAAGAACCTTCCTCTTGAAGGCCATGTCACAGCTCACAATGTGAGAGCCATGGCAGCCTCAATGGCTCATCTTCACTCTGTGTCTATCGACGACATCTATCGAGCAGCTACTTGGACTTCTGTGCATACCTTCACAGCCCACTACTGCTTAGACAAGGACTCCCACCGGGATGCCTTGTTTGGCCAGACTGTTCTTCAACACCTTTTTTCAGTCTTAATCAACTCCTACCCACTGTCCCTGGTAGGATGCCCGAGATCCATGGGGGGAAGTATGGTCCTTTCACAAGGGCTAACAACTTCCTGGGGCCATCTCCCTGGCATCTGCAGCTAGGGAGTCCCCATATGTGAAGACTACATTCCTGCTTGTTCCTGGAGATAGCGTAGTTACTCACCTGTAACAGGTGATCTCTGGGGACAACAGGAATTTAGTCTTCACAACCCGCCCACCTCCCCTAGGAGTTGTATCTCTCTCTCTCTCTCTCTCTCTTTTGTCTCAGCTATAAACTCAACTGGAGAGGGACAGTTGGAAAAGCGGGAAGGCAGCACGCAGGCGCTGTGGGATGCTCCCAAAAAGCTTTCCTATTGGACGCTGGGGAGCGTTCCCGCGCAGGCTCCGTCGGTGCCGACGATACCCATATGTGAAGACTAAATTCCTGCTGTTCCCAGAGATCACCTGTTACAGGCAGTAACTACGCTTTACAAGTTAATGTCCTTTCCTTGAATCCTGTTAGACCAGTCCAGGGCCTGCCCCTGTAACTGTATTGCTCTATTCATCTGCTGCGGTACTCCGCTATTTATTTATTTATTTATTTATTTTTTTTTAACAGTTTTTATATACCGCCTTCTCTTAGAATCAAAGCGATTTACAATATAACTCACACTTTTACATAGAACTTGTTAAAACTCGCACACTTACAGAAAGTATTATGGAACACAGGGCAGGGAGTCATGCGGGGGGTGCTTTTCAGCATAACATATTCAATTAAATCTGTGTACAAATAGAATATGGTAAAGGTCTAGCTAGTATGGTGATTGGTGGGTTCATTGAAATGGTCAGCAAAAAGGAAGGTTTTTAGTTGCTTTCTAAAGTCCTTCGTATTAGTGGTGGTCCTCAAAGTTCCAGGGAGAGAGTTCCAGATAGCAGGTGCGGCAAGGGAGAATGCTCTCCTGGTGGTGGATTCGTTTGCTCTTATGTATGAGCAGGGCATTGGAATTTTATCGATAGTGCTCTGTCTCCTTGGCCTGTTGTTGGGACTGGTGCAAAGTAATTCTTCTAGAGCCTCAGCTGACATGCTATTTCTGACCTTAAAGATGGTCAAGGCAGATTTGTATTTAGAACGGGCAGTAATTGGGAGCCAACGGAGCTGGTGTAAGAGGGGCGTTACGTTATCTTGTTCGTTTGATCCAGTGATGATTCTAGCAGTGGTATTTTGGACCAGTTGTAGAGAATGTGTAGCTTGCTTTGGAAGTCCTAGATAAAGGTCGTTGCAGTAATCTAGGATGGGAGTTATAATGGCTTGACATACCGATCAAAAGTGAATTTGGTTGAGGAGGGGTTTTAGTCTTCAAATGGTGGCAAACTTGTGTAATGCATTCCTAACGGTCCTGTTGATATGTGGCTGTAAGCTTAGTTGGTGGTCAAGTGTTACACCAAGGTATCAAACTTCATTCTTTATTGGGACTGTAGTGTCTGCTATCTTGATTGAAGTAGGGAGGATGGAGAAAGTATTCCGTGTGATGATTAGTGCCTCTGTCTTTTTTATATTTATGTTTAGATTGTTGTTGGAAAGCCAGATGGTTATCTCCTGGATACAATTGGATATGGTGGTATAGTCTGGAGAGTCTATGCTGATTGGGGTGTAAGCCATGATTTCATCTGCATAGCTAGCATATTGTAACTTGTGCTTTTTGAAGATATTGCAGACTGGCTGTATGTATAGGTTAAAAAGGATTGCAGACAGGGAAGATCCTTGAGGGACCCCTTGAGTTGTGTGAAATGGAGCAGAGAATTGTGATCCTACTTTGACCCTTTGCTGTCTGTCATGAAAGTATGATTGGAACCATTTATGGGTAGTGTTGTGTAGACCAATGTCAGTTAGTCTATTCAAAAGGATGCTGTAGGATACTATATCAAATGCAGAGGAGATGTCAATGAACACTAACAGGAAACAGGTCTTAACGTTAATTCCTCTGAGTAGGGTGTCGAATAGGTAGATGTGTAGTCTCTCCATACTATGGTTAGGGAGAAAGCAATTTTGATGCGGGTCAAGTGGTGCATATGTGTCCAGATGGTCCTGCACAATCTCCTCAATAATCTTGGTTAGAAATGGGAGGCTGGAGGTGGGTCTGTAGGTTGATGGATCTGTGATGAGGTCTTCGGGATTCGTCAGATTGTTGCTTCTTTGAGGGCAGTGGGCATGTAACCTTGGGTTAGGGAGGCACCTATTATCCTGTGAATATCCATGACCAGCTCTTCCTTTGTTGCTTTTATCCATGGCACTGGGCAGGGATCTGATGGAGCTGTGTTGGAGTTTAGTTCGGTGATAGTGCGTTTGTGGGGATGTGGAATTCACGCCACTTCTCTAGTGAGGTGGTTCTTGTGATTAATGAAGGAGTGGAAGCATTGGTGGGGTCTTGGGCTTTCGAAGCAGAGTTGTTTTTAGCGAGGAGATAATATGCAAATGCTTGTGGGTGAATCTTATCTTTGTTCTTTTATGCTGTATCTTTTGTGATAGAGCATAAAACTATGATTTTTATACTTAACTCTGCAGGTTCATCGTCTACTGACAGCTATACTGTATGTTTATGCTTTACTATACATAGTTGTCTACTGTTGATCACTCAGTTACCCACATTTGGGGGGGCAGTTTCTTCCAATAGGTTTGTTTTGTGCATACCATGATAGTCATGAACCTTACTTCTAAGCCAGGATACATGATCTCACTCTCTCAAATTTACTACTAATGCTCGGCGTGGTACTTGCATCATGCCAAAAAAAGCTTCCTTCTGGAGTTTGTAAGATGTAATGTGTATGGGTAGTTTGTCGAGATGTGCTGGGAAATTCTTCTTTATTAAGCCTGTGGCTCCCAGTACAATGGGAAATATTTTTGTATCTTTCTGCCACATTTTCTTGGTCTCTGACTGCATTTCTTGCTACTTCAGGATCTTCTGCCTCTCCATGGGATTCACAGAATAGTAGCTTGCAACCAACACCTCTATCAGTCCTGTTCTGGTGTTTTTCTCTTTTATCATTATGTCGGGTTTCCTCGCATCCAGTTTCTTATCCATCAGAATGGATAAGAAACTGGATGTTAATTTGTTAAGTTAATATTTTTTGTGCCTGAGTTTCAAACTCTTTTCTCCAGTTGTGCACCAGTACTCTTCCCGCCACCTGAGCCCGCTGCCCCAGCATCGAGTCTTGGATCCGTATATATTTTTTCCTTCTTGGTGCCTTCGCACCTTTTTCCCAACTGGCAGCACTGTGGGTCTTCAACCTTGCTGGGATACTTTTTTCCCCCTATGGCTACCAGTGGCTTCAAGATGTGTGATCAGTGTACAAAAATCATGTCCCTTACCAATACACATGACTGCTGCCTACACTGCCTAGGGCCGGACCACGACCCCGCGGCCTGTGGTTTTTGTAAAAAGATGTCTACCAAGGCCCTCAACAGCTGCCAGCAACAGCACAATAAGTTTTTCCCGGAGTCCCCGGTGCCTCCGAAGACCAAGGCCCCTTCTGAAGCCAGGATTCCTGTGTCACCCATGCTGACCCCGGTCAACACCGTGGATCTTCAGAAAGGGGGTGTCTCTCGAGGGAATACAAGAAGAAGAAGCCTTTGAAGGCAGCATCCCTGGACAGTTCTGGCAGGTTGGGTAAGCCCCGAGCCAGGTCTCGCAGTCCATGACATTCATCCAAGGGCTCAGAGCAGGAGTGGCCCAGAAGATATTGCCCAAAGATTGGTCTCGGACTCTGGAGGCCAGCCTTGTTCAGGACTCCCTCTCAGGGGAACCAGTGCCGGGCCCGAGTTCCTCAGTGCCCATGCGATTGCTTCAGAGCCTTCTGGACTGGAAACGAGAATGATGGCCCTGGAGCACAACCTGTCTGTCTTTATGGATCAACAGCAGATATTGCTGTCTGGCACAGCCAGTTCCTCTGCCCAGGCCATCAGGCCTTTGGCGTCGAGGACGTCCCCGGAGGCTTCGATAGCCTGAAGCTAGGAAGTCTCCCATATGTGAGAACTGAGTTCCTGTTTGTTCCTGGAGAAAGCATAGTTACTCACCTGTAACAGGTGTTCTCTGGGGGCAGCAGGAATCAGTCCTCACAACCCTCCCTCCTCCCCTTGGAGTTGCATCTTTACCATTTTCTTTTTGTTGTCTTTTAGCTATGTCATCTGACTGAGCAAGATGGTACCCTTGGGCGGGAAGGGAACCACGCATGCGTGGTGGCATCTCCCAAAGTCTTTTTTTTGAAAGCTGGGGAGATGCTTCCGCCAGAGCTCAGTTGGCACAGACATCCATATGTGAGGACTGATTCCTGCTGTCCCCGGAGAACACCTGTTACAGGCGAGTAACTACTCTTTATTGTCCCCCCTGCTGAGAGCGTAGAGACCTTCACAGCCAATATTTACGAAAGTGTTAAATAATTTTCTGCCATTTACCTCTGTTGAATCCATCTTTCCATTTAAAGGTTCATTGCCAGCCACTTGTTAGGAAAATGAATATCAATATGATATTAATGTGTTATTTACTTTTTTAAAAGTGACCACAAAGGATGGACAGCCTTACATTATGCTGCCTATGGAGGATATACGCGCACAATGGAGACACTTTTGGAAACGTACTTGAGCATGGTGAATAAGGTGGATGAAAATGGGGTATGTACTTTGCCATGAATACATCCAAATCTCATATGCAAGTGCAATAGAAAATGTTTTATAGCCTTGCTTTCAAAATCATAAAATCTGCAGCAGAGGGCATAATCAAATAAAATGTCTTCGACTTTGGCAAATTACCTTGTGTTCTAATCTAACAGGTGTAATTGAATCAGGATCTGAAGATGATTTTTCATATTATTTCAGTGTTACATGCAGAAGTAAAGCTATCATTTCAGCTTGCTATAGCCTAATAGGTTGCAGCACTAAATTGCTAAGGGAATGTTTACTAAAGTGCAAAAAAGGTTTTGCACTTACTGCATGTTAGGTGCAAAAATTAGCACTGAATAAGTAAAAAGCCTATTTGTTAAAGGTTGGGAGCATGGCCAGCCTTTGCCCTGCATTTACTACCCAGAGCAGACACCACACAACCCACATTACATACATCAGCAGATAGGGTAGATGCATATGTGCTATCTTTTCCACTGCAAGAGACCTCTCGCATAACCACATAAGTTCCCTCATGAGAACCTCCCATCTGATGGCAAACCAACCTTGATAGACCTCCCCCCCACCTTATGACAACTGCCCTCACAAACTATAATGCCAACCTATCCACCGCTCTGCCCACCTGACACCTACTGGGGTATCCCTGGTAGGTTTGTGGATGGGGCAGGAGCCAAGTACCCTCCACACTTGACTCATTGCCACTTGGGTTCAAAATGACAGATATGACCCCTAGCAGTAGTTTCTTATGCTTTTTCCATTTGTTTTTATGGGTATAATAGTTTATAGTAGGGTGTTCATTTTTGGAGAGGCAGATATTGGACTTCCAAAGGATCTTAAATGTAAGTACTTAAGAGAACAATTGTTTCTGTATTTTTGGTACTCCCAATGTTTCTTATATAAGTAAAACGTTTGAAAAGAAAAAGATACTAGCACAAAAGTACACGTGTTGGCATGAAAGTGTGTGCTTTGCCAGTAGACATAGCCAGGGGTGTGATCTGATCAGAGGGCAGATGGAGTTTGCATATACAAGTTGTGATAAAAAATATCGAGACTTGTTGTGTAGCTATATAATGATACATCGCACCACAATGCTATTAAGCATGCAGTGACCTAGTTATGTGCTCTGCATGTGCAAAGTGTAACATGGCTGCAGCACACCTGTACTTTTTTTCTCCAGGAACAAGCAGGAAGTCGGTCCTCACATATGGGTGACGTCGACGGAGCCCCCATGCAGAGCAAATCCCCAGCTTTCGAAGAAAGCCTTTGGGACTGCATCATGCATGCGCAGTCCCCTTCCCACCCAAGGATGCCATGTTGCTCAGTCTCCTTTTTTCCGTGGAGCCCAACGGACGTCGTCCTAGTTCCCCCGTGGAAAGAGTTAAAAGTTGAAAAATAGTGTTTTTCTGCTTGCTGGTTCGACGCAGTTCCCCTTCCCGCCTCGGGCTCGGTACACCGGTATTGAGTCCAGTCTATTTTTCATTTTTGTTCTTAGTGACTAGCGTTTGCGCTTTTTTCTTTTTAGGTGGCAGCCCGGTCCTTTGACCTCGCAGGGCCCTTTTTTCCCCGATGGCTGCCAACGGGTTTAAAAAGTGTGATCAGTGCACAAAACCTATGTCTCTCACCGACACACACGACTGCTGCTTCCGATGCCTTGGGCCCGACCATGACCATGTGGTCTGTGACCCGTGCAAAAAGATGTCTTCCAAGGCATTGAGGAGCAGGCAGCAGCAGCATGACAGGATTTTTCCTGAGTCCGCCCGGGCCCAGACCTCGTCAGAGGCCTCGACCTCTTGGGAGCTGTCTGATCCTGAGCAGCATCGGGTGTCCTCTGAAAGGGGTCTCCCTCGCGGGAACACCGGAGGAAGAAAAAAATCTGTGAGGGCAGTATCGTCTGAGAGCTCCGAACGGCCTGGTTCCTCGCGGGATCGGTCGCGGAGCCCGGCTCACTGCCCCGGATCCTCATAGTCATAGAGGCCTGCTAAACTCCCTCAAAAGGACCCGGAGATGCCAAGGAAGGTAACCACTGTCCTCATCGTTGACTCTCCTCCGGGAGAGCTGGCGTCAGGACCCGAGCCGGGGACTGCGGAGCCTCCTGAGCTCGGCCTCAGGTTGGCGGCCTTGGAGCGCAGCGTGTCTGCCTTCATGGACCAGCAGCGGGCGCTGATGGCCGGTCTCACACGTCCGTCCGCCCCGACCACCGGGACTTCGACGTTGAAGTCGACCCCAGAGGCCGACAATGAGATCTCGCGTCGATCCTCGGCCGAGGTCTCCCTCGACCTCCCATTTGGGACCGAGGTTGTCAACACCGATTCCTTTGGCATTGGGGCGGTCGAGACCGAGTCCCTCAAGGCCGGAGCCGATAGACTCCTCCTCAGAGTCCATCTGGGAGATGGAGGATGAGGAGTCCCTGGGCACCCACTGTACCAAGTACATCCCATCAGACTCCCTGGGTTTTGAACCTCGGAAACGGTCACCCCCGGAGAACACCCGGTTCTTGGATTTCGTCCAGGACATGGCAAAGGCTTTGTCATTCCTGGCGGATTCCGAGGAGGAGCCTCGAGCCGAGGAGCTCGAGATCCTCCAGTATGACTTTCCTCCAAAGGAAGCCCTTACTGTACTGGTGCCCCCCATTCTGGAACGGCTGATGCTTCGAATGTGGGAGACACTGGCCTCAATGCCGGTTCTCAGCAGGTTAATCGATTCCATCCATCGAGTTCGCAAGAGCCCTAGGTTCCAAAAGGGACAGCTGCTGCACAACTCCATGATTGTGGAATCGGCCATGCACTTGCTCAAGAGCCAGAAGATGCACTCCTCGGTGCCTCCTGGCCGGGAGGCCCGCAACATGGATGCTCTTGGCAGAAAGTATTAGCAGGGTTCAGATGCCAAATCCAGATGTATCAGCTGTACATGGGCATGTACCTGCGAGACCTGGCAAAGGAGATTGCCGGGTTCTCCGTTGGTCTTTCCGAGAGATCTTTGCAGCGCTTCCAGGTTTTGTCCACAGGGATCCGAGAGTGCTCGAAGTTTGACTTGAGCAGTCTACGACGGCTTCGAGGCTTCGGCCCGGGTAGTGGGGGCCAGCATCGGTGCACAACACCAGTCATGGCTACAGTCATCAGACCTGGAGCCATGGGTTCAGGACAAGCTGGTCGATGTCTCTTGCTGAGGTGAGAACCTCTTTAGTAAGCCCATGACTGAGAAGGCTGCCGAGATAAGAGTCCGAGTACCTGACCTGGAAAAGACTCGAGAAGAAGACTTCTGCCCCTTCTAAGAAGAAGGGCTCGGGTAAGAAGCCCTTTTTCCCGAGGAAAGGATCAGTTTACTGAAACTACCCCACGTATCAGGCCTCCCCAGCTCTCCAGCAGGGGCAGCAGGCCAAGGGACGGGGGCAAGGCCCGTGTAAGCAAAAGGTCCCCAGGCACCGGCTCTGGCCCTGCCTGGAGGAGACTTTTGACTCCCAAAGCGTAGTCTCTCTCCCAAAGGAAGCAAGGCCATGCACAGGAGGAAGGCTGGTCCTGTATGCCCACATGTGGCCAGCCATTACAACAGACACCTAGGTCCTCCAGATAGTCCAAATGGGCTTTCGGTTACATCTCACCCAGATGCCAACCTTTTACTTTCCAGGGAAGCCTCTCAGACCCCCTCTTCACAGGGACCTCCTCATGAAGGAGTTAGCAGGTCTTCTCAAGGATCAGGCGCAGTAGAACAGGTGCCCTTCCACCTGCAGGGAACAGGCTTCTATTCCAGGTACTTTATGATACCAAAGAAAATTGGAGGCCTAAGACCTATCCTCGACCTGCAAAACCTAAACAAGTTCCTGGTGAGGGAAAATTTCAAGATTCTTTCACTTGAAATATTGCTGCCTTACCTCCGCCAGGGAGACTGGCTATGCTACTTAGATCTCAAAGATGCGTATACACACATCTTGATTCATCCAGACCACAGACAATACCTAAGATTTGTAGTGGGAGGAAACTATTTCCAGTATAGAGTGCTTCCCTTTGGCCTAGCCTCAGCACCCAGGGTATTCACAAAGTGCCTTGCAGTGGTGGCAGCCTTTCTAAGGACTCAAGGGGTATTCGTCTTCCCCTACTTAGACGACTGGCTCATCAGTGACCATTCAGCTCTAGAGGCCCAACAGGCCACGTCCCACACTATCCAGTTGCTCCAGCACCTGGGCTTTGTGATCAACTGCACAAAGTCCACTCTGGTTCCTTCTCAAGGACTGGAGTTCATAGGGGCAAGGTTAGACGCCCTTCAAGCCAGGGCTTATCTACAAGAGGAAAGGGATCAAAGACTGGTAGCCCTAGTGCAGCAAGTGAGTTGCAGATCCCGCATCTCAGGAAGACACTTTCTATGCCTTCTTGGTCACATGGCCTCCACAGTGCATGTGACACCCAATGTTCGGTTTCACATAAGAACAGCTCAGTGGTGCCTCAGGGACCAGTAGACACAAGCCACAGGCAGACTCAGGGACAACATCAAGATGTCCTATCACCTGATACAGTCTTTGAAATGGTGGCTTCATCCTCACAACCTTCTGGAGGGGAGTGCCTTTTCAGCCTTCCACGCACTCGAGAGTGCTGACTACGGATGCATCCCTGCTGGGATGGGGTGCACATTGCCAACAGGTCTGCACTCAAGGTGTGTGGTCTCAGTGGGACAGCACACAACAAATCAATCTCCTAGAGCTTTGAGTGATCCACCTGGCTCTTTGGACCTCAGCCAAATCCTGACTCATCAATTTGTCTTGATTCAGACAGACAACCAGGTAGTGATGTTCTATATGAACAAACAAGGGGGCACAGGCTCTCGCATCCTGTGTCAGGAAACCCTGGATCTGTGCTCCTTCGCAGTCAGCCAGGGTATGTTCTTCAAGGCGGTTTACTTGCCAAGTCAGGAGAACTTTCTAGCAGACAAGCTAAGCAGAATTCTCCAACTGCACGAGTGGCAACTGGATCCCAATGTAGCCCAGCAACTCTTCCAGTGCTGGGGGCGACCATCCATAGATTTGTTTGCGAGCCCTCAAAATCACCAGTTGCCCCATTTCTGTTCCAGAAAGCTGCACCCACACAGGTTAGCGGCAGATGCTTTTCTAATATCCTGGTTGTGGGCCTCCTATATGCATTTCCTCCCATGCCTCTGGTGGCTCGGACCTTATTCAAGATCCTTCAGGACAAGGCCTCGGTCATCCTGGTGGCCCCCAGGTGGCCGAGACAGCCTTGGTTTCCTCTCCCCCTGCAACTGGCGGAGAAGACTACAATTCCTCTGGGATTTCTGCCCAATCTCCTGTCGCAGGACGGGGGCTCACTTCTGCATCCCAACCTCAGGTCCCTCAACCTAATGGCATGGCTGCTGAAAGGGTAGTCCTTGCACCACTTCTTCTCCCAAAAAAGATAGAGGATGTGCTGCTGGCCTCTAGAAGGTAATCAGCTAGAAAAACCTATGCATTTAAGTGGCATAGGTTTGAGGTGTGGTGTACTCAGCAGAGTGAGAACCCATTCTCCTGCCAGGTGGCTGTGGTGCTGCAGTACCTGCTTCACCTTTCAGATTTAGGCCTTAAGTCAAACTCGGTCGAAGTTCACCTTAATGCTTTATCAGCATACCACTTTCCAGTGGAAGGGCAACCTCTCTCTGTCCACCCCTTGGTGTCCAGGTTCCTGAGAGGCCTACTTCTGCTGAAACCACCCGTTCGCCCCCGGTGACCGAATGGGATCTGAATGTGGTCTTGCAGCAGCTTACTCGCCCACCCTTCAAGCCGATGGCGACCTGCCATCTTTGCTTCCTTTCTTGGAAGACGATTTTCTTGATGGCACTCACATTGGCTAGACGAGTGGGTGACCTGCAAGCTCTGGTGTCCGATAGACCGTTCACACGGTTCTATAGGAACAGGGTGGTGCTTCGCACGCACCCCAAGTTACTGCAGAAAGTGGTCTCCTCTTTCCACCTCACCCAGGAAGTGGTGCTTCCGACCTTCTTTCCCAGGCCCCATGCCAACCGGGCAGGCAGTTCTGCATACCCTGGATTGTAAGAGGACGTTGGCCTTCTACTTGAAGCGTACAAGGGGACATCAAAGAGCTCCTCAGCTCTTTGTCTCTTATGACCCCAGTAAGCTGGGGATGCCTGTCTCCAAGCGTGCGTTGTCCACCTGGGTGGCAGATTGCATCATCTGGGCATACAGGGCAGCCGATCTCCCGTTGCAGGGTTGAGTCACGGCCCACTGGGTCAGGGCTAAGGCCGCATCAGTGGCTCACTTCCGCTCTGTTACGCTGGCAGACATCTGCCGGGCTGCAACCTGGTCTTCGAGCCAGACTTTTGCAGCCCATTGCTGCCTGGATAGGGAGTCCCAATGGGACAGTGCTTTCGTCCAGGCTGTACTCCGTAATCTGTTTGAGGTTTAGGCAACTCCTACCCTCCGACCCTTTGGTGTCAGGCTACCGGAGTGTTACATGCTCGTTTGAACTTCTATCATGGCTGCTGCAGCTCTTCTAGAGGGAGCCTGTTTTTCAGTTATGGGTTCTCGGTAGCCTATAGCTAGGGAATCCCATATGTGAGGACTGACTTCCTGCTTGTTCCTGGAGAAAGCGTAGTTATTCACCTGTATCAGCAGGGATAGCAGGAATCAGTCCTCACGACCCTCCCTGGAGTTGCAGTCCTTTGTTTAATTTTTATCCTTTTGCCGTCTTTTTAGCTATTAAAAGTTGGTCTTATGAATAGAGTGTGAATATTCACAAATCAATAATCCTGTACACTCAAAAATTAACCTTTGCTGGTAGTTATAATTTGCAAATCTGTGCTATTTTTTGCTAAAGCTACGGATAAGCTATATTATGTGCTATAGAAGGTCTCAGACTTATGAACAACGTGTCTCTAGACGAGAGCTTATGTGTTCTCTTAGCATCAATGACCTTCCCTATATTATAAAGTGCTTAATGCTTTTAAATACTTGCTGCTTATGGTAAAATAAAATTTTGCTTATCTTGAACACACGTTTGTATGTCGTCAAAAGATGTTCTCAACTACAATGTGTCTCAAAGAGTTTCCCCAACGCCGACTTAGAGTACTGCTTCTGCGTTTCACTTAGCGTTTCTTCAGGGGTCATGTAATCTCCAGGAACAAGCAGGAATGAGTCTTCACATATGGGTATCGTCGGTACCGACGGAGCCTGTGCGGGAACGCTCCCCAGCATCCAGTAAGAAAGCTTTTGGGAGCATCCCACAGCGCCTGCGCGCTGCCTTCCCGCCTTTCCCAACCGCCTCTCTCCAGTTCTTCTTTTCCACGGAGCCAGCAGCTCGTGTTACTAACACCGCAGAAGAATTCTTTATTTTTTTCTTTATTTTTCTGTGTCGCGTCTGCCGCCTTCAACGTCAGACCGGTACCGCCGGTCTTTTCTTTTCTTTTCTTTCTTACAAAAAAAAAAAAACCCTTTTCTTTCTTCAACTGTGCATTTTCGGTTTGGGCCTTAGGCCTGAACATATTTTCTCCTCATGGAGAAGCCTGCTTCCGGGTTTAAAAAGTGCACGAAGTGTGGCGGTACTATTTCTGTCACCGACACCCATGACTGGTGTCTAAAATGTTTGGGTCCTGACCATTCCATCACAGATTGTGTGTCTTGTACCATGATGTCTAAAAGAGATCGGCAGAACCGAGCAGCCAAGCTCAGTACCCTGTTTCCCTCTGATGCAGCCTCGGTGGCATCGACGTCTTCCAGGGCTTCTTCTTCCTCCCATGGATCTCAGATAACCAAACATAAATCTAGCCAGTCCTCGAAGGGCAAATCTCCTTCTAAGCATCGAGATGCCTCCGGGCTTGTCCTTGAGGATTCCGCACCGGCAAAATTACCCCGGCGGGAAGTTCCGGCTTCCAAAGCATTGTCTATGGGGTCACAGGTTGACATCGATGGCTCGGCCTCGACCGATCACCTGTTGCTGTTTTCTGGGGTACCGGTGGCCTCCACTGGTACCGACATCCAGACTCTGGTGGCATCGATGGATCAGAAGATTCTGTCAATGCAGTGCACCCTAACGGCATTTATGCAGGCTTCGACATCTTCGGTACCGCAACAGTCTCGGTTGCTGGTACCGACTCCGGCACTGGCATCGTTCCCGGTGCCGGTACCGATTGCATCGACATCGGCTTCGGTGTCGACTGCAAAGGTACCCTGTCCTATGATGCCCATCGGTACCGAACTGGTACCGCTTACTCCCGATGTCGATCCCACTCGGTATGCGTATCGGGCTTTACAGGAGCATCCAAACAGACGATACTTCGATTCCTCCGAAGACTCTGAGTCGGAGGTTTCTGTCGATGCACCGGTACTTCTTCCTCAGGCTTCTGATTCTCCAAAACGAAGAATGTCTCCTCCAGAAGACTTGTCTTTTCAGGACTTCATTAGGGAAGTGGCTAGGGGCCTCTCCATTACAGTGGCCCCTGAGTCAGAGCCTAGAGCCAAGCAACTAGATATTTTGCAATATCCTAAGGCTCCTAAAGAAGCAGCTACTTTACCTATTCATGAGATTCTCTATGATCTCATGTTGAGCATGTGGGAGACTCCTCTTACCACCTCTCCTCATTCTCGTAGATTAGACACCATGTACTGTGTCCCTCCTTGTCCTGGCTTTCATAAGTCTCAGCTTCCTCACCACTCTATTGTGGTAGAGTCTGCCATGAGGAAAATAAAGAGTGCAAAGAGACACTCATCTAATCCTCCAGGACGTGAATGCAGGACCCTTGATGCTTTTGGCCGAAGGGTTTTCCAAGCTAATATGCTTGCTGCCAGAATCAACTCCTATAGTCTCTATAAGGGGATGTTTCTAAAAGAAGTCACAGATCATCTGCAGACTTTAGCCCCTTTTATTTCAGAAGATAAAAGGCAGGAATTTCTCACTTGGCTTAAACATGCCCAAGATGTTTCCAAATTTTCCAACCGTGCAGCCTTTGACTCTTTTGCGTGTGTAAGCAGAGTCTCGGCTATTGCCATAGGTGCATGCAGAATTGCTTGGTTACAAGTCTCTGATTTGGAACTTTGGGTCCAAGATGAACTGGGAAATCTTCCTTGTACAGGTGAAAACCTTTTTGGCAGGGATTGGAAAGCAAAGGCCACTCAGATGAATGCTGAGAACTCTGCTTTGGATCGACTTTCAAAGTCTACCTCTGCTCCTGCTAAGAAAAGATTGTTCAAAAAGACAACTTTTTCTAAAAAGGGAAGATACTATCCTACTTATGGTCAGCAGGCATCTTCTGCAGGTCGTTATGCTGTAAAGCGTCAGCAACCATCTAAACAGGCCAAGTCAAAGGCTGCCAGGCCTCCCACGGCCCAGCAGCCTCAGCCTCCTCAGAGCCTTTGACTTGCAACTAGAGAACTTAGCCTTTCTAGCTCTGGAAGAACCAGAGCCCCTCACCATTCCAGGAAGGTTGGCTTACTTTGCTCCCAGATGGGAGCTAATCACAGCAGAGCAATGGACCCTCTCCATTATAAGGGAAGGGTACAAGCTTCATTTCTTAAACCTTCCTCCCCACACCATGGTGAAACAGTTCAATTCTCCAACATCTCTCCTCAACCTTCTGGGTCAGGAGATTGCTACCCTTCTTGCCCAAGGGGCAATAGAAGAAGTACCCCTTCTTCAACAGGGCTCAGGGTTCTACTTCCTTTATTTTCTTATTCCAAAGAAAACAGGGGGCTACAGGCCCATATTAGATCTCAGAGAATTGAACAAGTTTCTATTCAAAGAGAAATTCAAGATGATTTCTCTCGGTACTCTGCTGCCATACCTTCAGAGTCAGGACTGGCTTTGTTCTCTAGATCTCAAGGATGCGTACACCCATGTCCTCATCCATCCAACACACAGAAGGTTCCTTTTTCAAGGAAAGCACCACCAATACAGGGTGCTTCCTTTCGGTCTGGCCTCTGCACCAAGGGTGTTCACGAAATGTATAGCAGTAGTAGCTGCATTTCTACGCACTCTAGGAATATTCGTTTTCCCATATCTGGACGACTGGCTCATTCGAGCTCCATCCCAGTAAGAGGCCCAGATTTCTCTAACCTGCACAATGTGTGTCCTTCAGTATTTGGGACTGGTAATAAACATCCCATAATCCCATCTCACCCCTGCTCAGTCTCTGGAGTTTATAGGGGCCTTGCTGGATACCACAACTGCAAGGGCCTATCTTCCTCAGGCCCGTTGCCTATGCTTGGTGCAGTTAGCCTCCCAGATACATTTAAAGTCCCATTTAACTGCTCGAGAGATTTTACAACTATTAGGCCACATGGCATCCACCGTGCATGTGGTTCCATATGCTCGCCTTCACATGGACTCAGGCATCAGGTTGCCTGTCAGACAAAATAACAAACTCCAGTCGCCTTTTTTGGTCTCTCCAGTGGTGGACGTCCCCTCCAAATCTGCTGCTGGGGTCCCCTTTTCAGCAGTCGCTACCCCAAGCAACTCTAGCAACAGATGCTTCTCCAATGGGTTGGGGAGCTCATCTGCAGGATCTCTCCATTCAGGGCATCTGGTCTCCACAGGAGACTTCTCTGTATATCAGTCTCTTGGAACTCAGAGCAATATTCTTAGCTCTCAGAGTGTTCCATTCCCTGCTCAGCTACAGGACAGTCCTCATTCATACGGACAACCAAGTAGGCATGTTCTATGTAAACAAGCAGGGCGGGACTGGCTCTCTGTAGCTTTGCAACGAAGCTTTGCGACTGTGGGCCTTTGCCAGAGAGCATCACATCCATTTTCTGGCAGTATATCTTCCAGGCGTTCAAAACTCTTGGGTGGACAGACTCAGTCGAGTTCTGCTTCCACACGAGTTGTCCCTCCACATGGACCAGGTAGCCAGGATTTTTCGAATTTGGGGAACCCCGGACATACAACCTCTTTGCAAGTCCGTGGAATGCCAAACTTCCCCGGTTCTGTTCCAGAATTCTGTGTCAGGGAGTTCAGGCCAAGGATGCCTTCCTCCTTCACTGGGGTCGACTTCCTTTATGCCTTTCCACCAATTCCCCTAATTCCTAAGACACTATTCAAGCTTCAGAGAGATCAAGGGACCATGATCCTCATAGCACCACATTGGCCGCGCCAAGTGTGGTATCCTCTACTTCTGCATCTCTCTCAAGCTCCTTCCCTGGACTTGGGCTCTGCACCAGACCTTCTGTCCCAGGAAGAGGGAACTTTGTGGCACCCAAACCCTCACTCGCTCCATCTCAGGGCTTGGTTGCTGAGGGCCTAGACCTTCAAGAGTTTCATCTCTCTCAACAAGTCAGAGATGTTATTCATGCCTCTAGAAAGCCTTCTACTAGACGTTCCTATGCTTTCAAATGGAAACGATTTACCATTTGGTGTTCAGGGAAAGGTCTAAACCCTCTTGCAATACCTCTGAATTCTCTACTAGAGTATCTCCTGCATCTATCCCATGCAGGTCTGAAAACAAATTCAGTAAGAGTCCATTTGAGTGCTATTGCAGCGTCCCTCAAGCCTCTCAATGGACAACCTATTTCCTCTCATCCTCTTATAGCAAGATTCATGAGAGGCCTTCTTTTAACTAAACCTCCCATTAGACCACCTCCAGTGGCATGGGACTTAAACCTGGTTTTTGGCCAGCTTATGAATCCACCCTTTGAACCTTTAGCCACCACCTCCTTGAAATTCCTTTCTTGGAAAGTTATTTTTTCTCATTGCAGTCACCTCAGCACGCCACATCAGTGAGTTGCAAGCTTTGGTGGCTAATCCTCCTTATACAAGGTTCCATCATGATAAGGTAGTCCTCAGGACCAATCCACACTTTATGCCTAAAGTGGTCTTACCTTTTCATCTGAACCAAGAGGTATATTTACCTGTCTTTTTTCCAGTACCTCATGCATCAAATGCAGAGAGGAATCTTCATACCTTGGATTGTAAGAGAGCTCTCGCTTTTTACTTACAAAAAACACAGCAACATAGAAAGTCTTCTCAACTTTGTTGCTTTTGATCCTTCTCATTTAGGACTTCCAGTCTCTCTAAGAGAACACTGTCCAACTGGATTGCTCAGTGTATTTCTTTCGCCTACCAGAGTAGGAACATTTCTCTGGAGGGCCATATCACAGCTCACAATGTGAGAGCCATGGCAGCCTCAATGGCTCATCTAAACTCTGTGTCCATCGACCAAATCTATCGAGCGGCCACCTGGGCCTCAGTTCATACCTTCACAGCCCATTACTGTTTGGACAAGGACTCCCGCCGGGATGCCTTGTTTGGTCAGGCTGTTCTCAAACACCTGTTCCATTCCTAATCAACTCCTACCCACCTATCCTGGTCGGATGCCAGAGATCTATTGGGGGAGGTAGAGTCCTTTTCAAGGACACACATCCTGGGGTTTCTCCCTGGCATCTGCAGCTAGGGAGTCCCCATATGTGAAGACTCATTCCTGCTTGTTCCTGGAGATAGCACAGTTACTTACCTGTAACAGGTGATCTCTGGGAACAGCAGGAATAAGTCTTCACAACCCACCCACCTCCCCTAGGAGTTGTATCTCTCTATCTATCTTTCCTTTCCTCTCTCTCTCTTTGTCTCAGCTTTAAAACTCGAACTGGAGAGAGGCGGTTGGGAAAGGCGGGAAGGTAGCGTGCAGGCGCTGTGGGATGCTCCCAAAAGCTTTCTTACTGGACGCTGGGGAGCGTTCCCGCGCAGGCTCTGTCGGTACCGACGATACCCATATGTGAAAACTTATTCTTGCTGTTCCCAGAGATCACCTGTTACAGGTAAGTAACTGTGCTGTCAGAGCTGATGACAATCTTTCATTTCAGATTATGAATTGCTTATATCTCCATGATCATTGAAAGTAGGTAAAGGTGTTGCCCGTGTCAAACATCCACTATGGGTCTCATAGATTGTGTTTTCAACGTTCACAGACGCCGCGCTTTTTAGCTATGTCATTTGACTGAGCAAGATGGCACCCTTGGACGGGAAGGGGACCGCGCATGCGTGATGCAGTCCCAAAGGCTTTCTTCGAAAGCTGGGGATTTGCTCTGCATGGGGGCTCCGTCGACGTCACCCATATGTGAGGCCTGATTCCTGTTGTCCCTGGAGAGCACCTGTTACAGGTGAGTAACTACGCTAAATCACGTGATGTTTGGTATCGTGTAAAAGCAGTTTGTCATATTTATGATGAGTGAAAAAATTATACGGCGAATTTGCATTAAATTCTGTCAGAAACTTGGAGATTCATGCAAAGAGACTTATGATAAGTTACAACAAGTGTAGGGTGATGAATACATGAGTTGTGCTCGGGTTTATGACTAGTACAAACGTTGGAAGGCCATCCACAAGCAGGAATGAAGACAAAGTTGAAGCAGTGCATGCCACAATATGTTAAAATCATTGATTGACTATCAGGGAGCTTGCTGAAGATATGGCTATCAGTTTCGGTTCTGTACATTTCATTCCTACTGTTGATTTGGGGATGAGACATGTGTCTGCAAAATTTGTGCTGAAATTCCTGTTCCCTGACCAAAAATAGGATAGACTGTCTGCAGCCAGGATGGTGTTGGAATGCACTGAAAATGTCTCAGATTAATCAAAAAGATTATTACTGGTGATGAACTGGTTTATGGTTATGACCCAGAAACTAAGGCTCAATCCTCACAGTGGAAGACTCCAAACTCTCCCAGACCCAAGAAAGTCTGTCAGATGAGGAGCAATGTCAAGGTCATACTCACAGGTTTGTTTGTTTTTTTTGATTACCAGGGTATTGTTCATCATGAGTATGCTCCAAAAGGCCAAACCATCAATAGGGACTACTATGTCCAAGTTCTGACTCACTTGAGAGATGCAGTTCATCGTAAGAAGCCAGAGTTGTACAGGAATGGTGAATGGTTGCTTCATCACGATAATGCCCCAGCTCACGCATCTCATCTTGTCTTAACATTTCTTGGTCAAACACTATATCGAGCAAGTGCGTCAGCCTCTGTCACCTGACCTTACACCCTGTGACTTTTTCTTGTTTCCAAAACTGAAATTACCACTGAAAGAAAGGAAATTCGATGACTTGGAGATCATTAAGCAAAATTAGACACAGCAGCTTCAGAGCACAACGAAAGAGGCATTTCAACATTGTTTCCAACAGTGGCAGGAACGCTGGAGAAGTGTGTTTTATCAGAGGGGACTACTTTGAAGGAGACTGAGTGCTATAACTGTCAGTGTTATACTTCTTGTGTTATTGCACAAGTCCTGATACTTTTTGATCGCACTTTGTACATGAATAGAATGTAAAATGCCTTAATCTATGCGTGGTGTGCATTAACTATACTCTAATATTTACGCCTGCTTGCTAACAGGAAAAGGTGATGATGCCTGTCTTCAAAGTCATTCTCTGCCCATATGTTAGTATTTTATATAGACAATTAGGTACCTACATCTCTTTATAAAATAGCATCTATGTAGACACCTATCCATGACATACTGTTTTAAAATTACCCACTCCAAGTGCATCCCTTAATGTTTAGCTAGCTATTCCAATTAAGATAGACTGAAATTTGATACCAGTTTATTTACAACAATTAAATAACTTAAATTAAATAAACAACTCTCTTCAATGATCTAGTTACAGGACTTGATAACATCCGCCAGGGATTTGTCCTCATTTTCATGGATATTGCTGCAGCCTTTGATTCAGTCAACCATGAAACTCTGATACTCCGTCTTGTGGAGAAAGGAATACAAGGCTCAGCTATAGCATGGTGCAAGTCCTACCTATCTAACAGATGGCAACAAGTCAGAACAGGTCCCATGACTTCTGACCCATTCCCTCTCAATCAAGGTGTACCTCAGGGTTCATCCCTATCTGCATTAATGTTCAACATATATATGCAACCAATTTGTACCCTAATCCGCTCCTTCAACATCCAGTGCCTAGTCTACACAGACGACGTCCTAATCTACTCACCATTCCTGATTGATCAACCTGACTTTTCACCTATATCAAGCTGCTTCGAAGCTGTATCACAATGGCTTACAACACAAAATTTAAGGATTAACCATAGTAAAACAGATGTCTTATTCCTCACCAAGAACCAGATGTTCTCCCCACCCCCCACATTAAAAGTAAACAATATTGAGTTGATAGCAAAATTAACTATCCGCTATCTCGGCATCATGCTTGACCAACGACTCGACATGTTTACACATGTGAAGAACATCACGAAAGCAATTTACCATAAGGTCCAGATACTACATCACCTGCGCCCCCTATTGGACTTTAATGACTACCAAACTATCTTCCAAGCCTTGGTGCTCCCACATCTACACTTTGCAAATATTATCCTTCATGGCCTCCCTCAGTCAACACTAGGACCTCTTCGCCTTGCAATGAATGATGCAGCAAGGGTACTTGCAGGTACATCAAGAGCTAAACATATAACCCCAGTCATGATGGATCTCCACTGGCTTCCACTTCAGGCTAGAATCCAGTATAAGTCCCTAGTACTAACATTCAAAGCCCTAAGGAACCAGATCACTTCACCCATCAGCAAACTCATTCAAAGACGGCCGTTCAACAGGATCAGGAGATCTAATCAAGCAAACACTCTAGAGATCCCCAACATTCTAACTAAGTGCAAAAGGCTACTGCCAATAGAGCCTTCTCCCTATTTGCACCCATGACCTGGAATGCCCTCCCCACTGAGCTCCGTTCCACCCCAGACCTATTGTCATTTAGAAAAGCCCTCAAACAACACCTTTTCCTCATCCATTACCCAGAATCCAATCCCAGAAACAACCACCCATCCTCACATCCTACACCCTACTCCACCCCACCCAAATCCAACACCATAAAGAAAATGACTAGCTCTACCACCATATCCCCTCTCTTATTTATTATTGGTACTGATCACACATCTTATTGATTAAACCTCTTATAAATATGTTGAAACCAAGCTATACTATATGTATAATTTCTCACCATACTATATGTATAATTTCTCACCATACTCCATGAATAATTACTCTGTAATTAGTTACCCCTGTTACCTCCAGGTTATCTCGTCCATGTTCAATGTAAAAACTCAATTGTCGTGTGACATTGCAGTATGTTTTTTGTTCAATTGTAAACCGCACTGATTTTAATAGCGCGGTATATAAGAGAAGTAAATAAATAAATAAATAAAAATAAAAAATTAGTGAATAAGGGCCCGATTCTGTCCCACGAATAGCGGGTATGGACGTCCCAACAGTTGTATGGGGAAGTTAGATGGGGGCGGGGAAGGGGCAGAGTTAAGGTGGGTGGTGGGCAGTCGCTGGCCCTGGACGTACAGAGCCAGCAACTTGTGCGGGTAAGTTATTCCACCTCTGACGTCTTTTTTTTGGCGGGCCCGGGGCGCAGAGGGGGCAGGGGGGCCTGAGGACATCCCTGCAGTCTGACCCTGGCCTTAGGAGGCTGGATCAAGGTTCAGGCTACGGGAAAAGCCTTTGTTCAGCTGGTGGCCGGGATCACGGCTTTACAGTGGAGCCGCGGAGCCATGGCAACTGGACGCCATGGTGCTGTGGCTCCATTGTAAAGCCCTGACTGAGTTAGTCTGGCTTTTCCTGTACATGCAGGTCAGCCTGAATAGCAGTCCCGACTTGCGTGTACAGGGCTGTTCGCGATTCTGGTCCCGCGGGATCAGAATCGTGACCTTCTCTGTACGGCCGGTTGAAACCGGATGGATAGAGGTGCTGTATGTCCGGGATGGAATGAGCCTTTGCTCCGTATTCAAGCAGGGGGATACGGGCACAATTGAAGGTGCCGTTGCCACCAAGAGTGCTAGTGTCAGCTCTCCCTTTGCTCAGAGGTGGCCTTCAGATGTCTCTGAGCATGCATGTGCCTTCCCACGTTGCCGGTATACTCTGTGTTCCCTTTAGTCTCTCTTCATTGCGGCAGCTCTTCCTCTCTCCGTTACCGTCGGGGGTTTTCTTCTTTGCTTTTACTTATTTCTTTCTTTTCTTTTTAACGGCAGAGTTACTGCAAAACAACAACAAAAAAAACCCTGACAGGACAGTTTCTCAGTGGCTCCTTGCCACCGCGTTTATTCAGGCCTGTCAGTCCTTCCTGCCTCAGCTGGCATGCATTGCTGACAGAAAAAAAAAATTACATTTAAAATATCAGAAAGAAGCCTTCAAAGGAAATAACTTTAGAAGTAAACCATTCAGTCTCATTCCTGTTACTGGGACTGTCGCCTCCTGTGAATTCTTGTATTGCAATGGAATTGAATTGAAAACTGCCCATCTTCTTGTGGTGGCTCCAGTTTCAGTTCCTGCCCCTGTCCAATCGGGCCCAGACAAGGCATGATGGGAAAGGATGGGGCTGCCATGTGGCTGGAGGCAGACCTCCTACTGGCTCCAGCATCTAAGAAGATGATCAAGAGTCTTGCACAGCAGACCAGAGGCCCTACATCATCTCCACCTAATCCGGCCTCCACAGAACTTGTCTCCGCCAGTGAATGAAGCTCCAAGGGCAAGCGGAAGTCTGATGGAGACTTCTCTTAATCTTCCTCTCATATGTCCAAAAATGCAAAGCAGCAGATGGACCCTATACTGACTTTATATGTTCCAGTTTACCCAGTAACAGATAAATCTCTCTCTACTGACCCCCTCTTGCAACTGTTCCGCCGCTTCGTCCAGGACACTGCAGTTGACCCCTCCTGTTGACCAACTGCCTTCTATGGAGGCCCCTTCCTACTAGCCTCCACCTTTTTCTCCACAGAAACCCCCTTCCCTCACGGTCTGGGGAGCTCCTGTAACCTCTGATATGGATTCTTATCCTGCCGTAAGTCCCCTTTACTCCCAGCAGTGGAATTCAAAACCCTCCCTTTTGAGAGAAGTGGAGCTACCACCTTCCTTGTATCACCCTCTGGACAAAGATCTTCTGAGGATTTCTCCTGCCTGACATTCCTCCAGTAGGTTTTTAGAGCACTTGCTCTAAGTGACACTTGGACTCCCACTTCTAAAGAGGCCCTGGCCATTCTAATTCCCCAGGTCTTACAGGATCTCCTTTTGTTAGTATGAAAAATGCCAGTATCAGTCCATTTCAGTGCCCATCGATTAAACCTTAAATACAAGGTGCTGCCTGCACCTGGATTACAGCATCAGCAGCTTCCTCATTAGTCAGTAGTCTCTGAAGCTGCTGTTAAAAAAAAAAAAAAAAGTCTTCAAAATCTCATCTTCAAACGCCACCTCGGAAAGACCAGCCGACATTGGGTTCAGTTGGTAGAAAAGCCTTTCAAAGGGTGGGGGTCTTAGCCATGAAGATTCTAGCCCATCAACTCCAACTGCTGCAATACCATCATGAACTCCTTTTGCAGATGCCAGACCACACTGGCCGTTCACCTCTGGAGACACATACTCTCCAAGACAATTTACAAGCGTCCCTGTACCATATCATTAGGGCTACCTATGACGCATTTGATTCAGTTGCCTGATCCACAGCTGCCACACAGCTTGGCTTCGAGCCTTTGGCCTACAAAAGGATCTCCTTGACCACCTGGCAGATGCATCCTGCCTAGGTGATAGTCTTTTTGGTCCTAAAGTTCAGGAGGCTGTCTCAGAAGTCAAGGATCATTCCTCTACAGTGCGAGAACTTGCAGCTCAGCCTTAGGAGGCAGGCCACTAGTCCCATTGTCCACAATACCCTCGGTACCGAGGGCATAGCACTACTGATATTTCCAACAATTTTACCCTTGCAGTTCTATTCTCGTCCTCCACCACAGTATCACCCTGCACCTGCGAATCCTCAGCAGCCCAGGCAAAGGAATAGGAAACAACCTGCAGCCACTTCAGTTCAGTCGTCTAAGGCATCCCCCAGCTTTTGACTATCTCCCAGTAGGAGGTCGAGTCTAGCACTTCCAGGAGGTCTGGCAGTCCATAACCACAGATCATTGGGCCCTCAGCATCAGTGCATTTGGTTACAAGCTGAATTTTATGGTTACTTTCCCAAAGAAACCACCTCCACCCACCAATGTCCCTCCTTCGCATCTACTTCTTCTTGCAGAGGAGATTGCAAACCTGCTCGAGAACCATGCAATTGAGTCTGTAGGGAGTCTGTAATGGAGCAAGAGTGCAACCAGGGATTTTACTCCTGTTTTTTTCTTATACCTAAGATGACCCTCCGACCGATCCTAGAGCTCTGGGACCTCAACCTCTACATCAAGAGAGAAAAAGTTCAAAATGACTTCTCTAGACACTATTCCTCTTGTTGCAACAGGAGGACTGGCTCACCCCTCTGGATTTCAAGGATGTCTACACCCATCCATCCTTGTCATTCCTGATACCTCTAGTTTCGCTTCAAGACAGAACACCAATGGTTTTCACAAAATGCCTCGCGGTGACTGCAGAGCACCTCCACAGGAAAAGCCTCTGTGTTTATCCTTATCTAGATGATTGGCTTGTTCCAGTGCCTGACAAAGCCTCAACTCAGCTGTCAGTCATCAGAATATTCACATTTCTGCAGCAGCTCGGCTTCATCGTCAATTTCCAAAAGTCAGAGTGCAAACCTTGTTAAGTATTGGACTTCATCGGAGATTGTCTATATACCACATTGGCTCGGGCTTTTCTGCAACCCAACTGAGTATCCATCCTGCACCAGCTCAATACCCAACTGCTTAGTTTACAAAGTGCCTCGGCTCACACCATCCTACGCCTCTTAAGTCACATAGCAGCCTCTGTACATATCATCCTCTTGGCATGCCTCTATATGCGGCTGCTCTAGTGGCATCTCAAGTTCAGCTGGAATCAGCATTCTCAATCCCTTTGTCATTAGGTCCCCTTCTCTGGACCCATGTTACGTTAGTCTCTTCGCAGGTGGAGACTTTCTTCTAGCCTTACCGAAGGGTGGCCCTTCCTGAAACAGCCGCATCAGCTCACTCTAACAGATGCCTCCCATGTGGGCTGGGGAGCCCATCCTTTGCCTCTTAAGACTCAAGGACATTGGACCAGCAGAGAAATCTCTCTGCACATCAACCTCCTGGAGATGTGTGCAGTTTACTATGCCCTCTACACCTTCTTGAAGGACTAAAAAAGGTGACTGCTACTTCTGGAGAGAGATCTGCAATTGTGAGTATATACTTCTGGAATTTTTTCTGAAGGGACTTCTTTGGATTAAAGCTGATTAATCTGTGAACCCAGTGTATTTGTTTGATCAGTCAGGGCCTAGTAGCAACAATTTAAATTTAACTTTAAAACATGGAAGAGAGCTTTGTGGTTAAATTTAAACCCCAGAAGAGAGCTTGTAGTTTAAATTTATTACTCACTCAGGGCCTAGTATCAGCAAAGTACTTTTAGTTTAAAATTAAAACACAGAAGAGTGCTTTCTGGTTAAATTTAGAACCCAGCAGAGAGCTTGTAGTTTAAATTTAATACTCACTCAGGGCCTAGTATCAGCAAAGTACTTTTAGTTTAAATTTAAAACACAGAAGAGTGCTTTCTGGTTAAATTTAGACCCCAGCAGAGAGCTTCTAGTTTAAATTTCATAATAGGTCATAGCCTAGCAGCATCAAAGAGCTTTAATTTAAATCAAATCAGAATATAACTTAGCATAAAAGGCAAAACAGGTCAGTATTCTTTGAGCAACAAATAATGTCTTCTAGAGACCTTTACAAAGAGGCCTTCTACCTAGGGGGCAAGAGACCTGTGAAACCTTTTCAATAAGTGTTAAAGCTAGGTGGCAGGTCAAAAGTTAATTTTGAAAGACTCCTTCTATCCAAGCAAGGACTGTTAATCACCCAGGAAGTTGGTCCCAGCTTACCTCACAAGCACAGGCAGGGTACTCTATAGCAGCCATCTTTTAATAAGTGTTAATTCCCTCCCTCCCTCCCCAACACCCACCCACTCCTGGGATAATCATAGCTTCATAGGTACTTACACATCTTTAAGGAAAGGAGGTGCAGCTCGTTATCCAAATCAGTCATAAACTAAGGACCTGAGATTAATTAAGCTTCAGGTGAACAAGGTATATTAAACGTATTAGGTACAATTTTATTAGTATAAGTATCCATAGCAACCCTTAGTAAGTAAAGAACTTAAAGATCTAAACACAAGTTTAAAACTACGAGTAAGATGCAGACAGCAGTCCAGCAGCAAGATGGAGGCTTTCCAGTCTTTTGCATTGAGTGTCACATGTATGATTTTCTCCCATTTGGTGAGAGGTCTTACATGTGCACTAGGTGCAAGGAGCTCTTTGCTCTCAAGGAATGAGTCAGTTCTCTAGAGGCTAGAGTAGCAGACTTGGAAGACATAAGAAAGACAGAGAGGTACATAGACGAGACCTACAGGGATATAGTCCTGAAGTCCGACCTCTAGTCTGGCAGCATCCCTGTTGCCATGGAGGAGAGAGGTCACGTGACAGGAGAGCATCACCCTGGTGTGGCAGGAAGTGATCCTGTAACTAGGACCTGTCCTCCAGGTGATGTAAAACCCTCTTGCACCAAGGAAGTTTCTCAAGGGCCATGTGCCCATGAGGGAAGGGTTAGGACAGCCGTTATAGTTGGTGATTTGATCATTAGGCATGTAAATAGTTGGGTGGCTGGTGGGCGTGAGGATCGTCTGGTAACATGCCTGTCTGGTGCGAAGGTAGCGGACCTCACGCACCACCTAGATAAGGTCTTAGATAGTGCTGGGGAGGAGTCGCTGTCTTGGTACATGTCGGTACCAATGACATAGGAAAATGTCGTAGGGAGGTTCTGGAGGCTAAATTTAGGCTTTTAGGTAGGAAGTTGAAATCCAGAGCTTCCAGGGTAGCGTTCTCCGAAATGCTTCCCATTCCACGTGCAGGACCCAAAAGGCAGGCAGAGCTCCGGAGTCTCAATGCGTGGATGAGATGATGGTGCAAGGATGAGGGTTTTGGATTTGTTAGGAACTGGGGAACATCCTGGGGAAAGGAGGGGCTCTTCCGAAAGGATGGGCTTCACCTTAACCGGGATGGAACCAGGCTGCTGGCATTAACCTTTAAAAAGGAGAGCAGCTTTTAAACTAGATAACAGGGGAAAGCCGACAGTCGTACAAGAGTGCATGGTTCAGAAGAATGTATCCTTGAGGGATACTGCCAAAAACAAACAGCCGAAGGCAAACACAATCTTATGACGCTATCCAAGGTACTGTGAAGAAGAGAAAGCACAAGACAGAGGAAATCATTCACCAGAAGGTAAAAGATCTCTAACCTAAATACTATTAGGTATCTAAGGTAGAGGACCGCTAAGGATAAGGGTCATTATAAACATCATCATGATCGAGGGGAACAACGTATATATGGAGGAAAGCATTCTACACATGGGAGAGGAGGGGAAAAAAAATAAAATATAAGGATTGCCAAATAGAAAACTTGCTCACAGGCTATGGATGATCTTATTATCATAATCATTACAAATAGCAACTGTATGTCTAAACCTCCCATGGGATATCATCAAGAGTGCATCATTAGCATGTTGTAAACTTACATAATGGAGTTTAAAAAAAAGAATAAAAATAATATTAATGTTAAAAATAATTTCATAACCAGATGGATCTCCCACACAATAGCCGGGAATATATGTGATGAAATACATATCTCCCGTCGATCATAGTGTAAACCACATATCAAATGTATCAAGATACACATCTTTCTTAAAAAGGGTAACATCACAGATTACCTATAAGAATAAAATTGAGAAAATGAAGAAAAAGAAGAGAAACGGGAACCGTCAGTTTGGCGGGAAAGCGAAAGGGGGAACAAATCTATATAGATTCACACCATCAATCACCCTGTTCAGTATGGATTATGTAACATCAGGGAACACTCATTCATATACCATACCAGTATAAGGATAAAAAGGAATGTGCTTTTCATCAACCTTAAAAAATTGCAGAAAATGTCAACTAACGGGCAAAGATTCCATCCAATTGATGTCATGATGACTGGAGTTCCTATGCAAAACAAGTCTTGTAGCGTCCCTCTTTGTTTGAAAACCAGATCTTAGCATATCAATGAGATAATCATATCATTGCAAATAGAATCAGGAAGAATTTAGACGTTCTCACTAAAAATATATTTTAAAAAAGGAAGTCCATAGATTATACCAATGAGTAAAAATCACTGTAGTGTAAAAATATACTCATATGTAAAGGATTAAACATATGTCTAATTGACCAAGAGACAAGGGACTCAACAAACTAAGGAGTAGCCTAATTGGTGGGAAAAACGGAAGAGGAACATATCTATATGGATTAACAACAGCACTTGCCCTATGCAATATAGATTGTGACATACTAAAACAATTATTTGAATACCATACCAGTGTAAGGTAAAAAGGAATATGCTTCTCGTCACACTCAAGGGGTTGCAGAAAATGGCAACCATGGGGCAAGGGTTATTTAAAGTTCCATCTGATTGATATCATGACGGGATCTCATATGCAAACAAATCTTGTGGCGTCTCTCATCATTTGCAAACCAGACCCAAGCACTTTGATGAGATAATCATATATTTACAACTAGAATGAAGAGAAGTTTAAACATTCTCAATAAAAAGGAGGAAATCCATAGATCATGCCGATCAATAAAAAAATCACTGTGATATAAAAATGTACTTTAAAATCCAGGTATAAAAGGCATGGGTCAATTATGGGGGTATCGTAAAAATCTCCATAGGCAAGTTGGACATAAAAAAAATGGAAAAATGGGAGGGTGTATATCGAAGTGCAACCATACAGAATTGTACCCATACAAAACTGAACTATGAGAAAAATAAATAAAAAAATAATAAAGAAAGAATACATAAAAACAGAATCATAAGAACATTTGGATATCAAAAAACCAAATATATAATGTAAAACTAAATATACTAGGATAAAGCGATACTGTAAAAGTTAACAATAAAAGTAAGAAATAAAATGTCTAATTGGCCAGGATTCAGAGGGCTCAACAACAGAGGGGTAGCCAGAGGACACCAGCCTCAGAGACAGCATAAAAACCAAGCACCATCCTAAAAAAGGGGAGTGGAGACATGTAAATGTGTCAGGAAACACATAGTGGAAACAGGGGATGAGATACCTAGAAAGTCCATTGTACATTGTAACTTAAACTTGGTAATATACATTAAACAGGGACATTGATAACTTGGAATTTTATGAGGCAATGGAGGGTTGAGTGACTTGCCCAAGGCCACAAGGAGTGCTAGGGGAAATCAAATCCTGGTTGCTTGGTTCCCAAGCCAATGCTCTAACCATTAGGCAACTCCTCCACTCCAGGATCTAACTCCTGATGAGGTATCGGTGGCTTCACAGAGCTGGGAAAGAGAAACTAAGTGCATTGTTTTAAACCAACATCACAAAAAAATTCTCCCTTTGAAATACAGCATCTAAAAAGAATGTAGCGTTTCAAAAATGTACACCAAAACCCCTTTAGGAGCTCTCAGGCAGAGCTAGTAATTAAATACCACACAGTCTTACCTTGCTTGCAATGGAAACTCTGTTAGGAATGCCAGAACTTGTAAGGCTTTGAAAAACTTTATGCAGTCTTCAGCTGCCTTTGATTCTTTCGAACGCTTCAAGGCCCAATAACATCCTGATGAGGTGTCAGTGGCTCAAAGAGCTGGGGAAGAGGTAGGCAAACAGAGAAAATGAAAAGAAGCTTGCCATAGAAGTAAAACTCATAGTGAAATCATTTTATGGTAGCTTTGAAGTAAAAAGTCTATGAGGGAATCAGTTGGACCACTGAATTACAGAGCGGTAAAAGGGGCACTAAGGGAGTACAAGAACCGTAGCAGAGACTAAATACATTTTTTGCTTTGGTCTTTAACTGAAGAAGATGTAGTGGCACTACCCATGCCAGAAATGATATTGAAAGGTGATGGATTTGAGAATTGAAACAAATCTTGGTATACCTGGAAGATGTAATAGAGCAATTTGACAAATTAAAGAGAAGCAAATCACCTAGACTGGATAGTATACATCCAAGGGTGCTGAAAGAACTAAAAAATAAAATTTCAGACCTATTATTAGTAATCTGTAAACTATCATTAAAATTATCTATAGTACTTGAAGATTAGATGGTGGCTAATGTAATGCCAGTTTTCAGAAAAGTTCCAGGAGTTATCTGGGAAATGACAGACCTGTAAGCTTGACGTTGGTACAAGACAAAATGGTAGAAACCATTATAAAGAACAAAAATTGTGAACATATAGATTCTCAAGGTTTAATGGAACAAAACCAATATGGATTTAGCCAAGGGAAGTCTCACCTCACCGATCTGCTATATTTTTTCAAAATTGTGAATAAAAATGTAGATACAGATGAGCCAGTCGATACAGTGTATCTGGGTTTTCAGAAAGCCTTTGACAAGGTCCATCATGAGTGATTTGGGGCAGTTAAGATACCATTGGATAAAAGGCAGTGTCCTAATGTGGATTATGAACTGGTTAAAAGATAGAAAACAGAGAATAGAGTAAGGTTAAATTGTCTATATTCTCAGTGGAGAAAGGTAAAGAATGGAGTACTCCAGGGATATTTACTGGTTCCTCTGCTTTTTAACATAGTTACCTGAAAATAAGAACAACAAATAGATTTGCAGACAACACAAAATTTATTCAAAAATTTTAATTCACAAGAGGAATGTGAAAAATTGTAAGAAGATCTTGTGAGTAACTGGGGGACTGGGCATTCAAATGGCAGATGAAATTTAATGTGGATGGGTGCAAAGTGATGGACATAAGGACGAACAACCAAACTATAGCAATATGATGCCAGGTTCCATATTAGGAATCATCACCCAGGAAAGGGATCTTGGCATCTTTGTGGATAATATGTTGAAAAATCCTTTTCTCAGAGTTCAGCAGCAGCCAAGAAAGCTAATAGATTGGTAGGAATTATAAAGAAAGGAATGGAGAATAAAACAACAAATATCATAATGCCTCTATATCAGGCCATGGTGCAACTATACCTAGAGAATTGTATGTATAGTGGAATTAGAGAAGGTACAGAGCAGGTTGACCAAATGATAAAGGGGATGGAAAGATACCTATGTGAAGAATGGCTTAAAAGGTTAGGGCGGAGACTGGACTTTCAAGATGGCCGCAGCAAGGCATGTATAGGTGCCGCGTTCTGCTTACGGGGAAAGGAAAGCTAGAGGTGGCAAGAAGCCCTCTGGGGCCCCCTCGGCTTTACCTTTGGTTTCCTCGGGTCCTCTGGATCCTTTTCTTGTCCACGCACCGTATACAGCCAGTAGCATGCCTGCGACTTTATCCCCAGCAGTCTGCCCTTTGGAGCTAGGCAGCTTGTCGAGCAGTTTTGGGTTTGACCAACTATCGCCGGAGCAGCAGCGCGTTGCTAAGATCCTTGTGCTGGAGTCTTCTAGTTCAGAGGACGTGGTTCTGTGGACGGGTGCCAATATTGGTGCGTCGCTGGATCCTCGAGGGCGGCCCTCTGAGCTGTTGCCAGGGGGAGGTGAATTTCTTCTGAGTTGTTCTCCCAGCCCTCAGAAGCACTCATCTAAAGTCGTGGACTTGGAGGTCCTCGGAGGAATGTCTTCTACGGCGGAGCCCTTGGGAGCCATGGCACCGATGGTGGATGTATCAGCAGGCTCTTCAACCTTTCTGTTATCACGACCTGCTGTCTTTACCTTGGAATCGATATGGTCAGCAATAGAGCAGCTGGGTGACTCTTTATCCCACCAGGTACAATCTCTTTTGGCTCAAGTTCAGTCTAATGCTTCTTCTATGCAGCAGCAGACAGGAGATCTTTTGGATTTGTGGGGAACCGTTTCCTCATTGGAGGCAAGAGCCGAACGTATTGAGACCTCTGAAGCTGCTTTAGTTAAAGACGCTATGGGGTTAAAGTCTCGTTTGGAACATTTGGAGAACTTTTCCAGATATCAGAATTTAAGACTTGTTAATTTTCCTAAGTCTCTGTATGTTACTGCTAGAGATATGTTTAAAAGGTATTTGGTGGAGGTGTTTGGGGCCCCTATTGAGTCACATCCCCCTGTTACTAGGTCATATTACCTTCTAACTGGACAAATATCTTCAGGGGAGGGGGCCATTCCTGGGGTTCAACAGGCTGACTCCCTTGATGTTTCCACTTTGTTGGAGACAGGTGAAGAAGCCTGTAGCCCTTTACTCTTTTGGTGACCTTATCATTATCCCATGATAGGGATTGTTTTTTGAAGATGTTTTTTCATAAATGGTTGATTAAATTTAGAGGATTTCAGGTTTGGGTTTATCCTGACCTATGTAAAGAAACTCAGACAGAGATGAGAGTTTCTGTTGCTACGTCCAGGAATACAGCAGTTGGGGGGTCAGTTCTTTTTAAAATTTCCCTGTAAATGCTCTGTTAGGTTACAGGCAGTTTCCTATATTTTCTATGACCCTTCCCAACTATCGGCGTTCTTGAGCTCCCGGAGGGTTCCTGAGGTAGAGACAGGGAATGCTGCATTAATGAAATAATACTGGTTAGTTCCTTGCTGGTGGCTTTTCTTTTCCTTCAGATATGGTGTGATGTTTGTTTTTTCACTCTCTTCTTTATTGAGGGCTAGTGGGTTGCAGCCATTAGATTTGTTATTTCCTATATAATGCTTGTTGCTTTCTTATTTTTTGGATTACAGACTGCTTCTCTTTTCTTTGAGTGTATTCATTTATGCTTGAATTTATTGTAAAATTCATAAATATAAAATTAAAAAAAAGGTTAGGGCTCATCAGCACGGAGATGAAACAGCTGAGGGGAGATATGATAGACGTCTGTAAAATGTGTGGAATGGAATGAGTAAAGGTGAATCAGTTGTTTACTCCTTCAAAATGTACAAAGATTAGGTAACATTCACTGAAGTTATAAACTAGTACAGTTAAGACTAATCAGAGAAAAAAATAATTGCACTCAATGTGTGTTTAAGATTCAGGATGTGTTGCTAGAGGATGTAGTAAAAGCCATTAGGGTAGTTGGATTTAAAAGAGGTTTGGAAGAGTTCCTGGAGGAAACGTACATAAACCATTATTAAAGTGGACTGGGGAAATCCACTACTTACCCCTGGGATAAGCAGCATGGAATCTGCCTACTTTTTGGGATCCTGCCAGGTATTTGTGAACTGCATTGGCCACTGTTGGAAACAGGTTCTGGATTTGAAGGACTTTTGGTCTGACCCAATATGGCAAATCTTATGTTCTTATGGGCATTACTCAATATTTACCAAAGTGCAAGAAAACATTTTTGAATTGCTTCATAACTTTATCTCCAGGAACAAGCAGAAATGAGTCTTCACATATGGGTACGTCGGTACCGACGGAGCCTGCGCGGGAACGCTCCCCAGCGTCCAATCAGAAAGCTTTTGGGAGCATCCCTCAGTGCCTGCGTGCTGCCTTCCCGCCTTTCCAACTGTCTCTCCTCAGTTTTCGTTTTTCCGCGGAGCCGGCAGGACGTCCTCCTATCACCGCAGAAAATTTTTTCTTTAATTCTTTTTTTCTTGTGGTCGCGGCTGTTTTCCCGCCTCCACCGGTACCGCCGGTGGGTTTTTTTCTTTTCTTTTTCTCAAACTCAGGGAGAGTTTTTCCCTCAGTTTCTGTCTTAAATTTTTGGGCCTGTAAGGCCTCTCCATCATGGAGCCTTCTTCTCCTAAGAAGTGCCTTAACTGTGGAAATACAGTTTTCTTTTTAGACTCCAATAACTGGTGTCTAACCTGTTTGGGTCCTGACTCTTCTCCTCCGGAGCCATTAGGCTACAATTTTATGAGAAGAGATTCTCTATTTCGAGTTTCCCTCGATACCGAGTTCCCTTCCAGTGTCAGGGCACCGACCATTTCTTCTCTACAGGATCAGGTAACCCACAAACAGTCTGTTAAGACTAGCCAATCCTTGAGTGGTAGGTCTCATGCCAAGCATGATGACGGCTCCGGCCTTGCCCTCAAGACCCTATTGGCTTCAAAACCCCGGCGGGAGTCTTCGGTCTCCAAAGCCTTTCAGGGGTTTCAGGTTGTTCCTGGGGCTCACCCCTCACAGAACATACCTGAGCCGTGCTCGGTGGTGGCATCCGCTTTGAGCGGTACCGATACCCCGGCATCGGCACTGGTGTTAAGTGATCCACTCTTCACCAGGGATCGTCATCTGGCGTTCTCGGTACCTTCGGGACCGATCGATACATCCCAGATTGACTTTCCAGTATCGGCAGCATCGCCGATACGACTACCGACGTCGGTACCCTCTAGGCATGCATCGATAGACTCGCTTCCTTCGATGCCGAGTCTGGAATCAATATCTACTCTGGAAGACTGGATACCGACGCGTCTCGGAACTGACGCTTATCAATTCCGGATGCGCGGTACCGAGGATACTCACCAAGGGTTTTTGGTTACCTCGGTACCACTTGGACGGCCTCCGATGACTGCTTTGATGTCGGTATCACCTCCGATTCCGGCGCAGCTACCTGCATCGGTATCGATGCCGGTTCCTGCAGTAACATCGGGACCAGCTACTTCCATGCCTTTCTCACCAGAATCGCTCCTTTCTATGCCTAGTTTGGAGTCGATACCTGGCATGGACGATGCAGTACTGACTGTCTCAAGTCATAACCGCCAGTACCAGTATCCATCCATTATGGCTCCTTTTCTGCACCGGACCAGTACATCCTCCGGTGCCCAGGCTACTGCTTCAACTTTAGCCTGTCCAGGGATGGTTCCCATTGGAGATCCTTCTTTTCAGAAATTTCTCCTTGACATGGCAACATTCCTTGCTATTCCTATCCCTGGCTATGATCCTACACAACGCTCTTCTGCAGAAAAAGAAAATATAATGCTTCCTTTACATCATTCTTTGCAGGATCTTCTTCTGAGAATATGGGAAACACCTTTAAGGGTTTCCTCACCTTCTACAGCAACTGATCTTCTGTATCAGGTGCCCCCCTCTCCAGGGTTTCAAAAGACTCAACTTCCCCATCATTCCATTGTAGTGGAATCAACAATGAGGAAGGTAAGAAGCAAGAAGAAGCATTCTTCTTATCCGCCAGGTCGTGAATCTAGAACACTGGATGCCTTTGGACGTCAAACCTTCCAAACATCTATGCTGGCAAGAAGGATTATCTCTTATATTTTTTATATGAGTCTATCCCTTCAGGAGGTCACAAAGCAATTATCTCTTTTGACTTCTTTTCTATCAGAGCCCAAGGCTGCAGATTATTCCTTACTTCTTAGTCATAGCCAAAATATCTCTTGGTTTCTTTCTCGTGCTTCCCTAGACTCTTTTGAGTCTGTTAGCAGAACCTCTTCTATAGCCATAGGAGCACGACGTAGAGCCTGGCTCCAAGCTTCAGACTTGAACAGATGGGCACAACAGAGACTGGGTAATACTCCTTGTACTGGAGAAAATCTCTTCAATAGGGAGTCTTTAGGTCAGGTTGCTCATTGCTCCGCTGACTTCCCTGTTTCTGAGGGCTATCCTAAGCCTTCTCCTTCCCCAGTAGGTAGGAAATGCCCTACCAAACCTTTTTTCCCTAAAAGAAGAAGGTTTTATTCTTCTCCTGCCCATCATACGGATGTTCCCAAACAAGGGAAACCTCACTCTGATCTGAAGAATCCAAACTCAAGCCAGGAAAATTAACCCTCACTAGGGTTCTAATTACTCTTTTTATAACCTACAGTTCACTTCTTCTCAGCAGAAGTTTTTCACTGTTTTTTCATTAAAACTCTACACATGGATTCCTGTTTTCCCAGGACATCCACTTGTTTTTAGGTAGGCTGAGCTGTCAGGAGTTTCGTGTCTATGGGTCACAGGGTTTTCCTTCTCTCTCTACCATGAAGAGAGGTATGCCAACTATCTCATGATAGTTTTCTCCTGTACCACCATGAATTTTTTCCTTCTGCAGATTTACCATATGGCAAGTCTCCCTCCAGCTCCTATTTTTCTTTACCCTCTTTTTTAGGGCCTCCCCTGTAAGAATGCTACCATATCACTGGAAGGCTTTCTTAGCCTTTCTAGTCTACCTGTCCTTTCTAGTGTAGAGTTTTCTCTGGAATAACCTCCCTGCTTTCATTGGGCAGCTCATCAGACATGATCAGGATTTTCCCTCTTGTTCTGTCTGTTCTCTCTGTTACAAACAGAAGGATTCTCTCTGCTGTTCTTTTCAGCAGCTGCCCATGCAGGAGTTCCAGTGTTGGACTACTGGTACTTTTCTGCGAGTTCCAGTCTCCTCTTCCACTACTTTTTCTCTGGCCTTAGTAGTGCTTCCAAGATAGTGCTCATCTTTCTTGGATAATCCTTATCGCTTCTTTTCTGTCATCTCCAAATCTCTGGAGTTGGCAACATAACTGAAGTTGCAGCTGGCTTTCTCCAACAGCCACTTTTATTTCCCAATTCTCCTGCATAGTGCTCTCTGCAATCCTACTGAGAAGCTTTCCACTATGGGCCCTTGCTAGAGAGCATGGGGATTTTTTCTCTAATTACTATCCTATATGGTTGAAAAAGGCTTCCTCAGTCATTCCCCATGACTGTAGGGGTTCTTTACACTCTTCTATTTCCTTTTAATAAAGGACATAAGCCTTCTCTATGTGACAGTCTAAAGACTTACCCAGTTTCTACAGGAAATATGCTCTTTTCCTTGCAGCTTGTTCTCATGGTATCCTATTCCTTCATGGACAACACATATTTAATTAAACAACGTATGATACCCCCCCCCCCTTGTCTCTCAAGTGGGTCAACCTGGTATCTCATCCTCTGCGTTTCTGTCCATTTACCATGTTAGAGTTCTACCGGACTCAAGACTTGCTGTTACAGACTGATATTATCTTCTGTTTTTTCCACGCAACCATCCTGGTTATTTCACTGGATAATATTCCTGCTCCATCTTAACCATGGGGAACAGATTCTCTATATCTTCTCAAGTAGGTTCCACCTTCTTGTTATTAGAGGTATCTTTCCTCTACACGTTATCCCATGTGAATATTCTTATGGGCATATCTCTTATCTGCTTAAGTGCAGACATTTATCTTCAGTCATATATATTCATGTATGTATATATCTCTATATACTTCTCTATAGATACATATGTCTGTAAGCTGTGTGTGCATATGTTATGCCCCTCCAGTTCTCACTATAGACATATATATATATATATATATATATCCCTGTATATATATGTGTATCTGTCAAGATGCCTCCTTATAAGTAGATATGTATTTGCATACTTATCTCTCTAACTGTCTATGCTTATAAAGGTTTTTACCTTCCTAGAGGTTCCAGACAGTGGGCTTGCATATGTTCATACTGTCCCTCAGTATGTCTGAGGTATTATGCACACAACCACTACTGTGGTACTGACAGCTCCTACTTTACCTCTAGGTCTAGCTATCCCTGAAGCTCCATGCTTCAATATCTTTCCTATCTCTAACCAGCTAGGAAAAACAGGGTGGATCTTCAGTAGATCTGAGGTGTTAGCCCTTCAGACATCTGTCCTCCTTGGGAATACGGGCTTTTTCCCATACCCCTTATTCCCTCCAGGACTGGGCTAGTTGTCCGAATCGGTCAGTCTTCCTCTTTTGCTCCTAAATGTTAATGACTCTGTAGCTAAGAGAGTTTTCAGCTTTTTCCCTTAAAGCTTTCCACTGAAGACCTGCCGTTTTTATACTACCCCAGTTGACACCTGGGTCACCTGTCAATTCCAGATTTGGACCTTCACCTTCACTGCCGTGAGGTCACCTTGAGGATTCCTCTTCTGAATCTCCAGTAGACTCCATCAGCCTCTCTACTTCCTGCAATCCAGTAGGTGCGGTCCATATTGTGATTGTTCATTCAATACTTTTCATGATAATTATCATACATACCAAGGACTCCTCACCTGTAGTCCTTAGGTTAGCTGTTTTTCCTACAGCTCCTCTCTTTTCAACTCCTACCCACCATCCTTCATGGGATGCCAGAGATCCATGTGTGGGAAGTGCAGTCCTGTCCCAGGGACACGCAGCTCAACAAGGCAACCACCACTAAACTGGAAAAACCAAGACTCCAACAGCTCTGCAGAAAAGAGACCACACCACTCCAAAAACCCAGGTACTCTGGTACACCATGCCGCCCTTCCTAACCCCCATCTACTTTCTAACTCCTATCCTAACACTCTACCCCCACCCAACCACACTCATTAATCCTCCCTACGCAGACACACTACCCTGCACAACCTCCACTGCTCAGGCACCCTACCCCCACCCAACCGCACTCATTGACCCCCTATACACAGGCACCGCAGCAACTCAACCCACAAACATCCACGGCACCACACACAACCACGCACACACACACCACACTCCACCCCATACCACCAACCCCAAAAGCCACCTGCACCTCTCCATCTCACTCATAAACGCACGCTCCGTCAGGAACAAATACCACATGCTCCAAGACCTGATCATATCTGAAGATTGACATCCTATGTATAACAGAAACCTGGCTAACAGAAACCGACACGGTAATAATGAACCAACTGACACCAACCAGATACAGCCTTCAACACTGTTTCCGAACACATGCAAAAGGCGGAGGCGTAGCCATCATTGCAAAGGACAACCTCCAACTACGAATCCACGCCTCTGAAACCTCCAATGAAGCAGACATCCTCACCCTCACCAACAAACACCTCACAATATGCCTGGTCTACCGAACACCCGCCGCAAACTCCGACCTACCAAGGATACTGCACCTCATCTCTGAAAGCATTGACCCCTCAAAAGATCAAATTATCTTGGGAGACTTCAGTCTCCCATCACTCCAAGACACACAAGCAGAAACCTTCGTCAACGCCATGACAGCAATGGACCTGACACAGATCATAAACGAACCAATGCACGAAAAAGGAAACACACTGGACCTCATATTTCTGAACTCCCAAACAGCCTCCTCATGCAGCAGTCCAACAATCTCACCAGTACCATGGTCAGACCACTACATCATCAACATATCCCACGCATACCAACCAAACACTAACAGAGGAAACATACAACACACACGGAGATTCAAAGCATTCAGCAAAGAAGACTTCCTAACCCTAACCCTACCTAACCTACTTACGAAGTCCAACAACCTAGATGACCTGATAAACAACTGGAACACCACAATCTCCTCAGCATCCAGCGCAACTATAAACAAAACCAGTACTAGACCCATCTCCTCAAAGGCCCGCTGGTTCACCCCTGCCCTCCTGAAACTAAAAACCAAACTTAGAAGAGCAGAAAGGAAATGGAGGAAAACCAAAAATGAAATGGACAAAACGCAATACCTCTACGAACTCACTACATACCACTCGGAGACCGAAAACGCGAAGAGAAACTACCACACCAAAATCATCACGACAGCTGTAAACAAACCTCGAGAACTCTTCCAAATTGCCAAAAAACTGACAAAAGCACCGAGCACTTCCGATCAACTCCCAGATATCCCCCCGGATCTCCTGGCCCGACAATACAAACAACTTCAACAACCTCAACAATCACACCACCATGCAGAAACCACAAAGACAAACCCTTGCACCATCATAAACACAGACTGGAATACGTTCGATACAACCTCAAAAGAAGAGATATCTTCCACCATCTCCTGTCTGAACACCACTACCTCCCTGCTAGACCCCTGCCCTACGGACTGGATAAAGAAAACCAAGGAAGACCTGAGTGCTCCATTAACCCACATCATAAACGAATCCTTTAAACAAGGACACATGCCAGACGCCCTCAAGACAACAATCATTCGACCAACCATGAAAAAAAACAACCTGGACCCCCTGGACCCCACCTCCTACAGACCAGTTGCGAGCTCCCCCTTACCGCCAAGATAATAGAAAAGGTAGTCCAACGCCAGCTTCAAGATCATCTGGACATCAACGACATACTAGACCCGCAGCAACACGGATTCCGGCCACTACATGGAGTCGAGACCCTCATGACCATTCTAATGAACACCCTCATCATAGGAACCCAAGAGAAACAATCTGGATACATCCTGATCTTCCTAGATATATCAGCGGCCTTTGACACAATCTCCCACGAAATCCTCATACGCAGACTCCAATCAATCGGAATCAAAGACACTTACTCCAATGGTTCAGATCCTATTTAACCAACAGACAGCAACGGATCCGCACCTTCACCACAACCTCGCCCCCTACCAGCAACATCAAGGAGTACCCCAAGGATCCACCCTATCAGCCATGCTGTTCAATATATATCTCCGTCCACTATGCTCAATCATACGCACCCACAACATCAACTTCCACATATACGCTGACGACATAATGCTCTACGCACCAATTACAACCACCAACCCAACAAATGACCAACTATCAGCCTGCTTCACCGATGTGGCCAACTGGCTACAAGAGAACAACCTATCCATCAACATAAAGAAAACTGAAGCCCTTATAGTGACAAAAGAACCAGACTTCAAACCACCTACCCACCTCAACATGGGAACCACGCAAATTCAAATCCAGCCTCAAATAAGATATCTAGGCGTTATCATTGACCAAGCTCTCACCTTTAAACATCAAATCAACAAGACCGCCGGGACGATATTCCACAAAGCTAAAACTGTACAACGCCTCCGACCCCTCCTAGAACCTCACGACTTCAGGACAGTAATGCAAGCTGTGACACTCCCTCATCTGGACTTCTGCAGCATAATCTACCATGGACTTCCCGCCTCACAAACCAACCCCCTCTGAACTGCCTTAAATACTACAGCAAGGATTATTCAGAATGCGAAAAAACGGGATCACATCACCCCAATCCTAAGAGACCTCCATATCCTTCCAATTGAAGCAAGAATCAAGTACAAAGCTATCCTACTCACCCACAAGACTATCCACCAAACACGGAACACCTCACTCCATCCCCTACTGCCTCGCCCATCCCACAGCAGACCAACCAGACAATCCTCCAATAACTCCATCGCCGTCCCCCACAAAAGAACCAAATCCACACAACGGACCTGCAACAGAGCCTTCGAACTCTGTGCTCCATCCCTCTGGAACTCTCTGCCAAACCACATCAGGAACAACGCTGACATCACATCATTCAAGAAACAGCTGAAAACAATCCTATTCCGTGAACATCTCTGAACAGAAAATCCACCCTATCCGCATGAACTAATACTTAGATACAGCAGAAGTGTACATGTCTATGTCCACCCCAAATCAATAAATGTTGCCCCCCTGGTGATGGCCCCACCCTTTAAATGTATTGACCCCCCCTTTGTTATATGTTACACCGCTTTGACCCGGTGAAAAGCGGTATATAAATGCAGTTAAATAAATAAATAAAATAAATCTCCCCGTGGCATCTACAGCTAGGGAGTCCCCATATGTGAAGACTCATTCCTGCTTGTTCCTGGAGATAGCACAGTTACTTACCTGTAACAGGTGATCTCTGGGAACAGCAGGATAAGTCTTCACAACCCACCCACCTCCCCTAGGAGTTGTATCTCTCTATCTATCTTCCTTTCCTCTTTCTCTCTCTCTTTGTCTCAGCTATAAAACTCAACTGAGGAGAGACAGTTGGAAAGGCGGGAAGGCAGCACGCAGGCGCTGAGGGATGCTCCCAAAAGCTTTCTGATTGGACGCTGGGGAGCGTTCCCGCGCAGGCTCCGTCGGTACTGACGTACCCATATGTGAAGACTTATTCCTGCTGTTCCCAGAGATCACCTGTTACAGGTAAGTAACTGTGCTTTCTCTAATATTCTGTTTTGGTTTTATTTTTTTTAAAGGACACCCCACTTCATATAGCTGCACAAGAAGGCCATGCAAAGGTTGTGGGACTTCTTCTCGAAAAAGAAGCTGCTATAATTCTGAACAAGGCTGATGCTTCCTTTCTACATAATGCGATACGCGGTGGGAAAAAAGAGGTAGTCTTCTGTGCAATTGAGAATGAAAGGTATGTGCTATGGCAAAATTTCCCTATATTTTCCTTCTGTCTGGGTATATCTTCTTCAGGATATGTTGTGGCTCTTACAGCATGCACACTAAATAGTATACCCATGAATAATAAATAATGGGTCCGATATTCAGCCTCTAGCACTGCTAAAGCTGCAAGCCACCACCGTTGAGTATTGCACTTAGATATTCAATGCTGGGACAATATCTGGGTTCTCGCATTGAATATCCATCCGGGTTGCCTGGCTTGCCAGGAAGCTAAATGGGTAGCAGACAGCCTTTAACACCCTTTACTGTCATTGCTTTGCCATAACCTGTTTGCGTTCAATATCGCCACTGCCTAGTTATAGCCAGGTGCTGCCTTTAGAACGCCCTGTTGGTAATTGGTTAGTACTGGGCCAAGTAGCGGTGGCACCCAGGGATATTGAACTATGTAAGTGCTGCTGAATATCCTAGATATAGGGATTAACATGCTTAGCAGGTCTGCTAATGGTCTTAATCCCTTTGAATATCAGGCCTAATGTATATCCTAAAACTTTGTAAGTCAGTTATCAAAAGATCTAGTTTCTTAACTTGAAGTTAGGTACCTAGACCTCAGAAATTGAAAATGTGACCTGAGCACCAAAACTGGTCAATTTAGGGAGCTAAAAAGGGGATGTCAGGAGTTAGGTTAGGGGAAAGAAGTTAGGACCTCAGTACTCATTTGCAGCTCTGGACATTTAATTTAGGGAAGTCAATAGCTGTCCTAAGTTTAGGGGCCTTAGTTTTGGACACTTAAGGATAATTTTATACGGAACTGCATAGATTTAGGCAAGTATGCGCCTAAATGTTGCCATTTTATTAATTTATGTGCATAAGTGGCCATTTCTGCACATAAATGACCTGTTATAGAATACCAGGCAATGTCAAAGTATGTGTGTCATTGTATGACACTTGCTTTTGTTGTAGGGTGTGTATATAGGGTGGAGTTTGGGTAGAGCATGGGCACAACATGCAAATACTCTCATAGATTATAAAATATTAGAATTTACGCATGTTCTTGAATAATCTTGTGCATTTACACTGGCTTTAAGCGCATTTTATAAAGAAAAGTATTTGCCTACTTTTCTTTATAAAATAAACTTAAATAGGTGCATATTGGCTGCCTTGAACTAGGTACCCTCTTATAAAATTACCTTTCACAAGTTCAAGATAGGGGCCTATTTTCAGCAACAAATTTAGATGTCTATAATCAACTGGAAATAGGCACTCACCTTTGCTGCCTATAAAAGCAATAACCCTATGGATACAGGATTTTTTTTGTCAGACCTAACGTTTGACACCTAAATTTCTCAGGTTTTAGTCATAAGTTCTCAGCAGTTTCCAGCAGACTTGCTTGCCAGTCACTAGGATACTCTTACTCTCTTTGCAGATACAAAGAAAAAAGTCTGGGACTTGGCCTCCAGATCCTCAGCACAGCGAATCTGTTCTTGTACTCAAAGGAAGACGTAAATCTCTTCCTGGCACATTTTGGGTTGTAGCTCAGAAAACACATGCAGAGTTCCATCATCCACCTCACTACTTATGGCTCCCTCTGCAACATTTCCAGTGGTGCAGGCCTCAACTCACTCACCTCTGGTGTTACCATCTCACAGGCAGCCTCTGGTACACCCTCTATGCAAGGAGACTGGTCTCCAGTAATAACAGTCTCATTTGCCCCATTGGCAACAAAGGAGGGCTAATATCACCGGCATATGTCTCAAATGATAAGTTGTCAGACTATAGTGGGAAACCCTCCCTGGGCTTACTTGGGCTTCTCACGTTTCTACACAAGTTGATGTAGGATATAGGAAGTGAGCAGCACTCAATGGCAGGGTCTTTCTTTCAACATCACTTGATAGCAGCAACATGATAGATGGTTTTCGTGGCTCTTTAGAGTCCATTCCTTAATGTCTGTTTAGTGGAAAGTCATCATTTTAATCCTCTGTGTGTGTATGTATGCTGTGTTGTCAGAGGGACTGAATATAGGAACATAAGATATGCTGTACTGGGTTAGACCATGGATCCATCAAGCCCAGTATCTCTTGTTTCCAATAGCGGCCAATATAGGTGACAAGTAAACTGTCAGATTCCCAAAAAGGGACACAGATTCCACGTTGCTTATCCTGGGGTAAGCAATGGATTTCCCTGGTCCTCTTTAATAATGGTTTATGGACTTTTTCTCCAGGAACTTGTCCAAACCTTTTTTAAACCATGCTCTCCCTTGGAACATTGCTGCCTTACCTCCAGCAGGGAGATTGGCTATGCTTCTTGGATGTGAAGGATGCTTATACCCACATCCTCATTCACCCCAACCACAGGCAGTACCAGCGATTCATGGTGGGGGGCGGCCACTACCAATACAGCTTGCTGCCTTTAGGCTTGGCCTCCATCCCAAGGGTCTTCACAAAGTGCCTGGCAGTCGTGGATGCCTTTCTCTGCCTCCAGGAGGTCTCTATCTTCCCCTTCCTAGACGATTGACTCATAACAGGAGGCACGGCCTCAGCAGTGCATCAGGCAACCACACGTACTATCCTGGACCTGCAGTCCTTGGGGTTTGTAATAAAGTACCTTAAGTCCCACCTCCTCCCAACATAGTGTCTGGAGTTCATAGGAGCAAGACTAGACATCCTCTAGGCAAAGGCCTTCCTTCCCGGGGACCGAGCCGACCATCTCAGGGAACTGGCCCTGGACATAAAACACTGTCCCTCTGTGTCCGCTCAGCTCCTGCTGCACCTACTCGGGCACATGGCCTCCACAGTCCATGTCACCCCAGATGCCTGCCTTCATATGAGGGCTGCACAGTGGTGCCTTCAAGACCAGTGGACACAGGCCATTGGCCGTCTCTGGGACAGTTTCTGTGACCCGCCAGCTGGTGGACAATCACTGACCTGGTGGCAAACTCCCCAATACCTCGAAGCGGGGATGCCCTTCCAAACCACTTAAGGGTTCCCCCGACGGATGCCTCCCTGCTGGGCTGGGGAGCCCACTGCGAGGAACTCCACACCAGAGGACACCTGGTTGCAGGACGAGAGCAACCAGCAGATCCAACCTCCTGGAGCTGAGGGCGATATCCTTAGCCCTCTGAGCTTTATGCCACCACCTACGGCGCCAGCCGGTATTGATCCAAACGGACAACCAGGTGGCGGTGTTCTATGTGAACAAGCAGGGGGGCACAGGGTCTTGTGCCCTCTGCCATGAGGTGGTGGCCCTCTCCTCCTATGCAGTCCAGCAGGGCATGCTCCTGCATGCAGGATACCTGCCAGGCCAGGACAACTCACTGGCCGACATATTGAGCAGAGTCCTTCAGCCGCATGAGTGGCAGCTGGATCACAGAGTGGCCAACTGCTCTTTCAGCTCTGGGGGAACCTTGGATAGATCTGTTCTCCAGCCCAGACAAGTACCAGTTGCCCCACTTCTGGTCTTAGCAGGGTCACCTCTCCAGGGTGGTGGCAGACGCGTTTCTCATCTCATGGTTGGAAGGTCTCATGTACGTCTTCCCACTCACGCCTCTAATTGCCAAAATGCTATTCAGGACCCTCCGCGACAAGGCTTCCCTCATCCTGATAGCTCCTCGATGGCCCTGGCAGCCATGGTTTCTGCTACTCCTCTGGCTATTGGTGGAGACCTCCATCCCATTGGGGAACTCTCCAGGGCTCCTGTCTCGGAAGGGGGGCTCTCTTGCACCCCAACCTGGGTCCCTGCCCCTGATAGCGTGGCAGCTGAAAGGGTGACCTTAGCCCCTTTCAATCTCCCAGGTGAAGTGGAGGAGATCCTGTTGGCCTCCTGCAAGGCTTCCACTAGGAAAGTGTATGCCTTCAAATGACACAGATTTTACGTTCGGTGCGCGGAGCACGGGACTGATCCGTTCTCCTGCCCGGTGCAGCTGGTGCTGCAGTACCTTCTCCATCTCTTGCAATCCAGGATTAAGACAAACCCCGTCAGGGTGCATCTCAGTGCCCTGGCGGCGCACCAGTGGATGGTAAACCCCTCTCGGTCCAGCCGCTGGTAACCCGCTTCCTGAGGAAGCGTCTCTTATCAAAACCCCCGGTTCCCCTGCCGGCCACCAAGTCGGACCTCAATGTTGTATTGGCACAGCTCACTCACCCGCCTTTTGAGCCTCTGGCTACCTGCCACCTATGATAGCTCTCGTGGAAGATGGTCTTCCTCGTTGTGCTCACCTCCGTTCGCAGGGTTTGCGAGCTTCAAGCCCTAGTGGCGGAAGCGTCGTATACCAGGTTCAACAAGAACAGGGTGGTGCTCTGCACACATCCTAAATTCCTTCCGAAGGTGGTGTCGCCCTTCCACCTCAATCAGGAGGTGGTGCTGCCCACATTCTTCCGTAGACGTCACACCAGTATGGTGGAGACCCTGGACTGTAAGAGGACCCTATCCTTCTATATCCAGCGTATCCAGGGCCACTGTAAAGCTTCTCAGCTTTTTGTCTTGTATGACCCCAGTAGGCTGGGGGATGTGGATTGTATCACCCTCGTCTACGAGCAGGCAGGGCTCCCGCTGGAAGGCCGGGTCATGGCGCACTGTGTCTAGGCCATGGTGGCCTCTGTGGCAAACCTGCGCTCCATCCCAATGGTGGACATCTGCCAGGCCACCACCTGGTCTTCAGTCCATATCTCTGCAGCCAATTGCTGCTTGGAGAAGGAGTTGCGATGGTACAGTGCCTTCAGCCAGGCTGTGCTCTGTAACCTTTTTGGGTTCTGGGCAACTTCTACCCTCCAATCCTTCTGTGTTCAGGCTACTGGAGTGCTGGTTTCCTTCGGACACATGGGTCCTACTGTAGTCTGTTGCTGCAGGCACAATTGCTGCTGCTCACGTCCCCTCTTGAGGGTGACTGTGTTTTTCTCTACGGGTTTTCGGTAGCCTCTAGCTGGGGAGTCCCATATGTGAGGACTGACTTCCAGCTTGTTCATGGAGAAAGCGTAGTTACTCATCTGTAATAGGTGTTCTCTGGGGACAGCAAGAATCCGTCCTCACAACCCTCCCTCCATCCCTTGAAGTTGCTTCTCTAATATCTTTGAATTTTTGCCGTCTTTAGCTATGCCAACTGACTGAGTAAGATGGCACCCTTGGGTGGGAAGGGGTGGCATCTCCCAAAGGCTTTCTTTGAAAGCTTGGGGGATGCTTCTGCAAGGACTCTGTTGGTGCCGATGTCACCCATATGTGATGATTGATTCCCGCTGTCCCCGGAGAACACCTGTTACAGGTGAATAACTACGCTTTCTCTATTCCCGATGGGTTGCAGGTGAGGGCGATTGCTGCCAGGTCTGCGGGCCTCCGCTTTTAATTTCTGGATCTGTATCAGGCTCATCAGTGGTAATATGGCAGCAGCATATTATCTTAATGGCATGTCTTTAGGTGTTTTCTTAAATTTTGTGCTAGTGCTGACATTTGGAAGTCTAGACCAGCCATGCAGTTTTTCTCGGTGAGGACTTACTTGGCACTGGAGGCAATTTTTGTGAGGACAACTGAAGTTTTTATTCCCAAATGAAGATTAGCTCAGGTGACGCTGGCTGGACAGAATTTTTGCTAGGCCCCTGGGTCACTGGTAGTTTTGTCAACCGATGTTTTTTGGTGGGATGGCCACCATTTTCTTTCAGGTCCACCAAGAAGAGCACCACACCACGTTGCTCAAGAGACACCCAGTCAATAACACGTGGTGGTTAAACCGAAAGGATACTTTTATTCAATAATTCGAAAACCTGAGAGCCCGACACAGGCCGTGTTTCGTTTTTTACTTCCTCAGGGGATTCAGGTATGCTGCAAATAAATAACCATAAATACTATAATACATTCAAATAAATTAAAAATATAAAAACATATATCATGTATATATAAATTTAAGAACATGTTAAAAGCAATAAGAACGTGAACCTAAAACATTAAAACTGGAAATATGAGTGACATACTGGACGGACTGGAAAGGGGGGCTGTTACTTCTGGAGAGAAATCTGAAATTGTGAGTATATACTTCTGGGAATTTTTCTGAAAGGAATTGTTTTTCTTTTAAAGCTAATTAATCTGTGAACCCACTATTTTTTTTGTTAAATCAGTCAGGGCCTAGTAGCAACAGTTTAAGATTCAATTTAAAAACACAGAAGAGAACTTTCTGGTTACCTTTCATACCCAGTAGACAGCTGTAGTTTAAATTTCATAGTCACTCAGGGCCTAGCATCAGCAAAGTACTTTTAGTTTCAAATTAAAACACAGAAGAGAGCTTTCTGGTTAAATTTAGAATCCAGCAGAGAGCTTGTAGTTTAAATTTCATAATAGGTTAGAGCCTAGTAGCAGCAAAGAGCTATAATTTAAATCAAATCAGAATATAGCTTAGCACAAGAGGCAAAACAAGGTCAATTCTCCTTGAGCAGAATATAAAAGTCTTCTAGAGACCTTTACAAAGAGGCCTTCTACCTAGTGGGCAAGCAACCTGTGAAGCTTTTTCAATAGGTGTTAACACCAGCTGGCAGTTCAAAGGCCATTTTGAAAGACTCCTTCTATCCAAGCAAGGACTGTTAATTACCCAGGAAGTAGGTCACTGCTTACATCATCAGCACAAGCATAAATAGCTCAACCAGAGCTCTGTGACCCTGTCTTGACGGACTGGAAAGGGGGGCTGTTACTTCTGGAGAGAAATCTGAAATTGTGAGTATATACTTCTGGGAATTTTTCTGAAAGGAATTGTTTTTCTTTTAAAGCTAATTAATCTGTGAACCCACTATGTTTTTTGTTAAATCAGTCAGGGCCTAGTAGCAACAGTTTAAGATTCAATTTAAAAACACAGAAGAGAACTTTCTGGTTACCTTTCATACCCAGTAGACAGCTGTAGTTTAAATTTCATAGTCACTCAGGGCCTAGCATCAGCAAAGTACTTTTAGTTTCAAATTAAAACACAGAAGAGAGCTTTCTGGTTAAATTTAGAATCCAGCAGAGAGCTTGTAGTTTAAATTTCATAATAGGTTAGAGCCTAGTAGCAGCAAAGAGCTATAATTTAAATCAAATCAGAATATAGTTTTCCTCAGCAGCACAGGACAAGGTACTGTGTAGCAGCCCTTTTTTAATAAGTGTTATATCCCTCCCTCCCTCCCTCCCCACACCCACCCTCCCCTGGGAATTTCACAGCTTTATAGGTACTTGCACAACTTAAAAGACAGGAGGTGCTCTCAGGTGAAGCTCATTACCCAAATCAGTCATACACCAAGGACCTGAGATTAATTAAGCTTCAGGTGAACAAGGTATATTAAACTTCTTAGGTACAGTTTTAGTGGTATAAATATCCATTGCACCCTTTAGTACATATAGAACTTAAAGATCTAAACACAAACTTAAAACTAAGATGCAGACAGCAGTCCAGCAACGGGATGTGGGCTTTCCAGTCTTTTGCATTGAGTGTCACATGTATGATTTTCTCCCAGCTGGTGAGAGGTCTTACGTGTGCACTAGGTGCAAGGAGCTCTCTGCTCTCAGGGAACAAGTCCGTTCTCTAGAGGCTAGAGTAGCAGACTTGGAAAACATAAGACAGACAGAGAGGTACATAGACGAGACCTACAGGGATATAGTCCTGAAGTCCCACCTCCAGTCTGGCAGCATCCCTGTTGCCATGGAGGAGAGAGGTCACGTGACAGGAGAGCATCACCCTGGTGTGGCAGGAAGTGATCCTGTAAATAGGACCTGTCCTCCAGGTGATGTAAACCCCTCTCGCACCGAGGAGGTTTCTCCAGGGCCAAGTGCCCATGCGGGAAGGGTTAGGACAGCAGTTATAGTTGGTGATTCGATCATTAGGCATGTAGATAGCTGGGTGGCTGGTGGACGTGAGGATCGCCTGGTAACATGCCTGCCTGGTGCGAAGGTAGCGGACCTCACACGCCACCTAGATAAGGTCTTAGATAGTGCTGGGGAGGAGTCTGCTGTCTTGGTACATGTTGGTACCAATGACATAGGAAAATGTGGTAGGGAGGTTCTGGAAGCTAAATTTAGGCTTTTAGGTAGGAAGTTGAAATCCAGAACTTCCAGGGTAGCGTTCTCCGAAATGCTTCCCGTTCCACGCGCAGGACCCAATAGGCAGGCAGAGCTCCGGAGTCTCAATGCGTGGATGAGACAATGGTGCAGAGATGAGGGGTTCGGATTTGTTAGGAACTGGGGAACATTCTGGGGAAAGGAGGGGCTCTTCCGAAGGGATGGGCTTCACCTTAACCGGGATGGAACCAGGCTGCTGGCATTAACCTTTAAAAAGGAGATAGAGCAGCTTTTAAACTAGATAATAGGGGAAAGCCGACAGTCGCCCAAGAGCGCATGGTTCGGAAGAATGTATCCTTGAAGGATACTACAAAAAGCAGAGAGGTTCCAAAAAAGAGTAAAGTAGCCCAAATGCCCTCGAGTATGGAGCAGACAGAACTTAAAGATCCCAAATTACCCATGTCTACCAATAGCCAAATTAATATGAATAAAATACAGTCTCTAAAATGCTTGTATGCAAATGCTAGAAGTCTACAAAACAAGATGGGAGAGTTAGAATATATAGCACTAAACGAGAGGTTAGATATGATTGGAATATCAGAGACATGGTGGAAGGAGGACAACCAGTGGGACACTGTGATACCTGGGTACAAACTATATCGAAATGATAGAGCTGATCAAATTGGTGGAGGGGTTGCGCTCTATGTTAGAGAGGGCATTGAGTCAGAAAGGATTAAAGTTTTGCAAGAAACAAAATTTGCTGTAGAATCTCTATGGATTGAAATTCCATGTAAAAAGGGGAAGGCGATGGCAGTGGGGGTGTACTATCGTCCGCCTGGCCAGAATGAACAAATGGATGATGAAATGCTCAAAGAAATCAAGGAAGCTAGCAAAAGTTACAGTGCAGTAATAATAATGGGTGATTTCAATTACCCCGGCATCGACTGGGTCAGTGTCACAACAGGACATGCTAGGGAGATAAAGTTCCTAGATGAAATAAATGACTGCTTCTTGGAGCAGCTGGTTCATGAACCGACCAGAGGGGAAGCAATATTAGACCTAGTCCTTAGTGGAACACCAGATGTAGTGCAAGAGATAAGGGTGTTGGGGCCACTTGGCAATAGTGATCATAGCATGATCGCCTTTGATTTAATTAGTGGAGGAGGGATAGTAAGGAAATCCACAGTACTACCCTTTAACTTTCGAAAGGGAGACTATGATAGAATGAGGAAAAGAGTTAAGAAAAAACTAAAAGGAGCAGTTGCAAAGGTTAAAGACGTACATCAAGCTTGGGTGTTGTTGAAAAATACTATCTTGGAAGCCCAGACCAGCTGTATTCCACGCTTTAAGAAAAGTGGAAGGAAGTCCAAAAAATTGCCAGCATGGTTTAAAGCTGAGGTCAGAGAGGCTGTTGTTGCCAAAAAAGCATCTTTCAAGAAATGGAAAAAAGAGCCAAATGATGAAACCTGGAAACAGCACAAGCACTGGCAAGTCAAATGCAAGGCATTGATAAGGCAGGCAAAGAGAGAATTTGAGAAGAAGCTTGCTGCGGAAGCAAAAACGCGAAATAAAGACCTTTTCAAGTACATTCGTAGCAAAAAACCCGTGAGAGAGTCAGTTGGTCCATTAGATGATAAAGGGGTTAAAGGAGCACTAAGAGGCGACAAGGCGATAGCGGAGAGACTGAATGAATTCTTTGCTTCGGTCTTTACTGAGGAAGATGTAGGGATGTTACCCACGACTGAAGTGGTATTTAAAGGTGTGGAAGAATTGAAGGAAATATCGATACATCGGGAAGATGTCCTACAACTATTAGATAAACTGAAGAGTAGCAAATCACCTGGGCCGGATGGTATACATCCAAGGGTGTTGAAAGAACTGAAATTTGAGATTGCAGACCTGCTATCAGTAATCTGTGAACTATCATTAAAATCATCTCTAATACCTGAGGATTGGAGGATCGCCAATGTAACACCAATTTTTAAAAAGGGTTCGAGGGGTGATCCGGGAAACTACAGACCGGTGAGCCTGACATCAGTACCGGGAAAAATGGTAGAAACCATCATAAAGAATAAAATTACTCAGCATGTAGATAGTCATGACCTAATGGGAGACAGCCAACATGGCTTTAGACAAGGAAGATCTTGTCTTACTAATCTGTTATGTTTTTTGAAGGAGTGAATAAACAGGTGGACAAAGGTGAGTCGGTTGATATTGTGTATCTGGACTTTCAGAAAGCCTTTGACAAGGTCCCTCATGAGAGACTTTTGGCAAAACTAAAGAGTCATGGGATAGGAGGCAGTGTACTACTGTGGATCAGGAACTGGTTAAAAGATAGAAAGCAGAGGGTAGGGCTAAATGGCCAATTTTCCCAATGGAGAAAGGTGAATAGTGGTGTACCCCAGGGATCTGTGCTGGGTCCGCTGCTTTTTGACATATTCATAAATGACCTGGAAAGTGGAATAACGAGTGAGGTTATCAAATTTGCTGATGACACAAAACTATTTAAAGTTGTTAAAACCCAGGAGGATTGTGGAAAATTGCAAGAGGATCTTGATAAATTGGAAGACTGGGCATCAAAATGGCAGATGAAATTTAATGTGGAGAAGTGCAAGGTTATGCACCTAGGGAAGAACAACCCAAACTATGGTTACACGATGCAAGGTTCCACTTTAGGAACCACCACCCAAGAAAAAGATTTAGGCGTCCTTGTGGATACCATGTTAAAACCCTCGGCCCAGTGTGCAGCGGCGGCCAAGAGAGCAAATAGAATGCTAGGTATGATAAGGAAAGGAATGGAAAATAAAACAAAAGATATTATAATGCCTCTATATCGTTCCATGGTGAGACCGCACCTTGAATATTGTGTGCAATTCTGGTCGCCATATCTTAAAAAGGATATAGCAATTTTAGAAAAGGTTCAGAGAAGAGCCACCAAAATGGTAAAGGGGATGGAAGGCTACTCCTATGAAGAAAGGCTAAAAAGGTTGGGGCTCTTTAACCTGGAAAAGAGACGGCTGAGGGGAGATATGATAGAAGTCTATAAATTAATGAACGGAGTGGAACGGGTAAACGTAGATCGATTGTTTACCTTATCAGAATATAGAAAGACTAGGGGACATGCAATGAAGCTACAGGGTAAACTATTTAAGACTAATAAAAGAAAATATTTTTTCACTCAACGTGTAATCAAACTCTGGAATTTGTTACCGGAGGATGTAGTAAAGGCTGTTAGTGTAGCTGGGTTTAAAAAAGGTTTGGACAAGTTCCTGGAGGAAAGGTCCATAAACCATTATTAAGAAGGGACCCAGGATATCAATGCTTGAACCAATACAAGCATTGTGGAACCTGTGTCCCTTGGGGAAACTGCTAGGTACGTATGACCTAGATTGGCCACTGTTGGAAACAGAATACTGGGCTTGATGGACCTTGGTCTGACCCAGTATGGCATATCTTATGTTATGTTCTTATATATAAAAATTGTGGATAATATAAAACCATATATAAACACTTAATCGTTACAAGAAACAAGGAAATCAATAAATAACCATTCGTCATTATCAATAAAAAGTATCGGAAGCGTGTGTGGAACCACATTTACTTAACATCAAATCATTATGCTGTGTGTAACCACCACAACTACAGTTGACTAATAGGAGCCAGGAGTGAGTGAGCTGAACAAAAAATATGATAAATCACTAAAATCATAAATAATAAAACCATAAATATTTAAAAGATTAAAATCCTAAATGCTAAATATTATTAATACCCTATAATACATGCCAATCCCACATTTGATCAATACATGGAAGCAACCCGGGAGTGTGTTAAAAATAGCTCTCTTAACTTTCTGTGCATAGTAAAAACAAACCTAACTTTCTCAACTATACACAATAAAAACATAAATACATATTTATTTAAAAATCCCTGAGCTGCATTATCACAAGCGTATGTTTTCTTAAGTAGTTTCTAAAATGTTAATAAAACAAAAGTACCATACCCGTTTGTATGTTCAATTTACACTGCTTTTTTGTTCAGCTCACTCACTCTTGGCTCCTATTAGTCAACTGTAGTTATGGTGGTTACACACAGCATAATGATTTGATGTTAAGTAAATGTGGTTTCACACACCCTTCCGATACTTTTTATTGATAATGACGAATGGTTATTTATTGATTTCCTTGTTTCTTGTAACGATTAAGTGTTTATATATGGTTTTATATTGTCCACAATTTTTATATATGTCACTCATATTTCCAGTTTTAATGTTTTAGGTTCACGTTCTTATTGGTTTTAACATGTTCTTAAATTTATATATGCATGATATATGTTTTTATATTTTTAATTTATTTGAATGTATTATAGTATTTATGGTTATTTATTTGCAGCATACCTGAATCCCATGAGGAAGTAAAAAACAAAACACGGCCTGTGTCGGGCTCTCAGGTTTTCTAATTATTGAATAAAAGTATCCTTTCGGTTTAACCACCACATGCTATTGACTGGGTGGCACCATTTTCTTTCAGAAATTCGGGTGGGTCAGCCACCATTTGTCTTGGTGTTGTGCAGACATTCTCAAGTTTTGAGTTGGAGAAAAGGTATTTATGCTTGGGCCGTTGTCATTCGGACTTTCAGTTGTGCCGTTTCCTTTTTGTTATAACAACAACAAAAAAAAGATATAATGGTTCAGGCCCTCTCTTTCTTAATTATTTGCTGTTGCTGCTTATTCTGCTGGTTTAGGAAACAGTGCACACAGTGGTCTGTGTGGATAGGTTGGACAGTTGGAGGTGCTTGTTCTGCAGTGGATTCAAGTCTCGCAATGTTCCTTTTAGTATCTTCCTGTCCTCTCTTTATTCCCCGGGTCCAAGATCTGTCCTTCCCCTCTATCATTTATGGTGGCTAAGTATGTCTGCTTGCAGTTGCGCTCCGTGATGGTTGTTAGGTGTGCTGCAGCCATGCAGATCTCCTTTATGCGGACCTAGTGAAATGTGAAAATAAAGCTCAAAATTGTTTTATTTGGTGGATAAAATATCAAGTAGTAATCTAAAAAAGGAGACAGTTAAGGGGTCATTATCGTGGAATATTGTAGCAAATTATTTTCACCAGCAGACTGTGGTATCTATAGGGAATGATGTAATGCCAATAAAGCAGAATGAAATCGTTGCCACTTCTGGTAGTGAGAAGCAGATGGAAATAATGGAAAGGAGGTTGGATCATGAGGAGATGGCTGAGTTTTACACAGTGACAGGTTTTCAGCTTAGGAAGGTATTGCAGTAGTTTATATTACTTGTGGTTTAGACCCTGGGCCTACGAGAGTTGTGCAGTTATTGGTAGACGAGGTGAAAGAGGCTTTGGTGGATATTATAACTTGATGAGGTGGATTCCTGAGTAATCTGAAGAAGGCAGTAGTGCATCTCTTTTTAAAAGGTAGTAGATTGGATATGGGAGTGGCTTCACACTATTGTCCTGTTTCAAATGTGCCCTGCTTAGGCAAAATAATTGAAAAAATGTTCAGGAGAATATGTTTTATTTATTTATAAGATATTGAAGAATTACATTCCACTCTAAAAAGGAAAGCCACCAGTACACATTACAGAAAACCATATTACACAAGGCAAAGAAGTTTACAATGATATAGCCCACATCCAGGAAGAAGTTCCCAACAATAGTTAAACCAATTATAACAATCAAGAAAATTAGGCAACAGCCTTGCCAAATTGAGGAGAAAATTCTAAACTAGGACACTCCGTACAATCCCTATTTCTGTCTATCAACCAAAAACGTTTGAAGGTGAGGAACATCTAAAAAAGCATAGATTGTGAGCCCTTCGGGGACAAGAGAAAAATATATATACAGTACCTGAATGTACACCACTTTGACTTGTACAAAAGCGTTATATAAGCCTAGTTAAATAAATAAATAAATTAAATTAAATTAAAAAAACATATCTGTCCCTGCAAGACAATTATGCACTTGCAGAGAAATCTCAAGTAAAATGTAGCACCAAGTGCCCATACTTTCTGTCTGAGCTCCAAAAACTGTTTTCTACGAGCTTGTGTGGGGTGAGTAACATCTGGGAATATCCACAAAATAAGGCATTTTTATTTTTAAAGAATAACTTCAGAACCTTAAGCTTTGCTGACTCTGCAGCAGAGGTAACCAAAAGCGTATTTCTCTTAGTAATAACATCAGCAGAATCCTTTAGGAAGGCTGTTAAATCTTGACTGACAGTAGGACAAAGGGAATTGAAATCCCTTTCTCCTGGTTCAGCCAAATTAGATTTAATTGGGACATAATAAGCCTGATTGAGTTCTATCACCTCCATCTTCAACACCTCAACAAAATACTTTTTCAATAGAATTTCAGGAGAGAGTAAATGTGTAACTGGTGTCAGGGGTTGTCCAGTCCGCCGCCTAGGGGGAGCGGGTCTGTCCGCCTGATGACCCTTTCGATGAAGGAGTAGTTGTGGACACGAATGGGTCAGGTACAAGATAGGATTTTATTTCCCCTCCCGGGATTGGATTTTCAAATATACAACATAACAAACTTAGGACAATAAAGCCATACACTCCGGCATGTGATAAAGGAAAAATGAAAGACAGCTTCTTCTTGCTTCTTACTCAAAGTATATCCACAGGAAACAATATTATCAGCATACAGTTCCTTTGCAAATGAACAGCAAATCTTGTGATCTTTACAGCTAGCTTTAAGCAATGCACAAACGCTGGCTTAACACAAAGAAGTAATCTTGTCTGAAATGGTTAGCGTACAATCCATTGGGTCACCAAATGAATCTTCACTTGCAGAATCAATTATCATAGGCTCCTGCTGACTTTCAGCTGGACAAACGTTTTCCTTATTGCACAACGTTTGTAAACCTCCTTCTAATGTATCTTCACGGGGCTTATCCAGCCAGCCCTCTCTAAGGTAAGAATTACTGTTACCATATATATCAGAGCGTGAGAGAGGAGAGACCCACCTTCCAGGATTTTCAGCATATAACTTTTTATAAGAACTTTTCCCTTTAAAGTATTTGTTTGTCCTACCTTCAGGTTTTGGCTGAGGATAATGGAGCTGCTCTACCCTGTTAGCAAAGGGTTTTGCCCTTGGAAGCTTTCTCTGAGGTTTAGGCTTTTCAAATTCTTCTTCTTCTGACATGCAGATATCTTCTACACAATACCTTTCCCTCTCAGGGGCTTGAAAATGCTTCCACGCTAGCTCTCCTGTTAAATCCTTCTGGTGGCCTTCCCAGCACGGCACCAGCCTTGGACTTTTCCCACCAGGCTTCTGCGCATTAACTCTCAAGGTATTTCTGCTGCCAGTAAGTTTCCTTAAGTCTGGTTCAGAATCACTTCCAGGGTCACAATTCTCAGATACATACGGTTCCACTCTCTCAGGCTTCCATTCACTCTGCAAAGCACGTTGCCTCTGAGCTCCAAACTGCGTCACAGCAAACTGACTCTCTCAGCTGTTTCTCGCTCTCTCTCTCTGGGTCTGTCGCTGTATCTCTCTCTGAGTTCCTTCCTGTTTCTTCCTTCTCCCCTTTCTACCTCTCCTGAGTGTTTCTTATAGTGCTGATTAGCACTTCCCCCACTCAGGTGAAAACTATTTGCTTCAGGAGCTAAGGATTGCTTGCTAGTTGGGCGGGGTTGCAGACCTCGTGGCTGGGTCTGTTTACGTTGCTCCTGACAACTATTGATCATGTGGTTTGCCTGCCTGTCAGATTTTGACTTAGATCTCACAGAATCCTGTGTTTTCAAAGCCAAGGATGGATCTTCCCCATCACACTGGGAAGTTGAAGAAGCGAAGATTCCTGGACTGAGAGAGATTCTCAAGTGTTTCTAGTCTTGCATGGGTCAACAAGCAATCCTTTATGTGTGCCACATTAGAAGAACAGCAAGTCTGCAATTGAGATTTCACCAGGGCCACCAACTTATCTAATGCTAGAATCCTATTATCCAAATTAACTAATTACTCCGGGAACAAGTAGGAAGTCGGTCCTCACATGGGTGACATTGGCACCGACAGAGCCCGTGCGGAAGCATCCCTCCAGCTTTCAAAGAAAGCCTTTGGGAGATGCCACCATGCTTGCGTGGTTCCCTTCCTGCCAAGGGTGCCATCATGCTCAGTCTCCTTTTTTCCGTGGAGCCCTTCAGACGTTTGTCTGGCTTGTCCTTGGAAAAAGTTGATTTTTCTCTCTGAGTTTCACATTCACCTCTGGTGTTGCACTGGGACTCTTCCCACCTACGGACCTCGGTGCCTTGGCATTGGGTTCAGTCTATTTTTTTGTAGTCTTTTGTTCTTTTCTTTTTTTGGCATCTTCGCACCTTTTTCTCCCACTGGTAGCTCGGAGAGTCTTCGACCTCGCAGGGGTATTTTTTTCCCCCATGGCTACCAGTGGCTTTAAGAAGTGTGATCGGTGCTCTAAAATTATGTCTTTGACCGACACACACTGCTGTCTCCGCTGCCTTGGGCCAGACCTCGACCCAGCAGCCTGCAGACTGCAAGAGGATGTCCAGCAAGGCCCTCAAAAGCTGCCAGCAGCAGCTTGAAAAGCCTTTTCCCCGAGTCCCCGGTGCCTCGAAAGGCCAGGGCCTCGTCTGAGGCCTCGACATCTTGGACGGAACCCTCCAAACCCGAGCCTCATTGTGGGTCCACAGAAAGGGGGGTTCTCCCTCAAGGGAACCCAGGAAGAAGAAGAAACCCTCAAAGACGGTATCCTTGGACACGTCCAACTGGCTGGGTGCTCCCCAGGCCCGGTTATGCAGTCTGAGACATTCGTCTGAGGCATCGGAGAAGGAGCAGCCTGCGAAGGTACCCCGGAAGGATCTGACCGCAGACTGACCTCGGTCCCTAGACACCATCCTCATCTGGCCCGAGTCCCTTGGTGCTCACGCCGAAGGCTACAGAGCCTTCTGGTCTGGAGTCCAGAATGGCAGACCTGGAGCACAGTTTGTCTGCCTTCACAAACCAGCAGCGTTCTCCACATCTAGCAAATTTTTATCAATATGACTCAGTGTTCGTTCTGTCATTGCACTTCTAATTCTACTCACTGTTACTTATGTGCTATAGCCTAGAAACTAAGGGGGTGTATGGGGGAAACCTAAGATTTGCAAGGCCAAAAGAAAATGTTTTTATTAGGTGAAGAATAAGAAAGTTTAGCATGTGAGTCAATGTATTGTGGCAAGCAAATAGCATCCTATAGATTTATATTTCTACTATGTGTTCTACATATATTTGGTAAAAACAACAAATTAAACTTTTAAAACATTTCTAACAAGATGATGGTTACTTCTTTGTTTGGGGAGAAAACCTGTTATCTCCTGTTAGGTAGACATGCTGTTCTAGGAAGTTATCATGTTTTGTAAGATGGGGGTGTGTTTAGTGCACCTGCATTTGGCTTCTTTCCATCTCCTGAGATTAGTGGGCTGCATGCTGCCATTATCTAATTAGTCTTGTCAGGAATTTATGTCAGTATTTTACAAGATGTTCTGCCAAATGTAGAGCCCCTTGTGAAATAGCTGGAGGACAGCATGTGTATACCTCACCTCATCTTGCAATCGCAATGATTTAAAGAAGATGCACGGGGGGGGGGGCGGGGGGAAGTAATGGAAATCCTGTACCCCCCCTCCCCCCGCACCTAGATGTGGGAGAAGTCTCTTAGAAAATCGCTGCTCTGGCACAGAGGGCATACCTGTCAGTAGCACTGGTCCATGGTGTAGTGGAGGAGTAGCCTAGTGGTTGGGGCAAGGTACTTCAGGCTGGAAGGTCGGGGGTTCAAATCCCACTAGAGGACAGCAACCTTGGGCCGGAAGGACTAGGGTTTCTAGTCCCACAGGTGCTCCTTGTGGTCTTGGGCAAGCCACTTAACCCTCCATAGCCCATGTTCCCTGTAAAAATATTTATCTCCAAGTTATAATACCCTGTTCAATGTAATTTCAGTTTGTTTAATGTAAACCGCACTGATGCAGAATAGCGCGGTATATAAGAGAATGTAAATAAAAAATGTAAATAAATAAACCCCCTCTGTGTAGCTCTTAGACTCCTCCTCCCCCCACTCAGTGTCCCTAGCCCCTGCCCCCTAATTTGTAGCGAGCTCCGTGCCACCTTCCCAAATTAATTTAGGGACCCCATACTCTCCGCTGAAGTAGTTGAGAAACTCCCCTGCTACCCTCCCCAAAGTAGTTCAGAGTTCCTCCCCACCCCTCAAAGCACAGCAGCCAATGTCCCCCCAGCTGTTTTTCCCCTATCAAGGCACCCCCACATGAGCAAGACCCTCTATTCGACCCTTGAACTGTCTTTGCCATCTTGTGCTGCATCCTGCCATCACAGCTCTACCCCGGAAGCGACGAAGTTGCGTGCAATGCGATTGCGCGCGTGCACCGAGTAGTCCACCATTTAAAGACGCTGCCTGCGTCTCAGCATTCTCCTCCCGAACTGTCCTTGCTATCTGTAAGCTACTCTCTGTGCCCGTATTTTTGTGTTTTCTGTTATTATTTGCTCTGTCTGTATTCTTGATTGAGTTCTTTATTAAAGGAGTGGAGGAGTGGCCTAGTGGTTGGGGCAAGGTACTTCAGGCCAGAAGGTCAGGGGTTCAAATCCCACTAGAGGACAGCAACCTTGGGCCGGAAGGACTGGGGTTTCTAGTCCCACAGGTGCTCCTTGTGGTCTTGGGCAAGCCACTTAACCCTCCATAGCCCATGTTCCCTGTAAAATAGTTATCTCCAAGTTATAATGCCCTGTTCAATGTAATTTCAGTTTGTTCAATGTAAACTGCACTGATGCAGAATAGCGCGGTATATAAGAGAATGCAAATAAATAATAATAAATAAATAATTGCTTGCCTACCTGCCTTCTTTGCCCTTTGTATCTGTTGTCTTCCTCTTATTTTTTCCTTTTCCTTCCAGTGTGCTGCATCCTGTCATCACAGCTCCACCCCGGAATTGACGTAGTTGCGTGCAACGCGATTGCGCGCGCACGCACCGAGTAGTCCACCATTTAAAGACGCTGCCTGCGGCGTCTTGCGCCGTGGCGGCGTCTTGCGCCGTGGCGGCACGCGCCCAAGGAGCAGGACGTGCTCCTTGGGTGAGCTCCTTGGGGGCGGCGACGGGGGTGACACCTTACCTCCCGTCCAACTCCCCCTTCCAACGGTATTTGGTGTTTTGGTTCCAAGGCACTTATCCTTGAACTTCCCCTCTTTCAGATCACTTCCCCCCCCCTTTTCTTGTCCCTACATATTGGTATTTCCTTTTCATTTTTCTTCTTTTTGTTAGCGGACTCCATTCTATTGCTGACCCCATGGCTGCTGTTTCGTTTCACTGGGGCTACCGCCCCTCAACATTTCGTAGTCCTCTACCTGGAGCTCTGCATTGTCATGTAGAAAACCTTATAGACTGCCGCTTGGTACAGCTGAATGGTAGCTTTTCTCCCATTCCACCTCTAGCTGCTCCCCTTCTCTCCCTTTCATTTGCCCTCCTAAACTGTCGCTCCCTGCGTAATAAAACACACCTAATACACGACTTTCTTACCCAAAACTCTTTAGATGCCCTCTTCGTCACAGAGACATGGCTCCAGGAGGGCGAGGACGCCATCCTCCACCGTTGTCTCCCACCCGGTTATTCCGCTCTTCAGCGGCCCCGCTGCAACCGTGGCGGTGGAGGTGTGGCAGTAATTCATCGGTCTGCTCTCCGTTTCAGTATTGCCACCTCCCCTCCATCCTACTCTGAGGCTCTCCTTGTCCATTATGGCCCTCCCCCCTCCACTTCTTTTCTTCTCGTCTATGCTCCCCCATCTATGCGCCTCGACCTTTGGGAAACTCTCTTGAGTTCCCTTTCCGAAGCTTCTCTTCTGTCCCCGCACCTTATTATCCTCGGTGATTTCAATATCCACTCTGAATCCCTTTCTCGTCTGAAGGATCGATCCCTGCTATCTTTGTTAGACAATCTTTCTTACATCCAGCATGTTTCAAACCCCACGCACTCTGCTGGGCATACCTTAGACTTAATCTTTACCCCTGTGGCCTCTCCAATCTCCCTAGTTTGTATTTCCTCACTTATTTTACCCTGGTCTGACCATTTTTGTCTTTTCTTTTCCATTGCTCCTCCACCTCCTCATGTGCCGCCGTCCCACTCTCATTCACTTCCACCTAGGCTTAAACGCCATATTACTTCTTTGACTCGGCAGAGGTTTCCCCCCGCTGACTCCCTTTTTCCCTCCTCCTTTTCTTCTCTTTATATGGATGAACAAACAGATCTCTGGACTTCCACCCTTACTACTGCATTAGATCAACTTTCCCCCCTTCGTTCTCTTCCTTCTCGTCCTTAGTCCAATCATCCCTGGTTCCACCCTGGTCTCTATCTCCAGCGGATCCATCTTCGCCATGCGGAGCGGGCATGGCGTAAACACCCTACCTCTGGTTCCTTCTCTACCTTCTGCACTGCCCAAGCACTATACCGTGAAATGATCAACAAGGCTAAATGTTCATACTACACCAACCATATCTCCGCCGCCTCTCATTCCTCGCAACAACTATTCAGAGTTCTCCATTCTACTGGAATCCCCAACTCTCCCCCCAACGCGCCCAACTCTGACTTCCTTGCTTCCTTTTTCTCTGGGAAAATTACATCTCTCCGTGCTACTTTTATATCCTGTCCCCCACCCCTGTTTCCTCTGCTTCCACCCCTCTCCCCTCTATCCACATCTCCCTCTCCCCCTCCTCTAGACAAGATTTTCCCTCATACCTGGAGCGCGTTTCGGTCCATCACTTCAGCAGAGTTTTCAAAGACCATTACTACCTCCCACAAAACCACCTGTCTTCTTGACCCCATACCCTCCCCCTGGCTGTCTGAACCCTCCCTTGCACTGCTCCCTTACATACTTCACATTTTCAACAACAGCCTTTCCTCTGGTGTCTTCCCTTCAGCTTGGAAACATGCCCTTATCCGTCCACTTCTAAAAAATCTTTCCCTTGATCCTTCCACGCCAGCTAGTTGATGTCCCATATCAAATCTCACCTTTTTGTCTAAAATCCTGGAAAAACTAGTGTTCGCCCAACTTTCCGCCCATCTGGATTCTACCTTCTCTCTTCACCCACGTCAATCCAGATTTCGCACGGGTCACAGTACAGAGACTATCCTCACCTCCCTTCTGAGTGAAGTCCATCAAGCCCACGACCGAGGTGATCTTTCCCTTGTGGTGACCCTAGACCTCTCCTCTGCCTTTGATATTGTGGATCATTGCACTCTTCTAACCCTGTTGTCCGATCTTGGAATTCGTGGGTCTGTCCTTGCTTGGTTTCGTTCTTTTCTTTCCTCCCGCACGTTCTCAGTAAAGACTAGCTCAACCACTTCTTCTCCTTTACCTCTCCTATGTGGGGTTCCCCAGGGTTCAGTTCTTGCTCCTCTTCTTTTCAACATTTTTCTTGCCCCTCTAGCACTTATTGTTCAGCAGTCAGGAATCTCTGGATACTTCTACGCTGATGACATTCTTCTTGTGCACCACACCAATTCTTTCTCACCAGATCTTTCTGCCCTTAACCTCTGTCTCACCCATATTGCTACATGGATCAACAATAACTTTCTCCACATTAACCCTTCTAAATCAGCCGTGCTTTGGCTTGCCTTTAGCACACCCCCACCTACTTGTTCTCCTCTCTTTCTTTCCACTCCTATTCCTTTAGTCTCTTCCCACCGATATCTTAGAGTCACCCTTGATGTCTCCCTCTCATTCCACCATCATATTTCCTCACTCACTCGTCGCTCCTTCTTTTTTCTACATCAGATCTGAGCTGTCCGCCCTTTCCTCCCTCCCTCCTTCCTCTCTCACCTCTTTAGTCATTTCTCTAGTACTCTCGAGGTTGGACTATTGTATTCTCCAGTACCAAGCAGGAAGTCAGTCCTCACATATGGGTGATGTCGACGGAGCCCCCATGCGTAGCATTTCCCCAGCTTTCAAAGAAAGCCTTTGGGAATACAGGCACGCATGCGCGGTCCCCTTCCCGCCCAAAGGTGCCATCTTGCTCAGTCTTCTTTTTTCCGCGGAGCCCTTCAGACGTGTGCCCTTGTCACCCATGGAAAAAGTGGATTTTCCTGCGTTGAAGTCGAAGTTTTTCTTTGGTTCGACGTCGGTTTCTTTTCCGCCTCGGTTCGGTACACCGGTGCCAGTCCCGGATCTCTTTTTTCGGTTTTTGTCCTTAGAGACTGCGTTCGCGCCAATTTTTTCTTTTCCCTGGCAGCCCCATTTTTTGATCTTGCAGGGGCCCTTTTTCCCCCGATGGCTGCCAGTCGCTTTAAAAAGTGTGATCAGTGCAGGAAACTGATGTCTCTCACCAACACACATGACTGTTGCCTCCGGTGCCTGGGGCCTGACCATGATCCTACGGTCTGTAGTCCCTGTGGCAAGATGTCTTCTAAGGCATTGAGGAGCCGTCAGCACCAGCGTGAGAGGATCTTCTCCGATTCTGCGTCTAGACAGGTCTGGACTTCGTCAGAGGCCTCGATGTCTCGGGAGTCCGACCCCGAGCATCGTCGGGGCTCCTCTGAGAGGGAGTCCCCCTCGAGGGAACAGCGAAGGAAGAAGAAACCCGCGAGGGCGGCATCGGTGGGCGCTCTTGGCTCCTCGAGGGCCAGGTCGCATAGCCCCGATCGCCGTCCCGGGTCTTCGGAGTCGGAGAGTCCTGCAAAGCATCCTCGCGTAGAATCGGAGGCCCCGAGTCACGTGAGTACTGTAGTCCTCGTGGACTCTCCTCCAGGGCAGCCGACATCGGGCCCGACGCCGTCGGGGGCCCGAGTCGGAGGCTGCTGGGTCTCCTGAGCTCGGACTCAGGTTGACGGCCTTGGAGAGCAGATTGTCTGCCTTCATGGAGCAGCAGCAGGTGCTGATTGCCGGTCTCACCGGCGCATCTGTCCCAACCACCTGGACCTAGACGTCCAAGTCGACCCCGGAGGCCGAGCCGATCCTCGAGACCATGCAAACTCGAGTCTATCCTTGGCTGAGGTCACCCTCGGCCTCCCATTCGGGACCGAGGTCGTCGACGCCGGTATCCTCGGCGTCGGGGCGGATGGCGTCGGTGCCCGCCCACTCGGAGCCGCTCGATTCCTCCTCGGAGGAATCGGCGTGGGAAACTGAGGAAGAGGAGTCCCCGGACACCTTCCAGACCCGGTGCGTCCCCTCGGACTCACCGGGATCCGAGCCTCGGACAAGGTCCCCCCCGGAGGATACCAGGTTTTCGGATTTCGTACGGGACATGGCCAAAGCCTTGGCCTTCCCTGCGGATACCGAGGAGGAGCTCGAGGCTTTGCAGTATGACTCTCCTCCCAAGGAGGCCTTTACTGTCCCGGTTCCTCCGATGCTGGAGCAGTTACTCTTCCGCATATGGGAGACACCGGCCTCGATGCCGGTTCAAAGCAAGCGGGTTGATTCCATCTATCGAGTCCGCAAGAGCTCTGGGTTCCAATAGGCACAGCTACTGCACCACTCCATGGTTGTGGAATCAGCCATGCATCGCCTGAAGAGTCAGAAGATGCACTCCTCGGTGCCTCCCAGCAGGGAAGCCCGGAACCTGGATGCCTTCGGTAGAAAGTGCTTCCAGGGCTCTATGCTTGCTTGCCGCGTCCAGACCTACCAGCTGTACATGGGCATGTACCTTCGAGACCTGGCAAAGGAGATTGCCGGGTTCTCTGCTGGTCTGTCCGAGGAACCTTTGCAGAGGTTCAAGGCCTTGTCTTCAGGTATTCGAGAGTGCTCGAAGTTTATCTCTCGAGCAGCCTATGATGGATTCGAGGCTTCGGCCCAGGTAGCAGGGGCCGGCATCGGTGCACGCTGTCAGGCCTGGCTACAATCCTCAGACCTCGAGCCATGGGTGCAGGACAAGTTGGTCGATGTCCTTTGTCGAGGTGAAAACCTCTTTGGCAAGCCCATGGCTGAAAAGGCTGCAGAACCCGAGACCGAGACTCTTACCCAGACAAGGCTGTCCAGAAAAACCTCTGCCCCTTCTCAGAAGAAGAAGGGCTCGGGGAAAAAGACCTTTTACCCGAGGAAGACCACTACCTACAAAGCCTACCCTCACTATCAGGCCTCTGTAGCTCCCCAACAGGGCCAGAAGGCCAAGGGGCAAGGTCATGGGTCCTGTAGGTAGAAGGCCCCAAGCCTCCTACTCCGGCTCCTGATCAGCAGGGAGGTGTTTTTTGGCTATGCCAGCATAGCCTCTCCTCCTCTCCAGGGCACAGGAGGTCGGCTGACCCTGTACACAGACAGGTGGCCAGCCATCACAGGGGATACTTGGGTGTTAAGCATCATCGAAAGGGGCTATATGCTCCATTTCACCCAGATACCCCCCCCTTCCTACTTTCCCGGGGAGCCTCCAAGACCCCCTCTGCACAGAAACTTACTCCTTCAGGAGTTGAAAGGTCTACTACAAGACCAGGCGGTGGAACCGGTGCCCCACCACCTGGAAGGACAAGGCTTCTACTCATGGTACTTCCTGGTACCAAAGAGAACAGGAGGCCTCAGACCTATCCTGGACCTGAGAAATCTGAACAAGTTTCTGGAGAGGGAAAAGTTCAAGATGCTTACCCTTGGAATCTTGCTGCCCTACCTCCAGCAGGGAGATTGGCTATGCTCCTTAAACCTGAAGGATGCTTATACTCACATCCTCATCCATCCAAGTCACAGGCAATACCTCAGATTTGTGGTGGGAGGGAACCACTTCCAGTATAGAGTGCTTCCCTTTGGTCTCACCTCCGCCCCAGGGTTTTTACAGAATGCCTGGCGGTGGTTGCGGCCTACCTCAGAAACCAGGGGGGTCTTTGTATTCCCTTAGCTGGACGACTGGCTTATCAGGGGCCAGTCTCCACAGGAGGCCAGATAGGCCACCTTCCGAACCATATCCCTGCTTCAGCACCTGGGGTTCGTTATAAACTTCCCAAAGTCCACTTTGGTCCCCTCACAGGACGTGGAATTCATAGGGGCAAGGTTGGATACCATCCATGCGAAGGCCTATTTGCCTGTGGACAGAGCTCACAGGCTAATGAAGTTGGCTGACCAGTTTCAAGCGAACTCTCAGGTCTCTGCCAGACACTTCCTCTGGCTTTTAGGTCACATGGTTCCACAGTGCATGTCACCCCAAATGCCCGTCTGTACATGAGGCCAGCTCAGTGGTACCTCAGAGCACAGTGGGTACAGTCCGCAGGGAAGTTGTCGGACAGGATAAAGGTGTCCAAACTCTTAGTGAACTCCTTACACTGGTGGAGGCATCTCCCAAACCTGGTCGAGGGACTTTCTTTTCGGGCCTCCCCGCACACTCAGGTACTGACGACCGATGCTTCCCTACAAGGCTAGGGACCACATTGCCAGGAAACCTGCACCCAAGGCCTGTGGTCTCCGTGGGAGGCCGCCCAGCAGATCAACCTGTTGGAATTGAGAGCCATTCGACTAGCCTTACGGACCTTCTCTCCGGTCCTCTCTCACCAGTCTGTCCTAATTCAGACGGACAACCAGGTGGCTATGTTCTATGTGAACAAGCAAGGAGGCACAGGATCAAGACTCCTGTGCCTGGAAGCACAAGCTCTCTGCTCCTGGGCTATTGATCAGGGCATGACCCTCAGGGCGGTATGCCTCCCAGGTCAGGAAAACTACCTGGTGGACAGGCTAAGCAGACTCCTGCAGCCTCACGAGTGGCAGTTGGATCCTCGGGTAGTCCAACAGATCTTTCTGAAGTGGGGACTTCCAACCATGGATCTTTTTGCCAGTCCGCTGAACAGGCAACTACCCAACTTCTGTTCCAGACAGCCGCATCCTCTGAGGGCAGTGGCAGATGCATTCCTGATCCCTTGGTCAGAGGACCTGCTGTATGCGTTTCCTCCCACACCTCTGGTGGCCCGGACTCTATTCAAATTCCAGCAGGACCGAGCCACGGTGATCCTGATAGCCCCCAGGTGGCCCAGGCAACCGTGGTTCCCTCTTCTTCTGCAGATGGCGGTGGATGCTCCACTGCCTCTGGGGCTGCAACCCGACCTTCTGACTGAAGATCAGGGTCCCTCTTACATCCCAACCTCAAATCCCTCAATTTGATGGCCTGGCTGCTGAAAGGGTAGTCCTTGCTCCCTTGCTCCTGCCTAAGGAGGTTGAAGAGGTGGTGTTGGCCTCCAGGAAGCATTCCACTCGGAAGGCCTATGCTCTGAAGTGGCGTAGGTTTTCCACTTGGTGTTCTCAACAACAGGAGGATCCCTTCTCCTGCTCAGTCCCGGTGGTACTGCAATACCTGCTCCACCTGTCCAACCTGGGACTTCAGTCCAACTCTGTCCGGGTCCACCTCAGTGCCCTCTCAGCTCACCACTCATCGGTAGACGGACAATCCCTTTCGGGCCACCCTCTGGTGTCTCGCTTCCTCAAAGGCCTGCTTCTGCTCAAGCCTCCTATTCGTCCACCGGCCACTGAGTGGGATCTCAGTGTGGTCTTGCAGCAACTGACTCGCCCACCTTTTGAGCCGATGGCTACCTGCCACTTACGTTTCCTATCCTGGAAATTGTTGTTTCTCGTGGCACTCACCTCGGCTAGGCGTGTGAGTGAGCTTCAGGCCCTGGTCTCGGATAGGCCGTATACCAGGTTCTATAAGAACAGGGTAGTCTTGAGGACTCATCCTAAGTTCCTTCCAAAGGTAGTGTCCTCCTTCCACCTCAACCAGGAGGTGGTACTTCTGACATTGTTTCCCAGGCCGCACGCCTGTAGGGCAGAAACTGTCTTGCATACCCTGGATTGTAGAAGGGCGTTGTCCTTTTACCTAGAACGTACGCAGGGGCATAGAAGGGCTTCTCAGCTCTTCATTTCCTTTGACCCTAATAAATTGGGGTTGCCTGTCACTAAGTGTACGTTGTCCATCTGGGTGGCAGACTGTATCGCCTGGGCGTACAGGGCAGCCGGCTTCTCCCTGGAGGGTCGAGTCATGGCCCACCGAGTTAGAGCGAAGGCCACATCAGTAGTCCACTTCCGCTCTGTTCCGTTGGCAGACATCTGCCGGGCGTCTACTTGGTCTTCAAGCCAGACCTTTGTGGACCACTACTGCCTCGAGAGGGAGTCCCATAGGGACAGTGCTTTCGGGCAAGCAGTACTCCGTAATCTCTTCGAGGTTTAGGCAACTCCTACCCTCTGGCCCTGGTGTTGGGCTACCGTTCAGGTGTAGTCTCAGAGAAGATTCTCTCACTGTTGCTGAGGCTCTAGAGGGAGCTCTATTTTTCAGCCTGGGTTCCTGGTAGCCCGGAGCTAGGGAGTCACCGATATGTGAGGACTGACTTCCTGCTTGGTCCTGGAGAAAGAGTAGTTACTCACCTGTAACAGGTGTTCTCCAGGAGCAACAGGAATCAGTCCTCACAACTCTCCCTCCTCCCCTGGGAGTTGCAGTTGTATATAGTTCATTTTATTTTTTTCATGCTGTCTTTTAGCTATGTCATCTGACTGAGCAAGATGGCACCTTTGGGCGGGAAGGGGACCGCGCATGCGTGCCTGTATTCCCAAAGGCTTTTTTTGAAAGCTGGGGAAATGCTCCGCATGGGGGCTCCGTCGATGCCGATGTCACCCATATGTGAGGACTGATTCCTGCTGCTCCTGGAGAACACCTGTTACAGGTGAGTAACTACTCTATACCGTTTTAGCAGGTCTTCCACAATATCAGCTCTGGCGTCTTCAATTGGTTCAGAATACAGCCGCACATTTGCTCACCTATTCTTCCCCCCGTGATCACATCACCCCCCTCCTTCTCGGTTTACACTGGCTTCCACTCAGGTTCCGTTTCCATTACAAAATTCTCATACTCACTCATAAAGCACTACACACCGGCTCTCCCCAGTATTTAGCCGATTCCACCCGTCTGCAGCCTTCCCCCTGTCTCCTTCGTTCAGCACATGGTTATCGTCTCTTTCTTCCCGCCCGATCTTCAGCTCACCTAGAAACAACACGTCATTCCGCTTTTTACTTTCTAGCCCCAGCCCTCTGGAACTCACTTCCGGTTGTTCTCTGTACTGAGCTATCTTTTTAAAGATTTAAGTGCTCACTCAGAACCCATCTTTTCCAGCAGGCCTTCGACCTCCCAGACCCCTAAGACCGGTTTCTCTATCAGTATCTCTTTTGACTTATTTCTTTCCTGCTCATTTGTCTTTCTCCACCTCTCTCTGTCCTGTCTGAATAATGGCGTTCTTTTCCTTTTCTGTTTTTATTGATTGTATTGTACACCCCCCTGACACGCTTGCCTGGGCGGTATATCAAGCAGTGATTAAAGATAAAGATAAAGATTAACGACAAGGTTACTGTTATCAGTGCATGGGCATCGCTCTTGCTCCCACTGGTCATCAATGACCCCAGTAAGCCTGTGTTGGGAATTGAGGGGTAAGGGGCTGGGCAGCCTGCTGTGGAGTGTAGTTTGGGAGGGGTCGAACAGTGTGTCTTGTGCATTTGTGGGGGTCTTGATGGGGGGAGATCTGGTTTGCCTGCAGGGAGGCCTTGGCTGCTGTGCTTCATTGAGGGATAGTGGAGGGGGGGCTCCAAACTACTTCAGGGGGGTGGCTTGAGGGCTGTAGACTACTTCAGGGGGGTAGCAGGGGCCTCGCTACAGATTAAGGGGAGGGGGCTAGGGCACTGGGTGGGAGATGGAGTGGGGGGGGAAGGACGGGGGGATTGCACCTCTTAGGGTAGCCATTGGGGTGAGGGGCGATGTTGGATTTCACAACAGCCCCTGCCAGCAGGCATTTATTTGTGCTTGCGGGAAGTGTAAATGCTGACATCTGAATTTGAATTTCCTATATGAAATGGGGAATCCATGTCTGCACTGTTAGCCTTGCCCATACTCCTCACTCCCACCACTCCCCATGGCAAGGTAGACGCGGTAAGCATTCCACATCTTGAAAGAGCATGTTCTGAAATGGCATTCAAATGACTATTTCAGATCGTCCTTCTAGATCAGTCCAGACAAGTGGTTTATGTCCCCCTGCTAACAGATGATAGAGACAGAGAAAACCCCAGAATCTGCCAGTAACATCAGCACTGGTTTTAAGACTGGTGCTGCTCAGGCACCCTTTAGTATTTTCTCTGTCTCCAGCAGATGGGGTTGTTGGACTTGTGCATTTGTACATTCTAGGCCTTAGGCTCCTGGGCAGCCATTTGGTGAAGCGCCTCCCCAGTGGAGCTTGGACTTCGGATGTCTCCAGGGCATATTTGAGATACCCTGCTGGAGTTTCCCATCTGGATGCGGCGGCCGAGCTTCCTGTCACTCGTGGATGACTGGTTGAGAGAGTAGGCCACAGGCTGAACATGTGCTGAATCCCTGTCACAGCTTGCTTTAAGATGATCTGTGCCTTTCTTTAATTTAATTAAAATGTTCTTTCTTTATTTTAGTTTTATTCTATTTCATTTCATTTCATTACCTTTATCTCTCGGTGCCCTCTTCAGCAACTGTGAGCTCCCTAAATCACTTTGCAAGGTGAAGAGTGAGGGTTTTTTTATTGATATTTTTTGAAATTTACAACTATAAAACAAAAATCATCATACATAGAAACATGACGACAGAAAAAGACCACATGGCCTATCTAGTCTGTCCTTCCATATCAGCAACTACAACGGTCCCCTTTTTTCCTTTAGAGATCCTCTGTGTTTGTCCCATGCTTTTTTGAATTCAGTTACTGTCCTCATCTCTACCACCTCCACTGGGAGACTATTCCATGGATCCACCACTCTTTCCGTAAAGAAATATTTCCGCAAATCACTCCTGTATCTATCCCCCTTCACCCTCATCCCGTGTTCCCTCGTAGCAGAATTGCTTTCAATTGAAAGAGGCTCTCCCCCTGAACATTTATGCCATGGAGGTATTTAAACATCTCAATCATATCACCTCTATCCCGCCTTTCCTCTAATGTGTACATATTAAGATCCTTAAGTCTGTCCTCATATGCTTTATAATGAAGACCACTAACCATTTTAGTAGCCACCCTCTGCACTGACTCCATCCTGTTCACATCCTTTTGAAGGTGCGGTCTCCAGAATTGCACACTATACTCCAAATGAGGTCACACCAAAGACTTATACAGAGGCACTATCACCTCCTTTTTTCTGCTAGCCATTCCTCTCCGTATGCACCCAAGCATCCTTCTAGCGTTTGCCGTCACCTTTTCTACCTGTTTAGCTACTTTAAGATCATCAGACACAACCACGCCTAGGTCCCACTCTTCTTTAGTGGACAAAAGTACTTCACCCCCTATACTATATTGCTCCCTTGGCTTGCTGCAGCCCAAATGCATAACCTTACATTTTTAAACATTAAATCCCAGCTGCCAGATTCTAGACCATTCTTTAAGCTTAGCTAGATCCCTCCTCATGTTTTCTACACCTTCCTGGGTGTCTACTCTATTGCAGATTTTGGTATCATCCGCAAAAATATATATATATTTTTGTTATTGTGATGAGGAGAGTATGGCTGAGCCCATGGAAATAGAGGAAAATAAAAAATCTACCTTTAAGGAAAGAGACAGGCAGCGAATCCATAGCTTGCAGAGTGCAGAAAAAGAGAAAAAACATGCAGTTGCTGAAGGCAGGCCACACCCAAGCTTTGCTAACCTAAGGGCAGGCTTGGAAACTAATGAAAAATACCTGAGCAGGGGGCAGTGCACGATATGAAAAAAACAGCTTTATAAACCCAGAGGAAAAGGAAGCAGAGGAAGTTCACTAGGGAGTTCACCAGAGAATTCACCGGGGAGTTCGACCAGGAATTCGATCGGGGAATTGACCGGGGAGTTGGAGTTGACCACAGAGACTGCTGGGGAGAAAAGCACCCAAGAAAGACCCAGAGAGTTCACCGGGGAGGAGACCAGTGGAGACTTCCGTGGGGACTTCAGAGGTGAAGACAACACCCCAAGAGAAAGTCAGGCTTGCAGGAAAAGTACAAGTAGTTCTGAAGCCAGCAGAGGTGTGGCTGGGAGAATTACTGGCCAGCAGCAGAGTGCAGTTTCTACAGTTTGTGAACCAGCTCTAAGGGTTCAAGCTCCCAGAAGGTGGGTGAACAAAAGTACAGCTAACAGTGACCTGAAACAGTTTGAGGCACTGTGGCATTTAATTCAGAAAAAGAAGCTTCACCTTCCAGGTGAAAACCTTGCTCGTAGTGGAAAGCCTCAGTGGAGAAAAGTTCAGGAGCTTTTGGAGTGCATTGAGCCAGAAGCGTTGCATGGAGCTTTAGAGTCAGACGTACGAGCAGGAGATCCAGAGGAAATGCAGGTAGATTGTTCTGAACCTGTTTCTATGTCTGAAGATTCATTAATGGACTGTTCATGGTGTCAGAGAGCTGAATAAAAGCTTCTGGAGAAAGAAAACCCTGTAACTTGAAAACCCCGTAACTTGAAAACCCCAAAGCATTAAGGACAAAGGGAGAGTTACTCTAGCCAGGAGAGCTAAGAACCCTGTTTAATGCAGAGAATTTTATTTATTATTTATTTATTTTATTTACATTTCTTATATACCGCACTATTTGCGATCAGCGCGGTTTACATAAAACAAACAGTATCCGACAATAAACAAGAGTCAGGTCATTACAATGAACAGGAGCAATCAACTTGGATAACAGGGGAAACTATCTACATGTGCGGAACATTGAAATAGGTAACTATATACATGTGAGATGGAGTTATTGTGCGTTGATCATACATGGTGGCTGGGGTTCGGGGGAGTCTGTGAGGTATTTAATAAAGAGGTGGTGTTTTAAGGCATGAGAAGACATTTACTTTTCGTTTGAAAAAAAAAGGACTTATTTGTTATATATATTGAGAGACAGCTGCATGTGTTAAGAGAGCCTTCTAAAGCAGTTTCAGTCTTTGGTTTCATGGAATTTCCTGAGGAATATTGTTTGGAGAAGAATCCTGTTGCCTTCTGTTAAGCCTTAGTGTTTTTGGAAAAAAAGAAGAAATAAATTCCTGTTTGCCTTTGAAAAAAAAAACCCCTTCGGTTTCCATACTTCTGTTTTTGAACAAGTAACACAACTATAAGTCCCAGAAGCCCAGGCTCTGGACGAGGATAACATAATCTTTATTTAAAGACTAACAAGGACAGCCCTACGCCTATAGGCCGCGGCCTGGGCTAGGGTCCTCCCACAGTATATAGTTATATATATTATTTTTATATTATATAATATAAATATATATATTTTTGGTATATAGTTGCTTATTGTTCTCTGTACTTTAGCATTGTTCGATGTAAACCGCCACTGATCTTGGGAATTGGTGGTATATAAAAGTTTTTCAAATAAATAAATAAATAAAAAGGCAAACCTTACCCGACAGCCCTTCCGCTATATCACTAACAAAGATGTTAAAAAGAATCGGACCAAGAACAGATCCCAGGGGCACACCACTGGTAACATCCTTCTTCTCAGAGTGAGCCCCATTTACTTGTACTCTTTGTCGCCTCCCACCCAACCAATTTCTAACCCAAGCAGTAACTTCAGGGTCCATCCCTAGGGTGCTCAGTTTGTTTATAAGTTGCCTGCGAGGAACAGTGTCAAAGGCTTTACTGAAATCTAAATACAATCAACAAAGGAAATTAAAAATCCATATCTTGCTTTCTATTAATCTTCCCTCCCACCGGGGCCTTGCAAACCCAGCCAGACAACCATCTGATCCTACATTGGCATACTATGCGGGTTACATAGGCCAGCGTTCACTCCCAATTATATCCTAAATTAGACACGTAAAAAGAAAGAAGTAAGAAAAGAAAGAAGAAAAGAGAGAAGAGAGAAAAGAGGGAAAGGTACCTATCAATCAGAGGCAGTATTTGCGTACAGATCCAAAGCAGACCATTTGTATTGTTTTGGAGAACTACCTCTAAGGCTAGAGATTTTGTCCTGCACTTTTTCATATTTGCTATATAGGCATATTTGATTCTACCATAATTTCCAGTTGAGCTTCGTAGGGTCTTTCTAGTTGGATAAGATTGCTTTTATGGCTATCGTGATCATAAAGTTTAAAATGAAAAAGTGCCTTTCTTCTAGCATGGGAATCTGCGCTAGGGATCTCAAAACAATTATTCGCCAGGACAGGGTGAAAGATACGTAATACCTTTTGAATCCTAGCCCAAACAGGAGCCCAAAAGGCTTGAATGTGAGGGCAATCCAAAAACATGTGTTGCAACGTACCCAATTCCTTCTGGCAGGTCCAGCATCTAGTAGTTGCCTCTTTGTTCCATTTAGCTAGCCTGATCGGGGTAATGAATGCCCGGTGTGCAAAGAAGTACATCGATTGAGTTAGAGCAGCAGATCCTGATGTTCGGATGAGCGAACCCCAAGGGAGTTCCATGTTTGTTGTGATAGTTTTACTCTGATTTCTTCTTCCCATATCTTCAGCAGACCCTTTCCTAGGGACGAGGAATGAACTCTAAAGTAAGCATATAAGCTTGAGATACCTCCTTTTTTGGAACTGATCTCCATCATAATTTTTTCCAATCCCCATGAGTGGGAAAACTCGCAGGGCTTTCTCTTCAGGCCGCCAATACAGTGCCTAAGTTGAAGCCACTGAAAATAACATGAGGAAGGTAGACTGAACTCTTTTTGTAAGGAATTAAATGGCTTCCAAGAAGCTCCTACTATCAGTTGCCCCACCATCCAGATACCGCATCTTTGCCAATTTGCCCAAGCAAAGGAGGCCTTATTTATTTTAAATAGAGGATTACTCATATAGGCAGCTGGAGCGAAGGGGGGTTATCCTTTTAAATAATAGGAAGGAGACATTGAAAAGCCTTTTGTGTGGATACAGTTATGCGGCCTACTTTGACGGGATCAGGACATCTCATCTCGATAAGTACTTTGGCTTATGTGGGCTTCTGCATAAGTGTCTCTCCCATTAACCACCTTGCTTTAAGAGAGCGGCAAGATGATACCAATGGAAGTCTGGGAAATGCACCCCCCCTTCGATTTTGCAGGCTTTTAACTTCTTCGTTGCGATCATGGGTGTTTTCCCATTCCAAAGAAAGGCACTTATGATACGTTCCTAGGTTTTATAGACAGACATTGGGAATAAAATGGGCAACATTCCTAGTATGTAATTCAGTTTCGGCATCAGAACCATCTTTATGGTTTCCATACGCCCCCACCAGGTAAGGTGCAAAGGGTACCATTTCAAGGTGAAGGACCGTGCTATATCTTGCAACTTTTCCATATTTATTCGTACTGTTTCATCTATATATGTAAGTAGCGCCAGTTTATATTTCCCTATGTTATCCAAGTTGTTGCTCCTGTTCTCTGTAAAACCAAACAGTTTGTGTTATGGTCATTTGTTGTATGTAAACCGCGCTGATGAGAAATAGTGCGGTATATAAGAAATTGTAATAAATAAATAAATAATAAAGGGGCACAATATTGGACACCCAGATATTTTATTGCTGTAGATTCCCATTAAAAGGAAAAATCTTCTACCATTGTAGCGTTGGCCCGCTGATTAATAGGTAAAGCTACTGATTTCATCCAGTTAACTTTACATCCTGAGAATTTAGAGTATTGCTCAATTATTTGTAAGAGAGGAGAAATTGAGGATGGACATAGAAAAAGTAGAAGATCATCGGCAACAGCTGACAGCTTTTTTGAAGATCCGCCAATGTAATACCTTTAATCTCATCCGATTGTCTAATGAGCAACGCCAGAGGTTCCAGTGCTAAATTGAATAGCAAAGGTGACATCGGACACCCTTGGCAAGTGCCTCTATGCAAGGAGAAGGGTAGCTAGAGAGCTCCATTAGCAAGAATCCTTGCCATGGAAATGGCATACAACACCCGTACCATATCTACAAAACACTTTGGGAAGCCGAACCACTCTAGCACCTGAAACAGGAAAGGCCATTCTAACCTGTCAAAAGCTTTTTCAGCGTCCAATGACAGGCCAACGTATGGAGGTCAAGGGGTTCTGCTACTTCTAACAAATTACATAATAACCGAGAGTTGTCCACCGTGGATCTGTCTGCAACAAAGCCGCATTGGTCTGGTTGTATTAACGACTGCAGCACCTTAGCAAGACGGCTGGCCAGAACATTAGAGTACAGTTGTGAAGAATGAGGTTTATTCTGGTTGCCTTTGTCAGCTGAGCTAACTGTGGGGCTGGTCTTGGGAAGTCGTTGAGGATCAGTCAGCTGCAGCGCCAGTGAGTTCCAGAAGGCCCCCTCTGTCCCGGCCATGTGGGTGGCTCCAGTAACGGTGAGTTCTAGGGGAAGGTAAGAGAGAAGGGGAACATGTGCTTTCTCTTGCCTTTTCCTACCTGAACTTTGGCCTTGTGGCTGAAAGCAGGGGGTTCTCTCCAGTCTGTGGAAACCTCCCTCAAAAATCCTACTTTTATGCAGGTGGAGTAGTGGCCTCCTCTGTGCCTGTCATGTGGGCAGCCAAAGAGATAGAGAATTCTAAGGGCCCCCTCTGCGTCTGCAGAGGCAACAAGCTTTATTCATACAGATACCCTGGGTTTTCAGGCTATCCACAATGAATATGCATGAGAGAGGTTTGCATGCCTACTACCTCCATTATATGCAAATCACTCTCATGCATATTCATTGTGGATATCCTGAAAGTCCGAGTGACTAGTGGCCCCCTCCAGGACAGGTTTGAGAACCATTGCCCTAGAGGATCGTTGATGTCATTATGTCAACAAATGCCCGGGTCAGTGAATAAAAAGTGGCCCAGTGTGTTTTGTGAGTTATGGCTGCTTTTGAGATATGTGTTGCAGAATTCAGACTTTAGGCCATCGGATTCTACTTGATGGGTGAACACCTTACCCCTGAAGCAGAAATAATGAAACCTGCAGTAGATTGGGTGTTATATGATGGGTCACCCGTACATGGTGCGAGTGAACAGTGAGGCAGTCCCTCGGTGACACTGGGATGGTTTATGGCTTATTTAAAAACTTGATATGCCACCCTTCTATAGCGTGCCAGAGTGGTTTACAATAAAAACAGCATGAATAAGAAAAGGAACGCCAATTAAATGAGTAAGGAAAAAAATACATACAGGGGAAAACAATAGACTTGGGAAGGTGCTGAAATCTCAATGTGATTCAGGTAAGAAGTAGGTGAGATCAGGGTTAGTGTGTTCTAGGCAGTCTCTGGAGTAAGATTAAACACCTGTTGAAAAAGATGAGTTTTGAGTGCTGTTTTAAATTTTTAATTTAAAGGAGTCATGTTAAGAAGATTGGAGTGGTGCAGAGGAGCCATAAGTCAGATAAGTGCCCAAAGTGGACATTTTATATATGGGCATTGAATGGATGGGCATTGAGTGAATGGCAAGCATGTCTAGCTTTGATCCATATAATTAATATTGAATATTGAAAACAAATTATAACTACTGTATATTTAATTGAATTGCTGACATAGGCAGCAGTGAGCAGCTAAAATAAATGTTTGATATGGACACAAACTACAAGAGTGAAGGACCACTGTCAGGATTTTATTAAAAATTGAAAAAGTTTAAGAAAGAGTTTTGGCAAGAATAAATGAATAAAAGTGGACTCACAGAGGTAAATAAAGTGAGCCAATGATTTATAAAGAGACAACAATCACACAATGACTTTAAATATCTTTGGTGAGCTTTATGCCCAATTCTGATGGTTCCTTGTTACCTCTTTATATGTTTATGTTTATTTCTTGCTTCTGTTGCAGTATTTATTACTGTAAGGTTGGTCCTTTTATTATGGGCGATAGTGGTGAAGGATAGTTGTGAGGTTTTGGTCATAGTGGCATTCTGGTGGAAGGGGTTCCTTGCTCCCCTTGACCTGGTCATTCCTTCCTCTGCTTTCCGTCAGTCAGCATCGGCATGGTGTCCCCAGCAGTGCCCTGGTTTAATCTTCTAGTCAAAAGGGGTTCACAGTGGTGACCAGCTTCTTTCAAATTCATGCTCGCTCCCTGCAATCAGGTCCTTCTGTTCCCAGAGGAACCAGGGTGTTGTCCAAGGGTCGGCCTGGAAAATGCTCCACAACAATGACCGCTTCCTTCCCTCATAGTTATTGCAGTGCCTTGGGATGTGCCTTGTTGTCAACTGTAACAGGCCTGCTATAATCTGTAGCAGGCCTGTTTTGCCCAACTCCTCAGCTTCCACCTGTGGATTCCCATATTATATAGGATTTCTTAGGTGGTCATGACAGAGAGCACAGCTGTCCCGTTGGCCTGCTCTTTCTTCTCCATAGGACTCATTCCCTACCTCTGTTGCAGTGACTGGGCTGCTCGGGCACAAACAGTCTGCTTTATTGGTCTCTTTTTACCTTGTGATAAGTATCCTGATCCTGGAAAGGTCCTCTTCAGTTTGGTTAGTGCAGGGAAGGTGCAATATGCCTGCAACTGGGCCTTTTGGTGTGTTTGTCACTGGTACAGTAGCTGCAGTTTGTCATCTGGCAGACGGAAACTGAAAGTCAGTGGGGTTTTTCCAGAAGAACGTCTTGTGTCCCGAAATGGTGCTCTCTCACCTAGCCTTTTCAGGTCAAAAGCCATAGTCTTCAGACGAGGCTCTGGAGATGAGCCTCTTGACTGGGAGGGTCACGATGCAGCTTACTAGTCATTTTATAGTGCGGACAACATACAGTAGTTGGAGCTGATATTTTCAGCCAGCATCTTGGTTTCTGGATTGAGAAGGGTGTTCTCTGATTGTCATGATGGCAAACTCTTCAGTTGTCCAGGAGGTAACGTTTCCCATCATCCATTCTTATTGACATTACATTTTATTTATTTATTTATTAGTATTTCACTCACTCCTTTCCAGTGGTAGTTCAAGGTGAGTTACATTCAGGTACCATCAATATTTCTCTGTTCCTGGAGGGCTTGCAATCTAAGTTTGTACCTGAGTCAATGGAGGGTTAAGTGACTTGCCCATGATCACAAGCAGCACCAGTGAAAATCAAACCCAGATCTCTTGGGTAACTTGGCTGTTGCACTTGAAGTTGCACTTTGTTTAATTTTTGTGGCATTGTCTCAGATGGTGAGCAAGGTAGATTCCTTTATGCCTATTGCTCTGACTATATCACATGTCCTCTCATTCTGTTCAAAACGCTTTAATATTTCAAGCTTCTCCTCGATACTTAATGCTTTCCTTTTGCATTTTCTGCTTGACTCTTTTGAACCTGGAGGCTTGCACATCTTTTGGGATGTTAAATGAGTGTGGAAGAAAGCCAGACCACTTGTTTTCAGATGTGAGTGTGTGCGTGTGCGACTCCAAATTGGCTCTGCCGGTGTGTTTTCTATGCGGAACCGTGCATAAACAAACACGTACATCGCACTATACTATAAATGTTCCTTAATAGGAGCAAATTTATGCTTTTGAATGAGTTATAGGAGAATGTACTGGGCTTCCCTGTAGCCTTCTAACATGACTACCAAAAGGGACTGTTACAAGGAAATAGATCTACACCTATGAGTATTAATCTTCTGAAATAACATCTAACTCTTGGGGCGGAAAAGGGGAATTCTTTGGGTTAAAACTTCTAGATCTGTGAATTTTAGATTTCATTGTTATTGCTGAGTCAGTCAGCTCTTAGTACCACCAGAGAGCTTTGTTTTTAAGTTGAAGTAGAGTATAGCTTAGCATAGATAGTAAATTAAGAGTAATTAGACTCTGAAATTTGTTTTCATAGAGCTTTTTAAATCAACCAAATCAGAGTATAGCTTAAACATAGAAAGTTAAATAGAGTAAATAATTACTGAAATAAAGTTTCTAGAGAGCTTTTAATCTAAATTAAATCAGAGCATAGCTTAGCATACAGGGAGCATAATCCTGAGTAGGAAGAAATAAACTTGTTGCTAGTGACCTTTACAAAGAGGCCTTCTAGTTAGGAGTCAAACGATCTATGAAGTTGTCTTGAATAGGTGTTAAAGGCAAGTGATAGATCAAAGGAGCAATTTAAAAGACCCCTTCTATCAAACCAAGGGCTGTGTGAATCACCCAGGAAATTGGTACGCCTTTACCTTAGAAGCAAATCAACTTTTAATAGGCCTACTTTCCCTCCCTCCATCCCCAACTCCCACCTACCCATGGGATAATCGTAGCTTTATAGGCCCATAAACCTCTTAAAGAGAAGGAGGTGCCCATATTCACTCTCAGGTGCAGCTGTTTATCCTCTTCAGGCATACAATATGGACCTGAGATTAATGATACTTCAGGTAAACAAAGTCCATTAAATGTATTAGATATAGTTTTATTAGTATAAGTATCCCCAGTGAATCTACGTAAGTAAACAACTTAAATACATAAACAGAGTCTTAAAACTAAGATGCAGACAGCAGTCCGGCAACGAGATGGGGGCTTTCTAGTCTTTTGCATTGAGTGTCACGTGTATGATTTTCTCTCATTTGGTGAGGGGTCTTACATGTGCACTAGGTGCAAGGAGTCCTTTACTCTCAGGGAATAATGAGTCTGATCTCTGGAGGCTAGAGTAGCAGACTTGGAGGACATAAGGAAGACAGAGAGGTACATAGACAAGACCTACAGGGACATAATACTGAAGTTTCATCTCCAGTCTGGCAGAATCCCTGTTGCCATGGAGGTGAAAGGTCACGTGACATGAGAGCATCACTCTGGTGTGGCAGGAAGTGATCCTATCACTAGGACCTGTCCTCCAGGTGATGTAGAACCCTCTCTCACCAAGGAAGATTCTCCAAGACCATGTGTCCACGAAGGAAGAGTTAGGACAGCCATTATAGTTGGTGATTTGATCATTAGGCATGTAGATAGCTGGGTGACTGGTGGACGTGAGGATTGCCTGGTAACATGACTGCCTGGTGCAAAGGTGGCAGACCTAATGCACCACCTAGACAAGTTCTTAGGTAGTGCTGGGGAGGAGTCTGCTGTCTTGGTGCATGTTGGTACCAATGACATAGGAAAGTATGGGAGGGAGGTTCTGGAAGCCAAATTTAGGCTTTTAGGTAGGAAATTGAAATCCAGAACTTCCAGAGTAGCATTCTCTGAAATGCTTCCCATTCCACGCGCAGGACCCAAAAGACAGGCAGAGCTCCGGAGTCTCAATGCGTGGATGAGACAGTGATACAAGGATGAGGGTTTTGGATTTAAGAACTGGGTAACATTCTAGGGAAAAGAGGGGCTTTGCCGAAGGGATGGTCTCCACCTTAATCAGGATGGAACCAGGTTGCTGTCATTAACCTTTAAAAAGGAAATAGATCAGCTTTTAAACTAGATAATAGGGGAAAGTCTACAGTTGCCCAAGAGTGCATGGTTTTGAAAGATGTATCCTTGAATGATACTAGCAGAAGATTGAAATTAGGGCATATTGTCAGAGAGGTTCCAATAAAGACAAAAGTAACCCAAATGCCCTTAAATACAGAGCAGACAGAACTTAAAGATTCCAAATTACCCCTTCCTACCGGTAACCAGATTAATATGAATAAAATATGCCCTCTAAAATGTTTGTATGCAAATGCTAGAAATCTAAAAAATAAGATGGGAGAGTTAGAATATATAGCACTAAATGAGAAGTTTAGATATGACTGTATCTCGGAGACATGGTGGAAGGAGGACAGCCAGTGGGACACTGTGATACCTGAGTACAAATTATATCACAATGATAGAGTAGATCAAATTGGTGGAGAGGTTGCGCTCTATGTTAAATAGGGCATTGAGTCACACAGAATTAAAGTTTTATAGGAACCAAGCTATCTGGCCAGGCGGTCGATAGTACACCCCCCACTGCCATCACCTTCCCCTTTTTACATGGAATTTCAATCCATAGAGATTCTACCAAATACACGCCCCCCCCCCCCCCCAAACACATGGAAGAAGGTTCCATGGTCAGATGAGACGGAAATTGAACTTTTTGGTTCTCATGGGAAACGCCATATGTGGCGCAAACCCAACACTTCCCATCACCCTGAGAACACCATTCCCACAGTTAAACATGGTGGTGGCATCATCATGCTGTGCATATGTTTTTGATTGGCAGAGACAGGAAAACTGGTCAGGACTGAAGAAACAATGGATGGCACTAAATACAGGGCAATTCTTGAGGAAAATCTGTTTCAGTCTGCCAGAGATTTGAGACTGGGATGAAGATTCACCTTCCAGCAGGACAATGACCCTAAACATATAGCTAAAGTTGGTTTACAGGGAAACATTTAAATGTCTTGAAATGGCCTAGTCAAAGGCCAAACCTCAATCCACTTGAGAATCTTTGGCATTACTTGAAGACTGCCGTACACCAATGCAACCCATCTAACTTGAAGGAGTTGGAGCAATTTTGCCTAAAGGAATGAGTGAAAATCCAGGTGGCTTGATGTGCTAAGCTAATAGAGCCATACCACAAGAGACTTGCAGCAAAACGTGGCTCTACAACGTATTGACTTTGGGGCATGTATACATATGCACACTCCCGATTTCAGAGGTTTTTTTGTCTTAATTGTTGTTTGTGTCACAATAAAGGATATTTTGCACCTTCAAAGTCGTAGGCATGTTGTGTATATCACATGGTGCTAACCCTCAAAACTCCATTTTAAATCCAGGTTGTAATGTGACTAAACAGGACAAACACAGAGGGGATGAATACTTCTGCAATGCACTGTACATAAGCATATACTTCTGATATGACAGCCGATATTAGTTGATGGTAGCAAGAAATAGCAAAGTCCTTTGACAGATGCATATTTTGGAAGAAAATTTAAGATGTACCAGTTATTTGTCTTTGTTTTCTATTTAGAAGCTTTTTTATTCTTTGTAGGGTGAGAATTTGTACTCAGTGATTTGGTCTTTGCTTATAGGTGGGAGGAAGCCATGTTGGCATTTTCACACAGTTCTTCCTATAGATGCCCTGTGCTGGAGATGGTCGATCACCTTCCTGAAGGATTTAAGGTAAATTAGTTTCTTCCTTGTTCTAAAAAAATCCTCCATATTCAAATTCTGAACTGAAAAGACGTTTATTTTTTACCGGCTTCACATCCATGTTCATAGCTATTGTATGTATGTCTTTAACATGGGGCCTGATATTTAAGAACAGCTGATGCTGCTGGACTTTAGACCTGGATATCTAATGACAGGGCCATATCTGAGCCCAAGAATTGAATATCCGGATTGCCGTAAAGCTAACTGGGCCGCAGAGGTATTCAGCCACTGCCTGGTTAGCTTCAGTGGTGAAAGTTAAGCTATTGTTTACTGTGCCTGACTTTCACTGTGTTGCGATAACTGGGCAGCAGCTCAATATCGCCGCTGCCCAGTTATCACCGGATGCCGCCCCTAGAACATCCCCAGAATGCTCCAATGCTAACCAATTATCATCGGGGCTGAATATCCTGGCCAAGGGCATTAATGTGGTTAACAGGTCTGCTAACTGCATTAATCGCTTTAAATATCGAATCTGTAATTTCTATCCCGTCTGTGCTGAAGGTCTGTAAGTCACTTTGATGTAGAAGAAAGTGCCACCTCCCCTTTCCAAGATAACTCACAGCGCTACCTCCTTAGTCCATACACTCAGATTCCATTAACTTTAATGATACGATAATCTGCCATGGGAGAGAGTGGATCTGCTAGTTCCTGATCACAGTATCGCAGGTTGACTGTAAAAGACAGCTTTCTGTGGGTTGGGCAAGATACCTCTGAGGCGGTAACCCAAAGGAGAGCTTCTTAAGGAGGTGCGTTGAAAGTGTCTGGCTCACTCATGTTATTTTATTGTGTTGTCCTTAGTGAGGGGCTGAAAAAGAAAATAGTGTTTTTCCATTTGTTTGAAATTGACACTGGGCACTGCACTTTTTCTGAGCTTTAGTATATTTATTTAGAATTGGGAGATAGCTGTTTTGGTGAGAGTGAGGTGTTCATTAATGTGCAGGATTTGTTTTGGTGCAGCCTGGAGGAGGTGATTATGCCCCTCCAGTGACCAAAATGGTATGAGATCTTCACCAGAAGACACATAAACAGAGATTTGAAGATCTAAATATAGATACTCTAGAGCAGTGATGGCTAACCTTTTTGAGCCCGAGTGCCCAAACTGCCGCACAAAACCAAAGAATTTCTTCAAAGTGCCAGCACGTCAATTAAAGCCTCATTTGCATAAGGTGCCTCATTTGCATAAATATTTGCATAATGTTACCATACACTAACTTTTAGTAAACATGCCTCTTAATGAGTATATGGATAAAGAAAGACTAAAAGGTTTCTACATTACTATAATCCAGTACCAACCGCCAGGCACATTAGGAACTACTACAAACGCTGCCCATTTAGAACCCATAGCAAACCCGCCGTATCCTAACAGCACTACCAGGACTCACAAAGCACCATACTCTACCTATCAAAAGGCAACACTGCAAATATTAAACCAATACATTTCAGAGAATAACAATACATGACCTACTGGGGAAAGGGAACAAGTGGCAATGTCAAATAGGAATTATATAAACAGAATACCTCAGCTCAGTTACACATGCAGAACAGACCATCACCAAACAAGGAATCACAATTTAGAAACAGGAAGACAATAATTAAACTGGGAACCCCAAAAGCCAAACTTGGAATATACAACAACACTGTAGAAATAAAACTATAAATTAATTTCCTCTTGTACTAAACAAAGCGCAAAAATTAATGATGCACATTTCCCAGAGCTGACATATTCCAGTTAATAAATTCAAAATAAAGAGATATTTTTCTACCTTTTGTGCATTTTTTTTCAGTTGCAATTGTTCCAGCCACTTTCTTCTGGTTTCTTCGTGTCTTCTGCTAACTCTCCATCTGCTGTCCATTTGTCCTTTCTTCTGTCTTGTTTTTTTTTTCCATTCTCTCTCTACATCTGCTTTAACATACTAATCTTTCTCCTTTTGCTCTTTCCTCATTCCTATTTCATCTACTCAAAATGTACCCCTCCATCCTCAATCCCCACTTATTCTCCCAATACCCGGCCAATTGTAGATTTTTTATCCCTCCCACACAAAATATTTTCCCCTCTCCATTTTACTCTCCCAGCCCCATCCCATTCTAATCCTCCCCCAACACCAGCTCCCTTCTAGTTCCAGCCTCACCCAGCATCCATTCCCTTCTAGTCCCTGCATCAGCCCATTTCCAGTCCTAGCAGCCCCCCAACCCATTTCCAGTCCTAGCAACCCCCCAACCCAATACCAGTCCTAGCCCCCCTCATCAACCCACTTCCAGTCCTAACCCCCCATCACCCCATTTTCAGTTTAAGCCCCCCCTATAACCCATTACCAGTCCTAACCCCCCATCAGCCCACTTCCAGTCCTAACCCCCATCAACCCTTTTCCAGTCAGCGACCCATAGCCCATTGCCAGTCCTAACCCCCCCATCAGCCCACAGTCCATTACCAGTCCTAACCCCATCAGCCCACCTCAAGTCCTAACCCCTCCCCATCAGCCCATTTCCTGTCCTAGCCCCCCCATAGTCCATTATCAGTCCGAACCCCCCCTATCCCATTACCAGACAGCCCCCATCAGCCAACAGCCCATTACCAGTCTTAACCCCCCCAGAGCCCATTGCCAGTCCTAACCCCCCCCCCATCAGCCCACAGCCCATTACCAGTCCTAACCCCATCAGCCCACCTCAAGTCCTAACCCCTCCACATCAGCCCATTTCTTGTCCCAGCCCCCCCATAGCCCATTATCAGTCCTAAACCCCCCCATAGCCCATTACCAGTCCTAACCCCATTAGACCACCTCCAGTGTTAACCCCCCATCAGCCCATTTCCAGTCCTAACCCCACCCAACAGCCCACCTCAAGTCCTAACCCCTCCCCATCAGCCCATTTCCTGTCCTAGCCCCCCATAGCCCATTTCCAGTCCTAACCCCACCCAACAGCCCACCTCAAGTCCTAACCCCTCCCCATCAGCCCATTTCCTGTCCTAGCCCCCCATAGCCCATTACCAGTCCTAAGCCCCCATCAACCCACTTCCAGTCCTAATCCCATCAGCCCATATAGACTTAGCTCCCCCATAGCCCATAGCCCCCCATAGCCCATCACCACTCCTAACCTCCCCCAGCCCATCACCACTCCTAACCCCCCCCAGCCCATTTCCTGTCCTAGCCCCCCATAGCCCAGTACCAGTCCTAGCCCCAACAGCCCACAGCCATTACCACTCCTAACCCCCAGCCCATCATCAGTCCTAACCCCCCAACAGCCCACAGCCATTACCACTACTACCCCCCCCATCCCATTAACACTCCTAACCCACCCAGCACATCACCACTACTAACCCCCCCATCAGACCATTTCCTGTCCTAGCCCCCCCCAGCCCATCACCAGTCCTAACCCCCCAACAGCCCACAGCCATTACCACTCCTAACCCCTCCCCAGCCCATTACCACTCCTAACCCCCCCCAGCCATTACCACTCCTAACCCCCCCAGCCCATCACCACTCCTAACCCCCCCCCCAGCGAAATTTTTTTTACAAAGAAAGCTGTCGCTGCCGGGGCCGGGGCCGCCGCGGCAGAATCGAGTGTGCCGCGGGGCCCCCCCGCCCAGCAGAGCCTGCCCTCCGTCCCCGGTATCACCTCTCTCAGCTGCCTCCAGTCACACGCGCCGGCTTTCAGAGCGCGAGGGAAGAGTTTCTCCCTCGCTGCTCTGTTACGCCCGCGGGGGATCCCCCGCGGGCTTAACAGAGCAGCGAGGGAGAAACTCCCCTCGCGCTCTGAAAGCCGGCGCGTGTGACTGGAGGCAGCTGAGAGAGGTGATACCGGGGACGGAGGGCAGGCTCTGCTGGGCGGGGGGGGCCCCGCGGCACACTCGATTCTGCCGCGGCGGCCCCGGCCCCGGCAGCGGCAGCTTTTTTTTTTTTTTTTTTTAATGCCGCATATCTTGATTGCGGACCTTCCCGCGTGCCAGTTGCAAGGCCTTCGCGTGCCACAGCTGGCACGCGTGCCATAGGTTCGCCATCGCTGCTCTAGAGGGAAGGAAAGACTAAATCCAAAAGCAGGCCATGGTTAGGAATTTCAATGCATGGATCAGACAATGGTGCATGAAAGAGAACTTTAAATTTGTTAAGAACTAGGGAAGCATGGAGATTATTCTAAAATGCTGGGCTTCACTTTAACCAGGATGGCACTTATATGCAGGCACTAACGGAGACAGAAAAACTTAAATTAACCTTCTGTTATCCTCATAAATAAATGTTTATTTGTTTGTTTAATATGGTTTCTTTGCAGCAGTAACCAACACTTCAAAAGCACATACTTTAAACCAAGAAAGCTTTTTTTTTTTTAAAGAAAATAGAGAGACCATCAGAAAAAAGGGTTTTGTTTATGTCAAAAATACCATTAATCAACCCCATATATCAGTCTACTCTGTTCCATAATTTTTATATTAAAAGTTTATAAAGTGCGTATAAACCAGTCCAAATTCAAAATTTAAATAAATGCTGCTTCATTTAACTGAAGATGAGGAACATTCAGTCCTGACATGAATCCATGTTTCATATTCTTGACCTTGCATCAAGGGAGACTTTCAAACGTAGCATTCCAATTCTTCACATAGCCACTGTAAGAAACAGGAAATGGCGTCAATATTTAAAGTCTCTAAAAAGTGAAAGCATCCAATCACAACAAAGTTGCCAGTCAATCTTATTATTAAGTCCATTTGGAGAGAATGCATGCAAACGAAAAATCCATTCTTGTTCTCTAAAATTAAGCAATCGAGCAGAATCATCCCCATGCCAATTTTATCAATAATCTGATCAATCACACGCCAAGAAAAATCATTAGTAGCATGTTTTTTCTCTAGAAAGTGCACCACCGGCAGGGCTGTGATTTACCTGTAGAGATCCTATTATAATGTTCATTCAGACGGATCTAGATAGGTTTATTAGTGCATCTCACATAAATTTTAGGACAAGTGCACATAATCAAATAAACAACCTGTTGTGAATTACATGTCATATAATGCTTAGCCCTGTACATCCTGTGGGTAACAGGATGAACCCAAGCTGGGCCCAACAAGACGTTGGCACATCATTGGCAAATACCACAGGCCTGATGGTCATATCCTCCAGTGTAACTGCCCCACGTCCCAAATAATTATTAATATTCCTCCTGCGATGAAATGCAAAACAGGGGGAGGACTTGTAGCAAACCCCATATGAACCTGTAAAGTTTGCCAATGTTTCCGAATCATTGCCGCAATACGAGCCAAAGCCCCTGAATAAGGGAGCACACAAACCAACTTGTCATATTTTCTCGAGATATGTTGCATAAGCCAATCACGATGAACAAATCGGGCATACTTAAAAGCCTTTTGAATCGCATGTCGTAGATAGCCCCACTGTAGCAAATTTGACTCCAGGTCAGCAGCTTTTGTGAAAAAGATCATCCAGTAAAGAACTGATACGACAAAGGCACAAAAACTGCCCTACTGGCAGGTTTTCCTTTAAATGGCAAGGGCGATTTCTCTGAAATCGTAATAAAGTATCTCCAGGAACAAGCAGGAATGAGTCTTCACATATGGGTATCGTCGGTACCGACGGAGCCTGCGCGGGAACGCTCCCCAGCGTCCAGTAAGAAAGCTTTTGGGAGCATCCCACAGCGCCTGCGCGCTGCCTTCCCGCCTTTCCTAACCTCTCTCCAGTTTTTCTTTTCCGCGGAGCCAGCAGGTCGTGTTCCTGTCACCGCTGAAGAATTTCTTATTTTCTTTTATTTCTTTGGTCGCGTGTCTGCCTTCTCGACGCCGGATCGGTACCGCTGGTCTTTTCTTTCTTTATTCTAAAAAAACCCCCAAAAAAACCCTACTATTTTTCTCACTTCAATGCATTTTTTCTTTCTGTGGCCTTAGGCCTACAAAAATTTTTCCTCATGGAAAAGCCCACCTCCGGGTTCAAAAAGTACACAAAGTGCAGCGGCACTATTTCTGTCACCGACACCCATGACTGGTGTCTAAAATGTTTAGGTCCTGACCATTCCATTGCGGACTGTGAGTCCTGTTCCATGATGTCTAAAAGAGGTGTACAGAATCGAGCAGCCAAGCTCAGTACCCTGTTTCCCTCTGATGCAGCTTCGGTGGCATCGACGTCTTCCAGGGCTGCTTCTTCCTCCCATGGATCTCAGGTAACCAAACTTAAGTCCAGCCGGTCCTCGAAGAGTAGATCTCCCTCTAAGTATCGAGATGCCTCTGGGCTTGCTCTCGAGGAATCCGCACCGGCAAAATTACCCTGGCGGGAGGCTCCGGCTTCCAAAGCTTTATCCGTCGATGGATCAGAATATTCTGACCATGCAGCGTGCCATCACGGCATTCATACAAGCTGCGACGCCTTCGGTACCGCAACAAACTCCGTTGTCGGTACTGAACCCGATATCGGTTCCGGTGCCGGTACCGATTGCATCGATATCGGCTTCGGCGTCGACGGCAGCGGTACACTTTTCTGTGATGCCCATCGGTACCGAATCGGTACCGATCACTCCCGATGTCGATACCCCCCGGTACGCGTATCGGGCTCTGCAGGGGCATCCAGACAGATGATACTTCGATTCCTCTGAAGACTCTGATGAATCAGAGGCCTCTATCGAAGCATCGGGGATCCTTCCTCAGGAGCCCTCTTCTCCAAAAAGAAGAATGTCTCCTCCAGAAGACTTGTCTTTTCAAGACTTCATTAGGGAAGTGGCCAGGGGTCTTTCCATTTCAGTGGCCTCTGAGACAGAGCCTAAAGCCAAAAAATTAGATATTTTACAATATCCTAAGGCTCCTAAAGAGGCAGCCACTTTACCAATACATGAGATTCTTTATGATCACATGTTGGGCATATGGGAGACTCCTCTCACCACCTCCCCTCATTCTCGTAGGTTGGACACCATGTATCATGTTCCTCCTTGTCCTGGCTTTCATAAGACTCAGCTTCCTCACCACTCCATTGTGGTGGAGTCTGCTATGAAAAAGATCAAGAGTGCAAAAAGGCACTCTTCTACTCCTCCAGGAAGAGAATGCAGAACCTTAGATGCCTTTGGCAGGAGAATTTTCCAGGCCAGTATGCTTGTTGCCAGAATCAACTCCTATAGTCTCTATATGGGGATGTTTCTAAAGGAAGTTACAGATCATCTGCAAACCCTATCTCCTTTTATTTCAGAAGATAAAAGGGAAGAGTTTCTCACCTGGTTTAGACATGCCCAGGATATTTCCAAGTTTTCCAACCGTGCAGACTTTGACTCTTTTGAAGGTGCAAGCAGAGCCTCGGCTATTGCCATAGGTGCACGCAGAGTTGCTTGGTTACAAGCTTCTGATTTGGAACCCTGGGTTCAGGATGGACTAGGAAACCTTCCTTGTACAGGTGAAAACCTGTTTGGCAAAGATTGGCAAGCAAAGGCCACTCAGATGGATGCTGAAAATTCTGCTTAAATAGACTTTCAAAGTCTACTTCTGCTCCTTTTAAAAAAAGGTTGTTCAAAAAGGGATTTTTCCCAAAAAAAGGGAAATATTACTCTGCTTATGGTCAGCAGACATCTTCTGCAGGTCGTTTTGCTACAAAGAGACAGCAACAAACTAAACAGGCCAAGCCTAATGCTGCGAGGACTGCTGCGGCCCAACAGCCTCAGCCTCCTCAGGGCCTTTGACTTACAACTAGAGAACTTAGCCTTCCTGGCTCTAGAACATCCAGAGCCTCTCACCATTCCAGGAAGGTTAGCTCATTTTGCTCCCAGATGGGAACAAATCACAGCAGAGCAATGGACCCTCTCCATCATAAGAGACGGGTACAAGCTTCATTTCTTAAACCTTCCTCCTCACACCATGGTGAAACAGTTCAATTCTCCAACATCTCTCCTCGACCTTCTGGGTCAGGAGATTGCTACCCTTCTTGCCCAAGGGGCTATAGAAGAAGTACCACTTCTTCAACAGGGCTCAGGGTTCTACTCCCCCTATTTTCTCATTCCAAAGAATACAGGGGGCTACAGACCCATTTTAGATCGCCGAGAATTGAACAAGTTTCTATGCAAGGAGAAATTCAAGATGACTTCTCTCGGAACTCTCCTTCTATACCTCCAGAGTCAGGACTGGCTTTGTTCTCTAGATCTCAAGGATGCGTACACCCATGTCCTCATCCATCCAACACACAGAAGGTTCCTTCGGTTCCTTTTCCAAGGAAAGCACTATCAATACAGAGTGCTTCCCTTCGATCTGGCCTCTGCCCCAAGGGTGTTCACAAAATGCATGGCAGTAGTAGCTGCATTTCTACGCACTCTAGGAATATTTGTATTCCCATATCTGGATGACTGGCTCATCCGAGCTCCATCCCAGTCAGAGGCCCAGACTTCCCTGGCCTGCACAAGCCGTATCCTTCAATATCTGGGACTTGTCATAAACATCCCAAAATCCCATCTCACCCCTACTCAATCTCTGGAGTTCATAGGGGCCTTACTGGATACCACCACTGGAAGGGCCTATTTTCCCCAGGACCGTTGCCTACGCTTGGTGCAGTTAGCCTCCCAGATTCAGTTAAAGTCCCACTTAACTGCTCGAGAGATGTTACAATTGTTAGGCCACATGGCATCTACTGTGCATGTGGTCCCTTATGCTCGCCTTCACATGAGGGAAGCTCAATGGACTTTGTCCACCCAATGGACCCAGGCATCAGGATGCCTGTCAGACAAAATAGCAACTTCCAGTCGTCTTTTTTGCTCTCTCCAGTGGTGGAAGTCCACTCAAAATCTGTTGCTGGGGTCCCCCTTTCAACAGGTGTTACCCCAGGCAACCCTCACAACAGATGCCTCCCCAAAGGGTTGGGGGGCTCATCTACAAGATCTCTCCACTCAGGGCATCTGGTCTCCAGAGGAGACATCTCTACATATCAACCTCTTAGAGCTCAGTGCAATCTTTCTAGCTCTCAGAGTCTTCCACACCCTGCTCAGCTACAAGACAGTCCTCATCCACAAGGACAACCAAGTAGCCATGCTCTACGTGAACAAGCAGGGGGGAACTGGCTCTCTGTCGCTTTGCAACGAAGCTCTGAGATTGTGGGCCTTTGCCAGAGAGCATCAAATTCATCTCATGGCAATGTATCTTCCAGGGGTTCAAAACTCTTGGGCAGACAGACTCAGTCGAGTTCTGCTTCCACACGAATGGTCCCTTCATGGGGACCAGATAACCAGGATTTTTCAAATTTGGGGAACCCCAGACATAGACCTGTTTGCAAGTCCGTGGAATGCCAAACTTCCCCGGTTCTGTTCCAGGATTCCGTGTCAGGGAGTTCAGGCCAGGGATGCCTCCTTCATTGGGGGCAAGACTTCCTCTATGCCTTCCCACCCATTCCCCTAATTCCCAAGACACTGTTCAAGCTTCAGAGAGACACGGGGTCTATCATCCTCATAGCACCACGTTGGCCACGCCAAGTGTGGTACCCTCTACTGCATCTCTCTCAAGCCCCCTCCCTGGACTTGGGGTCTGCTCCAGAACTCCTCTCCCAGGAGGAGGGAACGTTGTGGCACCCGAATCCTCAGTCTCTTCATCTCAGGGCCTGGTTGCTGAAGGCCTAGACCTTCAAGATTTGCATCTTTCTCAGCAAGTGAAGGATATCCTTCATGCTTCCAGAAAGCCTTCCACCAGACGTTCCTATGCTTTTAAATGGAAGAGGTTTACCATTTGGTGTGCACAGGAGGGTCTTAACCCTCTTGCAATACCTCTGAATTCTTTACTAGAGTATTTGCTGCATTTATCCCATGCAGGCCTTAAAACAAATTCAGTAAGAGTCCATTTGAGTGCTATTGCAACATCCCTTAAGCCTCTCAATGGACAGCCTATTTCCTCTCATCCTCTTATAGCAAGATTCATGAGAGGCCTTCTTTTGATTAAACCTCCCATTAGACCACCTCCAGTGGCATGGGACTTGAATCTGGTTCTTGGCCAGCTTATGAAGCCACCCTTTGAACCCTGGGCCACTACCTCCTTGAAATTTCTTTCCTGGAAGGTTATTTTTCTCATTGCAGTCACTTCAGCTCGCCGCATCAGTGAACTGCAAGCCTTGGTGGCTAATCCTCCTTATACAAGGTTCCATTATGACAAGGTAGTCCTCAGGACCAATCCACACTTTATGCCTAAAGTGGTTTCACCTTTTCATCTAAATCAAGAGGTATATTTACCTGTCTTTTTTCCAGGACCTCATGCATCTACTGCAGAGAGGAATCTCCATACCCTGGATTGTAAAAGAGCGCTCGCTTTTTACTTACAAAGGACACAGCAACATAGAAAGTCCTCTCAACTCTTTGTTGCTTTTGACCCCTCTCATTTAGGACTTCCAGTCTCTAAGAGAACTCTGTCCAATTGGATTGCTCAGTGTATTTCCTTCGCCTACCAGAGTAAAAACCTTTCTCTGGAGAGCCATGGCAGCCTCTATGGCTCATCTAAACTCTGTGTCCATTGACCAAATCTGTCGAGCGGCCACCTGGGCCTCGGTTCATACCTTTACAGCCCATTACTGCTTGGACAAGGACTCCCGCCGGGATGCCTTTTTTGGTCAGGCTGTTCTCAAACACCTGTTCCATACCTAATCAACTCCTACCCCCCATTCCTGGTTGGATGCCCGAGATCTATGGGATGAGGTAGAGCCCTTCTCAGGGACTCACAACTGTGGAGATCTCCCCGGCATCTCTAGCTGGGGAGTCCCCATATGTGAAGACTCATTCCTGCTTGTTCCTGGAGATAGCACAGTTACTTACCTGTAACAGGTGATCTCTGGGAACAGCAGGAATAAGTCTTCACAACCCATCCACCTCCCCTAGGAGTTGTATCTCTCTATCTTTCCTTTCCTCTCTCTCTCTTTGTCTCAGCTTTCAAACTCGAACTGGAGAGAGGCGGTTAGGAAAGGCGGGAAGGCAGCGCGCAGGCGCTGTGGGATGCTCCCAAAAGCTTTCTTACTGGACGCTGGGGAGCGTTCCCGCGCAGGCTCCGTCGGTACCGACGATACCCATATGTGAAGACTTATTCCTGCTGTTCTCAGAGATCACCTGTTACAGGCAAGTAACTGTGCTTTCTTGCATGTGGGTAGTGAATTAGCAAGGAACAATGGGCTTCAGTATGCACACATAGAATCACTTGGCAAGCAGATGCTTGAAGGTCAAGTCTGAGACTGGAAACACAGCAGTTTCTTGCAGCAGGAAACTATCTTGTTTGGTCAGCGTTGGTTCAGGCTTCAGCATCTGAGCAGGCCGGAGATCTGCAGCCACAATTGCAGGGATACCAGACCTACAGAATCACTGCTGTATGGGATGCCTAAACTCCCTGTTTTGGTAATCTCCTTCAAAGGTGCATTATTTAGAATGACGTGCCCCTGGTCGACTGATGGCTTTCCCCTATTACTAGGTTTTAAAAGCCTGATTCCACCCTGGTCAAGATGGAACCCATACTTCTGGATAGAGCCCCATCTTCCCTAGAATCTTGCCCAGTTCTTAATAAACTCTCTTCTCTGCATCATTGTTTCATTCATGCATTGAAACTCTGGAGCTCTGCCTTCCTCTTGGGTCCTACGTATTGAGCAGTGATTATTTCTGAGACTCTGGTCTTGGATTTCAGTTGTCTACTTGAAAAGCTAAATTTAGCTTCCAGAATCTCCCTTGCTTAGTTTCCTTTTTCATTGGTACCCCCATGTATCAAGACACCTGCCTTCTCCCCAGTACTGCCTGGAGTCCATCACCTTTGCATCAGGCAGGCAAGTGATCCTCACAAATACCAGCCATCCTTCTTTACAGTTTTCTTTTTTTTTTTAAAATTTAGGGGCATATTTACTAAACCGTGGTAATGTAGCATTGGTAATGTTATCGCGCAGTAACGTTACCGGCAGCAGTAAATGTCCCAGAGGGTGGGGAGAAGGCGGAGAGTAGGGGTTCAATGGCGGGGAGAAGCCCCTGCTAAACTAACGCTGGAACAGTAACTCGAGGGCTTTATCTAAATGCACTTTTGCAGGAGAGAGAGACCATTTTAGTGTCAGCAATGTACAGCACAGACAGGGAGCCCAAGTAAAGTGATAGTAGTGCTCCATTTGCAGCAACAGCATAGTGCCGAAGTATGAAAGGGCACTATGATGGTGGTGCAAAGGGAGCTGCAGGCGCGACATGCAATGGGGGCAGATGGGGCACAGGGTGGACTAGGCTGTCGCCTAGGTGGCACATAGGAACACAGAAACTGGAAATCCGCAAGACAGCGTCTGACCAAGGTCAAACATGCCCAGTAGTCTGTGTTCCACAGTGTCCCATCCAGGGAACATGTACCCAGAAGGTACCCTAAACGTCACACAGGAACCACAGTGCCTATAATGGGGCAAGCAGTACACATCTAGGGACCACTCTAACAAAGGTCTACATACCTTCCCCAGGATACGTCCCAAACTGTTCGTAAACCCAGCTAAAAGAACACCCTTACTAGAGCCCTGGTAAGGCAATGCAGGGTGTGACCACGCGTTGTCTGAAACATGTATACACCCAGTAATCCAAACTGGGTACACTGTACCCGCATTGCATGCCCTAGCCTGTCCACAATCTGCTGGCATAACACAATCTACCTACATTTACCAGGACCAACCTAGCCAATAGTGGCTAGATCATCAACCTGACACCCCCCCCCCCCAGCCGTCTCTCCCCCATGTGGAAGGTACATAACATTGGCAGGCGGTGATGGGGGGGGGATGTGTGGATGTCCATGTATGCCTCCCCACCCCAGACCCCGCACCCTAGGCACCTTAAAGCCCTTAGGGCACCTTAACCTAAGGCGCCTTAATTCAAGGCGCCCTAAGGGCTTTAAGGCGCCCTAACTTAAGGCACCTTAGGTTGTGGCACCTTACAGCCCTTAGTTGAACAGTGAAATAAGACACAATTGATTTTGATTCATATCATGATAGGATGTGCTAGAGGGCTAAACTGATATGTTATAATAAGCATGGCAGGAGATGTGAATGGATGCACTATGCAAATAATGATTTGTTGAAAGACAGAGCTGAGAAATAATGCTGCATTCTATTTTTAGCGCTAAATTACACTCGGAGCCAGATTTCTAAAAGGGTGTCTTATTTTATGTCAGTTGTTAAAATGTTTGGTATGTCACCTTTGCAGATCTCTGAAGGAGCTTTGAAAATCAGAAAGCCAACAAAGTAGTTAGTCAGAGGTTATGCTTTTATAGTTCCACGGATGCAGCCCAACCATTAGGCAAACAGGATGCCGAGGGTGGCAGCTTCTTTTGGGGTGGGGGAGGGGGAAAGAACAAGGCAGTCAAAGCTAAATAATAGATTCTGAGAGCCAGGGAGGCATAAGATTTAAGGTAAGCCTAGAATTCCAACGCCTTGACAACAACCCTGGGGCTGGCCCTGTAGACTCAATGGATTTTAAAGACACAAGCTGTAAAAATAGCTAAGGTCCCTTCCTAATAGGAATGTGCATTCTTTCACACAATTTAAAATATTTACTGCATTCAAGATTGTTTTAATGCACATTTTGTTACAAATTAACATCTGTTAAAAACATGTTAACAAAAAATTTTGAAATGAACTGAAAAAAACCTCCAAAAATTACTCAAAAAATGTTCCATGTCCATTCCTACTCTACATTTGGTCATATTGTTAACATTATGGAAGAACCATCCATAGCTAACTTCTATGTTGGCTCGCTATGATCTTATTTTATTTTTAGCAAGGTAAACCAGGCTCTATTTTTGGTAACATTTCTCTGATTAATTCTCTCAAAGAGGCATATATTAATTCTATTAAACCTGTTTTTTTTTTCCTCTAAGTGCCTTATGGACAGATGCATGTTTGAGTCTTCAGGGGACAAGAAAAGTCGAGATTACTGTGTAAGTAGACGGTGGCAGAGTTTGATCATGTTGATATATTTAAAAGACTGATTATATTGATACATTTCTCAGCCCACTGCTGCAAGTACGTTCTTAGACAGTTATTCAAACAGGAGTAGCCTAATGGTTAGAACAGTAGTCTGAGAACCAGGGAAGTCAGCATTCAGATCTTACTGCTGCTCCTTAATGGTCTCAAGTACAAACTTAGGGGCCCTTTTATTAAAGTTTCAGCATGCATTAGCTGCTTCCATGGCCCACAGTAACTGTTACTGCACAGGCGGGAGAATTACCACATGCCGAATCGCACATTAACCCTGCATTAGGGAATGGGGCATGGTCTGGGTTAGGTCAGGATGGAGACTGGGTGTTGACTGAACATACTTCCAATAGCAGGAAGAAAGATCAAAGTAGAAATATCACTATAAACCATCGAGCAAACGAATAGTACAGGGCACGTTCAAAGCACATGCACATCACTGCATAAACAAATTGATTCCAATGTAAAAAAAACTACACTCATATTCAACAGCTTTTAACTTTTTTGTAGTGATAAATCTTTGCACCACTCCCTGACCTCACAGACCATTTACATTGGTAGCTAAGTGTGCCCCATCCCCCAGCTCCACATAATATTACACTGGTGGCCCAGGTGGGCCCTCATCTCCAACCCCTCAAATATCCTTGTTGGCCTCTGGGCCCCGCTCCAATACCCCTTGATTCCCCCCCCCACCCCTAATTTGGGAGACAGGAGTGATATTCACTTGTTTCTGTCTTTATGCTGCCATCTTAAAAAATCACAATAGTGCCTGTCTCCTCGTGATGCATCTTAATGCACTGCATGGGGTCAAGTGCTGCCACTTTTCATGATGGCGGCACAGAGGCAGGACCCGTGGACATCACACCTGCCTCTCAACTTAAAGGTGTGCAGGAAGAGTTGAGATAGGGTCATCGGGGGACATCTGTAGGATCTGGGGTGGTGGCCACTTTGGCCACCATCATAATGTTACATGAAGTCAGGGTGGAAGGTTCGAATAGAGGTCCACTTGGGCCAACAGTGTTATGTCGGATGGGGTTGGGAGTGGGAAATGAGGGCAATGGGGGACGAGAATCCGGAGTGTTGGGAGAATCAAGGGAGAGTGCTGAGGGGAGAAGACAAGGAGTTGAGAGTCTGGCCTGTTTTTTTAAATCTCCCTTCCTGTCAGTGCATGAATAGTCTCCATTCACACACTGACAAGAAGGGAGAGATTTACTTGCGATGTAGCAAACTGCTGCATCTTACTGCTGTGCTTTTTAACACATCAGTAGTTTGCATGCCATTAGTTTACTGCATCAGGAATAAAAGTTTGTTGTAGCTTCTGCATTAGAATTCTGTGTGCTGCAGCTTAGTGCAGTTCTAATGCAGTGCTTGCTACAGTGAGGCCGTAGATGGGTAAATTGCTACTTACCTGGATAAATGGCTTTGAAAATGTTCTTCTGAATGTTTTGCAAATAAGCAGACAAAATTGCTAGATATATTTACCCTTTTATTGACTTTACAGATTAAATACAATTTCAAGTATCTCCAGTGTCCATTAGCATATAGAAAGAAATTGAGAGATGACACAAACGTATATTATGAACCACTTATTTCTCTTAATGTAAGTCCTCTTTTCTTTTTTTGTTTATTTCATTGTTGAAATATGCTTGCAATTGTTAAAAAGCACATAGGGTCTGATGCACTAAGATTATGAGTTGCTACATAAAAGATTGTAGTACATTCCGTTCACAGATTTTCTTACACTGCACTTTTAGGGCCCAATATTCGAAGGGCATTTACACAATTTACAGCCTATCTTTATAGCACAGGCGCTAACCAGGCAGCATGCAATATCGCTGCTGCCCGGTTAATTTCGGCAGCTTCCAGGTTGTGCGGTGATACCCGGATATTCAATGCTGGGGCTGCATATGATCCCGGCATTGAATATCCAGGTTTAAGGGTCGGCGGGCAGGGCTATGCACCAATGCGGCACAGAGCCTGTCCAGAAGAATATCAGGCCCTTAGTCTTTTAGTCCTGTCATGCTTTGTTTGTCAGGTTATTTAGGTATTTTCTTCATCTTAAAATTGCAGGGGAGATATTCAATGCGATTAACTTGGTTAGCAGATCTGCTAACCACGTTAATCACACTGGCAGGGATAGTCGGTGGCACTAACACGGTTGTGAAATATTATGACTTACGCATATTACTGATCAATTAAGGTGTGGGGATTTATGCCAGCTCTAGAGCAAACATAACTGCTACATGCATCTGTACCTAAATACAGTACATGTGTACTATACTTTATAAACTAAGCCCCACATATGTGCATGGCGATGCGGGTTAACTGCACAGGAATGTATAGAATTGGCCTCTTAATGTGCATGTAAAAAGCTAATACATGAAATGAACACGACTAAATTTGCAAAAATGTGTTTTAAATGGGCACAAACCTAGGGGTATGCTTACTAAAGAGCGGTAGTTGCTAGCGCAGGGTTAAGGAGCGTTTGGCCCATGCAGAAGCAGGGACACATGGCCAAAATGCAAACGCACTAAAAATTCCATGTTACTGGCACAGCACACGAATAGGTGGGGTAAAGGCGGAGAATGGACAGAATGAAGGCACATGGCAAAGGAGAGTGCACCAGACATGTGCTAGATAGAAAAACATGCTGCTGCTGCAGGCACACCTAACGCCTGCTTCTGACCATGCACTAGCAGCACTTATCATGCTTGCACACTCTGAGCTCACAATTCGAATATGAGTGTTAGGAAGGGAGAAAGGAGGGCAAAAGAGGGAGGAGTGGCTCAGTGGTTGGGACAGGTTACCTCAGGCCGGAAAGCCAGGGGTTCAATTCCCACATGGGGACAAGCAACCTCAGGCCGGAGGGACTGGGGTCTCTTGTCCCATGGCTACTCCTTGTAGCCTTGGGCAAGCCACTTAACCCTCCATTGCCTCAGGTACACTTAGCTTGTGAGCCCTTCAGGGACAAGGGAATAAAAAGTACCTGTTAGTATACATGTAAACCGCACTGATTCTAAAGAGCGTGGTATAAAAAATAAATAAATAAATAACCACACAGGATTAAAAGAGCCAATTAGAAGGTGTGGGCTGCATACCAAGGCAGCTGCCTAAGCCACCTGTTTGGAGGGACTGCATAGTGCAACCGACATGTCAGTGGACCACAGTAGCCTGACAAGTGCAAAACCAAAACCTGCAGATCGGGGGTGACTCCTCTGGGACAGTGGGCAAACATCCAAAGACACATCAACAGATGTCCTGACGGACTGCTGTTGATGTCTGCATATGCAATGGTTAGTTGTTCGAGGGTTGTTGGTGTAGAGGTGTCAGGATATAGGACCTGTGCTCTGTACAGCAGTTAGTACTGGCCTCATAGTCAGATTTCGAGCCAACAGAGGAGAGTGGGGGCGGAGCATGCAAATTTGTTTATGCACATACTGCCAACATGACAGTATGGGCCCGATTCTGTCCGGGACGTACAGGCCCTTTGTGCACCCAGCCATATCCCGATGCACAGAGGGAGTTGTGATTCTGATCCCATGGGACACATCTAGCCCCATGGGATCAGAATCATGAACAGGCCAGTATGTGCAGGCTGGGACCGCGATTCAGCATGACCTGCACGTACAGGCCTTGCCCGACTAACTCAGTCCATTGTAAAGCCACGATCCCCGGATGCCAGAACTTGCAATGCTTTCCCGGTAGCCTGAGCCCCGACCTGGCCTCCTAAGGCCAGGGTCAGGCTGTGGGGAATGTCCTCGGGCCCCCCTGCCCCTTCTGCGCCCCGGGCCCGCCATCCCCCAGCGACTAGGGAACTTATTCCACTAAGTCCCCTGTTCAAGTTGCCGGCCCTGGACGCACAGGGCCGACATTAGAATCGGTCCTGTATGTCCAGGGACGATAACCACCCACTGCCCGCCTTAACACCGCCCCTGATCTCCCCCTCTCCCGCCCTCGACTAACTTCCCTGTACAACATGGAGGATGGGGACAGGAAAGGACACGAATAGTGGGGATAGACATCCCAACAGAACGTCCATCCCCGCTATTCGTGGCTCAGAATGACCTTCTTTGTCAGCACAAGAGCCATCTGATCCCTGCCAGTCTGCATGGGGGGGTATGTGGCAGTGCATACATGCACATGGGGAAAATGCCACTGCCATGGGCATGTTCTTGTGGGCAGATGGCCCTCACCCTGGCTGGGGGGAGGATGTAACTTAGGCCTGCTAGCTCTGAGAAGCACCACCATACTTCTTTTACTGAACATGGGCCTCCAGTGTTGGAGCTCACTGGTTGATGTCCCCTGCCTGATGCCCCTTGCCTTGAGACTATCCATAGACCTAGGGAGCTATTTTGTTCTTTCCAGGTCTGCGATTGTTGTTTCTATGACAACTTGGATTTTTGGCCTGGGCGCTGTGTGGGATTCACCACCTCCATGTGGTGTATTCCTAGAAATCCCCTCCCAGAAGGAGGGACATGGGGACCCTCTGTGGAAGATTGGCTGTGTGCCCACCACTCCCTTTTAGTTTAGTTAGACCACATGGGTGGTTATTTCTTGACCCTATCACCCCCATGTGCAATCTTATTGTGCTAGGTCTCCAGGCCTTCCTGGTCCTTGTACCCCCTTTCTTACAACATGGAAAATTATTGCAGAATGGCTAAGGTGCTGCCCAAATCATGATCAAAGGAGGAAATGAGCTGTGGAGCCAATCTCCCCACCAAATGACTGTGTTCCCTGTAGCCTATGTGAACAGACACCCTGGGTGTTTCAGAGTGAAGGGGTCCATATCCCTGTCCCCCATGATGAGCACTGATCTCATACATGACCCCTGTATCTTCAGCTGTCACATTGCTCCCTATCACCTCCAGTTTGAGATGCGGCACATATTCTCTGAGGGTGTTTGCTTTTCTGAATTGTATGGCCCACCTTCTTGTACTTAGCCCCTGTGCTCTGAGCTGTGCTGGCTGTTCAGCCCACTCCTGGTCATCATTTTGTTCTAGATTGACCAGTTGCTACTTTCCTGTATGGGTGCTAGGGGCACGGACTTACTGTTGACAGTGAATCAGAGGCCCATAGATTTATTTATTTCTTTAAATCTTTTTTTTTATACCGCGCTCTTTGGAATCTGTGGTTCACAAGTAACATTAAGTTTGTACAATGCAAGTTGAAACATACATTGAACTTTACAGAGAAAAGGTATTACAACTTGGGTTTCAACAGGGATAACTACAAACTATATATAACTGGGCAGTTTTGTCGCGGATATGTTATGTCAACATGACATGATCTGAAAACTACTTACAGATTGCTTCAGTGGGTATGGATTTGTAATATGACATATGTGTGTTAGGTGGTGTCATCTTGATGGGTGGAGGGTATGGTGTGTTGTCATGTCGCCGGTATGGGAGTAATGGTGGAGGAAAAGATGGTGCTTTAGAGCCTTCCTAAATTGTGCAAGGTTGGTAATAGCCCTGATAGTGGTTGGCAGGGCATCCCAGAGTGTAGGTGCATAGAATACAAAGGCTCTGTTCTTTGTTGCAAGGGAGCATTTTGTTATTGCGTTGGGGATTACGAGTGTATTAAAAGCGAACCATCTTCTGGATCTATTTTGAGGAGTGGGGTGGACAAGGTCCGTGAGGGAGAAGGAGGACAGTTTGTTAAGGGCTTTGAAGGTCAGCAGTAGTACTTTGAAGGTGAGTCTGCCGTGGATCGCAAGCTAGTGGAGGTGTTGCATGATGGGAGTTATATGGTCTCTTCTGGAGGCTCCGTGCAGGATGCGACTGCGGCATTCATTGCTAGTTGTAGTGGATTAAGTGTGCTCTTAGAGAGACCATGCAGAATGACGTTGGCATAGTCAAAGTGGGGGGGTCACAAGTGCTTGAAAGATCGTCCAGAAATCATCAGGCTCTAATAGGGGTCGTAGGTGGCGAATTGTATGTATTTTGTGGTAGATTGCCTTGATACCTGAAGATTGGAGGATCGCCAATGTAACACCAATTTTTAAAAAGGGTTCCAGGGGTGATCCGGGAAACTACAGACCGGTGAGCCTGACGTCAGTACCGTGAAAAATGGTAGAAACCATCATAAAGAATAAAATTACTCAGCATGTAGATAGTCATGACCTAATGGGAGACAGCCAACATGGCTTTAGACAAGGAAGATCTTGTCTTACTAATCTGTTATGTTTTTTTGAAGGAGTGAATAATCAGGTGGACAAAGGTGAGTTGGTTGATATTGTGTATCTGGACTTTCAGAAAGCCTTTGACAAGGTCCCTCATGAGAGACTTTTGGCAAAACTAGAGAGTCATGGGATAGGAGGCAGTGTACTATTGTGGATCAGGAACTGGTTAAAAGATAGAAAGCAGAGGGTAGGGCTAAATGGCCAATTTTCCCAATGGAGAAAGGTGAATAGTGGTGTACCCCAGGGATCTGTGCTGGGTCCGCTGCTTTTTGACATATTCATAAATGACCTGGAAAGTGGAATAACGAGTGAGGTTATCAAATTTGCAGATGACACAAAACTATTTAAAGTTGTTAAAACCCAAGAGGATTGTGGAAAATTGCAAGAGGATCTTGATAAATTGGAAGACTGGGCATCAAATTGGCAGATGAAATTTAATGTGGACAAGTGTAAGGTTATGCACCTAGGGAAGAACAACCCAAACTATGGTTACACGATGCAAGGTTCCACATTAGGAACTACCACCCAGGAAAAAGATTTAGGCGTCATTGTGGATACCATGTTAAAACCCTCGGCCCAGTGTGCAGCGGCAGCCAAGAGAGCAAATAGAATGCTAGGTATGATAAGGAAAGGAATGGAAAATAAAACAAAAGATATTATAATGCCTCTATATCGTTCCATAGTGAGACCGCACCTTGAATATTGTGTGCAATTCTGGTCGCCGTATCTTAAAAAGGATATGGCAATTTTAGTAAAGGTTCAGAGAAGAGCCACCAAAATGGTTAAGGGGATGGAAGGATACTCCTATGAAGAAAGGCTAAAAAGGTTAGGGCTCTTTAACCTGGAAAAGAGACGGCTGAGGGGAGATATGATAGAAGTCTAAAAATTAATGAACGGAGTGGAATGGGTAAACGTAGATCGATTGTTTACCTTATCAGAATATAGAAAGACTAGGGGACATGCAATGAAGCTACAGGACTAATAAAAGACTAATAAAAGAAAATATTTTTTCACTCAACGTGTAATCAAACTCTGGAATTTGTTACTGGAGGATGTAGTAAAGGCTGTTAGTGTAGCTGGGTTTAAAAAAGGTTTGGACAAGTTCCTGGAGGAAAGGTCCATAAACCATTATTAAGAAGGGACCCAGGATATCAATGCTTGAACCAATACAAGCACTGTGGAACCTGTGTCCCTTGGGGAAACTGCTAGGTACATATGACCTAGATTGGCCACTGTTGGAAACAGAATACTGGGCTTGATGGACCTTGGTCTGACCCAGTATGGCATATCTTATGTTCTTATAGTGTTGCTTATATGTGCTTTCATGTTGGGCTGCTGGTCTAGGGTGATACCCAAGTAGCGAATGGTGGTCCTGCTCGGAGCTCTGCGTCTCTCACATTAATCGAGGCGGGAGGGGTAAAATATTGATTTTTTTGTGATGAATAGGACATCAGTTTTGTTGAAGTTGATTTTGAGGCTTTGCGTGTGGAGCCAGTCCGTGACTGCATCGAAGCAGTTCGTTAGTGATGAGACGTCAGGCTGGTCAATAGAGAATGGTGTGAAGAGCAGTACATCATCAGCATACACAGGGCAGGAGATGTTAAAGGAGCGGATGAGTGAACAGATGGGCTGCATATAGATGTTGAAAAGGAGGGCTGAGAGTGAGGAGCCTTGGGGGATGCCTTGCTTTTGTTGGAATGGCTCAGAGGTCATGGAGTCGGTTCGTACATGTTGCCATCAATCTGATAGGTAGATGCCCCAATATTGTGTTTGTAGCTGTCTGTTTCCTGACACATGCTGTGACTGCATGCAGGGTGTGTGTGTTAGGATCATACATTTGCTACTACCGTTGCCATGCCCCTTATGTCTACTGTGGCTGCTGGGCTCTGGCATGGTAGTAACATGTAATTTCTGTGCATTAACCCTGCACTCCCTACCACACTTTAGTAAACATGCCTCCAAATTTGTTTTTGGCCATATGTAGTCCTAACTCAGGGCTACTTGCCTCTTTAAAGATCCTTGGGGGAGACAGAAATTCACAGCTATTTCATCCACACATCAATAGTCACAGAAACATGCTTTCCCATGCAAATAGAACTTAATAACATTTAATGCCCTTTATGAAAACACACATTAATGGTGACAGGAGGGAAACCAAAGTGTATTAAAGCACATTTATTAGTAAATAGGCCACTTGATTTACTGCCATTCAACTTTTATGCATCTAAACCCTAAAAACAAGTTCAGAATTACTTAACAGTTTCTGAAGTTATTTTCTTTAAAAGTGTTTGCAAATTTCCTTTGGGGGTAATAGTTAAGAATTCTTTAGAAATGACTGGCCTCTTTTTTTTGTTCCATAGTCAGGAAGTCTTTTGAAAAGTATGAGGTGGATATTAAGAGTGGAGCCATTGCTCTGTGAAAACACGTAGAGCTCGATATTAATTTGGGCAGACTATGCGCTGCTAAGGTACATAGCCGTGTCTGCCGACCCCTGACCCTGAATATTCAATGCCGGGGTCATATGTGGCCCCAGCATTGAACATCTGGGTTTGCCACACATGCCCGGAAGCCATAGTAGCTAATCGAGTAGCAGTGATATGGCATGCTGCCCCGTTAGCTCCTGTGGTTTAAAGCTAGACAAGGATTTCCCTCGCCTATCACAGGTTGCTCACCGGGCAGCATGCAATATTGCTGCTACACAGTTAAGGACTGTCGCTGCCTCCACTCTGCCCTAGAATGTCCCAGACACCCTCTAATGTGTGTAAGGGTGATAATCGCAGATATTCAGCAGCATTAACCGTGTTAGTGCCATTAAATATCCTGATTATTGGCTTTTATACAGTTTACTGGGCTATAAATCGTGTAAATGCCTTTCAAATATTGGGTCCGTAGTGTTCTGATTCAAGTTCCGTGACTGCATGGTTCTGGAAGAAATGCTGGTACAGGGACCTGGCCATGGGCTCACACTGCAGACAGTAGAAAAAAATAAACTGGGAGGAAATATAAAATATTGGAAACATTCCCTGTTAGTTGTGAATGAAGGGGCAAGACACATTCTGATAACAATATACATGGTGGTAAAACATGGTGGTAGAAACATGGTGGTAGAAAAAGACCATATGGCCTATCTAGTCTATCCTTCCATATCAACTTACTCTAGTCCCTTTTTTTTCCATTAGAGACCTTCTGTATTTGTCCCATGCTTTCTTGAATTCAGATACTGTTCTTGTGTCTACTACATCCGCTGGGAGACTATTCCGTGCATCTACCGTTCTTTTCATAAATATTTCTGCATATTACTCCTGAGGCTCCTTTCATCTTCATCCTATGTCCCCTCATTTCAGAGCTTGCTTTCAATACCTCCTGTGTATTTATGCCACAGAGGTATTTAAATGTTTCTATCCTATCTCCTCTCTCCCACCTTTCTTCGTTAAGTCTGTCCCCATATGACTTATAACGAAGACCACTGATTATTTTGGTAGCTACCCTCTGCACAGACTCATCTTGTTTATATCCTTTTGTAGGTGTGGTCTCCGGAATGGCACACAATATTCTGAATGAGATCTCACCAAAGACTTAAACAGAGGCACTATCACCTCATTTTTCCTTCTGGCCATTCCTCTCCCTATGCACCCAGATATTCTGATTTTTGCCGTCACCTTTTCTACTTGTTTAGCCACTTTAAGATCATCAGAAGCAATCACGCCCAGGTCCTACTCCTTTTTCATGGACAGAAGTACTTCTCCCCCATATTGTACTGTTCTTTTGGATTTTTGCAGCCCAAATGCATGACCCTGCTTCTGGTCGCTTAGCCCTCCTCCGCAATCCACAAAGAGCCAAACCTTACCCGAGAGCCCTTCCGCAATATCACTAACAAAAATGTTAAAAAGAATCAGACCAAGGACATATTCCTGCGGCATACCACTGGTAACATCCTTCTCCTCAGAGTGAGCTCCATTTACCTGTAGCCTTTGTTGCCTTCCACTCAACCAATTTCTAACCTAGTCAATCATTTTAGAGTCCAATTTATTTATGTTGCCTCTGCGGAACGGTATCAAAGGCTTTACTGAAATCTAAGCACACCACATCTAGGGCTCTCTCTCTGTCTAACTCTCTCCAGGAACAAGCAGGAAGTCAGTGCTCACTTATGGGTGACGCCGGCACCTACGGAGTCCGCACAGAGCAATTCCCCAGCTTTCAAAAAAAGCCTTTGGGATTGCTGCCACGCATGCGTGGTCCTCCTCCCGCTCAAAGGTGCCATCTTGCTCAGTCTCCCTTTTTCCGTGGAGCCCTTCGGACGCACGTCCTCGTCCCTCGGAAAAAGTTTTTCATTCCTTGCCTTTACAGGCTTATTTCCTTTTTTCCAGTTGCACCGGTCCTCTACCTGTCCACCCCTTACACTCTCCGGAGTTTATGGGGATAAACTTTCCTAACTTTTTTCTCTTTGGGCTTCCCGCCTTTTTTTTGTCCGTTAATAACTGCTGGCCGCATGGGTCTTCGACCTCGCAGGGGCTGTTTTTGCCCCCACAGCCACCGGCTTCAAGAAATGCGACTGATGCTCTAGGAACATGTCACTTACAGACAATGTTCCCTCTAATTTTCTGTAGGCTGTGTGCGCATAAAATATCAGCTGTGTGCAGCTTTTGAAGGAAGGTTAAATTTTTGTGCGCCACATAACGACACTTGGAGTTATATACTTTAAAATTTGACTATACGTCAGAATACAGTATGTACACCACATTGATTTTAATCAAATTAAATGAAAATAGACGATTACTAAAGGAAGCGGGAAATTCCTAGTAATTGCAATCATAACTTTTAAATTTTAAGACGTCTGTGGTGTTGTCTATCAGAATCAGAGCCATAATTTTTGTGCGCTCTGTTGTAAAGTATGTGCGCTCGCTTGGCGAGGTGTGTGCGCTCGCACACGCGCACAGCTTAGAGGGAACAGTGCTTACAGACACTCATGACTGCTGTCTACATTGTCTGGGAGCCGACCATGACCCAGAGCTCTGTTCACTCTGTAAGAAAATGTCCTCCAAGGCCCTGCTCAGCCGTAAGCAGAAGTCCGAAAACATTTTTTGAAAGGCCGCCTTAGGGTCCCAGGTGGCGTCCTCGGTCGTCTCCCCTCCAGTGGGTGGTTCTCCCACGGCACAGCGTGCCAGGTGGCTTTCTGACCAAGGTCCCCCGAGGTGGAATGGAGAAAAAAGAAGGCAGCCTCAAAGTTGCTGTCTGGGGCTCCCAACCAAGCGCTCCCACTTCTGGTCGCTTAGCCCTCCTCCTCATTCCTGAGAGTCAGACAAGGAGCAGCCCCACAAGGTACACCGCAGAGAAATTGAGGCCTCCGGTGAAGGAGCCCAGTCTCCCGAGGGTCGTTCCAGTGAGGATCCCCTCTCCTTCTCAACGCCTGATCCGGTGACCCTGGTATCGGCGTCCCAGGGTCCCATGATCGCGTGGGTGTCCCACATGCTGGCATTGGAATGCAGTGTTTCTGCGTTCATCACTTCCCAGCAAGCGCTCACAGCCAGCTTCGCTGACTTGCGCCCGGAGATCGCAGGTCCCATCATGGGACACCGAAATCCATCCCGGAAAACCCCAAGAGCAACGGGCCTCGTCCAGGTCCTCCACATTGGTCTCACTTGCCCTCCCGTTCCTCGGAAGTGAGATCATCCAGGGCCTCCGGCTCCAGGCCGCCGGCCGTCGGACAGGGCGATCCACCTGGCTCGGATCCCTCCACTGACTTTTCGGATTGGGAATCCAATGGGGACACCTCCCCGGAGTCCTGCGCACATCGGAATATCCTGGTCTACAGCAGCGTTCACCGCCTGACGACACCTCCTTTCTGCTGTTTGTCCGCGATATGGCTCAGGCCCTCAACCTGTTTACCCAGGCCGAGGAAGACCCTCGTGCTGAAGAACTGAATATTCTTCAGTACGAGGCTCTGCCCAGGGAATCCCTCATGGTGCTGGTACCGCCAATCCTATCTCGGCTATTGCTTCACATGTGGGAGGCCCCAGCCTCAGTCCCTATCATCAGCAAGTGCCTTGACATAATGTACAAGGTACAGCGCTGTCCAGGCATCCGGATAACTCAACTTCCACACACTTTGATGGTGGTGGAATCGGCCATGAGGAAGCAGAAAAGCCCGAAGACCCACTCTTCGGTTCCACCGGGCAGGGAATCAAGAGCTCTTGATGCCCTGGGCCGCAAGGCCTATCAGGGGTCCATGCTGTCATGCCACATCCAGGCATACTAATTATACATCAGTATGTTTCTCCGTGAATTTGTGAAGGAACTCGGAGGTTTCTCCGCTGGCCTCGAGGGCAAGCCCCTCGACAGATTCTGCACCCTGCTGAAGTCGGTAGCTGACTGCTCCAAGTATCTCTCTCGAGCCTCTTATGATGGCTTCCAGACCTCGGCTCGGGTGGCGGCCATGGGCATCAGGGCCCATGGTCAGGCCTGGCTCCAATCTTCGAATTTGGAGCAGTGGGTGCAGGAGAAGCTCCTGGATGTGCCCTGCCTTGGTGAGCAGCTCTTCGGTAAGCCTATGGAGGAGAAGGCTGTGGAGATCGAGACGGAGTACGTCACTAGGACCCGTCTCTACCGCAAGACTTCTTCACTACCTCGGAAGAAGCAGCCAGCCAAGAAGCCTTTCTTCCCCAGGAAAGCCCTCCAGTACCGCGGCTACCCGCCGTACCCGGCTAACCCAGCACCGACCACTCCTGTGCAGGGGAAACCCAACCAGGGCCACAGAAAACCGAAGGGCCCGAAAGCCCAGACACCCACTACCTCTCAACCCTCTCAGGGGTTTTGATGCCAGCGGCATGGCCCTTCGCCCTCCGGTGGCGCAGCAGCCAGTGGGGGATTCCTGTCCTGCTTCGCCCCATCGTGGGTCATCCAGGAGGGCTATCGCCTTCACTTCGACAGGCTTCCACCCCCTTTCTCCCCGGCAGAGCCCCCTCAACTCCCCGAGCACCAGCTTTTGCTGCGACGGGAACTGCACTCCCTCCTTGCCCAACGGACAGTAGAAGAGGTCCCTCCCCATCTTTGGGGTCAAGGCTTTTATTCCCTGTACTTCCTCGTCCCAAAAAAGATGGGCGTCTCTGGCCCATCCTCGACCTCTGCGAACTGAACAAGTTTCTGGTGCGGAAGAAATTCAAGATGCTATCTCTTGGCGTGCTGCTGCCCTTCCTCTGGCAGGGCGACTGGCTATGCTCCTTTGATCTGAAAGATGCCTATGCCCATATCTTGATCCACCCCCAATACAAGCAGTACCTGCGTTTCAGGGTACAGGGAGAGCACTTCCAGTACAGGGTGCTCCCTTTTGGCCTGGCATCCGCCCCTCGGGTCTTCATGAAGTGTCTCATCGTGGTTGCCGCTCACCTTCGGCGACAGGGCGTGCCTGTGTTTCCCTGTCTCGACGACTGGCTCGTTACAGGCTCCTCCGTCGAGGAGGCCCGGCAAGTGATGTCACGCACTGTCCTCCTCTTGGAGAGCTTGGGCTTCATGGTCAACTACCCAAAGTCTCACCTCGAGCCAGTACAAACCCTCGAGTTCATCGGGGCACGCCTCAATACTCGGCAGGCCATTGCCTTTTTGCCGGTGGATCGCTCCACCTGCCTCCGGACTCTGGCGGCTCACATTCAGAGCGCCCACCAGGTCACCACTCAGTTCATGCTACGTCTCCTGGGCCACATGGCCTCGACCGTGCATGTGGTTCCTCACTCCCACCTGCACATGCGGACGGCTCAGTGGTGCCTCCGCGCCCAATGGACTCAGTCCCTTGGACACCTCAGGGACCCTGTCAGGGTTCTCCCCGACCTTCGCTTGTCCCTGAACTGGTGGCAAAATCCCTGCAACCACTTGCGAGGATCGCCCTTCCAGACCCCACAGCATGATGTGATGTTGACCACAGACACCTCTCTGTTAGGGTGGGGAGCCCATTGCGGGTCTCTCTGCATGCAGGGGCAATGGTTACCCGAGGAGTCTCGGCAGCAGATAAACCTGCTCGTGCTCCGGGCTATCCGGTGGGCCCTGAAGGCCTTTCGACAACCTCCTCAGCGGGAAGTCGGGTTTGGTACAGACCGACAACCGGGTAGCGATGTTCTAAATCAACAAAGAAGGGGTCATGGGGTCGTGCTCCCTCTGCAGGGAAGCAATCCTCATCTGCTCTTTTTCCACCTGTCGGAGAATGTCCCTCTGGGCGACATACCTCCCGGGTCAGGAGAATGGCCTAGCAGATAGGTCAGCAGAATCCTTCACCCCCACGAGTAGCGCCTGGATCCCAGAATGGCAGGCTGGCTGTTTCTATGCTGGGGCACTCCAGCGATGGACCTCTTCGCCAGCCCCCAGAACACACAGCTCCCCCACTTCTGCTGCCCAGTGCCGCACCCGAGCAGGGAGGTCCCCGGTGCATTTCTCCATGGTTCCCGCTCCTGCTCCGGCTGTTGTCGGAGCCTCCTAGTCCCCTGGGCTTAGCCAGGGACTTGCTGATACAGGAGGGGGGTCGGGTACTACACCCGAACCTTCCCTCTCTATCTCTCACGGCCTGGCAGCTGAACGGGTCTCTCTAGCCTCCCTGGCCCTTCCGGCGGAGGTCGAGGAAATCCTCCTTGCTTGGAGGAAGGACTTCACTAGGCGAGCTTATGCCTTTAAGTGGAAACGTTTCTCTGTCTGGTGCTTGGAGCACCAGATCGACACCTTCTTCTGACCAGTTCGGTGAGTTCTCTAGTACCTCCTTCACCTCTCGAGGGAAGGACTGAAGTCAAACTTTGCCAGAGTTCATTTGAGTGCCATATTGGCTAATCATCTTCCCATCGAGGGAAAATCTCTCTCAGGGCAGCCGCTCATCTCCCTCTTCATGCAGGTCCTTCTGCTATCTAAAACAGTCATCCGCCCTCCCCCGGCAGAATGGGACTTGAACATGGTGCTCACACAACTCACTCGCCCACCTTTCAAGCTGATGGCGACGTGTTTGCTCTGGCATTTGTCCTGGAAGGTTGCCTTCCTGGAGGTCTTCACCTCAGCTCGCCGAGTCAGTGAGCTTCAGGCGTTCATGGCTGGCGCACCTTAAACCAGGTTTTATCGGAACAGGGTGGTCCTTCGGACCCATCCGAAATTCTTACCCAGGGTCGTGTCGGCTTTTCATATCAATCAAGCGATAGTGCTCCCGACCTTCTTACTGAGGCCCTACGCTAATCAGGCATCGGTGGCCCTCCACACCCTTGACTGCAAGCGTGCTCTCGCCTTCTACTTTCAGCGTACCCAGACTCATCATAAGTCTGACAGACTTTTTGTGACCTACAATCCCAATAGGCCGGGACAAGCAGTCACCAAGCACACCTTCTCTATTTGGGTGTTAGACTGCTTCGCTTTCGCCCATGCCTACGCTTTATCCTTCTTCTGGACTGATCATTTTACGGGAGAGAGACAGCTGGAATAGAAATGTTGCAGATGTAAGTAAGAGATCCAGAGTGTGGCCAGTAACATGATTAGGGAAATAAGACATGTTGAGTGGTCTGAAATGTGGGAAAGAAAAAGTTTGTCACTATGTGTGATGGGTAATCCATGTGAATATTAAAATCTCCCAAGATAAGCAGGTCTGGAAAAGCGGTTGTCGATTCCACTAAGAGCGGCATCAAGGGAGGATGGCACATAAAAGAGCAAGACATAGAATGAGTGCGTTGATAGGAGATACAGGAGCAGTGATTTAGAATAGTGTAGAGGAAAAGACGGGACCTCAGCGAGCCTTAGAGGACTGCGACGCCACCACTGGTTCTAGACCTATGAGAGGTAGGAAATGAATGGTAGCCATGCAGAAGGCATCAATAAAGAAAAGGCTGCTTTCCTTCCCTCAGCCAGGCATCATGGAGGAAAAGTAAATATAAGGAGTTTAAAGTGAGGAGATCAGAAAGCGCTGACCAATCTACAATTAAGTAGCGCCCCCCCCCCCCTTGTAAACTGGAGGGATGAGGGAGCGAAGTGGTGGTAGAAAGCTGAATAAGGGGAGCAGTAGTAGAAAAAGGTTAGCAGGGGACCAGTACCTGAGGCCTGTAAAAAGTGAGATCCTTAGAGGGAGCAACAGGACAATGTCCCAAATAAACAGGAAGGACGATGTCCCCAATAAACAGGAAGGACATAAAGAAATGTTCCTCATGAGCACAGTCTTTTGACAATCGTTCAAGATCCCCTTCACTTCTGTTCCTATTTGTGGGTGTTTTCTGAGATCCTACTCCTGGCCCTTCATCAGTGAATACAGAACAATAATATTTGTTAAGCAATTCTGATTTATCGTCTTCATATTCCTGTCCTTTAGTCTAACAATATCACTTTTGCACTTCTTCCTCTCACTAACATATCTGAAAAATGCTTTGTTCCCCCATTTTATAGCATTGGCTATTTCTTCTTCCTTTTGTATCTTTGCTTTCCTGACTACTTTCCTAGCTTCTCTAAGTTTTTCCAAATACTGATGCTCGTCTTTCTCTTTCTGTGATCTCTTGCATTTTTTGAAGGCCACCCTCTTTTTTTTTTTTTACCATTTCAGCTACTTCTTTTGAGAACCATAGCAACCTCCTTTTCCTTTTACATGTATTTATCTTTTTAACAAAAAGGTTTTTTGCTTTTAAAATATCCCCTTTCAGTTTTGCCCATTGCTTTTCTACATCCCGCACTGTTCTCAACCTGCTAATGACTCCTTCAGGTATTGTCCCATCTTGGCAAAGATAGTTTTCCTAAAGTCTAAATATCTCACTTTTGAATGGACTTCATCAGTCCTAAATCTAATACTGAACATGCCATCTGATAATCACTAGATGCGAGATCTCACACTATAACATCAGAAACACTTTCCCCATTGGTAAGCAGCAGGTTGCCCCTGCCATTGTGCTTGCAGGAAGGGGAGAGTCTGCTGCAGTGCCTGGAGGAGCACTGATGCAACAAATGGGTGCTGGGGGTCCAATGAGTGAAGCAGCTGAAGTGGTGGCTGTTTCTACTCATGGCTCAGGAAGGAGTCTTGTCTTCTGTTTCATTGCCTTCTGGCAGTATTCCACTCAAGTCATCTCTGGTGAGACCTACTTAGTTTAACTTTGAGACTCTTTGTGATGGACTGTGTGCCCTGGGACTGTGTGCCTCTTTGTCTTTTCAGTTTTCCTCTATTCAAGTTTCTCTAAACAAAGGCATGGGGAGGGGTGACCTGCACGGAGCGGCAGGTGCACCTACTCTTGCCGTCGTGCTGGGCAGACTAGATGGACCATACTGGTCTTTATCTGCCATCATATACTATGTTATGTTACTATTTTACTCTAGCTGTCTCATTGCAGGTTCTGGAGCAGCTGAAGCAGGAGCTGCTCATTTATTTATTTATTAGCAAGTTTTTAATAACACATACTCTACAAGTTGCAGCAGTTTAAAAGAACTTAAAAGGCAGAAAGGGAGTTTACAATTAAGTTGATAGATGAAGATATTTTAGTAACTTGAAGAAAGAACTCATACAAAATTCAATAGAAGGTGCAATTAAACAATAGGTCAGAAGGTGCTCTTAACAATGGTATAATAACAGTCTTACAACTTTCTTCATCTGAGGGGATTTAACTTGGAAGCTCTAGGAGCATACATGGAGTGTGATTAATTTAGTTGGACTACTTGTATAATAATTTATTGCTCTAGTGCTGTGGGGGTATGGTGAATTCTTCACGTTATAGGTTCATGATTGTGCAGCTGAGTTGATGCTATAGTGCTGTGTAAATAAGTGTGTCTTTATTCTCCAGTGGAATTCCATGATGTCATTTATTGATGGTACATCATTGGGTAATGATGTACGGTCATCATGAGTGACCCAGGTTGAAGTTAAATGTTCAGACTTAACTGGACTTACAGGTACTATGGTTAAAGATCTTTCCAGTGCCCATGCAATGGTTGAGTCCTTGGCAAATTCCATTTGGAAAAGAAATTTACATTTTGAACTTTCCTCATGTGTCTACTTTATTTCCAAAGGGTGGCTAAAGGCCACTTCAATTTTGAAAATACTTTGAAGACTTTGCCTCCACTGGCTAGAATTTTCTGTTCGCTGGTGACTAAATGAAAGTACCCTAGGACTTCATCCCCTAGTCAACACTTTCTTTTGACACTCTGGATTTTACCAGGTTCTTAGAGAGTTAGACTGCTCAGTCTCTTTCTAGGGCCACTCACCTGGCTATGGTTACCTTGGAGCTGGATTGGGATTGATTGTTGAAATTATATTTTAAAGCCGTGAATACACTATACACTATGCAGTATGCAACATGCTTTGCAACCTAGCCTGCAACATGTTTGCCTAGTTGGGACATGTTCCCAATTGGCCAGCATGCGTCATGCGTGCACGATACATGCATTCGCTTCATGCTCATTCGGATCTAAAATTTGTTGGTTTTTGCTGCTAACACAAAGAGGTGCGCAGTGCCAGTTGAGACATTGTTGTGGCATTCCTCTCAATAATATGTGCTTACAAACATGGACAACTGGATGGAAGAAAGTGTCTTGCACCTGATAGAGATTTATAAAAAACATACGGTATGAGGGATCCAAAGGATATAAATTACTACAAAAAGAATCTGAAGGAAGACGCATGGAGGGAAATAGCCACCGTGCTTGGGCAAACAAAAGACAGATGTTGAAAGAAAATGTTAAATTTACTCTCATCCTACTGAAGGCAGAGAGCAAAGGAGAATAGGTCAAAGGGGACAGGAAAAGGTAAATAAAGTGATTTTTACTTAAAAGCTTTTCAAAACAGAACAATTATGATCACAATCCAGGTTTTAATAACAATTTTAACTCTTTAAATATGCATCAGAAGTTTACTGTAGCTGGTGGTTTGCATATGAAACTCTGTTTCTTAGAAACATAGAAACATGATGACAGAAAAAGACCACATGGCCTATCTAGTCTGTCCTTCCATAACAACAACTACAACAGTCCACTTTTTACCTTTAGAGATCCTCTGTGTTGGTCTCATGCTTTTTTGAATTCAGTTACTGTCTCATCTCTACCACCTCCACTGGGAGACTATTCCATGGATCCACTACTCTTTCTGTAAAGAAATATTTCCGCATATCACTCCTGAATCTATCTCCCTTCACCCTCATCCCATGTCCCCTCGTAGCAGAACTTGTTTCAATTGAAAGAGGCTCTCTCCCTGAACATTTATGCCACGGAGGTATTTAAACATCTCAATCATATCACCTCTATTCCGCCTTTCCTCTAAGGTGTACATATTAAGATCCTTAAGTCTGTCCTCATATGCTTTATAATGAAGCCCACTAATCATTTTAGTAACCACCCTCTGCACCGACTCCATCCTGTTCACATCCTTTTGAAAGTGCGGTCTCCAGAATTGCACACTATACTCCAAATGAGGTCGCACCAAAGACTTATACAGAGGCATTATCACCTCCTTTTTTCTGCTAGCCATTCCTCTCCGTATGCACCCAAGCATCCTTCTAGCTTTTGCCGTCGCCTTTTCTACCTGTTTAGCTACTTTAAGATCATCAGACACAACCACGCCTAGGTCCCGCTCTTCTTTAGTGGACAAAAGTACTTCACCTCCTATACTGTATTGCTCCCTTGGATTGCTGCAGCCCAAATGCATGACCTTACATTTTTTAACATTAAATCCCAGCTGCCAAATTCTAGACCATTCTTCAAGCTTAGCTAGATCCCTCCTCATGTTATCTACACCTTCCTGGGTGTCTACTCTATTGCAGATTTTGGTATCATCCGCAAAGAGGCAAACCTTACCCGACAGCCCTTCTGCTATATCACTAACAAAGATGTTAAAAAGAATCGGACCAAGGACAGATCCCTGGGGCACACCACTGGTAACATCCTTCTCCTCAGAGTGAGCTCCATTTACTTGTACTCTTTGTTGCCTCCCACACAACCAATTTCTAACCCAAGCAGTAACTTCAGGGTCCATCCCTAGGGTGCTCAGTTTGTTTATAAGTCGCCTGTGAGGAACAGTGTCAAAGGCTTTACTGAAATCTAAATACACCACATCTAGATCTCTCCCTCGGTCCAACTCCATGGTCACCCAGTCAAAGAAATCAATCAGATTTGTCTGACAAGACCTGCCTCTGGTGAATCCATGCTGCCTCGGATCCTGTAAACCGCTGGACTCCAGAAACCTCACTATTTTCTCTTTCAGCAGCGTTTCCAATAATTTACTCACCACCAAAGTTAAACTAACCGGCCTGTAGTTTTCAACCACATCCTTACTTCCGCTTTTGTGTAAAGGCACCACATGAGCCTCTCTCCAGTTCTTTGGCACCACTCCTGACTCCAACGAGGCATTGAAAAGGTCAGTCAGTGGAGTTGCTAGAACGTCCCCAAGTTCCCTCAGTATTCTAGAGTGTATCCCATCCGGTCCCATCGCTTTGTCTACTTTAAGTTGAACTAGTTTCTCACGAACACAGTCTGTTGAAAATTGTTCAAGATGTCCCTCGCTTCTGTTCTTATTTGTGGGTGTTTTCTGAGGTCCTGCTCCTGGTTCTTCATCTGTGAACACAGAACAAAAATATTTGTTAAGCAATTCCGCTTTATCCTTATCAGCTTCTACATATTCCCCCCCCCCCCCTGCACCCTTGAGTCTGACAATACCACATTTGCCCTTCCTCTTCTCACTAATATATCTGAAAAATGTCTTATCCCCCCATTTTATTGCATTGGCTATTTCCTCCTCCTTTTGAATCTTTGCCTTCTTGACTACTTTGCTGGCTTCTCTAAGTTTTTCCAAATACAGATGCCTGTCTTCCTCTCTCTGTGATCTCTTGTATTTCATGAAGGCCTCCCTCTTTTTCTTCACTTTTTCAGCTACTTCCTTCGAAAACCATAGCGGTCTCCTTTTGGGGGATAGGGAGATACCCAGAAAAAACAAACATATAGTGAGTATTAATAATTAAGCATATTCATGTTGCTCCTTTTACACAATAATCAGCTAGCTCATCTCTTATTTTACAAAGAAAAGCAGGAGAACTTCTAGATATATTCCTCAGGGGCAACATGGAAGCCATGTTTTGTTTACTGCGCTAGGAACTTTCCATTAAAACTGTCTTGCTGTTTGTCCAGTGGTCCTTGTGGAGTATAAATATTGCGTGAATATTGTCTCAGATAATTATGTAGATGAATAATAGTTATCACAACTGTTTCTGCTGTCTCGCGTTCCAGAAGAATCGGTTTTCGTAAAACACTAAGTACTGCACTTATGCCAAGAGCATTCTCCGCCACTCTGTGAGCTCTGCTTAATCGAAAAATGAATATTTGTTTAGTAGATCCATGTTCATGATCTCCTGGGCATGGTTTCATGACATTTTCACTAAGCGCAAATACAATCTCCAGGAACAAGAAGGAATGTAGTCTTCACATATGGGTGACATCGGTACCAACAGAGCCCATGTAGGAATGTTCCCCACGTCCCATAGGAAAGCTTTTGGGAGCATCCCACTGTGCCTCCAGAGCTGCCTTCCTGCCTTTCCAGCTCTCCCTCCTCAGTTCTTCATTTTTCACGGAGCCGACAGGGAGAAATTCCTGTCACCGCAGAAAATTCCTGTTTTTGTGGTTCACGTCTGCCTTCCTGTTGATGCTGGTACTGACCTCTGTCGGTACTTTCTTTCTCTTAAAAAAAAAAATCTGTGAAGAAAAGAATTTCTTCTTTTCTTCAGGCACATTGATGCCATCTTAGGCCTAGGCCTTCCGTTTTGTCACAGACACAATGGAAAAACCATCTAATAGTTTTAAGAAGTGTTAAGTGTGGCTGTTCCATCTCGGCCACAGACACCCATGATTGGTATTTAAAATGCTCTGGGCCGGATCATCATCCATCAGAATGTCCTCTCTGTAGAAAGACGACAGAGGAGCCTACAGAATCAAGCTGCAAAGCTGGGCACCCTCTTTGCCTCCGATGCCGTCTCTTTAGCATCAATGTCATCGAGAGCTTCATCTTCCTCGCAAGGATCTCAGGTATCAAAACCTAAGCCTTCATCGAAGGCTGGCCCCCCCCCCCCCAAAGATAGATCTCCTTCTAAGCATCGAGATGCCTCGAGCATTGCCCTGGAGGGGGACACACCTGCCAAACAACCCCAGTGGGAGGACCTTCCCTCCAAAGCCTTAGTGGGGGTCCCAGAATGCTCCCGAGGCCTCCACCTCTGGAGAGCTCCTGGTGCCATGCTCAGGGATCGTGGCCTGCAATTTGGGTTCTGATACTCAGGCATCGGCAAGCTTCATGGATCAATGTATCCTTGCCATTGAGCAGAGCTTAGCAGCCTTACTGGCGGCCTCAATTCCAGTAAAACCCTTACAGTTGGTTCCGCAGGCATCGGTACCGATACAACCTGTATCAACTGTTTTGCTGCTTTCCATGCTACCGCCCATGCCAGCCCTCAAATCTGTTTCCGGTATAGAGGTTCCGACCACAAAGATTCCAGGTTACGGCTTCGTACGGAGCAGGAACACCCTGCCCAACGATACTTTGAGTCTTCGGATTCTGATTCATTTGAGACATGCAAACTATTCTGGAAGACACATCTCTGTCCCCACAACGTCGCATGTCCCCACCAGAGGACATTTCTTTTCAGGAGTTTATTTGCGATGTTGCTAAGGGTCTGTCCATAACAGTGGCATCTGAGAAAGAGCCTAAGGCTGAAGAATTGGAAATTCTTCAATACTCCACAGCTCCAAAAGGGGTGTCTACCCTCTCTATCCATCATATACTTCACGACCTCATGCTTCGAATGTGGGAGACACCTCTAACCATTTCTCCCCATACCCGACGGCTCAATACCATGTACCAGAGTGTCCCAGTTTCCAAAAGACAGAATTGCCACACCATTCCATGATAGTGGAATTGGCAGTGCATCGGATCAAGAGCGCGAAAACGCATTCCTCAAACTCTCCGGGTAGGGAATTGAGAACCCTTGATGCTTTTGGTTGATGATGTTTTAAGTCCTCCATGTTATAGGCCAGGATTAGTTACTACGTACTCTATATGGGTATGTTCCTTAGAGAGGTGGCTAAGGATTTGGAGTTAATGGCTCCTCTTCACCCCGATGACAAGAGGTCAGATTATCTCACCCTTGTGAAACATGCTCAGAATGGTTCAAAGTTTGTTAATAGAGCAACTTCTGATTGCTTTGAATGCATCAGCAGGACTTTATCCATCTGCATCGGTGCACACAGGATTGCTTGGGTTCAAGATAAGCCGAGTAATATTCATTGCTCCAGTGAGAACCTTTTTGGCAAGAATTGGCAGGACAAGGCCTCTCAGTTGGACTCTGAGAACACTACCCTCAGTAGGCTGTCTAGATCTACTGCCAACCCAGCTAAGAAGAAAGCAGCAAAGAAAGCTTTCTTCAGTAAAAAGAACTACTACTACTACTACTATTTTTCTTATACCCCTGCTGTTCAGTGTCAACATCATGCTCCTCAGAAGGGGCAACAGCCTCCAGAGCTTCCAAAGAAGGCTCAGACTCCCAAGTCACAGCCACCTCAGCAGACCCAGATTGCTCAGAGTTTTTGACTCCTTTCTAGAGAACATAGCTGTCCTGCCTCTGGAGAGACACAATCCTGTCCACATTCCTGGCAGACTATGTCATTATGCCCACAGGTGGCATCTCATCACCTCGGAGCAGTGGACATTGTCCATAGTATGGGAGGGATGCAAACATCGTCTATGAAGTCTACCACCCCCCCCCCCCTGACTTCACCAAGAGAGTTACATTCTCAACCCCCTCTCACTGCTCTGTTGCTACAAAAGGTCACCTCCCTTCTCCTGCAAGGTGCAATAGAAGAGGTTCCACCAATGGTAAAGGGGATGGAAGGATACTCCTATGAAGAAAGGCTAAAAAGGTTAGGGCTCTTTAACCTGGAAAAGGCTGAGGGGAGATATGATAGAAGTCTATAAATTAATGAACGGAGTGGAACGGGTAAACGTAGATCGATTGTTTACGTTATCAGAATATAGAAAGATTAGGGGACATGCAATGAAGCTACAGGGTAAACTATTTAAGACTAATAAAAGAAAATATTTTTTCACTCAACGTGTAATCAAACTCTGGAATTTGTTACCGGAGGATGTAGTAAAGGCTGTTAGTGTAGCTGGGTTTAAAAAAGTTTGGACAAGTTCCTGGAGGAAAGGTCCATAAAGCATTATTAAGAAGTGACCGAAGATATCAATGCTTGACCCAGTACAAGCATTGTGGAACTTGTGTCTCTTGGGGAAACTGCTAGGTACATATGACCTAGATTGGCCACTGTTGGAAACAGAATACTGGGCTTGATGGACCTTGGTCTGACCCAGTATGGCATATCTTATGTTCTTATGTTCTTATCCCAGCAGGGAATTGGCCTTTATTCTCCTTACTTTCTCATCCCGAAGAAAACCAGAGGATACAGGCCCATTCTGGACCTCAGGGAAATGAACAAGCATCTCCTACAGGAGAAATTCAAAATGATCTCCCTAGCGACCCTTCTTCCCTATCTCCACAGTCAGTATTGGCTCTGATCTCTAGATCTAAAGGAAGTGTACACTCACATTCTTATTCATCCAGAGTACAGAAAGTTCCTGCGCTTCATGTTCCAAGGAAGACATTACCAATACAGAGTCCTGCCTTTTGGCCTCACCTCTGCCCCAAGAGTTTTCACAAAATGCATGTAGTAGCCACATTTTTAAGGACTCTAGGGATATTTGTCTTCCCTTAGACAACTGGCTCATATGGGAAAGCACCACTCAAGAAGGCAGTCTGTCCCTCTCACCACCATGCAGGTGTTACAACACTTGGGATTTATCATAAGTCCCAACTCATCCCCTCTAAAACTCTAGAGTTCATAGGGGCCCTCATAAACACTCAGAAATCAAGGGCATTTCTGCCGCAGCTCCTCTGTGCTCGACTCAATCAGTTAATATATACTGGTCACCTTTTCGAGCAAGTACACCTTGTTGAATTAAAATAATCTATCACGCTCAGTAATAAGCAACTGAAACTTAATATTTAAACCATAGTACTATATTCATTTTCCATCAAAACAAGGCCTCAGACAAACTATCAGCACTATGTTCTGTACTAGTAGTGACTCAATCAGTTAGCATCTCAAGCATGCCTCAAGAACCTTCTTACTACTCAAGAAATGCTACAGCTTCTGGGTCATATGGCATCAACTGTGCATATTCCATATTCCCGCCTACACATGGGCACAGCCCAATGGACACTAGCATCCCAGTGGTCTCAAGCATCAGGTCGCCTGGGGAACAAGATAATGGTCTCTACCCTTCTGATCTCGTCTCTCCAGTGGTGGCAATCTCCAGAAAATCTCTTTATAGGGTCGCCTTTTCAGATTCCAGCACATCAATGTACCCTGACGACGGATGCATCCAGACTGGACTGGGGAGCTCATCTGGAATCTCTCTCCACTCAAGGGTTCTGGTCTCAGCAGGAGTCACACATGAATCTGCTAGAATTCAGAGCCATTCTCAATGCTCTCAAAGTCTTCCAGGACCATCTTCTTTGCCGCAAAGTCCTAGTCCAAACCGACAATCAAGTAGCCATGTTCTACATGAACAAGCAGGGCGGAACAGGCTCTTGGGCCCTCTGCAGCAAGGCTCTACATCTCTGGTCCTTTGCCATACATCATCACATTTACCTCCATGTGATGTATCTCCCGGGCACAATGTCTTATCGGACAGACTAAGTTGAATCCTCCGTCCCCATGAGTGGTCTCTTCATGTAGACAGTCTCTCACATTTTTCAAATCTGAGGGACTCCAGAGATAGACCTGTACACAGAATGCCAAGCTCCCTTGCTTCTGCACCAGGACTCCTGCACCAGACAGCCTACAAGTGGATGCTTTCACCTCCATTGGGGTCAAAGCATTCTATATGCCTTCTCTCCCATTCCCCTAATTCCCAAGATACTTTTCAAACTCCAGAGAGACAAGGGCTTCATGATACTCATAGCCCCATGCTGACCACGTCAACTGTGGTACCCTCTCCTTCTATGTCTATCTCAGGCTCAACTCATAGAGCTGGGGTCTGCTCCAGATCTCCTCTCTCAGGAGGAGGAAACACTGCTCCATCCCAGTCCGCAGTCTCTCCATCTCATAGCATGGCTGCTGAAGGCATAGCCTTCCAAGACATTAACCTTCCCCAGGAGGTTAAGGACATCCTCTTAGCTTCTAGGAAGTCATCCACCAGACAGTCCTATGCTTTCAAGTGGTGTAGGTTTTCTTTCTGGTGTTCTCAGAAGAATCTTAATCCCTTCTCAGCTCCGGTGGAGGCACTGCTTGAGTATATTCCCCACCTATCTTCTTCTGGACTCAAAACCAATTTGGAAAGAGTACACCTAAGTGCAATTGTGGCATCTCACATGCCCTTAGATGGCCAGCTCATATCTTCTCAGCCGCTCATAGCACGCTTCATTAGGAGTCTTCTATTAACCAAACCTCCCATTAAGCCGCCTCCAGTGGCACGGGACCTTAATGTTGTTCTAGGACAGCTTCTCAAGCCACCCTTTGAATCTCTAGCCACTACTTCACTTAAGTTTCTCACATGGAAGGTCATCTTCCTTATTGCCCTCACTTCAGCAAGGCGCATTAGTGAACTCCAGGCCTTGGTGAATAACCTTCCTTACACACGGTTCCACCATGATAAGGTTGTCCTTGGGTCTCATCCTCACTTCATCCAGAAGATGATCTCACCTTTCCATTTGAACCAGTTGATCTACCTTCCTGTGTTTTTCCCTAGACCACATTCATCTAGGGCAGAAGCAACCCTCCACACTCTGGATTGTAAACGTGTCTTAGATTTTTATCTCCAGAGAACTTGAGAGCACCGAAAAGCTTAACAGCTTTTCATTTTCTTTGACTCGAGTCACTTTGACTTGCCAGTCTCCAAACGTACTTTCTCCAAGTGGATAGCTGACTGCATCACCTTTGCTTATGAGAAGGCAGGACTCTCCCACGAGGGTCACATCACTGCCCATAATGTTCGAGCCATGGCTACCTCGATGGAAAATCTATGCTCTGTAGCTGTTGATGAGATCTGCAAAGCAGCAACTTGGTCTTCGGTCCACATTTTAGCTGCTCATTATTACATGGACAGGGACTCCCACCTGGATGCCATATTTTCCCAAGCTGTTCTCCAGCGTCTCTTTCAGACTTAGAACAACTCCTACTCTCCGTCCCAGATTTTGATACCAGACATCCATGGTGGGATACATGACCTCTTTAGGTATACCTGTGAAAATCCATAGCTGATTCTGAGGTCATCTCTCTGGCATCTTCTAGCTAGGGAGTCCCATATGTGAAGTCTACATTCCTGCTTGTTCCTGGAGATAGAGTAGTTAGTCACCTGTAACAGGTGATCTCCGGGAACAGCAGGAATTTAGTCTTCACAACCCACCCTTCTTTAGGAGTTGTAGGTTTTCTTTTCTTTCTCTCCTTTTATCTCAGCTACAAACTCAGCTGAGGAGGGAGAGCTGGAAAGGTGGAAAGGCAGCTATGCAGGCGCAGTGGGATGCTCCCAAAAGCTTTCCTATTGTATGCTGGGGAGCATTCCCACGCAGGCTCTGTCGGTACTGACGTCACCCATATGTGAAGACTAAATTCCTGCTGTTCCCGGAGATCACCTGTTACAGGTGAGTAACTACGCTCTATCTGTAGCAAAGAAGTAGGGCAATCTTTTGTGTTGCCCGGAAGTTCCTCCAGTGGTGGCAATCCCAAGCTGGATCATGTGTCTTTAAAAACTCCACCAGCTGCAATTCTTCCTTGACATCCTGCACCTGCAAATAAAATTGTGCTTTGTAATTGTAAAACCAGTACCACTATTCATTGGTGCCTGTAATACGTTTCCCATCCGTAGCTCCAACACAGTGAAGAAGGTGCCACATATCCTCGAATATCTTGCTTATTTCCATCCAGAGATTGGATGCTCTGGGGATTTTAAAAAACTACAGCAAATGAGTTAGAAATCTCTTCCTCTGTTGATGACATGATAAAATCATTCTTAGCTTTTGTGGCGACCAAAATGAATTCACCACTGGAGGAACTTCCGGGCAACACACAAACTAGGAGAAGTGGTCAGCATGCTATATTTGACATCATAGTAAAAGCAGACTGTTTTTTTGTACGAGGTATATTTAACTTTTACAGTACATTACAAGTAACAACCTGCATAAGAAAGGAACCTTAGACACGGTACAAAGTAACCTCATGGATTACACAAAAGAAAACTAAATAGGAAATAAAAAGTAGTCTAATTCCCACAAGCCCACAATTATAGGAAGAGGAGAAGAAATACACATTTAGAATAGGAAACAATTCACAAAGAATTAACGAAGAAACAAAGCTTCCTGATCATAGCAGCGTATCTGTACCTAAGCGCCAACTACACTAGACCCACTCAAAACATTAGAAAGTACTTAGAAACATAGGCCATGTGGTCTTTTTCTGTCATCATTTTCTATCTAGTCTGTCCTTCTATATCAACAACTACAACAGTCATTTTTTTTTCATTTAGAGAACCTCTGTTTATTCCATGCGTTTTTGAATTGAGATACTATACTCATCTCTACCACCTCCACTGGGAGACTATTCCATGGATCCACTACTCTTTCCATAAAGAAGTATTTCTGCATATCACTCCTGAATCTATCCCCTTTCACCTTCATCCCATGTCCCCTCATAGCAAAACTAGCTTTCAATTGAAAGAGGGTCTCCCCCTGTGCATTTATGCCACGGAGGTCTCAATCATATCACCTCTATACAGCCTTTCTTCTAAGGTGTACATATTAAGATCCTTAAGTCTGTCCTCATATGCTTTATAATGAAGACCACTAACCATTTTAGTAGCCACCCTCTGTACTGACTCCATTCTGTTTATATCCTTTTGTACACAATACTCCAAATGAGGTCGCAACAAAAACTTATACAGAGGCACTATCACCTCCTTTTTTCTGCTAGCCATTCCTCTCCCTATGCACTCAAGCATCCTTCTAGCTTTCGCTCTTGCCTTTTCTATCTGTTTAACTACTTTAAGATCATCAGACACAACCACACCAAGGTCCCGCTCTTCTTTAGTGGGCAAAAGTTCTTCACCCCTATACTATATTGCTCCCTTGGATTGCGGCACCCCAAATGCATGACCTTGCATTTTTTAACATTAAATTCCAGCTGCCAAATTCTAGACCATTCTTCAAGCTTAGCTAGATCCCTCCTCATGTTATCTACACCTTCCTGGGTGTCTACTCTATTGCAGATTTTGGTATCATCCGCAAAGAGGCAAACCTTACCTGACAGCCCTTCCTCTATATCACTAACAAAGATGTTAAAAAGAATCGGACCAAGGATAGATCCTTGGGGCACACCACTGGTAACTTCTTTCTCAGAGGGAGTTCCATTTACCTGTATGCTTTGTCGCCTCCCACTCAACCAATTTCTAACCCAAGCAGTAACTTTAGGGTCCATCCCTAGGGTGCTCAGTTTGTTTATAAGTCGCCTGTGAGGAACAATGTCAAGGGCTTTACTGAAACCCAAATTTACCATATCTAGGGCTCTCCCTGGGTCCAACTCCCTGGTCATCCAGTCAAAGAAATCAATCAGATTTGTCTGACAAGACCTGTCTCTGGTGAATCCATGCTTGCTCAGATTCTGTAATCTGCTGGACTCCAGAAACCTCACTATTTGCTCTTTCAGCAAAATTTCCAATAATTTACTCGCCACTGAAGTTAAACTAACTGGCCTGTAGTTTTCAACCACATCCTTACTTCTGCTTTTGTGTAAAGGGACCACATGAGCCTCTCTCCAGTCCATTGGCGCCACTCTCGACTCCGAGGCATTGAAAAGGTCAGTCAGTGGAGCTGCTAGAACGTCTAGATGATACGGCAGCAGGAATGTGCCAATCAACATCTGGCATATTGAAATCCCCTATCAGTAGCACTTCCCCATTCCTAGCAATGCTGTGTATGTCTTCAATTAACTCTCCATCCACCTCTTCCTCTTGTGATTGAGGTCTGTATATCACGCCAATGCAAATAGATATCTCCAGGAACAAGCAGGAATGTAGTCTTCAGATATGGGTATCGTCTGTACCGACGGAGCCTGTGTGGGAACGCTCCCCAGCATCCAATAGGAAAGCTTTTGGGAGCATCCCACAGCGCCTGCGTGCTGCCTTTCCGCCTTTCTACCTCTCTCACTTCAGTTCTTCATTTTCCGCGGAGTCGACAGGACGTGTACCCTGTCACCGCAGAAAATTTATTCTTATTCTTTTTGGTTTTTTGTGGTCACGTCAGCCTTCATTCGACGCCTACTGGTACTGCCGGTTCTCTTTTCTTTAAAAAACAAAACAAAAAAAAAACAGCTTTCTAAAAGATTTTTTCTTCAGGGGCCTCTCCCCTTTCTGTGCTAGGTGCCATTTTGGGTACTAGGCCCACTTTTTTTCAAACCAGAAATGTTCTAACTGTGGCGGTACTATATCCGTCACCGATACCCATGATTGGTGTCTTAAATGTTTAGGTCATGAACATTGTCCATTGGAATGTCTCTCCTGCAGAAAAATGACCAAAAGGGGCCTGCAAAACTTGGTACCCTTTTTGCCGCGGATACGATGTCAGTTGCATCGACGTCTTCCAGAGCTTCATCTTCCTCCCATGGATTTCAGGTAACTAAACTTAAGTCTTCTAAGACTAGCCGGGTCTCAAAGTGTAGATCTCCTTCTAAGCTTTGAGATGCCACTGGCGTTGCCCTTGAGGAAAGTTCACCGGCAAAACAGCCACGGCGGGAGTCTTCGGTCTCCAAAGCATTAACGGGGCTCCAGGATGTTCCAGAGGCTTCCACATCTGCAGAACTACTGGTGCCATGTTCTGGGGTCGTGGCCGTTTCCACTGGTACAGACACCCAGGCATGGGCAGGAGCGGTGGATAAGAGAATCCTTGCTATCGAACGCAGTCTAGCGACCCTCTTAGCAGCTTCAGTACTGCTTAGACCGCTACAGACCTTTCCACAGGTATTGGTACCGACATCAGTACCGGTACCGCGTGCACCTGCCTCTGCAGGTATGCTTCCGCCCATGCCAAGCCTCGAGTCTATCTCAGGCATCGAAGGGCCGCTACCAAGACACCCTGATACTGGCTTCGAGCAGTACCGGTACCAAGCTTTGCACGAACACAGGTCACCGAGATACTTCGAATCTTACGATTCCGATGATTCTGATGACTCTACCGGTACTAGAGCCATCCTACCAGAGGATCCAACTTCTTTTTCTCAACACAGAATGTCTCCTCCAGAAGACATGTCCTTCCAGGATTTCATACATGATTTAGCCAAAGGTCGTTCAATCACGGTGATTCCAGAAAAGGAACATAGGGCAGAATAATTAAGAATTCTACAATATCCTATGGCTCCTAAGGAAGCAGCTACGCTTCCTATTCACAAGATCTTACATGATCTTATGTTAAGGATGTGGGAAACTTCTTTAACTGTGTCTCCACATTCCCGACACCTCAATACCTTGTACCGAGTGCCAAGCTGTCCTGGCTTTCAGAAGACTCAGTTACTACACCATTCAATGGTAGTGGAATCAGCCATGCGTAGAATTAAGAGTGCTAAAATGCATTCTTCTAATCCTCTAGGCCGGGAATCGAGGACACTCAATGCTTTTGGGTGTCGATGCTTCCAATCCTCCATGTTATCAGCCAGGATCAGTTCCTACATTCTTTATATGGGTATGTTCCTGGAAGAAGTTGCATGTGACTTAGAGCTCATGAGCCCTAATATGTCTGAGGATAAAAGGAAAGTTTTCCTTACCCTGGTCAAGCACGCCCAGAATGTCTCTAAATTCAGGAACCGTGCAACCTTTGATTGCTTTGAATGCATAAGCAGAACCTCTGCTATCTCCATAGGTGCACGTCGTATTGCCTGGCTTCAGACATCAGACTTAGAACAGTGGGTGCAAGACAAGCTGGGAAACATTCCTTGTACAGGAGAAAATCTCTTTGGCAAGGACTGGCAGGACAAGGCTAATCAGCTTGAATCTGAAAATACTACCTTGAACAAACTATCAAAGTCTACAGCCAACCCAGCTAAGAAAAAGTCATTCAAGAAACCCTTTTTCAACAAGAAAAAGAGGTTTTACCATTCATACCCTCTTTGGGCCACTGTCCAGTTCATGTTCCCCAAAAGGGACAACAACAGAACAGACAACAAAGAGAGCCGCAAGCTCAAAGAGCTCAAACGGCCCAACAGACTCAGCCTCCTCAGGGGCTTTGACTCTTACCTAGAGAACTTAGTCATTCTGCCCCTGAAAGGACCAGAACCCTTAACCATTCCAGGCAGGTTATGCCTTTTTGCCAAAAGATGACAACAAATAACATCAGAAAACTGGACTCTGTCCATTGTACGACTGGGTACAAGCTTCATGTTCTCAACATGCCCCCGCCTACAATAATCAAACAGTTCAATTCTCAGGTCCCTGCCACCGGCCTCTTGTGGCAGGAGGTCACATCACTTCTCGCTCAAGGAGCAATAGAAGAAGTACCCATATACCAACAGGGTACAGGGTTCTACTCCCTGTATTTTCTTATTCCAAAGAAAACAGGGGGGCACAGACATATACCGGACCGCAAAGAATTAAACAAATATCTGTTCCGAGAAAAGTTCAAAATGTCTCCTTCGGAACACTCCTACCATACCTTCAGAGTCAGGACTGGCTATGTTCTCTAGATCTAAAAGATGCGTACACGCATATCTTCATCCACGCAAATCACAGGAAGTTCCTTCGATTCCTGGTCCATGGAAGACACTTCCAGTACAAAGTTCTTCCTTTTGATCTGGCTTCTGCCCCAAGAGTCTTCACAAAATGCATGGCAGTGGTAGCAGCATTTCTGAGAACTCTAGGAATATTTGTCTTCCCTTACTTAGACAATTGGCTCATTCGAGCATCAACAGCTCCAGAGGCCAGCTTCTTTCTTTCTCGAACAATGAGAATCCTTCAATACTTGGGATTGGTCATAAACCTCCCAAAATCTCATCTCACCCCCTCTCAATCTCTCAAATTCATAGGGGCTTGTCTAGACACATGGCAGCCGTGAAAGTCTTCCTGACTGCTCGGGAGATGCTTCAGCTTCTGGGGTATATGGCATCCACTGTCCATGTGGTTCCCTATGCTCACCTTCAGTGGACACAGGCCTCGGGATAGGGTGCAGTGTACCCTATCCTCTCAGTGGACACAGGCTTCGGGTCGGCTAACAGATGAAATCAGAAACTCCACACGTCTAATTTCGTCCATGCAATGGTGGCAATCACTGGAAAACCTCCTCGTAGGCTCTCCTTTCCAGTAGACTCTGTGCCAAGCCACTCTAACAACAGATGCGTCCAAGTTGGGTCGGGGGGCCCACTTGCAGGATCTCTCAACTGAGGGTCTTTGGACCCCACAGGAGACTTCTCTTCACATAAACCTAGAGCTGAGAGCCATTTTCAATGCTATTCGAGTATTTCAGGCCCATCTCAGCCACAAGACAGTTCTGGTCTAAACCGACAATCAGGTAGCCATGTTCTATCTGAACAAGCAAGGTGGAACGGGCTCTCTGTCGCTATGCAACAAAGCCTTGTGACTATGGGCCCTCGCCAGAGAGCTTCAGATCCACCTTCTTGTGGTATACCTTCCAGGCATTCAAAATTCATGGGCAGACAAACTCAGTCGAATACTGCTGCCACACGAGTGGTCCCTCCACTCAGTTGCTCCTGAGCAGTCAAGGTGTGAGGACCTATCCTGCAGAGCTCCTGCTAGGGGGCGGAGCCTAAGCTGTTTGTTTGAGCCTGGATGTCGGGTCCTGGGCCACCTCCAGCGGGAGAGGCCCAGGCCCAGAGGCCTACCAAGCCTGGTAGGCCTCCTTTGTTGCCACCGGATGGGGAGGAAGGCAACCTGGTGCAGCCGGTGCCCCGGGAGGGGGACTCCCCAGGTAGGACTGCACCTGGCCAGGGAAGAGGGACCCACAGGTATGGAGGTTTGGGCCCGCTACCCCAGGGAGGAGGCTCCTGTCTCCTTCCTAGGCAGGGTGTGGAGGCTGGGTGGAAGCAGGGAGAGGCCCTGGGGAGACCCTGGAGGACTGTGACGTGCAGTACTGGGGGAGGCGGGTTCCCCCCTCCGCCTCGGGTCCTGGAGGAGGCCTCTACCTCCTCCAGTGAGGATGAGGACGGAGGGTCGGGCCTGCCTTCCTTCCAGCAGCCAGCTAGGGCCCCAGACGAGATCGTGGCGGCGGTGCGGCGGCTTCGGGGTCTCCAGGAGGAGGCGGCCCAGCTGCAAGCCCAGCTCTCCCACCTGGAGAGCCTGCAGGCCACCGTTCCCGGGGAGGAATGGGTGGCCTATAACACCTATAGAAAGGGGGTGAAGCGGGCCTTGAAGGGCAAATATCAGGAAATAGTATACCTCAAAAGCCAGGGTTGTGGGTCCCTCGCGGAGCTCTATTACAACTATGATAGGTGGGATCATGGTGGAGCTGCAGTCCGGGGGGGGCCCCCAGGGGTGGGACGGCCGGTGGATCTCCGAGGATGCTGCTATCCCCCCTTGTCTTTCCCGGGTGCAGTTGATAAAGGACTGTCATCTTTGCCATTATTGCCTAGTGTTAAAGACCCCAGAGTTTCTTACCTGCCGGCTACTGTTGTATCTGGACCGACGGATGAGGCTTCCGTGGCTGCTGTAGTGGCTCTTCCCAGCATTAGCCCGGTGTATTCCCTGATGTCTGAGGCCCCCGGGGCACTTAGGGGCGGGGTCCTGGCCCGCCGAGATTTGCGGGATCAAGAAATGGCCGCCGCACCAGTGCATCGGGCAGAAGGGCCGATAGAAGGCAGGAGAGAAAAGTGGAGACAGAGGTCATGAGTTCAATTCTGCAGTCATATTCTTTAATACTGCTATCTGAGGGATTTTCCTTTATAAGGCTGTAGTGCGCTACCACCTGTGGCAAGCGCGCTGTCATGTCTCGACCCGGGGGTTGGTCCTGCCCCTCGACGAGGTGGTGCAGGACATTTTGGAGGAAGTGTCCAGCATGGCGCAACGCGAAAGGCGGGTGGTGGAGGCCCATCGTTGGGAGCGTCTGTGGCGTCACCTCACCCTCCGCCCCCCGTGAGGGGGAGGGGTTCCCTGGGGTTTTCGTCCTTGGTAGGGACTTGGGTTTGCTTTGTCTCCCGGGGGGGGGGATGTGAAAGAAGGGGGAGGGTTCCCCTCCCTGGGGTCTGTTCCTTGGTAGGACTTTGGGGTTGTTTTTCTCCCGGTGGGGGGGGGGGGGGTGCGCTGGTGCTGCAGCGGTTTGGCCACTTGTCCGCTCTCCCTCTCTCCTTGGGGGATGGATGTCCCATTTGTTTTTGGTTTGGGGTATGTCTTTTGTATGTTTTGTGCATCCCGTTCCGCTGCCTGGGTTGCAGGGCAGCACTGGGTTGTGTTACTCTTTTGTTTTGTATCTTTGATTTTGTTTTTGGTGGGGTTCTGTTGGGGACGGGCTCGATGTGCCCTTATGTTTTTGTTTGGGGGGTGGGGGCGGGGAGTTTACTTTCGATGTATTTGCTTTGTGGGGAGGATGGGGAGGGGACAGGGAGTGGGGTGGGGGGTGGGGGAGCTGCTGCTCCCTCTGAAGGGCAGAGGATGGGGACAGGGGACTATGTATGTTGGGTGGGTTTGGGGGGGGGGTTCCTGGCAGTCCTCAACCAGTGGACAATATGGACATTTGGACTGGTGTGGGTTGTTGTGGGGGGGGAGGGGTTTGGGGATGGATATGATACTGTATGGATTGCTATGGGGTGTTGTTACGGGGGGGGGGTTGGGACGGACATGTACATTGGACTTATGGGGGGGGGTTGGGATCTGAACATTGTTTGGGCTGAGGTGGGTGTGTTGGGGGTGGTGGGCACGTGAGTTGGTTGCTGGGTTTGGTGGTGGGTTTGGGGCGGTGGGTCACGGGGGGGGGTTGATTCTTGTGTGTGCTATGTCGGGGTGGGTGGGGGTTTTGGGGGGTGTGGGTCTTGGTTGGGTTGCTTGTTTTTGCTTTTTGTATGTCTTTTTGTTGCTTGTATAATAAAACAAAATTTCCACTCAGACAACCTTGCTTGAGTGTTTCAAATCTGGGGAACACCAGATATAGACCTCTTTGCAAGTCCACAGAATGCTAAACTTCCCCGATTCTGTTCCAGAATCCCGGCTCACAACTGTCAGGCAAGGGATGCCTTCCTACTCTACTGGGGTCAGGACTTTCTCTATGCCTTCCCACCCATTCCCTCATTCCCAAAACTTTATTTAAACTTCAGAGAGACAGAGGTCGTTTGATACTTATCACTCCATGTTCGCCAAGGCAAACATGGTATCCTCTGCTTCTACGTCTCTCTCAAACCACTCCTCTGGAGTTGGGAAATGCTCCAGATCTCCTTTCCCAGGAGAACGGATCCTTACTGCACCCGAATCCCCAGTCCCTGCATCTCAGGGCCTGGTTACTGAAAGCCTAGATTTCTTGGATATCAACCTCTCTCAACAGGTAAAAGATATCCTTCTGGCTTCCAGAATACCTTCCACGAGGTGTTCCTATGCTTTTAAGTGGAAAAGATTCTCTGTTTGGTGTTCACAAAAGGGACTTAACCCCTTTTTGGTACCTGTGGAGTTGCTACTGGAGTATCTCCTCCAACTATCCACTTCTGGTGTTAAGACCAATTCAGTGAGAGTTCATCTTAGTGCTATTGCTGCTTTTCACAAACCTTTTGATAGACAACCTATTTCCTCTCATCCACTTGTGTCAAGGTTCATGAGAGGCCTACTCTTAACAAAATCTCCCATTAAACCACCACCGGTGGCATGGGATCTAAATCTTGTTCTCGGGCAGCTCATGAAACCGCCTTTTGAACCCTTAGCCACTACAACCCTAAAGTATCTTTCATGGAAAGTCATTTTCCTAATTGCTATCACTTCGGAAAGACGCATTAGTGAACTGCAGGCTTTAGTGGCTGACCCTCCTTATACAAGGTTCCACCATGATAAAGTAGTCCTCAGGACTCACCCTCACTTTATGCCAAAGGTGGTTTCGCCTTTTCATCTAAACCAGTCGGTTTATCTTCCTGTATTCTTCCCTGTGCCTCATGCCTTTTATCTTCAAAGAACTAAGCAACATAGAACATCTTCTCAGCTTTTTGTTGCTTTTTACTCTAGTCATTTGGGACTTCCAGTTTCCAAAAGAACTTTATCTAAATGGATTGCAGATTGCATATCCTTTACATATGAGAGTAAAGGACTTTCTCTTGAGGGCCATGTCACAGCTCACAGTGTGAGAGCCATGGCAGCCTCGATGGCTAATCTTTGTTCTGTGTCTATTGACGACATATGTAGAGCAGCTACTTGGGCTTTGGTGCATACCTTCACAGCCCATTAATGCTTAGACAAAGACTCCCGTCAGGATGCCTCGTTTGGCCAAGCTGTTCTTCAGCATCTCTTTCATATTTAATACAACTCCTACCCACCGGTCCTGAGTTTGATGCCAGAGGTCCATGGGAGGAAGCTTGCTGGGGTTCATGGGTTCGCAGCTTGCTGGGGTCATTCCCTTGGCATCTATAAGCTGGGGAATCCCCATATGTGAAGACTACATTCCTGTTTGTTCCTGGAGATAGCGTAGTTACTCACCTGTAACAGGTGATCTCCAAGAACAGCAGGAATTTTGTCTTCACAACCCACCCACCTCCCCTAGGAGTTGTCTCTTTCTATCTATATCTCTTTCTCTACTCCTCTCCTTTGGTCTCAGCTATAAATGCAACTGAAGTGAGAGAGGTAAAAGGCGGGAAGACAGCAAGCAGCCATGTGAATGTTCTTATGGGGCTTAGTGTATCTTCAGACTTATTATCATGTATGTAAATATCTCTTTATATGCCTCTACATACATATGTCTGTAAGCTGTGTGTGCATAATTATGCCCCCATATGTATATATATATATATATATATATATATATATATATACATATACATATTCTGCATATCTAGATATACATTATATATAGGTATAGATATATCTCCCTATATATATGTATCTGTTGGGAGACTTTTATAGATCGATATGTGTTACATACTATCTCCTCACTGTCTATGCTATAGCAATTGTACCTTTCTCAGAGGTTACAGACAGTGGGCCCCTTTTTCATACTGTTCCTTAGTATGTGGGGACTGTTATGCCCTCAACCACTACCGTGGTTATAACAGCTTCCGCTTTGCTCTAGGTCTCCCTATCCTTGAAGATTCAAGCTTCAATATCTTTCCTATCTCTCATCAGCTAGGAAAGATAGTGTACATCTTCATTGTTTTTGAGTACACATTGTTCTGCTTGGGAATATGGGCTTTTTTCCATAACCCTTCTTCCCTCCAAGACTGGGCTAGTTGTCCAAATCGGTCAGTCTTCTTCTTTTAGTCCTCAATGTTATGACTCTGTACCTAAAAGAGTTTTCAGCTTTTTCTCATAAAGCTTTCCATTGAAGACCTGCCGTTCTACTCCTACCCCAGTTGACACCTGGATCACCTGCTAATTCCAGGTCTGGATCTTCACCCTCACTGCTGTGAGGTCACCTTGAGGATTCCGCTACTGCATATCCAGTAGACTCCATCACGCTTTCTACTTCCTACAATTCAGTAGGTAAGCTCCAAATTATAACTGTTCTTTAAATAATTTTAATGGTACTTATCATACATTCCATGGACTCCTCTCCTGTAGTCCTTGGGTTTGCTGTTTTCCTTACAGCTCTTCTATTCTCAACTCCTACCCTCCATTTCCTCATGGGATGCCGGAGATTCCTGTGTGGGAAATGCATTCCTGATCCAGGAACATGCATTTTATGGGATCTCCTCCTGGCATCTCTAGCTAGGGAGTCCCCATATGTGAAGACTCATTCCTGCTTGTTCCTGGAGATAGCACAGTTACTTACCTGTAACAGGTGATCTCTGGGAACAGCAGGAATAAGTCTTCACAACCTACCCACCTCCCCTAGGAGTTGTATCTATCTATCTATCTTCCTTTCCTCTTTCTCTCCTTTGTCTCAGCTATGAAACTCAACTGAGGAGAAGAAGTGGAAAGGGTGTGGGAAGTCAGCGCGCAGGCGCGAGGGATGCTCCCAAAAGCTTTCTGATTGGATGCTGGGGAGCATTCCCGTGCAGGCTCCGTCGGTACCGACGTACCCATATGTGAAGACTTATTCCTGCTGTTCCCAGAGATCACCTGTTACAGGTAAGTATCTGTGCTTTATTTTACATCTAAGGATTTAGGCTCAATTTTCACCTTACATAGTGGTAAAATGTAAATTCTTCAACATATAGAAACAGGAGCTAATTGACCAATTTCACTATCATATTTGAATTCAGCGTATCAAATTCATTAAGAAATAGCACATTTAATTTCTGAAGCAAACAATTTTTGAAAATTTGTAGAACAGTGAATGTACCTACGCATATTGGCACCTACTCATGCAGATAGTTTTTCTGAGTTTAAAATATGCACCGACTTTTAAAGGTTCAAAAGAAAATGTGCAGTTCCAATTCCCGCCCCACCTCTTCCTCAGGAGCGCCTTCCATTACTATGGTTAAAAGTACACATACATTTTTACAGAGATATAGGCGGACAATTCTATGAAAATCTATTTATGCTCTTAAAATTAACTTCCCTGTGAAATAAATTGAAAAAGAATATGAATAAAGTGTATTTTAATGCATTTTCAAAAGTCACCCACATCCGGGTGTGCCATGACACATTAAATGTCGATGCTTGACTACAGGGGGAGATGTTTACCAAAATATATTAGTTAATAAGCATTTTAACGCACAGTAACAGTTAGTGTGGGCTTGTGATAACTTCTACCTGATGTATAAAGCAGATTCAAAATAAAAATCACACACTAACTGCTAAAGGCTTGCAGGATTGGAGCTGAGTAGGGCATAAGTGGAGACTGAGCGTGAACAGCACTGACACCATGCAGTACATTACTGTCCCAGCAGCCAATAGTGGGTGCACTTAATGCCACTCTTAAGAAGTGGCTTTAATACACTCATGCTGTGGACAGGAAGATAGTGTGGTCACTGCCCAAACAAAATAAGGAACCCCAATTTTGGAGATGCAACCCCACTCATCCTTGATGCTAGACCCTAACCCCCCCCCCTCCTGAATTAAATAACCCCCATTTAAATACCATCCTTCAGATACCCCCCCCCCCACACACAATTATAGCCCCCCTCCAAGAGTGTCACCCGATCCTTCCCCCACACCAAACCCCCTTGGCACTTAACTGAGGTGACGTAGATGCTGGGATAGGAGAAATCCCATCTCCAGTCCCACCCTGTTTCTGCCCACCCTACCAATAGTCTCAGAGGATGATTGCCCTTATCGGGAAGAATGACCCTGAACCCTGCTGGTAACAGGATGGGAGCCAAGGAGGATCACGCCTGCCCTACCCACTAAACCACCAGGAATACCTTTGTAATTTCCGAGGGGGGGATTGAGAGTGGAGGAAAGGTCAGTTGATACTCTTGGAGAGGGGCTGTAATCAAGGGGTATCTGAAAGAGAGGTATAAGTTTGGAGGGCTAGGTCTGCTATTGGGGGAGATTGTGTATGTGATTGGGGAGGTTGAGTGTATGCTTAGGTTGCATTTCCACAATCAAGGTTTTTTTCCTTAGCAGTAAGGCCATGTTAAATGCATCCTGAATCTGTGTGATAAGTGTTGCCCTCTGTGCTATTTGCAGGGCATTTGGTGGACACACCCCAAACAGCACACAATCTTTGCACTTACTGTTAGTTTTTGTTCGTAATGTGCCGTAAGTGCAAAAACTTGCCTCACTTTAGTAAACAGGGCCCTAAATATATTAGTTTAGTGATTCCTCAATATCCTTAACACCTATTCCAACTTTGGGTGAGTATTAACATCTTCTCAGCAAGCTTTATTGGCAGGGCTGTGTCTTGCCTAGAAATGGTATAAAATAGGCTAACACACTTTAGAATAGAGATTATTAGTTCTTTTATAAAATATTTTAAAAAAGTAACTTGAAGGCAAGTAACTCATTTATCCACATATGATTAGTTAAGCTATACATAAAAGCAAGATACAAGAAGATGATACATGACCGACAGAACTATGAACTTCATCTCATGCCAACAACTCGACTGAATAAGTCCTGGATTCAGCCAGGCAGGAGACATTCTCAGTCGGGAAGACCCTAGGCAGTGCGCGCGTTCACTCTGTAGGTGAGACTTCCCCCCTCTCTCTCTCTCTCTGACTGAAAAAGGCACATTCTTTATATCTTGTTGCAAGAGCAACCAGTCATTTTCCATCAGTTGAGATACACACAGAATAAGATCAGCTATCCATTAAACATAATCAAGGCGCTGGCCAGGCACCTGAGAATGCACAAGGGAGGGGCATCTCCCCTCCGATAGTTCAGAAGCTCAGCTCTGATAGATGACCTTCACTTTATGAGAAAAAGCACAGTTGCTATGGGAAGAAGCTTTTCCTTATCTACATCCTTGTATCAGGGCTCCCTCTCATAAGCTTCACATGATGTAGTTATGCAAGCTGTTTTTCACAAAATTGCACAGGCAATTCTTTCCTACAAAACTGAGGTTTAATTAACTCTTGACTTAACTGTTGACACATAATCAGTAGTCAATTTTAACTCACTTTCACCACTGGCTGTCATAGCCCCTTGTAAATACTCTGACTAAAAGCCATGCATTTCCCATGTGGAACTACAATCTTTTTAAAATTTCATAACATCCTGAAAACTTGATGTATATAAATGATTGTTAAAGGATGCGTGTATATTAATCACAATACATACCTGTTTTTTTTTAAGTATGTATACAGCTTTGGGACTTTACTATTGACAAATAAATAAATATTTTTCAAAAATATGATTACTATGGGCCCTATGTTGTCCATTGTGCAGAACTTGCTTTCACATTTTTAATGGAAAAAATTAAAGCTATATACTTGTAGATTGATTGTAAAGTTGTGCCCGTCATTTCCTTTGATTTGTAGGCTATGGTGCGCAGGAACCGTGTGGAACTTCTTTCTCATCCTTTATGTAAAGAATACTTGCTTATGAAGTGGTATGTAATAACTTGCTTGCAGTATATTGTATTCGTGCTCTGTTTTATAGTATATATTTGCATAAAGTAATTAAATATGAGTTCTGACATTTCAAGACCTAATTTGAAGTTCTGAAATACAGGGAGATGTAGTATTATATTGTCCAGTAAATAATTATCAGATTCCCTCTATATAGCACATAGTGCCACCTAGAACATATATATCCTATGTAGTCAGTCCTCATTGTCTTCCATGATTCTGTGGCCATAGAAAGAGCCTCAGAAGGCAGCCCTTTCCATGGAGTTCCACATGAGCAGGGATGGGGGCTGGAGTGCTGATGGTAGTAGTGTCAGGGTGGCGGTCCTTGTACCTTTCCTCTTCCTCCCTACTCCATACCTTTCCTGGTTTGGTAGGTGAAGGGGGAGGAAGACAATGGTAGTATGATGATTCGGGCTGCATCCTCCTCCTGCTGCTCTGCTGCCAGAGTGTTGCACTTTGAACTCTGCAGCTCTGTGAGGAGAATTTTATAACACGGTGTCTAGGTTTAGAGGGCAAGAACATGCCTATTTTGGCCAAACTTTATATACAGACGCCATTATGTCTTTATAGAATACTAGTGCAATCCAAAATAGTGGCTACATTTAGGTCATAGATACTTATGCCTGTTAAATGTCTGCACGCAGTGGACATAAGTGTGTGCGTAAATTAGCTTATTTTATAATCAGCATGTGCACTTCATGACGCCACCTACATTCTGCCCCGATCACAGCCTCCAGCAACACTTAGTGTTCCCTGTAAAAATAGTTATCTCAAAGTTATAATGCCCTGTTCAATGTAATTTCAGTTTGTTCAATGTAAACCACCTTGATATCATGAAAGGCGGTATATAAGAAATGTTAAATAAAAATAAATAAATACAGTAATGCCACTATGTGTCCTTTTATACTGAGGTAATCTTATAAACACCATTTTACATGCATATATTGCCACATATGCTGTAACATGACTTTATAAAATTCACCATTATGGAGTTCATTCCAGAACATGAATAAGACACATAAATGTGCGAGGTAGACGTTCTGCAAGTGAAAACAGACAATACCTTATTCTGAAAGCCCCGCAGCCTTGCACGTACATGCCGCTAGCATGGGGATCTCAAAATGTGGGTGGGAAGGGGAAGAACGGGGGCATGGTCAGCCGCTGAGATGCATAAAGTATATTCGGGGACGGCCCACATATGTACTTAGTGCTTCCCCTGGACGTCCCCGTTATACAAGTGGAAAGTTGGAATACGACCAGAACTTAAGAGATCTGTCTGCTCTGCGCTGCAATGCATTCCGTCATTGCAAATGGGGGAGACAAATACGTATCCATCCGGTGTGTCCACAGTCTGGATGAACCCAAGATGCAGTTGTACATGGCTGAAAGCAGACGTGAGGGATGGCAGAGGGGAGAGGATACAGTATCAAACACCCTTACCGACATATTAAGAATTGCCATAGTGTTCATTCTTGCAATACTGACATTTGCTGAATTTCCTGACAAGTCCCATGTTCTGGAAACATGGACTGTGGCTGTACGGATGGTATGTATAGGAAGGATGCATGTTTAGGTGTGAAGGGCAGATCAGATAGATAGGCCTGAGACGCCATGCCATCATGTCATACCAGTTGTTGTATATAGGTGCAGGGCAGCTGTATGGCAGACGTATAAGTGGTGTGACTATGACAGAGAGAGAGAGAGTGTGTGTGTGTGATAGCACAGGATGTTATGTTTTGATCTCTTGCTCTTCATGGAGGACGCTGCCAAGTATGGCCTGAACAATTGGTAGAGGGACTGTCAGAATATGAGCATGCAACAGTGCAATGTGTGCCTTCAAGTCAATGCTGACTCCTGGCAACCCAGAACCTCCTGGGTTTTCTTGGCAGTGTGACCAGAAGTAAATTGCCAGGCCTTTCTTCCAAGGCAATGGAGGGTTAAGTGACTTGCCCAAGGTCACAAGGAGTGCTAGTGGGAATTGAACCCTGGTTGCTTGTTTACCAAGCCAGTTTCTAACCACTAGGCTACTCCTCCACTCCATGCAACAGTGCAGCAGCACTCATGCATGCCGTAGAGCGACATCATCTGTCTGAACAAGTGTACACAAATGTATATTCTGATGAAGGTGTTTTCCAGGAACAAGCAGGAAGTCGGTCCTCACTTATGGGTGACGTTGGCACCGATGGAGCCCATGCGGAGCAATTCCCCAGCTTTCAAAGAAAGTCTTTGGGATTGCTACCATGCGTGCGTGGTCCTCTTCCCGCCCAAGGGTGCCATCTTGCTCAGTCTCCCTTTTTCCACGGAGCCCTTCGGATGCACGTCCTCGTCCCTCGGAAAAAGTTTGTTTTCTTGCCTTAACAGGCTCTCATTTCTTTTTTCCGTTTGCACCGGTCCTCTACCCGTCCTCCCCTTGCTCTCTTTTGGAGCTTACGGGAATACCTTTTCTAATTTTTTTTTCTTTTCGGGCTTTGTGCCCTTTTTTCTCCAACCACTGGACGCGTGGGTCTTCGACCTCGCAGGGGCCATTTTTGTCCCCATGGCCACTGGGTTTAAAAACTGCGATAGATGCTCTAGAAACATTTCGCTTATGGACACTCATGACTGTTGTCTACAGTTTCTGGGAGCCGACCATGAACCAGAGCTCTGTTCGCTCTGTAAAAAATGTCCTCTAAGGCCCTGCTCAGCCATAAGCAGAAGTCCGAAGACATTCTCTGAAAGGCAGCCTCAGAATCCCCAGTGGCGCCCTCGGTCATCTTCCCTCTGGTGGGTTCTCCCCCTGCGGCTCCATGTTCCAGGCGGCATTCTGACCAGGGGTCCCCCGAGGTGGAACGGCACAAAAAGAAGGCGGCCTCAAAGTCACTCTCTGGGGCCCCTGACAAGCGCAAGTGCTCCCTTGCCCGGTCGCTTAGCCCCCTTCAGCGTTCCCGAGAGTCGGACAAGGAGCGGCCCAGCAAGGTACCTCGCAGAGAAATGGAGGCCTCCGGCGAAGGCATCCAGTCTCCTTAGAGTCATCCCAGTGAGGACCCCCTCTCTTCCTCGATGCCTGATCCGGTGACCCCAGTATCAGCGTCCTAGAGCCCCACTCCCACGTGGGAGTCTCGTATGCTGGTGCTCGAATGCATCGTTTCTGTGTTCATTACTTCCCAGGAGGTGCTTACGGACAGCTTCGCTGACTTGCGCCCAGAGACTGTGGATCCCTCATGTGGGACACCCAAATCCGTCCAGGAAACTCCCGAGAACCACGGGCCTCATGAGGGTCCTCGACATCGGTCTCGCTCGACCTCCCTGTTCCTCGGAGTCGAGGTCGTCCAGGGCTTCCGGCTCCAGGCTGCCGGCCATCGGACAGGGCGAACCGCCCGGCTCGGATCCCTTGACCGGCTTTTCGGACTGGGAATCCGATGAGGACACCTCCCTGGAGACCTGCACCCACCGGGATCTCCCGTCAGACCCTTCGCCGCCTGGACCCGAGGACACCTCCTTTTTGGTGTTTATCCAGGACATGGCTCGGGCCCTTAACCTGGTCACCCAGGCCGAAGAGGACCCTCGCGCTGAAGAACTTATATTTTTAGTACGAGGCCCCGCCCAGGGAATCCCTCACCGTGCCAGTGCCGCCGATTCTATCTCGGCTGCTGCTCCGCATGTGGGAGGCCCCAGTCTCGATTCCCATTGTGAGCAAGCGCCTTGACACAATGTACATGGTGCAGCGCGGGCCAGGCTTCCAGAAAACTCAGCTCCCACACACTTCGATGGTGGTGGAATCAGCCATGTGGAAACAGAAGAGCCCCAAATCACACTCCTCGGTGCCGCCTGACCGGGAGTCGAGAGCCCTTGATGCCCTGGGCCGCAAGGCCTATCAAGGTTCCATGCTTTCTTGTCACATCCAGGCTTACCAATTGTATATTGGTATGTTCCTACATGACTTTGTGAAGGAACTCAGGGGGTTTTCTGCACCCTCGCAGGGGAGCCCCTGGATAGGTTCCGCACTCTGCTGAAATCTGTGGCCGACTGTTCTAAGTATATATCTCGAGCCTCCTATGTTGGCTTCGAGACATCAGCTCGGTTGGCGGCCGCTGGCATTGGGGCTCTCAATCAGGCATGGCTCCAATCCTCGCATTTGGAGCAATGGGTGCAGGAGAAGCTCCTGGACGTGCCCTTTCTCGGTGAACAACTGTTTGGGAAATTGATAGAGGAGAAGGCTGCGGAGATTGAGACGGAGTTTGTTACCAGGACCCGTGTCAACCGCAAGACCTCAACACTGCCTCGGAAGAAGCAGCCAGCCAAGAAACCCTTCTTTCTCAGGAAAGGCCTCCAGTACCGCGGTTATCTGCCATACCCAGCTACCCCCACGCCAGCTACCCTGGCTCAGGGAAAGCCTGGACAGGGGCACCGCAAACCAAAGGGCCTGAAGACCCAAATGCCGGCTCCCCCACAATCCACTCAGGGGTTTTGATGCCAGCAGTATAGCCCCTCGCCTTCCGACGATGCAGCAGCCAGTGGGAGGACTTCTGTCCTGTTTTGTCCCATCGTGGGCGCTCATCACCTCGGACACTTGGGTCTTCCAGGTTGTCCAGGAGGGCTATCGCGTTCATTTTGACAGGTTCCCTCCACCCTTCTCCCCGGTGGAGCCTCCTCTACTCTCTGCGCACCAGCTTCTGCTGCGGCGGGAATTACACTCCCTCCTTGCCCAGCGAGCAGTCAAGAAGGTCCCTCCCCACCTTCGAGGTCAGGGCTTTTTACTCCCGGTAATTCCTCGTCCCGAAGAAGATGGGGGGTCTGCGGCCCATCCTCAACCTCCACAGGCTAAACAAGCTCCTGGTGTGGGAGAAGTTCAAGATGTTATCTTTTGGCCTGCTACTGCCCTTCCTCCGACAGGGTGACTGGCTATGCTCCTTGGATCTGAAGGACGCTTATGCCCATATCTTGATCCACCCCCAACACAGACAGTACCTGTGTTTCAGGGTGCAGGGAGAGCACTTCCAGTACAGAGTGCTCCCCTTCGGCCTCACGTTTGCACCATGGGTCTTCACGAAGTGCCTCCAGTCTCTTCATCTCAGGGCTTGGTTGCTGAAGGCCTAGACCTTCAAGATTTTCATCTCTCTCAACAAGTCAGAGATATTATTCATGCCTCTAGAAAGCCTTCTACTAGATGTTCCTATGCTTTCAAATGGAAAAGATTTACCATTTGGTGTTCAGAGAAGGGTCTTAACCCTCTTGCAATACCTTTGAATTCTTTACTAGAGTATCTCCTGCATTTATCCCATGCAGGTCTTAAAACGAATTCAGTAAGAGTCCATTTGAGTGCTATTGCAGCATCCCTCAAGCCTCTCAATGGACAGCTTATTTCCTCTCATCCTCTTATAACAAGATTCATGAGAGGCCTTCTTCTAACTAAACCTCCCATTATACCACCTCCAGTGGCATGGGACTTAAACCTGGTTCTTGGCCAGCTTATGAAGCCACCCTTTGAACCTTTAGCCACTACCTCCTTGAAATTTCTTTCTTGGAAAGTTATCTTTCTCATTGCTGTCACCTCAGCACGCCGCATCAGTGAATTGCAAGCTTTGGTGGCTAATCCACATTATACAAGGTTCCATCATGATAAGGTAGTCCTCAGGACCAATCCACACTTTATGCCCAAAGTGATCTCGCCTTTTCATTTAAACCAAGAGGTATATTTACCTGTCTTTTTTCCAGCACCTCATGCATCAAGTGCAGAGAGGAATCTTCATACCTTGGATTGTAAGTGAGCTCTTGCTTTTTACTTACAAAGAATACAGCAACATAGAAAGTCTTCTCAACTCTTTGTTGCTTTTGATCCTTCTCATTTAGGACTTCCAGTTTCTAAGAGAACACTGTCCAACTGGATTGCTCAGTGTATTTCTTTCGCCTACCAGAGTAGGAACCTTTCTCTGGATGGCCATGTCACAGCTCACAATGTGAGAGCCATGGCAGCCTCAATGGCTCATCTAAACTCTGTGTCCATCGACCAAATCTGTCGAGCGGCCACCTGGGCCTCGGTTCATACCTTCACAGCCCATTATTGTTTGGAGAAGGACTCCCGCCGGGATGCCTCTTTTGGTCAGGCTGTTCTCAAACACTTGTTCCATTCCTAATCAACTCCTACCCACCTACCCTGGTTGGATGCCAGAGATCCATGGGGGGAGGTAGAGTCCTTTTCAAGGACACACAACCTGGGGTCTTCCCCTGGCATCTGCAGCTAGGGAGTCCCCATATGTGAAGACTCATTATTGCTTGTTCCTGGAGATAGCACAGTTACTTACCTGTAACAGGTGATCTCTGGGAACAGTAGGAATAAGTCTTCACAACCCACCCACCTCCCCTAGGAGTTGTATCTCACTATCTATCTTTCCTTTCCTCTCTCTCTCTTTGTCTCAGCTTCAAAACTCGAACTGGAGAGAGGCGGTTGGGAAAGGCGGGAAGGCAGCGCGCAGGCACTGTGGGATGCTCCCAAAAGCTTTCTTACTGGACGCTGGGGAGCGTTCACGCGCAGGCTCCGTCGGTACCGACGATACCCTTATGTGAAAACTTATTCCTGCTGTTCCCAGAGATCGCCTGTTACAGGTAAGTAACTGTGCTCTCCTGCCCTCTGACCTTTCTTCACGACTACCAAGGGCTTTGCCCTGAGGACCCGAATGCTCGGGCTCCTTCGGGCTTCGGCTTATGTTTATGGCCTTGTGGAGGCATTTTTTGGATACTGGTTCAGTAGCCTGTAGCTAGGGAGTCCCATAAGTGAGGGCTGACGTCCTGCTTGTTCCTGGAGAAAGCATAGTTACTCACCTGTAACAGGTGTTTTCCAGGGACAGCAGGAATCGGACCTCACTACCCTCCCGCCTCCCTTGATGAGTTGCTGAATTTTTGTCCTTCACTTGCCATCTGCTTGGTAGGGCTCGAGCTAAGGGACCTGACTGAGCAAGATTTCATCCTTGGGCAGGAAGAGGACCACACATGCGTGGTAGCAATCCCAAAGGCTTTCTTTGAAAGCTGGGGAATTGCTCCGCGCGGGCTCTGTCGGTGCCGACGTCACCCATAAGTGAGGACTGATTCCTGCTGTCCCTGAAGAACACCTGTTACAGGTGAGTAACTACACTATTTTGGACATGTATTAGTGCTGCTTGTACTGTTGCATGCACTCATTCCGAGGGACCCTTCTAATTGGCAGAGATATGTACGGACACTTTGCTGTAGGGAGCCTTTTCCCATTGTTCTGGTCTATACGTTACATTGTACAGATGGTTGTTCGAGATGTCCAGTATAAGAATATATAAGGTGTTGCCCCACTGCCATGTCTTTTCCACTGCTGGGTACATCAGGACAAATATATAACTTTTGGCTTGCCTTTGAAATATCTCTGCATGCACTGAGATTACTTGGCAGTGTGTGGCCATACAACAGACCAGGGTTTGCATCAGCATGTCTGTATCAGCCATGTTCATGTGCTGTTTGCATCAGTGCACCACTGTCGGTGAGAGGAGGAGCTGAGGAGATACACAGCCAGGATCCAAGACATACATAGTATCAGAATATGCTGAGCATGGGAATGACCTATGTTAGCTGGGTACACCCGGGTCCCGTACTGTCAGCAAAGGCCCATGTTTCTCCATACGTTTTTGTGCATGCTGCTCCTGAAGTGTCTAGATCCCTGATTTTTGGGATCGTGGGTGTGTCCTTACCTGCGGTTGCAGAATCAGCTTTAGATAGGGCCCGTCTTCGATTTGGCCGTGCCCACAGACCAGACATACCTGTTATGGAATTGCGCTCCACATGTTCTGCAGGGCCCAAAGCAAAACATTAACCCTGGGATGTGGGGCAATGAGGCAGACAAACAAAATAAGATATAGCTCACTGGTTATGCCTAGGGGGTGTCTGAATAACCTGCTCATTTCTTTACGGCTATCTGGCAATGCCTGGCAAAACAAGGCAAGTTCTGTTAAAATATATTACAATTTTATTATGGTGGAAAAATAGCAATCATACTAATTCATACTAAGAATTGAGGTAATGTAGCAGCAACTAAGAGTGGTTCTTATGTAAGCATTGTGATATACCTCCACTTTCATTTTAGGTCCCCTTTTACCTGGTCAGTTTTCTACTTTTTTTATTCTTTTTTAAAAGTTCTCAATAAAAAGAAATTTATAAGCTTCTTCTAACATAACACTAAGGGGTATGTTTACAAAACCGCGGTAACGGACTCCGTATGATATCGGAGCCGCGGCTCCAATATCGCACAGAGCCCGCTACTGCGGTTTACTGAACATACCCATAAGTTTCAACAGTATCTTTCTACATCAGGGAGCCAGAAAACATTTATTTCATGTTTCAGCAGACTGTAAGGGTATGTTTTTAAATTTCCATCAATGATTTTGCTCACTCTGAAAAGAAAAAAACATGTCATCGGTCATGTGAAAACACATCATCTCTTTAGACCAATGACTGCAACTCAATCTCTAGGTTCAAACCATTAGGTACTATGGTGTTAGCAAGTATAAATCTAATATTGAACTTTGTAAATTAACCAAAAATTATGGTCATCTCCCCCACCCTGTCAACTCTCACATGCCCTATCAATGACATGCCACTTTAAATCATCAGTGACGTATATTTTATCAATCCATTGGTGAACCATTTGATTTTTTGTATATTTTCTGTTGATAGTCTACTTTTCTCCAGGAAGAAGCAGGAAGTCAGTCCTCACATATGGGTGATGTCGGCGCCAGTGGAGCCCGCGTGGAGCAATTCCCCAGCTTTCACAGAAAGCCTTTGGGAATGCTGCCACACATGCGTGGTCCCTTTCCCGCCCAATGCTCAGTCTCCTTTTTTCCGCGGAGCCCAACAAACGCTTGTTCTGTTTCCTTGGGAAAAATCCTAAAAAAAATAGCCTTAAAAGTTAGTTTTTTCCCGGTTTGCGTACGTGTTCCTCTTCTCGCCTTGAGCCGGCGCCGCTACAATGCCGTCCTCAGCTCTTCCCTTCTTTTTGAGGAGGCTTGCCTAAACCGGCATTCTCCTGGGACTATCCCAATCCTGAAATGGTTGTATTGGACCTCATTGAACTTTTGAAACCCCTACTAAAATATTATAAAGCTGAGAGAGAGGCCATCAGACAGAGCCACAAGTGATCAATTAAGTTGAGCCTATGATTTGTGGTACCTTTATCAGTCTCAAATAGGGATGGTGGAAGACCTTTTTCATTGGGATGGCCCAAGTTCTGTCCTTACTCCACCCAAGCACCACCCCATTCTCTGCCCTAACTCCACCCAAGAACCACCCTGTGGGCAGAGACCTATCCTGTTCGGAGACAGGGAGGGCTTTGGCATGATCGTGGCTTTTCTTCTGCCCACGGGGGATTCCAATGCCTATGGTATCAAACCCACACCTCAAGTCCATAAAAGTCCAAAACAATCTTTATTAAACACTTAGAGCCCAATATTTCAAGGCATTTATACAATTTACAGAGTTGTAAATCATGTACATGCCAGTGAACGGGATATTCAACAACACTTACACGGTTAGTGCCTCTGAATATCCACAACTATTTATTTTATTTAACAGGATTTTTTATACCGCTTTATCATTTCAGTCAAAGCAGTTTACGTTGTTACTTAAACTTGGTAATGTACATTAAACAGGGACATTGATAACTTGGATTTTTCTGAGGCAATGGAGCATCGGCGTGTGTCATGAGCATTCCAGGGGAGGTGACAGTAGCTAACTGAGTAGCGGTGATATAGCACCACTACCCAGTGAGCTTCTGTAGCTAAAAGATAGGCGCAGCAAAAGCTGGCCTGTCTTTTACCCATGGGAGCTAACCAGGCAGCGGCTCAATATCACTGCTGCATGGTTAGCTTCTGTGCTGTTGAAGCATGTGCAGTATATCCAGATAGTCAATGTCAGGGCAGCATATGACCCCAACATTGAATATCTGGGTTTAAAGTTCAGTGCTGGTGGCTATGTGCTGTACTCGCTGAATATCGGGCCCTTACTATTTTTTCTTAACTGAAGGGAGTGAATTCCATAGGGTAGGGGCAAACACCCAGAAAGTGGAGTAGAAGAGCAGATAAGACAAAAGCTGGGGACCACTAGGAGATGATGTATGGCAGAGCAGAAGAGAAAGAGACAAATATGGCAAGGAAAGAAAGTCTTACTGACCGTACATTTTACCACTAAATCCCATATCTGCTAAAATTCAACTAAAGTATTTTTCTTCCTAGCCACTATAGCTTAATTTTTTTAAAGTAGAACACACACGACTAAGCCAGTACACAACATCTAAAGATACTGAACTTTTCCAATTTTGTACAACTACCAAAGGGACTACCAAAGGAGCAGCTTTGATATTTATTGAGGACTTTCCCTCTAGTGACACAAGATCGGAGAATAATCAAAGCATAGGAAATGGGCATAGTTTAAAAAAAAAAAAAAAGTCTTCTACATAATGTAGACCACACTTCAATCCAGAATGACAGTACCCAAGGACGGAAATATACCATGTGTTCATAGGTCCCAATGCAGAGTTGCATCTCCAGTAGGGTTGCCAACTTTTTCACCGAGAAAAACCCGACACCTGTGTCTCGCCATGCTCCACCCATTCTCCGCCCCTAGTCCCACACCTGCCCCGCCCCCAGCCCCACCCACAAAAATTACCGAAGATACGTGTAGGCTAACTTCCTTGGTCAGATAATAATTAAACTGGGAACCCCAAAATCCAAACATGAAATGTACAACACTGGAGAAATAAAACTATAAAGTAATTTCCTATTGCACTAAACAAATCATCATAGATGTTAGCAATACACACTTCCCAGACCAGACATATTCCAGTTAATAAATTCAAAATAAAAAGTATTTTTCTACCTTCTGTTTGGGCATTTTTTCAGTTGCAATTGCTCCAGTCACTTTCTTCTGGTTTCTTCGTGTCTTCTGCGAGCTATCCATTTGTCCTTTCTTCTCTTTTAGATGTTTTCCATTCTTTCTCTATTTCTGCTTTAACATACTGATTGTTTCCCTTTTGCTCTTTCCCCCAATTCTTTCCTTATTCCTTTATCATCCATTTAAATTTCACCCTTCCATTTTCAAGCCCCTCTTACTCTCCCAATACCCAGCCCATCATAGACTTTTCTTCCACACAAAATATTTTTCCCCTCTCCATTCTCATTCCCCATCCATTCTAGTCCTCCCCCAAAATCAGTTCCCTTATAGTTCTAGACCCACCCAGCATCCACTCCCTTCTAGTCCCATTCTCCCATGCCCCACATCAGCCCATTTCCAGTCCTATTCTAGCTCTTCATCAGCCCATTTCCAGTGCTAACCCTCACATCACAGGCCATTTCCAGTCCTAGCCCCCACCATCACATCCCATTTGCAGTCCGAGTCCCCCTGCACCATCACAGCCCATTTGCAGTCCTAGTTCCCCCCCCCACCATCACAGCCCATTTGCAGTCCAAGTTACCCCCCCCCCTAGCCCTTTTACAGTTCAGGTCCCCCCCCCATCACAGCCCATTTCTTTCCAGTCCAAGTCCCCCCCCCATAGCCCTTTTCCGGTCCAGGTCCCCCTCCCCATCACAACCCATTTCCAGTCCATGTCCCCCCCCCCCATAACCCTTTTACAGTTCAGGTCTCCCCCCATCACAGCCCATTTCTTTCCAGTCCAAGTCCCCTCCCCCCCATAGCCCTTTTCTGGTCCAGGTCCCTCTCCCCATCACAACCCATTTCCAGTCCATGTCCCCCCCCCCCCATAGCCCTTTTACAGTCCAGGTCCCCCTCCCCCCATCACAGCCCATTTCTTTCCAGTCCAAGTCCCCCCCCCCCCCATAGCCCTTTTCCGGTCCAGATCCACTCCCCCAATCACAGCCCATGCAGTCCTTGCCCCCCCCCGACCAGCTCTGCGGCTGTCTGAGGGGCTTCAGAGGGAGCAGGGTAAGCTCGCGCGAGGCCCTGGCTCCCTCTGTACAGCCGCCAGCGTGAAGAGCCTTTTCCTTCACGCTGGTGGCTGTATCTGTGAAGCCGCGAATGCTGTGAAAGGTTAAAGGGTATTGCCTTTAACCTTTCCCAGCAATCGCGGCTTTACAGATACAGCCGCCAGCGTGAAGGAAAAGGCTCTTCACGCTGGCGGCTGTACAGAGGGAGCCGGGGCCTCGCGCGAGCTTACCCTGCTCCCTCTGAAGCCCTCCGGTGTGTGGGCCGGCCCTGGGTGGGGGTTTTTTTGGACTTCGGGTCGGAAGAAAAGCCGGTTTTTTGTTCTGGCCGCTCCCAATCTTGCGGCCAGAGCAAAAAAACGGCTTTTCAAGGGCCGGTTTTACATCTGCGCCAGCAGCCGGCCTGGCCATGGAAAAACCGGCCAGGTCGGCTGAAAACCGGCCAGTTGGCAACCCTAATCTCCAGTGCAAATTAGAGATAGAGGTATTAATCTTGGCTACTCGAGCTGGGGTCGAATATACCTGAACAGATAGAAAGACATGATTGCCTGTAGACCAAAATAAGGGGCCAGTTCGCAGTTAGAGCTGTCACACCAAGTTCTTCCTTTTGCAAACCCCAACAGCCAGAGCCATCCTTTCTGCACAGAGCAGAAAACTCATTGATGCCTGATGTTTTATCTCCCAGAGTATCACAAAATCATAATAAATTGGGAAGATCGGAATCCAAATCTGCAATTGGTTACCAAGCTTTAATTGCATGTTTCAGCTAAAAGTATTTGAATTGTACAGTGGTTGGCACCTGATATTTGGACCTAAGTTCACTAAGTGAAAGAAAGGAACCACATATTGAGAATACCTTGAGATGCCCTGTTGTCCCAAATTATTGAACTCTAATTTGTCTGTATATTTTAATTTCACCATATGGAATGGACAAGTAGCCTAGTGTTAGAGTACTGACTGGCTAGCCAATAGACCAGGATTCAATTCCCACTCCTTGTGGCCTTCAGCAAGTCACTTAACTCTCCATTGCCTGGGAAGAAAGGCCTGGCAATCTACTTCCTGTTGCACTGCCAAGAAAACGCAGGAGCTGCTGAGTCAGCATTGACTCAAAGGCATACATTGCATTTTTTATGATTGCACCATAAGGATGAATAAACAGTATGTGCTCAGACTTTCCCTACATGTTCCAGCTTCTGAAAAGCTTTATAAGTGGCAGAGTACTTGATAAATTCTAACTCTTTAGACAGCACTCATAGCAGACAAAAAGCACAATGCCAAAAGTGTCCACATACAGTATCAGTTTCCAACAACAGACATCAGTTGGAACCAGTGCAGCCCCTGATGAGTAAGCAAGGCAGTGAAAACTGGAAAAATTAACTCAACCCTGCTCCTTAGGGAGATACAACTTTTTAGAGCAATTCTGGGAAGTTAACATTCCATTAAAATTTGCAAAAGAGCTGCTCTGTTTGTTTAAGAAAAGATTTTGGGAAAATCAGTGGTAAATCACATGCTGAATGCTTAGCACTCTTTAACTAACAGCCCTCTTAGAAACATAGAAACATGATGACAGAAAAAGACCACAAGGCCCATCTAGTCTGTCCTTCCATAACAACAACTACAACAGTCCACTTTTTACCTTTAGAGATCCTCTGTGTTGGTCCCATGCTTTTTTGAATTCAGTTACTGTCCTCATCTCTACCACCTCCACTGGGAGACTATTCCACGGATCCACTACTCTTTCCGTAAAGAAATATTTCCGCATATCACTCCTGAATCTATCTCCCTTCACCCTCATCCCATGTCCCCTCGTCGCAGAACTTGCTTTCAATTGAAAGAGGCTCTCTCCCTGAACATTTATGCCACGGAGGTATTTAAACATCTCAATCATATCACCTCTATCCCGCCTTTCCTCTAAGGTGGTGTACATATTAAGATCCTTAAGTCTGTCCTCATATGCTTTATAATGAAGACTACTAATCATCTTAGTAGCAACCCTCTGCACCGACTCCATCCTGTTCACATCCTTTTGAAGGTGCGGTCTCCAGAATTGCACACCATACTCCAAATGAGGTCGCACCAAAGACTTATACAGAGGCATTATCACCTCCTTTTTTCTGCTAGCCATTCCTCTCCGTATGCACCCAAGCATCCTTCTAACTTTTGCCGTCGCCTTTTCTACCTGTTTAGCTACTTTAAGATCATCGGACACAACTACGCCTAGGTCCCGCTCTTCTTAGTTTTCTTAGCACAGCTAGTTGGCCCATTAGAATCAGGTGCTTAAATAAACAACCCTACAGAGTAAATCTGTATAGCTGAATTTAGGCATCCTGTCCTATACAAAGTTCCCAAAGGTTTTGAGTTTAGTCTTCACCAAAAGTTAGTGGTAACTCATCATACAACAATCAAAAGAAATTTCAAAGGACCCATGCAAAGGAATAGTTGATGATCATCTGTCTGGATAAGGTTGCAAAATCATCTTTACATATTTGGGACTCCAAGGCATTTACACAGTTTACAGAGCTGTAAACCATGTAGATATCGCTAAACGGGATATTCAGCTGAATATCCCCAACTAACGTCGCTATATGCCCTGATGCTAACCGCTTAGTATTGGGGCATGTTGTGAGTATTCCTGGGGCAGTAATAGTAGCTAACCAGGTATTGGCGATATGCATCACTACCTGGTAAGCTTCTGTTGGTAAAAGATACTGTAGGTGCAGTATAAGCTAGCCTATTACCCACAGGAGCTAATTGGGTAGCGGTTCAATATTGCCGCTGCATGATTAGCTTCTGCGCTGTTGGAGCATGTGCGGCAAACCCGGATACGACATATGACCACGGCATTGAATATCCAGGTTTAAAGTTCAGCGCTGGCAGCTATTCACGATACCCAGGCCTAGCCACTGGTGCTGAATACCAGGCCCCAAGAGACTATAGTGGAAAAAACTGATGACTACAGTGACTCTATCAAAGATCACCGAAGAGCAAACTGGAAAGTCACCACAAAGAACTCCAGTCTAATGTCTAAAGATCTACTGGCCTCTCTTGTGACCATTTATCAGCCATCAAGAAACCATTGAATGGGAATGGCATTTATGGGAGAATAGTAAACCACTGCCCTCTAAAAAGAGCCTTGCTGCCTGGCTTAGGCTTGACAAAGAGTTTCTCCAGGCACAAGCAGGAAGTCAGTCCTCACATATGGGTGACGTCAGCACCAATGGAGCCCGCGCGGAGCAATTCCCCAGTTTTCACAGAAAGCCTTTGGGAATGCTACCATGCATGTGTGGTCACCTTCCTGCCCAAGGGTGCCATTTTGCTCAGTCTCCTTTTTTCCACTGAACCCAATGGACGCTTGTCCTGTTTTCGCAGAAAAAAAAATCTTCTAAAAAATATCCTTAAAAGTTGTTTTTTCCCGGTTTGCATACCAGTTCCTCTTCTGGCCTCGAGCCGGTGCCATCTCAGACGCCATCCTCGGCTCTCCCCTTCTTTTTGACGAAGCTTGCCTCGACCGGCATTCATGCCCTTTTTTTGCCCGGGGGTCGTTGACCCCGGCCAGGTATCTCCCACTATGTCCCCTGGTGGGTTCAAAAAGTGTGACCACTGCGGTCAAGCCATATCTGTTACAGACACCCACGACTGCTGCTTGCACTAACTCGGCCCAGACCATGACAATTCCACCTGTGACCTGCGACAGGTCATGACTCCACGAACCAACAGGAAACCGTCGTTCGGAATTGCAAAGAGAAACTGTTCCCTCGGTCCGACTCAGTCCCAGCTTCCCCGACGCTGAGTCCCAAGCCAAGCACATCCTGAGAGGTCTGGGCATCTTCGGAGTTCCGTGGTGGCGCCTCCTCCATAAAGATTTCAGACCCCGGGAAGAAAAAGAAGAAATCTTGAAGCCAGTCGAGGTTCCACCGGTGAAACCTGCTAAAGTCCCATAGCAGGACTCGGGCAACTCCGAGCAGGCCCTCCTAAGGTCTTTAAGAAGGAATCCTCGGCCAGCGGTGACCGTGTGAGGCTCATCAAGGATGTACTCGGGAGAGTGCCGGCGTCGGGCCCGAGACTCTCGGTTCCCACGCCAAAAGCCGCGGAGCATTCTAGCATTGAGTCCAGAATGGCAGCCATGGAGCAGAACATCTCTGCAATTCTGGCCCTGCAGCAGGCAATGATGTCAGGTTCGTCCGCATCATCTGCCTCAACAACCGGTCCGCTGACTGCAAGGGAGTCCCTGGGTGTTGAGCCAGGCCCCAAGCACCGACTGCCTCGGGCGAGCCCTAGGCACCGATTGAGGTCCCGATCCCGATCATTGGGAGCCCGGTCCTCCCCAGCCAGTTGCTGGGAGTCTGAACCAAGATCCACCGGGGGATCCTGGTTCATCATGGCTAGCCTCGAGGTCCGAGAGCCCTGAGACTCGGTATCCTCAACACCCTCCAGCTCTGATTGGGAGACTGATGTCGAGGCATCTCCGGAAACCTCTCAACACCAAGACGCCCCATTTTAGCCATCTCCTCTGGAACCCCGGCACCATTCTCCCCCTGACGACTTAGTCTTCCATGACTTTGTCCAGGACATACCCGGGTCCTCTCTGTCCCAACCGAATCTGGGGAGGGCCTGCTCACCGAAGAACTGGAAATCCTCCAGTATGAGTCCCTGCCAAAGGAGACTCTTACGATGCCGGTCCAGCCCATCCTTGAGTGACTGCTCCTGTGGATGTTGGAGACCCTGGCCTCAGTTCTGGTGGTCAGCTGATGCCTCAATGCCATCTATCGCATCAAGAAGAGCCATGGCTTCCAAAAATCTCAACTCCCACATAACTCCATGGTCATGGAGTCCTCGATGCAGAAGCTCAAAAGTCAGAAGAACTATTCTTCTGAACCCCCAGGCAGGGAGGGCGGATCCCTCGATGCCCTCGGGCACAAGTGCATCCAGGGCTCCATGTTGGGCTGTCAGATACAAGCCTATGAACTATACATAGGCATGTATCTCAAAGGCCTCATCCAGGAATTGGCAGGCTTCTCTGCAGGCCTCAACGAGGATCCACTCCAGAGGTTCCAGACCTTAACAACCAGGATTTGGAACTGCTCAAAGTTCCTGTCCTGTGCCATCTACAATGGCTTTGAGTCGGCAGCCCGGGTGGCAGAAGCTGGTATAGCACGGCGCCAGATCTGGTTGCAAACCTCTGACCTCGAGCAATGGGTGCAAGAAAAACTGCTAGATGTCCCCTGCACTGGGGAAAACTTATATGGAAAACCCATGGCTGACAAGGCAGCCGAGATTGTGGCTGAGGTTGTGACCAGGCAAAGGCTCTTGAGGAAGACCTCAACCCTCCCCCAAAAGAAACCATCAGGGAAAAGGCCACCTTTCCCGAGGAAAAAGGGGTCTTTTCACCAGGGCTATTACCAACCCTTTTCGGGGCAGCAACAGCAGGGCCCTCAGTCCAAGAATCAGGACCATGGGCCAAGAAAGCCAAAAGCTCTGAAGGTTCAGCCCCCAGCTCCCGCCCAATCTGGGGGAAGCTTTTGATTTCCCAGGCAAGGCCTCCTCTCTTTAATCTTCTGATCTTGTAATCTTCTGGTCTTGTAATCTTCTTAGTCTAGTAATCTTCTTGGTCTAGTCTCCGCTTGGTCCTGGGGTCATTTCACAGAGACAGTAAAGTAAGCATCACAAATAAGATAACCAAACAGGTGTGGCTTGGAAACAGGTCTTTATGTAGAAATAGGCTTATTACATAGTGAAGTAAGAGAGAATAGTCTATATGAAAGACTCTGTGTGTGCATGTGTGTGTGTGAGAGAGAGGTAAGAACATGTGGGTCAGAGCCTCATGGCAAGGTGTGTCCGATGACAATAGGAAGAGAGAGAGAGAGGGGGAGGGGTGAAGAGAATTGATTATCAGAGCCTCCTGTCCTTCATGTCTGATGAATAGTGGAAGAGAGAGAGCAAGAGGAAGTGTTTCTGTCCTTTATAGTGAATTCTCTAGCACCTCCCTTTGAGGTCTGCTATTCTTGATTTAGCAGGGAGGGGCTGCAGACCATTCTCAACAGGCCCTGAGACTGACATCAACAGGGGGTCAGAGTTAATCTCATCTTGTAAACTGCCCTATTACCTTTGGAGACTGAGATCACCAGAGTAACACAGCTGCATGAAATCCAAGGTCTGGGGAAAAAGCCATGGCTCCTATGTCATGTATGCTGACATCTCCCACACCTTTTTTATTTTTATTTATTATTTGTGCCTGGAAATGGTGGAAGCAAGCCTGTGGTACCTGTCCCAGCTGCCATTACATGATAGTAGGCAGCTTGTCTAATACCTCCTGTATTAAATACCTTGCTATGTCCAGCAAGTCCCCTGTCCTGCACAATACTGTCTCTAGTGTTCTAGAGATAAACAAGTCTCCTTATGAGTCCAAACCTCGTGTCTTAGGTAGGGTAGCCACTACTGGGGGGGGGGGGGGGGACGGGACCCAATATGCTACCTCCGTGCCCGTCTTAGAGAGAGTGAACAGTGCATAAGGGCTGCAGGAATTTTTGAGGAGGTTAAAGCCAAAAGGTACCAGGATGCTGTGAGTGAGGATAGGAAGCAATACTAGACTGCAGCTGACTCTGGTATTCAGTGTAATAGGAAATGCCAAATTAGCAGGCCAAATGAGCCTAGATGTAGGGGTAGATGCTAGAGAAATTCAGTGTAACTACCTTAAAATGTTGTTCTGTAGGACATGCGTTGCAAGGATATGTACATTTGCTTCATTTTACAACACAGGAAAATTATGATAATGCATAGCAGTATTTGTACAGCAGTTAAAATAATAATAGGGTGAATAAAAACATTAAAGACATGATCAGCAGTAGGTGAGTAACCAAATAGCAATTCCCACACAGACACATGAGCATCTTGTAGCAAGTGTCCAACAATTTGTTGAATGTGTCCATTCTCATAAGCGATGGTGTGATTCACTTCAATGGATGTTGTTTTAAGGTGATCAATATAGGCATGGAGTTCTGTAAAGTTGAGCAGTTTATGTAGTGTCTCTTCTCCCATGCCAAGTGGTAATGGATGCACAGCATATGAGATAAAGTCTGGAATGTCCATAGAGTCATTGGTAACCAGCGGTGTGGAATAAGTTGTCCCGTTAATGGTGATGGAGATCAGTGGTGTATGACTGCACCAGGTATTGTTTGGTAAATAGTTTGAACTGTACAACAAAGTGTTCTTGGGAAGGCGAATGTCATGCATTCTGGGAGCAATCGAAAAAGAAACATTCTGGGGAAAGAACAGATGAAAACAAAAGTGTCCAGCTCCAAGGTAATACAAACTGTGTGAGGTAGTCAGGGAATATGAGAGCTTAACAGTCAGGGAGCAAGAGGAGGAATTGTTCCAGAAGGAGGTGTCAGCCTCTTTAAACTGGTGAGGTTGACACTTGAACTGAAATGTAGTCTGCTCACACAAACTGGGGTCCATCGGCTTGAATGAAATCCAGGTGTCATCCAGTGGCTGCACCCATGTGAGATGGTCCACAGGATACATAAGCATATTATCAAACTGCACCCCAATATTAACAATAGGATAAATAACTGTGTGTTGTCCTGACCATGGGATCAAAGTACAGATAGAGCAGCCTTGTGGTGAACAAATGGGAACACTAACTGTCCACCAATCAAGGTATGCTATAGCAAATTGAGGTATTTTGGTACTAGCCATATGGATGAGAGATGGTGGCCAGTGTCCTAACTTAGCAGTGATCAGAATTTCCTTTAGTATAGTAATAAGCTCGATCTGTACTTGATCACAGGCAAGAGCCCAGGAAATATTCTTTCCCAATCTATATTCTGCATGTGCTAAGGTAACAATTTTCTGTTCTATAATGGGAGATATAAGAGCAAAGGTATCTACAACTACATTGGACAGTTTAGAGGAAGCTTCATTAATAATATGTTGTGAGGTAAAACCATCAACCGCATGCTGAGCAGTGGATCCCATTTTATTACGGAGCACCTCTATATCAATTATATTAAGGGCACCCAGTGCAGTCCCTGTGCCACCAAAAATTGTATCAATTACTTCACGCTTGTGTCGAAATTGCTTGGCTCGGGGTGTTACTGACTGCATATCAAACCAAGTATTGAGCATTTGTATGTGGTTGGCAACAAACTGAGCAATTTGGATATTTGTGAGTAACTAGAAACAATTTAGGAAATAGATGCCAAGTAAGAAAATGGTATTCCACATCATATAAAACATCATGTGGTGCATCATATTTAATCTGAAAGGGATGTCCTTCCTGAAATGGGTGGATATCAGAAAGGTAGCGTACAGGAGGAGCAGAAGTGGTGGGAGGGGTGGGATGAGGGGTGGTAGGTAAACAAGATACATCCAAAAGGAATGAAGTCTCAGTGATGTGCTGTTGATCACTCACAACCCATGTATAAGTTATTTTCCAGGTACCTCTGTCCTGACAGGAGATATTGTACAAAATCAAAGCAGGAGGACCTAGAAAGTAATGTTCTGGAGGTGCCCTCCATTCTTGTGTCCTTTCTAGAGAAGTGGAAACTGTACTTGAGTGATGTTTAATGAATAGAACACTGGCTTGTCCTGTATGGAACTGAAACTCAGGATGACCAGATCCTTTCCTTCCGGGAAAGGTGGGGGTATTTCTTGATAGCAATATGCCCCACCTGTGGAGTTAGCCCAGCCAATCGTGCATATTCGGATGATAGTTCCTGTAATGAGACTGGGGTAGACGAGAGCAGATACCAGAACAACAGGAAACCGAGACATAATAAAAGCTAACTTTTTTCACTCTACTAGGGAGTAAACTAATGCTCCCCACTTATACTATGTAACAACAAAACAAAAAAAAAATGTTTACTACTTATTTACATAACTATTAAACACATGTCAACTATACAGAAGAAGTAAATAGTTACAGTCCTCAAGCGACTTTTGTTCAGAAAGCAGCTGTCCGTGCTGTCTTCAGGTGGTATCTGAAAACAAAGACTGATAAAACACGTATTACCCATATGGTTTCAACTGGGTGATGTGTTTCCAATACTGCTGGTTGTCAGGCATTAGGATTTGGTATAGGCTTGGGCCTAAGGTATCAGTAACTAAGTATGGTCCTTCCCACTTTGCAGTTCCAAAGGGGAGGTTTGGTCTAGGTCTCAGAATCATCACTTTACTCCCAACCTTGAGGGGCCTTAAATCAGAACCTTTTGCATGTACCTCCTGCAAATAATCTCTAGCTTTTTCTGTGTTAGCTAGCACAGAGGTCTGAATTTCTTTTAGATGTTCTTGCAGGGATTTCATCCACTCATTGGTGAGAATTACGGTCTGGTCCTCTGGAAGAAAAGGACTCAGCATATTTTCCCACCATTGCATTGGCCTTCCCATTAAGGCTTCATAGGGTGCAAAACCTGTGGATTTACAGACATTAGCTCTGATACGCATAAGGACTAAAGGGAGCACCAGATCCCAATTTTTCCCGGTCAGATTAAGCATAGGGCTGAGGTGGGCCTTAATTGTTTGATTCATTCTTTCTACCTGCCCTGCTGCCTGTGGATGGTACGGAATGTGGAGTTGTTGTTCTATGCCTAGAAAATCAAACAATTCCTTGATGAGCTGAGAAACAAATGCAGGACCATTATCAGAATCAATAGTCTTGGGAATGCCCCAGCGTGTAAAAAATTGCATAGTTAGGATTTCTGCAGTGGTCCGAGCAGTTTGATCTGGGACAGGGAATGCTTCTACCCAATGAGAAAAGGAATCCACAACAGTGAGTAAAAATCTATTTTTCCTAGCTGTTAATGGGAGAGGGCCCACATGATCTATTTGCAATCTCTCAAATGGGCCACGAGGAGGTGCTCTCATTAACTGTCCCCTTCTCTTTTTAGGTTGCCTCCCAAATGAAGCACAGATTATACAGGAGGAAACATGATCCTGTATATCATGTTTCATTTCTGGCCACCATACCAACCTATTAAAGGATAGTCTGCATTTCTTCTGCTTTAGGGTGTCCCATAGGACCTGCACTATGAACCCAACGCATCCATTCTTTACCTCGAGCTCTAGGGATAGCTATAACCAAGCCTTCCTCTCTTTTTGCACATAGAATGTCTTTCTCTATAGCGAGTGTGAGGGTGTGTGCTGATATAGGTTATCTGGGGTGTCCTGCACAAGCTTCCTCAAATTGGAAAGCTCAGGGTCCTTTGTCTGCAGTGCTACAAAGTAATCTGGTGGTATTATCTGATCATAATCTGTGGAACGTGTAGCAATAGCAACCATGCGTGTCTGCTCATACCAGGGCCATATGAGGCCTACATGGCATGCTTCCTTGGCTAGTGAGTCTGCTAATGTGTTTCCTTTCACTAAAGGGCCTTTCTTCCTATGTGCCTTTACTTTAACTAAATGTACTCTCTGAAACCTCTCACTCAGTTCTTGTGCCATAGTCCACAGTGATGAATTTTTCACTGTGGACCCATCTGTAGATTTAAATTTATTTACCAGCCACCAGGGTAACAGGGCAATGGCACTTTTAAAGACATAATCAGAATCTAAAATGATTTGTATTTCTGGGTGTGAATCCTGATATTGTTGCATACAAGCTACAAAAGCTGCCAGCTCACAGTACTGCGCTGACGCTGACCCACAGGAATACTGTCTCTGCAGTACCACTTGGTTATTTGGGTCCAATTGTACAATTGCAAAACCTGCTAGTCGCTTGCCTCCTTCACATTGGCTACTACCATCAATATATACTGTAGGAAGAAAAGGTGAAATTTTGTCTAGTCCTAGTTCCCTAAAGATCATGTGATTAGGGGCACTGGGTGAGGACTGACAGTCATGAGGTTGCCCCTCCAGCAAGATTCCAGCCACTTGCACGTTAGGTTCTTTTAACAATTCAAACTTTACATTCTGTGCTTGCAACATGAGAGTCCACTGGACTATTCTCTCAGTCCTAATCTTGCTACATGCTAACTTTCCCTCTACAATGAATTTGAGGGGGGGGTGATGGCTGCATATGTATGTGGTTTGAGCACCAATGATGTATGTAAATTTCTGCATAGCAGCATATGAAGCCAGTACATGTTTTTCACAGTTTCCCATTTTGAGTTCAGGAGAAGTGAGAACTCTGGAACAGAAGGCAATAGGGTGATCTACTCCTCCTAGGTGTTGTGTTAAAGCTGCACCTATACTGTTCTCTCCAACTACAGGGTACAGGAAAAAATGTTGTGTGTGATCTGGGTGTGCAACAACAGGAGCAGAAGTCAGAATGTGCTTTAATTTAGTTACAGCTTCTGTATGTTCTTCCTCCCAAACATAACTTTTACTTTTTAGCAGGGAGTAAAGTAGAGCTGCCACTTCAGCATAATTGTGCATGAAGTCACGACAGAAACCAGTGAGCCCTAGAAATGACACGAGTGATTTCTGATCTGTAGGAAGTGGAAGTTTCTGTATCAGCTCTATCCTCTGAGAATCTACAGATTTACCATCCTGGCCAATAGTAACCCCAAAAAGGAAACCTGTGATTTGCACAGTTGAGCCTTGGCAGGATTAACTTTAAGACCAGCTTGTAAGAGGGCTTTTAAAACTTCTCTTACATGATTCCAGTGTACGGCTTCATTCTCAGACTGAATCAGAATGTCATCTACATACTGAATTATATTATCTCTGCAAGACAATAGTGATAGGGCTTCCTGCATGTATTTATGGAATATTGAGGGGGAATCCTTATATCCCTGTGGGAGCACAGTCCATGCATATTGTTTATTCAGCCATTGAAAGGCTGTTTTGTACTGGCACTCAAGGGCCAGGGGCAGACTCCAAAACCCATTGGATATTGTCACACGGCTGCCTGGGTGAGAATCTTCACAGTCTTGGCAAGTGCATATATCTATATGATTTGCAAGGGATTGTGGGCAATGTAGTTCATTCACACCAGACACAGCTGCTGACAATAATTTAGTTGTGCTCAAGTGTTAAAGCCAATAAGATATTTATTTATGGGGTTATTTCTCCCAACACAGATATGCTTGGTAGCACATAAATCAGGTTACTTGCTTCCAGTGTTTAACTGAGCTTCCATTGCTGTTAGAGTTCCTCTCTATATAGCCTGGCCAGTATGTAGTCCAGTTCTTATGTCCAGCCTTCCAATCCAGATCCCTGGACACTGGATCTCTCTTCACATACCTTCTGGCACAGGTCTTAGGGTCCCTTCCACGTGCAGCCGTCTCCCTCACAGGTAGCGTCTGGTGATTCCTAGCTCTGCAGCACCATTACTCTGGCTTTCCCCAGTCCAATGGTGTATGCTGGCCCTTGAAATGCCTCCCAGTATACGTACTGCTCTGGACTCTCAAAGGCTTTTCTTTTCCTTCTTCCAAAGGGTTTCTTTCCCTCTCTGTCCGTCCGGTTTGGCTTCTGCTTCTGATGATCCTTCAGATGAAACTGATGATCAAACTCAAGCTGATTCTCCGGATAATGAGGATAATTCTCTGTAGAATAAACTCTACCTTTATTCTGCCTAGATGAGTGCTCCCCCCTAATACAGCGCAGCTGTGCTGAATCAGGCCCTGCCCTTTGAGATGAGTGCTTAGGGATTACCTCATAGCCCTCCTGATTGAACACACGTTTCCCCACTTCAGCTCCTCTAATGGCTGTTGGAAACCTGGTGCATTCTGGGACTGGTAGTCTTTTATGGGAAAATTCTGTTTGCTTATTTCTACCAGAACTGACAGGTTGCTTGTTCAGCGTCACTTCACCTTTTCTATAGCTCCTTCCTGAGCTATGATAAGCTTCCTTATCACAATATGTCTAAAACAGAGAAAAATTTACATTTGGGGTTCATTTTAGAGATCATTTCAGGGTATGAGGCTACCACGGGCACTACAGATTTTGAAACTTGATTCAGGGCACGGAAGTCCATAGTGAGCCTGAAGGAACCCCCCAGTTTAACTATCGGCCAGGCTGGTGAATTGCATGTGGAAGAAATAGGTCTAATCAGACCCCCCCCCCTCTCCTCCAGTATCTTCACAATTTTAGTCACTGGTTCTATAGCCTGATGAGGTACTGGGTATTGTTTCTGTGGTGGAGGATCCTCGCCTTCCAACAGTATTTCTGTGTGCATTTTCCCACAATCTAACTTGTCTTGAGCCCAGACCGGAATATCAGCCACCTCTGAGGGAATTACACACAGATCATACTGCTGAGCTGCCTTGGTGCACTGAGTTGCTAACTGCATGGGAATGACTTCATGCACTAAAGTTTTAGAAGCACTTGAAGTTCCTGAATGCTGCCACAATTTAAGATTAGCCATATCCACCACCAAATTTAACTGGTTGAGAACATCAATTCCAATTATTTCTTTTGGTGTGTTCACTATAGTGGAGGCAGTGGTTTCCAACATTTCCTTATTTTGTTCACTGTGCACATGGATACCCCATTTAACTGGGATAGCCACACATTTGGAAGCTGTGTCATTAATTCCTTGAATTTCATAAATTACCATATTTTTCTGATCTGCAGTGGGAGAAGCTCTGTTAGTAAAACTAATTCCAGCCCCTGTGTCAATCAAAGCTAGTTTATCCTGACCCCCTACTCTACTGATAACATTGGGGCGTCCACAAGAGTCCAGTATCAAGGATGTTACAAGCCTTAAACTGTATTCTGGGCCTGCATCTGTTTCATCATCCAGAGGCTCTGGAATTGAGTCCTCTGCTGAGAGAACGGAGGCAAGCTGGGCTATGAAGGCTTGAGACATTTTGACATCTGAACTCAAGAGGTCAGGACATCCCTATGCACTAGCCTTGTGTTTGTCCTGAGCTGCTTGTATGTCCTGTTTTAATTTATCTATTTCTCTCTGCAGTATGTGTTTGTCTTGTTCCCATTTAATTTTCTCCTTTTCTAATCCATCTCTCTGTGCTTTGAGCTCTTGAAAGGGGATGTAACCTGAGGAGTTTTTAAAAGTACCTCTGCTTTGTCCTCTCCAAGGTGTGTGTCCCCTGTATCCTTTGTCTGTGTTTTTTGTGTGTTGGGAGGATCCCTCAGCTTGCCACTTCTGTGCTTCTGATACTGTAATGACCTGCAAGGGCTGTGTCTTCCAAACAGACCCAATTCTGAGCATTAAAGTATCAAAAGGGGTTGCTTCAGGGTCTTCAGAAAATAACAGAAGGTGTTTTGGAGTCCCTCCCCTGCCCATAGGGGGCCACCTGGAGCTCTTTGCCCACAGGTGGGCTGGGATCACCACGGATCAGTGGATTCTTCAGGTGGTAAAGGAGGGCTACCTCCTCTGGTTCCAGCAAACACCACCAGGGTTCTTCCCAGGAGAGCTGGTGCGGCTGCTCCTTCACCAGACCTTGTTCATCTCAGAACTCACAGCCCTGCTCAAGGACAGGGTGGTAGAACCTGTACCCAGACACATGTGGGGAAAGGGTTTCCACTCCTGGTATTTTTTTGTCCCCAAAAGAACTGGGGGCCTCAGACCTATCCTGGACCTGCAAAACTTTAGACAATTGGCTCATCAGAGGCAGAATGGCCCTCAAAGCCACCCAAGCCACAGAGCAAACAATCCGCCTCCTGTAGCACTTGGGATTTGTCATCAACTATCCTAAATCACACCTCTCTCCAGCCCAAAACCTGGAGTTCATAAGGGCCCAGTTGGACACACTACAGGTCAAGGCCTTCCCCCCAAAAGAGAGAGCACATCACCTTGTACAACTGGCAGGGGAAATGCAGGCTCACCAGTCTGTAGTGGCTCAGCTCCTCCGCCTACCAGGCCACATGGCCTCAATGGTCCACGTCATGCCCCTAACCCGCTTGCACATGCGTGCAGCCCAGTGATGCCTCTGCTCTCAATGGACTCAAGCCATGGGCAGGTTGCAGGACAGAGTCACCCACCAATGGCAGCCTCTCTCAATTGGTGGCAGTTCCTACACCACCTCCAGGCAGGGTTGCCATTTCAAGCACCTGCGCCTCAGAGGGCCATGACCACGGATATCTCCCTCCTGGGTTGGGGGGCGCATGGTGGAGAACTCCACACGCAAGGCACCTGGTCTCCAGAGGAATCCCTCTTACAGATCAACCTCCTGGAACTCAGAGCTATATTCCTGGCCCTCCGAGCATTCCACCACCTGCTGTCTGACGGACAACCAGGTCGCCATGTTTTACACAAACAAATGGGGGCACGGGCTCACACTCCCTTTGTCAGGAGGCGGTTGCTCTGTTCTCCTTCGCTGTGTACTACGGAATACTCCTACGAGCAGTATATCTCCCAGGTCAGAAAAACGTGGATAGCGGATGGAAGGACAATCTTTATTAGTAGAAAAAGCCTATGGCCCGACACAGGCCGTGTTTCGTTGCCTTCTTCAGGGGCAGGCTACATGAAATAACAACAAATAAATAATTAAATTTACTATAATCATATAAATAAAACATAGAACCGTCATACCAAAAGGATGATAATAAAAAGCTAATTATTATAAATACATAAATATCATGTAAGAAACATATAAAACATCTATAAACAATCATAAGAAATGAATGATGAATTAAAAGATCAGCAACAGCACAATAAGGTACTCGAAGACATCATATGACAGGCAAATGAACATCATAGTTAAAACATATATAAATAAATAAATAAATAGTGAACTAGATGTGTAAGGGGTGTTTAAAAACTATTACCCATATCACAGGGCATACTACCATGTTAGAACCACATATAAAACCATATATATAGTAGATGGTAAATGAATGAAACAAAAGACCATCATAGTCAAAACATGTATAAATATATTCATAAATAAATAAATAGTGAACTAGATCTGTGAAGGGTGTTTAAAAACTATTACCCATATCACAGGGCATACTACCATGTTGTAACCACATATAAAACCATATATGTATTAGATGGTAAAAGAATGAAACAAACATTGCATACCTTCATAAACACTCATACTTCCATGGTGCTCTAGACACTATCAGGACAAGGAAAGAAAACCATATGGATAAGTGCATCATCATACCGTTTTTAATAATTACTATACCCAATATTCAAGAGGGTCTCACTGAGATAAAATGTACATCTAAAAATTATTACCTATGAGCACGATAATGTTCTTTCAAAACTGTTGTTTCAAGGGAAAGAACCCGACGCTAAAAAAGGAAGACATAATACTCATTCTTTGCAACTTATTGCAAAATATAACTCCCGTCCTAATCTACCTTGTGTGCAATCAGACAGGGAATGGGTGACAATCCTGGGCTTCACAAACTATGTATAATATAACCTATGGACGAAAGAAACTCCCAAAGAACCAAGACTCACTAATCCACACTGGTGGACAACAATTGTTGGGGGAAGAAATCTAATTTGGAGTCTGAACCGGCAACGTGTAGACCAGACGCACAAAATAATTCAAACAACATTATAAACATACATAACTTCTTGTTTAACACCGCATTCTAATTTAAATATAAAGAGCGGTGTTTCAAGGCATTATGATGTTACAGCAGAGACCATTCTGTTAGGACTACTAAAAATCCCATTAGAAAATTCCAGCCTTATAAACCCGGCCAAGCGCTATCGACCATCCGACGATAGTGATGGAAACTAAGCTTGAAAAAGGTCTAAATGCTATTGTGAATCTGTACATCTGATAGATTCTAGCTATATTGGGTACACATAACAACCATCAAGCCCATATGTAACACCAAAAAAGCTGTTCAATAGCTCACTTTAAAGTTGCAAAGCACTTGAACGCTTCAGTCAAGGATCCCTTCCGAATGCGTGAAAACAAAAGTAAAAACACCGGCGTCTGTGTGTTGAATTCAATTATTACCGCAGTATGCAAATAAAGGTGACGTCGTCTCAGATAGAGCAAACACTAGTTCTGCAAGCCTCAGGGGAAAGGGAGACATTGCCATCGATTATAACTATAAGTAAACCTGATTACTCCCTTCAAAAGACCGCAGTTGAAAATTACTGCAGACAGATCGTTGGGTTCTCTGAAGAAAAAAGAACTATATCCTACATCAGTACCAACAATAAAAGGCAAAAAACTTGTATAAAAAACTTTAAATACATACTTAAACTACTGAAACAGACCCATTATGAATCCAGGGGCTAAAAAAAGAAACCTCATAGGAATACTGATAAATCTTCGTCCGTGTTCAAACCATTGGGTGACAAGCTATTAAGATTAAAAATATATCGTTCCTCCAAACGACGGATAGTGGCATCCACATCTCCTCCTCTCCAGTTGATTTTTACTTTTTTGTTAACAAAATATTTTAAATCTGAAATCTTGTGCGACAGCTCTTGCCAATGTGAGACAAGGGGTTTGTCTGCTGCTCCTCTCTTAATGCAACTCCTGTGCTCAATAATCCGATTGCGAACAGGGCGAGTTGTTTTGCCTACATATAATTTCATGCAGGGGCATTGGATTACATAGACGACATGGCTGGTAGAACAGTTAGAAAAATCATCCAACGGGAATACATGACCAGTGATAGGATGAATGTACTGTTTCCTGACTACAAGTACATGAGTGCACACGGAACAGTTACCACATTGAAAGTGACCTTTATGGCGAGACAAAAACGCTCTCTCTGTGAAGGCAGATGGAACAAGTAGGTTTCTCAAATTCGCATTACGTTTATATGCTATTGTAATCCTTGAGTCCTGAAATGTGGGGATCGCTTGAATCAAATGCCAATACTTTTTAATTATTCTAACTACTCGGTGCGACTGATAAGAATACAACAACGGACATACCATACCCACATCACTTTCTTTCTTTTTTTTGCATAATAACTCTTTACGTGGGCACTGCATCGCTCTATTAATTGCCTTTTTTAAGGGAAAAGATGGATAATCTCTAGCCTGGAACCTTTCAGTCATCATCCTTGCTTGTTCTTTAAATTCCTGGTCTAAGGTACATATTCTACGGATCCTCAAGAATTGACCAACCGGGAGATTATATTTTAGTGATAGATTATGAAAGCTATGAAAATGAAGCAACTGATTTCGATCCGTCGGTTTCTTATACAGTGTAGTAACAAATTCACTATCAGTCTTAACAATAAGTAGATCCAAATAGGAGATCTTTTTATCATCAAAGGTTAACTGAAACCGTAAATTGTCATCCAAAGAATTGATCCAACCATTAAATTCCTCCAAACGGGATATTGGCCCCTCCCACAACATAAGGACATCATCTATATACCTTAGCCATAGCTTCATATTATTTTTAAACGGGTTGTCTTTAATAAATAATTCCTCAAAATTAAAAACATACAGGTTTGCAATATCGGGGGCCATGGAGGACCCCATGGCCACCCCTTTTATCTGCTTATAGAAAAGGCCTTGGAAACAAAAATATTTTTCACACAATGCAATTCGAGCCAGGTCTAAAAGGAAAGCCGTAGGGATCCGGCGCCATTCCTGCCTATTGCATAAATATTGCTCTACTAATTTCAGAGCTTCCTTCTGTGGGATGTTAGTATATAACGATTCTATATCAAGCGTTACCAATACCCATTCAGGATTAAAGTCTTGCAGTGATGATAATATATTAATGACTTGCGTCGAATCCCGAACGTATGACCACATTTGAAGAAAAAAAGCTCTCAAAAAGACATCCATCAATTTTGAGATGGGTTCCAATAGGGATCCAATCGCCGATATAATTGGACGGCCAGGGGGATTAGTTAAGGATTTATGTATTTTTGGGATGATTTAAATGGTGGGAATAATGGGGTGATCCACCATGAGAGAGGATTTTTCTTGTACGGTCAACTGTCCACATTCATATGCAATGAGAATCAAATTATCTATAGAGGTTTTTAAGGAATTAGTTGGATCATCATTTAACCGTACATAAAAAGTAGTATCTCTCAACTGTCTATACATCTCATTAAGATATTGGTCTTTATCCAGAACTACAATGGCCCCACCCTTGTCTTATGATTGTTTATAGATGTTTTATATGTTTCTTACATGATATTTATGTATTTATAATAATTAGCTTTTTATTATCATCCTTTTGGTATGACGGTTTTATGTTTTATTTATATGATTATAGTAAATTTAATTATTTATTTGTTATTTCATGTAGCCTGCCCCTGAAGAAGGCAACGAAACACGGCCTGTGTCGGGCCATAGGCTTTTTCTACTAATAAAGATTGTCCTTCCATCCGCTATCCACGTTTTTCTTACTGGGATCCTTGTAGCACGTGGCTTCGTGCCTTTTGTTGGTACCTATCTCCCAGGTCAGGACAGTTACTTAGCGGACAAGCTCAGCATAGTCCTGCACCCGCATGAATGGTGTCTGAACCCTAGGGTGACGCAAAGACTTTTCCTCCTCTGGGGCAGACCTGTGATGGATCTGTTTGTCTCCCTGGACAACATGCAGCTACGCTGCTTCTGCTCATGCCTGCCACACCCATGGAGAGTGGAGGCAGATGCCTTCCTGATCCCGTGGTCAGAGAGCCTCCTTTATGTATTTATTTATTTAACCAGTTTTATATACCACCTTATCCTTCAATCAAAGTGGTTTACAGTATATCTATATTAGGTACATTTAAGAAGGTCTGGATGGGAGGGGTGAGGGCGGTGGGATTATGTGCATCTATAAACTGTTTACAATTAGGTCAATTGCAGGCTGTATGTGGTCAAGTTCATAGTCAAGTCTATGAACTCTGGGAGGGCCCATAGTATTCTGTGAATAGTATTGTCTTGAGTATCCTTCGGAAGTCTTTGGTATTCCTTGTGGCTCTTATAACATCAGGCAGCTAGTTCCACAGCGCGGGTCCAAAGAAAGATGGTGCTCTTCTGGACGTGGCATGAATGGTTCTCTGGTTTTCCACGGGTGTGATGATCTTGTTTTCCATGTTGCTTCTTCTAGGCCTTGTGCTGGTGTCCTTGGTTACTATGTTTCAAAGGGCATTGGCTGAGATGATGTTAAAGATTCAGAGTTGCTTTGTATCTTGCATGGGTATGGATGGACAACCAGTGTGAAGGTATTGAAGTATAGGTGTGATGTGCTCATTTCTTGTTGTGTGTGTGTTGATCCAGGCCGCTGTATTTTGCACCAATTGGAGGGGGTGGATGGTCTGTTTAGGAAGGCCTTTATATAGTCCAGTATAGGAGTGACGATTGCTTGACATACCATGCGGAAGTGATCTTGGTTTAGGATCTTTGACTTTCCACCGACCCCACTAGTGGCCAAGACCCTCTTCAAGGTCCAGAATAAGCAGGTATCAATGATTCTGATTTCCCCCAGATGGTCCTGGCAACTCTGGTTTCCTCTGCTGCTCTCCTCGTCGGTGGCACTCCCAGTCAAATGGGTCAGGACCCGGATCTCCTGTCTCAGGAGGAGGGCTCTCTCTTGCACCCCAACCTGGGGTCATTAATGTTGACAGCATGGCTGCTGAAAGGGTAGCCCTGGCCCTTTTCAACCTCCTGAGAGAAGTTGAGGCGATCCTACTGGCCTCCTGAAACCTTCCACTAGACAGGCATATGCCTTCAAATGGAGAAGATTCTGTCTGGTGTGCAGAGAGAAGAGAATCCCTTCTCCTGCCGCATGCAACTTGTACTGCAGTACCTACTGCATCTCTTGCACGCCGGTCTGAAGTGGGACTCGGTGAGGGTACATCTGAGCACCATAGCCACGCACCATCACCCTATAGAGGGGAAACTCCCACTCAAACCAGCCCCAGGTTCCCGCGGGGCCTCTTTCTATCGAAGCCCCCTCTTCATTCCCCTGCGGCAGAATGGGACCTGAGTGCGATGCTCTCCCAACTCACCAGGCCGCTGTTCGAGCCCCTGGCCACTTGCCATTTACGATACCTATCCTGGAATGTGGTATTTCTGGTGGCACTCATGTCCGCTCGGAGAGTCGGTAAACTTCAGGCCTTGGTGGCAAATCCGCCCTACACATGGTTCTATAAGAACAGGGTAGTACTCTGCACATACTCTAAATTCCTCACCAAGGTGGTATCCCCCTTCCATCTCAGTCAGGAGGTGATCCTACCCACCTTCCCACGGCCTCATGCTGACAGGGAGGAACTCATACTGCATATTCTAGACTGTAAGCGGGCCTTGTCTTTCTACCTGCAGCGGATACAGGCCCACTGCAGAGCTCCTCAGCTCTTTGTATCATACGACCCCAGTAGACTGGAGCTCCCGGTAACGAAGCGTTCTCTGTCCACTTGGGTGGCGGACTGCATTGTCCTCGCTTATGAGAAAACAGGCCTCTCCCTTGAGCACCGGATCACTGCACATCACGTGCGGGCTATGGCCACATCAATAGCCAACCTCCGCTCAGTGCTGGTGACTGAAATCCGCAAGGCTGCCACATGGTCTTCGATTCAAACGTTTGTAACTCATTACTGCCTGGAGGGACAGTGCTTTCGAACAGGCAGTACTCCATAATATTTTCAGGGTTTAGCTAACTCCTGTCCTCTGACCCTTCTGTGTTCAGACTACTGGAGTGACATTGTCGCCAGATGCGAGGATCTTGCAGAGTCTGTATAGGGACTCACCTCCTGCAACTTATGTCCACCTGTTGGTCGCTGGTGGTGCTGTCATGGTTCGGTCCTCGGCAGCCTGGAGTTAGGGAGTCCCATATGTGAGGACTGACTTCTGCTTGTTCCTTGAGAAAGCGTAGTTACTCCCCTGTAACAGATGTTCTCCATGGACAGCAGGAATCAGTCCTCACAACCCTCCCTCCTCCCCTTAGAGTTGCCTTCCTACATTGTTTAAGTCCTTTTTTCTTTTTGCTATGTCATCTGACTTAGCAAGATGACACCCTTGGCCGGGAAGGGGACAACACATGCGTGGTAGAATTCCCAAAGGCTTTCTGTGAAAGCTGGGGAAGTGCTCCGCACGTGCTCCATTGATGCTGATGTCACCCATATATGAGGACTGATTCCCTGTCCCTAGAGAACACCTGTTACAGGTGAGTAACTACGCTATGTGGATGACCCAGAAGACTTCTAGAATAGTGAGTGTTTTTTAGACAGATGAGTCAAAATTTGAACATTTTACTCACAGTAACAAACGTTGTTTGGCACAAACCAAACATTGCCTTCCAAAGGAAGAAACTCATCCCAACCATCAAGCATCATGGTGATTTTTTGAGATCAGTGATTAACAATATATATTCAACCATTCAAAATGTTGACTATTGGTATATTTATCTGAGGTCCTTTCCTCCACATTGTCCCCTTCCATCATAATTTTTTGAGGAATGATCTCCATCAATTATATTTCAAAAAAGTAAATATTTGTTATTCCATATCGTCTTGCCAGACCAGTCCAGACAAGTGGGATGTGTTTCCCTACCAGCAGATGTGGAAATAGAGAAAACATTCAAACCTCAATATTTCTCTGTCTCCAGCAGATGATGAATGAAAGCTTCTCAGCTCTGAGAGAATCTGGAAAAATGCAAAAAGCTTGAAAAAGGAAAGATTGATTTCATTCATGAACGACCACCCATGTGGTGACTCTCTCACTTGAGCATGATGTGGGAGGCTCTGCAAGAGTCACCCTTAAAACCAGTGCTCTTTTCAGATGCCATAAGGAGGAGGGGAATTGGTTCAGCTTTGCATCCTTATCCTGTTAAGGACCTGTTGAACAGCCATAAGTTTGGAAAATAAATTTGGAAAGGATTCTTCAAGCCTCATACAACCTCAATGCCTCTCCTTCCTCCTTCTCCCTGTTCTCCCCCGAAGATTTGAAGAAGGTTCTTCAGAGGTATGTGACTGCAGGTCTGGTAACAGGGGAGTAGCACCAAGCCCGGCACGGTTTTACCTGCCTTGGGCTCCCTGGGGGTGAGTACCAAAACTAAATCTCTGTCTGACTTGTTTTATTGGCCCTCCCGACCTCATCCATTTTGTAGCGTGTTTTTTGGGTTGTGCCACTTGGGGCATCTTTGGAATTAACACCATTGCTTTCCCATCTCATTTAATTGACTGTGCATGTTGGTTGCGCCTCCTGTGCTTTACCGTGTCTCTTACACACCTCCCAATGGTGCATGTTTGTAGCGCAGTTTGTTGTCACTCGGCCGTAGTGCACACTTAACTGCCTGCGTGACTCTAGGGTACACTATTGGTCCATGCGGCTCTAACTTGCATCTTACATTCTGTATGGCCTTGGCACATGGTGCATCATGCCAGTTTTACGCACTTTGAGCCTGTGCTGCCCAGCTGTCACTGGCGATAGAGCTCCTTATCTCTTCTTTTTAGATGCACTTCCTGGTCTGCAGCAAGCTGAGAATCTCTTCACTGGACTCGGGTGTCTGTAATTCTTGCATAGAAGTTTCTGATCTGCCTTTAGAGGGTCCATCCCTCCACTCACAAGGTCACATGGGTGCCATGGCTTTGTCATCTTCACTGCAAGAGTCGTTGAATGACACCATGAAAAAGGATGCTTGTCAGATCCTCAGTTCCAGTGCTTGCTCCTCTGGCCACTCCCCTTCTCACTAGTGCCCAGCAGTGGGGGGGTTTCCTGAGGATGGGGGACATGGTCTTGGCAAGATGCTCCTGGTTTCTGGATTGTCCTTCCCAGAATGCTGCTTATTTCTACAGCAAGCCAGCAAGCTTAGTCTTTTTTTGGCATGGCAGCTTGGACCCTGGAACTTCAGGTCTTCTTAATCTCTTTCTGCTTGCTTGGAAGAGGGGCAGGTGGCGAGTTGAAGCCCAGCTTTCTAAGCACTCCTGACAAAGATTTGAGTCTGAAGATTCAGACCAGCTATCCTTTGACTGAGGCGTGGAGTCCAGTCTTGACGCCTTGGGCAATGAATCTAACGTGGAGGAGAAGATGTCTTCTCTTTCTGAGGATCATGATGAATCCAGTATAATCTGCCTGTTCAGGAAGGATGAGTTAATGGCTTTGATTGCTCAAGTGTCATCTGCCCCGCGTTTGACTCTCTCTCCATTAACAAGAAACACTGATGCATCCTCTCCTGTAAGGGGTTTGGAAGTCTACAAGTCCTTTCCTTTTCCAGAGGTTATCAAGAGCATGACTCCCCATTTAAAGGGCTGAAGCTTTGTAAGAGGCTTTACTCCTTCCCACAGGAGGATTTTACTGCAGCTATTACTGGAAAGGCAGGCACTAAATACTAAAATAAATACAAATAAAAATAAAATTTAAAAAAGTTTAGCATACGCAGGATGGATGCGCATGTCCCAGTAGTCACAAAGCGGACCACCATCTCGGTAGAGGGTGGTACTGCCCTGAAAGACTCCCTGGACTGTAAGATGGCCTCTCTCTTGAGGAATTGGTTTGCAGCCTCTGCTGTTATCCTCCAGTTGGTGATGTATTCAGCCTGACAACTTGAACTCTTCTCCAGTGGATTCAGTTGCTCGCCAAGATAATGCTTCTCCCCTCTTGGAGTCAGTGACAGCCTTTTTATCAGATGTTATGTACAATCTCATCCTCTTGGCGGCTAAGGAAATTGATCTCTCGATGGTGACACAATGGTAGTTATGGCTTTGCCCCTGGGCGACAGATACATCCTCCAAGTCTCAGTTGATTCAACTTGCCTTTAAAGGGAGACTTGAAGAAGCTGGTTAAGGATTTAGGTGAATCCAAACCTCATCACCTCCTTTAAGATAGGCTGAAGGATCCTGGGAGGCATATGGGTGCATCCTCTTCCTCGACATATCCCTGTTTTCCTAATTTGCACTATCAGGATTCCTGGATTTCCTGGGATTCCCATAGGTACTGCCTTTTCTTCCTCTTCTGTTTTTTTTTTATCCCAGACTCAGTCCTTTTGTGTGGCTTGTGGGCCACAGGATTCTACTGTACTGCTTCCTGAAGTTTCACATCTCATCTGATGCAATGACAGACTGAGGGCCCATTCTGAGATGCCTCCGTGGGTGAAGGATGCACCTTTTCTACAAGGAGTGGGCCTGGGTCACCAAGGATCGCTGGATGCTGAATATCATCCAACATGGCTATGTTCTGGAATGCAGAGAGTCTATCCTGGACACTGTCCCAACACCGCCCTAGTGGTGAAGAAGCGTCACGGTAGAGAGGGTGGACACAAAAATATTTGTAATTGAGTTTGGCTTAAAGACAGGGCCCAGGTTTTCTTTGTAGTCCTAGTAGCCTTCTGGTAACCAAAAGCTCAAAGGAACATAATAGTCCGAGTGAAGGGAGAATAAAGGCTTTTATTTCCCCTATTGCACAAAAGGTTCAAAAGCTCAGATCTTTACAGCAACAGAAATTGTCCTTATTTCAGGTTGAAAGAAAACAAACAAGAACTGTATTTATCCTGTTAACTTCACAGTAATAACATGAGAAAACAAAGATTCACACATTCCCCCGGCTACAGCTCTATTCCTTGTCTAAAGGCTCAAAGCCTTCCGCCTGACAGTAGCTGCACTCCATTTCAGGGTCCGAAAGGTCGTCAGCAACGTCCACCTGCATTGGTTCAAGGTCAGCGATATCTGGTAGCTTGCATTCAGGCTTTTTATACAACGTTTGCACGATGTCCCAATGTTCTGTGTTCAAAGGTAAGCCCTGGTTTTGTGTACCTCTAGACTGAGAACAGTCTCTCTTGCACACGGCTCTTTTACTGGAGAGTCTCTTACTTGCTATAGGCTTGTATCCTGAAGTATAAACAGTTCTAGTAGGACAACATTCCTCTATTCCCTGTTCCTCCTACGTCACAGCGTTCAGGAAATTATAATCAGAAAAACAGTGATTACCTTTCTTTCTTGGCTTATCCCGGCAAGGTAAGGATTGAGGCCAGTTCCTGCTGGGGTTTGGCCTTACTTGCACAATGGTAGGCTTTCGGTTCTCCCGGAGGCCTTCTGCTGGTGTTAAACCACATTCACACCAAAGCTTCCTTCTGTCTGAGCCCAAAATGTTACCTTTTAAAGAAGTTCTTTCATCTTCTTCTTGGTTACTCCATGTTATGTCCTTCAATGGTTGCTGGCCTTTGCCAAACTCAGGTCCAGGACTTTCTAGCACAGTCCTTCTGCTTCCAGGGGTAGCTCCCTTTCTGTATCTCTCCCTCTTGGAAGGCGTGTCCTCTCCACTCCTGGGATACTCGGGGCGAACTCCTTCACCTGGCTCTGCTGAGTCTGCTGGGCCTGTTCCTTTCCCCAGGACTCCTATTTCCTGGTCCTTCTCTCCCTCTTGGAAAGCCTCTCTTCTCCAGTCATCTGGGCTTTTTTTTAAGAGGAACTCTTCCCTCCTCTGATTGGGTACAGGCCGGTATTGCATCGCTGGCTCTGGGGCGTGGCTCCTCAGTCCTCCGGAGGTCCCACTTGCTCCCCCTATATGGCTCCTTGTAATGCTGCAGCCGGTGTCTGCCTCTTTTTTCTAAGCTTAAAGCATTTTCTCCTGTCTGCAGAGGGTCTGCAGTACCACAACACCTGTGTCATCTCCCCATGTGGTTCTGCAGCCAAGAGAACCACCATTCAGATCACAGTACATAAACACAATACCTTATCAATAAATTAACGTGAAGAGTGGGCACATTGGTATATTCCTTTGGCCCTCAATCAACTTTATATCTTTTTGTCTCTGCTTAACTATATGTTTATTAAATACTCGTTTTTCCTCTTCTACTACACATACAAAATGCGTAAGGACACATACCTTTATAGTTCTCAAGTTGTCTTTGCTTTTGACACATATGGAATGTGTAATAAAACACAAATTTTAAAAAGGTAGATTGGTTTTGCAGTACTTAAGAGAGACTCTCCTATTGGTTTTTAAAATGTATCAACTTATGCACACTTCTATGATCAGGTATTCAGTGCTATGCGGCCATTACCGCCATGGTATCATCATCATCACTATGGCAACTGTCAATCCCTAAAATCGGCACAAAACTAAGCTTTTAAAAAGATGGCTGACAGGCTCCGAGCTCTTAAAACACATTCTACATGGAACATTTGGCTGTATGTTCTAAGTTATTATTTTTAAGATAAGGATATTCTTTTAGCTGCCCTGTTGCCGGTATTATAATGTTTTGAAGTTTGAATTAGGGATGATATACAATGGATGGGCATGACAAAGTTGTTTATAGCTTTAGTTCTATTTTGTTATCCAATGTATGTATCTAGTGATAGGTATAAGGTGTTAAGGGAAGCTTATATTCAAATGCCGACTTAATGCAGTGAATATTTTTAAGAGAGTTAACAATGGAGTACATTGACAGTATTAAATATATATGCTGTCAAACAGCTGAGACTTTATTTATTTAACATGATATCAAGGTGGTTTACATTGAACAAACTGAAATTACATTGAACAGGGCATTATAACTTGGAGATAACTGTTATCTCCAGGAACAAGCAGGAATGAGTCTTCACATATGGGTACGTCGGTACCGATGGAGTCCGCGCGGGAACGCTTCCCAGCGTCCAATCAGAAAGCTTTTGGAAGCATCCCAACACGCCTGCGCGCTGCCTTCCCGCCTTCCCAACTGCCTCTCCTCAGTTTTCATTTTTCCGCGGAGCCGGCAGGACGTTCTCCTGTCACCGCAGAAAATTCTTCTTTTATTTTTTTGTTTTCTTGTCGCGGCTGCCTTCCCTGACGACACCGGTACCGCCGGTGTGTTTTTCTTATTTTCTTATAAAATTTTTTCCTTAAGGAATATAAAATTTCTTCTTAGTGTTCACGGTTCCCAGGCCTTCTAGGCCTCTCCATTTTTCCTCATGGAACCGCCAGTCTTTTTCCCCAGGAAATGCACAAACTGGCGGTACAACTTTATTTTTAGACACTCACAATTGTTGTCTAACCTGCTTGGGTCCTGACCATTGTCCTCCGGAGCCTTCGGGCACCAGTGCTGTGAGAAGCAGTTTTCAACATCGAGTTCCCCTCGACAAGCGGTCCCCTTCCAACTTCAGGGCACCAGACTATATCTTCTTCTACACAGGATCAGGTAACCCAAAAACAGTCTGTTAAGACTAGCCAGTCCTCGAGCGGCAGTTCTCATGCACAGCATAGAGATGCCTCCGGCCTTGCCCTCAAGAATCTACTGGTTTCAAAACCCCGGTGGGAGTCTTCGGCCTCCAAAGCCTGTGTGGGGTTTCAGGTTGTTTCTGAGGTTCGCCCCTCACAGAACATACCTGAGCCATGTCTGGTGGTGGCATCCGCTTCGAGCGGTACCGATACCCCGGCATCGACACCGGTGTTGGATGAAATATTCCTCACCGAGGATCGTCGTCTGGCGTCTCCGGTACCTACAGGGCCGGTGGATACGCTTCAGATCGATTTTACAGTATCGGTATCGACACCGATACGACTTCCGACGTCGGTACCCTCCAGACGTGCATCGATAGACTCGCTTCCTTCGATGCCGAGTCTAGAATCGATCTCCAGTCTGGAGGACTGGGTACCGACTCGCCTTGGTACCGACTCCCGTCAGTACCGAAGGCTCGGTTCCGATACCTGGGATCCGCAACCCTTGGTTCCACCGATACCGTTAGAGTTGCCACCGGCTGGTTTTCTTCCTCCGGCATCATATTTGGTACCGAGATCGGTACCGACATCCACAGTGCCTTTACAGTCGGTACCTTCCATGCTCCACTCATCAGGATCGCTTCCCTCGATGCCGAGTTTAGAATCGGTTCCAAGCATGGACGATATGTTACCGACTGTTGCTGGTTCTGTCCTGCAGTACCAGCGACCACTATCTAAGGATCCCATTATGCACCATTCAGGATCTTCTATTCCTATATACTGGAATAGATCCCTTGGTGCCAATGCTAGTTCTTCATCAGATCTAGCCTATCCAGGGGGAATTCCCTCCAAGGATCTTTCTTTCCAGACTTTCCTCCTGGATATGGCAAAATCACTTGCCATTCCTTTCCCTGGACAAGATCCTACACAAGGGAGTACAGAATACCTCTCTGTTCCTAACGAAGCAAAGGAAAATATATTTCTTCCTTTACATCATTCTTTGCAGGATCTCCTTCTACGAATGTGGGAATCTCCTTTAAAGGTACCCCCACTTTCCAGAGCAACTGATCTCCTATATCAGGTGCCCCCCTCTCCAGGGTTTCAAAGGACTCAACTTCCTCATCATTCCATTGTAGTGGAATCAACATTGAGGCGAGTGAAGAGTACTAAAAAGCACTCTTCTTGTCCGCCAGGTCGTGAGTCTAAGACACTAGATGCCTTTGGACGTCAAACCTTTCAGACATCCATGCTTTCAGCAAGGATTCTCTCATATATTTTTATATGGGTCTATCTCTTGAGGAGATCACAAAGCAATTATATCTTTTGACTCCTTTGCCTCAGGAGCCCAGACGTACAGACTATTCCCTGTTTACTTCCATGTTAATTTTCCTGTTACTTGTAATAGGTCTGTTATATCTGACCAATTGTTGTATTGTTTCAATGTAAACCGCACTGATGACAAATAGCGCGGTATATAAGAAAATTAAATAAATAAATATTCCTCACTGGTTAGTCATATTCAGAATATCTCTAAGTTCCTTACTCGTGCTACCCTAGACTCCTTTGAGTCTATTAGCAGGACTTCTGCTATAGCTATAGGGGCACGACATAGAGCCTGGCTTCAGGCCTCAGACTTGGACAAATGGGCACAGGAAAGACTGGGAAATACTCCTTGTACTGGAGAGAATCTCTTCAACAGGGAGTCTTTACTTCAGGTTACTCAGTTCTCCACTGACTTTCCTTTTTCCAGAGGCTGCTCTGCGCCTTCTTCTTTCCCAGTAGGTAGGAAATGTCCTACCACAATTTCAACCCCTAAGGGGAGAAGGTTTTACCCATCATCTGCCCATCATTCAGATGTCCCTAAACAGGGGAAACATCGTTCTAGTCTGAGCAATCCACAACCTCAACAGGGTCAACAAACCCAGCAGTTGCAGGGTTTTAAATAGATCATTGCCCCTTTGTTTGGGGGGTTGGGATGGCAGTCTGCTTCTTTTCACTTGAAGTATCTGCACTAATTTATCCTAACCATATCTTTTCATGAGACATCTTTTCTTAAGAATCTTCATGATGATCATGCCCATACTTAACAGATTTTCCCTTTCCTTGTAGAGGAGAGGGAGAGGTAACAACTATCAATAGACAGTTGTTTCCATCTACTGGCATGTATCATCTCACCTGTCGGAGATTTCCTCCATAGTTGGTCTCCTGAAACTCTATCTTACCTCCCTCTTACTACAACATTTGCTTGTAAGAGTGACTTTTTATTCGGGTAAGCCCCTATGGTCCTCTACCTCTTCTACCGGGGGATTCTCCCTTCTGGAGTTCTCTCCCCCTTGTTACCTTAGGGCAGCTCCTCAGACAATAGGAAGTCCTACCATGTCTGTTGGTTTTTCTCTTTCCCAATCTACAGAGTAGGGGAAAGAAATTCTCTATGCTGCCCTCATAGTTGCTGCAGATGCAAAAATTTCTAGTGGTTACGCCACAGGTTTTGTTCACTACACAACCAGGGCTTCCTCTCCACTAGCAATCCTCCTAACCTCAGTGCTAAGTCCCAAACAGGTTATCAACCTCGTTGGGAATCCCTGTTTCACAATTTGGTTGGGTTATCTTCTATTCTTTGCCCTTTGTCCTTGGCAGAATAGTTGGTTACCTGCTGGTTGTCCACATTCCTCACCAAGGATCGTCCACAGCCAGTTTTTTCTTCTAACCAACCTGCAGCATGCTCTCTGCAACTCTACAGGGTAGCTTTGCACTATGGGCCCTTGCTAGAGAGCATCAATATCTTGCCTAGCAGATAACCCCAGATGGTTACAAGGGTTTCCCCCTGGCATATTCATGCCTGGCAGGTATTCTACCCTTCCCATCTTATCTTAAATCTCTGTTAAGGCATAAGCCTCAGGCTTTTCATTACGTAAAAGCCAAGAAGAGGGGCCAACTCCCTGGCTTGGCCCATACTGCCTGGGATTTTTCCCATCAGGGATAAAATTTTTCTGGCAACTAGAGGACATCTAATACCCATCTCGCCCTCATAGGCGAATCACTAGGGTATCTTCCTCTAGTAGCCTTCTCTATCCAATCTCCATACCACAATTCTGGAGATATCTGGACTTCTGGTCTACAGACTAATGTTATCCTCTGCCATCTTCAGGTAGGCCATCCTGGTTATTCAACAGCTCAAATTCTGCAAAGAATTAAGCCACCCCTTTGTCAAGGACAACCTTCCTCTGACTATAACAGTCATAATCAGGAGGAGAGGATTTTTTCCTGTTTATCTACTATATGAGATATATTTTTAGATAGACCTGTATCCATCTACTTATCTATCTATCTGTTAGGTTCAGATATCCTTACATTCCTATAGGATCCTGACAGATGGGCACTACCCCTATCAATGCTGTTACGGCATATTTAGGGGGCTACACCTATAACCACTTCCTGTGGTAATTAATAACCCTTTTCTTTACTTTAACCTTTTCGGTTTAGGTGCTCCTGAAGCTCTCCATGTACCTTCTCTTTCCTAAGTGACCCCATTTAGGAAAGACATTGCGGCGCTTCAGTTGCTCTATAGCTTAGCGCTTCTGAGTCTGTTCTTACTTTCTTATCAGATACAAGGGTCTCCATACCCTTTCTCCCTATATGGACTGATCCAACCCCAGTCCAGTTAGGGCAGACTCATTTTTTCTCTTAAGACCAAAACAGCTTAAGCTTTAATTCAATAGTACCTTCTGCATCTCTGCTGAAGCTCTACTTTTTATACTACCCCAGTTTTTTCCCCTGGGGCTATTTTTTCTAACCCTGAAAGGTTCTGGCCTCCACTTGTTTTTGGTCTTCTTTGTTACCTCTACTTTACAGTGAGGTATCCCTTGAGCATATTCACTGGCTCTTTTATCAGATCCATATGGAGCTCAGTGCACCTGTGCAGTGCCAACAAGGGAGGTCCAGATCACAATATTTTACTACTAAATGCCCTCGATACAGGGTCTTCCCTTTTGAAGCCCTGTTCTAGCCAGCTGTTCTACAGCTCCTTTTCTATATTCAACTCCTGCCCTCCATCCCCAGGATGCCTGAGGTCCTGAGGTATAGCATGGCTCGTTCTAGACTTGCAACATGCTAGGACTCCCTCCGGGCATATGAGCTGGGGAGTCCCCATATGTGAAGACTCATTCCTGCTTGTTCCTGGAGATAGCACAGTTACTTACCTGTAACAGGTGATCTCTGGGAACAGCAGGAATAAGTCTTCACAACCCACCCACCTCCCCTAGGAGTTGCCTTTCTCTATCTCTATCTTTCCCTTCCTTGCTTCGCTCTCTCTCTTTGTCTCAGCTGTAAAACTTAACTGAGGAGAGGCAGTTGGGAAGGCGGGAAGGCAGCGTGCAGGCGTGTTGGGATGCTTTCAAAAGCTTTCTGATTGGACGCTGGGAAGCGTTCCCGCGCGGACTCCGTCGGTACCGACGTACCCATATGTGAAGACTTATTCCTGTTGTTCCCAGAGATCACCTGTTACAGGTAAGTAACTGTGCTTTACAGGGAGCATGGGCAATGGGGGTTAAATGGCTTGCCCAAGACCACAAGGAGCACCTGTGGGACTAGAAACCCCAGTCCTTCCGGCCCAAGGTTGCTGTCCTCTAGTGGGATTTGAACCACTGACCTTCCGGCCAGAGGTAACTTGCCCCAACCAGTAGGCCACTCCTCCCTTAGACTGTTTATGTCTGATCCATGGTTGGATGAGAGCTTACAATGACTTACATTGCAATATTAAATACATTTGCCTATAAACGGCCAAGTCATAAATCTTTTATGCCTGGTCCATGGTCAAAGTAGATTATTTGATGCTGCTTTTGTTGTTTTTCATTTTTATACATGTTTTATGATTTTAGAACACATGGAGGTGTACATTTGTTTCATTGGTGAGAACTCCATATACAGCCATACGTAGGCTTCTCTTTTAAGATAATCCTGGTCCAGTAAGTTTTATATATATGTATTGTCAAATTCATTTATATGCACACACCAAAGTTTATATTAAGACTTATTTATAAAGGATATACATATGCAATGCGTGCCTTTGAGTAAATGCTGACTTCTGGTGATCCAGCAGCTCCTGGGTTTTCTTAGCAATGTGACCGGAAGTAGATTGTCCGAGACAATGGAGGGTTAAGTGACTTGCCTAAGGCCACAAGGAGTACTAGCGGGAATCAAACCCTGGTCTTTTGGCTATCAAATTACTGCTCTAACCATTAGGTTACTCCTCCATATAGCTTTTCATTATAACATGTTATTTATGGTGGTCCATTTTTATTTAGTGGGAGGTACCATCTTTTTATGTATTGTTATATATTTTTATGATTTCTGCATATGTTTTTAAATACATTATTAATATATCAGGGGCATTCTTATGTTTTTAAATTATTTTCAATAGTATTTTTATACAGTTGTAATATTTCTTATTTATTTATTAAATAAATAAATAAAATTGAGAGCTTCATCTTCCTCGCAAGGATCTCAAGTATTGAAACCTAAGTCTTCATCGAAGGCTGCCCCCCCCCCCCCAAGATAGATCTCCTCCTAAGCATCGAGATGCCTCGATCATTGCCCTGGAGGGGGACACACCTGCCGAACAACCCCAGTGGGAGGACCTTCCCTCCAAAGCCTTAGTGGAAGTCCCAGGATGCTCCCGAGGCCTCCACCTCCGGAGAGCTGCTGGTGCCATGCTCAGGGATCGTGGCTCGCAATTTGGGTTCTGATACCCAGGCATCAGCAAGCTTCATGGATCAATGTATCCTTGCCATTGAGCAGAGCTTAGCAGCCTTACTGGCGGCCTCGGTTCCAGTAAAACCCTTACAGTCGGTTCCGCAAGCATCGGTTCTGATACAACCTGCATCAACTGTTTTGCTGCTTTCCATGCTACCGCCCATGCCAGCCCTCGAATCTGTTTCCGGTATAGAGGTTCCGACCACACAGATGCTAGGTACCGGCTTCAACCGGTACAGAGTTCGTACGGAGCAGGAACACCCTGCCCAACGATACTTTGAGTCTTCGGATTCCGATTCATTTGAGACATGCAAACTATTCTGGAAGACACATCTCTGTCCCCACAACATCGCATGTCCCCATCAGAGGACATGTCTTTTCAGGACTTTATTTGTGATGTTGCTAAGGGTCTGTTGATAACAGTGGCATCTGAGAAAGAGCCTATATATCAGGAGCATTCTTATGTTTTTAAATTATTTTCAATAGTATTTTTATACAGTTGTAATATTTTTAATTTATTTATTTATTTATTTATTAAATAAATAAATAAAATTGAGAGCTTCATCTTCCTCGCAAGGATCTCAAGTATCAAAACCTAAGTCTTCATCGAAGGCTGCCCCCCCCCCAAAGATAGATCTCCTCCTAATTATTGCTCTAACCATTAGGTTACTCCTCCATATAGCTTTTCATTATAATTTTATTAAGAATATCATTATTATGGTATATACATGTTATTTATGGTGTTCTATTTTTATTTAGTGGGAGGTACCATCTTTTTATGTATTGTTATATATTTTTATGATTTCTGCATATGTTTTTAAATACATTATTAATATATCAGGGGCATTCTTATGTTTTTAAATTATTTTCAATAGTATTTTTATACAGTTGTAATATTTTTAATTAATTAATTAATTAAATAAATAAATATATAAATAAATAAATAAAATTGAGAGCTTCATCTTCCTCGCAAGGATCTCAAGTATCAAAACCTAAGTCTTCATCGAAGGCTGTCCCCCCCCCAAGATATATCTCCTTCTTTTTATGTATTGTTATATATTTTTATGATTTCTGCATATGTTTTTAAATACATTATTAATATATCAGGGGCATTCTTATGTTTTTACATTATTTTCAATAGTATTTTTATACAGTTGTAATATTTTTAATTTGTTTTTTTATCATCTATATATGTTCTAGTATATATTAACCCAATATTCATTTTTAAGTATTTCAGTTACTGAAAGATATATATATATATAAATAATTTATGCAGTATTTATGTTGTTTATATTTTGTTGCACCCCTAATAAAAACCCCAGCCAAAACATGGCCATGTAGGATGGATTTGAAACAATTAACTCATCCTAACAAGTATTTTTTCATTGTGAGTTGTCATTTACATCCTGAATCTTTTGGTTGGACTTCTCCAAACAGTGCCCCCAGAGGGCCATGGCCCAACTTAGAAAGACTATTAACAGAAGCTTCACCTTGAATTCATCCTCTACATGAAGAAAATATAACTTTTTGATCAGACCAGCCGAGCTGTCAATGGTTGCAGCTGCCACCTACAGCCTATGTCTAAGTATTTGACACAATACATAAATTGTCCACCTATGCTGGATGCAGGGTGTACCATCTATACATATTCGCAGACCTTGAAGAGTTACCTGCAAAGCTACACCACTACCTGGACCAGGTCAGTTCCCATCTACCTGCATGCACTGTGCCCCCTCAAATAAAAAACATTGCTGCTCTGATAGAAGCAACATCCACCAACAGAGGATGCTGCTCTCAGCTTTAGCCAAGATGCTAGCATTATAGCATAAGCCACACAGACTCCCTTACAGAGCCTCTGCCACCAAGGAAGCTGAAATCTTTAGCTGTAGTACTTTGAGGGGGGCTGGTAAGTCTCTGGCCTTGTAACAAAACAGAAAGCTACGGGTCCACTTCAGTTCTGGAGGTCTGAATGGTCTCTCTGCAGTTTCATTTTATTTGGAACCAGTAGCTTTCTGTTTCATTAAAAGGCCAGAGACTTATCAGGCCCCCTCGTAGCAACAATACAAAGGCTCATTTCCAGGACTCTTTAGTCTAATATTATCACTATTATTATTATTTTGATCAGAAAGCCTAACCTTAGCAATGACTTCCTCCCCCCCTAAATGGAATGTCAGCCATCAATGCCCCCACACTCCGCAGAGCACCGCAGGCCTCAGACTCCACTCTATCCCCAGAATTTACCTGCTTAGCTGCCTGCCCAGAGTATGTTGCAGCACCATTTGAAATATTTCATTTCCTTTGCTTCTTTTCCTGTCACAGCAGCAGACCTCTCTTGGCCCCCTCACAGAGGTTGGGGAGAAGGAAGGAAGGACACCATGCACCCTGGATCTCATCCCTACCCCCTCTCAGAAACTGTAAGGAGGGAAAGGGAATTGCTTCCAACCAAGCTCCCTAAATTTCCTGAGGCAAAGTGGCCGGGTGGGGGAAAGTGGAAGGACCTGGTACCATCAGGTTCTGCACCCCAGGTCCTGCTGCCAGCAATGGTTGACTTTTGCCCCAAATTTCAAGTGATCCTCCTCTTCAGACCAGTTCAGACTGCACAGGTTTAACCAACCTTCATCTGCAAATGACTGAAAAATACTGGTGAATGGAGGGCTGCACAGGGCATTTATGCTATGATATCATCAAACCAATGGTTCTTAGTCTCCTTCTGCAGGTAGGGAAGCATTATCCCATGAGTCTGGAATGGACTGGATTGGAGGGACAATGAGGAAAACATTTATGTCAAACTGAATTGGCAAATGTGATACTTTCATAATATGCTGCTAGACCAGTCCAGACAAATGGGTTCTGTTACCCTACCAGGAGACTGGTGGAGAAAATGAACCAATGAAAAGCCCAGGTTTCAATGACATCACTGCTATGCCTCTATTCGCCTCAGCCACCAGAGGTCTTCTCAGCATTTCTTTGTCTCCAGCAGATGGTGGATGGATTTTCTCCTCTCTGAAGAAAATCTAAGGATTGAGAGGAAAAGACTTATTAAACACCCGTGAATGACCTTGAGGGTAACTTTCACTTGAGTGTGACTTGGGAGGTTTCACTAGACTGCAGTATTTCAGTAGCCATAGGAGGAGGCAAAATTGGTTCAGCTGCACTTTCTTATGATAAAAGTCTGTTGAGCTGCCACAAAATTGGGAGTACTTGGAAGGACTGGAAAAGTGCTGCAGTCTCACACAATGTCTACGCCATCTCCTTCCTCCTCTGTTCCCCTCTGCTCTCTCTTGAAGGTTACAGAAGGCTCTCAAAAGGATCTGCCTGCCAGCCACCTTAAACGCAATGCTGCAAAAGCCAGTGAAACAGTATCAAGGGAGTAGAGCTGAGTCCAGCATGGATCCTCTCCCTGGGGCTCTCGGGATGAGTACCAAGGCTTGGACCTTGTCATTGTCCTTGTTGGGGGCTTCTGATTCCGTATGTGTGGGATACAATTCAGGGTAGATTGCTGATGACCATTGGTGCAATGTGGGAGTTTCCCGCCATTTTCTGCACACATTAGCATTTTCTCCTATGGTGCGTCTGGTAATTGTACGGTCTGTATGCACATTCTTTTTTTTTTTTTTTCTTTATTTTTGATATTTTCAACAGCTTACAAAAAAGCAAGTACAAAGAAAACAAGAGCATTACAATCACCCAACACCATGTTATTATAAGAAAACATAATACCAGAACTAAATTTATCTAGTAAACACTCTACCTAGCCCACAACAAGGAGGAGACAGTACTAAAGTAATTAATCAAAAGAAATATCAAGAGCATTGCTCTAAGTTACGAGACAGCACTTAAACAAGTTCCCTACCCTAGATCAATCAATTATCCATTAGCCCTCTTTACCATTCAAGAAACTACACAGTTGAACCGGGTCTAAAAAAAAACAAATTTAGAACCCTGATGAGTAACTAGGCACTTGCACGGATATCTAAGAAAGAAAGTAGCAGACAGGGCCAACACCCTAGGTTTTAAGGCTAAAAAAGCCTTCCGCCTAGTTTGTGTGGCCCGACAAACATCAGGAAAGATTTGCACACAAGCACCACAAAAGAGAGCAGACTTATTTTTAAAATAACTACGAAAAACTAACATCTTATCCTGATCAGAGACAAAACCTACAATCAAAGTTGCACGAGAAGCAATATTATCCTGCGAGTCCTCCAAAAATTTAGTAAGGTCAAGTCCATCACGGGCCTGAACTACATCAAAATCACCCGGGGGACTCACGGACAGCCCTTGACCAGTCAAGTAATATATTTAGAGATAGCCATGGAGTCGGCCGAAGCCAAGCCCAAAACTTCCCTAAAATACTTACGCAGTAATATCTCAGCAGATAAAAGACGACAACAAGGGAAATTTAACAGTCGAAGATTCTTAGCCCGAAACATATTATCATACATTTCCAGCCTACGATGAATAATTAAGCTATCATTAATGCCAGATGTACTAACAGCCTTAAAAGTAGAACATTGGTTTTCACAGCTGGATAATTGAGTGGTCATATCCCCCAACCGCCCTTCTAACTCACACAACTTTGTAGCAACTTAAGAGAAACTACAAAGCTGCTTAACTGTGGGAACCAAGGAATGCTCAATTCGAGTCACCACTTTCCAGATGTCGCCCAGAGTCACCTGATCAGGAGACTCAGTAGCCACACCAGGAGGAGATGTCCATCTAACACTTTCCAATTTCCCACCAGTGTCCACTGGAGTACTCTGTTGGAACTGCCCCACAGAACCGGTTAGAGGCGGAGAGATGTACTTCGGTGGGGAGGGAGGAGAACGATCCGGAGAGCTCAAGGACGCAACGGACGAGCGCAGAGCTAAAAAGTCAGGGTCTAAAGAGGCATCAGCTCCCACCAAAGGCTTAACATGCTTATCCATAGGGCCTACCGTTGGTTCTGTAGACTCCGCTGGTATAATTTTCTTTTTTCTCTTCCCCATTTAGCGGATGTCTCGTACTGCGATCTCCTGCGATGCTCCAAGGGGGTCCCAAGGGGCCAGACACGCCCCTTGTATCGAGCCCCTTAGATCGCAGCCCCCGACAGCGCCTCCGGCTGCGCCTAACCTTGCGGAGCTTATGAAGAGGCCCCCGCTGACGTCGGGGCCGCCGGAGCAGGAACCGCTCACTTCCGGCGTAGACGGCTGTCCTCTCTGGTCTCCCAAGAGCTCCTCACTCACTGCTCCGCTTTTGAAGAGGCCCCCGCTGACGTCGGGGCCGCCGGAGCAGGAACCGCTCACTTCCGGCGTAGACGGCTGTCCTCTCTGGTCTCCCAAGAGCTCCTCACTCACTGCAACGCTTTTGAAGAGGCCCCCGCTGACGTCGGGGCCGCCGGAGCAGGAACCGCTCACTTCCGGCGTAGACGGCTGTCCTCTCTGGTCTCCCAAGAGCTCCTCACTCACTGCTCCGCTTTTGAAGAGGCCCCCGCTGATGTCGGGGCCGCCGGAGCAGGAACCGCTCACTTCCGGCGTAGACGGCTGTCCTCTCTGGTCTCCCCTGTATGCACATTCTTGAAGGACTACCAAAAGGGACTGCTACAGCTGGAAAAAGATCTGCACTTGTAAGTATTTATTTTCTGGAATGCACTCTAAATCTTGAGGAAAATGGGAATTCTTTGGGTTAAAACTGATAAATCTGTATATTTTAGAATTCAGTGTTTTTGCTGAGTCAGATCTTAGTATCACCAGAAAGCTTTTTATGTAAAACAAATCAGACTATAGCTTAGCATAGAAAGTAAAATAGAGGAAATATTCACTGAAATATTTTTTTTTTCTGGAGAGCTTTTTATTTAAATCAAATCAGAGTATAGCTTAGCATACAGGTAGAATAAATAGTTTCTGAGTAGAAAGAAATAAACTTATTTCTACTGACTTTTACAAAGAGGCTTCCAGTTAGGAGACAAAAGATCTGTGAAGTTGTCTTAAATAGGTGTTAAAGGCAAGTGAGAGATCAAAGGGGCAATTTGAAAGGCCCCCTCTATCAAATGTTCTTATGTTCTTTACCTTAGAAGAAGAAGTCAGGGAAGCCAGCTTTTATTATCTCTTCTTTCCCTCCCACCCACCCCAGGGATAATCTTAGCTTTATAAGCTCTTAAACCTATTAAAGGGAAGGAGGTGCCCATATTCACTTTCAGGTGTGGCTGGTTACCCTCATCAAGAATACATTGATTAAGGACATGAGATCAATTATTCTCTGGGAACAAGCAGGAAGTCAGTCCTTACATATGGGTGCCGACGGAGCCCACATGGTAGCTTCTCCCAGGCTTTCAAAGAATGCCTTTGGGAAATGCACAATGCATGCGTGGTCCTCTTCTTGCCCAAGGGTGCCATCTTGCCTCAGTCTCCTCCTTTCCATTGAGCCCACCAGACGAGTGTCTTTTTCCCTGGAAAAAGTGTTAAGTTTTCTCTTTCATTTTTTCTTTCTCCAGTCGTGTACCAGTTCCCTTTCCAGCCCCCGAGCTCGCTTGCCTTGCATCTTTTTCTTTTTTCTCTTTGAGAGTTTCTCGACCGGCTTCGTGCCTCTTTTTTTCCTTGTGTGGGCTGGAGTTTTTCGATCTCACAGGGGTCTTTTTCCCCACCATTACCTCGGCCAGTGGCTTTAGATACTGTGACCAATGCACCAAAATCATATCGCGCACCAACCCACATGACTGCAGCCTCTGATGCCTAAGGCAGGCCCATGACTTCTTGGACTGTGGTCTCTGTAAAAAGATGACCTCCAAGGCCATTAAGAACTGTCAGCAGCAGCATGAGTCCTTTCATAAGACAGACTCTGCACCGAAGTCTCTGGCGACACTTAGCTCCACGGGCCCCCTCTGGAACCCTGAGGCCAAGAGTCCTCCAGCCAGACCCCAGAGAAAGAGCCAAAAAAACCCCTCAAAGACAGCGTTGGAAGATGCGTTTGGAGAAAAATGGGCAAATTTCATGGGTCCTGGACCCGCAGTCCTCGCCGCAAGTTCTAGGGAAAGGGGTGGGAGCAGCCAACCAAAATATCCTGACAGGAGTCGTCGGCATCTGGCAACTGATCTCGGACCTCCAAGGCCATCCTGATCAAAGAATTCCCCTCGATGGAACCAGCATCGGGCGCAAGCGCCTGGTGCCCACACTGAAGGCTGCTCTTCTCCACCAGGTCATCTCTCCCAATTACCGTGCCCTCGACCTCGAGGAACTCCCTGGATGTCGAACCGATCCTTGAGTGCCACCAGCCTCAAGAGATCCCCTCGGTCTGTCCAGATCCTCAGGACCAAGATGATTCCTTATGAGCATCCATGGCTCTGACTACAGGGCCTCTTGGGACCAGGGGCCGTCAGGCTTGGGGCACGACCCAGAGCTCGGGTTGCCCTCGACACCTCCACTGACTATGAGCTGGACTGGGAGACCGAGGATGACAAGTACCCAGATACCCGTCGGCACTGGGACGTGCCATCCAGCCCATCTCCCCCCAAGACCCGGCATCGGCCCCCACCTGAGGATACAGCCTTCCTTGACTTCATGCAGGATATGGCTAAGGCACTGGCCTTCGAGGCAGACTTGGAGGAGGACCCGTGGACCGAGGAGCTAGAGATCCTCCACTACGAGGCCCCTCTGAAGGAGGCACTCGCAGTGCTTTTTCCCCTGACCCTGGAATGGCAGCTCCTCTGCATGTGGAAGACCCCCACATCGGTGCCTATAGTGAGCAGACAGCTGGACTCGATGTATCAGATCTGCCAGAGCCCCAGATTACAGAAAGCACAGCTGCTGCACAACTCTGTGGTAGTGGAGTTAGCCATGTGTTGCCTTAAAGAACCAAAAGATGCACTCCTTGGTGCCCCTGGATAGGGAGGCCCACGTCTTGAATGCCCTGGGCAGAAAGTGCTACCAGGTCTTGATGTTCATCGGCTGGATCCAGGCATACCAGTTGTACATGGGCATGTATCTGAGGGACCTGGCAAAGGAACCCGTTGTGTTCTCAGCTGGTCTCTCCAAGGAACCTCTCCAGTGATTCCAGACCCTGGTCCTGGGTGTTAGAAAGTGCTCCAAATTTATGACTCGGGCAGCCTATGATGGCTTCGAGTCAGTGGCTAGAGTAGCTGCGGCAGGCATCAATGCCTGACAGCAGGCATGGCTACAGTCCTCCAACCTGGAACAATGGATTCAGGACAAGTTGGTCAATATCCTTTGACAAGTAGAGAATCTCTTTGGCAAACCCATGACAGATAAGGCTGCAGGGTTGGAGTCTGAGTACCTTATGAGGACCAGGCTCTCCAAGAAGACCGCTGACTCTTCCCGATGGATATCTTTGAGTAAAAAACCCTTCTACCTGAAGAAGAGGAAGGCTTATGGAAACTACCCTCAATACCAGGCCTTCACAGCTCTCCAACAAGAGCACCAGGCCAAGGGACAAGGGTATGGCCCTCGTAAACCTAAGGCTCCCAAACCCCAGGCTCTGGCCCAGCCTGGCAGGAGTTTTTGACTCCTTGGCCATAGCCTCTTTTCCCCCAGGAGGCCCAACCCAGCAGCCCACAGAGGGGCATCTGGTTCTCTATGCCCACTGGTGGCCATCCATCACCACTGACTCCTGGGAACTTCAGGTGGTAAAGGAGTGTTACCTCCTCCACTTGACAAAGGCATCCCCTCAGTTCTTTCCGTGAGAGTCCCCCAGAACTCCCCTTCACAAGACCTTACTGCTACAAGAGCTCACAGGCCTTCTCAAAGACAGGGCAGTGGAACCAGTTCCCTCACATCTCGAGGGCAAGTACTCCAGGTACTTCCTCGTACCCAATAGGACCGGGGACCTCTGGCCCATTCTGAACCTGCAGGACCTAAACAGGTTCCCGGTGAGGAAGAAGTTCAAAATGCTCTCCCTTGTAACACTGCTGCCATATCTCCAGCCAGGAGGCTGGCTATGCTCCTTGGATCTAAAGGATGCATACACACATCCATATCCTCCCCAACCACAGGAAATGCCTCAGGTTTGTGGTGGGAGGCAATCACTACCAGTAAAGGGTGCTACCCTTCAGACTGGCTTCCACAACAAGGATGTTCTGATGGTAGCCATGGCCTACCTTCGTCTCCAGGGAGCCTTTGTCTTCCCATACCTGGATGACTGGCTCATAAGAGGCTGCACTGCTGCAGAGGTGCAACACAAAATGGTACATACCATCCTTATCCTGCCGTACTTGAGGACTGTGATTAACCACCCAAAGTCCCATCTCTTCCTGACACAGTGCCTAGAGTTCATGGGGCAAGACTGGACACTGTTCAGGCAAAAGTACAAGCATTGTGGAACCTGTGTCTTTTGGGGAAACTGCTAGGTACGTATGACCTAGATTGGCCACTGTTGGAAACAGGATACTGGGCTTGATGGACCTTGGTCTCACACAATATGGCATATCTTATGTTCTTAAAGCCTTCCTCCCTCAGAACAGGACTGATCACCTCAGGGCGCCGGCCGCTGCCATGCAGCACTGACACTCGGTGTCTGCCCGCCTTCTGCTCTGCCTGTTGGGTCACATGGTGTCCCCAGTCCATGTCACCTGGGATACCATTTTTCACATGAGGGTGGCTCAATGAGGCCTCTGCTCCCAGTGGACCCAGGCCACAGGCTGTCTGTGGGACAGGGTGGTAGTGTCCCGCCAACTTTCTGACTCTCTCGCCTGGTGGCAAGCCCCCCAGCACCTTCTGGTAGGGATGCCATCCAGGCCCCCACCCCCCCCAGAGGGTCCTGACCAGGGACACCTTCCTCTTAGGCTGGGGAGCCTACTACGATGGTTGCACTCAGAGCAGTTGGTCGCAGACGGACACTCTGCATGAGATCAACCTCTTGGAGCTTCGAGCCATATTTCTGGCCCTCCGAGCTTTCAGTCACCACCTGCAATACCATTCAGTGCTGGTGGTGATCTACATCAACAAGCAGGGGGCACGGGATCGTACACCCTCTGCCAACAGGCAGTTGCTCTCTGCTTGTATGTGAACTGTCATGGGATGCTCCTGCAGGCAGTGTATCGGCCAGGCCAGGCCAGGACAACATCCTAGCGGACAGGCTGAGCAGGGTCCTCCAGCTGCACAAGTAGCAGCTGGACTCCAGAGAGGCCTATTGGCTCTTCTAGCTCTGGGGGGATCTTTTCACCAGTGCGGCCAACACCCAGTTGCCCCGCTTCTGCTCCAGGCAACCACACCTATCCTGGGTGGCAGCGGATGCCTTCCTCATCCTATGGATGGAGGGCATTCTCTATGCCTTCCCACCCACACCACTGATTGCCAAGAGTTTCTCATGGTTTACCCAGTCAAAAGCCTTGCTGTAGTCAATAAAACACATATGGATATCCTTTTGGTATTCTTTTGTCTATTCAAGGATCCATCTCACATCCGCGATAATGTCTCTCATTCCTCACCTTTTCCTGAACCCTGCTTGCACTTCAGGCAGTTCTTGTTCCAGGTATGGTTGTAGTCTTTGCTGAATGATCATTATAAAAAACAAAATTACTGAACACGTAGATAGTCATGGTTTAATAGGGGAACGCCAACATGGCTTTAGCCAAGGAAGGTCTTGTCTTACTAATCTGTTATATTTTTCTGAAGGTGCGAATAAACAGGTAGAGAAAGGTGAGCCAGTTGATGTGGTGCCCAATCCCAGATGGGGCGTGTCTCGGTCGTATGGACGTGCCCATCAATACCTGATTCTGCACCTCTGGAGCAAGACGTTCTCGTGGGTGCAGGATCGGGCACTGAGAGACAGCCTGGCATATCTCTGCATCGCCACAGAGACATCCTCCTAGTGTCACATCCAGCCCACTGCAGTAGAGATGCCAGTTTCCCCACCGCCCGACCTTAGCAGGGACAGCGAAGGCCCAGATCGGGCAGCGGTTACTCACCTGGCTTGCCACTGTTGTTGCTGGGGTGCTGGCTGGCTGAGCCAGAGGAGCGGCCAGCACTTATTCCACCTCTGAGGTGGAATACACTAGCTGTCTCCCCAATGCTCCACAGACATACAGGGCTTTGACCTGTACCACCCGTGCTTTACGCACTCACCGCCTCCATCCCCTGCAGCATGCACAGCAGCTCTGTGCTTGCAGAGGGGCCAGGAGGCAGCAGACATTGCAGGCGGCTGGGATGTACAGCCCCACTATCCGCCTTGCAGAATCAGGCCCATAGTGTATCTGGATTTTAAAAAAGCCTCTGACAAGGTCCCTGGCATAGGAGGCAGTGTACTGTTGTGGGTCAGGAACTGGTTAAAAGAAAACACAGGATAGGGCTAAATGGCCAATTTTCCCACTGGAGAAAGGTGAATAGTGGAGTACTCCATGGATCCTTACTGGGTCCACTACTTTTTAAAATATTTGTAAATATAAATGGGAATAAGAAGTGAGGTAATCAAATTTGCAAATGACATAAAATTATTCAAAGTTGTTAAAACCCAAGAGGACCTTGATAAATTTGAAGACTGGACATTCAGATGGCAGATGAAATTTAATGTGGGTACAAAGTTATGCACCTAGGAAAGAACAAGCCAAACTATAGTTACACGATGCAAGTTTCCACATTAGGAATCACCACCCAGGAAAAAGATTTAGGTATCATCATGGATAACACGTTGAAATGTTCCGCCCAGTGTGAAGCGGCTGCCAAGAAAGCAAATAGAATGCTAGGAATCATAAGGAAAGGAATGGAGAATAAAACAAAGGATATTATAATGCCTCTATCGTTCCATGCTGCGACCGCACCTTGAATATTGTGTGCAGTTGTGGTTGCCATATCTTAAAAAGGATATAGCGGAATTAGAAAAGGTTCTGAGAAGAGCCACCAGAATGATAGAGGGGAAAGAAGGATACCCCTATGAGGAGAGGCTTAAAAGATTAGTGTTCTTCAAAACGGAAAAGAGGCGGCTGAGGGGAGATATGATAGAGGTCTATAAATTAATGAATGGAGTGGAATGGGTAAACGTAGATCACAAAGGTAGAAAGACTAGGGGACATGCAATGAAGCTACAGTGTAATCCATTTAAGACTAATAAGAGAAAATATTTTTTCACTCAATGCATAATCAAACTCTGGAATTAGTTACTGAGGATGTAGTAAAAGCTGTTAGTGTAGCTGGGTATAAAAAAGGTTTGGAGAAGTTCCTGGAGAAAAGGTCCATAAATCATTATTAAAGAGGACCCGGGAAATCCACTGTTTGCCCCAGTAAAACATTGTGGAACCTGTGTGTTTTTTTGGGATACTGCTTGGTACTTGTGACCTGGATTGGCCACTGTTGGAAACAGGATACTGGGATTGATGGACCTAGGTCTGACCCAGTATGGCATATCTTATGTTCTTATGTTCATATTCCAGCGCTTGTAATTCACATTGTAGTAAAAGCACAGTTAGAACGTGCTGCCATAAAAGCACAGACAATACACACAGCAGTAAAAGCACTACTAACGTGCACCTTTGGGCTACTGCGCTGTTGTGATATTTGCCTTAACTTTCTGTCTTCTCTCAGGAAATATTGTTTGACCTTTGACAAGTGATGTGCCTCATCTCCAGATTCTGAACGCTGCTCTTCTGCCATGACAGTTTCTGAGCTATCCCTGGAGGGCTTGCTCCCCCTTTTTCAGCCGGGGGATGCAATTAGTCCAACCTTGCCTGCCTCAGGGCAGGCGGTGACAGATGGTGCTATAGTTAAGGATATCCAGCTGGTCGGAGGATCTGGCAACTGTGCTGTGAGCCAGTCATCATCCTCTTGGGGGTCTGTGGGGCCTGTGTCCCCCGGTGTAGGGGATCATTTCTAAGAGGAGAGCTGCTGGACTCTGGATTTCCTTCCCAGAATTTTTTCTTTTTTGCAGCAAGCCTGCTCCTTCTGGCATGGAATTCAGACTCTGTGGTCTCTGGGTGCTCCGGATGCAGGGTAGGCTAAGAGTGGAATCCCTGTTCGATCCAGCTAAACATTCCTGGCGTGGGGCGTCCCCTAGAGATGGGGAAAAGCGAGGGATTTTGACTTTGACTTGGATTCAGATGGCTTGGTACTGGACTCTGATGTGGATGAAGAAGTACTCTCACATTCAGAAGATCGTGAGGAGGTCAGTGTGACCCACCTATTCTAGAAGGAGGAGCTGGTGGCATTGATTGTCAGGGTCTCATCCGGCTTGAACTTGATGGTTGGGTCCAGCATGGAGCAGGAGCTGAAAATACACCCCCTACAGTTTTCATGTTCCTGCGTGTGATAAAGGATATGATCCAATTGGAGAAGGACTCTTCCAACTCCCTGCCTAAATGGCTAAGGTTGTGTAAGAAGATGTCCACTCTCCCAGAGGAGTGTATTGGGTGGTTTGGCATTCCCAAGGTGGATTCATTATTGAGGATCAGTTTGTTGTGGCGGCAGTTGATGGTATACACAATATTCGTTGCCAGAACCATAATTCAAAGGCTCAGATTTTCTTCCTGTCTATCTTTTTCACAGTCCTACGTTCGTATCCACATGACGTTTTTGAAAATTCCATGGCTTGAACAAGTCGAATCTTTGTATGGAGAGAGACATCTCTGCTCTTGAGAATCTTGTCTAGGTCCTTCATAGCCATTCTTCCAAGAGCAATGCGTCGTCGTCAAGTGGCAAGGTGACACGAGGAGTGTCGGATAGCCCTGGAGATGGCTCTCTTGTTTGTATGGCAGCAAAAAGTCTCCTAGTTTGTCGACTCTGCATTTTGCCGGGGCAGATACTATGAAAATAGATTTTTTTTCAGCTAGCATTCTCTGGTCCCAGGAAAGTGGGAGTTGAGTCAGGAGGTGTTTTCAGTTGTTTCAGTGTTGCTGGGGTCACCTCGAGAAGGATCTGATGGCGACCTGCTCCAATGCCAAAGTGTGCTTTTTCTTCAGTCATCACATGAAGACGGGGTTTGAAAGCTATGGTGCTCTGGCTCAACCTTGACCAGGTCAGCACCTACTGTAGATGTTAACTCCATGGCCCCTGGTGAGGCACGTAATTCGGCGTATGGAGTGCCATCCAAGAAGGATTATTCTAGCAACACCGGGTTGACCGAGGAGAGCATAATGTGCAGATCTTATGCGACTCTTGTGAGTGCCTCCTCTTTGCTTGCCGCCTTCTTGGGGCTTATTGGGTCAGTGATTGCTTGTCCTGGAGGGACTGGCTGCTTTTTCACTTATGGCTTGACTCCTGTAAGGAGACTGTTAGTGCATATGGGCTACTCTCTGGCAGTGGTGTTCCACTCTGCTCAGAGCCCAGAGGAGGTCTACCAACCTGGCATAAGAGCAAGTTTGATGTTTTGAGTGGTGGTGTGGCACACGGCAGCTGACTCCTGAGGCGGCCAAGATGCCATCTCTGTGGCCTTTTTTGCAGGACGATCTGGAGAAGGGCCTTTTTTCTCCTAACTCCCTGAAGGGTCTGAGGGCAACAATGGCCTGTTTCAGAGGGCCTGTTCTCTGGTAAGTCTCTAGCCATACATCAGGATGATTTGCATCATCTTCAAAGGGTTTGGCATCTATGTCCTCCCCTATGGTCTGTGGTGCTTTCCTGAGATCTGTGTCTGGTGCTCAGGTCCTTGCCATCAGAGCCCTTTGATCTGTTGAAGCGCGCTACTCTGCAGGACTTGATGCTCAAGGCAGTCTTCTTGGTTGCGATTGTTCCACAAGGCAGTTTTCCGAACTGCAGACTCTGCCTTGCTGAGATCCTTACCTATATTTTTTGAGGAAGCCATTTCCATTCAGCCTGTTCCTTCCTTCTTCCCTGAAGTGATTTCTTCCTTCATGTGAACTAGGCAGTTTGCCTGCCCTCCTTCTCTAAGGAGCAGTGTCGGGGGAATGGTAGAATCTTTGCCTTGTGAATGTCTGGAGGGTGCTTCTCTGGTTCTTGGATGTTACAAATTCCTTTTGTAAGTCAGACCATCATTTTTTTGCTATTTGATGGCCCACACAAAGGTGATGTGACAGCTCAGTCTGCATTGGGGCACTGGGTTAAGGAAGCCATTGCCTTGGCAGAACTGTTGCAGGATCAGCTGGTTCCAGAGGGTTTGTGTGCCCATTCTATCCAAGCGCAAGCATCCTCGTGGATGGAGTGGAGCTCTGTAGCCCCTGCAGACATTTCTCAGGCATCACATCCACTTTTGTCAAGCATTTCCACTTTGATGTCCATGCTTGGGTAGATACGACCTTTGGCTCTAAGGTTTTGTGAGCTGCTGTGTCTTCTTTCTGCCCAGTAGAGGTGTAGCTTTCGTACATCATACTTGTCTGGACTAATCTAGCAGGATGATATGGAAGGTGATACTTTACTTACAAGATAATGCTCTTTCCTTGAGTCCTGCTAGACTAGTCCAGGGCCTGCTCCTGGAACTGTCTTTGCTCTGTTCTTCTGAGGCCGTACCCTTGGGTCGGCTATGATTCCTACATTTGGCTCTGCTGGTTCATCTTCTATGAACAGCCTTCTCTTTATGCTTTTCTGTACATAGTTCTCAACTATTTAATTGCTCATTGTTGTCCACGTTGAGGTTGGTTGAGGCCTGCCATATTCTCCCATATACTTTGGGACAGATACTGAAGAGACTTCTGGTGGCTGAGGCGTATAAAGGCATGGGAGTAATGTCACTAAAACCTGGTCTTTTCATTGGTTCTTTGCCTCCACCAATCTGCTGGTAGGGGAACACAACCCTCTTGTCCGGACTGGTCTAGCAGGACTCAAGGAAAATACATTATCTGGTAAGTAAAATGTCGCCATTACAGTTCCCTTAACTGACCATTGCTAAACTTGTGTCCTGTTTTTCTTCTTACAGGATAGCTTATGGATTGAAGGCCCACATTCTTAACCTAGCTGTTTATTCACTTGGTCTCATACCCTTGACGCTTCTGATTCTGAATACTGTGAAATGTCCATCTAACAATGGAACACTCTATCATGAAAGACAGCGCCTAGAAATCAAGGTTTTTTTTACAGTATATACACTTTCACAAAAGTGAATGTAATGCAGTTGGGGTTAAGTTTATTAAGGCATTTTTGTGCATGAATGCCAGTATGCACATAAAATGGTTCTTAGAAATGACCCCTTGCACACAAGTACATGTGGTGACAAGGACACATGTACTTTATGCAGCTCGGGTGTAGGCATGCTTGGTGGTGGATTTTCGGCCAGATGCAATAGAGTTGCAATTTATATGTATTTATGCATTTTGTATATCTGTCCAGTTACACCAGCTTCCAAGTTGGTGTAAATGTACTGCTTTATTATAGCCGCCAGATGTTTAAATACATCCATGGCATAAATGCACAGGAGGAGAGCTTCTTTTAATTGGACAAAAGCTCTGCAATGAGGGGGCATAAGATGAAGGTAAAAGGGGGTAGACTGAATAATCTAAGGAAATAATTCTTTATTGAAAGAGTGATGGATGCATGGAATAGTCTCCCAGTGGCGGTAGTAGAGATGAGGACTGTATCTGAATTCAGGACAGCATGGGACACACACAGAGGGGGACTGTAAAGCTTAGTAGTTTGTATGGAAGAGCAGATGGATAGGCCTTATGGTCTTTATCTGCCATTTTTTTTCTGGCCTTCTCTGTTTCTCCAGCCTATGTGAGGCAGTTTTATAAAAAACACATAGGTGTCTGTGTCTTTAGAAAATAGACTTTAATCAGGTGCCTATTTGTACTCCTGACCCAGGAGACGTGTTATAAAATTATTCTGAAGAGAATGATTTCTTTGTATATGTCATTTAAATAGGAAAATAAGGAGAACATTTTTGAAGTGCTTTAGCTGATTAGTAGACCTGCTAACTGGTTAAAAACAATCAGTCCGATATTCCGCAGCACTAACCAGTTAATGCCACTGAATATCCCACAGACTGCCATAAAATGGTGGCAGCTAAGTGCTTTTAATGAGCCTTACTGATGCCATTGTACATTCCCTCCCTAAATGCTTAAATCTGTGTGTTCAAAACAATGTTCTTTTACAAAATGGCTTCTCCTGTTGCATGCGGCACTAAATATATATGCTTTTCTTACGGAGGTGTTTTCATAAAAAACATATAACACCATAAAAAAGCATATACATTTAATGCCAAACAAAACAAGAGAAGCCATTTTATAAAATAACTTATTTTAAAAAGTGTAGTTTCACTAAGGGGTTCTTTGTCATAAATAGGTCTTTACTAAGACAAGACACAATTTTGCATACGTAAAGGAATAATTCTATAAACATTTCCCATGTTTAAAATAAATTGTGCGTAGTGACAAGAAGGCACCTAATTTTACATAAGGGAATTCTTGGGCAGTAGCATTTAGCTGAGCATGGGCAGAGTTGTAATTTAAGTATGTATTTTATTACATACATATGACCATTTACACCTGCTTCCGAGCAGGTGTATGTTTCCATATGTTATATATTTATTAGTCTTTAGCTCACACCTTTCTAGTGGTAGTAAAAGGTGAGTTACATTCAGATACACAGGTATTTCCCTGTCCCCAGAGGACTTATAATCAAAGTTTCTGCCTTTACAATCAAAGTTTCTACCTGAGGCAATGACTTGTCTTAGGAGCATTTTTACTAAAGTGCCCTAAAAAGTTAATACATATTTTAATGTTAACATTGCCCTGCAGTAATGAATACTGCACATTGAAAACAGCCATCACAGTAAAAATCCTGCCTTAACTGCTTAGTGCATGATGGGGAAGGAACTACTGTAAGTACAGTGGGCTTGGACTCCACATTGCCATTAACCCACAGTAAATACTGCGCACTGTTAATTTCCAGTTACTGCGAGTGCAGGTAATGCCACCTCAAGAAGAGGTATGACGTGCACCTGTGCTAACTGTGGATGAACTACAGTAAACATGTGGTAAGGGACTTTTCCATGTGGTAAGCTCAGGGAACATGCTGGGCACATCCCGATAAATACCACATGGCTTTTGCACTTACTGTGCATTGGGTTTTGCTACTAAGGCATGGTAGGCACAAGAACTTGCTGCACTTTAGGAAAAGGGCCCCATAACACTATAGAGTATGTTTCTAAAGTGCAGTAAGTGTTTGTACTTACCACATGCTAAGGACAAAATTAGTATGTAGTAAGTGTGAAAGCTGTACACTAACTGTTGGGGGCATAACCAGCATGTCATCTCTGCAGTCACCGAGCTATAAATCCATTTGCAATTGTGGGTGCACTTGGTGCCACTCATTGAGATGACATTTAGTGCACCCATGTAACTGCAACATTGACAGTGTAGAGCAACCATAATGCTAACCATAATGTGCTTTCTGACTCTAATTTTAACATTTCCCACCTCTGTCACGTGCTAAGCAGGTAGCATAAGATTTTTACCATGCTGGCTATTCAGCATACAGTAACTGTTACAGCATTACCATGCTAACTGCTAAGCGCATGCAAAAACATCTGTTACCTGTTAAGCACGCTTTTCTAAACTTGTCCCCATATATATAGTTGTGGTCAACATTATTGGTACCCTTGCAGTTCAACCCCTTAATGCCCAATATCTCCTTAAAAAAACAGGTGGACAGTGAAATGGCTTTGGACTATATGAGTCCAAAGCATCAAATAAAACAAGACCAATTAAAAAGGAAATAGTATAAAAACTAGGACATTGCCATGACTTTGTTTATTGACATCCTTATAAACAGTTCAAATCAGTTTGAAAAGAAGAACCACATTCCTTTTTCAGTAAAATTAGAAGCACCTATGATCAGTGGTCAGCACTCACATGGCTTGAATCAACCAATGAATGGATGGATGTAATGTTTAAAATGGTCACATTCACTCCCCGTTTCATTTTCACAACGGTGAAGACAAGAGAACGCCCTGAGATCATCAGAAAAGCCGTTATCATTAAACTTCAAAGGGGTACAAGGCCATCTTCAAAGACCTTGGTATTCCTATATCTACAGTTTGTAATGTTGTTAAGAGGTTTTCTGCTCATGGAACTGTCCAGAACCTCCCAGGATGTGGTGGGAAGAGGAAAATTAATCCAAGAAGTCTTCAAATGTCAGTGTGAATTGTTGGAAAAACACCGCATACAGCATCCAAAGAGCTTAAGGCTGATCTGGAGCAATCTGGAGTGGTGGTTTCAACCTGCATCATATGTCATGCACTGAACAAAGAAGGACTTCATGAGCGAAGACCAAAGAGGAACCCACTGCTCAAAGACGGACATAAAAAGGCACGTCTGATCTTTGCCCAAATCTACCTTGAGAAACCACAATCCTGAAAAAATGTTCTGTGGACAGATGAAACCAAACTTGAGTCCTTTTGCAATACAGACCAGCAATACATTTACAAATGAAGAAATGAAGCTTATAAGTAAAAAAAACCACCCTTCCTACAGTTAAGTATGGTGGAGGTTCTATAATGTTGTGGGGCTGTTTTGTTGCCTTAGGAACGGGAGGCCTGGAACGTATTAAAGGAATCCTGAAGTCAGAGAACTACCAAGGTATTTTGGAGTGAAATGTGCTGCCTAATGTCAGAAAGCTAGGCCTAGACCAAAGGTCATGGGTTCTCCAGCAGGACAATGACCCAAAATATACATCCAAAAGTACAAAAGAATGGTTAAAAAGGAAAAAAATGGACTGTTTTAAACTGGCCTACAATGAGTTGTGGATCTCAATCCAATCGAGAAACTTGGAAAGAGCTGCAGTCTTCCATTGGTAAAAGGAATACTGGAAACATTCATGAACCGAAACAAATCACAGTTGAAGAATGGGAGAAACTACCAGCAGACAGATGTACAACACTTATAGATGGCTACAGGAAATGTTTGGAGGCTCTCTTCATTGCCAAGGGCTAAGCAAATAAATATTAGTGAAGGGTATCATTAATCCTGTCCAGGTCATATTTTGTTTTTCTCAGAAATTACTACGTCTAAGTTGCACCAACATCTTTTTTTGTTGTTGTTGTTGTATACCTTTGAACATACTATTAAAATATTATTTCTTAAGATGATTGTACACAACATATCTAAAATGTAAGGGTGACAATAATGTTGACTACAATTGCATGTGCGTGTAGATATATATATACAGAGTGGCACAAAAAAAGTGAGAATATCTCGTAAATTAAAAGCTTAAATAGTTTACTTATTTACCATTTTTAGCTATATAACCTCTTTATTTCAACAATTTCCGGTCGCCATCTTTTTTTTTTTAATTTGTCAATCGTTCACATCTGTCTTTTTGAATTTTTAAATAACTTATACGCTACGAGATGTTCTCACTTTTTTTGGGCTGCTCTGTATATTTGTATATATATATATATATATATGTGTGTGTGTGTGTGTGTGTATATATATTTGTATTGAATGTTGAGCTTATATTGTTGATATAAAGCAAGCTACTAAAAAGTTGTTAGGAAATTTGTACATATCCATTTGTATTGAATTTTGAATGTAGTTGGATACTAATTTTCAGCTAAAAATGACTTGTCTTGGGTAATTTTATAACATGATGCCTATGTATGGTGCACCTTTGTGTCTTTATAAAACACTAGCACAAATCCTGCAGAAACAGCAGACATGCACATTACACTTGGGAAAAGGCATAATTTTAAGTATGTAAAATACATAGATACACATATTTTAAAAAATATGCGTGTAAATCAACACTGCCCATGCTCTGCCCAAATTACTCCTCTGAACATACCTATTCTACAAGCACATGCCTGCTTACACTCCATGTACTTTTAGGTATGTCCTAATTTTATAAAAGCCCTTTTATGCACCTAGAACAGTTTTCTAAGTGCAAAAATGGTTGAAACAATTCTCCGTGGACAAGCAGGAATGAGTCTTCATGTATGGGTGATGTCCGCGATGGAGCCCTGTGCGGGAACATCCCTCAGATTCTATTGGAAGCTTTTGGGAGGTTCCATCATGGATGCGTGCCTCCTTCCTGCTTGCGGCCGTGGTGCCATGATTCCTCAATCTTTCGTTTTCCATGGAGCCCAATTGGCAAGTTCAAGGCATCCTCCATTTGGTAAATGTCTTTTTTTCCCCTAAGGATCTTTTTTGCCTCAGGTTTTCAACCTAGTCGTCTGCCATAGCAGTTTTTTTCCTCCCTCTACTTTTTCCTTCCTCTGGTTGTGTGTTTTTATTCTTGCTGCAACATCTTAGCCCCTCTGGGGCCAGTGCTTAGGCCAGGCCTAGGTCTTCGTGATTGATCCATTTGACTTCGCTGTGGCTATTTTTCCAGATGGCATGTCCTAGAAACCCACCAGTGGGTTTAAGAAGTGTTCCATGTCTTCTAGGACCATATCCACCATAGATACCCATAATGTGTGTCTACAGTGCCTGGGACCCAATCATCTGCCCTCTTCTTGTAAGTTGTGTTTGCAGATGACAAAAAGAGGACTCAAAGGTCGTGAGAAGCAGCGCAAATCACTTTTTAGTGCTCAAAAGTCTGATCCATCTCTTTCGGCATTGATGACATCATTCTCTATGACTTCCAAGGCTGCATCTGACCCTGACTGTGCATCATCATCGAGGAGCTCTCAAGCTCAATTGGAACTGAGCATCCTTAGTCCCAGAGCATCAACCATTGATTGATCTCCACCCAAAGGCAAGGAAAGATTTGGCCTCATCTTCTTCAACGTTGAGGGGTGACCACGTCAAACATCGGATGAAGATATTGGTGCATCCATATCGGAGCCCCTCGAGGCACGGCATCGAGAGCGATGACAGTCCATATGAGTGCCCCTTGAAAGTGCCCTGAAAGGAGGATAGCTCATCCTCCAGAATATCTGAGGGGCACTGACAGCCTACTGACAGCCGAGATCCAACCTACAATATCCCTGTACACATACCGGTTACATTGGTCAAAGTTCCTTAGACCCTGCAGCCTTCAGAATTGGCAGCTATGTTGAAGCGCCTTCTGCAAGCACTCGAGGAATGCATCGCGGTGCTGCTAGTGATGCAGCATGTCAGGGCCTTGATGTTGGCTGCATCGACATCCCATCTACAGGAAGAATCTCCGATTCGTCCTAGGGGTCAACACACCGAGTCTTGCCGTTTGGCATAGCTTCTTTATGTGTTCACAAAATGTCTTGCAGTGGTAGCTGCATACCTCTGGACACCGGGAGTGTTTTTCTTCTCCTCTGTGGACAATTCACTGATCAAAGCTACCACTCCAGAGGGAGTTCAAGAATTAACACAGATGACCACAGGGTGTGGTCATTTACCCCAAGTGCCACCTGCAGCCCACTCTACAATTAGAGTTCATAGGAGCCTTACTCGACATGACTCAGATGAGAGCCTTCCTTCTGCACGACCATCTTCACAGATTGATAGCACTAGTGCGAGAAACTCAACTGGGTCAGCCGGTATCAGCTCGCAGGATGTTGACCGTTCTGGGCCACATGGCCACCTCAGTACATGTCACACCCTTAGCACATCTCCAGATGAGGCACGCTCAGTGGACTCTGAGGACTCAGTGGACCCGGTCCACAGATTGCCTCAGGGGTCATCTGTTGGTCACTGCCTCTCTTGTTCAGTCATTGCATTGGTGGACAGTCCAACACAATTTGCTCAAAGGTCTTCTTTTCCAAATTGCTTCACCTCAAAGTATTTTGATGACAGATTCATCCAAGCTGTGGTCAGGAGCTCATCTCAATGAGTTACATACACTGTGCAATTGGTCATCCAAGAAAGTCTCCACCAGATAAATTTCTTGGAGTTAAGAGCTGTAGAAAATGCTTTCCATGGTAGACTATCCATCCAAATTGCTGTAATTCAGACTGACAATCAGGTCACCATGTTCTACATCAAACAGGGATGAACGGGCTCATATCTTCTGTATTGGGAAGCAGACAGGTTGTGGAAGCTCGCTATCACACACGGAATGGACTTGAAATCCACGTACCTGCCAGGCAAACAAAACATTCTGGCAGACAGGCTGAGTTGAGTCCTCCAACCACATGAGTGGACACTGGATAAAGAGGTTGCATCTCGCATCTTTCGGGAGTGGGGCATCCCCTTGATAGATCTATTTGCGACCCCGCACAATGCCCAAGTGGATCAATTTTGCTCCAGAGTAAGATCACACAGCAGACTAGCATCAGATGCTTTCCTCCTTCATTGAGGGGGAGGGTCTTCTTCATGGGTATCCTCCAATACCTCTCATTCTGACGACCCTCCTGAAACTCAGAACAGACGGGGACACGATGATTCTCATCGCTCCCTACTAGCCCAGACAGCCATGGTTTCCCCTCCTGCTGCAGATCTCCAATCGGGAGCTGCTCCATCTCAGCCATGCACCAGATCCAATATCGCAGGATGGCAGGATTATGTTGCATCCCTTACAGTGTGGATGTTGAGAGGCTAGTGTTAACCTGCCAGACAGAGTGTCTGAAGTTCTTCTGGCCTCCAGGAGGGCCTCTGCAAGAAAGTCTTACTCGTGTAAATGTAAGAGGTTTGCTGTCTGGTGTGAGGGCCAGGCCCTAGATCCTTTTGTCCGTTCCACATAAAAACTGCTTGAGTAGTTCCTACGACTCAAGTCCAACTCTGTAAGAGTTCACCTCCATGCAATTTGAGCTTAGCATTGAGGTGTGGAAGGAAAGTCCATTTGGGTACAGCTTTTGTTCGCTCTATGCGAGGTTGCTTCTACTGAAGCCTCCCTACAAACGTCCCACAGTGTCTTGAGACCTCAATGTGTTTCTTGTGCAGCTCATGAAAGCTCAGTTCCTGTCCTCTACAGTTCTTGACCTGCAAAGTATTGTGGTGGTCACTTCAGCACGCAGGATGAGTGAGCTTCAGGTCTTAGTAGTTCATCTATCTTGCACATAATTCTATCATAATAGAGTGGTCCTCCGTACCCTTCCTAAATTCCTTCCAAAAGTGTTATCGGATTTCCACTTTAATCAGTCAATTGTTATTTCAACATTTTTCCCAAGACTTAAAGCCCACAAGGGTGAAGCCGCATTGTACATGTTGGACTGCAAACGAGCCTTAGCCTTCTGCTTGGAGCAAACAAAAGCACATAGAAAGTCCATCCACCTTTTTGTTTCTTTTGACCCCAGCAAGCTAGGGATTGCCGTTTCCAAAAGCTCTCTTTCAGTTTGGCTAGCAGACTGCATCTCTTTCATTTATGCCCAGGCAGACCTGAACCTTGATGGTCATGTCACTGCTATAATGTCAGAGCTATGGCTGTGTTGGTGGCCAACTTGCGCTTGGTCTCCATGGAAGAGATTCTTTATAGCAGTGGATCCCTTTATGGCAACATAAAATCAAAATAAGCATAATTATCTCTTATATCTGAAGAGATAGGGGTGACCTACACGGAGCGATGGGTACACCTCCAAACAAAGGCACTGGGAGGGGTGATCTGCACGGAACGGCAAGTGCACCTAATCTTGCTGGGCAGACTAGATGAACCATACTGGTCTTTATCTGCCATCATATACTATATTACTATGTTACTAAGAGATCTGCAGGGCTGCAACTTGGTCTTCAGCCCACACATTCATATCTCACTGCTGCCTAAAGGCGGATTCCCGACATGACAGCAACTTCGGACAATCTGTACTCCAGAATCTGCTTGGAGTTTAGGATCCAACTCCATCCTCCCTAGGCCCATTCTATTCTGTCCAGGCTACCAAAAAAAAAAATAGGGAGAAGAGAGAAATTCACTCATTTTATACAAAGTTGGTGGTTGAGTTGTTCTGGCCTCAAGCCATTTCGCAGTTGAGTTTGCCCCTGTTGGATTTCTTGGTTGTCTCCTCGGTTTTCAGTAGCCTGTAGCTAGGGAGTCCCTTACATGAGAACTTATTCCTGCTTGTCCATGGAGAAAAGGTAGTTACTCACCTGTAGCAGGTGTTCTCCATGGACAGCAAGAATTAGTCCTCACAACCCTCCCACCTCCCCGAGGATTTGTCATGTACTACAGCTGCGTTATCAGACTAAGGCATCATGGCTTGGAAGGAGGTATGCAGATGCGGTGGTGCCTCCCAAAAGTTTCCAATAGAAAGTGGGGCGTATTCCGTCTGGGACGTCACCCAAACGTGAGGACTAATTCCTGCTGTCCATGAAGAACACCTGCTACAGATCAGTAATTACCTTATCTCCAGGAACAAGCAGGAATGCAGTCTTCACATATGGGTATTGTCGGTACCGACGGAGCCTGCGCAGGAACGCTCCCCAGCATCCAATTAAAAAGCTTTTGGGAGCATCCCACAGCGCCTGCATGCTGCCTTCCCGCATTTCCCAACTGCCTCTCTCCAGTTCTTCGTTTTCCGCGGAGCCAGCAGGTTGTCGTTCCTGTCACCGCAGAAAGTTTTTCCATTCTCCTTCTTTTTTGTGGTCGCGTCTGCCTTCCTCGACGCTATTAACGGTACCGCCGGTTCTTTCTTTCTTTACTTAAAAAAAAAAAGAAAAAAAATATATATATAGTTCTTTTTTCCAAACTTTTCCTCGTCAGGTGCACGTGCCATTTGGGGCCTTAGGCCCAAAATTTCCTTAACATGGAAAAACCCGCTTCGGGTTTCAAGAGGTGCACCAAGTGTGGCGGTACAATCTCCGTCACTGACACCCATGAGTGGTGTCTTAAATGTTTAGGTCCTGACCACTCCATTTCAGAGTGTATGGCCTGTGCCATGATGTCTAAGAGGGGTCGACAAAACCGTGCTGCTAAGCTCAGCACCCTTTTTCCCTCCGATGCAGCCTCTGTGGCATCGATGTCTTCCAGGGCTTCGTCTTCCTCCCATGGATCTCAGGTAACTAAGCATAAGTCTGGCCAGTCCTCAAAGGGTAGATCTCCTTCCAAGCATCGAGATGCCTCTGGCGTTGCCCTTGAGGGTTCTGTACCAGCAAAATTGCCCCGGCGGGAGGCTTCGGCTTCCAAAGCATTATCGGGGCTCCAGGATGTTCTCGAGGCCTCGACCTTGCCAGAACTACTGGTGCCATGCTCGGGGGTACCAGCTGCTTTCTCCGGTACCGATATCCAGGCATCGGCAACGTTGATAGACCAGAGGTTCCTGGCTATTGAGCGCAGTCTGGCGGCTCTCCTTGCGGCATCGACACCCTCGGAACCGCATCAGACAGTTCAACCGGTATCGGTACCGGTACCGACGGCATCGGCATCAACATCAGTGTCTGCATTGCCAGCACCCAGTCATGCTATGCCTTCCAGTATCGATACACCGGTACTGATTCCCCCCGGTACCGACTTTGGTCGGTACGGGTATCGGGCTCTACAAGAGCATCCGGACAGAAGGTACTTTGAATCCTCGGAGGAATCTGAGGATTCTGACAGCTCCGTCGGTACCGGAATACTTCTCCCAGAGGAGCCTTCCTCTCCTAAACGCAGGATGTCTCCTCCGGAAGATATCTCCTTTCAGGACTTTATCAGGGAGGTGGCTCGAGGTCTGTCCATTACTGTGGCTCCTGAAACAGAGCCCAGGGCAAAGGATTTGGAGATTTTACAATATCCCAAGGCTCCTAAGGAGGCATCTACTTTGCCTATCCATGAGATCTTACATGATCTCATGTTAAGAATGTGGGAGACACCTCTTACCACCTCTCCTCACTCTCGTAGACTGGATACCATGTATCGAGTACCTCTGTGTCCTGGTTTCCAGAAAACTCAGCTTCCTCACGACTGTATTGTGGTGGAATCAGCTATGAGAAGGATCAGACGTGCAAAGAGGCATGCTTGTAATTCTCCAGGACGTGACTGTCGAACTTTGGATGCCTTTGGACGTCGTACTTTCCAGGCTTCCATGCTTTCTGCCAGGATCAATTCCTATATTTTGTATATGGGAATGTTCCTTAAGGAAGTCACAGGAGATTTAGAGGTTTTGAGTCCTCTTCTCCCTGATGATAAGAGGCAGGATTTTCTCACACTGGTTAAACATGCCCAGGATATTTCTAAGTTTGTCAACCGTACAGCTTTTGACTGTTTTGAGTGCATAAGCAGAACCTCTGCCATTGCCATAGGTGCACATAGAATTGCCTGGCTCCAGGCATCTGATTTGGAGCTTTGGGTGCAGGACAAACTGGGCAATATCCCTTGTATAGGTGAGAATTTATTTCACAAAAATTGGCAAGAGAAAGCCAATGAGTTGGATGCTGACAAATCCACCTTGGATAGATTATCCAAAGCCACAGCTGATCCTGCAAGGAAGAAATCTTTCAAGAAACCATTCTTCTCCAAAAAGAAGAGGTTTATCCCTCTTATTCCCAGCAGTGACGTTCTGCAGGTCAACCTGACCGAAAGAGTCAGCAACCACCTAAACAAAGGAAAGCAAAGACTGCTAAGCCTCAACTGTCTCAGCAGTCTCAGCCTCCACAAGGCCTTTGACTTCCATCTAGAGAACTTAGCCTTCCTGGCTCTCAACGGACCAGAGCCTTCCACCATTCCAGGAAGGTTGTGTCACTTTGCCCCCAAATGGGGGCAGATAACAGCAGAACATTGGACTCTCTCCATTATAAAAGAGGGATACAAGCTTCACTTTCTGTGCATGCCCCCTCCCACAATGGTAAGACAGTTCAATTCCCAGGCCTCTTTCAGCAACCTGTTAGATCAAGAGGTCACTATGCTTCTTGCCCAAGGGGCAATAGAAGAGGTACCTATTCCTCAACAGGGTACAGGGTTTTACTCCCCCTATTTCCTTATCCCAAAGAAAACAGGGGGACACAGACCTATTTTGGACCTCAGAGAACAGAACAAATTCCTGTTCAAAGAGAAATTCAAAATGATTTCTCTAGGAACTCTGCTGCCATACCTTCAGAGTCAGGATTGGCTTTGTTCTCTAGATCTCAAGGATGCGTACACTCATGTTCTCATCCATCCAACTCACAGAAAGTTCCTTCGGTTCCTTATTCAAGGAAAGCACTACCAGTGCAGCGTGCTTCCTTTTGTCCTGGCCTCAGCACCAAGGGTGTTTACAAAATGCATGGCTGTGGTAGCAGCATTTCTTCGCACTCTAGGAGTATTCGTCTTCCCCTACTTAGATGACTGGCTCATTCGAGCCCCATCAGAGTCAGAGGCCAGGTTTTCTCTATCTTGCACAATGCGTATCCTTCAGTATTTGGGTCTGGTTATAAACATCCCAAGATCCAGCCTAACTCCCACTCAGTCTCTAGAATTCATAGGAGCTTTGCTGGATACCAGAAAACCTACCTATCTCCCTCAGGCCCGTTGCCTTCGCATGGTGCATTTAGCTTCTCAAGCAGTACTAAAGCCTCGAGAAATGTTACAACTACTAGGCCACATGGCATCTACCGTGCATGTGGTTCCTTATGCTCGCCTCCATATGAGAGCAGCCCAGTGGACTTTATCCACTCAATGGACCCAGGCATCAGGGTGCCTGTCAGACAAAATAGCAAACACAAATCGTCTTATTTTGTCCCTCCAATGGTGGCAGTCCACTCAAAACCTGTTGATGGGGGTCCCCATTTCAACAACCTTTACCCCAGGCAACTCTCACAACAGATGCTTCACCAATGGGTTGGGGAGCTCATTTGCAAGACCTCTCCACCCAAGGCACTTGGACTCCACAGGAGACTCATCTACACATCAATCTCTTAGAGCTCAGAGCAATCTTCCTTGCTCTTCGAGTGTTCCACACCCTGCTAAGCTACAAGACAGTCCTCATTCATATGGACAATTAAGTAGCCATGTTCTACATGAACAAGCAGGGGGGAACAGGCTCTCTGTCGCTTTGCAACAAAGCTTTGCGACTATGGGCCCTCGCCAGAGAACTTCAGATTCATCTCCTGGCAGTGTATCTTCCAGGCATTCAAAACTCTTGGGCAGACAGACTCAGTCGAGTTCTGCTTCCACACGAATGGTCTCTACATGCAGACCAGGTGGCCAAGATTTTTCAAATTTGGGGAACCCCGGATATAGACCTCTTTGCAAGTCCATTGAATGCCAAACTTCCCCGGTTCTGTTCCAGAAGTCTGGCTCAGGGCTCTCAAGCCAGGGATGCTTTCCTCCTTCATTGGGGTCAAGACTTCCTTTATGCCTTTCCACCTATTCCTTTAATTCCCAAAACCCTGTTCAAGCTTCAGAGAGACAGAGGCCGTATGATCCTCATAGCTCTACATTGGCCACAGCACGCACGTGTGGTACCCTCTGCTTCTACATCTCTCTCAGGCTCCCTCTCTGAAGTTAGGGTCTGCTCCAGATCACCTGTCTCAGGAGGACGGAATGTTATGGCATCCCAATCCCCAGTCTCTGCATCTCAGGGCTTGGTTGCTGAAGGCCTAGATCTTCATGATCTTAACCTTTCTCAGCAAATAAAGGATATCCTTTATGCTTCCAGAAAACCTTCCACAAGACGCTCTTATGCTTTCAAGTGGAAAAGGTTTAACATATGGTGCTCGCAGAAGGGTCTTAGCCCCCTTGTGATACCTCTGGAATCATTACTGGAGTATCTCCTTCATTTATCCAATGCAGGACTTAAGACTAACTTAGTAAGAGTCCATTTAAGTGTCATTGCAGCTTCTTTCAAGCCTTTAAATGGACAACCTATTTCCTCCCATCCTCTTATAGCAAGATTTATGAGAGACCTTCTTCTAACTAAGCCTCCCATTAGGCCACCACCGGTGGCATGGGACGTAAACCTGTTTTTTGATCAGCTCATGAAGCCACCTTTTGAACCCTTAGCTACTACCTCATTGAAATTCCTTTCTTGGAAGTTTATCTTCCTCATTGCAATCACATCAGCACATAGTATCAGTGAGTTGCAGGCACTAGTGGCTGATCCATCTTATACAAGGTTCCATCATGACAAGGTAGTCCTTAGGACTCATCCACACTTTATGCCAAAGGTGGTCTCACCTTTTCATCTAAACCAAGCGGTCTACCTGCCTGTGTTTTTTCCAAGGACTCATGCATCAAATGCAGAAAGGAATCTTCATACTTTGGACTGTAAAAGAGCTTTAGCCTTTTACTTGCAAAGAACACAGCAACATAGAAAGTCCTCTCAACTCTTTGTTGCTTTTGATCCTTCTCATTTGGGACTTCCAGTCTCCAAGAGAACACTCTCTGGAATGCTCAGTGTATTTCCTTTACCTATCAGAGTAAGAACCTTCCTCTGGAGGGCCATGTCACAGCTCACAATGTGAGAGCCATGGCAGCTTCAATGGCTCATCTGCACTCTGTGTCTATCGACAACATCTGTCGAGCAGCCACTTGGGCCTCGGTTCATACCTTCACAGCCCATTACTGCTTGGACAAGGACTCCCGCTGAGATGCCTTTTTTGGTCAGGCTGTTCTCCAAGACCTGTTCCATACCTAATCAACTCCTACCCACCATCCCTGGTTGGATGCCAGAGATCCAGGGGGGGGGGGAAGTGGAGCCCTTTTCTCAGGGACACACAGCTTCGGGGGTCTCTCCCTGGCATCTAAAGCTAGGGAGTCCCCATATGTGAAGACTACATTCCTGCTTGTTCCTGGAGATAGCATAGTTACTCACCTGCAACAGGTGATCTCCGGGAACAGCAGGAATTTATTCTTCACAACCCACCCACCTCCCCTAGGAGTTGTAGCTCTCTTTCTGTCTCTTTCTCTTTCTCTCTCTCTCTCTTTGTCTCAGCTTTAAACTCAACTGGAGAGAGGCAGTTGGGAAAGGCGGGAAGGCAGCACGCAGGCGCTGTGGGATGCTCCCAAAAGCTTTCTAATTGGACGCTGTGGAGCGTTCCCGCGCAGGTTCCATCGGTACCGATGATACCCATATGTGAAGACTAAATTCCTGCTGTTCCTGGAGATCACCTGTTACAGGTGAGTAACTATGCTTTATCTCCTCACTGTGCTGTTTTTGTGCATAATATATGTCTTCAGTATTAGTGGTGTCCTATCTATTGAAGCAGCTTTATGAGCATAGCGAGTGAAAAAAGGATCCAGATACTGTTTTAGTTAAAGAAAATACATAGTTAATGTAAATGCAATATTTAGCATTTCATGCACTTTTTCTAACAGGATTCCTACTTTTCAAGAGTGTGTTTGAGCTTGGTATTTTTCATGAGTCTATTTGGAATCCTCAAGGAGGTAGTACAGATTTTCCAGCAGGTACTGCATTCTGATATATTTCTCTACTATACTTGTTTTTGGCTTAGTTCAGCCTCTATCATACTGGTTCAAAACACTGTTTATTTCATGTTTATTTAAGAATTTACTAACAATGTAGTGTAATTTTAAACAATTTTATGTTTAAAAAAATGTGACTAGCATAAAAACATAATTTTCAATAATTAACGTGGTTTTAATTTGTGTGGGCTTGTATCGCACAAATACTTTTTTGTATTCAGAAGAGCAAATAGTGAAAATAATCCTAACAGCAATTGTTGTAGAATCAGATATTTATGAGATTTCTAGAAAAAAAGGCATTTGTCATAACCTAAATAAAATATTTAAATCATGCCTGAAGAGAAGCCATCATTGGTGCTTTATTAATACCCTCAGGGCAGAATTAAGACATAAGAAGTTAGACGTGTGCATAGGGCCCAAATGTTTAGAAAGGGCACTTTCAGATATTCTAATTTAGTGACCCCCCTCCTCCCAAGATAGACACTTGCCCTGGTACTGTAAGTGAGCTGCTGGCAGAAAGAAGAATTCGGGGTGGTGGTGGAGCACTGTCCAGTAAAGGTTCTCTGGCTTGGACTATTCAGCAATATTCAGTGGTTCTTTCCAGATAGTCCTGCTAAATATCTCGGTGCTATCTGGATAGTGCCAGGCAGAGCAGTGAATTATTGTGATAGTTATCCAGATAACAGCACTAATATTGGTGCTCTCTGGATAACCTAGAATGGTAAAAAGGCTGCCCTAACATCCAAATAGTTATCCAGAAAATGGTGCTGAATATCACTGTTCTGTGCATAATGTTACTGGTCACATTATCTGGCTATTCAGCACTGGCTATTGGACACTGATATGGAATATCCAGATTTTTTTTTTTTTTATGTAGTATGGCCAGTGTTTTAAAAAATCACTGACTGTGATAGCTAGATACTTATATGTTTTTATATTACTCGCATGGGTAGCAGACCCATTCTGTATTATACTGATATCAGCCATATGCGCTGAAGATAGTATGGAATTTCTTAGACTATATATGGTGTATCTGTCACTATGACCATTGAGGCTAAGGTAAAAATTACATGGTGGCTCTGTCCTTGTGGCTCAGTAATTGATCATATGGATTTAAGAAATAAATGAATGGGGCATTGCAAACAGCACACTACTACTATTAATCGTTTGTATAGTGCTACAAGGCATATGCATCACTGTACGGAGACATGTAAGAGACGGTTCCTGCTTACACTCTAGTCAATACGGACAATACAAAAGGTGGGGACTAGGATATGTCTAGGGAACTGATAAGGAAACACATAGTTGGAGAGCAGGAGACTACATGGATCAGGATCCAAAAGCAGCCTTGAAGAGGTGAGTTTTTAGCCTGGATTTGAAAAGGGCCTGAGATGAAGCCCAACATACCGATTCAGATAGTTTGTTCCAGACAGAAGGAGCAGCAGGGTGGAAATATTGAAGTCTGGAGTTGGCAGTGGAAGAGGAGGGCACAGATAGAAGTGATTTGCCAGAAGAGTAGAGTTCCAGAGGGCGGGTGTAGGGAGAGAAGAGAGGAAAGATAGTGAAGGGCAGCAGAATGAATGCACACATAGATTAGTAAGATAAATTTTAACTGGACAAGGAAATGGTTAGGGAGCCATTGAAGTGACTTGAGAAGAGGAGTTACAGGAGCATAGTGAGACTGGTGGAAGATTAGCCGTGCAGCTGAATTTTGAACAGATTAACATAAGAACATAAGTTATGCCATACTGGGTCAGACCAAGGTCCATCAAGCCCAGTATCTTGTTTCCAACAGTGGCCAATCTAGGTCATACATACCTAGCAGTTTCCCCAAAAGAGACAGGTTCCGCAATGCTTGTACTGGGTCAAGCATTGATATCCTGGGTCCCTTCTTAATAATGGTTTATGGACCTTTCCTCCAGGAACTTGTCCAAACCTTTTTTAAACCCAGCTACACTAACAGCCTTTACTACATCCTCCGGTAACAAATTCCAGAGTTTGATTACACGTTGAGTGAAGAAATATTTTCTTTTATTAACAGATTGAAGGGGAGAGAGATGAATCAGAAGGAGACTGGCAAGGAGGAGGTTGCAATAGTCTAGATGGGAGGTGATTAAAGAATGGATAAGTGTCTTAGGAGTATATCCAGAAAGAAATGGACACATTTTGTTGATGTAATAGAAAAAGAAGTGACAGGTTTTAGCTATCAGTTGGATGTGTATGGAGAAGGAGAGGGAGGAGTCAAAGATGACCCCAAGATTACAAGCCAAGGAAAGAAGGAGTAGAGCATTATCCACAGAAATAGAGAAAGGGGGGAGGTCGGTTTAGGGGAAAGATAAGAAGCTTGGTTTTGGCCATATTCAATTTCAAATGGTGGTGAGACATCCAGAAAGCAATGTCAAATAAGCAGGCAAAGATACGGTCCTGGATTCCCAGAGAGATTTCAGGTGTAGAGAGGTAGATCTGAGAATCATCAGCATAAAGATGGTTCTGAAAACCATGGGAGGAGATGAATGCATCAAAGGACTTGGTATAGAGAGAGAAAAGGAGTGGTCCCAACACAGACCCTTGGGTGTACCAATTGAAATCAGGATAACAGTAGAGGAGGATCCACCAGAACATACACTAAAAGTGCAGTGGAAAAGATAAAAAGAGAACCAGGACAGAACATAGCCCTTAAAACCAAATGAGAACAAAGTATCAATGAGAATATGGTCAAAAACATCAGAAAGATTAAGAAGGATGAAGTTCAAGTAAAGGCCTTTGGATTTGGCCAGGAACAAGTCAATGGAGCCTTGGCAGGAGCCATTTCAGTAGAATGTAGAGGACAAAAGCCAGATTGCATTGGATCCTGAAGGGCTTGAGAGGAGAGATAGTTATGACAACAGCAGTGAACTGCATGTTCAAGTAGTTTAGAAATAAAGGGGAGAAGAGAGATGGATCAATAATTAGAAGGACAGGTAGGGTCTAGTGAGGGTTCTTGAGGAGAGGTGTAACCACAGTGTGCTTGAAGGCTGCAGGAACAATTGCTGTGGAAAGCAATAGGTTGATTTATTTATTTAACATTTCTTATATACTGCCTTTCATGATAACAAGGCAGTTTACATTGAACAAACTGAAATTACATTGAACAGGGCATTATAACTTGGAGATATCTATTTTACAGGGAACATGGGCAATGGAGGGTTAAGTGGCTTGCCCAAGACCACAAGGAGCACCTGTAGGACTAGAAACCCCAGTCCTTCCGGCCCAAGGTTGCTGTCCTCTAGTGGGATTTGAACCCCCTGACCTTCTGGCCTGAGGTAACTTGCCCCAACCACTAGGCCCCTCCTCCCTCTGAGGATATAAAAAATGGAAGGAATGATAGCAAAGGGGATGGAGTTCAGTATATGGGTAGGAATTGGATCAGAGCAGCAGGGTGGAGGAGGGAAGAAGAGTGTTGTTTCCTCCTCAGTGGTCTTAGAAAAGGAAGAAAGAATGAAAGAAGTTGAGGGAAGGAGTTGGGATTGAAGAGGGGGAAGGGGAGATGGAGATGACCTTGTGGGGAATTCATGTAATCTCGTAGCCAAAGTCTGGGCAGAAATTGAAGGAGGAGTTGGAGGCAGAGGCACTTTGAAAAGAGAGTTGAGAGCTGCAAAGAGACAGTGAGGATCAGAGTCAAGAGAGTTAATCAGGTGGACTTAATAGCCTTGCTTGGTGAGTGCTGTGGCTGACTGAAAAAAGGCTAACATGAGTTTGAAGTATAAAAAAGTACAAAGGGTGCAGGATTTGAGCCAAGTATGTTCAGCTAAGCGAGCACAAGAATGTAGATAGCGGGTTTTAGAAGACAGCCAGGGCTGAAGGTATGGTGTACCTCACAAGATGTGGCATCTGAGAAGCAAGAACATCCAGAGCAGAGGAGAGTGCATTGTTATTGGAAGACACTGCCTCATCAACAGACTTAGATTACATAGTGGCAGAAAGAGGTGATGAGACAGTAGTGGAGAGAGCCGATGGGTTGATAACATGAAGATTCCTAAAGAGATTGGAGGAGATTAGGCGAGACTGAGGTGGGGGGTGATGAAAAGAGAAGCTTAGCAGGTAATGGTTAGATAATGGAAGAACTGAGGTGCAGAAGTTTGAAGGCAAGCAGTTAGAGAACAAGACAAGGTCAAGGCAGTGACCATGCTGATAAGTAGGGGCAGTAGAGCACAACTGGAGGTTGAATGAGGAGGTAAGGGACAGTAACTTTAAAGCATAAGAGTCAGAGGGGTTTATCAACATGAATGTCAAAATCCCCAAGAATAAGAGAGGGGGGAAGATGCACCCAGAAAAAAGGGAAGCCACAAGCCAAAGTCAGGGGGTCGATAAATGATGGCTATCTGGAGAGGTAGTGGAGTAAAAAAGGCAGATGGAGTGGACTTTAAACAAAAGAAAGGAGTGAGACTGAGACAGAAGGAGAGGTTAAAATAGGCAGAAATGAGAGAGTATAAACCCAACTCCACCACTATGACCAACGGGACAAGGCATATGGGAGATATGATAGCTTCCATGACAGAGGGCAGTGACTGAAGGCAGGGAGAGAGCCAGGTCTCAACCAGAGCAAGAAGATGGAGAGTATTAGAGATAAAGAGGTCATGAATAAAGAAGAATTTATTTGAGATAGAGTATGCATGCCACAAGGCACATGAGAGAGAGGAGGGGGAAGGGAGATTTGAAGAGTGTGTGTGGATCTGCCCTGAGAGTGTCATAAAAGTCTAGGGGGGGGGGCAGGGTTGGCATTGATATCCCCAGATGAGAGAAGAAAAAGGAACAGCGCAGGGCAGAGAGGAGGTAGCATGACGTTAATGAGGGTGAGGTTCTTTTAGAGAGAGAGGAGATGACTGAATGAAGAAAATGGTGAAGTTCAAGAGCGAATGATAGAGTAGGAGACAAGATGGCAAAAGAGGTGAGAACAGTAAGGAAGAGATAAGGAGTTGGGGCTTGAAGTCATTGGTATGAGGGGAGAAGGTAAGAGTGTGTCAAAAATTAAAGGAGAAAGTGATTTGGAGACATAAGAATGAGATAGACAGAGGAGTAGGAGTCATAGGAAATATATGAAGGATAGGCAGGAGAAAGGTCCCAGAGTATTAGGGTGCACCTGTGAGTAATAGTATTAATGAGCACAGGACTGTAAGCTGAGGGGTGGGTAGGTGGGAGGGATAATAAAGAAGGCAGAGGAGGAGCAAGAAACTGCCAGCAGAAGATAGCAAAGTCTGAACAGTATTACAAAAATATAGATAAGATAAAAAATAGACTAACAATGATAAATAAATTTATGTATTAACAGTCAGACAGGCTCAGAACTCAAGACAAGCACAAGCAAACAATACAATGACTGTCCAAGCCAGGAACTAAGGGCAAAGATTTGTAATGAAGTTGCTCTCACTTGGGCAGAGAAGTACCAGTTCGCATTGCTGATTCAGATCATATTGGAAGGAAGGGTTATCAGCATAGCACATGCAGATGGTATAATGTTATGTCCTTTGTAATTAAGGAGCTTCATTACCAAAATACCCTATGCGCTAGTATGTATTAATGCATATTGTTAATAATAGGACCCAGTAAAATTAGTAGCCTATATATCTTCAGGAACAAGCAGGAATGCAGTCTTCACGTATGGGGTATCGTTGGTACCGACGTAGCCCGTGTGGGAAAACTCCCCAACGTCCAATTGGAAAGCTTTTGGAAGCACTCCACTGCGCCTGCACATCTGCCTTCCTGCTTACCCATATCCTCTTCTCAGTTCTTCATTTTCCGCAGAACCAACTGGTTGTTTTCTTCCTGTTACCACCAAAAAATGATTTTTTTTTAATCTTTTAAGCACCGTATTTCCATAGCTTTAATATTATTTTTTACATATAGTGCCACTCCTTCTCCCTTCTTCCTATCCTGTCCTTTCTGAATAACATATAGCCTGGTAGAGATATCCCAGTCATGGTTGTCTGTGAACCATGTCTCTGTAACTGCTACTAAATCCAAGTCAGCCTCTCCGATTAAAGCCTCAACATCTGGGATCTTTTTTTTTATTTATTTATAGATTTTTACATAAACCAACAAGAAAAGCATAACACAATCTTGCGAGAAAATGAGAATGTTACATACAGAAATAAATTTAAGCAAGATACAATCAATGGAACTTATCCAATAACACCCATGTAGGCCAACAAATGCGAGAGGGGGGAGAGAAAAGTGAAGACCAGGACAAGAGAAACTGATCTACAGAAGGAAACCTTCCAGGAAACAAGCCATGAGAATATCAAGTGGCCGTGAGATACCCCAAACCCACAACTAAATAAGCAGAGAATATATATTATTCTAGCACATCATCTGTAGAAATCCTAACATTAATAAAGGCAGCAAGATCAGAGGGATTAAGTATCGAGTTGATTTATATATAACTATGAAAAAGTATCGAGTTGATTTATATATAACTAGGCATCTACACGGAAAACGCAGGAAAAAGGACCCTCCAAGTTGCAATACTCCAGATTTCAATAACAAAAACTGTTTACGACGCTTCTGGGTTTCCCGAGTAAGATAAACCCAAAAAGGACTCCAAATGCTTCTTGAAAAACATCTTAAGAAGCCAGTCCTTGTCAGAAATTAAAGCACATTGAACTATCAGAGTAGCTGGTACACACACTCCACCACCAGTATCCTCCAAAAGATTAGAAACATTCATCAAAATCAATATTAGACACATCAGATGGAACCACAGAATCTTTTTTCCCATGAGGAAGGTAATAATCCTTAGTCAATGGTGGAAATAGATCAACCGGGACCTTGAGAATCTCATGAAGATATCTTTTAAACATATCAGTCGCTGTTACCCCCTGAGATTGTGGAAAATTCAAGACTCACAAATTTGCAGCTCTAGCAACATTTTCCAAAATTTCTAGCTTGTAACGAAGAATCCCGTTATCCTTGAACAAAGCACAAGACTGATCAGAAAGAGACTTCAACTGAGTTCTATGATCAGTTACCGACGTTCTCAAAGATTCACAAGTGGATATAACTGTCTCGATCATACCAACATTTTCCTGAATGTGTAAAGCATTTTCCTGGATACGTGACACAAAGGCTGCAGACTGAGACTGGACTGCTCCTCAGAGAGTGGCAATGGAGTCCCAGATAGATGCCAGCATGAAGACCTTACTAAAATGTAATTACACTCCAAATGTTTCAACTATCGACATAGGTAGATAATAGCCTTTTTCTCACTCTCGCAGGTAATATATACTACAAACTACACACTTAGTATATCACGCGAGGTCTCAGACTAAAGGGTAGAAACGGGGCCAGAATATGACCCTCATCTACTCCCAATTGGCATCAACGACCTCTCTTTAGATAACTTTAAATCAGTGTAGTTTCTTTTTCATATCAACATCTCCCACTCGAGACCGAGTACCATCATAGAAAACCTGGGTCTCAAGTGGGAGATGTTGATATGAAAAAGAAACTACACTGATTTAAAGTTATCTAAAGAGAGGTCGTTGATGCCAATTGGGAGTAGATGAGGGTCATATTCTGGCCCCGTTTCTACCCTTTAGTCTGAGACCTCGCGTGATATACTAAGTGTGTAGTTTGTAGTATATATTACCTGCGAGAGTGAGAAAAAGGCTATTATCTACCTATGTCGATAGTTGAAACATTTGGAGTGTAATTACATTTTAGTGGGATATTCACACTCTGTAAGAAGTACCTTCAGCATGAAGACCTTAGGCAGTATGTCGATATGCATTTAAACTAGGAAAAGGGGGTAATGGATGTGGAAGGTCAACATCTGCCTGCCACCCCCAGCAAAAGCAGAACAGCATTAGAAACAGCCACACTTTTAAACCACACATCAAAAACATGTGGGAAGAAGTGGGCAGAACAAAATCAATGCAAAATACACACAAGCCAGGAAAATGCTGGAAAGCAATGAGCACAAATGCTCGAAGCTTAGCCAACAAAATTCCAGACCTGGAAACCCTAATGGTGGAAACGGATTTGGACATTGTGGCCATTACAGAAACATGGTTTAATGAATCACATGATTGGGATATAGCCATAGCTGGCTATAATCTATTCAGAAGAGACAGAGAAAATGGAAAAGGAGGAGGAGTAGCCTTGTATGTCAAAAGCAATATTAAAGCTACTGAAATACAGGGGACATGGGGAAAAGAAGAAGCGCTCTGGATTGTGTTGGAAAGAGGAGATGGCACTGTCATCCATATTGCTGTAGTCTACAGACCTCCGACTCAAATTGAAGAGAGAGACAATGAATTGATTATAGATATTGCCAAGATAGCAACAAAGAGGGAAGCAATCATATTGGGTGACTTTAATCTACCTGATGTGGATTGGATTACTCCTTCTGCACATCTGGAAAGAAGCAAAAAAATTGTGGATGCTCTCAAAGATGCATTATTTAGACAAATGGTGATGGAACCAACCAGGGAAAGCTCAACGCTGGATGTAGTGCTCACCAACGGTGATAGTGTGTCGAATGTCTGCGTGAGTGCCCCTGTGAGCAACAGCGACCATCACACGGTGTGGTTTGAGATAAAAGCCATGGTACAGGCCAATCATAGCAAGCTCAAAGTCCTAAACTTCAAATACACTGACTTCAATAAAATGGCAGAGTACTTAAAGGAGGAGATGACGGGGTGGAAGGAGATAAAGGAAGTGGAATTGCAATGGGCTAAACTAAAGGAGGCAATAAAAGGGGCAACAGATAAATATGTAAGAAAAGTAAATAAAAGCAAGAGGAGAAGGAAACCTATTTGGTTTTCCAAAGAGGTGGCTGCTCAAATAAAGGCAAAAAACACAACTTTTGCAAAATTCAAAAGCTTGCAAACAGAAGAACACAGAAATGAATACAGGATCCAACTCAAAGAGTCTAAAAGAGTAATAAGGATAGCAAAATCAAAGGCAGAGGAAAAGATGGCTAAAGATGTTAAGGGTGGCAACAAAACATTTCTTCAGGTATATTGTGAGAGATAGTAAGTGATAGCTACCTCTTATGACCCTATTAGGCGGCTGCCTAGGGTGTTAAGATTTAAGTTGCCTTTAATACAAAAAGAGTCTTGTAGTCAAGTGGTGAGGCAAAAGTAGTATTAGGGCTTTATTCCCTGCCCTGATGGGATATTCCTGGGATACAACAAACAATATGAAACAAAAGAACTGCTGCACAGAAAAATATCTTCTTCCCTTCAGGCAACATCAGCTGGTTGCTTTGCACACGCTCAACATAAAGATACAATATCGTCAGATAAACAAATTGTACAATCCATGGGCACAGGGTCAGAATTATAGCTGCTGTTCTCCCACTGCGTTAACTCAGAGTCACTTACAATTGCATATGGGTCACACTCTTCACAGCTGCTGTCTTCCTTAAAACTCTCCTGTGAGTCATGGGCTAACTTTTCTAGAAAGGGCTCTTTAAATCCAGGGCCCTGAATGCCCGGTATATTAAAAGCTTCCTTCTGGCTTTCCCTTCTTCTCCATGCTGGTGGAATTACTGTATAACTTTCAGTATCAAAGTTACTTCTGGTGCCACGCCCTTGCCTTTCAAACCAAACAGAACTTCTTGCCTTTTCTTTAGCAAAGCTAGGTTCCCACCTCTTAGCTGTGGTTCTGTCTCTTATATCTGGGCTTCTGGCAGCTCTCTCCTGGGCTCTCCAACTACCGGGAATCCTAGCAGGGTCCTTGGCACGGTGCTGGCTGTTTCCTGCTCTGCTGCCACACCTACTGCTTCCTTCCCTCAGTGGGTTTTCTCCAGCATGACGTATGTTCACTGGATGCTGGCTTAGTCCTCCCAGGTCGCTGCCCCTACTGGCCTTTCCTGGTTCTACCCTGCAGCTTTTATCCTTGTTCTCTTTGCATGCTGCCTGGGTTTCTGAGAACAGGTGTTCCTGATTAGCCTTCCTGCTTCTAGCTACGTCAGGACTAGTGCAAGGACATTTTACTCTAATGCCTCTTTGCTTTTCTTGTGCTGAGTTTGTTTGCTGCTCAGCTAATTCTACATATGCTGAGCTTGTCTGCTGCTCAGCTAATTCTACATGAGCTGGATTTGTTTGCTGCTCAGCTAATTCTACATGAGCTGAGTTTGTCTGCTGCCCAGCTGATTCTGAGGTAAGTTCCTTACTTTCCCCTAACTCCATGGGCTCTGTGCCAGCTGCTGTGTCACAATATTCAGGAAAGGAAAAAGATCAGAGTTGGAATTGCAGGACTCAGAAGTGCTGGGAAAGGACTCGTGGAAAGTGACACTGAAAAAGCGAAATTGCTAAACAAATACTTCTGCTCTGTTTTTACTAAAGAAGATCCTGGAGATGGACCAGCTGTGACTCCCAAATATAAAAATGGGAATGAAGTAGATACCACACCATTCACAGAAGACGAGGTGTTAGAACAACTTGCTAAACTGAAAGTGGACAAAGCCATGGGACCAGATGGGATACATCCCAGGATACTGGAAGAGCTCAGAGAGGTTCTTGCAGGACCGTTAAAGGATGTCTTCAACAGATCCTTGGAAATGGGAGAGGTTCCTCAGGACTGGAGAATGGCTGATGTCGTACCTCTACACAAAAGTGGTGACAGGGAAGAAGTGTCAAACTACAGGCCCGTGAGCCTTACCTCGGTGGCGGGAAAAGTAATGGAGGCACTCCTGAAAGAGCAAATAGTGAACTTTCTCAAAACCAACAGGTTGCAAGACCCAAGGCAACATGGTTTTACCGAAGGACGATCTTGCCAAAGAAAAATGATTGAGTTCTTTGACTGGGTGACCAGGGAACTAGATCAGGGGCATGCGATGGATGTCATCTACCTGGATTTCAGCAAAGCCTTTGATACTGTTCCTCATAGGAGGCTCGTCAACAAACTCAGTAGCTTGGGAATGGATCCCAAGATGGTAAACTGGATTAGAAATTGGTTGACTGACAGACGACAGAAGGTGATTGTACATGGAGCTCACTCGGATGAGAGGGAGGTGATTAGCGGGGTGCCCCAGGGTTCAGTCCTGGGCCCGGCACTGTTCAATGTATTTGTGAGTGATATTGCTGAAGGACTGAATGGAAAAGTCTGTCTTTTTGCAGACACAAAAATTTGCAAGAGTGAACTCCCCCGAGGGAGTGGTTAACATGAAGAAAGATCTACAAAAGCTGGAAGACTGGTCTAATGCTTGGCAACTACGATTTAATGCGAAAAAGTGCAGTGTCATGCACTTGGGTAGCAGAAATCCAAGAGAAATGTACGCGATAGAGGGCGAGAGGTTGGTATGCACGGTTTAGGAGAAAGACCTTGGTGTGATTATCTCTGATGATCTCAAGGTGGCCAAACAGTTCGACAAGGCAGTGGCAAAGGCCAGGAGGATGTTGGGCTGCACACAAAGAGGGATTACCATCAGAAAAGAAGAGGTACTTATGCCACTGTATAAGTCACTGGTGAGGCCTCACTTGGAATACTGTGTTCAGTTTTGGAGACCATATCTTGCAAAAGATGTAAAAAGACTGGAAACTGTTCAGAGGAAGGCGATCAAAATGATTTGGAGCCTGCGTCAGAAGCCTTCTGAGAAGAGACTTGAAGATCTAAATATGTACACTTTGGAGGAGAGGAGGGACAGGGGAGAAATGATTCAGACCTTTAAATACTTAAAGAGAAATGATGAACAAACAAACCTCTGTAAAACTAGAGGGCATAACATGAAGCTGCAAGGGGATAAATTGAAAGGCAATGTCAGGAAATATTTTTTCACTGAAAGGGTGGTGGATGCTTGGAATGCCCTCCCGATGGAAGTGGTAGGGGCGAACACGGTGACGGAATTCAAAAAGGCATGGGACAAACACAGAGGATCCCTTTACAGCAATAGGATAAAAACAAAATAAACGGTACCAACTTCTGAACCATATAACGTCTCAACAAATAGGGGTGTCCTACATGGAGTGGTGGGTTTACCCCTAAACAAAGACATGGGGAGGGGTGGCCTGCACAGAGCGACAGGTGCACCTACTCTTGCCATCTTGCTGGGCAGACTGGATGGACCATGCTGGTCTTTATCTGCCGTCATTTACTATGTTACTATGGACAGAAGAAAAGCCGTAACAGACAACGCCGAAGAAGCAATCTGTGGAGGACACTGTTCCGCTGATAATGATGAAGCTAGAAATTCCGCCGGGGTAGATACGTCCAACGCCTCCCTGAAGTCAGCAGGGGTCTGTGGGACCATGCCTTCAACTGACTCCCCTAGAGCGACGCGCTCAGCCCCCACCTTGGGGGGTATTGGCGTCGCAGCCGCAGAGGCAGGGCCTGTAGTGGGACATTCCGGCTTTGTCCTCTGCACAGGGGAGAGAGATGTTTCAGCTTCCGAAGGCGGCGTAATGGCCTCTTCACCGTGCGCCACCAAGCCGGCTCGAACCTCCGCTCTCTGGTCCGGGGTCAGCGTTACAAATCGATCCATTGGACCAGTGGATGGTGGTTGGGGCACTGAGGAAAAGGCCCTCAACTTCCCTTTTCTTTTCGGCATCCGAACATCTGGGATCTTATTTCCCACGCTATGGGCATTTATAGACACTGCTTTCCAGATGTTGCTCCTTTTACCTAGTTCTATAAAGGTACTTAATATTTCACTTACCTGGGGGCTTTCACTTACCTTGGGGCTTTCTTCGCCCATCTCCAATGAATCTAGTTTAAAGCCCTCTTCAATAGGTTAGCCAGTCTGCTACTGAAGACATGTCGACCCTTCTTGGACATACGGACACCATCTCAGTTTTGCAGCCCTTGAAACATCATCCCATGGTCCAGAAAACTAAAATACTCTCAGTAACATAATCCACGCAACCATGCATTTATCTCCAGGATGCAAGCTTCTCTGCCCTGGCCTTGAGGATTGATGAGAACACCACCTGCGCCCCTATCTGCTTCACCCTCTGTTCCAGAGCCATGAAGTCACTCTTGATATGATCAGAGGGATACCTGGCAGTATCATTTGCGCCAACATTTATGAGCATCATTGGGTAATAGTCAGTAGGCTTGATGAGTCTCAGCAAACTCACCATAACATCTTGGATTTTGGCATTTGGTAGACAGCATATCTCTCTGGACATTAAGTCTGGTCGATAGATAGATGCCTCAGTACCCCTCAGAAGAGAATCACCAACCACCACTACCCTTCTCTTCTTAGTGGTCACTGATTCAGAAAATTTGGGGTGCTCGAGCTCTGGTTCTTCCCTTTCTTGAGATGCCTCTGCCTTCTCCACTTCCAGGGCTGCATAGTGGTTCTGCAATTCAAGGACTTGAAGAGTTGGATTGGTGATTCTGCAGGCCCTGGTGACTCATGTCTAACCTTGGTCCTTCTGTAGTCTCCCATCCTCATCTCTGCTGAAGAGCTTGGATGTTTCAAGAAGCATCTCATCAATGAACTTCTGTCTTGAATGCTCCTCAGCCTTGCCACCTCTTCTCTGAGCTCCTCCACCTGTTTCCTGAGAGCTTCAGCATGTAGGCATTCTGCACATGGAACCGGTCCTTCAACTGGCATTAGGATCTCTGTCTGGACCGAGGTAGAAGCTGTAATGCAGGCAACAGCTTTGGCAATAGGTTTTTTTACCAGCCATTGTTCAGTTGGTGTAGCTTTGAAAATGGAGAGACCCTGTTAGCAGATGGGATGCATCTTTTCTGTCACTTCCACTTTGCCCATAAGAATTGACATTTACAAAGTTTAAGCCTAGCATGGGACCCAAGATCATTAGATCCATTTAAAGAAATAATAGTACAATCTGGTGCTAGTATGTCCAGTGCTGTAGTTAGCCTTCCTGACTAGACTGAGGCTTGAGTGTCAGGAGATAATTGAACAAACTCATCAGGAAAGTCAGAGACTAAAGTTGCTAGCTACCTTAGATCCAAATTATGTAGATGCCTAATTATTTCCTGTTCCTGCAGGGGCTTCCTAAGAACAGTAACCACCTTCAATTGAAGTTATTAGGTGGGGTAGGGGACGTGGTAAGATTGTGATCTGAATGTTTGCTACCTTGTGCTTTCTTGATGGAGAATAGTAAAGAATGTCTGGGAATTCTCCCTCAGATGCCTGGACGATATCTTTTACCAGGTCTGATGGATCAATTCTTGCATGGGGAGGCCCCATTGCTGAAGTCTAGTGTGAATCCGGCTGCTTTGATGCCACGGTCATGGATCTGTTGACTATCATGGATGCTGACATCTCACTATCCCTGGAGGAGCGTCATACCCTTTGTGACACAGCAGCTGGCACAGAGCCCATGAAGTTAGGGGAAAGTGAGGAACTTACCTCAGAATTAGCTGAGCAGCAAACAAACCTAGCTCATGTAGAATTAGCTGAGCAGCAGACAAACTCAGCACATGTAGAATTAGCTGAGCAGCCAACAAATTCAGCACAAGAAAAGCAAAGAGGCATTAGAGTAAAATGTCCTTGCACTAGTCCTGACGTAGCTAGAAGCAGGAAGGCTAATCAGGAACACCTGTTCTCAAAAAACCACGCAGCATGCAAAGAGAACAAGGATAAAACCTGCAGGGTAGAACCAGGGAAGGCCAGTAGGGGCAGCGACCTGGGAGGACTAAGCAAGCATCCAGTGAACACACGTCATGCTAAAGGAAGTCCTCTGAGGGAAGGAAGCAGTAGGTGTGGCAGCAGAGTAGGAAACAGCCAGCACCGTGCCCAGGACCCTGCTAGGATTCCTGGTAGTTGGAGAGCCCAGGAGAGAGTTGCCAGAAGCCCAGATATAAGAGACAGAACCACAGCTAAGAGGTGGGAACCTAGCTTTGCTAAAGAAAAGACAAGAAGTTCTGTTTGGTTTGAAAGGCAAGGGCGTGGCACCAGAAGTAACTTTGATACTGAAAGTTATACAGTAATTCCACCAGCGTGGAGAAGGAGGGAAAGCCAGAAGAAAGCTTTTAATATACCAGGCATTCGAAGCCCTGGATTTAAAGAGCCCTTTCTAGAGAAGGTAACCCATGTCTCACAGGAGAGTTTTAAGGAAGACAGCAGCTGTGAGGAGTGTGACCCATATGCAATCGTAAGTGACTGAGTTAATGCAGTGGGAGGACAACAGCTATAACTCAGACCCTGTGCCCATGGATTGTACAATATGTTTATCTGACGATATTGTATCTTTATGTTGAGCGTGTGCCAAGCAGCCAGCTGATGGTGCCTAAAGGAAAGAAAATATTTTTCTGTGCAACAGTTCTTTTGTTTCATATTGTTTGTTGCATCCCCAGGAATATCCCATCAGGGCAGGGAATAAAGCCCTAATATTACTTTTGCCTTACCACTTGACTACAAGACTCTTTTTGTATCAAAGGCAACTTAAATCTTAACACCCTAGGCAGCCGCCTAATAGGGTAATATGAGGTAGCTATCACACACTATCTCTCACACCTTCTGCCTCCCAGCGTAGTGGTGATTGTAATGAGTAGCTCCAGTGGGCTATTGCTGGAAGTCAGTGGAATAGAACCTCCTGTTCGAGGGGGAGCAACCACCACCAACTCTGGAGATTGGGCTGCCGCGATGTTACAGGCAGCACCTACAGAAGGAACTTTGAAAGGGTTGGTGTCTATGGAGAATGATGGCATGAGAAATGGGCCTCCTACTTCTCATCCAGGTTTGCCTGTTAGGAACCCAAGGAGGCAGCCACATTACCAGTGCATTGAATCCTACAGGATTTAATGCTACGTATGTGGGAGGCCCCGTTAACGGTTCCGCCTATCAGAAAATGGCTTGATACCATATACCGAGTTCCGCCATCACCTGGTTTTCAAAAGCCTCAATTACCACACCATTCTATGCGCTGCATCAAGAGTTTGAAGACTCATTCCTCCATGCCTCCGGGCAAGGATGCTAGAGCTCTCAATGCCTTTGGGCGTCGCTGTTTTCAAGCATGCATGTTCATGTCCAGGATCATTTTGTAAATTCTCTACATGGGCATGTATCTCAAGGATATCTCCAGAGATTTTGAAAATTTTGCCCCTCTCCTTCCTGATGACAAAACAGATGTATTCCTGGCCTTAGTCAAGCAAAATCAGAATACATCCAAGGTCCTTACAAGAGTATCTTTCAATACTTTTGAGTCTTCCAGCAGAGCTTCAGCAATCTGCATTGGTGCTCGCAGGATGGCCTGGCTCCAGGCATCAGATCTCGAGAAATGGGTTCAAGATAATTTATTTATTTATTTAACGTCTCTTCTATACCACGCTATTCACATCAGTGCGGTGTACATTTAACAGAACCTTATACAAAGCAGTCAGGACTGCATTGTATTTACAATAAACAGGAACTATAACTTAGACAGAACTGGGGTAACTTTCTACAAATTATTTGCCAATATTCCTTGCTCTGGAGAAAATCTCTTTAGAAAGGGTTGGAGAGAGAAAGCTGGGAAACTTGATGATCTCACCCTCAAGAGGCTCTTTAGAAAGACTTCTGACCTCTCCAGAAAGAAGACCAATGCCAAGAAGTCTTTCTTTTCTAAAAAGAAAATATATTATTACCCTTCATATCCACCTCAGGCTGCTTACCAATCCCAGCAGCAACAACAGAAGTAACAAGACCCTCATCAGGCTAAGAATCTTACGGCAACTAAGACACAACCAGCTACTCCAACACAGTCAGCACCTGGGTTTTGACTCCTCCCTAGAGAGCATAGCCACTATGCCTCTGCAGGACTCCCAGCCCCTTCACATAGCAGGCAAACTTTGTTCTTATGCCCACAGGTGGCATCTCATCACATCAGAACAATGGACTCTCAACATCATCCAAAGGGGTTATCTGCTGCATTTCAACAGCTTTCCCCCCACCGCCTTCATGAGGGATTATCAGACTGAGCCCTTAGAGGCAAATCTCCTTTCTATAGCAGTGGCCACCCTTTTATCTCAGGGTGTGGTTGAGATAGTTCCACCTGTCCAAGAGCACAAGGGCTTCTACTCTCCGTACTTCCTCATTCCCAAGAAGACAGGAGGGTACAGACCCATTCTAGATCTTCGAGATCTCAACAAGTTCCTGGTTCGAGAAAAATTCAAAATGATTTCCCTCGGAACACTCGTGCCTTATCTTCAGAGAAACGATTGGCTATGTATGTTCTGTAGACCTCAAGGAGGCATACACTGATTTGCTGATCCACCCTCTACACAGACATTATCTGCAATTCCAGATTCAGCAAACCCTCTATCAGTATCGCGTGCTTCCCTTTGTCTTGCATCTGCACCCAGAGTGTTCACAAAGTACATGGCGGTGGTCACAGGCTACCTTCATACTTTGGGGATCTTTGTCTTCCCCTAATTAGATGATTGGCTAATAAAGGGAGAATCCCCAGAAGAGGTAAAACTAGCTCTTCATCTCACCATCACAGTGCTCCAAAATCTGGGTTTTGTTCTAAACTTTCCCAAATCCCACTTGGTGCCATCCTAGCAGCTCAAATTTATCTGAGTTCTTCTAGACACTCGTCAGGCCCGAGCTTTCCTCCCACAGGATCTCTATGTCCATCTTAACCAGCTGGCCCACACCATAAGAAGCAGCACGGTAGTCACCACTCGACAGATGCTGCGCTTTCTGGGTCACATGCACTCTACGGTCCATGTCGTTCCATATGCTCAGCTACACATGTGACAGGCTTAATGGACACTATTGTTGCAATAAACCCAAGCAACCGGGCATCTCTACGACAAGATTTGCATCACACCTCCTCTGTTCAACTACCTTCAGTGGTGTTGTACCCCTCAAAACCTACTAAGAGAGTCATCTTTTCGGATGCCTCCACCTGAATACATCCTAACGACGGATGCTTTCAAACTTGGGTGTGGGGTACATCAGGACAGTCTCACTACTCAAGGGCAGTGGACACAACAGGAATCTCAGATGCAGATCAATTTCCCCGAGCTTTGTGCTCTCACGAATGCCCTTCGGGTTTTTCAGCACTAACTTTTCAACAAACAAGTTTTAATCCAGACGGACAATCAGGTAGCTATGTTCTATGTGAACAAGCAGGGGGGAACAGGCTCTTATCTATTCTGCCCAGAAGCCTCTAGTTCCCATTGCACACTACATCCATCTCAGGTCAGTGTATCTTCCTGGCGAACTCAACCTCCTGGCAGACAGGCTCAGCTGCATCCTATGTCCACACAAGTGGACTCTGAATCATGAGACAGCCTCCTGTATCTTCCACATATGGGGGACCCCAAAATAGATCTGTTTGCGACACAGGAGAATGCATGATTGCCGCTGTTCATGCATCATGCAAACTGTCTACCAGCCATTCTTATGCTTTCAAGTGGCATTGGTTCACCCTCTGGTGTACCCTGAAGCATATTGATCCTTCTACCTGTCCAGTGGATTTGCTTCTACAGTATCTCTTTCACTAATCCACCACAGGGCTTAAGACTAACTAGGTCTGAGTTCATCTTAGTGCTATTGCGGCCTACCATAGACCAGTGGACAGGCTGCCTATTTCATCACACCCCTTGGTGCAACGTTTCATATGGGGTCTTCTGCTGTCTGGTCCATCTCCACTGGTGGAATGGAACCTCATTGTGGTCCTAGCACTGCTTCTAAATCCTCTTTTTGAGCTTTTAGCTACCACTGCTTTGAAATTCCTTTCTTGGAAGGTCATCTTCCTCATTGCTCTCACCTCTGCTTACTGTATCAGCGAGCTGCAGGCCTTAGTGTCGGATCCTCCGTACACTCGCTTCCACCATGACAAAGTGGTTCTCTGGACCCATCCACACTTCCTTCCGAAGGTGGTCTCACCTTATCATATTAGTCTGTGATTCTCCTGATCTTCTTTCCCAGATCTCATGTCTCCCGAGCTGAATCAGCACTACACATGCTAGATTTCAAATGTGCTTTTGCTTTCTACTTGGACAGAACTAAGAATTTCACGAAATCCTCTTAATTATTTATCTCCTTTGATCCAAGTCACCTTGGATATCCAGTGTCTAAAAACACACTATCCAACTGGATGGACTGCATTTCTGTTGCCTATACTCAGGCAGGGCTCTTCCTTGCCGGTCATGTCACTTCACACAATGTGTGGTCCATGGTATCCTCCACTGCCAACCTTCGTTCTGTCTTTATCAAAGAGATCTGACAAGCAGCTACCTGGTCCTCCATTCATACCTTTGCTGCTCACTACTGCATAGATAGGGACTCCCGTCGGGATGCTATCTTTGGTCAGGTGGTCCTTCAGCATCTCTTTGGGACTTGATCTCAACACCTACTCTCCATCCCGGACTTTTCTGCCACCATACTCCTCTAACCATGCTCTTGCAAGCTGTGATTGAGTTTGATGGAGCCACTCTGGATCTATACCCTCTGATCTATCCTCTAGCCTCAAGGTTGTCTGTTTAGTCTGGTGACTGGGAGCTAGTAAGTCCCATACATGAAGACTGCATTCCTGCTTGTTCCTGGAGATAGTATTTTTACTCACCTGTAACAGGTGACTACAGGAACAGCAGGAATCAGCCTTCACAACACACCCTCCTCCCCTAGGAATTGTAGGATATACTTTTTTTCCTCTCTCTCTCAGCTACAGACTCAACTGAGAGGATGTGGGAAGGCGGGAAGGCAGATGCGCAGGCACAGTGGAGTGCTCCCAAAAGCTTTCCAATTGGATGCTGGGGAGCGTTCCTGCACCTGCTCCATCGGTACCAATGATACCCCATGCGTGAAGACTGATTTCTGCTGTTCCCGGAGATCATTTGTTTTCAGGTGAATAACAACACTTTACTGACAGAGCTCCAAAATTATTAAGCAGAATATCCCAGAGTATATATTCCAGTAGTCTAAAAACGAAAACCAGAATGCCCCAGAAATGCGATGTATCACAATATCAGTCTCACAAATTAATGAAACTCCCATTTAATGGGAGTACCATCATCTCTTGTTCTTCAAACTATAAAATAAGTTGAAAAGTGCACACATGGAGGATAATTGTACAACAGGTCACCTAAGTTTGAAGGTCAAGTTGGTGCCTGTTTTTAGCCTGTTTTATAATGACACATAGGTGCTGTCATGACTAGCTCAAGCTCCTCGGAGAACACCAGGGACCTCATATAGATTGTATAATAACAGCCTCCTTTCTCTTCAGGTTGAGCCCTCCGGTACTCCGACGCTGCCAGGATTTGAAGCAGAAGCTTGAGGTGTTTCACATAGAGGTAGAGTAGGTGTTAACCGCGAGATAGTAGGAGTAGGCAGGAACAAGGTGGACAGCCTCGACAAAGCAGTTAGATAGCACAGGAGCAAAGCCAAATAAGCAGGCAGAAGTGAGGCCTGGAAGCAAGCAGGGATCAGGGCAGGCAGAACAGATTCATTGCCAGAAGACTAGCAAAGATCAGATACTGGAGATTAGCAGGTGATATAAGGCACTCAGGAACTCACATGTGAGCCCTAACTGAGGGTGAAGTGCAATGTGAGTTTTTGGGGCTAAAATAGGAGCAGGGAGTCCCATCATAGGAGATGCATTCCTTGAGAACCAACCAATCAACCCAGAATGCATAAGGCCAATCGGGGCAGGCCAAATCAGACTGAGACTAGTAGCAGCATAAAAATCAGGAAGCGGCTGCAGCTTACATCCTATGTGAGAAAAGCATGCATGACAGGCAACCATCAGTATGTAAATTATTAAGCAAAAATACAGCTAGAGTAAGGCCATAGATATTAACGTGTTCGCTTGAGAAGGTGTAAATTTTTATTAATAAAGTACATGCATATTTTATTTAATATACATGTAAATCATGATTCAGCATATGCTCAGCCATAACTAGCCCAGAACCTGCCTACATGCAAGTGTGTGCCATCTTGGCATTGTATGTTCTCTTAGATACATAACCTGTAGGATAATTTTATAAAATCCCTTTTATGCATGAAAAAGTTTATAAAATTATCCCCTTAGAATCATGGCACATACTTATATGCACTCAACCCCATGGTCATTTTGTAAAATTGTCCCAGGCATAAAATCCTTGGGTTTTTTTACCTAAGAGGACTTCTATAAAATTACCCCAGAAGTTGTGCGTAAAAGTGTGTGCCATGACAAGAAGGCGTATACTTTACATGACTCGTATGTGGGCACGTTCTGGCAGTGGAGTCACAGAAATGTCCAAAGCTTTGATCTAGTCTTTATACAATGGGCTTAAAATCAGCATCTACTTGCAACCTTAGGTGGCCTATTATAAAATTACCATCTTGGTGTGACACAATGATACATTGCAAGAGGAACATCAGAAACTGGGTGACTGGGGATCCAAATGATAGATGAAATTTAGTGTGGACAAGTGCAAAGTTATGCACTTAGAGCCTGATTCAGGCAGGTGCCGTCCGAGCGTCCCAAATATGGATGGGGCCAATCTGGACCTGATTCTGCACTGCGGGAGCAAGACATTCCTGTAGTGGCAAGTTCAGGCCTCCTGGATGGCCCGGCGTGCCCCCAGTGCTGCCACAGGAGACATCCACAGATATGCCCATCTGGCCTGCCCTACACTCCCGCTAGTGTGCCACTGCAGCAGTGTCCTGTCGCCACAGCACCGGCACATCCAGCAGGAGCAGCAGAAAACACAGCGCAGGGGGAGCCCTCTTGCCCCATCGCCCAGCACCCGGGAGCAGCCCTGCTGCAGCACACTGGGGGGGGGGGGGGGGAAATATTATTCATCTATTATGCAAAATCTGTTATTCATCTATATATATTTTTGCATATTCATCGGGTTGGGGACCGAGACTGCTGCAGCGCCCGAAGCTTATTCCACCTTCGAAGTGGAATAAACCGGGCGTGCAGCAGATAGCTGGCAGACGTACAGGGCCCTGAGCAGAATAATCCTGTATGTCCTGACACATATCCCCTCCCTCACCCCACATCTGTCCCTCCCCCTTCTGCCTCCATCCAGCGCTCCCCATCCAGCTGCTCTGTACATAACGGGGAGCCTTGTTTCTCTGGGAACAAGCAGGATGTCAGTCCTCACTTGTGGGTGACGTCGGCACTGACAGAGCCTTCGCGGAAGCATCCACCGAGCACTGGCTTATCCCCGGAAAAAGTTGATTTTTTTTCTTCTCTGAGTTTCATACTGGCCTCTGGTATCACACCAGTACTCTTTCTGCCTGCCAACCTCGTTGCCTCGGCATCGAGTCGGCCCATTTTTGTAGTTTTCTTTCTTTCTCCAGGACCAAGCAGGAAGTCAGTCCTCACATATGGGTGACATTGATGTCGATGGAGCCCCTGCGAAGCATTTCCCCAGCTTTCCATGAAAGCCTTTGGGAATGCAGGCACGCATGCGCGGTCCCCTTCCCACCTAAAGGTGCCATCTTGCCCAGTCTCTCATTTTCCGTGGAGCCCGTCGGACATGTGTCCTAGTCCACCGGAAAATAGTTCGATTTTTCTGCGATTCCTTCGCGATTTTTTCTCCGATTCGACGCCGGTTCCCCTTCCCGCCGGGTTCGGTACACCGGTATCGAGCCCGATCTTCTTTTTTCGTTTTCTGCCCTTCGTGGCTGGCATTCGCGCCCTTTTATCTTTATCCCTGGAAGGCCGGTCCTTTGACCTCGCGGGGTTCTTTTTCCCCGATGGCTTCCAGTGGTTTTAAAAAATGTGATCGGTGCAAGAAACTAATGTCTCTCACCGACACACACGACTGCTGCCTTCGGTGCCTCGGTCCTGACCACGATCCTAAGATCTGTGGACCCTGTGGAAAAATGTCCACTAAGGCGCTGCGAAGTCGTCAGCACCAAAAGGAAAGGCTTTTCTCTGACTCGGCCTCCGGCCGGGCCCGGACCTTGTCTGAGGCCTCGACATCTCGGGAGTCTGACCCCGAGCACCGTCGGGGCTCCTCGGACAGGGGTCCCCCAACCGGGAACGAAAGAGGAAGAAGCAGCTCGCGAGGGCAGCGTTGGAGGAGGTCCCTGGCTCCTCGAGGGCTAGATCTCGGACCCCCGACCGCCGTCCCAGGCCCGTGGAACAGGAGAAGCTGCCAAAAGTACCTTGTGTGGAGCCAGAGTCTGCTGGACACGTAAGTCCTGTTGTCCTCGAGGACTCTCCTCCCAGAGAGCCGACGTCGGGCCCGGCGCCGCCAAGGCCCGAGTCGGTGGCTGCTGAGTCTCCTGAGCTGGGTCTCAGGCTGACAGCCTTGGAGTGCAGACTGTCTGCCTTCATGGATCAGCAGCGGGTGCTGATGGCCAGCCTGACTGGTGCATCTGCCCCGACCACAGGGACATCGACATCGAAGACGACCCCGGAGACCGAGCCGATACTCGAGACCATGAAGGCTCGAGGTCGACCTCGGTCATGGTCACCACTGCTTTAACATCGTTATTGGTTACAAAATGATGAACCCCTCTTTGTTTTAATAAATTCTTCAGGGACCTATTTAAAAATTCTTTACCCTTGTCTGTCTGTATTTTTTCAGGTATACAACCTAGATTAAATATTTTTTCAAAGGCTTTAGCAACTTCATGACCGGTTTTCGATTTTAAACTTGCAGCCCATGCATATTTTGACAGGATGTCTGCCACTGTTAATATGTATTTGTAGCCATTGTTATAATAGGACAAGGCTGCCATATCAACTAAATCAGCCTGCCATTGTGCATCCACATCTGACACGATCGTCTTGTTTCTTTTAAAACAGACCCTAGCAGGTCTGTGTAAAGTATAAGCATCTTGTCCGGTAGCCCATCTAACTACATCGTTTCTGTTGACTGTTTTATCCTGCTTTTTAGCAGCTTGAAGTAGAGGTCATAGTAAATGCTCTTCAATAAGGTTTCCTTCATGATTGCGTGCTTTGACTATTCTTTTTATTTTGCCAGCATCTTCAGAATGGTTTTAGTAATTAATGTTGTGTGCCCTGCTGGAAATTCTGCTTGGTGTTCCAAAAAGAGCCATTTTTTCTTTTTGAATCTCTGTGTTAAAATGTTCCCCTTACACAGGACACACACACAGCCTTACACCAGGAGCATGCTAAGAACAGACCTCTTGTTTCAAGCAATCACGTGTTACCACACCCTAGAGAGGCATGTTCAGACTTGTCTCTCAGTACTGTTTTTTTCAAAGCCACTAAAAAATAGCTGTGGCTGTGTTTGAACTCAGCTCTCTCTCTCCAAAAAATAGCTGTATTAGGGGAATTTGAACTCAGGTTTAACCATGAGGTCTTAAAAGCAAAATTCTATCAGATGACAGCACTGGTTTCTCTAACAAAAGATGTGTTAATTGAGGTTTAACATTTGTAAATAAAAGCTTCTACCCTGTCTGTGCCTCTGTGAAAAGCCCATGCTGTGCTAAGAATCTTTTGTGAGAAAAAAGAACTGGGGCAGTGGGAGAGAGAAAAGCATTTTTTGTTTTCCAGGGTTCCTGTTTTTTGCAGATGTAAACATTAACCAGAAGCAAAACACATTTCCGGAGTCACTCACTCTGCTTCCGCTGAGGTCATCGGAAAAGGACACGGTCCATTTCTGATGACACTCTGTTTCCGGTGATGTCAGCAAAAAGCGACAGTCCATTTCTGATGACACCCTGTTTCCGGTGACGTCATTTCCGATGATGTAGACAGGGGCGTGGTTGAGGGTGGGAGGCTGTGGGTGTGGCACAAACCCGGAAATGGGTGCTGATTGACTAATGCCAATATTGTGGGGCGGGGCGTGGGCGTGGCACAAACCCGGAAGTGGGGGATGATTGGATGATGTCACCCTTGGGTGTGGGGACGGGGGCGTGTCAAGTGGGGGGCGGTGGCCACGCCTGTGGGCAGGGCTAACTCTCCATTCACTTCTATGGGAGGGGGCGTGGCCTAAGGCGGGACATACTCCGGAAGTGAACGCTGATTGGCTCCTGTCATCCTTATCTCACCTGTCAATCAGCTTATCTCACCTGTCAATCAGTTTGACGAGTAGTGCAGCCATTATACTACTCACCTCTCAGCTCTAGCAGCTCACCCCTCACTGGTGGACGGACACTCTCTGTCAGTTCACCCCTTGGTGTCCCGGTTCCTCAGAGGTTTGCTCCTGCTCAAATCTCCTGTCCGTCCTCCAGCTCCTGAGTGGGAGTTGAATGTGACCTTTGTGGCCTACCACTCCGTGCGCCTATGCCCCCTAGGGCCGGCAAGGCAGATTGTTTCTGCTTTTGGACGCTTACTGTTGTATTTGTGCAGGCGCCCGCCTATTAGGACACGAAGATCACCTCTTTTAATGTAGTTGTGGTTTGCTTTTATTTAGCAGTCCGAATGGAAGAGGCACAGGGCAATTTGTAACATAAATTGCTTTTTATTTGTTTTTCTTCAAGTAAATCATTTGTGGCAAAAAGCTCAAGAAAAAGGCAAAATCACATTAACCAAAATAGGAATCTTCTCCAAAGAATGTCCAAGGTGAATTCTACAAATAAACTTCTTCACTCTGGGTAGTAGTACTTCTATTATTTACAGATACAACAAAGATACCATTTGTGCATCATTCACAAACTTAGAAATAGTGGAGCTTTACTTTCTCTGCTGGCATAAGTTCAAGACATCAATCAGAGTGCCACCTCTCAGTTTAAAACCGTTAGCTTATTTAGCTGAGGTTACAGCAGCAATAGAACCAGCTACTTTTACACATGAGGGTTTGGTTATCCTCCTGTCTGTTTTTCAAGCATACAGTGATTCTAGCACTTCGGTTGCCTTCTTACTTCTTTCACACAGCATTTAGTAAAAGCATTATATATTAGTCACACACAGACTGCAATCCATTGATTCGGCTGAGGACCCTGAATTATTAGAGAAACAGTCCACATCCATTTCTGCTGGGGAATTATATGGCTCTGTGCTTGGGGTAACCTTTGGCTCAACCTGATGTACGTTCTTCAACAGCTTTAAAAGTTTTCCCCACTTTAGCTTCTGGTTCCCCTTTATAACCGGGTTGGAACCTCTTGCCTTTCTCCCTCTTAATAAATCCTCTTCAGGAAATGCATAAGCTTTTGGGCTGGCAGTGACTCTCCTTCTAACAGACTTTTTACATTGTCTGTATAGAGGCTCAGGGCTAGAGCTGCTATATTCTGACTCAGAAGTAAAGTCCTGAATTCTCTCCCTGCTCCTTCTATGCCCACACCCTTTACACTTGCCTTGTAAGTGTTGACCAGTCCTCCTGGACCCACCAGAAGACACAGCCTTGAAGTGCTGCTTCCTCTCCCGGTCTCTTGGCCTTCTCACTTGGCTCCTAGCCTGCAGCCTGTCCTGCCTTTGAGCAGTCCTTCTCTGCAGTCTCTCTGGTGTATGAGCCGATCCTGTTTGATCAGTGTCTGAGTCCTCTGTTAGCTCAGCTAATCTTCTAGAGAGACTCCGTCCTCGGGAGTCTGCCAGTTTCTCCTTAGTATTGCACTTGCCTCTGCACTGTCCTGTGCATGGTCCTCGTGTGTGCTGAACTCTAGAATCAACTCCCAGCTGATCCTCCAGTTTCCCCTCACTTCCTGTGTGACGCAGTTTATATGTTCTGTGAATTGTTTGCTTCCCTGGCCCCACCCTCTCTCTGCTTGCAGCTGCCCTAGAGGCTGGGTGTGGCTTCAAGGTAACCCTGCTTCTGTGTGCCTTAGTTTCACTCTCTATGTGGGAATTGTGTTTCAGTGAGCCCATCCCCCGCTTATGGGAACAAATTTCAGTGTTTTTTCTAGTTTTAAAGGGCTCTGCAGCATGCACATCATCACACCTTGCAGCAGCTGACTCGCCCACCTTTTGAGCCGATGGCTACTTGTCCTCTCCGCTTCCTGTCCTGGAAGATGCTCTTCCTGGTAGCCCTAACCTCGGCCAGGCGAGTGAGTGAGCTTCATGCCCTGGTCTGTGACAGGCCTTATACTCGCTTCTATACTCACAAGGCTCTGCCAAGAAATATGGAAGACAACATCATGGCCAACTGACTGGAAAAGATCTGTGTTTATACCAATACTAAAGAAAGGTGATCCAACTGACTGTGGAAATTATCGCACAATCGCTCTGATCCCACATGCCAGCAAGATTCTACTGAAGATTATTCAAAAGAGACTACAACCATACCTGGAACAAGAACTACCTGAAGTGCAAGCAGGGTTCAGGAAAGGGCGAGGAACGAGAGACATCATTGCGGATGTGAGATGGATCCTTGAAAAGACTAAAGAATACCAAAAGGATATCTATTTGTGCTTTATCGACTATAGTAAGGCTTTTGACTGTGTAAACCATGAGAAACTCTGGGCCACATTAAGAAGCATGGGTATACCAGAACACCTGATCGTTCTCTTGCGCAATCTGTACATTGATCAAGAAGCAACAGTTCGAACGGAACAAGGAGAAACAGAATGGTTTAAAATAAGCAAAGGTGTAAGACAAGGCTGCATACTTTCCCCCTTCCTGTTTAATTTATATGCCGAACAAATCAACAGAGAAGCAGGATTGTATGAAGACAACAGAGGTGTGAAGATTAGTGGAAGACTCATCAACAACCTTCGCTATGCTGATGATACCACATTACTGGCTGAAAGTGAAGATGATCTGAAACATTTGCTTCTCACAATCAAAGAACATAGTCTCAAAATGGGCCTGCACCTTAATATAAGGAAGACAAAGGTCATGACAACTGGCATAATCAACAGGTTCATCGTTGAAGGAGAAGAAATTGAAATTGTGAACAACTTCAACCTACTTGGATCAACTATCAATAAAGAAGCAACAAGCAGTCAAGAAATCAGACGACGCATTGCTCTTGGCAGAATGGCTATGAAAGACCTAGATAAGATTCTCAAGAGCAGAGATGTCTCTCTCCATACAAGGATTCGACTTGTTCAAGCCATGGTATTTTCAATAACATCATATGGATGTGAAAGCTGGACAGTGAAAAAGATAGAGAGGAAGAAAATTGATGCCTTTGAATTATGGTGCTGGCGGCGAATACTGTGTATACCATGGACTGCCCGAAGAACAAATCAGTCGGTACTAGAGGAGATCAAACCTAAGCTTTCTTTAGAAGCTCAGATGACAAGACTTCGAGTTTCATACTTTGGACACATCATGCGAAGAGAGAGATCATTAGAGAAAGACATTATGCTTGGCAAGATAGAAGGTCAACGCAAAAGAGGAAGGCCAGCAATGAGATGGATCGATACAATAACAGCAGCTACGGGTACCAGTCTGTCAACAATGAGCCGCCTGACTGAAGACCGAACACAATTTAGGATAGCTATCCAGAGGGTCGCCATGAGTCGACTCCGACTCGACGGCACTTAACAACAACAACAACATAGGAAGAGGGTAGTCCTTAGGACTCACCCTAAATTCCTTCCTAAGGTTGTCTCCTCTTTCCACCTCAACCAGGAGGTGGTTCTTCTGACATTCTTCCCTAGGCCTCATGCAAGCCAGGCTGAAGCAGTTCTGCATACCCTGGACTGTAGGAGGGCCTTGTCCTTCTACCTTGACCATACGCAGGGGCATAGAAGGGCTACTCAGCTCTTCATATCTTTTGACCCTAATAATTTGGGGTTAGCTGTGTCCAAGAGTACCTTGTCCATTTGGGTGGCTGACTGTATCACCTGGGCTTACAGGGCGGCTGACCTTCCTTTGCAGGGTCGGGTCACAGCCCATCGTGTCAGGGCAGTGGCTGCCTCAGTAGCTCATCTCCGCTCTGTACCGTTGGCAGACATCTGCAGGGCTGCAAATTTGTCCTCAAGCCAGATTTTTGCGGCCCATTACTGTTTGGAGAGGGAGTCCCATAGGGACAGTGCTTTTGGCCAGGCAGTACTCCGGAATCTCTTTGAGGTTTATGCAACTCCAGCCCTCCGTTGGGCTACCGGTGGAGGTTCTTTCAGTGAAAAGCCTTTCTGAGATGCTGGGACTAGAGGGAGTTCTCTTGTTCAGCCTGGGTTTCTGGTAGCCCAGAGCTAGGGAGTCACCCATATGTGAGGACTGATTTCCTGCTTGGTCCTGGAGAAAGAGTAGTTACTCACCTGTAACAGGTGTTCTCTAGGAGCAGCAGAAATCAGTCCTTACAACCCTCCCTCCTCCCCTGGGAGTTGCAGTTGTATATAGTTCATTTTACTTTTTTGTGTGCTGTTTTTTAGCTATGTCATTTGACTGAGCAAGATGGCACCTTTAGGCGGGAAGGGGACCGCACATGCTTGCCTGCATTCCCAAAGGCTTTCATGGAAAGCTTGGGAAATGCTCCGCAGGGGCTCCATCGACGTCGATGTCACCCATATGTGAGGACTGCTTCCTGCTGCTCCTGGAGAACACCTGTTACAGGTGAGTAACTACTCTTTTCCTGGCTTTTTTTCTCCCACTGGCAGCCTGGAGAATCTTCAACCTCGCCGGGGATACTTTTTCCCCCATGGCTACCAGTGGCTTTAAGAAGTGTGATTGGTGCTCCAAAATTATGTCCTTAACCAACACACATGACTGCTGTCTCCGCTGCCTGGGGCCAGATCACCATAGAGCCCTGCTATTCATGTGTCGAAATGACCTCCTTAGGAAAGAACAACCCAAACTATGGGTACACGATCAAGGTTCCATATAGAATCATGATGGCAGATAAAGACCATATGACCTATCCAGTCTGCCCTTCCAGTCCCTTTTTTCCTTTAGAGATCTTCTGTGTATGCCCCATGCTTTCTGGAATTCAGATAAAGTTTATGTCCATACTACCTCTACTGAGAGACTATTCCATGCATCTACCACTCTTTCCATAAAGAAATATTTCTGCAAATTACTCCTGAGTCTTTCTCCTTTCACCTTCAGCTTATACCCTTCTTTGCAGAGCTTCCTTTCAATTGAAAGAGGCTCCCCTCCTGTGTATTTCTGTGATGGAGGAATTTAAACATCCCAATCATGTCTCCTCTCTCCCATCTTTCTTCCAAAGTATACATATTGAGATCTATAAGTCTGTCCCCATATGCCTTATGGTGAAGCCCATTTTGGTAGCCATCCTCTGCACTGACTCCATTCTGTTAATATCCTTTTGAATGTGTAGTCTTCAGAATAAGACACGATATTCCAAATGAGGTCTCAACAAAGGCTTGTACAGAGGCATTATAACCACCTCCTCCTTGCTGGCAATTCCTCTCCTTATGCACCCAAGCATCCACCTAGATTTCACCGTTGCCTTTTCTACCTGTTTAGCCACTTTTAAGATTACCAGAAACAGTCACCCCTAAGTCCCACTTTTCTTTTGTGGACAGAAGCACTTTCCCCTTTATACTGTACTGCTCCCTTGGTTTTTTGCTATCCAAATGCACAACCCTGCATTTATTTTTTTGCGTTAAATCTTAACTGCCAAATTCTCAATCATTCTTCAAGCTTTGCTAAATCCCTCCTCATGCTTTCTACACAGATTTTGGTATCATCCACAAAGAATCAAACCTTACCCGATAGCCCTTCCACAATATCACTTACAAAAATGTTAAAAAGAATCGGACCAAGGACAGATCCTTACGGCACACCACTGGTAACATTATTCTCCTCAGAGAGAACTCTATTTACCTGTACCCTCTGTCGCCTCCCCCCAACCAATTTCTAACCCAATCAAGTTACTTTAGGGTCCATCCCCTTTCATTATAAGTCAGCTGTGTGTAACAGTGTCAAAGGCTTTACTGACATCTAAGTACACCAGATCTAGAGCTCTTCCTCTGACTGCCTTTCTGGTTACCCAGTCAAAGAAATTAATGATATTTGTCTGACAAGACCTGCCTTTCATAACACCATGCTGCCTTGGGTCCTGCAAGCCATTGGATTCCAGAAATCTCTCTATCCTCTGTTTTAACAGCCTTTCCATTAGTTTACTCACCACAGACTAACCAGCCTGAGTTCCCAACCTCATCCTTAGTTCCGCTTTTGCATAAAGAGACCATATGCCCCTTTCTGCAGTACTCTGGAACCATGCCAGACTCTAAAGAAGCATTGAAAAGGTCAGACCGTTGAATCTCTAGAACTTCCCTAAGTTCATTTAGTACTCTCGGATGTATCCGATCCAGCCCCATCACTTTATCTACTTTTAGTTAGCTAGCTTGTAAAAGGGGGTTGCTTGTTATGAAAGCTCCACCTCCTTTTGCAAAGATCAAGACTAGCTATGCCGCAAAGGATTGTGGTAATAGTAGTCCAGTTGTATAATGTTTGCCTCTGAGGTAAATAAAAATGTAGTAGTTGGCTCAAGTATAAGGAAAAATAGAGTTTATTTATGGGGTAAATTATTCCACACACAGATATTACTTGGTAACACCTTTAGGATAACTTTTCCAGGGTTTATATTCAAAATAAACAACACAACTGAAAGTTTTATGCAAATAGCTTGCAGAGTCTTTTAAGCAACAGAAAAGATTCCTCTCAGTCACTGCTGACAAGGTGCTCAGCAGTGCTGGAGAATAAACCAAAAAGGAAAAAAAAATTCTTTACAAACAGCCTTCTTTTTTCACTTTCAAAGCACTTCTATATACAACGTGTGCACGGCTTGAGCTATGCTTTGCTCTCACATCAGGTGGATAACAAGCTGCAATCAATAGCTAGTTTCCTTCACTGCACACGTGTTTCATTTCCCCAAAAGCCTCTTTCTTTCTTACAAAACTTTCTGGGGAGCCAGTTATTAGAACATTTCCTTTTGATGGTTTAATCCTACTTTCAGGATTTCTCTATGCTACCAACCTTACACAAACAACAGTCCATGCAAAAATAATCTTCCTAAGGACTTGCACCTTGTTCTTCCAGTTGCATAGGTTCAATATCAATGTCTGGCTCAGAGGGCTTCATTAACTGACCTCTATTGGGAGAGACACTGTTTCCCAGCAGTTTGCATTGCTCTAGGTTAGTCAAACGTTCAAAGTTCATACCTGAGTCAAAGCTGGCTTTGGGCTGTCTCCTTAGGTATTCTGGCCTGTGACCTGTCCTCCAGTCTGTATCCCTGGACCTCAGGACATCTGCTCCATACCTCTTCCCATAGGTATTCGTGTTCCTTTTCTCCTTCGCTGCTTCTGTCTGCTTACAGGGTGCTGCTTTAGAGTTTCTAGCTGTAGTTCTCCAAACCTCTGGCTTTCTCCAGTCCTTTGAAGCTGGCTTCTCACAGGAATCTCTCCAAGAACACGTCTATCTCAGAGCTCCTCTTGCCTTCTCTCTCGTGGACTTTCTCCTTCTCTCTTTCTCCTCTCCTTCACGTCCTCGTCGCTGTAGTGCTGGTCTCTGTGCTTGTCTCCGTGCTCGTCCCTGTGCTGGTCTCCGTGCTTCTCTCTGTGCTGGTCTTTGTGCTGGTCTGTCTTCTGAATATTCAGTTCTGCCTTTAAAGTTCTTAGCTTCCAACTCCTCCCTTGCAGTGCTCAGGTGTTGGTGCTTAAACTCTCTTCTGGCAGCTGATTGATTAGGCATGACGTAAGGGTTTTCCAGACTATGCTTATGCTTCTCCTCTTTAGCTCCACTAGGGGCTTTCTGCAAGTTACTGCAGCTTGGAATAAGCTGTCTTTTAGGGAAACATGCTGCTTTATTTCTCTGACCTGCCAGAACAGGTCCCTTGATTAAGGTAAATTCCCTTCCCTTGTCAGTACTCTCTGGGCTCTGATAAGCTTCCTTATCACAAGCTCCTTGCAAACAGTCTTCTGCAACATCTGGCTCACTTCTGTTCCTATTTGTCAGCATTTTCTGAGGTCCTACTTCTGTTTTTTATCTATGAACACAGAACAGAAATATTTGTTAAGCAATTCTGCCTTATCCTCATCAGCTACTACATATTCCTCCCCACTACCCTTGAGTCTGACAACATCACATTTTCACTTCCTCCTCTCGCCAACATATCTGAAAAACATGTTTTGTCCTCTCATTTTACTGTACTGGCTATTTTTTTCTTCCATTTATATCTTTGCTTTCCTGACTACTTTCCTAGCTTCTCTAAATTTTTCCAAATATTGATGCTTGTCTTCCTCTTTTTGTAATCTCCTTTTTTTGAAGGCTACCCTCTTTTTATTCACTTTTGCAGCTACTTATTTCAAAAAACATAGTGGCCTCCTTTTCCTTTTATATTTACTTATTTTCATAATAAAAAAGGTTTGTTGCCTTTAAAATATCTCCTTTCAGTTTAACCCATTACTCTTCTACATCTCCCAGTTGTTCCTATCCTGCTAACAGCTCCTTGAGGTATTGTCCCATCTTGACAGTTAGCTTTCCTAAAGTCTAGAACTCTCAATTTTGAATGGATGTTATCAACTCTAGTCCTAATACTGAACCACGCCACACTATCCGATGATCACTGGACGTGAGGTGATAACCCACTATAACATCATTTCTCCAGGAACAAGCAAGAAGTCAGTCCTCACTTATGGGTGACGTCGACACCGACAGAGCCTGCGTGAAGCAATTCCTCAGCTTTCAAAGAAAGTCTTTGGGATTGCTGCTGCACATGCACGGTCCTCTTCCCACCCAAGGGTTCCATCTTGCTCAGTCTCCCTTTTTCCGTGGAGCCTTCAGACGCACGTCCTCGTCCCTTGGAAAAAGTCTTTTGTTTTTGGCCTTCTATTTTCCGGTTGTACCCGTCCTTCCCCTGCTCTACCTTCTTAGAGCTGTTCAGGGATAATGATTTCCTTCACCTTTTTTGCCAATGGGCTTCACACCCTTTTCTTTCCCTAACCTCTGGCCGGGTGGGTCTTCGACCACGCATGGGCCATTTTTGCCCCTATGACAACCGGCTTCAAAAAAATGCGATAGATGCTCTAGGAACATGTCACTTACAGACACTCATGGCTGTTGTCTGCGGTGCCTCAGAGCTGATCATGACCCGGAGCTCTGTTCGCTCTGTAAGAAAATGTCCTCTAAGGCCCTGCTCAGTTGTAAGCAGATGTCAGAAGACATTTTTTGAAAGGCTGCCTTGGAATCCCCGGTGGCGCCCTCGGTCGTCTCTTCCCCAGTAGGGTCCTCTTCTTCAGCTCTGTGCTCTCGGGGCACTCTGACCAGGTATCCCCTGAGGTGGAGCAGCATAAGAAGAAGGCCTCAAAGTCGCTGTCGGGGCTCCCGACAAGCGCGAGCGCTCCCATGCTCAGTCGCTTAGTCCCCTTCGGCGTTCCTGAGAATCGGACAAGGAGTGGCCCTGCAAGGTACCCAGCACGGATATGGAGGCCTCCGGCGAAGGTGCCCGCTCTCCTGAGTGCCGTCCCGGTTGAGGACCCCCTCTCCTCCTTGATGTCTGACCCGGTGACTCCTGGGTCGGTGTCGCAGGGCCCCCTGCCTGCATGGGAGTCCCGCATGCTGGCACTAGAACATAGCGTTTCTGCATTCATCGCTTCCCAGCAGGCGCTCACAGCCAGCTTTGCTGACTCATGCCCAAAGTCCATGGGTCCCTTGCGTGGGACACCAAAATCCATCCAGGAAACCCCCGAGAGCCGCGGGCCTCATGAGGGTCCTCAATGTCGGTCTCGCTTGCCCTCCCATTCCTCGGAGGCGAGATCTTCCAGGCCGCCGGCTCTAAATGGGCTCCTGCCACCATACAGGGCAATCTACCCGGCTCGGACTCCTCGACCGAGTTCTTGGCTTGGGAGTCCGATGGGGACACCTCCGCGGAAACCCATACTCACCGGGACCTAATGTCAGACCCCTCCCCGCCAGCGTTCCAGCGGCACTCGCCACCCAAGGACACCTCTTTCCTGGTGTTCGTCTGGGATATGGCGTAGGCTCGTAACCTGGCTATTCAGGCCGAGGAGGACCCTTGTGCTGAAGAACTAGATATTCTGCAGTACGAGTCCCCGCCTAGGGAATCTCTCACTGTCCCGGTCTCTCCCATTCTGTCTCGGCTGCTGCTCCGCATGTGGGAGGCACCCGCCTTAGTCCCATCGTGAGCAAGTGTTTTGATATGATGTACAAGGTACAGCGTGGCCTGGAGTTTAGAAAGACCCAACTTCCCCACACCTCTATGGTGGTGGAATTGGCCATGAGGAAACAAAAGAGCCCAAAATCACACTCGTCAGTCCCTCTGGGCCGAGAGTCGAGAGCCCTTGATGCCCTGAGCCGCAAGGCCTACCAGGGCTCCATGCTATCTTGTCGCATCCAAGCATGGGCATGTTCTTACGTGACTTAGCCAAGGAGCTCGGAGGTTTCTCTGCGGGCCTCGAGGGTAAGCCCCTCAATAGGTTCAGCACTCTGTTGAAGTCCATTGCAGACTGCTCAAAATTTATTTAGCATACATTTGTATACCGCTACTTCCAGCAATCAGGAGCGGTTTGATTACATGATGGAAACTGTCAGATCAGGACAAAACATTTTCAAAGATATACAAATTGATCTACAGGATAAGAAACATTTTCAAAAATATACAAATTGATCTACAGGATAAGAAATACAAATTGATCTACAGGATAAGCACGACACACAATAGTTGGGAAATTGGATCTTTCTTCCATTAGAAAAGGGGGGGGAGGTATTTACATATCTACATATTTACACGTAAGTACATTGTTTTAATGGATGGTAATAGAATGGTTCTCGCTATCAATATATCTCTCCCGAGCCGCCTATGATGGATTCGAGTCCTCTGCTCGAGTGGCGGCCACGCGCATTGGGGTTCACCATCAGGCATGTCTCCAGTCATCAGATATGGAGCAGTGGATGCAGGAGAAGCTCCTTAACATCCCTTGCCTGGGTGAACAACTCTTCGGCATGCCGATGGAGGATAAGGCCACGGAGATAGAGACGGAGTTCGTTACCAGAACCCGTCTCTCACACAAGACCCTCCACTCTGCCCTGGAAGAAGCTGTAGGCCAAGAAACCTTTCTTTCCAAGGAAGGGCCTACATGGCTACCCACCGTACCCGGCTACCCACACGCTGACCACTTGGCGCAGGGCAAGTCTGGCCAAGGGCATCGCAAGCCAAAAGGGCCAAAAGCTCAAACTCCGTCTCCACCAGAACCCGCACAGGGGTTTTGACGTCATTGGCATAGCCTCTCACCTCTGGCGACGCAGCAGCCAGTGGGGGGGGGGGGGAGACGCCTGTCTTCGTTCGCCCCTTTATGGGCTTCCATCACCTCGGACACCTGGGTTCTCTAGGTCATCTGAGATGGCTATCGCCTTCACTTCGACAAGCTTCCACCTCCCTTCTCCCAGGCGGAGTCTCCACGACTCCCCGTGCATCAGGTTTTACTGCAGCGAGAACTACTCTCTCTCTTGCCCAACAGGCAGTTGAGAAGATCCTCCCGCACCTTCGAGGTCGGAGCTTCTATTCCCAGTACTTCCTCGTCCCAAAAAAGACAGGGGGTCTGTGGCACAACCTCGACCTCCGAAAGCTGAACAAGTTCTTGGTGCGGAGAACTTCAAAATGCTATTCCTTGGCATTCTGCTGCCCTTCCTCTGGCAGGGCGACTGGCTATGCGCCTTGGATCTAAAGGATGCCTACGCCCACATCTTAATCCACCCCCAGCCCAGGCAGTGCCTGCGCTTCAGGGTGCGGAGAGAGCACTTCCAGTACAGGGTGTTCCCCTTTGGCCTCGCATCCATCTCATCAGTCTTCATGAAATGCCTCTCCGTGGTGGCCGCTTGGCTCAGACACCAGAGCATGCTGGTCTTTTCCTACATCGACGACTGACTCATCACAGGATACTCTGTTGAGGAAACCCGGCGGGCAACGGCATGCACAATCCTTCTGTTGGAAGGCTTGGGGTTCTTGGTCAACTACCCAAAGTCTCCGAGCCAGTGCAGGCACTCGTGTTTATTGGGGCATGCCTTGATACTCAGCGGGCGACCGCATTCTTACCAGTGGTTCGCGCTGACCGCCTCCGAGCCCTGGCAGCTTGGGTACAAAACACTCCTCGAGTCACAGCTTGGACAATGCTGCGCCTCCTGGGCCACATGGCCTCAACCATACATGTCTCCCATGCCTGTCTGCACATGCGGACAGCTCAGTGGTGCCTCAGCGCCCAATGGAGCCCGTCCATCGGCCACCTCAGGGACCCTGTCAAGATCTTTTCCGACCTTTGCTTATCCCTGAGCTGGTGGTAGAAACACCCCCCCCCCCCCGCAACCTCCTCTGGGGATTGCCCTTCCAGGCCCCACAGCACAATGCGGTGCTGACTACAGATGCTTCCCTGTTAGGGTGGGGAGCCCACTGCGGGCCACTGTGCATGCAGGGGCAGTGGTCGACCAAGAAGTCCCAGCAACAGATAAACTTGCTCTAACTCCAGGTGATTCAGTGGACCCTGAGGGTCTTCGAGGGCCACCTCAAGAAGAAGTCGGTACTCATGCAGACCGGCAATCATGTGGCGATGTTCTACGTCAACATGAAGGGAGGTACTGGATTCCACTCCCTCTGTCGGGAAGCGGTCCTCCTCTGCTCCTTTGCCATCCGACGGAAGATGTCCCTCAAGGCGACCTACCTTCTGGGTGAGGAGAATGTCCTGACAGACAGGCTCAGCAGGATCCTTCACCCCCATGAATGACGGCTGGATCCAGGGGTGGCGGGCTGGCTGTTTCTTCGATGGGGGACGCCGGCAAAAGATCTCTTTGCCAGTCCCCAGAATGCACAGCTTCCCCGCTTTTGCGGCCTGGCACCGCACCCAAGCAAGGAAAGCCCAGATGCATTCCTTCTGGACTGGTCATCCAGCGTGCTCTATGCATTCTCTCCCTTCCCTCTCATTGCGAGAACCCTTTTCAATGCTCAGCAGGATTGGGCATCATTGATCCTCGTAGCCCCCTCATGGTCTTGGCAGCCTTGGTTCCCGCTTCTGCTCCGACTGTCGACAGAGCCTCTGGTTCCGCTGGGCTCTGCCCCTGGTCTGCTAATGCAGGAAGAGGGGTGGGTGCAGCACCCGAACCTAGCCTCCTTATCCCTCATGGCCTGGCGGCTGAACGGGTCTCCCTAGCCTCATTGGCTCTTCCGGGGGAGGTCGAGGAGGTCCTCGCCTCGACGAAGGACTCTACCAGATGGGCCTACGCCTTCAAGTGGTGACACTTCTCGGCCTGGTGCTCAGGGCTCCAGATCGACACGTTCTCATGTTCCATTAGATGGATCCTTCAGTACCTCCTCCACCTCTCAAAGGAAGGTCTGAAGTTGAACTCTGTCAGGGTACACCTGAGCGCCATCTCGACAAACCACCGCCCCATCAAGGGAAAACCCCTCTCGGGACAACCGTTAATCTCCCGCTTTATGCAGCATCTTTTACTTTCCAAGCCGCCTGTCCGACCTCCTCCGGCAGAATGGGACTTGAATGTGGTGCTCAGGCAGCTCATCCGTCCACCGTTCGAGCCAATGGTGATGTGCTTGCTCCGGCATCTGTCCTGGAAGGTGGCCGCCTTAGTAGTGCTGACCTCAGCCCACCGAGTCGGTGAGCTCCAGGCTGTCATGGCTGATGCCCCTTACACCAGATTCTATCGGAATATGGTGGTCCTCCACCCCCTCCCCAAATTCCTGCCTAAAGTTGTCTCAGACTTTCATCTTAACCAGGAGATAGTCCTGCCGACTTTCTTCCCGAGACCCCACGTTGACCAGCCGTCGGCGGCTCTTCACACCCTCGACTACAGAAGGGCTCTTGCCTTCTACTTGCAGCACACCCAGACTCATCGTATGTCTGGGCGGCTCTTTGAGACCTACGATCCCAATCGACCGGGACTGGCAGTTACCAAACACACCCTCTCGGTTTGGGTGGCGGACTGCTTCGCTTTCTCTCCTATGAAGGTGGGTGCCCCATTAGATCGAGTCACCACGCATGGGGTTCGGGCCAAAACGGCCTCAGTGGCCTCGCTGCGATTCATGCCCCTGATGGACATCTGCCGGGTGGTGACCTCATCTTCCACAAATACCTTCGCTGCTCACTACTGCCTGGAGAGCGAGTCCCTCCGGGACAGCGCCCTTCACCAGGCTGTACTTGGTAATCTGTTTGTGGTGTAAGCAACTCCTGCCCTACGACTCTTCTTCACAGCTACCAAGGGCTTCACTCCGAAGACTGGGGCTTCACCCCGAGGACTCGGGCTCCTTCGGGCATTGGCTTCTGTTCACAGCCTCGCAGAGATGTCTTTTTTGGTTACAGGTTTCGTAGGCTGTAGCTGGGGAGTCCCATAAGTGAGGACTGACTTCCTCCTTGTTCCTGGAGAAAGCATAGTTACTCACCTGTAACAGGTGCTCTCCAGGGACAGCAGGAATCAGTCCTCACAACTCTCCCCCCTCCCCTGATGAGTTGCTGGATTTTTGTCCTTCCCTTGCCATCTGCTTGGTAGGGCTCGAGTTAATGAACCTGACTGAGAAAAATGGCACCCTTGGGCGGGAAGAGGACCACGCATGTGTGGCAGCAATCACAAAGGCTTTCTTTGAAAGTTGGGGAATTGCTGCGCGCGGGCTCCGTCGGTGTCGATGTCACCCATAAGTGAGGACTGATTCCTGCTATCCCTAAGAACAAGCAGGAATGAGTCTTCACGTATGGGTATCGTCGGTACCGATGGAACCTGCGCAGGAACGCTCCCCAGCGTCCAATCAGAAAGCTTTTGGGAGCATCCCACAGCGCCTGCGTGCTGCCTTCCCGCCTTTCCCAACTGTCTCTCTCCAGTTCTTCTTTTTCCGCAAAGCCAGCAGGTCCTGTTCCTGTCACCGCAGAAGAATTTTCTTTATTTCTTTATTTCTTTTGTGTCGCGTCTGCCTTCTTTGATGCTCTACCGGTACCGCCGTTTTTTTCTTTTTCTTCTTTAAAAAAAAAATATATATATTTCTTTTTAATGTTCTTCAGGTGCACTTGCCTTCTTGGGCCTTAGGCCCAAAAATTTTCCTTAACATGGAAAAGCCTGCCTCAGGTTTTAAAAAGTGCACAAAATGTGGCGGTACTATTTCTGTCACCGACACCCATGACTGGTGTCTGAAATGTTTAGGTCCTGACCATTCCATCACAGATTGTATGTCCTGTGCTATGATGTCTAAAAGAGGTCGGCAGAGCCAAGCGGCAAAGCTCAGTATCCTGTTTCCCTCTGATGCGGCTTCGGTGGCATCGACGTCTTCCAGTGCTGCTTCTTCCTCCCATGGATCTCAGGTAACTAAACATAAATCCAGCCGGTCCTTGAAGGGTAGATCTCCTTCTAAGCATTGAGATGCCTCTGACGTTGCCCTTGAGGATTCTGCACCGGCAAAATTACCCCGGCGGGAGGTCTCGGCTTCCAAAGCATCTTCATTGGGGGTCCAGGATGATCTCTATGGCTTGGCCTCAACAGATCTCCTGGTGCCATGCTCTGGGGTACCGATGGCTTCCACCGGTACCGATTTCCAGGCATTGGCGGCGTCGATGGATCAGAGAATTCTGTCCATAGAACCCAGTTTGGCGGCTTTCCTTGTGGCATCGACGCCCCAGGTACCGCAACAGACTACTCCCACCGGTACCGGTACCAGTACTGGTACCGATAGCATCGACATCGGCATCGGTATCTGCTATGCCGATACCTTGTCTTCCGATGCCTTCCGCTACCATCACTCCAGTTCCAGGTATTTCCGATACTGTCCTTGCTCGGTACGGGTATCGGGCCTTACAGGAGCATCCAGACAGACGATACTTTGATTCCTCTGAAGACTCTGAGAGTTCTGTCGATGCGGAAAGGCTTTTTCCACAAGAGCCTTCCTCTCCCAAGCGAAGGATGTCTCCTCCAGAAGACTTGTCTTTTCAAGACTTCATCAGGGAGGTGGCTCGGGGCCTTTCCATCACTGTAGCCCCTGAGACAGAGCCTAGAGCCAGGGAGTTAGATATGCTACAATATCCTAAAACTCCTAAGGAGGCAGCTACCCTACCCGTCCATGACATCTTATATGATCTCATGTTGAGGATGTGGGAAACACCTCTTACCACCTCCCCTCATTCTCACAGGTTAGATACCATGTATCGTGTCCCTCCTTGTCCTGGTTTTCATAAAACTCAGCTTCCTCACCATTCTATTGTGGTGGAGTCGGCTATGAGAAGGATTAGAAGTGCAAAAAGACATGCCTCTAATCCTCCAGGACATGAATGCAGAACCCTGGATGCTTTTGGACGTAGAGTCTTTCAAGCTTCCATGCTTGCTGCAAGAATAAATTCCTATAGTCTTTACATGGGAATGTTCCTAAAGGAGGTCACAGAACATTTGAACAGAAACAGAAACCTCCACCTCCAAACCATTCCACCAGAAACAAGGTGTCCCGCAAGGCTCCTCCCTATCAGCCTTACTGTTCAACATTTATATGCAGCCTATCTGCAAGCTCATACGATCTTTCAACGTCAAATGCATGCTCTATGCTGATGACGTCCTACTTTACACACCATTTCAGATTGACAAGATTGACCTCTCATCTCTAATCAACTGTTTTAGCGCAGTGGAAAAATGGCTCCAAAACCAGAACCTCAGAATACAACACAAAAAGACCGAAGTTCTATTCATCTCCAGAAACACCAACTTTTCCCCTCCAGCCTGCCTAAAAATCGGAGAGAATGAACTGCAATCCAAACCCTCTATTCGATACCTAGGTATTACAATGGACCAGAAACTTAATATGAAGACACACATCAGCAACATGGTAAAATCAACTTACCATAAAATCAAGTCCCTCAGACACCTACGCCCCCTCTTTCAGCCAAACGACTTTAGAACAATCTTCCAAGCACTAACCATCCCCCATCTTGACTACGCAAATGCAATCCTCCAAGGACTCCCTCAATCCACCCTGAATCCGCTCCAACTGGCCATGAACGCGGCAGCAAGAATTCTAAATGGGACTCCAAGATGGGACCATATAACGCCCATCCTCAAAATGCTTCAATGGCTCCCAATTCATTACAGGATCACATTCAAGATACTACTGCTAACATTCAAATCCATTAACGGACTCGCGCCCTCATCACTTGCTGCTCTCACGCACGTCACCCCCCCAAACAGAACCAGACGATCCACTGCAATAAACACCCTGACTGTCCCCAAAGCAATGACCCACTGTACACAAGCAACTATAAACAGGGCCTTCAGTCTCTGTGCACCCAGATGCTGGAATGCTCTCCCACCACACATACGAGCAATCCCTGACCTGACCAAATTCAGGAAAACACTAAAACACTACCTCTTCCTCAAGTGCTACCCAGAAGATGGCTAAACAACCCCCTCACCCACAACAATCCCTCACAGACACATGTAACCACCATCAATGTATCATATACACATGCAAATACCTTCTGTTAGCCTTTCTGATGTAAATAGTTAACATTGTTATCCAAGTTATTATACCTGTTCTATGTAATTACGGTGTAACCCCCACTGTAAACTCTCCTTGTTTCATGTAAACCGCGCTGATATCAAAGAGCGCGGTATATAAGAAAAATAAATAAATAAAATTTGCAGACTTTACGTCCTTTCATGTCTGAGGACAAAAGACAGGACTTTCTCACTTGGCTCAAACATGCCCAGGATATCTCCAAATTTTCCAACCATGCAGCCTTCGACGCATTTGAATGTGTCAGCAGAGCTTCGGCTATTGCCATAGGGGCACGTAGGATTGCTTGGCTTCAAGCATCTGATTTGGAGCTCTGGGTCCAAGATGAATTGGGAAATATCCCTTGTACGGGTGAAAACCTGTTTGGTAAAGATTGGCAAGCAAAGGCCAATCAGATGGATGCTGAGAATTCTGCTCTGGATAGACTATCCAAGTCTACCTCTGCTCCTGCTGGGAAAAGGTTGTTCAAAAAGACACCTTTGTCTAAAAAGAAGAGATTTTATTCTGCTTATGGTCAGCAGGCATCTTCTGCAGGCCAGTTTGCAACTAAACGTCAGCAACCACCCAAACAAAACAAGGAAAAGGCTGCTAGGCCTCAAATGGCCCAGCAAGCTCAACCTCCTCAGGGCCTTTGACTTGCGGCTAGAGAAGTTAGCCTTCCTGGTTCTGGAAGGACCAGAGCCCTCCACCATCCCAGGGAGGTTATGTTACTTTGCTCCCAGGTGGGGGCAAATCACAGCAGAGCATTGGACACTCTCCATCATAAAGGAGGGGTACAAACTTCATTTTTCAAGCATGCCCCCTCACACGATGGTAAAGCAGTTCAATTCTTCGACCTCTCTCTCCAGCCTGTTGGGTCAGGAGATTATCGCCCTTCTTGCCCAAGGGGCAATAGAAGTGCCTTCTGAACAACAGGGCACGGGGTTCTATTCCCCTTATTTTCTTATTCCAAAGAAAACAGGAGGATACAGACCCATCTTAGATCTCAGAGAATTGAACAAATTCCTAGTCAAGGTGAAATTCAAAATGATTTCTCTCGGAGCTCTGCTTCCATACCTCCAAAGTCAGGATTGGCTTTGTTCTCTAGATCTCAAGGATGCGTACACCCATGTTCTCATCCATCCAACCCACAGAAGGTTCCTTCGGTTCCTCTTTCAGGAGCACCACTATCAATACCGAGTGCTTCCTTTCGGTCTGGCCTCTGCACCAAGAATATTCACGAAATGCATGGCAGTAGTAGCTGCATTTCTACGCACTCTGGGAATATTTGTCTTCCCTTATCTGGACGACTGGCTCATTCGAGCTCCCACTCAGTCAGAGGCCAAGATCTCTCTATCCTGTACAATGCGTATCCTTCAGTATTTAGGGCTGGTAATAAACATCCCAAAATCCAGTCTAACCCCTACTCAGTCCCTGGAGTTCATAGGGGCGTTGCTGGATACCACAAGGGCAAGGGCCTATCTCCCACAGGCCCGTTGCCTTCGTTTGGTGCAGTTAGCTTCTCAAGCAGAATTAAAGCCCCATTTAACTGCTCGAGAAATGTTGCAGTTACTAGGCCACATGTCCTCCACCGTGCATGTCGTACCATATGCTCGCCTTCATATGAGGGCAGCTCAGTGGACTTTATCCACCCAATGGACCCAGGCAACAAACAGCCTGTCGGACAAAATAGCAAACACAAGTCGCCTCATTTTGTCCCTTCAGTGGTGGAAGTCCCCTTAAAACCTGTTGCTGGGGTCCCCTTTTCAACAGCCCCTAGCACAGGCAACTCTTACAACAGATGCTTTTCCAATGGGTTGGGGAGCTCATCTGCAAGACCACTCCACCCAGGGCATCTGGTCTCCACAGGAGAGTTGTCTACACATCAATCTCTTGGAGCTCGGAGCAATCTTCCTTGCTCTATGCGTGTTCCACTCCCTACTCAGCTACAAGACCGTCCTCATACATACGGACAATCAAGTAGCCATGTTCTACGTGAACAAGCAGGGGGGAACAGGCTCTCTGTCGCTTTGCAATGAAGCTTTGCGACTGTGGGCCCTCGCCAGAGAGCATCACATTCATCTTCTGGCAGTGTATCTTCCAGGGGTTCAAAACTCTTAGGCAGACCGACTCAGTCAAGTTCTGCTTCCACACGAGTGGTCTCTGCATTCTGACCAGGTGGCCAAGATTTTTCAAATTTGGGGAACCCCGGACATAGACCTCTTTGCAAGTCCGTGGAATGCCAAACTTCCACGGTTCTGTTCCAGAATTCCGGCTCAGGGAGTTCAGGCCAGGAATGCTTTCCTCCTTTACTGGGGTCAAGACTTCCTGTATGCCTTTCCACCCATTCCCCTAATTCCCAAAACCCTGTTCAAGCTTCAGAAAGACAGAGGTCGCATGATCCTCATAGCGCCATGTTGGCCACACCAAGTGTGGTACCCTCTACTTCTACATCTCTCTCAAGCTCCCTCCCTGCAGTTAGGGTCTGCACCAGATCTCCTATCTCAGGAGGACGGAATGTTATGGCATCCCAACCCCCAGTCTCTGCACCTCAGGGCTTGGTTGCTGAAGGCCTAGATCTCCAGGATCTCCCTCTTTCTCAACAAGTGAAAGATATTCTTCATGCTTCCAGAAAGCCTTCCACTAGACGTTGTTATGCTTTCAAGTGGAAAAGATTTACAATTTGGTGTGCGGAAAAGGGTCTAAACCCTCTTGCGCTACCTCTGGAATCCTTACTGGAGTATCTTCTTCATTTATCCAATGCTGGCCTTAAGACAAATTCAGTAAGGGTCCATTTGAGTGCTATTGCAGCTTCCTTTGAACCTCTAAATGGACACCCTATTTCCTGTCGTCCTCTTATAGCAAGATTCATGAGAGGCCTTCTCTTGACAAATCCTCCCATTAAACCACCACCGGTGGAATGGGACTTAAACCTGGTTCTTGGGCAACTTATGAAGGCCGCATTCGAACCTTTAGCTACCACTTCCTTGAAATTTCTTTCTTGGAAGGTTATCTTTCTCATTGCAATCACATCAGCACGCCACATTAGTGAATTGCAAGCCCTAGTAGCTAATCCACCTTATGCAAGGTTTCATCATGATAAGGTAGTCCTTAGGACTAATCCACACTTTATGCCTAAAGTGGTCTCGCCTTTTCATCTGAACCAAGAGGTATACTTACCTGTCTTTTTTCCAGCACCTCATGCATCAAGTGCGGAGAGGAATCTTCATACCTTGGATTGTAAAAGAGCTTTAGCTTTTTACTTACAGAGAACACAGCAACATAGGAAGTCCTCTCAACTCTTTGTTGCTTTCGATCCTTCCCATTTGGGACTTCCAGTTTTCAAAAGGACATTATCGAACTGGATTGCTCAGTGCATTTCCTTCACCTATCAGAGTAGGAACATTGCTCTGGAGGGCCATGTCGCAGCTCACAATGTGAGAGCCATGGCAGCCTCAATGGCTCATCTACACTCTGTGTCTATTGACGACATCTGTCGAGCAGCCACCTGGGCCTCGGTTCATACCTTCACAGCCCATTACTGCTTGGACAGGGACTCCTGCTGGGATGCCTTGTTTGGTCAGGCTGTTCTCAAACACCTGTTCCATACCTAATCAACTCCTACCCACCAACCCTGGTTGGATGCCAGAGATCCATGGGTGGAAGTGGAGCCCCTCCAGGGACGCACAACTTCTGGGTTCTCTCCCTGGCATCTCCAGCTAGGGAGCCCCCATACGTGAAGACTCATTCCTGCTTGTTCCTAGAGATAGCACAGTTACTTACCTGTAACAGGTGATCTCTGGGAACAGCAGCAATAAGTCTTCACAACCCACCCACCTCCCCTAGGAGTTGTATCTCTTTAGCTTTCCTTTCCCTTTTGCTCTCTCTCTCTCTTTGTCTCAGCTTTAAACTCGAACTGGATAGAGGCAATTGGGAAAGGCGGGAAGGCAGCACGCAGGTGCTGTGGGATGCTCCCAAAAGCTTTCTGATTGGACGCTGGGGAGCATTCCCGCGCAGGCTCCGTCGGTACCGACGATACCCATATGTGAAGACTTATTCCTGCTGTTCCCAGAGATCACCTGTTACAGGTAAGTAACTGTGCTGTCCCTGGAGAACACCTGTTAAAGGTGAGTAACTACACTAAACACTCTTTCCATTCATAAGCACCAGATCCTGCATAGTCCCCTCACATGTGGGTTCTGTTACCAGTTGCTAGAATAGTTCTCTCTGTAAATAATCCAGGATCTCCCTACTTCTAGAGGACACTGCAGCAGGGATGTCACAATCAATATCTGTCATACTGAAATTGCCTATCAGCAATACTTCCCCTTTCATAGCGATGCAGTGAATGTCTTCAATTAAATCTCTGTCCATTTCTTCTGCCTGTGAAGGAGGTTTATATATAAAACCAATGCAAATGGTTTCCTCTTTCCAGTTTAACCCACAGTGTTTCACCTTTCTCTCGTAAGTCCTGCAATTCTGTAGCATAAATGTCATCTTTTACATATAGTGCCACTCCTCCCTTTCTTCCTAGCTGTCCTTCCTGAAATATAGCCTGGTATGATTACATCCCAGTTATGGTTCTCTGTGAACCATGTCTCCGTAACTGCCACTAAATCCAAGTTAGCCTCTTCCATTAGAATTCAACATCCAGAATCTTATTTCTCATACTACGGGCATTAATACATACATACCATTTTCCAGATGTTGCCTTTTTTACCCATATCTACAGAGGTATTTAATGTTTTACTTACTTGAGGGCTTTCTTGACCTAACCCCAACAAACCTAGTTTAACGCTTTCTTTAGAATGTTAGCCAGTCAGCTGCGGAAGACACGTTGACCCTTATTGGATAGATGGACACCATCTCTGCTCAGCAGCCTTTAGAAGATAATCCCAAAAAGCTCTCAATGACCCCATCTATGCATTCATCTCTAAGATGCAAGCTTCTCTGCCACAATCTGTGCCTCAACAGGAAGGATTGAGGAAAATCCACCTGTGCACCTGTCTGCTTCACCCTCTCTCCCAGAGCCATAAAATCACTCTTGATATGCTTGGAGGGATACATAGTAGTATTATTTGTGCCAACATGGATGAGCCGCATCAGATAATAGTCAGGCTCGATGAATCTTGGCAAACTCTCTATAACATCTCATATTTTGATACCTGGCAGACAGCACACCTCCCGGGACATCATCTGGTTGGCAGATGGATGCCTCAGTACCCCTCAGAAAAGAGTCACCAACCACCACTACCCTTTGCTTCCTTGTGGTCTCTGTTTCTGCAACTTTGGGGTGCTGAGCTGTGGTTCTTCCTATTCTTGGGATGTTTTTGTCTCCTCCACTTTAAGGGCTGCATGCTGGTTCTTCAATTTTGAGGGATGGTGGTGTTGGAGATTGGGTGTCGAGTCTGAAGCCTCTGGTGACTTGCATCCAAGTCTCTTCTTTCTATAGCATATCATCTTCACATCTATTGGAGAGCTTGGATGCCTCAAGAAGCATATCATTGATATACTTATCACTGTCACAGATGCTTCTTAGCCTCACCACCTCTCCTCTCAGTTCCTTCACTTCTTTCATGAGGGATTCAGTTTGCAGGCTTCTTGCACATGGAACCAGTCCCTCATCTAGGATCTGTCTGTCTGGACAGAGGCAGAAGCTGTAGTAGGGGAAACAGCTTTGCAATCTGATTTTTCCCAACTATAGCTCAGTTGTTGTAACTTTGGTACTTGTTGAAAGAAATGAGAAAGACCTACCTAAGTTGCTAACTTTTCCTCAGGTGTCCTTAAAACAAAAAGCAGATCTAACAACTTTGTTCTGTATCCCTATCTGTAGTACTGCTTGTTTGCTAAACAATTATTTGTGTATGGTGCAGTTTCTTCTCACTTTAAGCTATTAAAATCTAATACATGTGTCTGAGGCATGTAGTCAAATCTGCTCCCTTTGTAAAATTACCTAATCTATGATCCTTCTAAAATAGCAATATGTTTACTTATAGCAGATATCCAAGTCTGGAACTATTTACTTCCTAGCATTTCCCTTCCAACCAATAACAAAATCTATCCTCTTTATCAACAAGCTTATTGGTGAATTGCCCTTTATGGCAAAATAACTCATATAACGTGGGTGGGAGCTGGGATGGGGAGAGAAGACTCGAACACCTGGGGAGTGCTATGACTTCAAAGAGCCTGCTTTCCTCTTTGAATCTGAAGGTTAGAAGAGAGAAAAAATAGCAGCAGAAAAAAATCCCCTTCTGCAATACAACTACAAAACAAATCAGTTGGTAAAACTGCAGAAAAAGTTATTAAATAAAACTAACGCTCTTTAAGAACTCTCAGGCAAAGAAGTTATATTTAGAGCCACATATTTATTTACCTTGCTCGCAGTGGAGCCGCCATATTAGGAATCATTACCTAGGAAAAGCATCCTAAGGAAAGGAATGGAGAATAAAACCAAAGATGATATAATACCTCTGTATCGTTCAATGGTGCGACCGCACCTCAAATATTATGTGCAGTTCTGGTTGCCATATCTTAAAAGGATATAGTGGAATTAGAAAAGGTATAGAGAAGAGCGACCAAGAGATATGATAGAGATCTATAAAATAATGAGTGGATTGGAACAGGTGAATGTAGATTGGTTGTTTATTCCTTCCAAAAATAGAAAGACTAGGGGACATGCAGTGAAGCTACAATATAGCATATTTAAGACTAATCAGAAAGAAAACATTTTTTTCATTCAGCATGCAACTTATGACAATCTGATATCCTAGGGGACTTTAATATCTGCTATGATTCACTATGGAAGTTGCTTGACAAACTTTCTTTCTCACTTGTCTGACTTAACACTTACTCAGCATATGGATTCTCCTACTCAAGTAGCAGGACACATCTTTGATCTCATCATTACTACCCAGATGTTTCATTTTCCTCCATCTTCCTTCTCCATTCTTGCCCTTCCGTAGACTGATCATTTTCGCATCTTCTTCCAATTTCAGTTTATAAGATTCTATTCCAAATCGATATCTCTTCAGACAGTTTCTTTCCTGCAAATTTTGACTCTCAGTAAATGATCAGGCAGGAATTTGGAGTACTTATTTTGTTCTATCCACAATTCAATACCCCCCCCCCCCCATCCCCGCCTAAGCATTTACTTTGGAAACATCAAACATCAACACTACCCTCCCACCTCACCTGAAGAGTTGACATTTTTTATCCTTCCCTTGCCATCTGCTTAGTAGGGCTCTAGCTCTGGGACCTGACTGAGCAAGATGGCACCTTTGGGATGGAAGAGGATCACGCATGCGTGGCAGCAGTCCCAAAGGCTTTCTTTGAAAGCTCCGCGCGTAAGTGAGGACTGATTCCTGCTGTCCCTGAAGAACATCTGTTACAGGTGAGTATTTATTTTATTTTATTTATTTAGACAGTTTTTGTATACCGCCTTATCCTTCAATCAAAGCGGTCACAACACAAGTGGGGGATACATTTAACATGCGGGGATATGAGACACATACACTAATACTTAGAGGGAACATGGGCAATGGAGGGTTAAGTGGCTTGCCCAAGACCACAAGGAGCATCTGTGGGACTAGAAACCCCAGTCCTTCCGGCCCAAGGTTGCTGTCCTCTAGTGGGATTTGAACCCCCGACCTTCCGGCCTGAAGAACCTTGCCCCAACCACTAGGCCACTCCTCCCTATGCTTTCTGTACTGACCTCCCTATTTCAAACATTCTGACCATGGAACATCCTTAATATCCAAATTTTCTGCCAATAGTAATTTCCTCTAAACTCACAAAAAGATTAGAGCAGATATAATTGCTCCTCTACATGTAGCCTTGGTCACCACTTGCATCAACTTCGCCAAACGAGTCACATCCTTAATTCTACGTCCAGACAACATTAAATTCACCTACAACCAACAACTGGTAAAACATTACAGAAATTCCCAGCATAAAATCTACCAAACTCGGCATATAACCTTTCTTTTGAAAGTTTCTGGAAGTTCTGATTATGGCATAATGAAGCCCAAAGTGAATGATAAAGTCTACTTAAAAAGAAAAACATCTTTTTGTGGTATGCTGATTAATTCCTATTTCTTGGACTTTCAGAGATTCAAATATTTAATGGATGGCACCAATTTAATAGACTGGTCAATCCACATTTCAAGTATATGTTTTGTTGCACCTTTGCTGCTTCTGTCCACTCAACCTACCCCTTGGCAATGGCAGTGTGGATCAGTTGCGGTGTTTTCATCTTGGTTGAACTTCTTGATTTATCTTCAAAGGTAAACTTTAGATTTTCTTGCATGCCAGTAAAGTAATCAATGTTTGTTCAGTAGCTTAATGCAACAAAATGTTAGATTTAGATTCATTTGTTTAGAAAAAATGTAGCAACACTTAGGGGGGTCTTTTACCAAAGGGCACTAGCTGTCAGCATGTGTTCTGGTGTTTGCTGAAGGCACGCTGGGACACGCGTTGATAGCTAGTGCAGGGCCACGACAGCGCAGGCCAGTTTTGGTGCTAACTGTGAATGGTGCATTGGATTGGTAAAGTGGCAGGTTAGGGGTGGAGAATGGACATAGTGAGCAAGGCAGAGTTAGTGCAGGCGTAAACGACGCATGCTAACTGTAATCCTTGTAATTTACCTAACAACACTTCACCAGGTGGAGTTAAGTGCACCCGTACTAATGTGGTATACATTCAGTGACAGGGCTCTGCATTAACTGCCTGCGAAATGCTGTCCACACCCCCAACAGTTAAAGTGATGGTGTGCACCTAACACATCATGGTTCTGGAGCTATTGGCATGTTAGGTGCAACACTTTAACACCCTTTAGTAAAAGACTCTCTAAAAATACTTTTTTTTCAGTATTAATGTAGTGAAAAGTTCCACCAGCTGAAAAAATGCACAGTACTTAATACATTTATAAGTCTAGATATTTCATTTAATTCCCTGGACCTCAGCAAAAATATAAAGTGCTCAGGCTGACTGTAAACCGGTTGGCCACAGACCCCGGAAGCTATCTGGGCAGTGGTGATATTGAGCCGCTACCTGCTTAGCTTCTGTGACTAAAATATAGCCAGCCTTTACTGCACCTGACTTTCGCTGTGTGTCATTAACCGGGCAGCAGCTCAATATTGCCACTGCCCGGTTATGACTGGTTGCTGCCCCCAGAACATCTCCGGAACACCGTGATGCTAACCAGTGAGCATCGTGGTGTGCAGCAGTGGCACCTGTGGATATCAACAGCTCTAACCATGCTAGTGCCACTGAATATCCCGGATAAGGAGATTAACACAGTTAGCAGGTCTGCTAACCATGTTAATCCCTTTGAATATCCCTCCTCTCTCTATACAAAAGTTTTCTAGGTATTTAAGAACCAGGAAGTAACCAAGGGTTTAACCAAAGACTTCCAACTGAAAGCCACAGTGAGAGTAATTCTATGAGGAACTGTGTAATTAATGCACATTTTTATGTGCTTTTAATCATAGCTGTTCTATAAAGCCAAGTCCACATAAATTTAAACTGCAGTCTTTTACGTCAGCTCTAGAGCTGGTGTAAATGATAGTGCAAATCTAACATGCATATGGTTGAATTTTATAAATTACACACATAATTGCGTGTTCATACCATGCCCTGTCCATGTGCACACCCACAGTGAAAGCGCATGGGATGGGCTCAGCATACATCCTCACAGAATCGCTCCCACATTTACACGTCTAAGTGCTCGCTTATGTATGTCCGTGACTAGATATAAATTTCCGCAGTTTCTTATAGAACTACTCTCCACTTGTCTTGCCACTACAAGCAAATAATCTATTAAATGTATGCTTCTATGATCATCTATGTACCAAAGGTCTATGTAGTTTAAGGTCTTGACCCAAAAATACTAAAGCAGGATCTGAGGAAATGCTAGAAAGGATAATTTTATGACCTTGATATCACCTCAGACTAAAAGATTTGTATTACCAGGCATGACCAGCACACATAGAAAAAGGGGCATCTTTGCCCACGGTTTCACCAGCAGAGAGGAAAGGGAATCCATATCATCATAAATAATCTATATGGGGAATAATACAAATGGTAAAAAAAATCTTTTAACCATTCTCTTGTATTTTTGCACTGAAAAAGGGAGCACAGCAACCTTTCAAAGCTTACTAGCCACTCATCTTCAAAAAGGATGCATCCAAGCTCAGATTTCCAGGTGGACTTCAACTTTTGCACAGTCAGTACAATAGTATTTAATGGTAATTGATAGGCATTAAGAATTAAACTCCTGTTCTTTGGGGAAGAGTTAATTAATTTTTCAAAAATCATTAATTCCCTCTTATACTCAGTTTTATATTTGTGCTATTTTGGTTACGGCTATGATTTCGTTTATTTGATATACTGCAAAAATGACAAAACAAACTATGCAGTCCACACAATTAGAAATAAAGAAAAGAGTGCCATTAAATTACAGAAAAGAACTCAATATAAAATATAAAAATGGCTAAAAAAATAAAACAGTATTAAACAAAGAGAAAAACAACAGGTTAAAAAGAAAAGGGAAGGGAAAGAAACAAAACGGGAAGGTAAAACAGGTAGGTAAATTGGAGAAAAAGGAAAAAAAGGGGGGATCTGCCAGATTTCAGTACCCAGTGAGAAAAACGCTACCTAAAAGGAAAATGGCAAGTTATTTTCAACAATATCAGGTATTCTGAGTACTACTAATACAGTTTTCCTCACGGCACATCGGTGGTTGTATATTAAATGCATGACCTTCAAATTAGGGAACTACAACATGCAACAAAAGAAGTTTAGAGTTTGCATGTTGATTTCTTTGTCTTTGTATTTTTCCCTTATGCTTGTAAAAATCAGGGTCCACAATGAAGTTATAGGTGATACCTTTTGAAATGGACAGGATAACTCTCAAAAGTTGTCAAAGATATATTGTTAGTCCAGTAACAGGTATGAGTTGCAGCTTATTTGTGGACCCTTATTTTGATTTATCCAAGTGGACTAACACTGTAACTACAATTCTCTCCTTTAGGTTTGAAAGTTATGGAATCTATATAGTAATGTTCTGGGAAATTCTGAGGACTTTGCTGCGTATTATTATCCTGTTCTTTTTCATTATTTTGGCCTTTGCACTGAGCTTCTACATTCTCTTATATCAACAGGTTAGTTGCCGTCAACATTTTTTCCTTTTTTTTTAATTTTAGAAATGGTGTACATAACAAATATGCATCCAGAGATATGCTTACTCTTACATGAGAAAATTCAGTCTTTTTCCTTTTTCTACACTTTCTCACTCACTTCTTTGGATTCCAGTTTTATTTGTGTTGTTTTCCTCATGTAGAGCATTTTGGTTTCAGTAGTTTGATCTTCTTCCTTTTCCATTAATATATAGATAGAGTTGCTTACATGCACCTCTATGCTAGCATGCATTATTTTACCACAGGGCCATATTTTACAATTGGACCTAGTTACTAATATGCACATTAACAGTGTTAGTGTGGGTAACGCAATAGTGCATGCGAGTAACTCTAGATAATGTCAATTACATTTTTTGTCTTAATAGAAGATTTTAACTCTGAATGTAAACATGCCGCTCAAATGTACAATAATTTTTAAATACAATCAGTAAAGATGATAGTTTTAACATTTTTTTGTTTTTGTAAAATATGTCTGTATAGCATGCGTGGGTCCAGAGTGTGGCTACTAAAATGATCAAAGATCTTCATCATAAAGCATTTAAGGTCATTTACCTAAAATTCTAAATATGTAGCACAGAGGAAAGACAGGATAGGGGAGATTTGATATCGACATTTAAATAGCTCCAAGGCATAAATGTACAGGAGTCAGGCCTCTTTTCATGGAAAGAGACTCTGGAACAGGAGTTCATAGGATGAGGGTGAAATGGGGTAGATGCAGAAGTAATCTCAGGAATTATTCTTAACAAAAAGGGTAATGGATCCATAGAACTGTCTCCCAGTGAAGGTGGTGGAGATGAGGACAGTATGGGGGTCATTCTGAACCGCAAAAAGCGGGTTTGGACATCCGGCGTGGATGTCCAACCCCCGCTATTCGTTTGAGGCCAATTCAGTTCCCAAAGCTCCCTGCACATTCAGAGGAGATGTGTGAGGAGCTCTGAATGGGGATGAGAGGGGCTGGATCAGAGGAGGAACATGGGTGGGCCAATATCCATGTACATGTGGGCTGAAAGAGCTAGACGGGGGGCTTATTTCACCTTGGAGGTGGAATAAGTCCCCCCGACGGCGGCAGCTGGCTGTGGAGGATCCCCCTCCAAAGAGGTGAGGAGCACCAGGAAGGATCTGGCGGCCCCTTCAGGGGTTGGGTGGTGGGGAACAGCGTCTTTTAACTTCTGCGGGGGATTGGGGCTCCTGTATGACATCCCAATGCCATGGTGACAGGACGCCACAGCACCAGACTCCATGCAGGAGCATTGGGAGGGTTAGACGGGGAAGGAGCTGTACGTGCAGTGGGCCAGAACTGGAGTCCATCCGGCCCATCCAAGCCCTTTGCCCTGATTCTGCTTCCTCTGGAATGTCTAGCTCCCAGGGGTGCAGAATCAGGTGCAAATCCAGCCTGTCCAGATTTTGGACGTCCGGACAGGCCCCAATCAGAATGGGCCGCTATCTGAATTCCAGAAAGCATGGGACAGACACACAAGATATCTGAGGGGATTGGAAGGGATTGTAGAGGTGAACATTTGGTATGGATGCACAGAGTGGAAAGGAAATACGATCTTTTCCTGGAATCATTTTGTACTTTTTATGATAAAATGAAATAAAATATCATTCTATGAAAATTTTACAGTCTGGCATTCTTATACCAAAGGCTGTGTATAGTTAAAAAAAAAAAATTTAGTCCAGGGTTCAGTTTATTTATTTATTTTATTTATAAGCTTTTATATACCGCCACTTCCATAGATCAGTGGCGGTTTACAATGAAACACGAATAGGTTACATTATAACGATCGTGAACTTTTATACAATCAACTGGAGTGGAGGAGTGGCCAAGTGGTTGGGGCAAGGTACTTCAGGCCGGAAGGTCGGGGGTTCAAATCCCACTAGAGGACAGCAGCCTTGGGCCAGAAGGACTGGGGTTTCTAGTCCCACAGGTGCTCCTTGTGGTCTAGGGCAAGCCACTTAACCCTCCATAGCCCATGTTCCCTGTAAAATAGTTATCTCCAAGTTATAATGCTCTGTTCAATGTAATTTCAGTTTGTTCAATGTAAACCGCACTGATGCAGAATAGCGCGGTATGTAAGAGAATATAAATAAATAAACTTAAGTACCCAAGAAACTAAACATTTTATCAACTTTGTAGCATATTTATAACAAACAACTTTGTAACTTATTTACAGATAACCGGAAATGAGGGAGTGTAATCATGGGATTGTGTGTCTTTATAATGGTATGGAATTTAGGGGGATTAGGAGTGATTGATGATTTCTTAAATGTTTATTGGGCAGGTGATGGTTTAGGTTGTTTGAGATTGTAGATTTAAAGTGGTGAGGCCATAGTGCTGGGTGAAGAGATGAGTTTTGAGCGCTTTGCAAAACATTAAAAGATATTTAATTGTTCTTAGGTTGTCCTGGAGAGTGTTCCATAGGGTAGGGGCGACATATACGAATGCCCTTGAGCTTGTGACTATATTTGTACTGGAATGTGTGTGGGTATGTATGGTTAAGGTATTCTGAGAGCTGAATTGTCTCACTTTTATGGAAACAGGTAAATATAATAGAGAACATAAGTAGGAAGGAGCAATTTTGTTATATAGCTTAAATACAGTCATGAAATATTTGTATTTAATTTGGGATGTGATAGAAAGTCAATGGAGGTTAAATAGTAAAGAGATGATGTGATCCTTGTGGTGGCATTGAAGATTATCCGTGCTGTTAGGTTTTGGGTTACTTTGTTAGGGAAAATGCCAAAACCCCCACAGCATCTTCCTGTAAAATGTTGGAATGCCAAACTAAATGGGGGATGATAAATGACCATACACACTACGGGTCATGTTTGATAAATTGCTTACGGCATTTGTAGCTCACGCCAGGTGATTTCTGCTCACTCCAGGTGATCTGTGCAAAAAGCCGGAGCTAACAACAAAAGTACCACAGGTGCTTCAGGGGGCATTCCCAGAATCTCCCCTGCAGACACCATGGAGAAAACGCAGGGATCGTGGAAGGTACGTTTTGCAGATGCACCTGTCGTCACCCATAATGGTTAAAAATTTACATCAAGCATGGGCATTGTTTAAAAGTACTGTCTTGAAAGTCCAGAACAGATGTGCTCTATGCTTTAAGAAAAGTGGAAGGAAGGCCAAAAAAACTGTCAGCATGGTTTAAAGGTGAGGTCAAAAAAACATCTTTCAGGAAATGGGAAAAGAAGGCAATTGATGAAAACGGGAAACAAAATAAGCATTGGCAAGTTAGATGCAAGGCATTGATAAGACAGGTAGAGAGCATTTGAAAAAAAGCTTGCTGTGGAAGCAAAAACACATAATAAAAACTTTTTATTCATAGCAAAATCCTGTGAGAGAGTCAGTAGGACCATTGGATGATAGAGGGGTAAAAAGAGCGCTAAGTGAGGACAAGGCCATAGTGGAGAGACTGAATGAATTCTTTGCTTCGGTCTTTATTGAAGAAGATGTAGTGAAGTTGCCCATTCCTGAAATGGTATATAAAAGTGATATATCGGAAGAACTGAAAGAAATATCAATAAACTGAAAAGATGCATAACAACTATTTGATAAACTGAAGACAGCAAAATCACCTGGACCGGATGGTATACATCCGAGGGTGTTGAAAGAACTGAAATATGAGATTGCAGACCTACTGTTAGTAATCTGTGAATTATCATTAAAATCAACTGTAGTACTGGAAGATTGGAGAATAGCAAATGTAACACCAATTTTTAAAAAGGATTCCAGGGTGATCTGGAAAACTACAGACCGGTGAGCCTGATGTCCATACCACGGCCATGTTTAGACAGTGAACAAATACCTAATTTTTTATTTTTTTGTCGGATCGTCTGTCGCGAGGATGTGAAAACATGCTCAAGTAACAGACCCGTGCTTGTGGGGCTTCTGATATGTGCTCTACTACAATTGAAGGAACTATTTGGCAAGATCCTCATACTCAGATTACCTACACACGACGTTATGTTACTGACTGTACCTCTACTTATGTTGTTTATTTAATCATGTGTCCTTGCCAGTTGTTTTATGTGGGAATGACAACTCGTCCGATTCGGAGAAGATTACAGGAACATCGATCACGTCTTAATACTGCAACACAGTCAGCTCCTCTGGTGCCACACTGTTTGTTACAATCCCATACTTTTGAACAGCTCAATTGGACAATTTTGGACATGGTTCCCCCGCTTCAGCGGGGAGGGGATCATTGGGCGTTGTTGCACCAAAGAGAGCAACGTTGGATCTTCACCCTTCATACGGTCATCCCATTGGGATTAAACACAGAGATCGAATGGTGGACTTTGAAGTAATGCTTCAGGTTCTGTGTTACGGAGGTCATCATATGTTCCTATATGTCACTATTAAGTAGTGATGACGTCATTGATGTTTGAACGGAACAGGAAGTTGGGTAGGGTCAGCTTGAAAAAGAGCCATTTCACAGCGGGCTTGAAACACAACAGGTTGGTGTCGCAGGAATACCCAACAATCGCAAGAATGTCTATAAAGGGAAGATAGCGGAGCACCAGTGTGGGTCTGTTTTGGGGAGTTGTGACTTGTTCTGCCCGGTTCTTTGACTCACTGGTTTAAAAGAGTTTGTCAGAGATCTTACACGGTGGGATTTCCACAGTATCAACGGGACGAGGCAGTTCTCAACATTCTCCCAGATAAGTGTTATCACCTTTATGTTTTGAACATTCCGTGTTACAGATTAATTCTGAATGTGAAGATTTCAGTTTTTTGCATAAAGCATTTTTTGTATGCAGGGGCTGGTCCAATGGGCTGGTTATAGCCTCAAGCATAATTTTGGTCGCACGGACCTTTTTAAAATACGTTGAATAAAAGGAGGGTCTGTTACTTGAGCATGTTTTCACATCCTCGCGACAGACGATCTGACAAAAAAATAAAAAATTAGGTATTTGTTCACTGTCTAAACATGGCCATGGTGTCTATTATGGGTATTTAGTGAGTGACCTTAAGTATTGGATATTGTTCTTGGTCTCACTTGCTGAGGTTGAATATATATGATGTCCATACCAGGCAAAATGGTAGAAACCATTATAAAGAATACAATTATTAAACATATAGACAGTCATGGTTTAATGGGGGAAAGCCAACATCGATTTAGCCAAGGAAACTCTTGTCTTACTAATCTGTTATATTTTTTTGAAGGTGTGAATAAACAGGTAGGCAACAGTGAGCTAGTTGATATACAGTGTTACTGGATTTGCAGAAAGCCTTTGACAAGGTCCGTCATAAGAGACTCTTAGCGAAATTAAAAAGGCATGGGTTGGAGGCGGTGTCATATTTTGGATCAGGAACTGGTTAATAGAAAGCAGAGAGTAGGGCTAAATGGCCACTTTTTTCAGTGGAGAAAGGTGAATAATGGAGTACCCCAGGGATCTGTGCTGGGTCCTCTGCTTTTTAAAATATTCATAAATGACCTGGAAATGGGAATAACGAGTGAGGTGATCAGATTTGCAGATGACACAAGAGGATTGTGAAAAATTGAAAAAAGCCTTTAGACCTGGAAGACTGGATGCCCAAATGACAGATGAAATTTAATGTGAACAAGTGCAAAGTTATGCATCTAGGAAAGAACAACTTAAACTTTGGTTGCACAATGCAAGGTACCACTCAGGAAAAAGATTTAGATGTCATTGTGGATAATACATTGAGACCCTCCACCCAGTGTGCAGCAGCGACCAAAAAAGCAAATAGAATGCTAGGAATCATAAGAAAAGGAATGAAGAGTAAAACCAAGGATATTATAATGGCTCTGTATCATTCCATGATGTGACTGCACCTTGAACATTGTGTGCAATTCTGGTCACCATATCTTAAAAAGGATATAACAGACTTAGAAAAGGTACAGAGAAGAACAACAAAAATGCTAAAGAGAATGAAAGAATACCCATATGTGGAGAGGCTTAACAGGTTAGAGCTCTTCAACTTGGAAAAGAAATGGCTGAGGGTAGATATGATAGAGATCTATAAATAAATGAATGGAGTGGAAAGAGTAAACATAGATTGGTTGTTTATGCCTTCAAAAAGTAGAAAGACTAGGGGGTACGCAATGAAGCTACAATGTAACCCATTTAAGACTAATAAGAGAAAATATTTTTTCCCTCAATGCGTAATCAGATTCTGGAATTTGTTACCGGAAGATGTAGTAAAAGCTTTAGTTTAACTGAGTTTAAAAAAGGTTTGGACAAGTTCCTGGAGGAAAGACCAGAAATCATTATTAAAGAGGATCCGGAAAATCCACTGCTTACCCTGGGATGAGTATTGTGGAACCTGTGTGCCTTTTTGGGATTCTGCCAAGTACTTGTGGCTTGGATTGGCCACTGTTAGAAGGAGGATACTGGGCTTGATGAGCCTTGGTCTGACCCAGTATGGCATTTCTTATGTTCTTATATCTCAGTCCTTGGAGTACCTTGGGGCCTGCTTCAACACGCACCAGTGAATGGTCTTCCTGCCGGAGGGCAGGATAGCAAAGTTAGGCCCAGGTACAGGGACTGTGGAGGACTTCTCGTCCGAGAGTGTGGGACTGTCTTCAGGTTCTTTAGTCAATGGCGATCTTGCTAGAACTAGTCCCTTGGGCTCGGTTGCATATGCAGCCCCTGCAGGTGATGCTCCTGTCACATTGGCCCCCTCACTTGCAATCAATGGAAGTCTGGCTTGTCCTCCAAGGCGAGCCAGAATGAGCCTAAATTGGTGTTGGATTTGGCAAATCTTTCTAACGGAATACCCCTAGAGACTCTAGACTGGTTGGTGGTGACCATGGATGCCATTCTGTTTGGCTGGGAAGGTTACTGCCTTGTGCAAGTTGCTCAGGGCAGGTCTCCAGAGGAGAGTTTGTGGCCCATCAATCTCTTGGAGATGCAAGCAATATGGTGGGCCCTGGAGACTTTTCTTCCACTCATCTGTCATTGGGCGGTGAAGGTTCTGTCTGACAATGCAACAACGGTACGAGAACATAACATAAGAACATAAGATATGCCATACTGGGTCAGACCAAGGTCCATCAAGCCCAGTATTCTGTTTCCAACAGTGGCCAATCTAGGTCATATGTACCTAGCAGTTTCCCCAAGAGACACAAGTTCCACAATGCTTGTACTGGGTCAAGCATTGATATCTTCGGTCACTTCTTAATAATGGTTTATGGACCTTTCCTCCAGGAACTTGTCCAAACCTTTTTTAAACCCAGCTACACTAACAGCCTTTACTACATCCTCTGGTAACAAATTCAAGAGTTTGATTACACGTTGAGTGAAAAAATATTTTCTTTTATTAGTCTTAAATAGTTTACCCTGTAGCTTCATTGCATGTCCCCTAGTCTTTCTATTCTGATAAGGTAAACAATCGATCTAGGTTTACCCGTTCCACTCCATTCATTAATTTATAGACTTCTATCATATCTCCCCTCAGCCGTCTCTTTTCCAGGTTAAAGAGCCCTAACCTTTTTAGCCTTTCTTCATAGGAGTATCCTTCCATCCCCTTTACCATTTTGGTGGCTCTTCTCTGAACCTTTTCTAAAATTGCTATATCCTTTTTAAGATACGGCGACCAGAATTGCACACAATATTCAAGGTGCGGTCTCACCATGGAACGATATAGAGGCATTATAATATCTTTTGTTTTATTTTCCATTCCTTTCCTTATCATACCTAGCATTCTATTTGCTCTCTTGGCCGCCGCTGCACACTGGGCCGAGGGTTTTAACATGTTATCCACAATGACGCCTAAATCTTTTTCCTGGGTGGTGGTTCCTAATGTGGAACCTTGCATCGTGTAACCATAGTTTGGGTTGTTCTTCCCTAGGTTCTTCCCGAAGAGTTTGCTAGTTGCAGCAGAGTCAATCCCGTTGCTTCACTGAGCAGAGGCCAATTTACTAGCACTGTCGGTGGCTCATGTAGCCAGTAAGGAGAATGTGCAAGTGAACTACTTGAGTCACTATCTGTTGGATATAGGGGAGTAGTTGCTGTCGGATTCTGCGTTTCAACTGGTGGTGGAGCGCTGGGGTGCTTCAATGATGGACTTGATTGCAGAGGTGGTGAATGCTAAGGCCGGTTGTTTTTTCAGTTGGCGCAGAGAGCACAGGGCAGAAGACCTCGATGTGCTGATGTAGGCCTGGCCCACCGACCACCTCCTGTGCTTGTTTCCCCCCTGGCCACTGATCGGTTGGGTGCTTCAGAGGGTTGGGTCTCACGCAGGGAATGTGGTGTTGGTCCAGGCAGCCTTGTTATGTGGATCTGGTGCATCTGCTGGTGCTCTTGACAGAGGGTCCCGTTCAGATGCTAGACATGGATCACTTCTTGCTTATGGCCTGGCTCTTGAAAGGGCATATTTGAGGCATAGGGGTTATTCTTTGCAGGTGATTTAGACCTTGCTATAGGCCTGGAGACTGCATTGCTGGCCTGTGTGCATGTTTGGTGCATTTTTGGGGCTTGGTGCAGAGAGTGGGCAGTGAGGCTTCTTGGTGCTTCCCTTCCCGAGATTTTGGCTTTTTTTCAGGCTGGACTTGATAAAGGTTTGGCTTTGAGCACTCTGAAGGTACAGGTAATGGCTTTGGCTTGTTTCCGAGGTTGTGTGCAGGGTCAGACCCTAGCTTCGCATGGGAATGTGGCTTGTTTCCTATGGGGTGTCAAGCATCTGCATCCGCCTTATCGTTCAGTTGTTCTTTCTTGGAATCTCAATCTAGTACTCTTTGTTCTCATGACACTTTCCTTTGAGCCACTTAGGGGGGGACATCTTTGAAGGGTTTGATTTTGAAGGTGGTGTTTTTTGCTGGCGATCTGCTCTGCATGACGTATTTCAGAATTGCAGGCTCTTTTGTGCAAGATGCCTTATTTGATGATCGCTAGGGAGAAGGTGCTGATACTTCACTCAGTGTCCTCCTTCCTGCCGAAGGTAGTGTTGGTTTTCCATTTGAATCAGATCATGGAGTTAACGATCTTTGCTGGTGTTTCAGAATTGGCTGATTCAAGGGGATTTCATCTTTTGGATCTACATTCAGCTCTTAAGTGATATTTGACATACTGTGGTGTTTCGGTGTTCAGAGCAACTCTTTGTCTTGTTTGGGGAGCCCATGAAGGGCGAAGCTGCCTCAAAAGCATCCATTTCCTGCTGGGTCAGGGAAGCTGTTGTGTTGGCCTATTTATTAAAAGGTCATGCAGTACCGGCAGGCTTGAAGGCTCATTCCACTAGATCTCAAGCTTCTTCTTGGGTGGAGTTTAGCCTTGTTTCATCAACATGGTCGTCTCTTCATTCATTCGCACATCACTATCAACTGGATGTGGAGGCCAGACAGGATGCAACTTTTGGGGTGCGAGTGTTACAGGCCAGCGTCTCCGTACCTGCCATTGGTACTACTGCTTTAGTACATCCCATGCGTCTGAACTGAACTGGAGGGATGATTAGGAAGGTGAAATTAGACCTTACCTATTAATTTTCTTTCTTGGAGTTCCTCCAGTCTAGTCCAGTACCCACCCAGGACTTGGCTTTGTGGTTCTGGCTGTCTTGTGCCTGTTTTCTTGCAGAGTGTCATATCTTAAGCAGGCACATTTGAGGTAGCTATTTCTTTAAGGGAGACTCCTGGTTGTTCGGTTATTTCTGGGGCTTTCACTGTGTCTCTCCTGTTTCTCCCCTGTTGTGGACCTGTTGGGTGTGGAGGAGGGTGTTTAAGTTTTTGAGAGCAACAACAAAAAAAAGAAAATGTGTATTTGGATTTTTGCAGCTAAAGTGCTTCACTGAGGTGCTGGATGAGAATTGGGGTTTTGGAACTCAATTCTTCTGCTTCATGAGGGAGGAGTGGCCTAGTAGTTGGGGCAAGTTACCTCAGGCTGGAAGGCGGGGGGTTCAAATCCCACTGGAGGACAGCAACCTCAGGCCGGAGGGACTGGGGTTTCTAGTCCCACAGACGCTCCTTGTGGCCTTGGGCAAGCCACTTAACCTTCCATTGCCTCAGGTACAAATTGTAGATTGTGAGCCCTTCGGGGACAAGGGACATATATACCGTACCTGAATGTACACTGCTTTGGCCCGGTGAAAAGCAGTATATAAGCATTGCTAAATAAATAAAAATACTGGCTTTGGCTAGGTGCACAGGCTAATTAAGGGGGAGTTTTTCAGTTCTGCAGTTCTCAGTCTCTATCTGCTGGTGGATGAACATAACCCATGCATCTGGACTGGACTGGACTGGAGGGACTCCAGAAAAGAAAATTAGCAGGTAAGGTCTAATTTCACCTTACATAGGCACCCACTTAGAATTTGAAGGACCAATTTTCAAATGGATTTATACATTCATCAGCAGCCAGTAAACATATAACTATGCTATATGTGTATTTTCAGCCACCGTATGGATAGTGGTTGGCTGAAAATATGTCTTGCTATTCCACGCTTATCTCTACAGTGAAGGGGTAGAGTGAGGGCATTATTAAAAAATGTATTTATATAGCGATAATATTCAGCTGCAATATGAAGAGGAGGTAATTCTGATCTCCAGGAACAAGCAGGAATGAGTCTTCACGTATGGGTATCGTCGGTACCGACGGAGCCTGCGCGGGAACGCTCCCCGGCGTCCAATCAGAAAGCTTTTGGGAGCACCACACAGTGCCTGCGTGCTGCCTTACCGCCTTTCCCAACTGCCTCTCTCCAGTTCTTCTTTTCCGCGGAGCCAGCAGGTCGTGTTCCTGTCACCGCAGAAGAATTTCTTTATTTTTTTCTTTATTTCTTTTGTGTCGCGTCTGCCTTCTTCGACGCTCTACCGGTACCGCCGGTCTTTCTTTTCTTTTCTTAACAAAAAACTAAGAGAGAGAGATTTTTATTTCTCTTTCGGTGCACTCACCTCTTTGGGCCTTAGGCCCAAAACGTTTTTCACCTGAACATGGAAAAACCCGCTTCAGGATTTAAGAAGTGCACGAAATGTGGCAGTACTATTTCCGTCACCGACACCCATGACTGGTGTCTGAAATGTTTAGGTCCTGACCATTCCATTACAGATTGTATGTCCTGTGCCATGATGTCTAAAAGAGGTCGGCAGAACCAAGCAGCCAAGCTCAGTACCCTGTTTCCCTCTGATGCGACTTCGGTGGCATCGACGTCTTCCAGGGCTGCTTCTTCCTCCCATTGATCTCAGGTAACTAAACATAAGTCCAGCCGGTCCTCGAAGGGTAGATCTCCCTCTAAGCATCGAGATGCCTCCGGCGTTGCCCTCGAGGACTCTGCACCGGCAAAATTACCCCGGCGGGAGACTCCAGCTTCCAAAGCTTCATCTATGGGGTTACAGGTTGATCTCGATGGCACGGCCTCGACAGATCACTTGTTGCCATGCTCTGGGGTACCAGTGGCTCCCACTGGTACCGACCTCCAGTTATTGGTAGCATCGATGGACCAGAGGATTCTGTCCATGGAACGCAGTCTAGCGGCATTCCTTGTGGCATTGACGCCCCAGGTACCGCAACAGACTACTTCAGCGGTACCGGTTCCAGCACCAGCGTCGGTACCGATCGCATCGACATCGGCATCGGTGTCTGCTGGAACGGTACCCTGTCCGCCGATGCCCTCCGGTACCGAGCCCTCGGTACCGGTTATTCCCGATCCTAGCCGGTACGGGTATCGGGCGTTACAAGAGCATCCAGACAGGCGATACTTCGATTCCTCTGAAGACTCTGAGGAGTCTGAGGGTTCTGTCGATGTATCGATGCTGCTTCCACAGGAGTCTTCCTCTCCTAAACGCAGGATGTCTCCTCCAGAGGACTTGTCTTTTCAAGACTTCTTCAGGGAGGTGGCTCGGGGCCTATCTATCTCTGTGGCTCCTGAGTCAGAGCCCAGAGCCAAGGAATTAGATATTTTACAATATCCCAAAACTCCTAAGGAAGCAGCTACCTTACCTATTCATGAGATTCTCTATGATCTCATGTTGAGGATGTGGGAGGCCCCTCTCACCACCTCTCCTCATTCTCGCAGGCTAGACACCATGTATCGTGTCCCTCCTTGTCCTGGCTTCCATAAAACTCAGCTTCCTCACCACTCTATTGTGGTAGAGTCTGCTATGAGGAAGATTAGGAGTGCAAAGAGACACTCCTCCAATCCTCCAGGACGTGAATGCAGGAACCTGGATGCTTTTGGACGTAGAGTCTTCCAAGCTTCCATGCTAGCTGCCTGAATTAATTCCTACAGTCTTTACATGGGAATGTTCCTGAAAGAATTCACAGATCATTTGCTATCTTTAAGTCCTTTCATCTCTGAAGATAAAAGGCAGGAATTTCTCACTTGCCTTAAACATGCCCAAGATGTCTCCAAATTTTCCAACCGTGCAGCTTTCGACTCCTTTGAGTGCGTGAGCAGAGCCTCGGCTATTGCCATAGGTGCACGTAGGATTGCTTGGCTTCAAGCATCTGATTTGGAGCTCTGGGTCCAAGATGAATTGGGAAATATCCCTTGTACTGGTGAGAACCTGTTTGGCAAAGATTGGCAAGCTAAAGCCAATCAGATGGATGCTGAAAACTCTGCCTTGGATAGGCTGTCCAAGTCTACCACTACTCCTGCTAAGAAAAAGTTGTTCAAAAACGCACCTTTTTCTAAAAAGGGAAGATATTATCCTGCTTATGGTCAGCAGGCATCTTCTGCAGGTCGGTTTGCAACCAAATGTCAGCAACCACCCAAACAAAACAAGGCAAAGGCTGCTAGGCCGACACCGGTCCAGCAACCTCAGTCCCCTCAGGGCCTTTGACTTGCTGCTAGAGAACTTAGCCTTCCTGGCTCTGGAAGGTCCAGAGCCCTCCACCATTCCAGGAAGGTTGGCTTACTTTGTTCCCAGGCTTACTTTGTTCCCAGGTTCCCAGGTGGGGGCAAATTACAGCAGAGCAGTGGACACTCTCCATCATAAGGGAGGGGTACAAACTTCATTTTTCAAGCCTGCCCCCTCACACAGTAGTGAAGCAGTTCAATTCTCCGACCTCTCTCCTCGATTTGTTGGGTCAGGAGATTGCTACCCTTCTTGCCCAAGGGTCAATAGAAGAAGTACCTCTTCTTCAACAGGGTGCAGGGTTCTACTCCCCTTATTTTCTTATTCCAAAGAAAACAGGGGGCTACAGACCCATCTTAGATCTCAGAGAATTGAACAAATTCCTAGTCAAGGAGAAATTCAAAATGATTTCTCTCGGAGCTCTGCTTCCATACCTTCAGAGTCAAGATTGGCTTTGTTCTCTAGATCTCAAGGATGCGTACACCCATGTTCTCATCCATCCAACCCACAGAAGGATCCTTCGGTTCCTTTTTCAAGGAAAGCACTATCAATACAGAGTGCTTCCTTTTGGTCTGGCCTCTGCACCAAGGGTGTTCACGAAATGCATGGCAGTAGTAGCTGCATTTCTGCGCACCCTGGGAATATTTGTCTTCCCTTATCTGGACGAATGGCTCATTCGAGCTCCCACTCAGTCAGAGGCCAAGATCTCTCTCTCCTGCACAATGCGTATCCTTCAATATTTAAGGCTGGTAATAAACATCCCAAAATCCAGTCTCACCCCTACTCAATCTCTGGAGTTCATAGGGGCATTGCTGGATACCGTAAGGGCAAGGGCCTATCTCCCCCAGGCCCGTTGTCTTCGCTTGGTGCAGTTAGCTTCTCAAGCAGAATTAAACTCCCATTTAACTGCTCAAGAAATGTTGTAGTTACTGGGCCACATGGCCTCCACCGTGCATGTGGTACCCTATGCTCATATGCATATGAGGGCAGCTCAGTGGACTTTATCCACCCAATGGACCCAGGCAGCAGACAGCCTGTCAGACAAAATAGCAAACACAAGTCGCCTCATTTTGTCCCTTCAGTGGTGGAAGTCCACTCAAAACCTGTTGCTGGGGTCTCCTTTCCAGCAGCCCTTACCCCAGGCAACTCTTACAACAGATGCTTCTCCAATGGTTTGGGGAGCTCATCTACAAGACATCTCCACCCAGGGCATCTGGTCTTCACAGGAGAGTTGTCTATACATTAATCTCTTGGAGCTCAGAGCAATCTTCCTTGCTCTGCGCGTGTTCCACTCCCTGCTCAGCTGCAAGACCGTCCTCATCCATACGGACAATCAAGTAGCCATGTAACGGGAGGCGGTATAGAAAAAAAAAAAAAAAAAATGTTAAATAAACAATGTTCTACGTGAACAAGCAGGGGTGAACAGGCTCTCTGTCGCTTTGCAACGAAGCTTTGCGACTGTGGGCCCTCGCCAGAGAGCATCACATTCATCTTCTGGCAGTGTATCTTCCAGGAGTTCAAAACTCTTGGGCAGACAGATTCAGCCGAGTTCTGCTTCCACATGAGTGGTCTCTGCATTCAGACCAGGCGGCCAAAATTTTTCAAATTTGGGGAACCCCGGACATAGACCTCTTTCCAAGTCCGTGGAATGCCAAGCTTCCCCGGTTCTGTTCCAGAATTCCGGCTCAGGTGGTTCAGGCCAGGGATGCTTTCCTCCTTTGCTGGAGTCGAGACTTCCTGTATCCCTTTCCGCCCATTCCCCTAATTCCCAAAACCCTGTTCAAGCTTCAGAGAGAGACAGAGGTCGCATGATTCTCATAGCGCCACGGTGGCCACGCCAGGCGTGGTTCCCTCTACTTCTACATCTCTCTCAAGCTCCCTCCCTGGAGTTAGGGTCTGCACCAGATCTCCTATCTCAGGAGGATGGAATGTTGTGGCATCCCAATCCCCAGTCCCAACATCTCCGGGCTTGGATGCTGAAGGCCTAGATCTCCAAGATCTTCCTCTTTCTCAACAGGTGAAAGATATTCTTCATGCGGCTTCCAGAAAGCCTTCCACTAGACGTTCTTATGCTTTCAAATGGAAAAGATTCACCATTTGGTGTGCGGAAAAGGGTCTTAACCCTCTTGCGCTACCTCTGGAATCCTTATTGGAGTATCTTCTGCATTTATCCAATGCAGGCCTTAAAACAAACTCCGTAAGGGTCCATTTGAGTGCTATTGCAGCTTCCTTTAAGCCTCTCAATGGACAACCTATTTCCTCTCATCCTCTTATAGCAAGATTTATGAGAGGCCTTCTCTTGATGAAGCCCCCCATTAAACCACCACTGGTGGCATGGGACTTAAACCTGGTTTTTGGGCAACTTATGAAGGCCCCTTTCGAACCTTTAGCTACTACTTCCTTGAAATTTCTTTCTTGGAAGGTCATCTTTCTCATTGCAATCACATCAGCACGCCGCATTAGTGAATTGCAGGTCTTAGTAGCTAATCCACCTTATACAAGGTTTCATCATGACAAGGTAGTCCTTAGGACTAATCCACACTTTATGCCTAAAGTGGTCTCTCCTTTTCATCTGAACCAAGAGGTGTACCTACCTGTCTTTTTTTCCAGCACCTCATGCATCAAGTGCAGAGAGGAACCTTCATACCCCAATAACAAGCCAAGAAAGATTCCCTAACCCTTAGTGGTACATCTGTTTCTATGGTATTCATGATCATACGACTTTATGTAGCAATATTTGTAAATAATTTGACACTGTTATACAAGTTTAAGTAGCAAATGCTGTAAATAGTTTACCCCTGTTATCCAAGTTACTTGCCCTGTTATCTGTAAACTCTTACATGTTAATTGTACTGAGCATTTTTGTTCCATGTGAACCGCGCTGATGCTGAATAGTGCGGTATATAAGAGACTGTAAGTAAATAAATAAATAAATAAATAATAAAATAAATTGTAAAAGAGCTTTAGCTTTTTATTTACAAAGAACTCAGCAACATAGAAAGTCTTCTCAACTCTTTGTTGCTTTTGATCCTTCCCATTTGGGACTTCCAGTATCCAAAAGGACATTGTCGAACTGGATTGCTCAATGCATTTCCTACACCTATCAGAGTAGGAACATCTCTTTGGAGGGCCATGTCACCGCTCACAATGTGAGAGCCATGGCAACCTCAATGGCTCATCTACACTCTGTGTCCATTGACGACATCTGTCGAGCAGCCACCTGGGCCTCGGTTCATACCTTCACTGCCCATTACTGCTTGGACAAGGACTCCCGCCGGGATGCCTTGTTTGGTCAGGCTGTTCTCAAACACCTGTTCCATACCTAATCAACTCCTACCCACCAACCCTGGTTGGATGCCAGAGATCCATGGGTGGAAGTGGAGCCCTTCCAGGGACACACAACTTCTGGGGTCTCCCCCTGGCATCTCAAGCTAGGTAGTCCCCATACGTGAAGACTCATTCCTGCTTGTTCCTGGAGATAGCACAGTTACTTACCTGTAACAGGTGATCTCTGGGAACAGCAGGAATAAGTCTTCACAACCCACCCACCTCCCCTAGGAGTTGTATCTCTCTATCTTTCCTTTCCCTTTCACTCTCTCTCTCTTTGTCTCAGCTTTAAACTCGAACTGGAGAGAGGCAGATGGGAAAGGTGGGAAAGGTGGGAAGGCAGCATACAGGCGCTGTGGGGTGCTCCCAAAAGCTTTCTGATTGGACGCTGGGGAGCGTTCCCGCGCAGGTCGGTACCGACGATACCCATACGTGAAGACTTATTCCTGCTGTTCCCAGAGATCACCTGTTACAGGTAAGTAACTGTGCTTTACAAGCCACATACATTTGCATACAATCAACATGTGTATGTCAACTATTTTGAATAATTTACGCTTGAGGATGGACGCTCATGCGTGAAGTATAGACAGTTACTGTTCTGTAAATATAAGTGTCAGGGCGACGGTGTTTAGTTTTGGGGTGGATGAGCACAGGGGCAGAGTTTGTGTGGAGCGCAAGTGAAGTACAAATTTGTGCGCATAAGTTACAGTATACAATCACTTATGAGCATTTCATACCAGTCTAGTTGTGGGCATTTACACCAAGTCTAGGGTTGGTGTAAGTAATTGCGCCTAGCTTTGGTACATGTATTTCACCACTTATGCCCCTGTTCTATAAAATACATGCATACTTTACATTGTAGAGTGTCAAATACTCATGAAATGCACGTTGAACTAGCGACCCATATAGAATTACCCTCATAATTTATATATTCATTTCAGCCTGCCTAAACTGTATGGATGGTGGTGGCGGTCAGCAGTCAATACATATATTCAGTACCACTGACTAAACGTAGAGCAATGCAGAATATATGCATTCATTTATATGCTGTGGCTAACGTTCAAATTAAAATGCCGACTGCCACCGCTGAATATTATCGTCTAAGTTCTTTGTGGGCAGGTACTTATTTCCGCAGTAATGCTAAAAGCCCCCATCATTTGGGAAGGCGAGCTAAAAGTCTGAGAACCTGATGTTCAGCTGCGGCGGCTAGCGCTACTAAAGCAGCTCTCTGCCACCATTGAACATTAGACCCAGATATTCAGTGCCGGGGCCATATCCGGATAGCAAAGAAATCTGATGACAAAGAGGCTGATCGGGCAGTGGCGATATTGAGCCGCTGCTGGGTTAGCTTCACTGGCAAGGGTTAGGCCAGCCTTTGCTGCGCATGACTTTCGCCACTTTGTGATAACCAAGCAGTGGCTCAATATCACCGGGTACCACCCATGCTTTTTCACCGTAGCGCCCTAATGCTGAGTATTACTTATTATTAAAATGGCAGAAGAAGAGAATTGCAAAGTACAAAAGAGGCTGGTGACCCCTCTTAATGCAGTGCAGTATGATTAAGATTGACTCTGAGAAGCAGAATGTACCATGCAGAGCCAAATGTTTTTATCAGAAAAATTTTGAATATTTTTGGGTCATGTTTGAGGTCTGTTGGATCAATATTGGCAGTTTTAGCTGGTTTTCCTAAAATATTTCTTCAGTAAAATGTGGTAATAGTCTTCCTTGCTCTTCCCATTCTCCTAATGTGTGATTCAACTTACTCGGTGAATGCTTGACTCGTGGGTCAGGATCAGTCATTGTGATCTATGGAGAAGGAGATAAAACATGGAAAATTTTGAAAAGAAGAAAAAGCTTGATAAAATATTAGTTAAATAACTTTTCTTCTCATTCAGTGCCCATGTTTACCTTTCCATTTACTGAAAAAGAGGGAGGCACTCTCGAGAAGAAAAGCATTTTGATCTTTCATTTGTCCAAGAGCTTTCTCAAAAAAAGAAAAAAAAAACTAATATTTCATATTCTTTTCCAGACAACCTTCAGCAGCCCATACTACTCCTTAATGCAAACATTCACCATGCTGCTGGGAGATATTAATTATCAGGATGGTTTTCTTCAGCCACTGATTGACGAGGAAATTGCGTACCCATTCTTTGCTATCTTGCAGCTCATCCTGTTCACCCTGCTTATTCCAATTCTTCTTATGAACCTACTTGTAAGTTGCTGAGTTACGAAAATAGAGGAATGGTAAATTATTCTGCACGGATTTACAGCTAATGTGTATATTAAAGGACTGGATTTTAATAGTTGCAGCTTTGGCCTAAAACAGAGGTTTAGAATTGTAAACTCTGCATTGACTGTGTGAAAGATGAAAGCAAAACAGGCTATACAGTACTATGCTTTGGGAATTCACTGCTCATCTTTGTGTCACTATAATAACTCTGGCACAGTTCACATGAATAATATTTACTGTTGACTGCTGTGGGTCAAGCAAGCCGAGCTGGTTGATAGGGAAATCAGAATTCATTCCAGATAGTTCATTACAAATCGTTTTTGTGCGACCGTTTCCCTTTTATTGCATGGAAAGATATGGAGATCAGAATCGACAATGGTAGTAATGGTTTTATTTATTTATTTTTTAAACTATCTCAAGGGCAATTTTCAAAGCCATTTCTTGGTAAAAACAATCTTATCCACTCAAATTGGAAATCTGAATTTTATCCTCCCTGTGTACATGTGAAGTCCATAAGGTAAGGACTTCAGCCCATATTTAGCAGAAACAAGTAGACATAGCCCATAATTTGCCAAGCTTTTATAAGTGTGTTAGGTTTGTGCAGCTAATGCACATTTAGTGAAAAAAATGTGGAGGAGTGGCCTAGTGGTTGGGGCAAGTGGAGGAGTGGCCTAGTGGTTGGGGCAAGGTACTTCAGGCCGGAAGGTCGGGGGTTCAAATCCCACTAGAGGACAGCAACCTTGGGCCGGAAGGACTGGGGTTTCTAGTCCCACAGGTGCTTCTTGTGGTCTTGGGCAAGCCACTTAACCCTCCATAGCCCATGTTCCCTGTAAAATAGTTATTTCCAAGTTATAATGCCCTGTTCAATGTATTTTCAGTTTGTTCAATGTAAACCACACTGATGCAGAATTGCGCGGTATATAAGAGAATGAATAAAAATAAATAAAATAAAAAAAACTGACATGTTCAATGCAAACACTCCATGGTAACATTTGGGGGCATGGCCAGCATGTTCTCAACAGTTATCATGTAGATGAGTACCCTAACACATGGTGCTGTCACCATGGGTGCGTTTAACTCCACCTATTGAAGTGACATTAGGTGAACCCATGCTAATGGCAACATTCACAGTTACAGGGTTTTATGTTCCCATGCCCTAACTGCAGTGTGTTTGGCATGCCCACTCTTCACTCCTCCCCTGGCCATTCAGCACCCTACCATATGAGTGGCAACGCGCAAATCAGCATGTGATAACTGTCATGCTCCCACAGTGACAGCACAGGCCTTTGTGCACAGTTACCAATGCAAAAACACTTGTTAAGTACTTAGCAGACTTTAGGAAAAGGGCTCTTTAATGAAGTAGTCCCTAAAGACATTAACGTGTATGTGAAGGCCGTTTCCCATGTGGAAAATGTGCTCTGCGTTAAGGACTGAACATGTATATTAAAATGGTTTGTTAACATGTTAGCTAAAATGTACTAAAATTAGCATGCATCCTATATATAAATGGAGGAGTGCCATATAAAAATGGGGGTTTTCCAGGTTCACTGTAACTGTGGGCTTGACAGAGCCAAAAAGTTAACATCATGTGGTAACTTCTCAGTGGCCTCATTGCCCCACAGTATTCTCTTCCCCTCAGGCTAACCAGCCGACAGGGGTATTTCAGCTCACTAACCCCTATAAAAAAATTCCCTGCAAACCTCAAGCATCCCATTCACAGTTCTGACCCCTGCAAAAGAAATGAAGCCCCCTGCAGAGCTAGGCTTTCTCCTGTTTCCAAGCCTTCTCCAGAGATGGTTCCGTCCTATTCCCTTTCCTACTATTCAAGAATGCTAAAACCCTCTTCTGAAGGCAACCTAGAACTGCCCCATCTCACACCCGTCACTCTGGAATAGGCACCTAACATTCTTGAGGTGTTTCCTTTCTTCCCTTCTCACAAAGGCTGTGGAGCCATTCTGCAGGTACAACTATCACTCAGAAAAATGCCAACTAATAGCACTTAAACATATTTAATATAAGGTGAAGTGCCTCCAGACAGCATCTTTCTGAGTTTAGTAGCCATTGCAGAAAGAGACTTCTGCAATCCTTCCTGCCAGACAAAAAAAATACACAACAGAAAATCCTCGGAGGATATGAATATCAACAAAGCACAAAAGTCCTCTGTCTCCAAAATTTTTCACAGTTCTAACTTCTAATGGTCCATCATTGGGAAGGAATATTTTTGGGAAGATTTATGGAAGGAGAAAAAAATCTCAGTCTGAACATTTAGGGGTATGTTTACTAAAGGTTAACGCATGTTAAGCGCTGCCACTGCCCATTCATTTCTGTGAGCCATTGCACGCATTAAGCTTTAGTTATCCAAGGCTCTGAAAACTTTCACATCGCCAATCGAAAACCTTTCTCCAGCCAATCTTTTTCTTATAAAATTCATTCCATATAGTTATATCCAATGGTCTTTACTTATCTTTTATCCATGTTGCTTCTTCAAGAAGAGCAAATGAAAGAAGCTGGATGGATAAGAGAAAAGTAAAACCCATTGGATATAAACATCTCCCTGTGAAATATCAAATATTCTGTGCGTTTATTTCTTTTGTTTGGGTTAAAACGTTTTTTTCTCTCTTCCATGGAAGGAAGCTCCGAGGCAGTAAGTCCTCCTCGAAGCCAACACCTGCATCTCTTCTTCCAGCTCTTTCTCGCCATTGTTTCTGCAAATTATCTTTTTAATCGGAAATGACTGCTACTGCTTGCAAAAAATGTTTGTGTTTATTAAGTATCAATTAATCCTCTGATTATCCGTCCACTGATGAGTAATTGGGAGAATAAAGCAAATATTTAAACTGGAAAGTTGGGCAGGTATAACATAGTAACATAGTAAATGACGGCAGATAAAGAGACCAGTATGGTCCATCTAGTCTGCCCAGTAAGATAGCAAGAGTAGGTGCACCTGCCGCTCCGTGCAGGCCACCCCTCTCCATGTCTTTGTTTAGGGGTGAACCCACCGCTCCGTGTAGGACACCCCTGTTTTGTGAGAAATTAGATAGTTACGTTTATTTTGATTTTATCCTGTTGCTGTAAAGGGATCCATTGTGTCTGTCCCATGCCATTTTAAATTCTGTCACTGTATTTGCCCCACCACTTCCATCGGGAGGGCATTCCAAGCAGGATCATACCTACAACTCTGTTCATTTTTACAAACATGCAATCATGTTAGTACACCAAAAGACAAAGAGTATTAAAAGAAATCCAGCCTGGTAATTGGGTCATAATGATAAAAGAAGAGCAAAAAGTTGTTTTATAGGTGTTAAAGTTCCTTCTTCAGACAAATGTTGTTTTGCAGGGCCAGATTTAAGATGTTGACATCCATTATCAGGACTGGGTAGAGGTCGAGAGGAGGCTGGTGTCTTCCCCAGAGATTGTAGAACATAGTCCTATGGCAATCAGAATTAGGTCTCGTTTAGCCCAATTGGTGCTTTAAATATTTGGTGTCCTAGGCAGTTGCCTGTATTGCCTGTTCTTATATCCGAGTCTGTTTTCAGCTTACTTCCACATTGATATTTGTAAATCCTGTCACGCTTAAATTCCTGCTTTTGATGTTTCTGGAATTCTAGATTGGTTTGGCAGTTGGAGACATTGCAGAAGTACAGAGGAATGCTATACTGAAGCGGATGGCTATGCAGGTAAATGGAATTTCTAAAACCGACCATGCAAGAGTAAACTGGCAGCAGCTTGCTGGATCATACCATTATATGTTTTCTACAGCTTGAAGTAACTACTCAAACCAAATCATTGCTACAACTTCTAAGTACCATATGGAAAAGAGACTAAATAAAAGAATTCAGAGCACCTAAGTTACCTGGTTCCAGTGAGATTTTTTGGCCAGTCCTTTTTTGAACATACCTCCCAAAGCAGTTTTGTATTTTTAGTCCCTGATTCTATCCATTGAAAGCAGTGCTGCAAGTCCCTTAATGCATCAGAAATCCAGGACTGACCTAGAATCTCACTCCTGAAAATGTGTAACTTGGCAGCTTTGTGAATCAAATCACTCCCACTGTATAAATAAAACACAAAACAAGAGAATCTAAAATATGGTTTCCTTCAGAATAGTAATCCTTAATTACAGGCTCATAAAATCCAATGTCTCTGACAGCAGAGTAATCAATGACTCCATTTTGTATAACAAAAACAACACTTCAATGTGTAAATTCTTAATCACAAAAATATATTAATTATTATAGACAGCAAGCTGAAACCTACAAGCCAATAAACCAAAAATATATATTCGCCAGGAACAAGCAGAAAGTTAGCCCTCACATACGGGAGACATCGGCGCCAACGTAACCCAAACGGAGCATATCCCCAGCTTTCAAAGAAAGCTTTTGGGACATGCTACCATGCATGTGTGGTCCCCTTCCCACACAAGGGTGCCATTTTGCTCAGTCTCCTTTTTTCCACTGATCCCAATGGACGTCTGCCTGTTTACCCAGAAAAATCCTTGCTAATTATCCTTAAAAGTTAGCTTTCTTGGTTTGCGTACCAGTTCCTCTTCCCGCCTCGAGCTGGTGCCAATCTCTGCACTGTTGTCGGCCCCTTTTTCCTTTTTTGATCGGGGGTTGTCGGGCCCATCCGGGTGTTCCCCACCATGTCCCCTGATGGGTTTAAGAAATGTGACCGCTGCAGTCAAACCATGTCAGTGACTGACACCCATGACTGCTTCCTGCACTGCCTGGGCCCGGACTATGACAGCACCTCCTGTGACCTGTGCCAAGCCATGATGCCTAAGACCAAAAAAAGAGGTCGGAGTTGCAGAAAAAAATTTTCCCCAGGTCTGACTCAGCCCTGACCTCCCCGACGCCGAGCTCTAAGCCCAGCACTTCCCGTGAGGCCTGAGTGTCCTCAGAGTCCCACAGTGGCAGCTCCTCCGAGAAGACCTCTGACCCGGAGAAGAAGAAGAAAAAGTCCTCGAAGTCTGCCGAGATTGCACCGGAGAAATCTAGTAAAACCACCCAGAGAGACTCGGGTGACTCTGAGAAGTGCCCTACCAAGGTCCTCAAGAAGGATTCCTCGACCAGCGGAGACCATGCAAGGTTCCTCAAGGCTGTAGTCCTCATCGAGGACGCACTCGCAAGAGTGCCGGCACCAGGCCCGAGATCCTCGATGCCCACGCCGAAAGCTGTGGAGTCTTCTGGCTTGGAAACCAGAATGGCGGCCTTGGAGCAGAATATCACTGCTATCCTGGCCTTGCAGCAGGCAATGATGGCTGGTTTGTTTGCATCATCTGCCCCAGTGATTGAGCCCACACACTGCGAGGGAGTCCCCAGTTGTCAAGCCGAGCTCCAAGCGCCGCCGGTCGAGGTCCTGTTCCTCAGACATCCAGTCCTCCCCAGCTAATTTCTGCGACATGGATCCCAGGTCCCCTGGAGGATGCCGACCCCCTCGGCACTGGCCTCAAGACAATGAGTCACAGGGCCTTTGATTTGTCATCACCACTCCACTCCGAGTGGGAGACAGACAACGGGGCATCCCCGGAAACCAAACAGCACTGAGATATCCCCTCAGACCTGTCTTCCCCGGCACCGTTCTCCTCTGGAGGACGTGGCCTTCCACGACTTTGTCAAGGACATGGCCAGAGCCCTCTTGGTGCAGACTGAGGCGGAGGAAGACCCGCGCACCAAGGAGCTGGAGATCCTCCAATATGAGGCTCCACCCAAGGAAACTCTCATGGTGCCTGTGCAGCCATTCCTCGAGCAGCTACTACTCAGAATGTGGGAGGTACTGGCGTTGGTACCGGTGGTGAGCCGGTGCCTCGATGCCATGTACCGCATCCAGAAAGGCCTGTTCCACAAACCCCAACTCCCACATAACCCTGTGGTCGTTGAGTCGACCATGCAGAAACTTAAGAGCCAAAAGACCCGCTCCTCTGTTCCCCCCCCCTCCCCCGAAATGGAGGCCAGAGCCCTCAATGCCCTCGGGCGCAAGTGTTACCAGGGTTCGATGCTGGGTTGCCGGATCCAAGTCTATGAGTTATACAAAGATATTTACCTGAATGCTCTAACCCAGGAGCTGTCAGGGTTTTTGGCGGGCCTTGTTGGGGAGCCCCTCCAATAGTTTCAGTCTCTGACCTCCGGGATCAAGGACTGCTCCAAGTTCCTCTCCTGAGCAGCTTATGACGGCTTTTAGTCAGCGACTCGAGTCACAGCAGCCAGCATCGGCACCTGATGCCAAGCCTGGCTGCAGTCTTCCGACACTGAGCAGTGGGTCCAAGACAAGCTGCTCGACAACCCCTGCACCGAGGAGAACCTGTTCAGCAAACCTATGGCCGACAAGGCGGCCGAGATCGAGGACAATGTGGTGACTCACCAGAGGCTCTCTAAAAAGACCTCATCCCTTCCCCTCAAGAAACCATCGGGGAAAAGACCTCTTTTCCCAAGGAAAAAGGGTCTCTGCACAGAGTCACCACTACCAGCCCTTCTCGGGCCAGTAACAAGGTTCTTACCCTAAGAGGCAAGGCCATGGAGCTCAGAAGGCAAAGGCACTGAACCCCCAGGCCCCAACTCCCACCCAACCCAGGGGGAGCTTTTGACTCCCAGGGCAGGGCCTTCCCTCCCCCGAAAGACCTCCACTAGCCCACAAAGGGGCACCTGACACTCTTTGCCTACAGATGGGCCAATATCACCTCAGACCAGTGGATACCTCCACCACCTACAGCAGATACCACCCAGGTTCTTCCCAGGAGAGCCGGGTGCAATCCCTCCTTCACCAGACTCTTCTGCTCACAGAGCTCGCAGGTCTGATCAGGGACAACGCAGTAGAGCCTGTACCCAAGCACCCATGGGGAAAAGGCTTCTACTCCAGATACTTCTTTATCTTCTTTATCTTTATTGTCTCTTGATATACCGCCCTAGGCAGCGAAAGCATCAGAGCGGTGTACAAATTTACAAAAGGAACAGCATGATTAAAAAAAAAAAGTGAGAAAAGGAGCACCATTAATTGATAGGAAAGGTAACACTCAAAAGAAGTCAGAGAGAGAGGTGGGGGAAGATTAAGGTGGAGAGGGAGGCAGGTCATAAGCAAGTTGAAATACGTGGGTTTTAAGTAGGGACTTGAACCGTGGGAATGAAGGCGCTGCACATAGGGAGGTGGGTAGGGAGTTCCATAGTGCGGGGGCAAGGAAGAAAAAAGTGGAATGACGTGTCTGTTCCAAGCATGCTCATGAAACTGAGGAGAGAGCTAAATGGTGGGTGTGAAGGGACTGGAGAAGACGATGGGAGGTGTGAGAGTGGAGAAGGTTGACCAGATATTGTGGGGTACCTGTGTGGACTGCTTGGTGCACTATGATGAGAACTTTATAGTTCCAAAGAGAACTGGGGGACTCAGGCCCATACTAGACCTGTTAAACTTAAACAAGTTTCTGGTGAGGAAGAAATTCAAGATGCACTCTCTTGGAACACTGCTGCCTTACCTCCACTAGGCAGATTGGCTGTGCTCATTGGGATCTAAAGGATGCATACAAATACATCCTAATCCACCCCTCCCACAGGCTTCTAAGGTTCGGGGTAAAAGGAGGGCACTACCAGTATAGAGTGCTACCCTTAGGCCTGTCCTCCTCACCAAGGGACTTTACTAAATACCTAGCAGTGGTGGCCGCCCACATGTTGCCTAGGTCTTTGTCTTCCCCTACATAGATGACTGGCTAATCAGGGGCAGCACAGCCTCAGAGGCCAATCATGCCACAGAGCATGCGACCCTCCTTCTGCAGAACCTGGGGTTCATCATCAACTACCCCAAATCCCACCTCTCTCCAGCCCAAAGCCTGGAGTTCATAGGTGCTCAGCTGGACACACTACAATTCAAGGCCATCCTCCCCAGAGAAAGGGCAGAACACCTCAGACAACTGGCAGGAGAGGTGCAACGCCACCGGTCAATGCAAGCTCTTCTCTTCTTCTACCTGCTGGGCCTTATGGCCTCTGTGGTCCACGTAATGCCCTCAGCCTGCTTGCACATGTGGACAGCCCATTGGTGCCTCCACTCACAGTGGATTCAAGCCACAGGCAGGCTACAGGACAGGGTCAGGGTTACCCACCAACTGGCGGAATCCCTCAACTGGTGGCAGAACTTGTGCCACCTCCAGGTGGGAATGCCCTTTCAGGCATCCACGCCTCAGAGGACCTTGACCACAGATGCCTCCCTCCTGGATTGGAGAGTGCATTGTTGGGACCACCGTACACAGGGCAGCTGGTCTCAGGAGGAATCGCTGCTACAGATCAATCCCTTCGAGCTCAAGGAAATATTCCTGGCCCTATAAACATTCCACCACCACCTGCGACACTAGCCCGTAGTAATCCAGACGGACAACCAGGCTGCCATGTTTTATATCAACAAGCAATGAGGTATGAGTTCTTACTCCCTCTGCCAGGAGGTGCTGTCCCTACTCTCCTTTGCAGCCTGCAACAACATGCTCTTGCGAGCAGTTTACATCCCAGCTGCCTAGAAGACAGGCTGAGGAAAGTCCTCTGGCCACACTAGTGACACTTGAACCCCAGGGTGGCACAACGATTCTTCCACCTCTGGGGCAGGCCCGTGATGGACCTATTTGCCTCTTCGGACAACACGCAGCTACCTCACTTCTGTTAGTGTCAGACACACCCAGAGAGAGTGGCGGTAGATGCCTTCCTGATCTCGTGGTCCGGGGGCTTACTCTGTGCATTCCCACTGACCCCCCCCCCCCCCGGTTGCCAGGACCCTCTTCAAAGTTCAGACGAGAGGGCATAAGTTATACAAATTGTCCCCAGGTGGCCCAGACAGCCTTGGTTTCCTTCTGCTCTCCCTGTCAGTGGTACTCCCAGTACCACTGGGCCGAGCCCCAGACCTCCTGTTCGAGGAGGAGACTGCTGTTTGAGCCACTTGCCACCTGCGGTACCTTTCTTGGAAGGTGGCCGTTCTGGTGGCCCTCACGTCCGCTCGTAGAGAGAGCAAACTCCAGGCCCTGGTGGCGGATTCACCATAATACAAGGTTCTACAAGAACAGGGTAGTCGTCCGCATACATCCAAAATTCCTCCCGAAGGTGGTATATCCTTTCCACCTTAACCAAGAGGTGGTCCTCCCTACCTTTTTCCCTTGTTCTTACGCTGGCCAGGAGGAACTAGTATTTCATACACTGGATTGCAAACGGACCCTGTCCTTCTACCTACAGTGGATCCAAGCCCATTGCAAAGCTTCTCAGCTTTTCATGTCTTATGACCCCAGCAGACTCGGGCTCCCGGTGACTAAGCAAACTCTGTCCACTTGGGTGGCAGACTATATTGCCCTCACCTAATAGCGAGCTGGCCTCTCCAATAAGCACTGGATCACAGCACATCGCTTGAGGGCAATGACCACGTCTGTGGCTAACCTGCAATCAGTGCTGGTGACAGAAATCTGCAAGACCACCACGTGGTCTTAATTCATACGTTCGCAGCTCATTACTGCCTGGAGAGAGTCCTGCAGGGACAGTGAGTTTGGCCAGGCAGTACTCCATAATATTCTCGGGGTGTAAGCAAGTCCTGCCCTCCGACCCTCCTGTGTTCTGGCTATCGGAGTGATAGTGCCACTGGACGCTAGGATCCTGCAGACTCTCTCAGCAGAGACTCATCTTCTGCAACTCATGGCTACCCGATTGGTCGCCGTTGGTACTGTTGTGGTTCTGTCCTCGGCAGCCTGGAGCTAGGGAGTTCCATAAGTGAGGATTGACTTCCTGCTTGTTCTTGGAGAAAGCATAGTTACTCACCTGTAACAGGTGTTCTCCAGGGACAGCAGGAATCAGTCCTCACAACCCTCCCTCCTCCCCTGGGAGTTGCCTTCCTACATTGTTTTAGTTTTTACTACCATCCTAGCTATATCATCTGACTGAGCAAGATGGCACCCTTGGGCAGGAAGGGGACCACGCATGCATGGTAGCATGTCCCAAAGGCTTTCTTTGAAAGCTGGGAAAATGCTCTGTGCAGGCTCTGTCGGTGCCGATGTCACCCATATGAGGATTGATTCCTGCTGTCCCTGGAGAACATCTGTTACAGGTGAGTAACTATGCTTTCTCCTAAGTGTATTGCATGCAGTCTTTACACGTCACTCCTGCATAGAACAGGCATATGTAAAATGTCTGTGAGTGTAGATCTCAGTTTGTACTAGTAGCCACAGCTTCAGTCATCATTGCTCCAACCCAAAAACCTAGACAAAAAGTGAACCATGGAAAGTCCTTCAATATTTAAATGCATTTAGGGAAAGCCCCTGTATTTTGCCAGAACTGTAAGAGAGTCTTTTACTAAAGGGTGCTAGCTGACAATGCGTGTTGCGCATTGAGAGACATGTTGCCAGCTCGCTCAGGGTCATAACAGCTTGGGACGATTCCTGAGCTGTCTAAGCCACGTTAGTGTCGCGAGTGGGTAGGGTAAAGACAGAGGGTGGGCATGCTGTGCTACAAGTAGTTAGTGCCAGATTCACTCCATGCACTAACTACATTAGTGCGATATCACCTAATGGCACCTCAATAGGTGGAGTTAAGTGCACCATGCTAATGTGACTTGTGGTAAGGGACAGGGTTTCACGCTACCTGCTGAGGAGATGCTTTCCATGTACCTGATGCACGGTTGTCTTGCGCCTAATGCGCCATAGTTTTGGCACTTTTGGCATGTTCAGTACAACACCCTAGCACCCTTTAGCAAAAGGGCCCCTAAATGTTACTTACCTGCAATCCAGAAAATCATGAGCTCCCAATTCTTCACAAGAAAAGTATGATCCACATGCTATCCAAAATGTCGCTTGACTTAATAATTGCATAAATCCACTGTTTTTATTGGTCCTTCCAACCATTGTCAAGGTTTCACCCGACTCTCTGGTTTCTTCAGGGAAATTCTCCTGACACCGCTAAGCATTCTCTCAGGAGAACTATATTACCTATTTTCTATTTCATTTGCATCTTTGCTTTCCCAGCTTCTCTTACTCTTTCCAGATATTGTTGCCTGTCTTTCTTCTTTTTCTAGTCTCTTGTATTTTTTAAACAATAACCTTTCTTCCCCTACCTTTTCAGTTACTTTTTTCAAAAGCCATAACAGCCTCTTTTTCTTCTTTCTTTTATTTATTTTTCTAATAGGTTTGTTGTCCCTAAAATATCTCCTTTCAGTTTGCCCACTACTTTTTCCACTTCTCTTAGATGCTCCCATCCATCTAATGATTCCTTAAGGTACTTTCCCATCATGATAAAATAGATTTTCCTAAGATTTAAGATGCCTGCTTTTGAATGAAGCATCACTGCCTGTGGCCTGATATGAACCATATCATCGAGTGATCACCTAGTGGATTCTTAATGATAACCCATTATGACATCCATAACATATTCACCATTTGTAAGCACCAGGTCTAGTATTGCCCCCGCCAGCATGCATTCCATTAGCAGATGCTGGAAGAGTTCTCCTTATTGAGAATCGAGGATGATCTTACTTCTAGAGAACACAACAGCCAGGATATCCCAATCAACATTCTGCAGATTGAAGTTGCTTAGAAATAATACTTCCCCTTTCATAGCAATTTCATGAATGTCTTCAATAAATGAATAATGAGGGGTGTACAGGCCAAACATTTTCATTTTATTTAGTTTCCTGTGTTATTTATGGGAGTTTTATTGGGGGTTGGTTTTACATTTTTCTTTCTCTCAGGGCCAATGCCATTAATAGTGTGCACTGTTGCTCAATAGTTCACCTAGTGAGCAATAATGCACACTATTGAGCAAGAGTGTGTACTGCTGTGCAGTAGTGCATACTACTGATGACTCAGGGAAATACTGAAATTTTGGAAGGGCTTATCTGTTATTTCAGGTTAAAAATGACATAGAATAGCATGGAATGCAGTTTTCATTTCCCATGTCATTTCAAATGAATGCACATTCCTACTATATATCACACCAGTGTAAATAGATTTTCCATACCCACAGTGCACCCTTTGTACCTGATAAGCCCTGTAGTTTTGTTGCTTTGATATTTTTTTATCTATAGTGCCACGCCTCCTCCATTTCTTCCTACTATGTCCTTCCTGCATAGATTATAGCCCAGTTTAACTGCATCCCTGTCATGATTCTCTGCATGGTATATCTCCATGACTACCACTAAATCCAAATCAGCTCTTCCATTACAATATCTAGAACCTGAACTTTACTTCCAATAGTATGGCTATTAGCATGCACAGCCTTCCATATGCTGTCCTTTTTTCCCATTCCTATACAAATGTTTAATGTTCTACTTGCCTGAGAGCTCTATCCACCCATCCCCATCAATTTTCGGAACAAAAGATCTATATACTAATATCCATAGGATAGTCAACAAATCTAATGAGGATGGGTGGATGAAAGCTTCTGGTATGTAAAACACTAGCATAGTGGTCTTTTATTTTGTTATGTTTTAGATTTTTACATCAATTTTTATTTTAAGATATGTATGTTTTAACATGATGTGCTTTTTGGTGATAGAAATGTACTCCACTGAGATTGTGTACTGCTTCAATCATGTCAAAAATAAGTTGTACCTAAAATAAATAAATAAACACTTGTATAAAAATGGCGTAAAAACATCATCTGGAAAGCTTCAAGATCTTGAAAGCAGTTTATCATACTGCTAAACTTTAAGGTACTTTAAGGCGGATATGACCATAGACCACCCATACACAAAACTGAAGCCAGGATGAGATCATGACTATGTTATAATTAATTAATTACCCTGTTATCTGAGTTGTATTTCCTGTTTTACTGTAAACACAAAGTACCGTTGAATTGCGTAACTCTTTGTTTATTGTGAACCGCGCTGATGCTGAATAGCGCGGTATATAAGAGACTATAAATAAATAAATAAATAAAATGTTTGTTTAGTCTTTAGTTCATGGTCGATAGGATGAATCAGAAACAGTTAACTGAGAAAATTCACACTTGCATGCCAAAAGCCAAGGAAATAATATGCAGATGTATAATGAAATTAGTTTTCAAAAGCTCAGTTGTTCACTTTGATCTCACTTATGCTGAAGAAATGATACTATGCTAACATGTTTTATTAATCATGTAAATAGGTCAGTCTTCATACCAACTTAGAGAAGAAATTGCCATATTGGTTCTTAAAGAGAGTGGATCAGATGCACATCGATGTATATCCCAACAGAAACAAGAAGTGTGGAATATTGGTAAATAAACTTACAATGGTTTTTCTTTTCATCTCCTTTTGAAAATGCCATGGCCTAATTCAGTTAGACATTCTTTCATCGGGAAATCCCTATTGACAATTCTGAATTACTCAGGCTTTAAAAGCTAATATAGTTCCAAATACCATTTATTCTCCAAAGTTTTGCGTAGAAAGTTGAGGTAGCAATTGTAACTCCAAGTCATGGCATTCACAATTCTGGCAATATTTTACAAAAAGCTCTGCCAAACACAGAGCCTTTTGTAAAATACACACAAGGACTTGCAGGAGTTCATGTGTATTTGTCAGCACATATAGTGGGAGCAGCCATTTTGCAAATATGTGCATAAAAAGAGTGGCAACAACTCTGTAGCCTCCATGAAAATGTAGCGGCAATTTCACAACTTGCACGTTTTATTGCCGGCACCTATAAGTACAGTGGAGCCATTTAACATACCATATACATATAAGTGTAATCAATTAACAAGCAAAGCCACAATTTTGTTTTTAATTTCAAGGTATAAATAAAAACAATTAATTTATCTTCCAAATTTCCTGGCAGATCCTTGTAAGTATCCATTCGTTCTGATGCAAAATCTTTGATCTCCAGCTGCTATTATTGTATTTTGTTGCTAAGTTGCTCCTGCCGTCTTCCCACCCTCACCCGATTGTTGATGTGCTGTTTCTGTGTTAACCCCACCTGGCTACGTGCTATTCCTGCTGCATTTCCCAACCGGATGTGACGCGCGACCGCGTGATCTCAAGGTGCTGTTTCTGTGTTAACCCCACCTGGCTACGTGCTATTCCTGCTGCATTTCCCAACCGGATGTGACGCGGTCGCGCTGCCCGCGACTGCGTGATCTCAAGGTGCTGTTTCTGTGTTAACCCCACCTGGCTACGTGCTATTCCTGCTGCATTTCCCAACCGGATGTGACGCGGTCGCGCTGCCCGCGACCGCGTGATCTCAAGGTGCCCCCATCACATAAATTACATTCCAGTGCGGCGTTCCGCGCGCGCCGAAGGAGCGCGACCAAGGAGCAGGTCTGCTCCTTGGGTGAGCTCCTTGGGGCGAGTCCGTGGGGGCGAGTCCGTAGCTGCGTACCCTGTTCCTTGACCCCAGAATTTCCATTCTTCATGCTGCCTAGCCACTGCCGGCCTGCCCGACCCTCCTGTGTGTCCACCTCCGGTAAGGCCTCGTTTCTTTGGACCCTTCTCCTGCTGCTGTTTCCTCTTTTATTCTCCCACATCGCCCCATCGCCCCCTGTACTTTCACCTGCCATGTCTGCAATTCCTGCATTCTGGGGATGGAGGCCCCCGCCTTCCTTTGCTCCCCCGGGTGCTTTCACTAGAAATCCATTTAATCTTGTTCCCTGTCCGCTCTCCACCACTCCTTCACCTCCAATCCCCCTTCCATCCCCGGTTTCCTCTCTCATTCTCCTACAGCTGGCCCTCCTGAATTGCCGCTCCGCCCGTTCAAAGGGTCCCCTTATCGAAAACCTCATCTCTCAACACTCAGTTGATGCCCTATTTCTGACCGAGACATGGCTCAGAGATGGCGAAGAGCCTCTCCTGAACCGATGTCTCCCTCCCGGCTACTCCACCCTTTCTACCTGTCGTCGGGGTCGGAGTGGTGGGGGGGTTGCTGTTCTCTTCCGCTCCTCCCTAGCCCTCCAGGAGGTCGCCTCCCCTGCTCTCCACTATCCAGAATCTCTCCTTCTTCATCTCAACTCTTCCCCACCACTCTACTTCTACCTGGTCTATGCCCCTCCTGCTCTATCTGCCCCCTGCTGAGATTCCCTTGTTCAAACTCTCTCAGAACTTTCCCTCAGCCACCCACATCTTCTGATCCTAGGGGACTTCAATATTCACTCTGACTCCCCTTCCTCCTCCCGTGATTCCTCCTTTCTCTCCCTCCTCTCCGACCTTTCTCTGTTACAACACACCAATGTGCCTACCCATTCTGCTGGTCACTCCCTGGATTTGATTATATCTCACTCCTCCTCCCCTGCGGTCCCTGCCTCCCTCCGTACCTTGTCTGTCCCTTGGTCCAACCACCTCTGCTTATTTTTCTCCCTCCCTATCCCCTCTTCTCTTTCCACTCAGGGCAGATCCCCCTCTGGCCCCCCTCTGGTTCGTCGTCTTACCCCTGTAGTTCTCTCTCAATTCCCTTCCTCTGAGTCCCTCTTCCCCCCAGATTTCCACTCGCTCCCTGCTGACCTACAGGCTCAGTCCTGGAACACTACCCTCTCGGCTGCACTGGACCAGCTTGCCCCACGTCGGCCTCCCTCCTCCCACTCTTCTCAGCATCGCTATCCCTGGTTTCACCCTGGTCTATTCCTCCATCGTTCCTACCTGCGCCGTGCCGAACGACGTTGGCGTCGGCATCCCTCCCCCAACTCTCTGGCACACTTTCGCCACTGTCACTCCCATTATCGTTCCCTCCTCCATTCCACCAAGCGTGACTATTTCTCCTCCCGTATCTCCCAGTCCGCAAACTCCTCTCGACAACTCTACTCTGTTCTTCGCTCCCTCTCTGCCTCTTACTCTTTCACCTCTCCACCCCCTTCCCCAGTGACCCCAGACCCCGCCCTTTTGGCCTCTCACTTTGCCACCAAAATTCAAGACCTTCGGTCAATCCTTCCCTCCTGCCCCCTCCCCTCTCCTCTGCTCTTCCATCATTTGCCTCTCCCCCCTCCCCCCCTCCTCCAACCCACCCTCTCTCTCTCATAAATGGTCCTCCTTCCAGCCTGTGTCCCTCTCAGATCTTTCCAAGGTATATTCTTCGCTTCGAAAGACCACTTGCCCCTCCGATCCCATCCCTTCCCAGTGGCTCCTAGACCCATCTCTGGCCCTCTCTCCCTTTTTACTCTCCATCCTCAACACTAGTCTATCCTCTGGTTCCTTCCCCACCATCTGGAAGCATGCCATCATCCGTCCCATTCTGAAAAAGGCCTCTCTTGACCCATCCTCCCTGGCAAATTGGCGCCCGATCTCAAATCTCCCTTTCCTTTCCAAACTCCTCGAGAAACTGGTTTACGCACAGCTCTCTTCTCACCTGGAGGCCACCCTGTCACTTCACCCCCGTCAGTCAGGTTTCCGTCCTAATCTTAGCACAGAACCCATTCTGCTTTCTTTCCTTAATGAAGTCCACACCGCACATGACCACGGTTCCATCACTATCGCTGTTTCTCTGGATCTATCTGCCGCATTTGATCTTGTAGACCATTACCTCCTCCTGTCTCGATTACATGACATTGGGCTTTCCGGTTCTGTCCTTTCCTGGTTTCACTCATTTCTCTCCCACCGCACCTTTTCCGTCTCCACAGGCTGCTCCTCCTCCCCTCCCACTGCCCTTCCCTGTGGTGTTCCTCAAGGCTCTGTTCTTGCCCCCCTTCTGTTTAACATCTTTCTGGCCCCCCTTGCTCTCCTCGTCCAGCAACATAGTATCTCCGCCCACTATTACGCAGATGATATCATTCTCCTTCACCATACAGACCCTGCCGCTCCGGATCTTGCCCCCCTCAACTCCTGCCTGTCCTCAGTCTCTGCCTGGTTTTCTTCCCACCTGCTGCATATAAACTCTTCTAAATCTTTTGCTATTTGGTTTACCTCTGGTGCCCCAATCCCCTCCTCTGCCCCCGTCCTGTCCAGTACCCCCCTACCAGTAGTCTCATCCTTGCGATACCTTGGAGTCACCCTGGATTCAGCCCTCTCCTTCAAAGACCATATCTCTTCCGTTGTGCAGCGCTCTTTCCTCACTCTGCGTCAACTCCGTGCCATCCGTCCCTTCATATCAGCTTCCTCCCTATCTACCCTGATACTATCCCTGATTGTTTCCTGTCTAGATTACTGTAATGTAGTTCTAGCTGGCCTCCCCCAAACCCAACTGCGTAGATTACAACTAATCCATCACGCTGCCGCACGTCTCCTTACCCATGCATCTCGTTTTGACCATATCACCCCTATTCTGATCCACCTACACTGGCTTCCCCTTCCTTACCGCATTCAGTTCAAAATTCTTATCTATGTACACAGGACTATCCACACCGGGGTTCCCCTCTATCTTGCTGGTCTCATTCATCTACACTCATCACACCGTTCCCTCAGGTCAGTTCACCTGAATCGCATGTCCCTCCCCTCACCCTCACAGGCCCATCTCGAGTCCACCCGCTCCTCAGCCTTTTTCTTTCTGGGTCCGAGACCCCACCGCCCTCCGCCTGGGGACTCGCTCCCCACCGCCCTCCGCCTGGAACCCTCATACAAGACTTTTAAATCCAGGCTGAAGACTCACCTCTTCTGCATGGCTTTTGGTCTCCCTCCCCCACCTGTCTCCCTTTCCCCTCCCCCACGATAGTACCAACTGTATGTATTGTTACCTGATTTTGTTCCTCTTCTGATGTACTACCTATAGCCTTTCCTTTCTCTTCCTGTCCTGTTGTTTATACAATGGCGTTCCTTTCCTGTTTCTGCAGCTTGTATTTTTTATTGTACACCGCTCTGATGCCACCGGTAAAGAGCGGTATATTAAATCCGTAAATAAAGATAAAGAACAAGCAGGAATGAGTCCTCATATATGGGTACGTCGGAACCGACGGAGCCTGCACGGGAAAGCTCCCCAGCTTCCCAGAAAGGAAAGCTTTTGGGGCCTCCCACAGCGCATGCGCGCTGCCTTCCCGCCTTCCTGACCAACTCTCCTCAGTTCTTCTTTTTCCGCGGAGCCAGCAGGTCGTGTTCCTGTCACCGCTGAAGAAGTTCTTATTTTAATTTATTTCTTTGGCCGCGTGTCTGCCTTCCCCGATTCCGGACGAGTACCACCAGTCTTTTTTCTTACTATTCTATAAAAAAAAAAAAAAAAAACCTTTACCTTTTTTCCCCACTTGGTGTATTTTTTGTTTAGGCCTTAGGCCTTCACGAAACTCTCCCTCATGGAGAAACCAGTATCTGGTTTCAAAAAATGCACCAAGTGCAGCGGTACTATCTCGGTTACAGACACTCACGAATGGTGTCTTAAATGTTTGGGGCCTGACCACTCCATTCCAGATTGTCCATCCTGCTCTCTGATGTCCAAACGTGGCTTACAGAACCGAGCAGCCAAGTTTCATATGCTGTTTTCTACAGATACTCCAGCATCAGCATCCTCCAGGTCTTCCTCTCCTGATGGATCTCAGGTAACCAAACATTCTTCCGGCAGGTCCTCAAAGGACAAATCTCCCTCTAAGCATCGAGAGGCCCTTGGGCTTGACCCTGAGGACCCTGCCCCAGCCAAACAACCCCAGCAGGAAGCTCCGGCTTCCAAAGCTCCTCCTAAGGGGTTACAGGTTGACATCGATGGCACGGCCTCGACCGATCACCTGTTAGACTGCTCTGGGGTACCGGCCCATACCGGTACCGATATCCAGGCGGTCGTGGCGTCTATGGATAATACCGTTCAATCCATGCAGCAGGCCATAATGGCTTTCATTAAAGCTGCAATGCCTTCGGTACCGCAACAAGCGGTTCCGCCTCCGGTTCCGGTACCACAACCGATACCGGTACCCAGAGCATCCACTTCCACCAGGATACCGGTTCCGGTTCCCGGTTCCGGGATTTATTCCGATACCGATCCGGTTCCGGGTACGCCCGATGTGGTTACCGGTCGATACCCGTATCGATATTTGGAAGCTAATAGATGATACTTCGAGTCTTCTGAGGATTCCGATACCTCAGATGACTCTGCTGAAGTATCTCTTACTCTGCCTGAGGAGCCCTCTTCTCCAAAAAGGAGAATGTCTCCTCCAGAGGATTTGTCCTTTCAAGACTTCATTCTTGAAGTAGCCAAAGGACTCTCTGTTTCAGTAACCTCTGAAAAAGAACCTAGAGCAAAAAAATTAGATATTTTGGGATACTCTAAGGTTCCCAAAGAGGCAGTCACCTTGCCCATCCATGAAATTCTTCAAGAACACATGATGGACTTATGGGAGACTCCTCTCACCTTATCTCCTCATTCTCGTCGTTTGGACACCATGTATCGTGTCCCTCCTTCTCCTGGTTTTCAAAAACTCAGCTCCCTCACCACTCTATTGTGGTACAGTCAGCTATGAAAAGGATAAAGAGTACCAAAAGACACTCTTCCACTCCCCCAGGAAGAGAATGTAGGACTTTGGATGCTTTTGGTAGGAAAATCATCCAAGCCAGTATGCTTATTGCCAGAATCAATTCATACAGCCTCTATATGGGCATGTTTCTGAAGGAGATTGCACTAAAGATGTGCCATTTCCTCCCCTTTATCCCAGAGGATAGGAAGGAGGAATTCCTTCTTTTGTTAAAGCATACCCAAGATGTTTCAAAGTTCTCCAACAGAGCTGCCTTTGACTCCTTTGAGGGTGCTAGCAGAGCCTCAGGCATTGCCATAGCTGCTCACAGAATTGCTTGGCTCCAGGCCTCTGACCTAGAACCCTGGGTCCAAGATGGGTTGGGCAATCTGCCCTGTACAGGTGAAAATCTGTTTGGCAAGGAGTGGCTGATCAAAGCCACTCAAATGGATGCAGAGAATGCTGCTTTAGATAGACTTTCTAAGTCTACCTCTACCCCTGCCAAGAAAAAATCTTTTAAGAAGCCTTTCTACAAAAAGACCAGATTTTCCACGAATACTGGCCAACAATCTTCCCAAGTTCGCTTTGCTCCTAAGCGTCAGCAATCTAAACAGGCCAGGGCAAAACCTGCAGGGACTGCTACAGTCCAGCAGTCCCAACCTCCTCAGGGTTTTTGACTTAATTCTAGAGAACTTAACCTATCTGGCTCTACAACAACCAGAGCCTCTCACCATTCCAGGAAGGTTAACTCATTTTGCTCCCAGATGGGAGCAAATCACATCAGAACAGTGGACCCTCTCTATCATCAGAGAGGGCTACAAACTACATTTCTCCAGCCTTCCTCCCCATACCATGGTGAGACATTTCAATTCTCCCCCATCTCTCCTGCACCTGTTGGGTCAGGAGGTGACCACCCTTCTTGCCCAAAGGGCAATAGAAGAGGTTCCTCTTCTTCAACAGGGGTCAGGGTTTTACTCCCCTTATTTTCTCATTCCCAAGAAAACAGGGGGGTACAGACCCATTCTGGATCTGAGAGAATTGAACAAATTTCTATGCAAGGAGAAATTCAAGATGCTCTCTCTAGGTACTCTCCTTCCATACCTGCAGAGTCAGGATTGGCTTTGTTCTCTAGATCTAAAGGATGCGTAAACACATATACTCATCCATCCATCCCACAGAAAATTCCTACGGTTTCTGTTCCAGGGAAAACATTTCCAATACAGAGTACTCCCCTTCGGTCTAGCCTCTGCTCCAAGAGTGTTCACCAAATGCATGTCAATAGTGGCTGCATTTCTACGCACACTGGGAATTTTTGTTTTCCCATACCTGGACGACTGGCTCATCCGAGCTCCATCTCAGTACAAGGCTCAGACTTCCCTGGACCACACCAGACGCATACTGCAGTATCTGGGACTTGTCATCAATCTGCCAAAGTCTCAACTCACCCCTACTCAGTCCCTAGAATTCATAGGGGCCTGGCTAGATACCACCACTGCAAGGGCCTCTCTTCCTCAGGCCCGTTGCCACCGTCTAGTGCACTTGGCCTCTCAAACTCAATCCAGAAGTCACTTGACTGCCAGGGAGATGCTACAACTGCTAGGCCACATGGCATCCACAGTTCATGTGGTGCCTTATGCTCACCTACATATGAGAGCAGCTCAATGGACTTTGTCCACCCAGTGGACTCAAGCATCAGGAGCTCTCTCAGACCAAATAGCAACCTCAAAACGTCTCTTTTGGTCTCTCCAATGGTGGATGTCCACTCAAAATCTGTTGTTGGGGGCCCCCTTCCAACCTTTGTTACCCCAAGCAACCCTCACAACAGATGCCTCCCAAACAGGTTGGGGAGCTCATCTCCAAGACCTCTCCACTCAGGGCACTTGGTCTCCACAGGAGACCACCCTTCATATCAACCTTTTGGAACTGTGAGCAATTTTCCTTGCTCTCAAGGTCTTTCATACCCTCCTCAACAACATGACAGTCCTTGTTCATACCGACAATCAAGTAGCCATGTTCTACATAAACAAACAAGGAGGGACTGGCTCTCTGTCACTTTGCAACGAAGCTCTAAAATTGTGGGCCTTCGCCAGAGAGCATCAAATCCATCTCCTGGCAGTATACCTCCCAGGAATCCAAAACTCTTGGGCAGACAGACTCAGTCGAGTTCTGCTTCCACACGAATGGTCCCTGCACATGGATCAGGTACTCAGAATCTTCCAGGAATGGGGAACCTATTTGCAAGTCCGTGGAATGCCAAACTTCCCCGGTTCTGTTCCAGAATTCCGTGTCAGGGAGCTCAGGCCAAGGAAGCCTTCCTCCTTCATTGGGGTCAGGGCTTCCTGTATGCCTTTCCACCCATTCCTTTGATTCCCAAGACTCTGTTCAAACTTCAGAGGGATCAAGGATCTATGATCCTCATAGCTCCACGCTGGCCACGCCAAGTGTGGTACCCTCTACTTCTGCATCTCTCCCAAGCCCCCTCCCTGGATCTTGGAGCTGCTCCAGACCTTCTGTCTCAGGAGAAGGGGACTTTGTGGCACCCAAACCCCAAGTCCCTTCACCTCAGAGCTTGGTTACTGAAGGCTTAGACCTTCAAGACTTCAATCTTTCTCAGCAAGTGAAGGATATCCTCCATGCCTCTAGGAAACCTTCCACCAGGCGTTCTTACGCTTTTAAATGGAAAAGATTTTCCATTTGGTGTGCTCAAAAGGGTCTTAACCCTCTAGCACTACCTTTGAATTCTTTACTCGAATATCTCCTGCATCTTTCCAATGCAGGCCTTAAAACAAATTCAGTGAGGGTCCATTTGAGTGCTATTGCAGCATCTCTTAAACCTATCAATGGACAACCTGTTTCCTCTCATCCTCTTATTGCAAGATTTATGAGAGGCCTGACTTTAACTAAGCCTCCCATTCGGCCTTTTCCGGTAGCATGGGACTTAAACTTGGTTCTTGGTCAGCTTATGAAGCCACCCTTTGAACCCTTAGCCACTACCTCCTTGAAATTTCTTTCCTGGAAAGTGATTTTCCTTATTGCAATCACTTCTGCTCGCCGCATCAGTGAACTGAAGGCTTTAGTGGCTAATCCACCTTATACAAGGTTCCATCATGATAAGGTAGTCCTTAGGACAAATCCTCACTTTATGCCTAAAGTGGTCTCACCTTTTCATCTTAATCAAGAGGTATATCTACCTGTCTTTTTTCCAGCTCCTCATGCATCCAGTGCAGAGAGGAACCTACATACTCTAGATTGTAAAAGAGCTCTTGCCTTTTACCTCCACAGGACACAGCAACATTGAAAGTCTTCTCAGCTTTTTGTTGCTTTTGGTCCTTCTCATTTGGGACTTCCAGTCTCAAAAGGAACACTGTCCAATTGGATTGCTCAGTGTATTTCTTTTGCTTACCAGAGTAAGAACCTTTCTCTGGAAGGCCATGTCACAGCTCACAATGTGAGAGCCATGGCCACCTCTATGGCTCATCTTCATTCTGTATCCATCGATCAGATCTGTCGAGCAGCCACCTGGGCCTCGGTTCATACCTTTACAGCCCATTACTGCTTGGACAAGGACTCCCGCCGGGATGCCTTGTTTGGTCAGGCTGTCCTCAGACACCTGTTCCATTCTTAAACAACTCTTGCCCACCTTCCCTCAATGGATGCCTGAGATCCATAGGAAGATGAGGAACCCTTGGAGGGGGATCTCCCCGGCATGTTAGCTAGGGAGTCCCCATATGTGAGGACTCATTCCTGCTTATTCCTGGAGATAGCACAGTTACTTACCTGTAACAGGTGATCTCTGGGAACAGCAGGAATTAGTCCTCACAATCCACCCACCTCCCCTAGGAGTTGTATCTCTCTCTCTCTTTCCTTTCCTCTCTCTATTGTCTCAGCTTTAAACTCGAACTGAGGAGAGTTGGTCAGGAAGGCAGGAAGGCAGCGCGCATGCGCTGTGGGAGGCCCCAAAAGCTTTCCTTTCTGGGAAGCTGGGGAGCTTTCCCGCGCAGGCTCCGTCGGTTCCAACGTACCCATATGTGAGGACTAATTCCTGCTGTTCCCAGAAATCACCTGTTACAGGTAAGAAACTGTGCTTTATTTGTAAACCGCACTGATACCAAATAGCGCGGTATATAAGAACTGTACATAAATAATAAATAAATTTGATTGCTGTAATACTTCAGTGGCAATGCCATCAATGCCTGGGGCTTTCTTCTTTGATAAGGCTTTCAATGCTGCTTTGACTTCTTCTTTTATCACCAATGGTTCTTGATCATAAGGAACAAGTTGAAACGGCTGTTGGTCCACTTGATCTTATGGTATAATGATTCTGTATATTCTTTCCACCTTCTCATGATCATCTCAGCATCATTCAACATGGATCCTTGAACACCTTGTAGCATTCCAATTTGAGGTTGGAATTTTTTCTTTAATTCTCGCAGCTTTAGAAAAGCCAATTTTGTTCTTCCTCTAATAGTTTCTGATTCAATTTCCTTGCATGTGTCATTGTAGTACTTCTCCTTGTCTTGTCTTGCTGCATGTCTGAAATCTCTGTTGAGTTCTGCAATTGCCTCTCTTTCTCTTCTGATTTTAGCTTTTCTGCATTTCTATAAAGAAAAGTCCCTGCTACTAGTGACCAAAATAAATAATCACTGCAGAAAAGTCACCAATAAAGTCCCTGAAAAACTCTAAATATTTTTGTCGGAGTATACCGAGGGAGGAAAGAACAATTTGTCATCCACACCAGACGATAAACTTCATTTTAATCATTATAGGTTCAAATCTTATCTTATAAATGTACTGCAGCTTGATAAATCGTCATTCAGGAACACGACGTGCACGTTTCGGGATGGAAATACCTGTTTCAAGTGCTTTCACCTTATGTAGAAACTTCTCACTTTCTTCAAACACAACCTTCTTGGTGTCATCCCATAAATCTTCCGGAACTCTGTCATTTGTATCTAAAGCAGCAAATCAATTTTTCAGGCAGTCTTTAAATTCCAGTGGTATATTCTCAAGGTCATATTATGCTTCATTCATGAGTGGCTTGCTCTTTTTCAACTTTAGCTTGAGTTTGCATACTAGTAGTTGGTGATCCTGTACCACAATCAGCTGCAGGTTTTGCCTTTATTGATATTATTGAACTTTTCCTTCATTGTCTTCCACAGATGGTAGTCAATTTGATTTCTGTACAGTCCATTGTTTGAGGTCCACATGTACAGTCGGCACTTGTGTTGCTGGAAGAAGGTGTTTGAAATGAATAGATCGTTGGTCTTGCAGAATTCTGTCAGTCTTTCTCCAGCTTTGTTTCTGTTGCCAAGTCCATATTTTCCAACCACTTTGCCTTTTTCTTTGTTGCCAACTTTTGCTTTCCAGTCACCCATGACTATCAGGATATACTGTTTGCATGTTCTGTTGGTTTCAGTTTGTACTTGTTCATAGAACTCATCAACGTTTTCCTCTTCTGCAGCTGTTGTTGGGGCATATACCTGAATTATAATTGTGTTGATGTACTTTCTTCAGAGACGAATAGAAATTAAGCGTTCACTGAGTGCATTGTATTTCATTACAGTTCTTGCAAGTTTCTTCTTAATTATAAATGCAACACCAATTCTTCTTTGTCTTTATACCAATACTGAAGAAAGTTGACCCAATTGACTGAAAATTATCGCACAATTGCTCTGATCCCACATGCCAGCAAGATTCTACTCAAGATCATTCAGCAGAAACCACAACCATAGCTAGAACAAGAACTTCCTGAAGTGCAAGCAGGGTTCAGGAAAGGGCGAGAAACGAGAGACATCATCGCGAATGTGAGATGGATCCTTGAAAAGACAAAAGAATAACAAAAGGATATTCATATGTGTTTTATTGACCACAGCAAGGCTTTTGACTGTGTAAACCATGAGAAACTCTGGGCCACATTAAGAAGCATGGGTATACCAGAACACCTGATCGTTCTCCTGCACAACCTTTACATTGATCAAGAAGCAACAGTTCGAACGGAACTAAGAAACAGTATGGTTTAAAATCAGCAAAGGTGTATGACAAGGCTGCATACTTTCCCTCTACCTGTTTAATTTATATTCAGAACAAATCATCAGAGAAGCAGGACTGTATGAAGACAACAGAGGTGTGAAGATTGGTGGACGACTCATCAACAGTCTTCGCTATGCTGATGATATCACATTACTGGCTGAAAGTGAAGACAATCTGAGACATTTGCTTCTCAAGATCAAGGAACATATTCTTAAAATGGGTCTGCACCTTAACGTTAAGAAGACAAAGATCCTGACGACTGGCAAAATCAATAAATTCATCATTGATGGAGAAGAAACTTTAACTTACTTGAATCAACATTCAATAAAGGACTCGCAGTCAAGAAATCCGACGATGTATTGCTCTTGGTAGAGTGGCTATGAAGGATTAGACAAGATTCTCAAGAGCAGAGATGTCTCTCTCCATACAAAGATAAGACTTGTCCAGGCCATGTTATTTTCAATAACATCATATGGATGCAAATGTTAGAGAGTGAAAAAGATAGACAGGAAGAAAATTGATGCCTTTGAATTATGTTGCTGGTGACAAATACTGTGTATATCATGGACTGCCCAAAGAACAAACCAGTCAGTACTAGAGGAGATCAAGCCTAAGCTTTTCTTAGAAGCTCAGATAACAAGACTTCGACTTTCATACTTTGGACACATCATGCGAAGAAAGAGATCATTGGAGAAAGACATAATGCTTGGCAAGGTAGAAGGTCACTGTAAAAGTGAAAGGCCGGCAGTGAGATGGATCGATACAGTAACAGCAGCTATGGATCCCACTCTATCAACAATGTGCTGCTTGACTGAAGACTGAACAGAGTTTAGGTCAACTATCAAGAGGGTTGCCAGGAGTCAACACTGACTCGATGGTACTTAACAACAGCAACAACAAATAAAAAAAAGCGAGAGATGAAGGAGAGTTACTCCCTTAATCTCTTGTATAAAGCTCTGGCTGAAATGAGCACTTTTTCAAACTCCATGCATGCTTCTGAGCTGGTGCAAAATATGATAGTGAAATGTGCTTGACTGTACATGGGGAATACTTGCATAAATATTTGGCCTGCACAAACCATGCCTGTACTATGCCCCCTGGAAATCTCTTAATCCTGGGGATCTACATATGCAAATAATGGCTTTATGAAATTGTAATTTACACATATATGTGAATTACACATATAAATGCCATTATTCCCACATGTGGATGCTTCTAAAATTACCTAAATATTAGACTCTGTGGCTTAATTTGGTATAGAAAGAAATACCAGTTAATTAGGGCAGGGGTTCTCAGCAGAAGCCACAAATAGGATTTCAGGTTATTTGCCATAAATATTAATTATATATGTTTGCATACATATGATTGTAGAACAAGACTAATTTGGTTAGCTTGGTTACTGTGAGAGACCTGTTGGCACCCTCAAGGATCAAAGTTGAAAACCCCTGGCCTAGGATGTCTAACTGATTTGTTCTACTATTGGAAATAAAACCCCAAGGTTTATGATGAATTTTCAAGCAGTGCTTTTATTATGCAAAAAAAGTATGTTTTGCGGGTTCTCTCCGAACCAGGATTGCCACACAGTAACTGTTCTTGCTGGGAGCTCTCCCTGTTTCATTCAAGATAATGACCAGAAGGAAAAGTTCTTCCTCTGTCTCTATAGGAGAATCCTGTCAGTTGTCCATTCCTCCTTTCTCACAGAAGAAGGACAATTTGGAGGGTGATACTGAAAGCTGTGAAACCCTAAAGTCTCTCCCAACAACTCTCCAGCCCCCAGCCCCGATTCTATTCAAGCCTCAAGGTTACCTCAACATTCTTTATTCTTCAGACTCAAGGTCACCTCAGGATTGATCTGTCTTGTCTGTTATCTCGACGGCTCCAGATTATCCTACAGCAGTTTCAGTTGAGGAATTATTGGAGTTTGCAGAGGTTTCCAAGGATATCTTCAGCTCACTGCTTAATTCCAGTGTTTGATTTAGCTCAGCAGCAGCATAGCGATGATGTGAGATTTTATCTGCACTTAACTCTTGGATAGACCAGCATGCTTTGGCAAAGCTTTGTACGATAGCAGCATCAAAGGAAGCTCCAGTTGTATCTCCTTGTAGCTTCCTTGGCATTCTGGAGGTAGTGTTGCCCTCTGCTCAGCCTGTGTTAGTTTCGTTCGTGTTCTGAAGATTTTCACACAATTTTGCCATCTCTCCAGTCATCTCCCTTCTGCTGCCCCCTCAGTACAAGTTTGCCATCTCCCCAGTTCTCTCCCTGCCGCCCTCCCTTCTCAATTTCACCATTTCTCCTATCCCTCCCTCAGCAAAATAATTTTTTCTATTTCCTCCCTATCCTCCAGCACGCCTATTTTCTTTACACTTCCTCCTCCTCTGCACCCCCCCCCCTCTCAAAATCATCATCCCTCCTGGCTGCTCCCCTTTGCCCTGCTTCAGATCTGTGATTATTTCCTTAGCCCCCAGAAGCTGCAACAGTGTGCCAATTAAGCTGGCACAGGCACAACACAAGGCACCAACTGCAGCAGGACACAGTCCTCCCGGTATTCCCCCCCCACCCCTTCCCTCACCCCCCACCGTCCTGGTTAGTTCCTGAATCAAGTGGTAGGTGGCCTAATTTGGATCGGGGCTCACTGTTGCCCTTTCACATGGAATGATTTTGAGGTATAAGGCATTTAGTAATTGTGATGGGTTTGAGTTATGAATTCAAGCTATTCTTTTTTCCTCATTGGTTCTTATAGATAACACAAGGGTTGGAACAGACAGGTTAATATTCACAAGTGATGAAAGGTTTGGTTCTTTTTTGATGCATATCACATCTCTTAATGTTAATAGTGGTATTCAGTATGATATTCACTTTTTACGTCAATTTATTTATTGTTTTAATGTATTTATGGTTTTATTTCATTTAATTATTATTTAGTGTACAATTAGTCATGCTATATATTTTTCAATATTTTTTCTATTCACTATTGTTTGATCATTGTTCATGGAATGTCGCGTGTTTTATAATGTGGTTTTATATTTTCTTATACCATGATTTTGTTATGTATGAAAGATGTTTTTATTGTTTATTTATGGATTATTGTTTTGTATTTATGAATTTAGCATGCCAATGAACCCCTGATGAAGGCGTAGCTGAAACACGGCCTGTGTTGGGTTTGGTTGCTTTATTGCCCTACGAGGGTAACCTGGAATATCCTTGATGACAATTTTTTAATTAAAGACTGTTCTATTTACCATGCCTAGACTTGGTTGTCTTGATATATTGCTCTTTGGTTGGACTCACCTATGTGTGAAGGTCAGATGGGTGCCTATTTTAAGCCTTTTTTACAGACAGGTAGGCACCTCTGTGTTTTCATAAATACTTGGGCAAAAGCAGCAGAAATCACAGCTCGCTTGAAGCCATTGACAGCTCTGCCTACTTGATAGCATGTATAGTTTACAAATAATATACATTCTGCCCAAACCTCCTCCCCCCCCGAACACGTGCATAAAAGTATATGCCGCCTTCGCACAGCAAGGACTTTCACTTGAGTAACGCCTGGGCTAATTTCCTAAGAGGCTTATAAATTACCCTCCACGTGTTGGAAATACAGGGGCCAAATATTCAAAGCCCCAGAAATTTAAATGCTGTGGCGGTCAGCCCTGGAATTTCAATATCTGGATATTCAGTGGCAGTACAAACCATGGATAGCAAAGGAAGAATTAATTTTAATGATCGATTCCAGCCATTGGCCCAACACAGGCCGTGTTTCGTTGTGCCTTCCTCAAGGGCTATTACAGGTATGTTCTAATGTATGTCCAAATCGATATATCACTGAGTCTGTAGTCTTAGGGAAATTTCTACTGCCAGTGTTTCACCGCAACTGATTCTGAAAATGTCGTTTCAGAATCAGTTGCGGCGAAACATTGTGGCAGAGATAGAGAAGCTTTTAAAATAGATAATAGGGGAAAGCCGACAGTCGCTCAAGAGCGGACGGTTCGGAAGAATGTATCCCTTGAAGGATACTACCAAAAGCAGAGAGGTTCCAAAAAAGAGTAAAGTAGCCCAAATGCCTTCGAGTATGGAGCAGACAGAGCTTAAAGATCCCAAATTACCCATGTCTACCAATAGCCAAATTAATATGAATAAAATACAGTCTCTAAAATGCTTGTATGTAAATGCTAGAAGTCTAAAAAATAAGATGGGAGAGTTAGAATATATAGCACTAAATGAAAGGTTAGATATGATTGGAATATCAGAGACATGGTGGAAGGAGGACAACCAGTCAACCACTGTGATACCTGGGTACAAACTATATCGTAATGATAGAGCTGATCAAATTGGTGGAGGGGTTGCGCTCTATGTTAGAGAGGGCATTGAGTCAGAAAGGATTAAAGTTTTGCAGGAAACAAAATTTGCTGTAGAATCTCTATGGATTGAAATTCCATGAAAAAAGGGGAAGGCGATGGCAGTGGGGGTGTACTATCGACCGCCTGGCCAGAATGAACAAATGGATGATGAAATGCTCAAAGAAATCAAGGAAGCTAACAAATGTTACAGCGCAGTAATAATAATGGGTGATTTCAATTACCCCGGTATCGACTGGGTCAGTGTCACGGCAGGGCATGCTAGGGAGATAAAGTTCCTAGATGAAATAAATGACTGCTTCTCGGAGCAGCTGGTTCATGAACCTACCAGAGGGGAAGCCATATTAGACCTAGTCCTTAGTGGAACACCAGATCTAGTGCAAGAGATAAGGTTGTTGGGGCCACTTGGCAATAGTGATCATAGCATGATCGCCTTTGATTTAATTAGTGGAGGAGGGATAGTAAGGAAATCCACAGTACTACCTTTTAACTTTCAAAAGGGAGACTATGATAAAATGAGGAAAATAGTTAAGAAAAAACTAAAAGGAGCAGTTGCAAAGGTTAAAGACTTACATCAAGCTTGTGTGTTGTTGAAAAATACTATCTTGGAAGCCCAGACCAGCTGTATTCTACGCTTTAAGAAAAGTGGAAGGACGTCCAAAAAACTGCCAGCATGGTTTAAAGGTGAGGTCAGAGAGGCTGCTGTTGCCAAAAAAGCATCTTTCAAGAAATGGAAAAAAGAGCCAAACGACGAAACCTGGAAACAGCACAAGCACTGGCAAGTCAAATGCAAGGCATTGATAAAGCAGGCAAAGGGAGAATTTGAGAAGAAACTTGCTGCGGAAGCAAAAACGCGAAATGAAGACTTTTTCAAGTATATTCGTAGCAAAAAACCTGTGAGAGAGTCAGTTGGTCCATTAGATGATAGAGGGGTTAAAGGGGCACTAAGAGGCGACAAGGTGATAGCACAGAGACTGAATGAATTCTTTGCTTCGGTCTTTACTGAGGAAGATGTAGGGATGTTACCCATGACTGAAGTGGTATTTAAAGGTGCGGAAGAATTGAAGGAAATATCGATACATCGGGAAGATGTATTACAAACGATTAGATAGACTGAAGAGTAGCAAATCACCTGGGCCGGATTTTATACATCCAAGGGTGTTCAAAGAACTGAAATATGAGATTGCAGACCTGCTATTAGTAATCTGTGAACTATCATTAAAATCATCTCTAATACCTGAAGACTGGAGGATCGCGAATGTAACACCAGTTTTTAAAAAGGGTTCCAGGGGTGATCCGGGAAACTACAGACCGGTGAGCCTGACGTCAGTACCGGGAAAAATGGTAGAAACCATCATAAAGAATAAAATTACTCAGCATGTAGAGATAGTCATGGCGTAATGGGAGACAGCCAACATGGCTTTAGACAAGGAAGATCTTGTCTTACTAATCTGTTATGTTTTTTTGAAGGAGTGAATAAACAGGTGGACAAAGGTGAGTTGGTTGATATAGTGTATCTGGACTTTCAGAAAGCCTTTGACAAGGTCCCTCATCAGAGACTTTTGGCAAAACTAGAGAGTCATGGGATAGGAGGCAGTGTACTATTGTGGATAAGGAACTGGTTAAAAGATAGAAAGCAGAGGGTAGGGCTAAATGCCCAGTTTTCCAAATGGATGTGAATAGTAGTGTACCCCAAGGATCTGTGCTGGGTCCGCTGCTTTTTGACATATTCATAAATGACCTGGAAAGTGGAATAACGAGTGAGGTTATCAAATTTGCAGATGACACAAAACTATTTAAAGTTGTTAAAATCCAAGAGGATTGTGGAAAATTGCAAGAGGATCTTGATAAATTGGAAGACTGTGCATCAAAATGGCAGATGAAATTTAATGTGGACAAGTGCAAAGTTATGCACCTCGGCCCAGTGTGCAGCGGCGGCCAAGAGAGCAAATAGAATACTAGGTATCATAAGGAATGGAATGGAAAATAAAACAAAAGATATTATAATGCCTCTAAGTTCCATGGTGAGACCGCACCTTGAATATTGTGTGCAATTCTGGTCGCTGTATCTTAAAAAGGATATAGTGATTTTAGAAAAGGTTCAGAGAAGAGCCACCAAGATGGTAAAGGGGATGGAAGGATACTCCTATGAAGAAAGGCTAAAAAGGTTAGGGCTCTTTAACCTGGAAAAGAGACGGCTGAGGGGAGATATGATAGAAGTCTATAAATTAATGAATGGAGTGGAACGGGTAAACGTAGATCGATTGTTTACGTTATCAGAATATAGAAAGACAAGGGGACATGCAATGAAGCTACAGGGTAAACTATTTAAGACTAATAAAAAAAAATATTTTTTGACTCAACGTGTAATCAAACTCTGGAATTTGTTACCAGAGGATGTAGTAAAGGCTGTTAGTGTAGCTGGGTTTAAAAAAGGTTTGGACAAGTTCCTGGAGGAAAGGTCCATAAAAATTATTAAGAAGGGACCCAGGATATCAATGCTTGACCCAGTACAAGCATTGTGGAACCTTTGTCTTTTGGGGAAACTGCTAGGTACGTATGACCTAGATTGGCCACTGTTGGAAACAGAATACTGGGCTTGATGGACTTTGTTCTGAACCAGTATGGCATATCTTATTTTCTTATGTTCAGTAGAAGTTTCCCTAAAACTACAGACTCAGTGATATATCGATTTGGACATACATTAGAACATACAGCCATAATAGCCCCTGATGAGGAAGGCACAACGAAACACGGCCTGTGTTGGGCCAATGGCTGGAATCGATCATTAAAATAAATTCTTCCTTTGCTATCCACGGTTTGCACTGGGTTGGTTAAGAACATAAGAAATGCCATACTGGGTCAGACCGAGGTCCATCAAGCCCAGTATCCTGTTTCCAACAGTGGCCAATCTAGGTCATACGTACCTAGCAGTTTCCCCAAAAGACACAGGTTCTGCAGTGCTTGTACTAGGCCAAGCATTGATATCCTGGGTCCCTTTTTAATAGTGGTTTATGGACCTTTCCTCCAGGAACTTGTCCAAACCTCTTTTAAACCCAGCTATACTAACAGCCCTTACCACATCCTCCGGTAACAGATTCCAGAGTTTGATTACACGTTGAGAGAAGAAATATTTTCTCCTATTTGTCTTAAATAGTTTACCCTGTAGCTTCATTACATGCCCCCTAGTCCTTCTATATTCTGATAGCGTAAACAATTTATCCACGTTTATCCGTTCCACTCCATTCATTAATTTATACACCTCTATCATATCTCCCCTCAGCCGCCTCTTTTCTAGGTTAAAGAGCCCTAACCTTTTTTGCCTCTCTTCATAGGAGTAGCCTTCCATCCCCTTCACCAATTTGGTGGCTCTTCTCTGTACTTTTTCTAATAACTCTATGTCCTTTTTAAGATACGGTGACCAGAATTGCACACAATATTCAAGGTGCGGTCGTACCATGGAGCGATACAGAGGCATTATAATATCCTTTGTTTTATTCTCCATCCCTTTCCTTATGATACCTAGCATTCTATTTGCTTTCTTGGCCGCCGCTGCACACTGGGCGGAGGGTTTTAACATGTTATCCACGATGACTCCTAAATCTTTTTCCTGGGTGGTGGTTTCTAATGTGGAGCCTTGCATCTTGTAACTATAGTGTGGGTTGTTCTTTCCTAGGTGCATAACTTTGCACTTGTCCACATTAAATTTCATCTGCCATTTGGATGCCCAGTCTTCCAATTTATCCAGATCCTCCTGCAGTTTTCCACAATCCTCTTGGGTTTTAACAACTTTAAACAGTTTTGTGTCATCTGCAAATTTGATTACCTCACTAGTTATTCCCTTTTCCAGGTCATTTATGAATATGTCAAAAAGTAGCGGGTTTGTTGCACGTGGATTGTGCTTTTTTGTTGGACGTATTCAGTGGCAGTATCCAGAGATTGGCTGCCACAGAATATCTGGAGGAAGTGTCCTATTATGGATTGGGAACTACTTAAAATACAAAACAGACTAGGGCTAAATGGTGAGTTTTCTTAGTGGAGAAAAATGAATAGTGGAGTGCCCTAGGGATCTGTACAGGGCCCACTGCTTTTTAACATATTAATAAATGACCTGGAAATGGGAACAAGTAGTAAAGTGATCAAATTTGCAGATGGCACAATTTATTCAAAGTCACAAGAGAACTGTGAAAAATTCCAAGAGAACCTTGAGAAATTGGGAGGCTGGGCATCCAAATGTCAGATGTAATTTAATGTGGACAAGTGATGAACTAAGGGAAGAACAACACAATCTATAGTACGATTCCACACTAGGAATCACCACCCAGGGAAAGGATCTAGGCATCATGGACAATATGTTGGAATCGCCTGCTCAATGTGCAGAGCGGCAAGAAAACTAATAGAATGCTAGGAATTATAAGAAAAGGAGATATGATAGAAGTGTCTCAAATAATAAATGGAATGAATAAATGTGAATTACTCTTTGTACTTCTTGAAGGAGTAAAAAACTAAGGGACTTGCATTAAGATTAATGGGAAAAATATTTGTTCAGTCAAGGTGTAATCACACTCTGGAATTCGTTGCTCGAGGATGTAGTAAAAGCTGTTACTGTAAAATTTGGACAAGTTCTTGGAAGAAAAGCATTTATACTATTATTAAAATGGACTGGGAGAAATCCATTTGCTTATCCCTGGATAAGCAATATGGAATCTTTAGGGATCCTGCTGGGAATTGGGACCTGGATTGGCCATTGCTGGAAAAAGGATACTGGGCTTGATTAATCTTTTTTGTCTGACCCGATTTGGTAAATCTTATATTTTTATGTTCTTAGTATGCAGCCATGATCTGAATAATCAAAGCACTTATCCAGTTAAGTGGTGATTTTTAACTGCTACCCAGATAAGTTATGTAGATAATGCGTAAGTTAAACTAGATTTTCTGTGGCCTGAGCTTTCTATACCACCCACAGACCGCCACTGCACTAACCAGATAGTGCCAAGGTGGTCTGTGGAGATATTCCATGGTTCTATCGGGGCCCTTATCCAGATAACCTCCATAGTGATCTACATATTGTAAGGGTTTTTGAAAATTGACCTCAGAATTAATATACTGCAAAATGGGTTGCTTGCAGTTTTACCATTTCTTTGTGACTATATCAGTTAAAAATAAAAGAAACGTCTGCTGGTAGTAGCATATAAGAACATAAGAAATGCCATACTGGGAGGTCTGTTGAGCCCAGTATCCTGTTTCCAACAGTGGCCAATCCAGGTTGCAAGTACTTGTCAGGTTCTCAAAAGGGGGCAGTCGGTATCATTTTGGAAAATGCCTCTGCCAGGGCAGGAGTGACCTAAGATCTTTCATGTTGTTCAACTAGACCATTATGGATGCTCCATTAAGTGCAGAGGGAGCATCTGGAATTTTTATCTTAAAAAAAGGAGGAAGCAGCTTGAGGGTAGAATTTAACCTTAGATATTAGAAGGTAGTTTTATAAGGAGCCGCCTAGATTTTAGGCAACAAGAACACACCTAAATGTTGGTAGTTTAGTCAATTACGTGTATAAGTGGCTGCTTGTGTACATAAATGACCTTTTATGTAATACCAGCTAGTATAAAAGTGGCGTAGTGGTTGGGGCAACTTGCCCCGGGTTGGGGGTTCAAATCCTACTGGAGAACAGCAACCTCGGGCTAGAGGGACTGGTCTTTCTAGTCCCACAGGTGCTCCTTGTGGCCTTGAGCAAGTCACTTAACCCTCCATTGCCTCAGATACAAAACATTGTGAGCCCTTCGGAGGAAAGGTCCATAAACCACTATTAAAAAGGGACCCAGGATATCAATGCTTGGCCTAGTACAAGCACTGCAGAACCTGTGTCTTTTGGGGAAACTGCTAGGTATGTATGACCTAGATTGGCCACTGTTGGAAACAGGATACTGGGCTTGATGGACCTCGGTCTGACCCAGTATGGCATTTCTTATGTTCTTATGTTCTTATGACAAGGGAAATGTATATCGTACCCAAACGTACACTGCTTTGACCCAGTGAAAAAGTGGTATATAAGTATTTTTAAATAAACAAATAAATTGCATGGTGCATACTTTCACTGTGCCATGCACATACGTGGAGTTTGGGCAGAGTGTGGGTGGGGCGCACATGAATGCAGGTTGATTAAAATATAATTTATGCACATAGTTGAAAAATCTAGATGCAGGTGTTTACAAAAGCCCAGGGCTGATGTAACTGTTCACCTGAAGTTAAGGTGTGGTTTTGGCCCTATATGCTTAAATGGGTGCCTACTTTTGTTTATATTATAGGCTTAAAATAGGTGTGTTTTGAATGACTTAAATTAGGGACTCGAATATAAAATTAGCCTCTTAGGGGATAATTTTATAATATGTCACCTAGGCTGGAGAGCCAGAAGGTGTCTATTTTAAGGTTGTTTTATAAGGACACTTAGCTGCCTAGGTGTCTTTATAAAATAGCATCACAAAAGCAGCCACACTGAAGTATGCACGTAGGTGAGTCTTTCATAGCTTACACCCATACTTTGTTGTTCTCCCATGCTCTCTCCATGCTTGCATAAAATTATGTGCCACCTTGTTACTGTGCATGTTTTTATGTAAGAAGTAACTCTATCAGTGACCTTTTATACACCTGCACGCAAAATCCTTCATAGAATTACCCCTTAGAGACTGGATGGGGATATGATGGGGGGGGGGGCGGACATTACCTGGGGTAGTGGAGAGGAGTGTTTTGTATTTGGAAACTGGCACTGTTAAGCTGCTCCCCGGTAGCATTGGTACATGCGTTTACACCTCTGAACGCGTTGCTTTTCCTGGAATAACATAGTTTATGAAGTTTAATGCATACTAATGAGCTACTTTGCATGCATTGTTTGTTACTGTGGGTTGGCCTGATTCTTTTAGTGCTAGACTGTATTATTTGCCAAATAATATATGTTATTTCCAATTAACATCCATTTATTGGACTGTAAGCTCCCTGGGACAGGGAAATAGCTACAGGACCTGAGCTCAGGCTTGGAAAGGTGAGCGTTGACATGCAAATGCCTGGCACAGTCGGCCATTTAATAGATCAGCTGAGCATCCATTGCTGTCTTCCATTATTTGCTGGTAACACTCTGTTTGAAGAAATGAAATGACAGTGAGCTAAATGACAGTTAAGCAGCTTATTGTAAATTTAGTCAATAATTATTAGATAACGATTAAACATGCAGTGATTACAGGAGTGGAGGAGTAGCCTAGTAGTTAGAGCAGCAACCTGGTAACAAGAGGCATCAGGGTTCAAATCTCACTGGCACTCCTTGTGGCCTTGGGCAGGTCACTGCACCCTCCATTGCCTCAGGTACAAACTTAGATTGTAAGCCCTCTGGGGAAAGGGCAATACCTACATACCTGAATATTACTCGACTTGAACTACCATTGGAAAGGCACGAGCTAAATAAAAATAATAAAATTAGTTCCAAAATATGTATAATTTTCAGCCTGCACAAACTAACCTGAAATTCAAGCACAAACTGCACATATAATTTGCATTTGAAAACTGAGCAGCTATATGGACATTAAGTATGTCCATACGTAGGGGAGCTATTTAAGAAGTCTTATTCATGATTTACATGGGGATGTGCCTACCACGTGAAAGTTGTAAGGGGGCATGTTAGAGCATGGCCAGGGCAGGTCAAATATCTACACATGTTTTCCCCATTTCAGGGAATACACGTTGTTGTTACTTAATGCCCTCGAGTCGGTGCCAACTCATGGAGACCCTCTGGATAGTTTTCTTAAACTGTGATTATGGTGCTGGCGAAGAATACTGTGTATACCATAGACTGCCCAAAGAACAAACCAGTCGATACTAGAGGAGATCAAACGTAAGCTTTCTTTAGAAGCTCAGATGACAAGGCTTTGACATTCATATTTTTGACACATCATGCAAAGGGAGAGATCATTAGAGAAAGACATCATGCTTGACAAGGTGGAAAGTCAGTGCAAAAGAGGAAGGACAGCAATGTGATGGATAGAAACAATACCAGCAGCTATGGATGACACTCTATCAACAATTAGCCGCCTGACTGAAGACCAAACACAGTTTAGGGAATACATGCGTTTGACCAAAAATGTACATAGTTGGTTTTATGAATGCTCTCTGCAACATGTAGATTTTAAAAAATGTTCTTTTGGGCCATCCCTTTACCAGGGGAGGGAGGGGGGTTGTTAATGGAGTTATCGTCCTTAATCCCCTATTGTTAATTTCACATTTCAAATTGAAAATATAGAAAGATAGAGGCATTTGAAGTTTACTGGCAGCATTTTCTCATGCAGACTTGCAAAATGAGCAGCATAAACATGGAAGTGCTGGGATTTACATGTGGAAACTGTGAAATCTGGCACCTATATGTGTATGTTGGCCATGTTTCCTCCACATATATCAGAGCTTTTTCTAAAATGCTGCTGGAATTGCAAACGTCATGACCCCGACATCTCAATTCAAATCTCTGCATCTTTTCTCATATATGCCTCTTAACATTAGCTCCAGTGAGGGCATAAGGATGGAATGCAGTGGTGGGATCCGGCCCGGTTCGTGCAAACCGGTTCCTGCCATAGGCTGCGTTCGGCGAACCAGGCCGAAAATGGCATCCAGATGCCGATGCTGCACTGGCAGGACTCCCTCCACCTGCCTATGGTTTAAGCATCGGGGGACCGCAGCATCACAGGAAGACCCCCTATGCCATCAAACTACTTGCAGGTGGGGGGATCGGGCCACCAGGGAGCTGCTGCCCTGCAGTGATCACCAGCAGCCTGGGCATATGGCGCCAGCAACGCAAACGCGTGCCATGCTGCCACCCGCTCATTCCTGTCAGTGGCGGGATCAATCTGAACCGGTTCATGTTCGGATCGGATCCCGCCACTGATGGTATGGTGTACCCCAGTATGTTCACTGTTATGCCCCCAGGAACTCCCTTTTATATCGGCTGGAAGTATGCACATTGTGAAAGTGCAGATGTATTTTTAACCAGTTGAAAATCTATTTAATTTGATTAAGATATTCTACACACACAGTTCCCAATTTTGCCTGGGTAGTGTCAGAATGGGTCGTCAAGAATTTACTTTGATATATATATATATATATATATAGGGTCTGCTATTCAGCAGTGGTGGTAGCTAGCACTATTAAAACAGCTAGTCACCACCACTGAACCTTAAACATGGATATTCAGTGCCAAGGCCATATCTGGGTTCCAGCAATGAACATCCAGGTTGCCTGGATAGCGATGAAGCCGGGTTACCTGGATAATCAGCTGCTGCCCAGTTAGCTTCAGCGGCAGAGGTTAGGCCAGCCTTTGCTGCACCTGACTTTCACTACTTTTCAATAACCAGGCAGCGGCTCAATATCGCTGCTGCCTGGTTGTTGCCGCCCCGGTTAGCATCGGGTCGTGCAGCAGCTGAATATCCCAGACACGGGGATTAACATGGTTAGCGGGCCATTCATTTTTAAATACTGTAATTTCTTGCAAAAAGTTCATGATAATGCTAAATTCCAAACTTAATGATTTTTTCCATTTTGGTTTCTTTTCACAGGGTATTTTCTACTATATATTTTCCAATAATGAGCCATCAGTGGAAGCACAAAATTGCGATAAAATACTAGAGCTTGAACTTTGGAAACAAAAGAACAGGTGCATCTTTACATTCTCCATGCATTAATTAATTTCTTAATAATTGAATAGTATGTTAAGATAATACTAGCAAGGAAACCATGAGACATTTTTGCTAAGGTGCACCAGCTGTCAACGTGTGCTTGAGTGCATACTAACAAGCATGTATGGGGCCACGCTAACAGTGGGTGCACACGGTAAACAGCATGGCTAATTCCACACTATCTCTTAGCGTGTGATGGGGAGGGAAATGGGTGGGAATAGGGGTGGAGGATGGATGTCACTGCATCTCGCCATTAGCGCAGGGGTTAGCTATACATGTATCTCCAGGAACAAGCAGGAATGTAGTCTTCATATATGGGTATTGTCGGTACCGACGGAGCCTGCGCGGGAACGCTCCCCAGCTTCCAATAGGAAAGCCTTTGGGAGCATCCCACAGCGCCTGCGTGCTGCCTTCCCACCTTTCCCAACTGTCCCTCTCCAGTTCTTCGTTTTCCGCAGAGCCGACAGGTCGCACATCCTGTCACCGCAGAAAAAATTCCCTTCTATTCTTCTTTTTTATGGTTGCGTCTGCCTTCCTTCGACGCTACACCGGTACCGCCGGTTCTTCTTTCTTTTTTTCCAAAAAAAAAAAAAAAAACCCCTTTCTTTCTGGAGTCTTTCCCAGTTATTTCTCCTCAGGTGCCACGTGCCATTTTGGGCACTAGGCCCAACGTTTTCCTTTAAAATGGAAAAACCCGCTTCGGGTTTTGAAAAGTGTTCCAAGTGTGGCGGTACCATCTCCGTCACTGACACCCATGAGTGGTGCCTCAAATGTTTAGATCCTGACCACTCTATTTCAGAGTGTGTTGCCTGTGGTATGATGTCGAAAAGGGGCCGGCAGAACTGAGCTGCTAAACCTTTTCCCCTCCAATGCAGCCTCCGTGGCATCGACGTCTTCCAGGGCTTCGTCTTCCTCCCATGGATCTCAGGTAACTAAATATAAATCTAGCCGGTCCTCAAAGAGTAGATCTCCTTCTAAGCATCGAGATGCCTCTGGCGTTGCCCTTGAGGGACTTTCACCGGCAAAATTTCCCCAGCGGGAGGCTTCGGCTTCCAAAGCACTAACGGGGCTCCAGGATGTTCTCGAGACCTCAACCTCGGCAGAACTACTGGTGCCATGCTCTGGGGTACCGGCTGCTTCATCCGGTACCGATACCCAAGCATAGGCAGCATTGATAGACCAGAGATTCTTGACTATTGAACGCAGTCTGGTGGCTCTTCTCACGGCCTCGATGCCCCTGAAACCGCTTCAGACAATTCAACCGGTACCGGCACTGACTGCATCGACATCGGCAGGTATTCTACCGGGACCGAGACATGAGTATCCATCCGGTATCGACAAGTCGGTACCGGACCCCTCCGATGCCGACTTCGATCGGTACCGGTACCGTGCCTTGCACGATCACCCGGATCAGAGATACTTTGAATCCTCGGATGAGTCTGAAAGCTCTGCTGATACCAGAGTACTTCTTCCTGAGGATTCTTCTTCTCCTCAGCGTAGGATGTCTCCACCAGAGGATATGTCCTTTCAGGATTTTATCCGAGATGTGGCCCGAGGTCTTTCCATCACAGTGGCTCCTGAAAAAGAGCCTAGGGCAAAGGAATTAGAAATCCTGCAATACCCTAAAGCTCCCAAGGAGACAGCTATCTCACCTATTCATGAGATCTTGCATGATCTCATGTTAAGGATGTGGGAAACACCTCTAACCACATCTCCTCACTCTCGAAGACTCGACACCATGTATCGAGTTCCTCCTTGTCCTGGGTTTCAGAAGACTCAATTATCACACCATTCCATGGTGGTGGAGTCAGCAATGAGAAGGATAAAGAGTGCAAAAAGGCATGCATCTAATCCTCCAGGACGTGAGTGTAGGACTCTTGACGCCTTTGGACGTCAAATCTTCCAGGCTTCCATGCTTTCTGCTAGGATCAGTTCCTATATTTTATATATGGGAATGTTCCTTAAGGAGATCACAAGAGATTTAGAGCTTATGAGCCCTCTCCTTCCTGATGATAAGAGGCAAGATTACCTCGCCCTTGTCAAACATGCCCAGGATGTATCCAAGTTTGTGAATCGTGCAGCCTTTGACTGCTTTGAGTGCATAAGCAGAACCTCTGCCATTGCCATAGGTGCACATAGGATTGCCTGGCTTCAGACATCTGACTTGGAAATTTGGGTACAGGATAAACTAGGGAATATTCCTTGCACAGGAGAGAATCTCTTTGGCAAGAATTGGCAGGAAAAAGCTAATGAGATAGATGCTGACAATATCACTTTGGATAGATTGTCTAAATCTACAGATCCTGCAAGGAAAAAAATCATACAAGAAACCATTCTTCAGTAAGAAGAAGTTTTATCCCTCCTATACCCAGCAGGGGCATTGTTTAGGGTCAGTCTGCCGAAAAGGGACAGCAGCAACAACCTCGACAAAGAAAAACAAAAGCAGCTAAGCCTCAGCCGGCTCAGCAGACTCGGCCTCCACAGGGGCTTTGACTCCTATCTAGAGAACTTTGCCTTCCTGGCCCTGAACGGGCCAGAACCTTCCACCATCCCAGGAAGGTTATGTCATTTTGCCCCCAGATGGAGTCAGATTACAGCAGAAAATTGGACTCTGTCTATTGTAAGAGTGGGTTACAAGCTTCATTTCCTCAGCATGCCCCCTCCTACAATGGTAAGACAGTTCAATTCTCAGACCTCTTTCAACGACCGGTTAGGTCAAGAGATCACTGTGCTTCTTGCCCAAGGGGCAATAGAAGAGGTACCCATTCTCCAACAGGGTACAGGTTTTTACTCCTCCTATTTCCTTATTCCAAAGAAAACAGGAGGACACAGGCCCATTTTAGACCTCAGAGAATTGAACAAATTCCTGTTCAAAGAGAAGTTCAAAATGATTTATCTAGGAACTCTGCTGCCATACCTTCAGAGTCAGGATTGACTTTGTTCTCTAGATCTCAAGGATGCGTACACTCATGTTCTCATCCATCCAACTCATCGAAAGTTCCTTCGCTTTCTGTTTCAAGGGAAGCACTACCAATGCAGGGTTCTTCCTTTTGGACTGGCCTCTGCACCAAGGGTGTTCACAAAATGCATGGCTGTGGTGGCAGCATTTCTTCGCACCCTAGGAATATTCGTCTTCCCTTACTTAGACGACTGGCTCATTCGAGCCCATTCAGAGCCAGAGGCCAGGGTTGCTCTCTCTCGCACAATGCGCATCCTTCAGTATTTGGGACTTGTCATAAACTTCCCAAAATCCAACCTTGCTCCCACTCTGTCCCTGGAGTTTATAGGAGCTCTGCTGGATACCAGTCAGACAAGGGCCTACTTTCCACAGGCCCGCTGCCTTCGCATGGTGCAGTTAGCTTCCCAAGCAGTGTTAAAACCTCACCTCACTGCTCGGGAAATGTTACAGTTGCTAGGCCACATGGCATCCACCGTGCATGTAGTTCCTTATGCTCGCCTCCATATGAGGGCAGTCCAGTGGACTTTATCCATTCAGTGGACTCAGGCGTCAGGTTGCATGTCAGACAAAATAGCAAACTCAGATCGCCTTATTTTGTCCCTCCAATGGTGGCAATCACCACAAAACCTTTTGGTGGGGGTCCCCTTTTCAGCAGCCCCCACCCCAAGCCACTCTAACAACAGATGCCTCACAGGTGGGTTGGGGATCCCACCTGCAAGGCCTCTCTATCCAAGGTACCTTGACTCCACAGGAGACCTATCTACACATCAATCTCCTGGATCTCAGAGCAATCTTCCTTGCTCTTCGAGTATTCCACACCCAGCTCAGCTACAAGACAGTCCTAGTCCAAATGGACAATCAAGTAGCCATGTTCTATGTGAACAAGCAGGGCGGAACAGGCTCTCTGTTGCTATGCAACGAAGCTTTGTGACTATGGGCCCTCGCCAGAGAGCATCAGATTCATCTCCTTGCAGTGTATCTTCCAGGCATTCAAAACTCTTGGGCAGACAGACTCAGTCGAGTTCTGCTTCCACACGAATGGTCTCGCGATGCAGACCAGGTGGCCAAAATTTTCCAAATTTGGGGAACCCCAGACATAGACATCTTTGCAAGTCCGCTGAAGGCCAAACTTCCCCGGTTCTGTTCCAGAATTCTGGCTCAGGGTTGTCAAGCCAGGGATGCTTTCCTCCTCCATTGGGGCCAGGACTTCCTGTATGCCTTTCCACCCATTCCCCTAATTCCCAAAACCCTGTTCAAGCTTCAGAGAGACAGAGGTCATATAATTCTCATAGCTCCACATTGGCAATGGCAAATGTGGTACCCTCTGCTCCTACATCTCTCTCAAGCTCCGCCTCTGGAGTTAGGATCTGCTCCAAATCTCCTTTCTCAGGAGGACAGGTTGCTGTGGCATCCCAATCCCCAGTCTCTGCATCTCAGGGCCTGGTTGCTGAAAGCCTAGAACTTCACGGTCTTAACCTTTCTCAGCAGGTAAAGGATATCCTTTATGCTTCAAGGAAGCCTTCCACAAGACACACTTATTCTTTCAAGTGGAAAAGGTTTACCATATGGTGCTCGCAGAAGGGTCTTAACCCTCTTGCGATACCTCTGGAATCATTACTGGAGTATCTCCTTCATTTATCTAATGCAGGGCTTAAGACCAATTCAGTGAGAGTTCATTTGAGTGCTATTGCAGCTTTCAAGCCTCTAAATCAGGGGTCAGCCCGCGAGACTCTACCCCGGTGCGGCCCGCCAAGGCAAACTCACCAACTCCTTCTTCTGCAGCCGCGGCTCCCTGCCTCTTAGGGAACCGCGGCTGTGCTTGTAAAATCATCGCGGAGCCCTTCCTGTCTTGACGGGCTCCGTGCAGCATTGTCCCGCCTCCAAAGGAAGTGGTAAACAACTTCCTTTAGAGGCGGGACAATGCTGCACGGAGCGGTTCCCTAAGAGGCAGGGAGCCGCGGCTGCAGAAGAAGGGAGGGAGCTGACATGGAAAAATAAAAGTACAGGTATGAGCAGTTTTTTTTTTCGCGCGCGGGGGGGGGGGAGGGGGAGGGGGGTGCGGCCCGCGAGTCTGCCGGTAGTCGGCTGTGCGGCCCGCGGCCCTCTGGAGGTTGGTGACCCATGCTCTAAATAGTCAACCTATTTCCTCTCATCCTCTCTTAGCGAGATTTATGAGAGGCCTTCTTTTAACTAATCCTCCCATTAAGCCACCACCGGTGGCATGGGACTTAAATTTGGTTCTTGGGCAGCTTATGAAACCGCCTTTTGAACCATTAGCCACTACCTCTTTGGAAGTCCTTTCCTGGAAGGTCATCTTTCTTATTGCAATCACATCAGCATGTCGCATCAGTGAATTGCAAGCATTGGTGGCTGATCCTCCTTATACAAGGTTCCATCATGATAAGGTAGTCCTTAGGACTCATCCACATTTTATGCCAAAGGTGGTGTCACCTTTTCATTTAAACCAAGTGGTTTACCTTCCTGTATTCTTCCCAAGGCCTCATGCCTCAAATGCAGAAAGGAATCTTCATACTTTGGATTGTAAAAGGGCTCTGGCCTTCTACTTGCAAAGGACACAGCAACATAGAAAGTCCTCTCAACTTTGTTGCTTTTGATCCTAGTCATTTGGGACTTCCAGTCTCCAAAAGAACACTGTCCAACTGGATTGCACAGTGTATATCTTTTGCCTATGAGAGTAAAAACCTTCCTCTGGAAGGCCATGTCACAGCTCACAATGTGAGAGCCATGGCAGCCTCTATGCCTCTATGGCTCATCTTCACTCTGTCTATCAACGACATCTGCCGAGCAGCTACTTGGGCTTCGGTTCATATCTTCACAGCCCATTACTGCTTAGACAAGGACTCCCGCCGGAATGCCTTGTTTGGTCAGGCTGTTCTTCAACACCTGTTCCATACTTAATCAACTCCTACCCACCATCCCTGGTAGGATGCCATAGATCCATGGGGGGAAGTGGAGACCTTTCACAAGGGCACACAACCTCTGGGTCTTCTCCCTGGCATCTGCAGCTAAGGAGTCCCCCATATGTGAAGACTACATTCCTGCTTGTTCCTGGAGATAGCATAGTTACTCACCTGTAACAGATGATTTCTGGGAACAGCAGGAATTTAGTCTTCACAACCCACCCACCTCCCCTAGGAGTTGTATCTCTCTTTCTCTCTTTCCCTCTCTCTTTTGTCTCAGCTTGAAACTCAACTAGAGAGGAACAGTTGGGAAAGGCGGGAAGGCAGCATGCAGGAGCTGTGGGATGCTCCCAAAGGCTTTCCTATTGGACGCTGGGGAGCGTTCCCGTGCAGGTTCCCTCGGTACCGACGATACCCATATATGAAGACTAAATTCCTGCTGTTCCCAGAGATCACCTGTTACAGGTGAGCAACTATGCTTTATTGACAAGACAAAAGAAAACTCCTCACAGGCTAGCAGTCAACTGCAAATGAAAAAAAAAAACTATCCTAAAATGCTAATCCAAATGTTTAAAAAAAAGACTTAAAGAAATGGCATCACTATTTCAATAAAATAATGTTGATTCGTGATATTAGACATAGTCAATTTGTTTGAGCATTATAGCTACTAAAACAATTACACACACATCGAATGCCACCATGACAAAAAAGAATCTTTATGTATATGTATAATGTATATGTATATCTATTCATTTGAAGAGGTCATACTTATCTTTTAAAAAAATGCCTCATTCCAAGTAGAAGAAATGCTTCAAATGCCTCTCCAAGTAGAAAAAATGCCTCGACACCGACAGCTTTTTGCCACTGAAGGTGCATCAGGAGGCCACAATCAAAGCTTGCGATTCAGGCAGACTGTGTAACATTTCAAGCGACGGACCAGTTCAACAAACAGATACCACCTTCAGGGCAGGATAACACCTCATGTTCCTCTGACTCGTTTAGCTTGTTTCTACTTGGAGAGGCAATTGAAGCATTTCTTCTACTTGGAATGAGGCATTTTTTAAAAAGATAAGCTTGTTCTCATCAAATGAATATATATATATATAAGATTCTTTTTTGTTGTGGTGCCATTTGATGTGTGTGTCATTCTTTTAGTAGCTATTATGTTCAAACAAGTTGACTCTAATAACACAAATAAACATTATTTTATTGAAATACTGATGCCATTTTTAAGTCCTTTTCTGAAACGTTTGGATTAGCATTTTAGGATAGTATATTTTTTCATTTGAATGAATGTTCGTTGTCAGTTTTGAAATTAGTGTGGATACATTGCACGCCACCTCAATGGGTGGTATTAAGTATATCTGCGTTAAGCACAATTACCACAGGCACACATTAGAGTCCAAATTAGTGTGGTATCTGCTGGGGCCATGCTGTGCATAAAGCCAAAAGGTAACACACTACTGTTGCATTGTAGATTTCTACTTTCAACATTTAATTCCTGCAAAACTTTAGCATTGCTTAGTAAACATGCCCCAGTGGCTCTGATTAATCCTTAAAGCACTTATTAGAAATCAGTTTCTGAATCTCTTTGTGTGTTTTCTGTACTCCTGGATAAGTTTATTGAAGTGTACTTGCCAGCATCCCTAGCTTGTGTTACTTACCTCAGAACCGATCTTATGCAATGGGACCTTTTATTAATAGCCCACGTTAATGGCATTAGTGTGTGGTAATACAGTAGGTCACATTGGTAAATCTGATACTAAGTGGGGTATAATTTCGGAAACGTTTTCCCCATTTAATCCTGTTTGGGGCTCTTCTTCCAAAGTACGGAAAAGTTATGCACCTACCGCATGTTTAGCACAAAACTTAATGCATAGTAAGTGCAAAACCTCCATGGTAACTGTCAAGGACATGAACAACACGTTCCCGGCAGTGACTGCGGGGACATGTCCCGTAATGTGTATTGGACCCATGTGCAGTTACAGTGGATGCATTGAGGAGGCGATAAGTGCACCCATGGTAATTACAACATTGACAGAGAACGGCAGTTGCCCCCACACTAACCACAATGTGCTCTCCATTGCCACTCTCCTTTACTAACCCTCTTAATCCCCATCTCATCATGCGATGTGCTGTTACCATGGAAATTAGCTTATGGTGACTGTCCTATCAGCATGGTAACAGTTACCATGTACTAAAACACGCATTAACTGTACAACACATTTTAGTGAAAGGGCCCATTTTACACATGGAAAAGAGCTCTTATAAAATATCCTGCAGGCATACACACCAGGTAAGCATCCCCAAGGGCACAATTTGGATGAAATTGGGGTAGAATTACAATGTACATTCATATTTGATAGAATATACAAGTACAAACAAAGAGGACAATTTTATAAAATGTCACTATGTGGGAGGGCAAGTGGGCAGCTATTTTGGATCTATTTTATAAATACACCTATGCGTCTTTATGAAATATCAGTTCACATTGCGGATATAATGAACCCACTCACATTTACATCAGCTCAGGGCAGATATGAATATATGTGCATATAACACTTATGCATATTTTATAAATTATCTGCATGACTCTGCCCCCAAACACGCCCACATCAAAGTCGCTCTAGCAGCATGACAATTTTGTAAGAGGCAGTTTACTCATTTATACCGGCATATATGCATAAAATTACTCCCATAGAGTTCCCACATACGTTCGTATTGTCTTCAGAGCAAGCATAAATTTATGCAAGAGGATTTCTACATGACTGGAACTGGTTGTTGGTGCCTATTATAGCGGCCCATAGGCCCTAATGTTGTTGTTCTTATTCTCTGCCTTTATAACATAGGTATAAAATAAGCACCCGTTTTTGTTCTTCCACATAGGCATCCGGATAGATTCTCAAATAATTGTTTTCTTTCAGGATTGCAACTTTGTAGGAGAAACAATTGCTGTACATATCCATACTACTTTTAACATATGTTTTCCAAAATAATGGAATCATTTACTAACAATGGGCCCTGCAGTAGATAGCATGCATTAACAATGTTAGTATCTATCCTTAGAAAATAACCCCTCTAAATATTTTAATAATAAATATTCCATATCGTCTTGCTAGATCATTCCAGACAAGTGGGTTGTGTTCCCCTATCAGTAGACTGGTGGAGAGAAAGAACCAATGAAAAGCCTAGATTTCAGCGACATCACTCCCATGCCTCTGTTCACCTCAGCCACCAGAGGTCTCTTCAGTATTTCTTTGTCTCCAGCAGATGGTGGATGGATTTTCCCCTCTCTGAAGAAAATCTGAAGAATTGAGAGGAAAAAATAGATTTAAATGCTCATGAATGACCACCTTAAGTATGACTCTCTCACTTCAGTATGATGTGGGAGGCTCCACCAGACTGCAGTCTTTTCAGTAGCCATAGGAGGAGGAAAAATTGGTTCAGCTCCATGCTCTTACCCTGATAAGGGCCTGTTGAACAGCCAGAAAAATGGAAGATTTGGAAGAGTTCAGCAGCCTCACACAGTCTCAACGCCTCCTCCCTCCTCCTCTGTCCCCCCTACTCTCTCCTGAATATTGCAGAAGGAATCTGCCTGCTAGCCACCTTAAATGTAGTGCCTGCAAAGCAAAGAAACAGTTTCAGGGGAGTAGAGCTGAGCCCGGCACGGATTTCTGCTTGAGGCTCTCAGGGGATGAGTACCAAGGCTTGACCTAGTCATTGTTCTTGTTGGGGGCTCCCGATTCCGTCCACCTGGGGTGCAATTTGAAGTGGACTGTTGGCATGGTGTAGGGATTTCCCACTGTTTTCTGCACATGTTACTTGCGCTTTTTACTATTGTGTGCCTTGAGGTCACGCAGTCCTAGCATACATTCTCTGTGAACATTCTCTGTAAACAAGCAGGAAATAGGTCCTCACATGTGGGTGACATCACTGACAGAGCCCCGCACAGGAACATTCCCAGCTTCCAAAGGAAGCCTACATGCAGCTCACCATGCATGTGTGCCTGCCTTCCCACTTTCTACAGTGCCATCTTCTCCAGTCTTCTTTTTTTCTGCGTGCCCCTAGGGCATGTTCCTGCATTCTAGAAAAAAGTTGTTCTTCAAGGCCCTTGTGGTCCGTTTTTTCCAGCTTTCCTTGCCACCTGTCATTGGCTCGGTCTGTCTCTACTGACTTAGGTTATTTTTTTCTCTCGTTTTCTCATTTTTGGTGAATTTTTTTGCCCTCTTGGGGGTGTTTTCTCACCTGTGCACCATTGAGTTTAACTTGGCCATGAAGGTATTTTTTTATATATCTAAGCCAGCCAGTGGTTTCAAAAAATGCACCCAAGTGTGGCAAACCCATCTCTGTCACTGACCACTACAACTGATGCTTACAATGCCTTGAATCCAATCATCAGCCTGCGGCCTGCAATCTATGCCTGCAGATGACGCGACGGGGACTCAAGGGTCAGGAAAAACAAAAGGAGTCCCTCTTCAGCTCATCGAATTCAGCATCCTCAGCCCCGACCCCATTGCCAATGTTTTCCAAGGTTTCTGCGGAGGCATCTGCAGGGAGGGAAGTCCGTACCCAGTGAGAACCAGGGGGCCTGAGCAGCGAGAGGAGACTCTGACAAGATCCCATCAACTTCAAAGGGTGAGCACCGGGAGAAAGTTCGGGTGCACAGTCATCACAGCCCTTCTTGATATGATGTGGAGAGCGAAGGCTGGGAACGGCTGTCCAAGCTTCCCCAGCAGGAGAAATCGACCCATAAAATGGAGACGTCAACCCCCATTGAAGGATGTCTCTCAATGTACCAAGTATCATGGAATCCCCTCCCAAGGTGTCAACATGGGTGTCCGCAGCTGCAGAATCGGCCCCCTCACAGGTGCTGGTTCTGGAGGAGCACCTTTGAGCCCTCAACGCTCACTTGGTGACTGTTCTAGCCTTGTAAAATGCAGGCTTTGCAGCTCAGATGGCGTCATCACGCACTCTGTCCAACTCTTTCTGGAGTCCCATGCTCAGCCCACTGAGGTGGGAGGTCAGAATTGACACTGGTTCCGAGAGCTATTTCCAACATGTCTGAATTTGATGGCTAGGGGCACCGATGCCTGCACACAGGGCAGCATGGGGGCCACAAGTGTCAGCCCTCTTCCCCGTTGCAGAGCCGATAGGGGAGGAGACCCGACGCTACTTCGAATTCCTCTTGGAATCTGAATGGGAATGGGAAACCGAGGAGGAATGGATGGTGTCAGACCTCTGGTCCCCTGACCTTCCATCTGACTCATTACCTCCCCCCCCCCTCCCACCGAGCGGCATAAGTCATCTCTGGAGGGCATGTCTTTCCAGGACTTTGTCAGGAACATGTCCAAGGCCATCCTCTTCTCTCTAGAATCGCAGGAGGAACCGATGGCAGAGGAGCTGGATCTTCAGGAAACGGTGATGGTTCCTGCTCACCATGTCCTGCAAAGATGTAGGAAACCCCCCTCATAGTTCCTGTTGTCAGCCGGAGACTCTATTCCGTGAACTGGGTCCAGAAGGCCCTGTGCTTCGAGGAGCCTCAGTTACCACTCAACTCTATCATGTTTGAGTGAGCCTTGAAGCAGGTTAAAAGCACCAAGACTCATTCTTCTATACCCTTGGGCCATGAGGCTCGAATTCTGGACTCCTTTGGGAGAAAATGCAATCAGGGTTCTGTACTGGTTGCCAGGGTCCTAGCCTACCAGACCTATATGAGCATGTTCCTCAAGAACATCATGGTGGACCTGGTGGAATTTGCTGCCCACATCCCTGAGGACTGTCGCGAGGCCTTTTGGGCCTTGGTGGCCCATGGCAAAGATTGCTCTAAATTAATGGTGCATGATGCCCACTATGCTTTTGAATCCGCAGGCCAAGTAGCAGCGATAGGCATTGCTGCCGCTGGCTTGCGTGGCTGTAGTCCTCCAACCTGGAACATTGGGCCCAGGACAAGATAGCCAATGTTCCTTGCAGGGGGAGAACCTCTTTGGGATGTCGGTGGAGGAAAAGGTGAAGCTCAAGAAGGAGCATATGATCCTCTCTAGGCTCTCCAGGAAGACCACAGATCCCATGTAGAAGAAACACCTGGGCAAGAAGGCCTTCTACCCATGCCCACGCCGATATTTCATGGCCCAGCCACAAGTCCAATCGAAGGCACAGGTCCCCTACCAGTATCAAAGGGAGAAACGCCCAAGGTGAAGCCTGCCTCAGCCCAAGCCGGGGATGGGTTTTTGACTGATTCCTCAGGAGCATAACTAGCCACTCTGTCTGCCATGTTACCCCCTCAGGTAGGGGGTAGCTCATCCACTTCACCCACAGGTGGCCACTCAAGACCTCACAGCTGGGTGTTGCAGATTGTCCAAAGCGAATATCAGCTGTACCTCATCCAGCTGCTGCCTCCATAAGCTCCGGGGGAGTACCCCATGGATGCTGTGCACTGGAGCCTGTTGCAGGAAGAAGTCTCCGCTCTGTTAGCCAACCTAGCCATCGAGCCAGTTCCCTAGGCTCAGGTCAGACGGGGCTTCTATTTCAGATACTTCCTGGTTCCCAAGAAGACCAACGGATATAGGCCCATCCTGAACCTGCAAAACCTAAACTGGTTCCTGGTGCATGAGAAGTTCAAAATGATCTCGCTGGGGATGCTGTTTGAGTACCTTCTACAGGTCAATTGGCTATGTTCCTTGGATCTAAAGGATGCATACACATATATCCCGATCCACCTGAATCATCGACAGTATCTACGGTTCATGCTGGTAGGCCAGCACTATCACTACTAAGTGCTTCCCTTTGGACTGGTCTCAACTCCATGGGTCTTCATGAAGTGTCTGACGGTCGTGATTGCCTACCTCCAGACCATGAGGGGTCTTTGTTTTCCCGTATCTAGGCAACTGGTTCATCAAGGATCTCATGCCGGATGGCATCCAGCAGTCTTCTGATGTCATCATTCAGGTGTTTGAGCATATTGGCTTCTTGATCAATTACCCAAAGTCCCACACAGCAGCTGGAGTTCATCGGGGCCTTCCTCGATACCACTCCGGCGCTGGCCTTTCTACCAGATGACCCCATGCAACATCTGGTAGCAGTGGTGGACGATATGCTGCGCCAGTGTCACACAATGACCCGAGGGATGCTGAGGGTCCTCAGACACATGGCAGTTACAGTCAATGTCACTCCTCAGACCTGTCTCTTCATGCGGCAGGCCCAATGGACCTTAAGCATGCAATAGAAGCAGGCGACGGGCCACCTCCAGGACAGGGTCACGTCCCTGATGTGGTTATTCAACTGGTGACTCAAGCCAGTAAATCTTCTGTGAGGCATCCCATTCAAGACGGCAGCCCCCTCAAGGCACTCACGACAGATGCATCCAAGGTGATAGAGGTGATATGATTGAGATGTTTAAATACCTCCGTGGCATAAATGTTCAGGGAGAGAGCCTCTTTCAATTGAAAGCAAGTTCTGCTACGAGGGGACATGGGATGAGGGTGAAGGGAGATAGATTCAGGAGTGATATGCGGAAATATTTCTTTACGGAAAGAGTAGTGGATCCGTGGAATAGTCTCCCAGTGGAGGTGGTAGAGATGAGGACAGTAACTGAATTCAAGAAAGCATGGGACCAACACAGAGGATCTCTAAAGGCAAAAAGTGGACTGTTGTAGTTGTTATGGAAGGACAGACTAGATAGGCCATGTGGTCTTTTTCTGTCGTCATATTTCTATGTTTCTATGTTTCTAAGCTCGGCTGGGAAACGTGGATGGCCTGCACATGCAGGGCCTGTGGTCCAAACAGGAGAGCCTGCTGCAGATCAACTTTCTAAACTTTGGGCAATAGCCAATGCCCTCCGTGCCTTCTGAGTGCACCTGGCCAGTCAGGTGGTCCTGATCCAAATGGACAACCACGTGGCATTGTTCTACGTGAACAAGCAGGAAGGCACAGGCTCGTACCTCCTCTGCTAGGAGACTGTTCAGTTGTGGAAGTTTGCCCTTCTTCATGACATGTACCTCAGAGTGACTTTTCTGCTTGGCGAGCTCTATGGTCTAGTAGACCAACTCAGCCAAGTCCTTCATCCATACAAGTGGACCCTCAAAAGAGCGGTGGTGAACCAGATCTTTTAGGAGTGGGGCACTCCTGTGGTGGATCTATTCGCCATGGCGCATAATGCCCACGTGGCCCAGTTTTGGTCTCAGAGACTGGCTAGCAACTGCCTCGCCTCGAATGTCTTCCTCCTTCTCTGTGGGGAGGGATTGCTGTATGTATATCCTGATACCTCTCATGGTGAAAACCCTTCTGAAGCTCCAGACCAACAAGGGCTTCATGATCCTCACCACTCCTTATTGGTCTCAGCAGCTGTAGTTCCCACTACTGCTGCAGCTTTTGCAGAGAGAGCCACTCCGTCTGGACTTCACACTGGAGCTCATTTCACAGGAGGGTGGAAACTTGTTATACCGCAGCATCTGCTCATTGGCCCTCACAGCATGAATGCTGAGCAGGTAGTCCTCTCAGAGTTCAGTCTTCCCAAACGTGTTACCAACATCCTTCTGGAATCCCACAAGGACTCGATGTGCAAGGCCTATGCACTAAAGTGGCAGAGGTTTGCCACCTAGTGCATGGACAGAGTGCTGAACCTTTTCTCTTGCGCTGTGGACTAGCTGCTGGAGTACCTCCTGCATCTCTCCAACTCGGGCCTGAAGTCAAATTCGATGCGAGTTTACCTCAGCGCAATAAGGTCATACCATCACAGTTCCGGGAGAAAGCCCATTTCGGCCCAGCCTCTTGTGGCTCACTTCATGTGGGGTCTGCTCCTCTCGAAGCCCCTGCTCAAAGCTCCTAAGGAGGCTTGGGATCTCAATGTGGTTCTTGCCCAGCTGATACAGGCCTCATTTAAACCACTGGACTCATGTCCCTGAAATTACTAACCTGGAAGGTCCTCTGTCTGGTGGCAGTAACATTGGCCCGATGCATCAGTGAGCTCCAGGCCTTGGCAGCTGACCTGCCATACACTAGGTTTCACCGCATTCTGCTGAAGTGGTTTCTGCATTCCACCTCAACCAGTCTATAGTCTTGCCAACTCTGTTCCCCCAGCCTCATGCTAACTTGGAAGAGGCAGCATTGCGTACTTTGGACTGCAAATGAACTCTAGCCTTCTACCCAGAGCACACGAAGGCACACCACCAGTCCACCCAGCTGTTTGTTTCTTTCGATCACAACAGGCTGGGCATCGCTATCTTGAAGCATATGCTATCCCTTTGGCTAGCGGACTGCATCACTCATGCTTATTCCCAGGCTGAGTTGAGCCTTGAGGATCATATCATGGCCCACAATGTCTGTGTTATGGCTGCATCGGTGGCCAACCTCTGCTCTGTTACTGCAGAGAAAATGTTCAAGGCTGCTATGTGGTCTTCGGTCCATACCTTTGCATCCCATTACTGTCTGGATGGGGATTCCCAATGGGACAGCAATTTTGGCCAGGCCATGCTCTGACACCTCCTTGGGTCTGAGTCAACTCCTGCCCACCGGCCATTCTATCCATTCACACTACCTGCAAAGACCTCTCAGATCGATGTCTACTGAGGATGCTGTATCAGACAAGTCCCTTGAAAGACTACCTTGCTGTTCTTCTTGGCTTAGAAACATAGAAACATGATGGCAGAAAAAGACCGTCAATTTCAATAGTGCTCTTTTTTTCCTTTAGAGATCCTCTGTGTTTGTCCCTTGTTTCCAGTTTGGTTACCCCTGTTGGTTGTTCTCTTTGTGTTCCTGTAGCTTGGGAGTCCCATATGTGAGGACTTATTTCCTGCTTGTTCTTAGAGAAAGCATAGTTACATGTATCAGGTGTTCTCCATAAACAGCAGAAGACTGCACCTTCAAAAGGATATAAACAGGTTGGAGTTGGTGCAGAGGGTGGCTACTAGAATGGTTAGTGGTCTTCAATATAAAGCATATGAGGACAGAATTAAGGATCTTAATATGTATACTTTAGAGGAAAGACGGGATATAGGAGATATGATAGAGATGTTTAAATACCTCCATGGCATAAATGCACAGGGGAAGAGCCTCTTTCCATTGAAAGCAAGCTCTGCTACAAGGGGGACATAGGATGAGGGTGAAAGGGGATAGACTCAGGAATAATATGCAGAAATGCTTCTTTACAGAAAGAGTAGTATATGCGTGGAATAGTCTCCTGGTGGAGGTGGTAGAGATGAGGACAGTATCTGAATTTAAAAAAGCATGGGACAAGCACAAAGGATCTCTAAAGGAAAAAAAGGGACTATTTGTAGTAGTTGATATGGAAGGGCAGACTAGATAGACCATGTGTTTTTTTCTGCTGTCATGTTTCTATGAATAAGTCCTCACAACCTTTCCACCTCCCTGGGGAGTTGCCTTTTGGCTCCTGCTATATTATTAGACTGAAGAAGATGGTGACACGGCAAGTGGGAAGACAAGCGCTCATGCGCAATGTACTTCCCAAAGGCTTCCTTTGGAAACTGGGGAGCATTCCCATGCGGGGCTCCATCAGTGATATCACCCATACATGAGGACTTATTCATGCTTTTCATGGAGAACACCTGCTACAGGTGACTAACCACGCTTTCTGCCCAAGCAGCTCCTACACGCATTCCTACCCAAGTGCCTGTTTTGTGCATTGTTGTACAAGCGCTGTTAACATGCGTCTTATGGCCACCACAGCTTTAGTTTGCGCTGCTATTGCACTTTCCTGAACTCTTTGTATCTTCTTCCAGGAAACATTGTTTGACCTGTGGAAGCGAGGTATGCCTTCTGGACTCTCCTTGCATGGCAGTTTTTGAATCATCCCTGGAGAGCCCGTTCCCCCCTCTCAGCAGAGGGATGCAGTTGGTCGAGCCTTACCTGTCCCAAGGCAGAAGATGTCAGATGACGCTGTGGGTAAAGATGACCAGCTAGCTGGAGGTTCCAGCGATCATGTTGTGACCTGCTCCCTGTCTACTAGAAATTGGGCTGCAGCTATGCCCCCTGTTGTTGGGAGGGTGATTTCCAAGAGGAGAGTTTCCAGAATTTGGCTTGTCCTTCCCGGAATTCTTTTCCTTTTTGCAATAGGCCTGGTTTTCCATCAAGGCAATTCAAAGCCTGTGGCCTATGAGTTCTGCAGAGGATAGTCTCATGAGGAGCAGGCTGAGAGTAGAAGCTCTGTTTGGTTGCCTATGGTTAAGCATTCCGGTTAACAGGCATCCCCTGGAGATGGGGATTGACTGCGACTTGGATTCAGATGCCTTGGTTCTGGACTCTGATGTGGATGAAGAAGTACACTTGCCTTCGGAAGACAGTAAAGAGGCCGGGGTTATGTACCTGTTCTGGAAGGAGGAACTGGTAGTGTTGGTTGCCAGGGGCTCATCCACCTTGAGCTTGCAGATGGTCCAGGTACGGAGTAGGAGCTGAAGGTGCATCCACTCCTGCAAGGAGTGCTGAAATCCACTACTGTCCCACTACTGTCTTCCCATTCCCGGAGGTGCTAAAGGACATGATCCAGTCAAATCGGGATTCCTCTGACTCCTCGCCTAAGGGGCTAAGGGGTGCATAAGAAGATGCACACTATCTCAGAGAAGGAGTATACTGTGTGGTTTGATATTCTCAAGGTGGATGCGCAGATCACAGTGGTTACCAGACAGACCACCATTCCTATGAAAGGCAGATCAGCCTTAATAGGATACTCTGGACCGAAAGGTGGATTCGTTGGTGAGGAATCAGTTTGCTATGATAGCTGTTATTCTTAAGTTGGTGGTATGTGCAGGACTCATGTCTCAAGCCCTGCTCCAATGGATTCAGTCTCTTCCACCAGGTGATACTACATCTCTTTTGGAGTCAGCTATGGCCTTCCTTGCTGATGCCATGTATGACCTGGTACATTTGGCAGCCAGGGATAGTGCCCTGTTGAGGGTGATATAGCATTGGATTTTACTCCTACACTGGGTGGCAGACACAATTCCAAAGTCTGATTGACCCAACTGGCCTTTAAAGGAAAGCTTCTTTTTGGGGCCGATTTGGAGAAGCTGGTGAAGGATCTGAGCAAAACAAAATCTTACCGTCTTCCGGAGGACAGGCTCAATGGGCCTATGAAGCAGGCAGGAGCCTTTTTCCTGTCAGCTTCCGTCTCTCCCTGTGGGTGCGCTTGTCAGACTACCGATGTTCTCAGAACTCCCTTTGCTGCTGGCCTAGAAAACCTTTCTTCTCCTCTGCTGCTGGACTTCGGGCTCGTTCTCTATCCTATCCTGGAGCTCATGGACTCATGAACTCTGTTCCCTCCAGAGGAGGACTCTCATGAGTTGCACAATGAAGCTTTGGGGGCCCATTCCCTAGTTCCTCCAGTTGGGGCAGGCTTCAGGGTTACCAAGGATTGCTGAATGCTAGACACCATTCAGAACCCCTATGTTCTGAATTGCCAAGAGTCAATCCCGGATGCCTTTGTCATCTCCCCTTGTGGGTCTGCAATCAAAAGGGCTGCTTCTGAAGGCAGTGGTACCCGTTTCCCTGGACAAGCAAAGCAAGGGCAAGTTTTACATCTATTTTGTTGTGCTAAAAAAGGATGGATCCTTCCGGTCCATTCTGGACCTCAAGGGCATCAATGAACACTTGTGCATCTCGCGCTTCCAGATGGAAACCTTGTGATCTGTGATTCAAGTTGTTCACTGGGGGAGTTCCTGGAATCTCTGTATTTGGAAGAGACACATTTTGATATCCTGATCCATGAGGATAAGCCAAGTATCTCCATTTTACCATACTTGGCTCTCATTTTCAGTTCGCTGCCCTCCCATTCGGATTCTCCACTGCCCCACAGACATTCGCCAAGGTCATGGTGGTGGTGGTAGCTGCGGCACCAACGGATTTCTGTGCACCCATATCTGGAAGATTGGCTTATGTGAGCCCATTCTCTTTCAGAGACATCTCAGGTAGCGACCCGAGTGGTATCCTTTTTGGAAAGCCTGGCCTTTTTGGGCTGGGTGATCAATTGGGGAAAGAGCCAGTTGTTGCCTTTCCAGTCCCTAGAGTTCCCAGGAGCATGTTTCTATACTCTGGTGGGCAAAGTCTTCCTGCCAGAAGAGAAAGTCAAAAGGCAATTGGATTGACTGGTGCCGTTCTGTTCGCAGCAGGCTTCCAGAGTCCAACATCATCTTCAACTCCTTGAAATGATGGTGGCAACAATCAAGATGGTGCCATGGGTGTGTGCTCATTTGCGGCCACTCCAACAATCCTTGCTGACTCAGTGGTCCCTGAGTTCTCAGGAATTTGAGTTTGTTTCCGCTCCCGATGATGGTGAAGGCCAGCCCTGCAGTGGTGACAGCAGCTCTGTTATCTGAGGAAGGGAATGCCACTGAATGATTTTTCATGGAACCTTTTGATGACAGAGGCCAGTCTCACAGCCTGGGGAGCCCATTGCCACAACTGGATCATTCAGAACCATTGCAACTACAGGGAAGTGTTGTGGTCCATCAAGTGCCTTGAGGCGAGGCAATTAGATTGGCTCTTCTGCGTTTCCAGCCCCTAGTCGAGGGCTCGAAGGTTTGAGTGTTTTTTCAGACAATGCAATGGTGGTGCCTTATGTCAATTGTCAAGGCAGCATAAGGAGTGCTGGGATAGCCCTGGAGATAGCTCTCCTGTTTGCTTGGGCAGAGAAGAACCTCCTAGCCTTATCAGTTCAACGTCCTATGAGTTCCAGAGGAGAAGGTCAAAAGGCTGGGGTAGACAGTGTGGCAGCGGACTTTCTCAGCTGGCACTCTCTGGATACAGGAGAGTTGGAGTTGAGTCAGGAAGCATTTCTGTTGATTCTGTGCCATTGGGGTTACCCCAAGATGGATCTGAAGATGACCAAGTGTGCCACTTCTTCAGTTGCTGCACAGAGACACAGCCAAGGACGTTGAAGCCCTGGCTCAGTCCTGGCCAAGTCAACACCTACTGTATGTGTTTCCTCTGTGGCCCTGGCAGGGCATGTGATTCAGCATATAGAACTCCACCTGGGAAGGATTATCTGGTGGTGGGTTCAGAGATCTGATGTGGCTTCTGTTTGTCTCCGTTTCGGGGCCTGTTGAGTTAGGGAACGATTGTCCTGGAGGACCCAGTTCCATAGTAGCATAGTATATGATGGCAAATAAAGACCAGTGTGGTCCATCTAGTCTGCACAGTGAAGTAGCTAGAGTGGTTCTAACTGCCGTTTCGTGCAAGTCACCCCCTTCCATGTCTTTGTTTAGGGTTGTACCAACCACTCCATGCAGGTCACCTCCCCTCTATGCCTGTGTTTAAGGTTGTATCTCCTGCTCTGTGCAGGTCACCCCCTCTGTTGAAGTATAAAAGATATTTAAGTTTGCTTTGATTTCATCCTCTTGCTATAAAGGGATCCACTGTGTCCCATGCCTTTTTTTTTTTAATTTTTATTAATTTTCAACAAGCCAGTTACATCAGGCAAGGTGTATCATATTACAATCAGCAATGATCAACAACCATGAATTAACCTATAACATTCACCCCCAAAATTGCCCATTGCATCTTCTCTTTCCTTCCCTTACCTATATCCCTCCACTCATTACCCCACTTCTAGACTCCCCCCTCCCTCCCTTCCTTCCCTTAACCCCTCCCCTCCCCCTACTATATACTTCCACTCCTACCCCTACCTTAATTCTGACCCTACTCCCTACCCTCGCCCCTCCTCTTCCCCCGCCCTTCCCCTCCCCCTCCCCCTCCCCCACTGCTCCTTCCTTCCACATATTCTCTCTCAGCCACCTCTATACCCCCTCCCACGTTTTCTCCATTTGTCCCCGTACCCTTTTTCTCCCCCGTGATTTTATACATAAGATAAATACCCGACATTCTTTTAGCATAACTATCCATAGATGGTAGACTCGTTTTATTCCAGTGCCAGGCTATTTCACATCTGGCCATCATGACACAAAACCAAACGATGTTCCACTCTCCTTCCAACTGCCCATCATTCTTCTGCAGGAGACACACTTCAGGAGTCAGTTCTATTCTTGCTGCCACAATCCTTTCAATATTATCCCCAACTTTCCCCCAATACCTTTGAACAACTGGGCATGACCACCACATATGCATCCATGTGCCCTCTTCACCACACTTCCTCCAACACTCATTCATCTTCAAAACCCCCACTCTATACAACCTCTCTGGCGTGAGATACCACCTACTCAGCACTTTGAACCCATTCTCGCGTAGCGCCATGGCAATCCCCCTCGCCACCTCTTCCCACTCCTCTACCCCCATTCCACCCCCAAATCCCTTTCCCATGCTTCCATATAGCTCAATTTCCCGACTCCCCTCGCGATTAACCCTTTATAAATTCTAGAAATCATGCCCTTTTGCCCTATGGACCCCAGACATGCCCCTTCAAACCATTCCACACCCCCCCCCCCCCCCCACTATCCTGTCCCCTCTGCTTTTGTCGAATCAGCAATCCCATTTGCGCATACGCGTACCTATCTGTTTCCTGCAACTGATACATATCACGGATACCCTCAAACACCCTTACCTCCTTCCCTGTTAATATCTGTGACACCTGATTCAACCCCTGTGCCTCCCACCTCTTCAGCACTACTCTACCCGGTCCCACTCCCTTTTCACAACACGCCTGGAGGGACATGGTATGCGACCACTTTTTATCCCCCACCATCCTCTGCCTATTCTGCTGCCATACATTTAATCTATGTACCACCATAGGGTTAGCCCCCCTCTCCGTCTCCCCCCCCCCCCCAGACTATTCTCTCTAGCTCTCCGGGGCTGAATTCTGCTGCCTCCATCCTCACCCATTTTTTAAGTGACTCCCTTATCCATGCATACACAGCCCGAAGCTGCGCTGCCTTGTAGTACAGTGCAAGGTTAGGCACCCCCATCCCTCCCTCCATCCCCTGCACTTGTAGTGTCCGCGCCGCCACCCTTGGCTTTTTGCCCCCCCCCCATAAACCCCTCCACTTGTTTTTGTACCTTCCTTAATGCTCTTCTCGGTATCGCTATAGGTAGTACTTGGAAATAGAACAAGAATTGGGGGAGCAGCATCATCTTGACAATCACCATCCGCCCAAACCAAGAGTAGTGCCCCCTAGTGCCCCCTATGCAAACCCCCCAGCTGTGACTCCAGTTGCCCTAATAGCTTTTTGTAATTCAATTCAAATAAGTCCTCCAGGGTCCTCCCCACTTGCACCCCCAGATACCTGATCGACCTCTTTGCCCACCTAAACGGAAAGCGCTGCTGTAACTCCCTCTGCTGTTCCTCTTCCCCCACCACACAATATTTCTGACTTACCCAATTAATTCAGAATCCCGCCATGCTCCCATATTTCTGTATCTCACCCATTAATGCTGGTAAGGTTCACCCTGGCTGTGTGATTGTTAGCACGATGTCATCTGCGAAGAGCGACATGCGATACTCTATTTGTCCTATCCTCACTCCCCTTATCTCCGGGCTCGCCTTTATCCGCGCTGCCAATGGCTCCAAAGAAAGCGCGAAGAGCAAGGGCGACAGCGGGCAACCCTGCCTCGTTCCCCTCCGCAGAGGGAAAAAGCGTGAGTATCCTCCATTTACTCTCACACATGCTTTGGGATTTTCATACAAAGCCTTTATCCACTTCACAAATTCTGCCCCAAACCCCATAGCCCCTAATACCGAGAATAAGAATTTTCATGACACTTGGTCAAATGCTTTTTCAGCATCTAGCGAGACCAGCAGCACATTATCGCCCGAGCGCCTTGCTGCCCAAAGCACATTGAGAACCTTCCGGATATTGTCGCCACTTGCCTCCCCGGAATAAAACCTGCTTGGTCCTCATGAACTAACTTTCCTAAGATTTTATTAAGCCTTGTTGCTAGTATTTTTGCTGGCAATTTCGCATCATGGTTTAACAGCAAAATTGGCCTATAGGATGCACAATCCTGCAGATCTTTCCCTTCCTTGTGTATCAAGGTAATGCCTGCCCAGCCCATCGTATCCGCCAACTTCTCCCCACGCCACGTTGAATTGAAGACTGATATTAATGGCTGGATTAGCTGACCCCCAAATTTCTTATAGAAGCTCGCTGTCAGCCCATCTAAGCCCGGGGCTTTCCTAGCTTCATGCCCTTAATTGCCCGTAGCACTTCCCCTGCTCCGATCTCCCTGTCAAGGTCCTCCTGCTCCCCTTCTTCCAACTATGGTAGCCCCACTTCTCCAAAGTATTCATTGATGGCCCCCTCCGTTCCCTCTGCCTGGGCTCCATATAACCTCTGATAGAACGCTATAAATTCCTCTCTAATCTGGTGATCCTCTCTCACTAACCCCCCCACACACACACACTTTTAATTTGTACGATTCGATTTGATTCCTTTCTCTTTTTTAATTGCCAGGCCAGATACTTCCCAGCTTTATTACCCCCTTCGAAGAAGTTCTTCCTCAATAACTGCATATTCTATGCCTTATTCGCCCTGCTTCCAAACCATTTAATTTAGCCCTCATTTCCAAAACCACTCCCCTAAATATCCCACCACCCTCCTTAGCATCTTTCTCTTCCAGTTCCACTAGTTGACACCTTAGCTGCAGTTCCTGCTCCTCCCGTTCCCTTTTTATTCGCGCTCCCCACTTTACCAATACCCCCCTTACCACTGCTTTAAAAGCATCCCAGACCACACCCTCTTTTACTTTGCCCTTCCCATTCCTTTCAAAATACTCCGGTATTAACTGTTTCACCTCTCTCACCACCCTGGTATCCTCCAACAAGCCTTCGTTGAGCTTCCAATATTGCCCCCCCTTTACTGTCCCCCCTCACCTTCACCTGTATCACCACTGGTGCATGGTCCGACCACATAACGGGCTCAGTTTCCCCTCCCTTTATCCTGCTCGCCAACTCCTTCCCTACCCAGATAACATCTGACTTGAATACGTCCCATGCACTGCTGAGAAGAAGGAGAACTGCCGCCTCCCCGGGTTCATCAATCTCCATGCATCTATCAAATCATTCTCTTTCACAAACCTATGATATCTCTGTCTATCCGCCCTTCCCTCTTGTCCGTCGTGTCCCTCCCCACCTCCCAAGGCATATTAAAATCCCCTCCACAAATCAATGCTCCATCCCCCCATTACCGCCACCTGCTTCCCTAACTCCTCCCAAAATTCTTTCTGGGAACCCGTGGGCACATAAACATTCACCACACAAAACCACTCCCCCCCGACTCTCACACACACCAGCAGGTATCTCCCCCCCATGTCCCTTATCACCGTCTGCACTTCTGTTTTATGCTCCCCTGTAATAAAAACCGCCACCCCTCCTTTCTTCTTTTCCCTTAAGTTTGATGCAAAAATGCGCACTCTATAATCCTTCGGATACACTAACGTTTCATGCTTTTTTTATAAATGTGTCTCCTGCAGCATTACAATTGCCGCCTTGTGTCTGGCCAATTCTTTATACAATTTCTGTCTCTTCCATGGTGAATTCAACCCCTTCACATTCAACGTTACAATTTTCAGAGCTTCCTCCAACCTTGCTCCACCCATCCCTCCAGCTTTCAACCCGCCCCCTCTCCCCCTTCCCCCTGCCTTCCTCCCCCCTGCCCCTCCCTGCTCCCTACCTTCTGAACCACATCTCATCTAACTCCCCCCTACCCCCTCCTCCCCCCCCAACCTCCTTCCCCTCCAACCTCCTTCTCCGACCCAGAGATCTGACTTCCATCACAGTGACCCCGAATAAGACCATCACCTGCCCCTACCCCTCTACCTTCCCAGATCCATCACCCCCATTTGCCCCTTACCCCTCCATTCCTCCCCTACCCTTCTACCCTCCCCCCTCCCGCTTCATTACTCAGTAGCATCCCCCAAAACCTTTACCATGCTGTAAGACATCTAGTACAAGTCCATGTGCTGTCTGCTGCTTCAGCCTGCATCTTCTTCCATCTCCTTCCCTCGCTGCCGCTCCTTGACCAATCTCGCCAGTCTCCGACTGCCTTCTGCTGCTCTGTGCCACCTAGAACTCTCCACCGTGCTGCAATTGGCGGTGTCATCCGTTGGCTTAGCCGGACTGCTGGCCTCCTCCGTTAGGTTTTCAACTCCCAAGTCTCTCAGCGCTTTCCAAGCTTCTGCACATGTCTTTACTTTCCTCAACCGCCCTTGTACCGTAATCAAGAGTCCAAACGGGTACAGCCACTTATATCTCAGGTCAGCCCTTCTCAGGTAGGCCGTGACCTCTTATCTCTCGTCTACACTGTAGCGTCCCCTGAGACAAGTCCTGAAACAGTTCCAGTTTGTTTCCTTCCCACTGGAAATATCTTAGCTTTCTCGCTGCTCCCAGAATGCGTTATTTCAGCTTGTAGGAAGCCAGACAAACTACAGTGTCTCTCGGGCGATTGTCCCTTATGGGCCCCAGCCCTCTACGAGCTCTTTCTATTTTTATCTGAGTGTCGTCTTCCTCCTCTGTGCGTCCCCCCTCCTTTAAGATTTCTCCAAATATTTTTTGAACCACCACCTCGCTGTTCCTATATTTGGGAACCTCCGGGACTCCCCGCACTCTGTTACACCTTTTCGAGCGGTCCTCTAAATCTTCTGTTTTTGTCTTCAGCTCCTCTTGTGCTTCCCTCAGCTCTTTCCATCCTTTCTGGATTTCTTCCACCACTGCTCCATGTTGTTCCACTTGATTCTCTGCATCCTCTACACGCTCTCCCAGTTCCGTAATGTCTTGCTTGATTGTTTGCAACGTCTCCTTCAACTCATTTTTAACTCCTCCAATTTCTTCCTTTAACTCCTCCTTTAGTTCCATAAGCCACAGCTTAATTTTCTCTGCCATTCCCACGCACACCTCTCCTTCTGTCTCTTCCTCGTGCCCCTTTGAGAGGTTCCCCCCTCATCTGGCCCGTCTTCTCACCCTCCTTTCCTCCTCTTGATGGCACATATGAGGAACGGAACTCCGCCAATCTCTTCTTCACTGCCCCTTCTCTCTTTGTTTTCTCCATGCTTTATTTTAGTAGTTCCCCTCTGCAGGTAGCAGCCTCTTTGTCTACTTCCTCTCTTCTCCCCCTCCCCGTGGGGTTCTATTCCAGCAGTAGAAAGAGCCTCACGCCTCTTCCCTCAAATTTTTGCACTGTTGTTCCTCCTATATGGTTCTGCCACTGTGAGTCCAGTGCACTCTGCCCCAGCTTTTGCACTGACCCGCTGGACTTCCCACGACGTGGCCTGATACTTGACTACTTAGACTGCTCTGCTTCACCACTGTAACAATGCTCCTTCAGCCCTGCCGCTCTCTGGGCGGTCTGAGCGCCCTATCTCCTCTCCTTCTCCTCCTGGTGTTGACTTAACTGTACAACTTTGCTCTCAGCTGTGCTCTCAGATCGACAGGACCTCTGCTGTTTACTTTCAGGCCCAGCTTCACACTCCGGCCTCAAACTGTCAGCTGAGCTGCTTCTCTTCCCAGGCTCAGCTACTGCCCTGCATCCAGCTCACCTCCAAATTGCACCTCCTCCTCTCTCTGCCGCTCCAGTGCAGCACACTCTGTCGCTGGCTCATGTCAGGCCCTCCTTCCTTGCTGTCGGGTCTCGCTGGCCTTCCCCGCTCCCTCAAAACAGCTCTCGCCGCACTTTGGCAGTCATGGGAATCTGCCGCGGCTCACGGCCACTTCTCTTCCTGTTGCTAGCTCCTCCCGCAGTTGCCCCCACTCTCCTCTCCACCTGCTCTCCGTGCCCCTCCTGTTGCTGTCGCTCTTCCCAAGGCCTCCACGTCCATTTTCCTTCTTTGCCACGTGGCTCAGCGCTCCGTCGCCTCTCTCCTCCGCAGCTTCTTGTGCTTGGGGTTGCGCTGCCCGCTTTTGCCTCCACTTGACTTGGGGGTTTTACCACATCACTGCCCCCAGTTTTACTGCTTCCTTGCTGCCTCTAACGCTCTTTTTTCCCCCTTATTGCAGGCTACAGCAGCGGAGCTCCTCTAGCTCGCCGACGTCACCGGAAGTCTGTCCCATACAATTTTGAATTCTGTCACTGTATTTGCCCCCACCACCTCCGTCAGGAAGGCATTCCAAGCATCTACCACTCTTTCAGCGAAAAAGTATTTCCTGATGTTGCTTTTAAGATTACCGCCTTGCAGCATCATCGTATGTTCTCTGGTTTTACAGCTTCCCCTTCTTTGAAAAAGATTTGTTTGTTCTTTAATATCTTTGTCTTTAAAGGTCTGATCATATCTCCCTTGTCTCTCCTCTCCTCTAGTGTATACATATTTAGGTTTTCAAGTCTCTTCTCATATGTCTTCTGATGCAGGCTCCAAATCATTTTGGTTGCCTTACTCTGAACCGTTTTAAGTCTTTTTATATCCTTTTTGAAATATGGTCTCTAAAACTGAACACAATACTCCTATGGCTTGGCTCAAGATAAAAGATGGCTAGCACCTGAGGGCTGCTCTCCAATGATGGTTTCACTCTGCTTGGAGCCCAGAGGAGGTCTACCAACCTGACATACGTGCAGGTCTGATGCTTCTTTGAGTGAGGGTGTGGCGCATTGCAGCTGGCTCCTAAGGCGGCCAAGGCGCCGTTCCTGTTGGCCTTTCTGCAGGATGGTCTGGAGAATGGCTTTCTCTTAGTTCTCTGAAGGTGCAAGTGGCAGCTTTGGCCTATTTCAGAGGTTCATTGGCTAGTAAGTCTCTAGTCTTACAACCGGATGTTTCGCACTTTCTTCAGGGGGTTTAGCATATGCATCCTCCCCTCCAGTCTGTGGGCCCTTCCTGAGATCTGTGTCTAGTGCTGAGGGCTCAGATGTCAGAACCCTTTGAGTGTTTGAAGCGCACTACTCTAAAGGATTTGATGCTCAAGATGGTGGTCATGGTTGCAATTTGTTCCGCAAGGTGGATTTCTGAGTTGCAGGCTCTGTCTTGCTGAAATCCTTACCTAGCTTTCTCCAGAGACAAGAAGGAATGAAGCCCTCACGCATGTCTGACATCACCGATGGAGCCCAACGTTGGAACACTTCCCAGCTTCCATTTGAAGCTTTTGGGAGGCTCCATCGCGTATGCATTCCTACCTTCCTACTTGCCATGGCGCAGTCTTTTCCTGTCTTTTTTTCCGCAAATCCCCTAGGACATGTTCCTGTGACAGAAAAATATTTTTTTGCTTTTGCCCTTGTGGGTTATTTTCGATCTAGTTTTCACCGCCTGTCAGTAGCATTGGCCCCAGTGTCGACATGCTAGTCTTTCTCCATTTTTGCTCATTTTTTGCCTTTTTGGTATTCCTGTTCCTGGAACCATCAAGCCCTTCGACCTTGCTAGGACCGTGTTCCCAGACATGTCACAGAAAGCAGCCAGTGGTTTTAAGAAGTGCACAAAATGCACTAGGATCATCTCTGTCACTGACCAGCATAACTGCTGCCTTCAATGCTTTGGTTCTGAACACCAGCCCACTTCTTGTAATCTGTGCCTTCAGATGACAAGGAGGGGACTGAAGGGCTGGGAGAAGCAGAGGGAGTCCTTCGGGCCATTGGATTTAGCATCTTCAACCCCAGCTTCAGTCCCATTGTCCTCGCATGGCTCCACAGAGATATTGTCATCAAGGGGTGCCCGAGCACACTCTGAACCTTGGGGCTGTGGTGGCCCAGACAAAGGCTGTCCATTGACCTTTGCCCGGAATCAAGGAAGGACTCTTGAACTCCAATGACATCAAAGGGGGCGTCTGAGCACCAGGCAGAGACCCAAGTGCATCGACACCGGTGACTTTGCCGACAGAATATGGAGGGTGATAGACAGGAGTGGCCTGCTAAAGTGCCCCAATCAGAGGAATCATCCCCCAGTTAATCAGAGGGACACCGGGTACTCCCCAATGTCCCTCCCATGATAGATTCCCCAACAGGGGTGCCAGAGTCTATGGCCGAAGTAGTAATCCCAGCACCGATACCTTCGGAAACAGCAGTCCTTGAAGAGAGCCTTCGGGCCTTCAAGGCCCATATGACAGCAGTGCTGGCCACGCAGCAAGCTGGCCCTTCGGTGCCCAGGGCATCATTACCGCAGTCCATGCAGCTGATTCTCAAGACCCATACGCTGCCTGCACATCGGACCAGCAATCCGAATCAACACAGATTCCCATGGCCATTTCCCTCTTAAGTATATCAGGGTCTGATGCACCGGTGAGACAGTGGAAGGACTCGGTGCACCATCGATCCTATTGGCACTCTGCCTCTCCACGTGGCTGGAGGCAGTGCTGGGAGAAGACCCGATGCTACTTTGACTTCTTCTCAGAGTCGGACTGTGATGGTTAGAAGGCTCAAGTGGAACCGGAAGTGTCCAAGAGCAGGTCCTCCGAGCTACCTTCAGACCCCTCTCCTCTGTATGAATGGCAGAAGTCACCTTCAGAGGACATGTCCTTCCAGGACCTTGTGAAGAATATGTCAAAGGCCATCCCTTTCCCCCTGGAGTCCAAGGATGAGCCTAGGATGGAAGAGTTAGAGATCCTCCTGTATCCTTCAACCCCCAAGGAGACTGTGATGTGCTGGTGAACCAGATCCTACAGAGGCTGCAGATGAGGATGTGTGAGAATCCCTCTCTCAGTGCCATTGGTCAGCAGGAGGCTGGACCCGATGTACCGGGTCCAGAAGGTTCCAGGTTTTGCAAAGTCTCAACTCTCACACCACTCTCTGTTTCCTTTTCTTGACCATTGTCCCACAATAAAGATTACTCGCTCTGTGATTGCTGTGATTGCTTCCAAGAACTGTTCAAAGTACATGGTCCAGATCAACGTATGATGCCTTTGAGTTAACCTACAGTGCCACAGTGGTGGGCATTGGGGCCCACCAGCTTGCCCAGTTCCAGTCCTCGAACCTGGAGCAGTGGGTGCAGGATAATGTGGCAGACATACTTTGCCGAAGGCAAAGGCTCTTTGGAAAACAGATGAGGCTAATACTGGCAAGACCGAGACGTAGTATGTCACCCTCACCAGGCTCTTAAAGAAGACTGATGACCCTTCTCATAAGAAATACCAAGGCAAGAAGACTACCTACCAGTGCAAGTGCCAGTATCTCCTCGAGCCCCCAGAGTTCAGTCGAAGACACAGGCTGCTTGTCAGCAACGCCAAGAGAAGCCCCAGAAGTCCCAGCCAGCCCTGCAACCCAAACTTGGAGCGGGGTTTTGACTGCTTTCTGTGAAACTTAGTCAATCTACTAGTGCCCACAGGGGGCAACCTTCCAGTAGGGGGTGGGGGTGGCTTGTCCTATTTGCCCACAGATGGCCTCTCATCATCTCAGACATGTGGGTTCTGCAGATAGCACAAAGCGGCTACATGCTGCACTTTGCCAAGCTGCCACCCCTTTCCCCCTGAGGGAGTGTCCCCTAGATACCCCCCCCCCCCTGCATTTCAGCCTGCTACAGGGCGATATCTCCACTCTGCTAACTTAAGAACATAAGATATGCCATACTGGCTCAGACCAAGGCCCATCAAGCCTAATATCCTGTTTCCAACAGTGGCCAATCTAAGTCATACGTACCTAGCAGTTTCCCCAAAAGACACTGATTTTGCCATAGAGGCGGTGCCCTTTGCTCAGGTCAGGCAGGGCTTCTACTCCAGGTACTCCCTGGTTCCTAAGAAAACCAGGGGGTTTTAGCCCATCCTAGACCTCGGAGACCTCAACACCTACCTAGTGCAGTAGAAGTTCAAGATGGTCTCACTGAGGACTCTACCCCCTCATCTGTGAATGTACAATTGGCTATGCTCCCTCAATCTCAAGGATACTTATATGTATATATACTGATCCACCCTGCTCATAGAAAATATCTCAGATTCGTCCTGGAGGATCGGCACTTCCAGCACTGAGTTCTTCCCTTCGGTCTGACATTGGCACAACAAGTCTTAATGAAATGCCTCGTGGTGGTGGGCATTTACCCTCAGACTCTGGATGTATTTGTCTTCCCCTACTTGGATGACTAGCTCATAAAGAGCTTCACTCTGGATTGGGTTTGGTAGTCAGCTCAGCTGACCATTCTGATGCTCGAGCAGTTGGGGTTCGTCGTCAATTACCCCAAGTCCCACCTACAGCCCTCCCAGCAGTTGGAATTCATTGGGGTCCTTCTCGGCACCACTCAGTCTGGGGCCTTTCTTCCGATGGATCATCTGAAGAGGCTTGCAGCCCTGGTCTGCGTTACCGAGCAGAGGTGTTGTATGATGGCCTGAAGGATGCTGAAGGTGCTTGGCCATATGGCCTTGATGGCGCATCTATCTTCCCTGGCTCCTCTGTCGATGAGACAAGCTCAGTGGAATCTAAGTATGCATAGAAGCAGGCCATGGGCCATCTCCTGGACCGGGTGGTGGTCACAGGCCTCTGGTCTAGTCCCTGCATTGATGGCTGGTGCTGCAGAACTTGCTCAGAGGTCTCCCATTTCAGACATCAGCTCCCCAAAGGACAATAATAACAGATGGGTCGAAGTTGGGTTGGGAGGCTCATCTCAATGGTCTGTGCACTCAGGGCCTGTGGTCTGAGCAGGAAACCTGCACCAGATCAACTTACTGAAACTGCAAGCTATAGCAAATGCACTTCAGGTATTCAAGGTTCAGTTGGCCAACCAAAGTGCTGATCCAACAGACAATCAAATTGCGATGTGCTACATCAACAAGCAGGGAAGCAGGGGATCGTACCTCCTGTGCTGGGAAGCAATCTGCTTGTGGAAGTTCTTTATCTACTTGTCTGCTGGGAAGACTCAACTCCGTGGTGGACCAACTTAACCGTGTCCTCCATCCGCATGAGTTTACCTTCAACATGGAGGTTGTGGGCTGGATCTTTTGGGAGTGGGGTACCCACACGATAGATCTGTTTGCCTCACCGCACAACACCCAGGTGGATTAGTTCTGCTCCAGGGTCATGTCTAGTGGCCATCTGGCATCGGATGCCTTCCTCCTACACTGGGGGGTGGGGGGGGCCTACTTTATACCTAACGTCCCATTCCACTCGTGGCAAAAACCTTGTTGAAGCTCCAGGCTGATAGGGATACTATGATCGTCATCACCCCATATTGGTCCAGTCAGCCATGGTTCCCCCTGCTGCTCCAGCTCTCTCAGCAAGAGTCTCTATGACTAGGCTTTGCCCGGACCTCCTCTCTCAAGAGGATGGGACCTTACTACACCCCAATGTCTGATCCCTGATCCTAACAGCCTGGATGTTGAGTGAGTAGTCCTCCCAAAGCTTAATCTGCCTGAGAATGCTGCAGAAGTCCTCCTGGCCTCCCACAAGGCCTCAACACACAGGTCTTCCACGTTTAAGTGGTGGAGGTTCTCCTCTTGGTGCACTGACAGGCCTCTTGTTCCCTTCTCTTGCGCCGTGGACAAGATCCTGGAGTACCTCCTGCACCTCTTGGACTCGGGTCTCAAATCCAAGTCTGTGAGAGTAAAACTGTGCTTGATCATCGTGGCTTGGAGGGACAGCCTATCTCAGCTCAGCCCTTGATGGTTCACTTCACATGGGGCTTGCTCCTCTCTAAGCCTTCTTTCAAGCCCAAGTGGTGGCTTGGGACCTTAATGTGGTTCTGGCACAGCTCTTGTCTGCTCCTTTTGAGTTGCTTGCTTCCTGCCCTCTGAATTTCCTGACCTGGAAACTCTTGTTCCTGGTTATGATAACTTCAACATGCCGTGTCAGTGAGCTCCAGGTACTGGTGGCTCACCCACCATACACCAGATTCCACCACAAGAGGGTAGTCTTCTGCACACATCTGTGTTTCCTACCAAAGGTGATGTCTGCTTTCCACCTCAATCAGTCAGTTGCTCTACCAACTTTCTTTCCCAGGCCTCGCTAATAGAGGGAGAGGTGGCTCTGCAATTGTTGGACTGCAAGTGGATCTTATCCTTCTACCTTGAGTGGACAAAGGCTCACCATAAATCCACCCAACTGTTTGTCTCTTTTGATCCCAGCAAGCCGGGGACTGCTATTTCCAAACGCACTCTGTTGATTTGACTAGCAGACTGCATCTCTTTTGCTTATTCCCAGACTGGCCTGAGTCTTAATGTTCATGTCTCGGCTCACAACATATGAGTAATAGCGGTGTCTATGGTCATCTTGTGCTCAGTCTCCATGGAGGAGATATGCAGGGCTGTGACGTGGTCTTCGGTCCACACCTTCACAGCCCATTGCTGTCTGGATGAGGATTCCAAACATGACAGTAACTTTGACCAAGCTGTACTCCGACATCTCTTTGGGAATTATGTTCCAACTCCTTCCCACCGGCCCTTCTGTCCATCCAGGCTACCAAAAAGACCTCAGTGAAGATATATGTTGAAGATACTCTGTTCTTGTTGTTTCTTCAGTTCTCCTGCCCCTGTTGGGCTTTGGCCTCTTCAATGCTTGGTAGCCTGTAGCTTGGGAGTCCCATACATAAGGACTACATTCCTGCTTATCCACGGAGAAAGCATAGTTACTCAACCTGTAGCAGGTGTTCTCTGTGGGACAGCATGAATAAGTCATCTCAATCGTCCCACCTCCCCGAGGTGTTGTCTTCTTAGCTACAGCTTTGATATTTTACTGGAGAAGATGGTGCCACAGCAAGCGGGAAGGCAGGTATGCATGCGCGATACAGCCTTCCAAAAGCTTCCAATGGAATCTGAAGAGCGTTCCCATGTGGGACTCCGTCAGTGACGTCACCCATACATGACAACTTATTCCTGTTATCCATGGAGAGCACCTGCTCCAGGTGAATAACTACACTTTTTCTGAGGAGGCCGTTTCCATTCGGCCTCTGCCTTGTTTCTTGCCTAAGGTGAATTCTCCCTTTCTGGTGAACTAGGTAGTTTGCCTGCCCTTCTTCTCTAAGGAGCAATGTTGGGGGAGGAATAAGAATCTTTGCTTTGTGGATATCCAGAGGGTGCTACTCCAGTACTTGGAGGTTACAAATTCTTTTTGTAAATCAGACCATCTTTTTATGCTGTTTGCTGGCCCTCCCAAAGGTGATGCAACAGCTAAGTCTACTTTGGGGCACTGGATTAAGAAGGAACTATCTTAGCCTATCTGCTGTGGACGCAGCTGGTTCCAGAGGGTTTGCATTCCAATTCTACTCGAGTGCAAGCGTCCTCGTGGGCAGAGAGGAGCTTGGTAGCCCTTGCTGATATCTGTCAAGCAGCAATGAGGACATCACTTTCCACTTTTGTCAAGCACTATTGTTCGGATATCCACACATGGGTGGACATGGTCTTTGGCTCTAAGGTTTCTTCCTGCCCAGTAGAGTCATAGCTTTGGTACATCCCACTTGTCTGGACTGGTCTAGCAGGAAGCAGTCCATTTTGACACAGTACCACATTTCGAACCAATTGCTTTGTAAGGTTCTGTGTCAGGAAACTATTACTACTGCTACTAATTATTTGTATAGCACTGCAAAGCATTTGCAGCACTGTACATATAAATGTAAGACACAGTCCCTGCTCATCAGAGTTTACAGTTTAATCAAGACAAAACACGTGGAGGCCAATTCAAATGGGGCACGTCCGGGCCGTCCAGGCGTCCAAAATCTGGACAGCCCGATCTGCACTCGATTCTGCACTGCGGGCTATACGTTCCCGCAGGAGCAGAATTGGGTGCCGAGGGCTTGGACAGCCCTGTCAGACCCCAATTCTGAGGGTCTAGATGTTCAGGGAACACCCCGTTCAAGCCACCTATGCCCCTGCATGGAACCTGGTGCCGTGTCGTCTTATCGCCATGGCGCTGGGATGCTATGCAGGAGCCACATTTGCTTGCAAACCTCCTAAATTACCTGTTCCCCACAGCCCAACCCCCAGATAGGCTTGTCAAGGCCGGGATTAGGCTGCAGGGACCCCCCTGACCCTGTTCACCTCCTCTCCGGGTCCCTCTGACAGCCGCCACAAACTTCGGAGGAACTTATTCCACCTCTAACTTTCAGCCCCAGACATACTGGGCCATGACTGGAATTGGCCTTGTATGTCTGGGTTGAGTGCCCCGCCTCCACCTCACCTTCACTCTTCCTCCATTCTGCTCCCTCCTGCCCCCATCCAGAGCTTCCCACATATCTCCTCTATATGTATGGGGAGCCTTGGATCCAGCATCGGGCTCAAGCATTTAGTGGTGATATACGTCTATACTGGACATAGATCCCCGCTAAACTCTGCTCAAAATGACCTCCATAGTGAAACTGGGGACTAGGGTATGATAAGATACACATAAGTAGTGGACAAGAGAGTGAGGAGCATCAGGATCCAAAAGTGGCTTCAAAGAGGGTTGTGGTTTTTTAGCCTGGATTTGAATAGGGCTAGAGAAGGGGCCCAACACACAGACTCAGGTAGTTTGTTCCAGGTATATGGAGCAGCAAGATGGAATGAATGAAATCTGGAGTTAGCAGTGGCAGATGAAGGGCACAGATAAAAGGGATCTGCCAGAAGAGCAGAGCTCCTGAGAAGGGGTGTAGAGTAAGATAAGAGAGGAAAGGTAGCAAGGAGCCACAGAATGAATTCAAAGAGAGATGTGACTAGTGAGTGGATAAGAGCCTTAGTAGTGTAAGTAGACAGGAAGGAACGAAGGAAAATAGTCCAGAAATGCCCCACACAAAAGCGCCTCAGAGATCCACAGGTGGTTGTTGATTGATCATTGATTTCCCAGAAGTCGGTGTTGCCTAAGCATATAAGTGTATCTCCAGCAACATGCAGGAATGTAGTCTTCACATATGGGTATCGTCGGTACCGATGGAGCCTGCGCGGGAACGCTCCCCAGCGTCCAATAGGAAAGCTTTTGGGAGCATCCCACAGCGCCTGCGTGCTGCCTTCCCACCTTTCCAACTCTCCCTCTTCAGTTCTTCATTTTCCACGGAGCCGACAGGACGCATACCCTGTCATCGCAGAAAATGTATTCTTATTCTTTTGGTTTTTTGTGGTCGCGTCTGCCTTCATTCAACGCTTACTGGTACTGCTGGTTCTTTTTTCTTCTTTTTAAAAAAAAACAAAACAAACTAGCTTTCTAAAAGATTTTCTTTCAGGGGTCTTTCCCCTCTTGGTGCTAGGCACCTTTTTGGGCACTAGGCCCACTTTTCTTCAAACATGGAGAAACCAGCTAGTGGTTTCAAGAAATGTTCTAAGTGTGGCAGTACCATATCCGTCACCGACACCCATGAATGGTGTCTTAAGTGTTTAAGTCCTGACCATTCTCCATCGGAGTGTCTCTCCTGCAGAAAGATGACCAAGAGGGGCCTGCAGAATAGAGCTGCAAAACCCGGTACCCTTTTTGCCGCAGATACGATGTCAGTTGCATCAACGTCTTCCAGGGCTTCATCTTCCTCCCATGGATCTCAGGTAACTAAACCTAAGTCTTCTAAAACTGGCCAGTCCTCAAAGGGTAGATCTCCTTCCAGGTATCGAGATGCCACTGGCATTGCCCTTGAGGAAAGTTCACTGGCAAAACAGCCCTGGCGGGAGGCCTCAGTCTCCAAAGCATTAACGGGGCTCCAGAATGTTCCAGAGGCTTCCACCTCTGCAGAATTACTGGTGCCATGTTCTGGGGTCGTAGCCACTTTCACTGGTACCAACACCCAGGATCAATGGATCAGCGAATCCTCACTATCGAACGCAGTCTAATGGCCCTCTTAGCAGCTTCGGTACCGCTAAGACCACTACAGACTGTTCCACAGATATCGGTACCGACATTGGTACCAGTACCAAGCTCTTCAGCCGGTATGCTTCCCCCATGCCGAGCCTTGAGTCTATCTCAAGTATCGACAGACCGGTACTGAGACACCCCGATACTGACTTCGAGCAGTACTGGTACCGTGCATTGCAGGAACACCCGGCACAGAGATACTGCGAATCCTCTGATTCTGATGACTCTGCCGGTACCAGAGCGATCCTTCCGGAGGATCCATCTCCTTCTTCGCAACACAGAATGTCTCATCCAGAAGACATGTCCTTCCAGGATTTCATACGTGATTTAGCTCGAGATCTTTCAATCACGGTGACTCCGGAGAAGGAACCCACAGCGAAAGAATTAGAAATTCTTCAGTACTCTAAGGCTCCTAAAGAGGCAGCTACCCTGCCCATTCATAGGATCTTGCATGATCTTATGCTAAGAATGTGGGAAACTCCTTTAACGGTGTCTCCACACTCTCGACAACTCGATACCATGTACCGAGTTCCAAGCTGTCCTGGTTTTCAAAACACTCAGTTACCACACCATTCAATGGTAGTGGAATCAGCGATGCATAGGATTAAGAGTGCTAAAACACATTCTTCCAATCCTCCAGGCCGTGAATCAAGGACACTCAATGCCTTTGGGCGTCGATGCTTCCAATCCTCCATGCTGTCAGCCAGGATCAGCTCCTACATTCTCTATATGGGAATGTTCCTCAAGGAGGTTGCAGGAGACTTGGAGCTCATGAGCTCTCTTCTCCCTGAGGAAAAAAGGGGGGAATTCCTTACTCTGGTCTAACATGCCCAGGATGTCTCTAAGTTTATGAACCGTGCAACCTTTGATTGCTTTGAATGCATTAGCAGAACCTCTGCTATTTCCATTAGTGCACGTCGTATTGCCTGGCTTCAGGCATCAGACTTAGAACAATGGGTGCAAGTTAAGGCCAGTCAGATTCAATCTGAAAATACTACCTTGAGCAGACTATCAAAGTCTACAGCCAACCCAGCAAAGAAAAAGTCAGTCAAGATACCCTTTTTCAACAAGAAAAATAAATTTTACCCATCTTACACCCATCAGGGACACTGTCCAGTTCATGTTCCCCAAAAGGGGCAGCAACAGACCCCAGACAGCAGAGGAAGCCACAAGTTCTAAGAGCTCAACCGGCTCAACAGACTCAGCCTCCTCAGGGGCTTTAACTCCTTCCTAGAGAACTTAGTCTTTCTGCCCCTGAAAGGTCCAGAACCCCTTACTATCCCAGGCAGGTTATGCCGTTTTGCCAGAAGATGCAACAAATAACATCAGAAAACTGGACTCTATCCATTGTACGAGAGGGGTGCAGACTTCATTTTCACAGCATGCCCCCTCCTACAATCATAAGACAGTTCAATTCTCAGGTCCCTGTCGTCAATATCTTGGGTCAGGAGGTCGCATCACTTCTTGCTCAGGGAGCAATAGAAGAGGTACCCATACCCCAATAGGGTACAGGGTTCTACTCCCCCTACTTTCTCATACCAAAGAAAACGGGGACACAGGCCTATACTGGATTTCTGAGAATTAAACAAGTATCTGTTCCAGGAAAAATTCAAGATGATCTCCCTAGGAACACTCCTGCCATACCTTCAGAGTCACGACTAGCTATGTTCTCTAGATCTAAAGAATGCATATACGCATATTCTCATCCATTCAGATCACAGGAAATTCCTTCGATTCCTTTTCCAGGGAAGGCTCTTCCAATACAAGGTTCTTCCTTTTGGTCTGGCTTCTGCCCCAAGAGTCTTCACGAAATGCATGGCAGTGGTAGCAGTATTCCTGAGAACTCTAGGAATATTTGTCTTCCCCTACTTAGACGACAGGCTCATTCGAGCATCGATTGCTCCAGAAGCCAGCTTCGCTCTTTCTCGCACAATGCGAATTTTTTGCTACTTGGGATTGGTCATAAACCTTCCAAAATCTCATCCCACCCCTTCTCAGTCCCTGGAATTCATAAGGGCTCGTCTAGATACCAGACAGTCAAGGGCTTTCCTACCGCTGTCTTCGTATAGTGCAGCTGGCATCCCAAGCAGCTATGAAAGTCTTCCTGACTGCTCGGGAAATGCTTCAGCTTCTGGGGCATATGGCATCCACTGTTCATGTGGTTCCTTATGCTCGCCTTCACATGCGAGCAGCCCAGTGGACCCTATCCTCTCAGTGGACACAGGCCTCGGGTCGCCTATTGGACAAAATCGGAAACTCCACATGTCTCATTTCGTCCCTTCAATAGTGGCAATCATTGGCAAACCTTTTCATAGGCTCTCCTTTCCAGCAGCCTCTATTCCAAGCCACCCTAACAACAGATGCGTCCAAGTTGGGTTGGGGGACTCACTTGCACGATCTCTCAACTCAGGGTCTCTGGACCCCACAGGAGGCTTGTCTTCACATAAACCTCCTAGAACTCAGAGCCATTTTCCATGCTATCCGAGTTTTTCATACCCATGTCAGCTACAAGACAGTTCTGGTCCAGACCGACAATCAAGTAGCCATGTTCTATGTGAACAAGCAGGGCGGAACAGGCTCTCTGTCGTTATTCAACACAGCTTTGTGACTGTGGGCCCTCGCCAGAGAGCTTCAAATCCACCTTCTAGTGGTATATCTTCCAGGCATTCAAAATCTTTGGGCAGACAAACTCAGTCAAATACTGCTGCCACACGAATGGTCTCTGCACTCAGACCAGCTTGCTTGAGTGTTTCGAATCTGGGGAATGCCAGATACAGACCTCTTTGCAAGTCCACAGAATTTATTTATTTATTTTATTTTAGTTTTAGTTTTTCTATACCGCACTATTCGGTATCAGCGCGGTTTACAATGAACAGGTTTGTACAATGCGGAACAATCAGACATTGAACTTACATATAACAGGGAATTCCAACTTGGATAACAGGTGAATGCCAGAATGCCAAACTTCCCCAATTCTGTTCCAGAATTCCGGTTCAAAACTGTCAGGCAAGAGATGCTTTCCTCCTCCACTGGGGTCGGGACTTCCTCAATGCCTTCCCACCCATTCCCCTCATTCCCAAAACTTTGTTCAAGCTTCAGAGAGACAGAGGTCATATGATACTCATAGCTCCACGTTGGCCACGGCAGATGTGGTATCCTCTGCTTCTGCATCTCTCTCAACCCACACCTCTGGAGTTGGGATGTGCTCCAGATCTTCTTTCCCAGGAGAACGGGACGCTATTGCACCCAAATCCCCAGTCCCTGCACCTCAGGGCCTGGTTACGGAAAGCCTAGGATTCCCGGATATCAACCTGTCTCAACAGGTAAAGGATATCCTTGTGGCTTCAAGGAAGCCTTCCACAAGGCGATCCTATGCCTTTAAGTGGAAGAGATTCTCTGTATGGTGTTCTCAAAGGGGACTTAACCCCCATACAGTGCCTGTGGAATCGCTTCTGGAGTATCTCCTCCATTAATCAGATTCTGGTCTTAAAACCAATTCAGTAAGGGTCCATCTTAGTGCCATTGATGCTTTTCGCGAACCTCTAGATGGACAACCTATTTCCTCTCATCCACTCGTAGCAAGATTTATTTAACAAAACCTCCCATTAAGCCACTGCCGGTGACATGGGATCTGAATCTTATTCTCGGGCAGCTCATGAAACCGCCCTTTGAGCCTTTAACCACTACAGCTCTAAAGTTTCTTTCCTTGAAGGTCATCTTCCTAGTTGCCCTCACTTCTGCAAGACGCATCAATGAGTTACAGGCTTTAGTGGCGGATCCTCCTTATACAAGATTTCACCATGATAAGGTAGTTCTTAGGACACATCCTCGCTTTATGCCAAAGGTGGTTTCGCCTTTTCATTTAAACCAAGCAGTTTACCTTCCTGTATTCTTCCCTAGGCCTCATGCCTCTAATGCAGAAAGGAATCTTCATATTTTAGATTGTAAAAGAGCCTTGGATTTTTACCTTCAAAGAACTAAGCAACATAGAAAATCTTCTCAGCTGTTTGTTGCTTTTGATTCTAGTCATTTGGGACTTCCAATTTCCAAAAGAACTCTCTAGGTGGATTGCAAATTGCACATCCTTTGCATATGAGAGTAAGGGACTTTCTCTCGAAGGCCATGTCACAGCTCACAATGTGAGAGCAATGGCAGCCTCTACAGCTAATCTTCGTTCTGTGTCCATTGACGACATCTGTATCTCCGCCACTTGGGCTTCGGTACACACCTTTACAGCCCACTATTGTTTAGACAAGGACTCCCATCGGGATGCCTCATTTAGCCAGGCTGTTCTCCAGCATCTCTTTCAGACTTAATACAACTCCTACCTGCCGTCCCGGGTTTCAATGCCAGAGATCCATGGGAGGATGCATGACCCATCTCTCCTGGGATTCGCAGCTTGCTGGGGTCATCCCTCTGGCATCTCTCAGCTGGGGAGTCCCCATATGTGGAGACTACATTCCTGCTTGTTCCTGGAGATAGCGTAGTTACTCACCTGTAACAGGTGATCTCCGGGAACAGCAGGAATTAAGCCTTCACAACCCACTCACCTCCCCTAGGAGTTGTCTCTATCTCTCTGTCTCTTTGTCTACTTCTCTCCTTTGGTCTCAGCTATAAACTCAACTGAAGAAGGAGAGTTGGAAAGGCGGGAAGGCAGCACACAGGCACTGTGGGATGCTCCCAAAAGAGTTCCTATTGGATGCTGGGAGCGTTCCTGCGCAGGCTCCGTTGGTACCGACGATACCCATATGTGAAGATTTAATTCCTGTTGTTCCCGGCGTTTACCTGTTACAGGTGAGTAACTATGCTTTTTGTGATGTCAGATGCAATCTATAATGAAGAGCACCATGCCTTTTTTATTGAAGTTTGATTGACATTCACAAAAATGTGTGGATCTTTGAGGCGCTTTTGTACGTGGCATTTCTGGACTATTTCCTGACAGAACCTTATAAAGCAATTGGTTCAAAATGCAGTATTGCGTCAAGATTGGACTGCTTCCCATGTGCCTTTGATGTTTCTATCTCAGATAAGTGAATGATTTTCAGCAGCTTTTCAATGCATTTTTTCCATAAGAAGTTCAATAAATTTATTAAAATAGAACATTTGTAAAGCAAGCTTAAGTCCTCGATACAAACTGTCCAACAAAAAATCTTTTTAAGGTACCATTTATGCATATATGTGACTAGTGCTCTAGTGGCTCGATCTTTATTGCTACCTTGTTACTATTAGCATTTTACTAGCACTACTGGTCATACAAAGCACTGCATAGTGGTGATAAGTATTCAGATACAATATGTCCCCTCCCCAAAGAGCTTTACTATCTAAGCGCATGCCTGATGTAGTGAGAGACAAAGGGGCATTTTACTAACTCCTGCAGCAGTAATGCACATGCACGTTAGGAGGGTCTCTAGCAATTGCAGGGCGTATGTTCTTCAATCCCCCTGCAGTTCACGCATACCTTGCATACTAGCATTGTGCTAGCCAACAGACGGTTGCAATTAGGATAAAGCGGTATATAAAACATGTTAGTTAAATAAATAAATAAAACTAACACCACCCATTGAAGTGGTGTTAGTTGTATCTACTCTACCTGCATCAAGTGTGGTTAGCACAGGGCACTAAAGCCAGGCTAGCCATTCTGCACCAGGAATGTCCCTGTCTCACCTAGTCCCCACCCCAACGCAGGCTACCAGGGTTGCACATAGTTTTTAGCGCAAGGGCCCCATGCTACTTTTTAGTATGCTGCCAAAACCACATGTTAACCCTGGGCTAATCTGGTACCATGGTATAGTGATGCCCCATAGCAACTTGCCCAAGGTCGCAAGAAGTGTCAGTGTTTGAATGTAATTGATGCTCATGTAGCTGACAGTTGCTTGCAAATAATCAGGTGAAATCCTTTATATTATTTCAAGGAATACTGGTAAAGCAGGACAATGGAAGATCCTGCTGGACACTATTGCAGTGTTGAGCTGTGTACCACAGTATAGGAATATGAAACAATGTGTGAATATACATCATTCTTAAGCATACATATTTATTTTAGGCTCAAGGACATCTCTGCAGTGCTGCAAAAGCAACATGAACTCATTAAGCTGATTATACAAAAAATGGAGATTGTCTCAGAGGCCCTTGATGAAGATGAGCATGACCTGTTTCAAAACAGAAAACTCAAGAAGTTAGATCGCAAGGAGAGCAAATGGGATTGTGTGATAAAAGCCATGAAAACTCAAAGTTAGAAATACTAGTAAAACAACTGAGAAGTTGCTAAGTTCGTAGATGGTTGTTACCTAATATTATGCATGTTTAGTTGGATAATTATGTCAGGATACACTTAAAGAATTCTAGTCATAATCGTGCTATGACATAGCTTAAGGAAACTGAAAGAAACCTTTGACTAAAGGTGTCACAATGAAAGCTACTGCTTTGTTATATATTTGGTGTATATTCGTCTAAGAAATGACTTTATTAAAAAATCAGACAAATAGCAAAATACTTGTTTAATGCGAGAAAGAGAATATAAAATGAGCAGGTCATTGTATAAGTGCAAAACAAGAATACTGTTGATTGCAGTCCTTTCTTTATGGCCTTCCTCAATTTATACTACATTTAATTTTATAGGACCTGATGATATAAAGGTATTTACATGGCTTACTGACCTGTAAAGTGTGTAAATGCTGCTGAATGGGATATTCAATGGCACTAACACAGTTAGTGCTGCTGAAGATCCTCAACTAACACCGCTATATGCCCCAATGGTAACCGCTTGGCATCGGGGTGTGTCATGGGCGGCGATAGTCGCTAAATGGGTAGCAGCACTACCTGGTTAGCGACCTGTTGGTAAAACTAAGCGAAGCAAAAGCTGGCCTATATTACCTGCAGGAGCTAATCGGGTAGCGATGCAATATTGCTGCTACCCGGTTAGATTCTGTGGCATTGAAGGCTCTGCGGTGAACCTGGATATTCAATACTGGGGCCGCATATGACCCTGGTATTGAATATCTGGTTAGAGGTTGGCGGCGTCAGCTATGCGCTGTAGCGGTGCCAGGCCCATATTGTTTATCTTTCTGTGTACTGTATGTTTTAATTATACCTTGTCATCTCCACTGATAAACTCCTAGTTTCTGAGAAGCTGGTCCTTGGTCAACTTGCATTTTCAATCTTGTATATTGGCAAACCATTTTATTTGACCATTGTATTCCCTGAAGAAGAAACAGGCCCATCATGCTGAAAGGAAATTGTGATAGAACACAGAACCTTACTAGCCTTGTTTTTTGCAAAGAGCACCACTGAGCCTACAAATCTGGAAAGTGCTTTAACATCACAGAATAAGATACAAGCCATCAATCAGCTTAGCTATTTCTGTACTCATGCAGCTTTGGGGTTGTGGACTGACCTCATAAAGATCTTGAAAAACTGGATGTGCAAACAAGAAAACGCCTCCATGCTCATGAAGTAATTTACAAGAATCAGTGTGCCAAGACTGAACATTTCTAGAGCTGAGGAGGGCTAGGACTTAGAGTTTAACTATACCTACAGAGCTACTATCATAGGTCTCCAGGCCTACCTGACAGCATCATCGAATCCAAATATGCAAAAAGTGTTGAACCATGAAAGTAAACGTCCAGAATCTGTCTCCATCATCAAATCTGGACAAGCATTCTGACGATTAGAAGGAATGAGCGAGAATCCACAGGTGTGCACGGGAAAGGAAGTAACAGAATTTGCAAAACAAGAAAAAAAACTCTTCAAAGATTTAGATTAGTGGCGAGAAAAAACAAATGGCAAATGCACAAATACAATGGAATCACATCAAGAATCTTTTGTCGATCAAGAATGGACACATGAATGGTTAAGGAGAGGTGAACTGAAACCGAAGGATTAAAGATTGATAAGCAGCCCAGGACATCAGATTACAGTCAAGATGATTTACGGCAAGTACTAAAAAAATTGGCAAAGCAGATATATGTCAGTTTTGTAAGAAAGAGCTGGAAACAGTGACTCACCTTATAGCAGGCTGTGAAGTTCTGATGGCAGAAAATGTTTATATATCGAAAGGCACAACAATGTAGCACGCCTTTTCAACTGGAAACTTTAAACACTACAACATCACTATCCCTGAAAAGCACTGGGATCGTGACTCTAAAATAACAGAGAATGAAGAGGTTATGATCACCTGAGACATTCTTTTTCTGACGGATAAGAAACTGGATGCCAGGAAACCTGACATAGTGGTAAAGGAGAAGAACACCAGAACGGCATTGATAATAGAAGTGTCGGTACCAAGTGATTATTCTGTGAATCGTGTGGAGAGGGGAGAAGATCTTGAAGTATCAAGAAATGCAATCAGAGATCAAGAGAATGTGGCAGAAAGATACAGAAATATTTCCCATTGTATTGGGAGCCACAGGCCTGGTAAAGAAGAATTTCCAAGCACATGTTGACAAGGTAGCATTAGCAGTAAATTTGAGAGACTAAGATCATATTCCACATACCCTGGCTTAGAAGTGAGGTTGACGACTACTATAGTATGTGCAAAACTAACCCATTTGGAGAAACTACCTTGAGATCCAAACAGTGCAGTCAGAGAAAAAGAAAATGTGGCAGAAAGATACAGAAATATATCCCATTTTATTGAGAACCACTGACCTGATTAAGAAGGATTTCCAATCATACCTTGACAACATAAGAACATAAAAAATATCATATTGCTTCAGACCAAGGTCCATCAAGCCCAGTATCCTGTTTCCAACAGTGGCCAATCCAGGTCGCACATACATGGCAAGTTCCCAAAAAGGTGCATAGGTTCCACAATGCTTGTCCTGAGGTAAGCAGTGGATTTCCTGTGTCCTCTTTAAAAATGGTTTATGGACCTTTCCTCCAGGAACTTGTCCAAATCTTTTTTTAAACCCAGCTACACTAACAACTTTTACTACATCCTCCAGTAACGAATTTCAGAGTTTGATTACACATTGTATGAAAAACGATTTTCTCTCATTAGTATTAAATGGGTTACATTGTAGCTTCATTGCGTGTCCCCTATCTACGTTTACCCATTCTACTCCATTCATTAATTTATAGACCTGTATCACATCTCTCCTCAGTTGTCTCTTTGCCAAGTTGAAGAGCCCTAATCTTTTAAGCCTTTCCTCATAGAGGGTATCCTTCCATCCCCTTTATCATTTTGGTGGCTCTTCTCTGTATTTTTGTTAACTTCCCAGATTTTTTATTTTTTAGCATTTCATCATCCATCTGTTCATTCTGGCCAGGCAGTCGATAGTACATCCCCACTGCCATCACCTTCCCCTTTTTATATGGAACTTCTATCCATAGAGATTCTACAGTGCATTTTATTACCTGCAAAACTTTAATCTTGTTGACTCAATGCCCTCTCTAACACAGAGCACAACACTTCCACCAATTTGATCTACCCTAGGAGTCAGCATTGACTCAAAGGCACACATTACATTTGCATCATTGCAATATAGTTTGTACCCAGGTATCTCAGTGTCCCATTGGTTATCCTCCTTCCGCCAGGTCTCTGAGATGCCAGTTACATCTAACCTTTCATTTAATGCTATATATTCTAACTCTCCCATCTTATTTTTTAGACTTCTAGCGTTTGCATTCAGACATTTTAGAAGTTGTATTTTATTCATATTGATCTGATTAACAGTTGATGGGGTAATTTGGAATCTTTCAGCTCTGTCTGCTGTGTATTTAAGTGCATCTGGCTTACTTTTATTTTTATTGGGACCTCTGTGTCGGGATGCCCTAACTTCCCTCCTTTGCTGGTATCCTTCAAGAATACATCCTTCCGAACCATGTGCTCTTGGGCGACTGTCGGCTTTCCTCTATTATCTAGTTTAAAAGCTGTTCTATCTCCTTTTTAAAGGTTAATGCCAGCAGCCTGGTTCCATCCCTGTTAAGGTGGAACCCATCCTTTCAGAAAAGCCCCTCTCTTTCCCAGAATGTTACCCAGTTCTTAACAAATCCAAAACCCTCTTCCTTGCACCATCATCTCATCCACGCATTGTGACTCTGGAGCTCTTCCTGCCTTTTGGGTCAGGGGGGGGTGATCAGGAGGCATGATTACAATTTCGGGACCAGAAATGGATTTTTCTTTTGCACTCGGTTTCTCCCCATGAGTGGAACTTGGAAAGTGACTGGCATAGTGCGTTATAAGAATTAAGCAACATATTGGCGTTTTGTGGGTATGGTTACATTGTTGTTTCTCAGCTTCCAATCAGCTTTGCAGTAGCAATTTAGGTCAGTTATGACGTCAGATGACAGCTTTTTAAGAAAGATGAATCACTGATGATTTTGCAGCCTTAGCGGTGACCCTGCTCTTGGCTCAATTTTCACAGAGGAATCAACACCTGATGCAGGGTCCTGGAAATGTGTATGGATCCGAAACGTAGTACTGCGTCGTGGATATGGGCTTCTGAATGGAAGTTTGAGTGAGCATTTCTTGGGGATTTGGCCATCATATTTCAACTAAGTAAAGCATTTTATGACCACATGCGCTGCTTTTACAGCAATCAATACAATGATTAAAATGGACATTTCACAGTAGGGGTTAAATCCTCTCTATGATAAGTCTGACAAAAAATGTTTGACACTAAAGTTTTGAGTTTACTCTATCCGGGGCTATCCTTTTTCATTATATTTATTTGACTGGTGGGTCACCCGGTTTTGGGTATTTTTTGCGTTGGCCTTTTGAGTCCTGCACACGGAAGGAAAGCATTTCAGAAAATGCTACCCTGTAAGTTCTGGATTTCAACTTCCTACATAAAAGAACCTCCCTCCCACACTTTCCTATGTCATTGGTACCAACATGTACCAAGACAGCAGGCACCTCCCCAGCACTATATAAAACTTTGTCTAGGTGGCACATGAGGTCCACTATCTTCATGCCAGGCAGTCATGTTACCAGGTGATCCTCACGTCCACCAGCCAACCAGCTATCTATATGCTTAATGATTGATTCACCAATTATAACAACTGTCCTAACCCTTCCCTCATAGGCACATGTCCCTGGAGAAACCTCCTCATTGTGAGAGGCTTTTTACATCACCTGGTGGACAGGTCATAGCTACACACCAAGATGATGCTGTCCATTCATGTGACCTCTCTCTCCTCCATGGCAACAGAGAGGCTGCGAGAATGGAGGTGGGACTTCAGTACTATGTCCCTGTAGGTCTTGTCTGTATACCTCTCTGTCTTCCTTAGGTCCTCCAAGTCTGATAGTCTAACCTTCAGAGATTGGACTCCTTCCCTGAGAGCAGAGAGCCCCTTGTACCTGGTGCACACATAAGATCCCTCACCAACTGGGAGAAAGTTGTACATATGACACTCAGTGCAAAAGACTGGATAGCCCCCATCTCGCTGCCAGACTGCTGTCTGTATCTTAGTTTTAAGGTTTTGTTTAGCTATAAAGTTACTAGGGATACTTGTACTAATATAGCTATACCTAATAACATTAAGGGACATTGTTTACCACAAGATTAATTAATTTCAGGGCCTTAATTAATCTATTCCTGATGAGGATAACCAGCTGACCACCTCTTTCCCTTTAATAGATTTAAAAGCCTATAGGATTAAGATTATGCCTGGGGTAGGTGGGAGGGAAAGAACATTTAGTAAAAGCTGACTTGGTATACAGTGCCCTGACCCGTGCTTCTAAGGTGATCTCATAACAATTCCATAGGTGATCCACACAGCCTTTAGTTTGATAGAGGGAGCCTTTCAAATTGTGTCTTTGATCTGTCACTTGGCTTTAACACCTATTTAAAACAATTTCACAGGTCTCTTGCCTCCTAACTGGAAGGCCTCTTTGTAAGGGTCTCTAGAAACAATTTCTTTCTTTCTGAGCAAATAATATTTACCCTATTCTACCTTCTATGCTAAGATTTACAGTCAAACCTCGGTTTTCATGATTAATCCGTTCAAAAAAGTCTGACTATAACCGAAACGGACTAAAACCGAAGCAAGATTTCCCATAAGAAATAATGTAAATTCAATTAATCCGTTCCAGACACCCAAAAATATTGACAAAAAATACATTTTATAGAGAATAACTATCTTTTTACATACAGAAAACAATGAGAAATACATATAAATGACTAATGAAATGGATAAATGAGCATGTAACATCACTTTTACCTTTATTGAAGACTTTTGTTGGCATACACAGTGTCGGGAGAGGTGGAGAGGCAGTGTCAGCCAAGCAGCAGGCAGTTGAGAAACAGTGGGACAGAGAGTCTTAGGCTGCCTCCGGCCCCCCTAAGGTAGCAGCCTGACACAGGTGAGAGTCAGAGAACAGCGTGGGGCTGTGCCAGCAGGAGCCTGCAGCTGCAGACTGCAAGGTTTCAAGGAGAGGCCGCGTGTGCAGGCCTGCAGGACACCCAGAATCCAATCGGAAGGGCAGGGGCCCCGGCGGGAGACTGGGCCGCCAAGGAGAAGCAGATTCGGTCACCAGCTCCTGTCCCGGTTCAAGGGATGTGCAGGGGAAGAGGCAGCAGGCAGACGTCAATCGGGGGAGAGTCCGGGGCAGGAAGCAGTTTCGGGCAGGCCACGCTGGAGCGTTGAACTCCTCGGCTCCCCAGAGGTCCCGCAGAATCGCTGGCTCAAGCTCCGTGGGAGATCGCTGGCTCACGCTAATCCATGGCAGGTACGGGGGGGGGGGGTAAAATGCTGTACGAAAACCGAGACAACGTACGAAAACCGAAACACAATCTTGATGAAAAAAATCAACGAAAACCGAATCGTACGAAAACCAGGGCATACGAAAACCGAGGTTTGACTGTACTCTGATTTGATTGAAATGAAAAGCTCTCTGGTGGTACTAAGCCCTGACTAATTTAACAAAAATACTGAATAGTACCATCTCAAGATAGGTTTTCCCTAATAGTACTAGACCATGGTGCCTGTCTAAATTGATTGAATATGTTTCCAATCCTTTGATGTTATGTTATGCAAGGAAATAGAAGCAGAAACTATTAGAGGAAGAACAAGATCGGCTTTCCTAAAGCTACGAGAGTTAAAGAAAACGTTCCAGCCTCGAATTGGAATGTTACAAGATGCTCAAGGTTCTATGTTGAATGATGCTGAGAAGATCAAGAAAAGGTGGAAGGAATATACAGAGTTTTTATATGATAAAGATCAAGTGGACCAACAGCCGTTTCAACCTGTACCTTATGATCGGGAACCATTGGTGATGAAAGAAGAAGTTGAAGCAGCATTGAAAGCCTTATCAAAGAACAAAGCACCAGGCATTGATAGCATTCCCATAGAAGTATTACAGCAATCTGATGCAGCTGTTACCGTAATTACAAGGCTCTGCCAAGAAATATGGAAGACAACATCATGGCCAACTGACTGGAAAAGATCTGTGTTTATACCAATACTAAAGAAAGGTGATCCTACTGACTGTGGAAATTATCGCACACTCGCTCTGATCCCACATGCCAGCAAGATTCTACTGAAGATTATTCAAAAGAGACTACAACCATACCTGGAACAAGAACTACCTGAAGTGCAAGCAGGGTTCAGGAAAGGGCGAGGAACGAGAGACATCATTGCGGATGTGAGATGGATCCTTGAAAAGACTAAAGAATACCAAAAGGATATCTATTTGTGCTTTATCGACTATAGCAAGGCTTTTGACTGTGTAAACCATGAGAAACTCTGGGCCACATTAAGAAGCATGGGTATACCAGAACACCTGATCGTACTCTTGCACAATCTTTACATTGATCAAGAAGCAACAGTTCAAACGGAACAAGGAGAAACAGAATGGTTTAAAATAAGCAAAGGTGTAAGACAAGGCTGCATACTTTCCCCCTACCTGTTTAATTTATATGCAGAACAAATCATCAGAGAAGCAGGATTGTATGAAGACAACAGAGGTGTGAAGACTGGTGGAGGACTCATCAACACCCTTCGCTATGCTGATGATACCACATTACTGGCTGAAAGTGAAGATGATCTGAAACATTTGCTTCTCACAATCAAAGAACATAGTCTCAAAATGGGCCTGCAACTTAATGCAAAGAAGACAAAGATCATGACAACTGGCATAATCAACAGGTTCATCGTTGGAGGAGAAGAAATTGAAATCGTGAACAACTTTAACCTACTTGGATCAACTATCAATAAAGAAGCAACAAGCAGTCAAGAAATCAGGCGACGCATTGCTCTTGGCAGAATGGCTATGAAAGACCTAGATAAGATTCTCAAGAGCAGAGATGTCTCTCTCCATATTTGACTTGTTCAATCCATGGTATTTTCAGTAACATCATATGGATGTGAAAGCTGGACAGTGAAAAAGATAGACAGGAAGAAAATTGATGCCTTTGAATTATTGTGCTGGCGGCGAATACTGTGTATACCATGGACTGCCCGAAGAACAAACCAGTTGGTACTAGAGGAGATCAAACCTAAGCTTTCTTTAGAAGCTCAGATGACAAGACTTCGACTTTCATACTTTGGACACATCATGTGAAGAGAGGGATCATTAGAGAAAGACATCATGCTTGGCAAGATAGAAGGTCAATGCAAAAGAGGAAGGCCAACAATGAGATGGATCGAGACAATAACAGCAGCTACAGGTACCAGTCTGTCAACAATGAGCCGCCTAACTCAAGACCGAACACAATTTAGGATAGCTATCCAGAGGGTCGCCATGAGTCGGCTCCGACTCGACGGCACTTAACAACAATGTCCTTCTCCCATTCCTTCATATGGGCAAATGTCTGGGGCCCTTCCTCCTCACCGCCTTATATAAGGCTGAAATCAGGCCCTTAGAAGAGTGTTTCCCATACTAAATCAGCTCCATATCTGCAAGCTTCTATCATAGACCCTGCTTTCCCCCCTTCCCTCTTAAATAATGACACACCTGTCCATAGTGGAATCTATCCCCTTCCCGCAATCCATACTCTTCTCGCAGCTCCTCAAAAGGGACCAACTCTCTGTCTCCCACAAATCGAAAGAAGCTTGGACAGCCCCTTTGCATGCCATCTCCATATTCCCCCCTCCCACCGTGGTAGAAAATCCCACCTACCGCTTAATGGAGTCATGATAGAAAAGCTATCGCTAGCTCCCTTATTGCCCCTCCTTTCTCCGGGAATAAGCAGGAAGTCAGTCCTCACATATGGGTGATGTCGGCACTGATGGCATCAATCCTGAACTATCTGTCTGTTGAGAGGGATTTGAAATGGGGTACCAGAACCCTCTGAAAGGGTTAATATGGAGAATGGCTTAGAATTTACAAACAGCCTGAAGCTTGGTAGTTTGGAATTCACTAGCAGCCAGGAGAGATATGTGTACCCAAAATGAAGGTCCTGTTTAGCAGAACGGGACAGAATGTTTTTGTTTCTCTTAATTCAGCTGAACAATATGTCTGTGCTTACCTTGACCTATATAACATGACTTATAACACGTAGATAAACAAAGGTGATGTTCCATGTAGCAGTTTTCTCTCAATAAATGAGGTGCTCTGGTCTGGCGAGGGGATTTACAGGAACTGTGCAAGTTTGCAGGACTGTGGGCCCCTTCCCCTTAAGGCCTTAAGAGTACTTTGTGTTTTGTTTTTGTTTGATTCCTCCTTATTTGCATTTGAATTTAGAGAATTGAAGCCAGAGAATTAAGAATAGGTTTTGCTACCTGGTCAGGGGTAGCAGAGGCTAAGAGATCCATTAAATTGGTGCCATGCCAGGATATTCCTTTCTCTTCATTCAAGGCAAGGCATAGAGGATTGTGAGTATGAAGTATAGACAGTCACATGCTTTAGCGCTTAATAAAGGCCGTCCGTATGTGTGTAAACATGGTGATATTGCAAAACCCTGGAGCACAATAGCATTCATTGACTAGAAAGGGACTTTTTCAGAGAGGCTTCGATATTTGAAATATAAAATGGCAGTCGGTGTGTGAGTGGCTGCTCACTAGTCACAGGTGTATCGTCCTACATGGTGTGAGGCAATGGTACATGTGAAACTATAAGTTGTTTGTATTAAAAGAGAAAGTATATGATGATACCATGTTTTAAAGGGATAATGTTTTCTGGTTATAAAATATTTGAACAGCCTGGCTAGTTGTGCTCAGAGCCATATTGCTAGACTTGCAAGTTGATATTTGAAATGTCTGTTTTCTTATCAGTAATATGTAACAACTGCACAGATTTGTTTTGTTTCATTCTTGGGTCTTAAGGTAGTTTCAATTGCTTTCTATATTTGAGGATTTGTTGATTTCTAGATAGGTGCACTTTGTTTTGAAAGCCTGGGTTTAGTAAACCTTAGTATAAAATCATTTCAATACTGTGAATGATAGCGGTTTTCCAGCTCAGGTATTTCTTCTGAAGTTATATGGAGTGCTCTGTTGCCTGATATTATTAGCATTTTAGTTGTACTAATTACCCTTCCTATTGAGATTGTTGTTGTAAAATGTTTTGAAAGAATAATTTTCAGATCATTAGGATTTTAGTAATATGCTAATTAAAACATAAATAGAGAGTTGTGGAATGAGCAGAAATAAATGTATATCTTCTATCTGCAGTCCATTTAAAAGTAGGAGGCATTTTAAACAAGTTTTAATAGTTGTTTGATTCTTGAAGTCTTAATCTGTAAGGATATATTAGTATTGTCATCTTTAAGATGGCTGCTTCATTGTTACATTAAGAAATAACTTTGTTCTATGTGTTGTGAAGATATTCTTAAAACTTACACTTTTTATTTGCCAATGGTTTTCCGTTATAGTCTTGAAGAATTTTATCTGATCCACACAACTGAAGAAATATGAATTTTGATAATAGAACTGATGACTGAAATTGTTGTTTTATAATCAGAATTTTGAAAGAACATGAAAACTGAGAAATATATAACATTCTTATCCAGTGAATTCTGTAAAGCCCGAGCAAGTAAGAATACTTAGAGGCAGATGACTGATGGAATATATTTTTAAACTAAATGAAGCCCATTTTAGTGTTTTAATTAAGAATAAGATTACTGTACTTTCTGTGGGCTAGAGCGGGAATTTCAGTTGATGGTATTTCTTCTGGATTTTTCCTTTTTGATAATTGCATTCTATGATTTCCCGATTTCCTTGCAAGTGTTGTATCCTTGTAATTATTGAATATTCTATAAATAAAAAATTTAAAAAAATGATCATTGTACTTTCCCTTTTTTCTGCTTCTTTTGGAAATAAGGTTCTATGATTGATTTTTGCAGCAGTAGAGTAGAATGTTTGTGCAGCTAGTGGTTTTTTCCCTTGCTGTTTGGGTTTGTGCTATAATATGTAATGGATTCTCTGAGTCAGTGGATTGGGGGAATGCAGTGTACACTGCAGTAGTAGCTTGATAGAAAAAGACAGCACAGATAACATAGCAACAACGTAGCTTGGCAGGATTGGGTGCTTACAGAAGGGGGAGATGAGTTGCAGAGCTGTTCAAGACCTACCAGATTAAGCTTTGATAGAGAAACTCTTTAAAAGAAAATTGTTTACAGTTACAGTAAAGCATAATGTAGCTAATTCCCATCTATTCCAATTGGCAGCAGTAGACATGTGTATGATTGTGATTTTATTTAAAATTATGTTTAAGATTATTTTACAGGGCTCCTGTATTTGACAAGTGTGATGGGGGAGAGAAAAAAACCAAAACGATTGACCATCTCTGTATTTGTGTTTGTGCAATAAATAAGTTTGATCCATGCTGTGTGAGCGTATCCTGGTTAAAGGAGAATGTTCATGTTGAATGCAAATGTAATAGGACGACTTAGAACTGCTTATATCTGCAGAATAAGATTCTCTAGTGTACATATTTTAATTGACAGACACATAGAAACATGAAAGCAGAGAAAGAGCACCTGGCCTATGTAGTCTGCCCTTCCTTAACTACTACAATAGTCCCCTTTTTTCCTTTAGAGATCCTCTGTGTTTGTCCCATGCTTTTTTTGAATTCACATACTGTCCTGAACTCCACCACCTCCACTGGGAGACTATTCCATGCATTTACCACTCTTTTCATAAAAAAATATTTCTGCATATTACTTCTGAATCTATCCACTTTCACCCTCATCCTATGTCCCCTCATAGCAGAGCATGCTTTCAATCGAAAAAGGCTCTCCTCCTGTGCATTTATGCCATGGAGGTATTTAAATGTCGTACAGTATTAATATCCTTAAGTCTGTCCTCATATGCTTTATAATGAAGGTCACTAACCATTTTAGTAGCCACCCTTTGCACTGACTCCAGCCTGTTTATATCCTTTTGACGGTGTGATCTGCAGAATTGCACACAATACTCCAAATGAGGTTGCACCAAATACTTACAGAGACACTATTACCTCCTTTTTTCTGCTATCTATTCCTCTCCCTATGCACCCAGGCATCCTTCTAGTTTTTGTTATCACCTTTTCTACCTGTTTATCTATTTTAAGATCATCAGACACAATCACGCCCAGGTCCCACTCTTCTTTTGTGGACAGAAGTACTTCACCCCCTATACCAGGGGTCTCAAACTCAAATTGCTTTGAGGGCCAAATGAGGACTTGTAAAGTAACCCGGGGGCCGCATAAGACGCGGGGCCTCATTTGCATAAGGGGCCTCATTTGCATAAATATTTGCGTAATGTTACCATACACTAACTTTTAGTAAACATGCCTCTTTAATGAGTATGGATAAAGAAAGACTAAAAGATTTAAAAACAGGAAGACAATAATTAAACTGGGAACCCAAAAAGCCAAACTTGGAATGTTCAACAACACTGTAGAAATAAAACTATAAATTAATTTCCTCTTGTACTAAACAAAGCGCAAACATTAATGATGCACATTTCCCAGAGCTGACATATTCCAGTTAATAAATTCAAAATAAAGAGATATTTTTCTACCTTTGGTGCATTTTTTTCAGTTGCAATTGTTCCAGCCACTTTCTTCTGGTTTCTTCATGTCTTCTGCTAACTCTCCATCGTCTGCTGTCCATTTGCCCTTTCTTCTCTCTCCTAGTTTTTTTTCCATTCTCTCTCTACATCTGCTTTAACATACTAATCTTTCTCCTTTTTCTCTTTCCTCATTCCTATTTCATCCACTCAAATTTTACCCCTCCATCCTCAATCCCCACTTACTCTCCCAATACCTGGCCAATTGTAGATTTGTCTTCTCTCCCAGACAAAATATTTTCCCCTCTCCATTTCACTTTCCCAGCTCCATCCCATTCTAATCCTCCCCCAACATCAGCTCCCTTCTAGTTCCAGCCCCACCCAGTATCCGCTCCCTTCTAGTCCCTGCATCAGTCCATTTCCAGTCCTATCCTAGCCTCACCATCAGCCCATTTCCAATCCTAGCCCCCCATCAGCCCATTTCCAATTCTAGCTCCCTCCCCTCACAGCCCATTTCCATTCCAAGCCCCCCTCCCCATCAGCCATTTGCAGTTCAAGCCCCCCTTCCACTCAGCCCATTTCCAGTCCTAGCAACCCCCCCCCAGCCCATTACCAGTCCTAGACCCCCCATAGCCCATTACCAGTCCTAACCTCCCCATAGCGCACTTCCAGTTTTACCCATCACCCCATTTTCAGTCTTACCCCCCCATAGCCCATTACCAGTCCTAGTCCCCCCCATAGCCCATTACCAGTCCTAGTCCCCCCCATAGCCCACTTGCAGTCTTATCCCCCATCACCCCATTTTCAGTCTTACCTCCCCTCATAGGCCATTACCAGTCCTAACCCCCCAATCAGCCCACCTCCAGTCCTAACCCCCAATCAGCTCACCTCCAGTCCTAACCCCCATCTGCCCATTTCCAGTCATAGACCCCACCATAGCCCTTTACCAGTCATAACCCCCCCCCTGCCAATAGCCCACTTCCAGCCCTAACCCCCATTACCCCATTTCAGTCAGCCCCTCCATAGCTCATTACCAGTCCTAACTCCCCCCATCAGCCCACCTCCAGTCCTTCCTAACCCCCACCTGCCCATTTCCAGTCCTAGCCCCCACCATAGCCCATTACCAGTCATAACCCCCCTGCTAATAGCCCATTACCAGTCATAACCCCCCCTGCCAATAGCCTATTTCCAGTCATAACCCCCCCTGCCAATAGCCCATTTCCAGTCATAACCCCCCTGCCAATAGCCCATTTCCAGTCATAACCCCCTGCCAATAGCCCATTTCCAGTCATAACCCCCCCTGCCAATAGCCCATTTCCAGTCATAACCCCCCCTGCCAATAGCCCATTTCCAGTCCTACCCCCCTGCCAATAGCCCATTTCCAGTCATAACCCCCCTGCCAATAGCCCATTTCCAGTCCTACCCCCCCCCCCCAATCAACCCAGGTAAATAAAAAAAAAGCCTGGCTTCTGCTGCTGCAGCAGATAATCAGCTGTCCCGCGGCCCCTTCCCCTCTGCGCGGAGAGCCCTGAGTGTGCGTCATCAGCGGGTGCTTTTTAAGCCGCGAAGAGAGTATTTCCCTCTCGCGCGGCTAAAGCCTATTCACTTTTCAAGCCTCGCGAGAGGGGAATACTCTCTTCGCGGCTTGAAAAGCACCCGCTGATGGAGCACACACTCAGGGATCTACGGGCAGAGGGGAAGGGGCCGCAGGACAGCTGATTTTGCTGCTTGAGCAGCAGAAGCCAGTTTTTTTTTTTTTTAAATTGACAGTCGATTCTGCCGCTGCCACGGCGACAACGGCAGCAGCAGAAGCCAGGCTTTTTTGTTTCCCTCCGTCGCGGGCCGCACAACGTTCTCTCGCGGGCCGCATGTTTGAGACCCCTGCCCTATACTGTACCGCTCCCTTGGATTTTTGCAGCCTAAATGCATAATGCATTGTTCAGCACTAAATCTCAACTGCCAAATTCTAGACCATTCTTCAAGCTTAGCTAGATTCTGCCTTATGTTATCTACTCCTCCCTAGGTCTGCTCTGTTGCAAACTTTGGTATCGTCCATAAAGAGGCAAACCTTACCCTACTGCCCTTCCACAATATCACTAATAACGATGTTAAAAAATATCTGGTCAAGGACAGATCCATGCAGCATACCATTGATAACCTCCTTCTCCTCTGATTTGAATGTTTGAGAAGATCTTCAATGTGTGATAGCATTTTAATGTGTTTAGATAACTGATCAGTTGTGTGATGTGACAAAGACTAAGAAAAGTTATGAAGCCGTTTGAAGGAAATGCAGATACAAGTGAAAACCGAATTGCATGTCAAAGACAAAGCAAGTTTATTTGTTTAAAAAAAAGGAAAAAGAAAATGAAAAAAGAAAGGTATACAGTGAATTCAGTCTGGGAGTGCAGGTTATCAAGTGAATTTATGTGACAACACTTGTCATGAAGATTTGATAGTTTATTGATATCTGTTGTCACCCAGCGAAGATCCCCAGAGGCAAAGGCATGGGTATTTCACTGGGGCTTATCTTAAACCAGCAAGGGGAGTGGTGTAGAGGGCCCTGCACTGCCCTCTGGGTGTTGTAGTCCCACAAGCTAGTAAAGAAGTGAGTTGCAGTCGGGTGGTAAGTCTTTAGACAGGACTTTAATTCCCCTTCCGGGTAGATTTTATATCAATGGAAACAAAGATAAAAAGACCATACTTCTGGTACAAAAGAAAGGAAACAAACAGAAGCAATATTTTGGTTCCTATCTTCAGCTTCTATGAACAGAACAATAGGTAGCTCAAAACAGTCCTTTTTACAAACAGGTAAGTTTCTCTCTTTCACTCCTGTTATTAGAAAGTCTTAACAGCCTCTTCAGCAGTCCTTTTTACAAACAGGTAAGTTTCTCTCTTTCACTCCTGTTATTAGAAAGTCTTAACAGCCTCTTCAGCATAAAGAGGTAACATGGTCAGCAATAATGAGTGTACAATCCATGCAATCATCTGAGGGTTGTTCCCCATGAATATCAAGTTGCATTTCCTCACATTCCCCTTCAGACTGTCCTTCTTTCGGATTGTAAAAAGTGCTATTGCCAAACAGTCTCTCCTCACGGCACTGAGACTTCCCCTCCTCCTCAGTAACAGAGTGGATTGGAAGATTACCACATTCTCTATAGTTTCTTCCCTGAGAGCCCCACAAACTCTGACAACTGCATGGAAAACTTCTGCATTCAGCTTTCCTTATATTAGAATTAAACAGCCTACCTTCAAGCTCCCTTAGACCTGAGTTTTTTGGTACAGCTGAGTTAACAGGGCTTGGCCAGGACGGAAGGTTCCTACTGCCTTTTCCTTTCAGCTTTTCCTCTGACATGAAAACGTCTTCAGGCCAGAACTCCTTTTCCCTTCTGTGCCTGCAGCTGGGGTGGCTAGCTTCCTCGGCTTTCCTAAGCCTGGCTCCAAGACCGTGTTCTCTGCTACCTTCGTGGTAAACGTCACTGAGCTTGTGCTTGTCTGTATGCTGCTCTCTGGAGCAGTCTCTGTGGTTGTCCCTTGTTGCTCTGGAACTGGATCTCTCCGCTCTATCAGCTCTCCTGGATCCACACCTTGTTCCACCACTCGTCCTCTCGGCTCCACCACATCTGGTTCCATCAGCTCTGCCCCTCCTAACTTCAGGTGAGTTAGTTTTATGTGCGTGTGTCGTAGTGTCTGCCTGAACTCCGCCCCCTCTCAGCTGCCCTTCATTATCTAATGAATCCTGAGCCTGCTTGCTGCTTGGGCGTGTTCTCCCACCTTGTGACATTGTTTGTATACGTTGCCTACAGCAACTCTGGGCCATGTGCTTCTCTGAGCTGTCAGTGTCAGATCCATTCTCTGCAGTTTTACCTATCTCCATAGGTTCTGATAGATCTACACCATGACACTGTTAATATTTGTGTTTCTTATTGTGCAAAAAGCATAGTGATACTTGTAATATTAAAAGTAAATCTTTAGATTAGCTTTTACAAATAACAAATAATGAGTGATACAATTTCATTCTGACAAGTTGAGTAATTAAACCAAGGTGGTAAATGTGTATTATAATGTTTTCATTTTCTGTTAGAAGATTACTTGAAAATCCAGATGTACATCACATTCATGAAAGTGTAAGAGATTAGAGTAGCAATGTCCCAGTTTATATTTCAGCCACCTGCAAGAGTCTATTGGATTTTAAATTCTCATGATTTGTGTTTCAGTTTGTTATTATGAAAGACCCATGCAGAATTGATGATATTAAGGAAGTGGGCAGCAAATGTCCCGTTACAAGTGGAATAGGAAAAACAAATGTCAAGACTGATTAACTAAATTAGTATCACTGATTGAGAATATTCAAGATGTAAATAAATTTCTCTGTGCAAGAGATTAGTCAATCTTTTATTATTATTTCCGCCCCTTCGATAGGGAACTCATCCTTTCGGAAACCCCATCACTCATCAACAAAACAACACCTGACCTTGATGAACTAATCTCTCACTGGAATTCCAGCCTGCTTGCCATCTCACAACACCCAAACCCTAAAAATACAGCAAGAGCGAAAAGAAAATCCGCCCCATGGTTCTCTCCTGATCTACGCGCTTCCCTCATGCAATTACGTAGACTCGAACGCCGATGGCGCCGAGCACGCTCACCGGAAGATCAGACCGCATACCTAACCCACCTTGCAATACATCGAAGAACAATCTCTATCAGAATGAGACAATATCACACTGACACCCTAAAGAGGTCATTGAATAAACCTCGTGACCTCTTCAATTTGGTCAAATCCCTCTCAAAGGAACCATCACCCGAGCAACACATCAACATACATCCACAAGAATTCGCTGATTTTCTGCAATCCAAGATTGTACAAACTAACAAGGTCACAGGAGTCCAATATCAAGAACCGGCGGACCTCTCTCCACTTGACTTTTTTTCCACACCATCCAATAAATGTATTGAGAACACCACAGCATCACTCAACACCTCCACTGCACAGACCGACCCATGTCCAGCTTTTTGGATCAAGGAACTACGTGATGTGCTCAGTCCTGTCATCACAAATATAATGAAACTCTCCTTTTCAACAGGTTATTTTCCCACTTCACTCAAGCAGACGTCCATTAGACCATTACTGAAAAACCCCAAACTGGACCCCCAAAAGGTAGACTCCTATCGACCAATAGCTAGCATCCCCATCTTAGCCAAAATAATCGAGAAGGAAGCACAACGGCAAATTCAAGATCACATAGACTCTGTTGCTCCCTTAGATAACTGCCAACATGGGTTCAGAGAACATCACGGGGTTGAGACACTACTCACTGGTCTAATCAACAATATCATCACAGGAATCGACAACATCCATCAAGGTTTTGTCCTCATTTTCCTAGACATCGCCGCGGCTTTTGACTCCGTGAGTCACGAAATCCTCCTGGGAAGACTAAAAGAAAAGGGTGTCTGCAACAAGGCACTAAAATGGTGCAAGTCTTATCTGGACGATAGATGGCAATATGTGAAGTCTGGATCAGAAGAGTCTAGCCACTTCCATCAAAAACAAGGGGTACCTCAAGGATCCTCATTATCCTCCTTACTCTTCAATATCTACATGCAGCCCATATGCAATATCATAAGATCATTCAACGTAAACTGCATGATATATGCAGATGACATTCTTTTATACATGCCTTTCTCCACAACCCACATGGACCTGACCCCACTCACAGATTGTTTCAATGCAGTTTCAACATGGCTCCAGACACAGAACCTACGTATCCAGCATAAAAAAACAGAGGTCCTTTTCATCTCCAGAGACTCCAACTTTACGCCCCCATCCCACGTCAGTGTCAAGGAAGCTGATTTGCAAACTAAAGATGCAATAAAATATTTGGGAGTTACCCTGGACCAACATCTAGACATGAGACGCCACATAAGCAGCGTAGTCAAAGCCATCTACTTCAAAATCCGTTCCCTCAAACACCTACGCTCCCTGCTGGACCCAGACGATTTCCGTACCATATATCAAGCGCTGATCCTGCCGCATTTTGACTTTGCAAATGCCATCCTACAAGGTCTCCCCCAATCCACACTAACCCCCTTACAGTTGGCCATGAATGCCGCAGCTAGGGTCCTCTACGGTGCATCCAGAAACGAACACGTGACTCCCATTCTCAAACAGCTGCACTGGCTACCAATTCACGGGAGAATCACCTTCAAATCCCTTGTATTAGCATTTAAGGCAATCAAAGGCACCTCATCCCTCTCACTCACGAATCTAATCCACATGGTCCCCCCCAATAGAGCAAGAAGAACATCAGCTGTAAACTTGCTAGCAATACCAAAGGCTTCAACAAAGTCCAACACGAACACCACAAACAGGGGATTCAGTTTTTATGTACCAAAATGCTGGAACACCCTACCCCCCGACATTAGAGCCATTACCAATCTATATCAGTTCAGAAAGGCTCTCAAAACATACCTTTTCCGCCAATATTTCCCAGACAGCAACTGAACCAGATATCCCCTCCAAGAAATAACCCAATCTAGAAATGCCCGCACACTGCAGTGTAGATAGATTATGTATATAGTTAACCCAGTTATCCAAGTTTGTACTCCTGTTCAATGTAAAACCTGACAGTTTGTCGTAATGGTCGTTTTGTTATGATGTAAACCGCGCTGATTCTAAATAGCGCGGTATATAAGAAACTGTAATAAAAATAAAATAAATAAATAAATTATGCTGTTTATGCTGAATAGTTTCAACAAAGAGAGGCTATAAACAATGGCAATTGAATTTCTAATTGGTTTAAATTCTCTGTTTTTGAAAATTTCTTGAGCACAATTCCATTGGTGTAATTACCTATCTATATTTGTTCCTTTGTTTGTGTCCCAATTTCCTTCCTTTGTGAGCTGAGATGTCTGTGTTAATCAGATAGTGATATTACTGACAATATTCAAAGTAATGTGAGTCAAACCATTGCCTAAGATAAAGAGGGCTTTCTTAAGAATTTTTAGTAAACAATTGAAATGAGTTTAATTTAATTGCTATAAACTGTCAGTTATGCTTTGATGTTTGTTAACTCTTGGAAATAAATTTAACTTTACCTTGTACAGTTGTGCAGCTGACAAGAGAGGTGTGTCTATTCTTTAATTTGCTAGATAAAGAGAAAAATTAAAGAACGTAGATGCATAGAAGTGTGTTGCAAGCTATCTTGGTCTCCATATAGTTAAATAAGTTTTAATAGTTTAGTGCTAGCAGTAGATTATTGTAATTAATTAACATTAGATTAGATAATTCTGTTCAGTAATTCTCTATTGCCATTAGTAGTTGTGCATGTTTGTCATTGTGGGGAATCAGAACAATGTTGTAATGGGGAGTATCCATTCTGTAAATTGTTTATTACATCCACTGAATCTTATGGGTTGAAGACAATGACTACTGTGAATGAAAGGAAGTCAGCAATGCTACCAAAAGCCAGATTGGAGTAAAGATCAGTGATTACAGCAATACTACAGAAAGATGTATGTGGACAGTTAGTGACACTCTTTGTCCAAGATGTGCATAGCACAGCCCAGACTGAAAGAAGCTGTTGAAGAACTTGGAGTTACCACAAGTGGCAGATGATGTGGGGACAAACTTCTGAAAGATCTTTGAGGGGCCACTGCTAAAAATAGTGCTTGAAGAATAATTGGTAGAGCTTTGCTCTCTGTATGCATTCTTATTGAGACCTTGCAAGGGCAAATAGTGTCACTTGGTTTTGATTAATTTTCAGTATGCTTGTAATCTCTTTTCTATATTGTCAGATGGACTATATATCTATATAAAGACTTCTTCCAATCAAGAAAATGAAGTTCACCCATGTACCTGATGTACCTAGGACTCTGAAGCAAAGTGAAGTGGAAGGCATTCCCTGTTGCAGAAAATTTATTTTATTGATTTATTTATTGATATAATTCTCTGTTTATTTGTATTTTTATTTATCATGTACATATGTATTCCTTTATTTATTTTGGACATGTTTTATAGTGATTCTTTACAGAATCAGAGAGGGGACTGTTGAGAGGGACTTGAAATGGGTACCAGAGCCCTCTGAAAGGGTTAATATAGAGAATGGCTTAGAATTTACTAACAGCCTGAAGCCTGGCCGTTTAGAATTTACTAACAGCCTGGAGAGATATGTGTACCCAAAACTAAGGTCATGATTAGCAGAATGGGACAGAATGATTTGCTTCTCTTAATTCAGCTGAACAATATGTGCTTACTTTGACCTATAACGTAGATAAACAAAAGTGATGCTGAAACTTGATGTAGAGCTGAATTTGTACCATGTAGAAGTTTTCTCTTAATAAATGAGGTGCTCTGGCCTAGCAAGTGTGAGGGGATTTACAGGGACTGTGCAAGTTTGCAAGACTGTGGGCCCCCTCCCCTTAAGGCCTTAAAGAGTACTGTGTTTTTAACATAATTCTCTGTGTTTTATTTTTGTTTAATTCCTCCTTATTTGTATTTGAATTTAGAGAATTTAAGCCAAAGAACCAAGGATACGTTTTGCTACCAGGTCAGAGGTAGCACAGGCAGGGGCGGCTCAAGGCAATCTGCTGCCTGAGGCATGGGATGAGATGTCCCCCCCCCACCCCCCCCCCAGTGGGGATTTTTCTGAAAAATCCAGTCAGGGACTGAACTAAATTAAAAAGTCAATTAGATAATGTGGAGCAAATGCAAGATATTCACACACCAAGGATCTAAAAGAAAGAGCGAGAACCACAGCAGTTAATAACTCCAAATTATAATTCATTTGTATTTTGTTATAAACTGCATTATAGTGCTTGCTTTTTCTTTTTGAACATACATTTTGCATTCACAGAACCCCCTCCTCAACAATGGGTGCAGAGCAGAGGTAGGACATTCACCCACAGAACTCAATATATATTTAAAAAAAAAAGCGGATTCTGGTCATCTCACCAACAACAAACATTCTCCAGTACCAGGCATATTGGGAACTAATATAAAACCCTACTAAAGTCACTAAGATCTGCAAGGCCAAATCTACCATACCATACCAGCATACACTTCCAAAACTCATACAATAAGGGGCCTACCAAGAAAAAAGCAGCACTATAAACACTGCAATGGGCCCCAAAACATCCATACACCTATTTGAAAAGCTGAATAAGTCAAATTACTACAGTACAGACCCCTACGTACAAACTGCATGTTAACAGAATACCTGGCCTTGGTCGCACACTCAGAACACAGACCCTCACCAAGTACAGAATAAGTGACCACAACCTAAAGCAAAAATAAAAATATGTAGACAAAAATTAAAATGAAACCCCAAGAAGCCAGGCTCCTCATGCGGTGCCACACCAGATAAGAGATGCAGTTCCCCATACTGTGTGAAATATAGATAACACAAAGTCCAATCACTAAATTGAAAATAAAATTATTTTTTCTACCTTTGTTGTCTGATGATTTTTGATTATGCTGGTCCCGATCTGAGGTTTCCGTTTTCCTCTGTCTTCTCTTAGCTCTTTTTCTTTGGTCTATAGTCCATCTGCCATTTCTTGTCTCTCCTTTTGCTTTCTTCATTTTCTTCCATCAGCCTTTTTTCAGTCCCAGTAACTCTACCTAGTATCAGCCCCCTTTACAGCCTCCCCTCCCAGTACCAACCCCCTTGCCTTTCCAGTACCACCACTGGTGTTTATTCTCTTCCAGTCCCCCTCCTTCCCCATCATCCAGCCCCTTCTAGTTAAAATACCATCCCAGATATCAGCTCCCTCCCAGTCCCAGTGCCCCCTCCCATGTCAGCTCCCTTCCAGCTCCCCCTCTCCCCTGTCGATCTATCTCCAGGTGTCAGCTCCCTTCCAGCTTCCCCCCCCCCATGTCTGTTCTGTTCCTTTCCAGCTCCCCCCCCCCTATCTGCTCCCCTCCATGCCCCCCTGTCTGCTCCCTTCCAGCTCCCCCCCCCCATGTCTGCTCCCTTCCAGCTCCCCCCTTGTCTGCTCCCTTCCGGGCCCCCCTTGTCTGCTCCCTTCCGGGCCCCCCCCTTGTCTGCTCCCTTCCAGCCCCCCCCCCTTGTCTGCTCCCTTCCAGCCCCCCCCCTTGTCTGTTCCCTTCCAGGCCCCCCTTGTCTGCTCCCTTCCAGGCCCCCTCCCCTTGACTGCTCCCTTCCCTCCTCCCCCCCTCACCTCACTGATTCATCCTTTAAAAATGAAATGAAAGCAGCTCTGCTTTCAAACTGCTGGGTCGTGTCAATCTAAGCTGGCGGGGTAGCCGCCCGAGGTCATCACTTCCGCTGTCCTTCCACTTCTGTTGCTGCTGCTTCCTCCAAAACGAAAGCAGCTTTGTTCCCGCAGCTGCTTTCATTTTGGAGGAAGCAGCCAGCAGCAACGGAAGTGGAAGGGAGGCGGAAGCGATGACCACGGGGGCCCCCCACCCCACCGGCTCCACGAAGATTGACGCGACCCAGCAGTTTGAAAACAGAGCCGTGGGAATGGAGAAATGTTCCCACAGCTGCTTTCATTTGATTTTAAATGATGAATCTGGCTGGACAGCGTCGGCTGTTCTATCATAGGCAGTTTCTAGGGAGCAGCAAATCAGTGCCACCCCATAGAAACTGCCGCCTGAGAACACCGCCTCAGTTGCCCTAATAATAGAACTGCCCCTGAGCACAGGCTATGAGATCCATTCAGTGTCCTCTTGCCTGCAGGGTGCCCCAGGGTTTCATCTTGGCTCCTACTGTGATCTGTTCATTTCACCTCTCCTCCACTAATTCAGTGTTTTGGGGTCATTAATTTCTGTTTTGTGGATGGCATACAGATCCTAGTCAGTTTTGACTCAGGGTCTGTGGAGCTTCTTAATTTCTGCCTTGATTCTGTCTGGCTCAACAAACACAAGTTAAAGTTAGTCCTGCACAAGTTGAAAGCCATTTGGATTTCCAACAAAAACAGAAAATGATGGCAGATAAAGACCATATAGCCTACCTAGTCTGCCCATCCATATGTACTACTAAGCTCTACAATCTCTACCTCTCTCTCAGAGACCCTCTGTATTTGTCCCATGCTTTCTTGAATTCACACACACCACCGCTCTTTTCATAAAGAAATATTTCCTTGGATTGCTCCCGGGTCTATTCCCTTTCACCTCTATCCTATGATCCCTTGTTCTACAGCTTCCTTTCAATTTAAAGAAGCCTACCTCCTGTGCATTTATACCATTAAAGTATTTAAATGTCTATAATGAGTAGCCTAGTGGTTAGAGCAACAGCCTAACACCCAAGCAATCAGCATTTGATTCCCACTGGCACTCCTCATGACCTTGGGCAAATCACTTTACCCTCCATTGCCTCAGAAGAAAAGACCTGGCAATCTATTTCCTGTCATACTTTGCTAAGAAAACTCAGGGGCTGCTGGGTCGCATTGATAGTACTTAAATAAAAAAAAAAACAGCTCCCCTCTCTTGCTTTTGATCCAAAGTATAAAAATTGAGATTTATAAGTCTATCCCCATATTATTTTATGACGAGGACCACTGACCATTTTAGTAGCTGCCCTTTGGATCGATTTCATCCTGTTTATATTGTTTTGAAGAAATAGTGTTCAGAATTATGCACAGTACTCTAAATGAGGTCTCACTAGAGGGTAATACAAGGGCATTGTCACTTCCTTTTCTCCAGGAACAAACAGGAAGTCAGTCCTCACATATGGTGACATTGGCGCCAACGGAGCCCATGCGGAAGCTTTGCCCCAGCTTTCAAAGAAAGTCTTTGGGAGATGCACAATGCATGCGTGGTCCCCTTCCTGCCCAAGGGTGCCATCTTGCTCAGTCTCCTTTTTTCCTTGGAGTCCAGCAGATTTGCATCTGATGCCCCAGAAAAAGTTGATTTTTTTTCTCAGAGTAATCCTCTCTCTCTCTCTCTCCAGCTGCAGCCAGTCCCTTTCCTGCCCCTGAGTTCGCTTGCCTTGGCACCGTGTTCTCGGGCCCGTTAATTTTTCTTTTCAGTGCGATTTGTGCCCTTTTTCCGCTGGCAGTTCCTTGGGACTTTGACTTCACCAGGGCTCTTCTTCCCCCAATGGCCAGCAGCTTTAAAAAGTGTGATCAGTGTTCCAGTAATTTTTCTATCACTGACACACACGACTGCTGTCTCTGTTGTCTCAGTCCCAACCATGACCGAGACTTGCAGGTGTTGCAAGAGATTGACCCCCCAAAACAGTCAAAAGCAGGCAGGAGAAGGACAATCAGATGTTCAGGTCATACTCTGCTTCGGAAACCTCTTCCAGGGCCCAGTCCGAGACTCCAGGATCGCGCAGTGACTCTGCGGCTACCAGTTGGGGCCGTGAGTCCTCCGACTGGGTGTCCCCAATCAGATTCCAAAGAAGAAGAAGAAGAAAGCCTCGCGGGACTCCTCAAGAGACTTTGGGAAGGCAGGTAAGTCCCACACCAGATCCCTGAGCCCCCGGAGAAGGACCAAGGTGTTGGAGCAGGACCGGCCACCAAAACTTCCCCAGAAGGACTCGATGGACCTTGACGATTGGCCCCAGATCCCCGTGGCCATCCCCACCAGAGACTCTTCTCCTCCACCAGCACCAGACCCGATTCATTCGGCATCTGTGCCCCTATCTGGGCTGGAGACCACCAGGATGGAGGTCCTGGAGCACAGCTTGTCTGCCTTCTTGGCTGCTCAGCAGGCAGTGCTGTCTGACTCCACTGGTTCATCTGCCAAAAACACTGGAACCTCAACCTCAAGGACTTTCCCCAGAGTTGAGTTGAGCCCTGGAGCTCCCTCGCCAGGGCCGATCACTGATGGAGGTCACATTTGCGGTCTCGTTCCACAGAATCCTGATCTTTCCCGGCCAGCAGCTGTGGCTCTGGCCACACCGCCGAGACCTACAAGCCTCCAGCCCCAACCCGGGTCCGGTAGAACGTTGAGTCCATCTCCGAGGACTCCGACTGGGAATCAGAGTATGACTTTTCCCCAGACATCTGGAGGCATCGAACCCATCCCCACCGGGGCCTTGCGTCAGTCCCTGCCTGAGGACAAAGCCTTCCTCGACTTCATGTGAGACATGGCCAGATCTCTAGCCTTCACCACTGAGTCAGCAGATGACCCTCGGTCAAAGGATCTCAAGATCCTCCTATTCGACTCCCCCTGAAGGAGTCCCTATCGGTGTCAGTGCCAGCGATCCTCGAGAGGGTGCTCCTCCATATGTGGTACCCACAGTCAGTCGTCGGCTCGACCTTATGTATAAGGTCTGCTCGAGCCTGGACTTCTGCAGAAGCCAATTACCACACATCTCCATGGTGGTTGAATCAGCCATGCGTCAGCTTCAAAGCCAAAAGACGCACTCCTCGATGCCTAAGAACCTCGATGCCCTCAGCAAAAAATGCTATCAGTGCTCCATGCTGGGCTGCCATGCCCAGTCATATCTTCTCTACATGGGTATGTTACTCTGGGACACCATGAAGGTGCTAAAGAGTTACTTTGCTGGCCTCTCCAGGGAACCCCTTCAGAGGTTCCAGATGCTGGCCAAAACTGCCACCTATTGCTCAATGTTTATCACCCAGTCTGCCTACGATGACTTCGAAACAATGGCTTGGTTCGCCGGCGCCTGTATCGGTGCCAGGAGACAGGCTTGGCCCCAATTCTCCGACCTTGAACAATGAATCCAGGAAAAGCTCCTGGACATCCCCTGCCTAGGAGAGAATCTCTTTGGCAAGGTCATAGCAGACAAAACTGCAAAGACACCCCCTCCATTCTTCCCGAGAGAGCCCCCCAGGACTACAGAGTACATTCCTCAGGCTCCAAGCATAAGGCATCCAAGAAGAAACCCCCATCTCCAGGAAGGGCCTGGGATTCTGCAGCTACCAGCAATACCAGGCTCCATAGACCCCTCAGCAGGGTCCCAAGGATCTGGACAATGACCTCACAAGCAGAAAGGCCCCAACCCCAGCCCGGGCAAAGCCTTTGACTTGCTGGACATAGCCTCTCCAGGAGATCAGCAACCCACGGGGGGACGTCTGACCCCCTTTGCCCACCGGTGGTCGACCAACACCTGGGAACTCCAGGTTGTCATAGAGGGTTACCTCCTTCACCTGGACCAAACACCACCTCCATTCTTCCCGAGAGAGCCCTCCAGGACTCCCCTGCATCAGGCTCTGCAAGAACTTACAGGTTTTCTTAAAGACATGACTTAACTGTACCAATTTGTGTTTTGTTGTCTTAGCTATGTCATATGGCGTGGCGTTGTTCTGACTGAACGGTCACAGAGATAGTAGGCATCGACACTGGAGACAGTGATACGAATATCGGTAGAACATTACAGCGGAAGCAACATCAGCAATAAGAATGAATTTAAGTAAAGAAGAAACCGGAGTGAGTCTGGCCCCTGATGAAACAGCGTGAAGTGAAACGCAATAGCGCTGAAGTTGGCGTTGGGCACATTCAAAGATAAGCACTCATTCTTACCTCTCTGTTTATGATTAACAGTCCGCACTTCTAAGAAAAAATATTATCTATGTTTTGTGAAAACCACACAAGTTAAAACGTGAAATGATAAGCCAAATGATACCAACTTAATGGGAAGCGAACCACAGGTCATTGATGCGATCATAGAGCAAAAGGTCGATAACTAATGAAGACCATAGCTCTGTATAAAAGTCTGAGACCTGAGGTTTCAAGATAAAGCTTTCTAATAACGAATAGGAACTAAGTAGAAATATAGTTCTGAAGTTGATAGTGGAGTATATTGTCTATAATCTTAACTGTTAACATACTCTGGAAGAAGTGACCATAAAATAATATTATGTCATATGACTGAGCAAGATGGCACTTTTGGGTGGGAAGGGGACCACACATGCATAGTGGTATCTCCCAAAGGCTTTCTTTGAAAGCTGTGGAGATGCTTCTGCGCGGGCTCCGTCGCCACCGATGTCACCCAAATGTGAGGACTGATTCCTGCTGTCCTTGGAGAACACCTGTTACAGGTGAGTAACTGTGCTTTTCCTGCTGACAGGTCTTCTCCTTATTCACCCAAGCTTCTTCCTGGCTTTTGCTGTTGTCTTTTTTTTTTTTACCTGTATGGCCACCTTAAGATCATCAGATACAGTCATTTCCAGGTCTTGCTTTTCTTTCATGCATCAGAGTACCTCAATCCCTGCACTCTACTGATCTTTTGGGTTTTGAAGATTTTAGTCATTAAATCCTCGCTACCAAATTCTCATCCATTCATCAAGCTTTGCTTGTCCACACCTTCCAGAGTATCTATCCTGTTTAAGATTTTGGTATCTTCTGAGAAGATGATAGCCTTTCCCGACATATCTTCTGTAATATCCTTATAAAAATTTTAAAATGAATAGGACCAAAGACCTATCCCTATAGCACACCACTGGTAACACACCTATCCTCAGCATGAACTACATTTACTACTACCCTCTGTTGCCTCTCACTCTACTAGATTCTATCCAGATTCAATCAGTCACTTTATGGCCCATCTCAAGGGCTTTCAGTTTATTTATAAATTGGCAATGAGGAATGGTGTCAAAAGCCTTGCTGAAATCTCATCAAAACTAGGGTCAGTATTCAAAAGGACCTATCTGGTTAACAGGACCGTTGAATGTTTCTTCTGACCACACCTACACTGTCCAGATAGTGCCAGGGTGGTCCATGAGTGGAGTTGAGGTGGAGTTGGCCTTTAATCCAGATAGCGGTGATTTTCAGCACCAATATGCAGATGATAATCTGTATAATTTATGAAAGCAAAACAGCTGTCCTAATTGCTATGTAAATTACCTATTTGACTAGTGGCTGAATATAGCCACTAGTGATAGTGCTATCTACTAACTCTTTATATTTAGTGCTTACCAGTATCCAAATACTAGCACTGAATATCCAAAATATATCTAACGACAGCAGTTGGCATTTATAAAAAGCTGATCATCACAATTAAATATCGACCCAAAAACCTTTACTTTATCTCCAGCCATTTTCGAAACAACTATCTTGCTAAAAACATTTTCATGATGGTGTTGTTAGAATGCATGTTGTGTGAGCTTCATCATGATTGCTATTTCCTTTTTGCTATGGGGAAAAGGAAGGCAAAGGGTGAAGGATTGCATCCATGCCTAAAGACGATCCAACAGAAATGGATTCCACCTTGAACCCAGGCAGTTGTACTCCCCTCCACCACCTCCGATGATGCTAGCAGAGAGCATTGCTCTCCTGCTGATGCCAGGTGGAGGGCTTTCAGTTCAGATAGCAACATCTGCAGAATTGCCTGTGGCAGCTCCTGTGCCAACATAAGAGGAGCAATCCACTCATGTTGGGGATTTGAGCCAGTGTTTGGTATCAGCGGTCACAATCTGAGCCACGTCTCCTGCAATCTCCTCCTTGCTGATTGGAGCCTCTTTGCCCACAGTTGTGAATGATATACTTGGCTCTTCCTAAGTCTGTCAGTCTCAGTAACATTTTGCTTAAATTCTGGAATTTTCTAGAGGTTCAGTGTTCAAGTTGCAGGAGCAAGAGGAAAGACTGGATAAATTGGAAGGACAAATGTCCCAGACTGGAAGTCAAGTTGCCTCCCTGCCAGCGGTTGGAACTTGACTTGGAGATAACTATTTACATGTTCCCTGTAAATAGTTATCTCCAAGTTATAATGCCCTGTTCAATGTAATTTCAGTTTGTTCAATGTAAACCACATTGATGCAGAATAGCGCGGTATATAAGAGAATATAAATAAATAAAATAAAATAAATAAAAACTGCTCATATTAGTAGTAGTAGTAGTAGTAGTATTTGTAGCTCACACCTTTCCAGTAGTATATATCAAGGAGAGTTACAATTAGGTACTTTAGGTATTTCCCTGTCAAGGATAGCCTCCATAAATATATAGTAAACTGGAAAATCTAGAGAATAATGTATGCAGCAATAATTCACAGCTGCAAATTTTTCCTAAAAATAGGTTGTTATCGTTAAGGGAATTGTGGAAAATGTTTGCGAAGAAAGTGCTAAAAATCCAGAATCTATTGGGGTATCTAAGATTTATTATATATCTGGGAGGAAGAAAAATAAATAAGTTTAGAGGCATTGATTTTAACAGACAGTCTGGATTTGTCAGCATTTTTGGACACATTGCAAAGTGATATAACTAGAGCTACCTTAATGATGACTAGGCTAAGATTCACTTAATTTGCAAACTTAAACCGTTTTTGTATTCTTAGAATTTGCATATGGTGATTCAAGCTTCGGTTTTGTCACCACTTGACTATTGTAATAGCATATGAGGGAAGTCCAAGAAATAAATTATTAGGGGTTTGCAGGTTTGAGCACATTTCTATTGATTTATGTAAGTTGCATTGGTTACTAATAAAATTCAGCATTTTATATAAAGTCATCATGTTGGTATTTAAGTCTCTCAATCATAGAACTCCAATTAGCTTGTCAGCTTCTTTGCGAGTTTATTGTCCTCTTCATGTTTTATGCTCGCAAGCGACTTTACTGTTCCACCATTTTGGTGGACTCATTTTCAAGTGATTCGTAACAGGATATTTTCTGTGACTGCTGCACAGATCTGAAATGATTTGCCAGCAGAATTGTGTTGCATTTTGGGTATTCTGGTGTTTCAAAAAACACTGAAGGCACATTTATTTTGGCAAGCTTTTTCAACCATTTGCATTAACTAGCCTTCAGATGGGGGGGGGGGGGGGCAGGCTTTAGGATATAGCCATAGCTAGCTATAATGTATTTAGAAGAGATAGAGAGGGTAGAAAAGGAGGAGGAGGAGCCCTATATGTCAAAAGCAATATTAAAGCTGCTGAAATGCAGGGGACGTGGGGGAAAGAAGTGCTATGGATTGTGTTGGAAAGAGGAGATGGCACTGTCATCCATAATGGTGTGGTCTACAGGCCTCCAACTCAAACCGAAGAAGTGGATAGCGAATTGATTGTTGATATTGCAAAGATAGCCATGAAGGAGAAAGTGATCATATTGGGTGACTTTAATCTACACACGATGTGGATTGGAGTGTTCCTTCTGCAAATCTGGAAAGAAGTAAAAAAAGACTGTGGATGCCTTCCAAGATGCATTACTTAAACAAATAGTGATGAAACTGACCAGGGAGTGCTCCATGCTGGATTTAGCTCATCAACAGAGATAGCGTGTCGAACATCCAGGTGGGTGCCCATGTGAGCAGCAGCGATCATCACACGGTGTGGTTTTGAGATAAAAGCCAAGGTAGAATCCAATCACAGCAAGCTCAAAGTCCTAGACTTCAAAAACACTGACTTCAGTAAAATGGCCAAGTACCTGAAGGAGGAGTAGGCAGAGTGGAAAGGGATTAGGGAAGTGGAATTGCAATGGACTAAATGAAAGGAGGCAATAAAAGGTGCAACAGATACATACTAAGTAAAGTAAATAAAAGGAAAAGGAAACCTATTTGGTTCTCCAAAGAAGTAGCTGCACAAATAAAGGCAAAAAATACAGCTTTCACATAATTCAGAAGCTCGCAAACAGAGGAACACAGAAAAGAATGCAAGATAAAACTAAAAGAGACAAAAAGAGAAATAAGGATAGCAAAATCAAAGGCAGAAGAAAATATGGCTAAAGATGTGAAGTGTGACGACAAAACTTTTTTCAGGTATATTCGGGAGAGGAGGAAATTCAGAGGTAGACTTGCAGGACTGAAAAGTGCTGGGAACGGATTTGTGGAAAGTGACATTGAAAAAGTGAAAATGCTAAAACAAATACTTCTGTTTTTACTAAAGAAAATCCTGGAGGACCACCTGTTATTGTCAAATATACAAATGGGAATGGAGTAGATACCACACTATTCACAAAAGATGATGTGTTAGAACAGCTTGCAAAAGTAAAAGTGGACAAGGCTTTCTCTATAACATCAACAAAATCTGCCCTTTCCTTTCTGAACATACTACTAAGACGCTTATCGACTTCTTAATCACCTCTCGTCTTGACTACTGCAACCTACTCCTTGCTGGTCTCCCTTTGAATCATCTCTCTCCCCTTCAATCTGTTCAGCACTCTTTTGCATGGCTAATCTTCCGCCAGCCTCGTCATGCCCATATTACCCCGCTTCTCAAGTCACTTCATTGGCTCCCTATCCATTTCTGCATCCAATTCAAACTTCTCTTGCTGACCTATAAATGCATTCACTCTGCAGCTCCTCACTACTTTTTTTCTCTTATCTCTCCTTAGACCCCCCTCCTCCCTCGGGAACTCTGCTCTTCTGGCAAATCGCTTCAATCTGTGCCCTCATATTTCTAAGTCCAGACTTAGCTCCTTTCACTTGCTGCACCTTACACCTGGAACAAACTACCTGTATCTGTACGCCAGGCACCTTCTCTGACACTTTTCAAATCCAGGCTGAAAACTCACCTCTTCTCTATTGCTTTTGGTTCTTGACTCACCTGATCTTTGTTTCTTTACCACTCCCCCTTGTTTTATCCCTTTCTGCAGCTTCTGTGTTGTCTGTCTTGGCTAGATTGTAAGCTCTGATGAGCAGGGACTGTCTCTTACATGTCTGTGCAGCGCTGTGTATAACTTGTAGCGCTATACAAATGCTCAGTTGTAGTAGTACATAAGAACATAAGATATGCCATACTGGGTCAGACCAAGGTCCATCAAGCCCAGTATCCTGTTTCCAACAGTGGCCAACCTAGGTCATACGTACCTAGCAGTTTCCCCAAAATATATAATATACACATATCAGAAGCACAACAAAGAAAATATACTATAAACTCAAAGTGCTAAAACAACTACGCCCTCTAGTCCATCTGCAAGATTTCATAAGTATTATTCAAGCCATTATCACCCCACATTTCGACTTCGCCAACCTCGCTCTACTAGGCACAACAAACCAAAACATCAGAAAACTCCAACTGGCACAAAATGCCGCAGCCAGAACTATAACGAAAGCTCATCCCTTCGAGCACATAACACCATACCTGGCCAAACTACACTGGCTCCCCATTCAATGTAGAGTAAACTACAAACTAATAATAACTACTTTTAAAGCACTAAATAATACCGCCCCAGAAACGCTAAATAAACTTATCATCAAAGACACACCCCACAGCGCTTATAGAAGAAGCAATGCCAATAAACTAAGAATACCAAAAGAATTCACAAAGTCCACGAAGACAACAAATAAAAAGGCATTCTCCCATGCAGCCCCCATGCTCTGGAACTCACTACCAGAAGACATCCGATCCATAACTGATATCAAAGACCTACGCAAAAACTTAAAAACACACCTATTTACCTCCTACTATGGCACGCTAAATAACTCCCAACAAGACGAAAAAGGATAAGCCAGACAATACATACAGACCAGCACCCCAAGACTTAAACACATCTAGACTCCACTACCGCTTACACCGCTGAACTCCTCCTTCCACGCCTGTACATAGTTATGTGTACATAGTTACTAATGAAAGTTCAAATGTTAAAAAGTTAAATGTAATATGTACTTAGATTAGGTTATAGTTCTATTGTTCTATGTAAAAAACAGAAATGTCACTCTGTTTCTTTAATTGTTCTATGTAAACCGCACCTGATCTTCGGAAGGTTGCGGTATATAAAAATTTGTTAAATAAATAAATAAATAAAAAGACACAGGTTCCACAATGCTTGTACTGGGTCAAGCATTGATATCCTGGGTCCCTTCTTAATAATGGTTCATGGACCTTTCCTCAAGGAACTTGTCCAAACCTTTTTTAAACCCAGCTACACTAACAGCCTTTACTACATCCTCCGGTAACAAATTCCAGAGTTTGATTACACGTTGAGTGAAAAAATATTTTCTTTTATTAGTCTTAAATAGTTTATCCTGTAGCTTCATTGCATGTCCCCTAGTCTTGCTATATTCTGATAATGAAAACAATCAATCTACATTTACCTGTTCCATTCCGTTCATTAATTTATAGACCTCTATCGTATCTCCCCTCAGCTGTCTCTTTTCCAGGTTAAAGAGCCCTAACCTTTTTAGCCTTTCTTCATTGGAGTATCCTTCCATCTCCTTTACCATTTTGGTGACTCTTCTCTGAACCTTTTCTAATAACGCTATATCTTTTTTAAGATACGGCGACCAGAATTGCACACAATATTCAAGGTGCGGTCTCACCATGGAACGATATAGAGGCATTATAATATCTTTTCTTTTATTTTCCATTCCTTTCCTTATCATACCTAGCATTCTATTTGCTCTCTTGGCCGCTGCTGCACACTGGGCCGAGGGTTTTAACATGTTATCCACAATGACGCATAAATCTTTTTCCTGGGTGGTGGTTGCTAATGTGGAACCTTGCATCGTGTAACCATAGTTTGGGTTGTTCTTCCCTAGGTGCATAACTTTGCACTTGTCCACATTAAATTTCATCTGCCATTTTGATGTCCAGTCTTCCAGTTTATCAAGATCCTCTTGCAATTTTCCACAATCCTCTTGAGTTTTAACAACTTTAAATAGTTTTGTGTCATCTGCAAATTTGATAACCTCATTCGTTATTCCCTTTTCTAGGTCATTTATGAATATGTCAATAAGAAGCGGACCCAGCACCAGATCCCTGGGGTACACCACTATTCACCTTTCTCCATTGGGAAAATTGGCCATTTAGCCCTACCCTCTGCTTTCTATCTTTTAACCAGTTGCTGATCCACAATAGTGCACTGCCTCCTATCCCATGACTCTTTAGTTTTGCCAAAAGTCTCTGATGAGGGACCTTGTCAGAGGCTTTCTGAAAGTCCAGATACACTATATCAACCGACTCACCTTTGTCCACCTGTTTATTCACACCTTCAAAAAAAACATAACAGATTAGTAAGACAAGATCTTCCTTGTCTAAAGCCATGTTGGCTGTCTCCCTTTAGGCCATGACTATCTACATGCTGAGTAATTTTGTTCTTTATGATGGTTTCTACCATTTTTCCCGGTACTGTAGTAGTACTAGTACAAGGCTGTGGGACCAGATGGGATACATCCCAGGATTCTGAAAGAGCTCAGAGAGGTTCTTGCAGGGCCATTAAAAGATGTTTTTAACAGATCCTTGGAAACAGAAGAAGTTCCACAGGACTGGAGAAGGGCTGATGTGGTACCTCTTCACAAAAGTGGTAGTACAGAAGAAGTGACAAACTACAGGCCAATAAGCCTTACCTCGGTTGCGGAAAAAGTAATGGAGGCGCTCCTGAAAGAGTGGATAGCGGACTTCTTCGAAACCAATAGGTTGCATGATCCGAGGCAACATGGTTTTACCAAAGGACGATCTTGCCAAACAAATCTGATTGAGTTCTTTGACTGGGTGACCAGAGAACTATATCAAGGGCATGCAATGGATGAGATCTACCTAGATTTCAAAGCCTTTGATATTGTTCCTCATAGGAGGCTTATCAATAAACTCAACAGCTTAGGGATGGGTTCCAAGGTGGTGTACTGGATCAGAAATTGGTTGATTGACAGGCAACAGAAGGTGACGGTAAACGGAACTTACTCAGATGAAAGGAAGGTGATTAGCGGTGTGCCCCAGGGTTTGGTCCTGGGACTAGTACTGTTCAATATATTTGTAAGTGATATTGCTAAAGGACTGAATGGAAAAGTCTGTCTTTTTGCAGATGAAACATAAATCTGCAACAGAGTGGACTCCACTGAGGGAGTAGAAAACATGAGGAAAGATTTACAAAATCTGGAAGAATGGTCTAATGCTTGGCAGTTAAGATTTTGGGGTATGTTTACTAATCTGCGTTAACATAGCAGATGTTAAAGCGCGTTAGCGTTCCTGGCCACAGTAAGTCCCATAGAGGGTGGAGAGAAGGGGTCAATGGGCGGGGAGAGGACCCTTCCATACTAACATGGGGAACCGAAGGGCTGAATCTTACCGCAACTGAAAACCTGGTGTTAGCACACATTTGCAAAAGAAATAAACCATTTCAGTGTCAGCAATGTACAGCATAGGCAGGGAGCTCAAGAAAAGTGATAGTAGTGCTTCATTTGCAGCAACAGCATACTGCCCAAGTAGGAAAGGCCACTGTGGTGATGGTGCATAGGGGGCTGCAGTCGGGACATGTAGTGGGGGCAGCTGGGGCACAGGGTGGACTAGGCAGTTGCCTAGGTGGCACAAAGGAAGCTAGAAACCGGACATCAGCAAGACAGCAGCTGACAAAGGCCAAACAGAATCCACCTACATCTACCTGGTCCACCCTTGCTAACAGTTGCCAGGGCACTGACCTGACATTCCCCAGCCAACCCTCCCCCAAGTGGAAGGGACATAATATTGGCGGGTGGATTTGAGGATGCCCATGTATGCCTCCCACCCCAGACCCCGTTCCCTAGGTAACCGCCTACCCACACAATGGATGGCCTGGGACTGCGCACTACCAGAACTGACAGAATATGGTCATGTCAGCATGGCAGGGGGGTTGTGCCCATGCTGGAGGGGGCAGTGGCACCTGCCTGCAGTGGACCTAAGCCATGCCCTGTACCAGTACATGGTGTGCAGTGCAACATAAAAGATCTGGCTGAGGAAAAGTACAGTTAGCTCCAGGGACTACTGTGCATCTGTGGCAATAGTGTGGTACAGTACACACAGCCAGTATGTCCAGAAGCAGAGAGTCACAGGTTCAAGTCCCAGCTATGGATACTGCAGAGCATGTCCCTATATTTTACCCTACAATGCAGATACAACAGCAATATGTGCAAAGCCCAAAGCAGCGGCAAACAGGGGTACAAACACCCACTCACACAGGCTCCACAATCCAAAGCTGCATGGAGAGTCAGGCTGTTGGCCCCAGCACGGAGCTGCAGTTATCACCAGAGCACTACAACTACCTCCTGCACAGTTTATCAATGTCAGCACTGTGATCAGGACCAGTGTGGCGGGCAGGGCTGCCAACCACCCCTATCTTTGCACAATGCTGCAATAGGAGTGTGTGTGTGTGTATGTCTATCCATTGTTTTGTGGCTGCCCACACCTCACTGCGCCCATAATGTCCCACTGTTACCAGCATTAGCTTGACTATGTGCATAATAAGGAGCAAGGTTTTGTGGGTATGGTCCGGACAGGGTGGATTGGCCAGGATGCATCATCACAGGGTGTGGGGCAATGGCTGGGACACTGTGGTGCCCAATCACCTCCTGGATGGACAGGGTGGCCACAGCATGTCATGCTGGGAGGACACTCTCACTCTGACCGTGCAGTGACCATGGCATGTCTAGGTTCCCACATAGCGCTCTACACTATCTGCCTCCAGTGATACCTGTGTGTTCCTAGTGCTAGGACCCTATTACTGAGATACCTGCTTGGTGCACATAGTTTCTTTGTGAGCATGCACTATGGACTGACTTTGGACTGTCTGCAGTTAGTCTGTGCATGGTTGGAACACCTTGTAGGGTGCTGCAGGTGCAGTCTGACTGTGCCGTCGGCTGGTGACTGGCAGACTGTGGTGTGAGGCAGTTGAGGTTTTTCAGACCTAACCCCAGAATTACTGCTGGTCTGCTCCAGTCACAGGTAGAGCTCTGGCCCACCAACCCCCCTGGAGGGCTGTCTTATACCAGCAGGATGGAGGTTTCTTCACTGGGACTCATGCACCTGTCTCTTACCTACAAAAAGGGTGATTGTGGGCCCTTTGGGGTATATAGTGTATACGACTTTGACCGCTAGAGGCACTGCTACACAAACCTCATGCAAGTCTAGAAACCCCTCTGCCCTGATAGCAGGTGCCCATGTCAGCCAGACCCTAACACTGGGTATGCACTAATCTGGGTGGTGTCTGGTCCCAGAGGGCCACATGTGACTGTGGAACACATATGGACACCAAATTACCTTCAGATGCACTGCAAGGAACACCTGTCACACACTGGTAGTGATGGGGATGTACAGTAGGACCTATCTCTAGCACCATGTTTCCTGCGGATCTAGTGCTGGGCACCCATCCTATCCCTCAGGGCGAACACAGAACCTGCACAATGGCATGGTCTGTAGCTACTCTGTGCCAGTATCACGCACTGTCAGTTCGTCTTTCCAAGCTGAGGTACCGGAGAGGTGCAGACCCCATTTGGTGATCAGCTGTAGACAGCTATTCAGCATGTGCATTGCATCATGGGTACTGGTGGGGTTACCCTATCCTGGCACTCAGAGCAGACAGTTTGTGCGGTGACCTGCAGTCCTTCTGTACCCAGCCATTGCTGTGAGATACACCATGGAGGTATAGCCTACTGGTTAGTACAATGCCATTCTCGGCAGTGTTCATGAGTTCAATTCCTCATTGTTCCCTCCTTTCATGCCTGTCGTACTCAAATAGTTTGCATGCCTGTAACAGTCATATTTTTGCAGAGCTTTGCTGCCAGCCCGTAATACCCTCGCTATAGTTGCCAACATTCCTTTGGTCCGTCTATCTGCGTCTGTCAGCTGTGTAGAGTCCTGTCTGCCTGTGCAGGCTGCCACCCCATGTCCTGCACTGCTACCCTTTCCTGCATTGCGTCTTTTCGTGCTTGCCTCACCTGTGCCTGATCTGCATGGCACCACCACTCCTCTGTCTACCCATCATTGTAACTATCCTGCCACTTCCGCCTCCACTGGGGGACACGTATTCCCATCGTCTGCCACCCACTGTCTTTCCAGTACTTTACATTGCCAACACCCTGTGCTGTGGTATAGTTGCCCCCACTATGTTTGTCAACAGTACTGGCAGCCACATGGGATGCCCGCAGATATGGCAGGTCTAGCAGCTCCCAGTTCTCCCTTCTTCACTCACCTGTTCATTGCCTTTCCTCGGTGCTCTATCTATTGTTTGGGCTACATCTGTCTCTATGCCTCACAGGTCATGCATGTCATCCTGAAGCACCTTGCAGCCCTTAGGGCACACTGACCTAGGGCACCGTAACCTTGTTAGTCTACCTTAACCTATGGTTCTGTAACCCAGGGTGCCTTCTAAGGTGCCTTGTCCAGGGATGCCTAAGGCGCTTAGCTTAAGGAGCCCTTACAAGGAACCTTACAAGGCACCTTGTAAGGCACCTTACAAGGCGCCTAACAAGGCACCTAACAAGGCACCTTAGCGGGCACCTTATAAGGCACCTTACTTATAAGGCACCTAACAAGGCACCTTATAGGGCACCTTACTTAGAAGGCGCCTAACAAGACATCTTAGAATGCACCTTACTTATAAGGTGCCGTGTAATGTGCCTTGTAAGGTGCCTTGTAACACGTGTTAGTCTAAGGCGCCTTGTAAAGCGCGTTAGCTGATACGGCTTGCCGTAACGATGCCCCGCCCATGCCTTGATATGGGCATCTGGACCATTACCACGGAACCTAACACGGGTAACATTACCGCGGTTTTGTAAACATACCCCTTAATGTGAAGAAGTGCAGTGTCATGCACTTGGGAAGCAGAAATCCAAGGGAACTGTATGCGATAGTGGGTGAGAGTTTGGTGTGCTTGGACCACGAGAAGGACTTCAGAGTGATTGTTTTGGAGGATTTCAAGGTGGCGAAACAGTGTGATAAGGCGGTAGCAAGAGCTAAAAGGATGCTGGGTTTTATACAGAGAGGAATTATCCGCAGAAAGGAAGCGGTACTAATGCCACTGTACAAGTCGCTAGTAAGGCCTCTTTTGGAATATTGCGTTCAGTTTTGGAGACCATATCTCGCAAAGGACATAAAAAGACTGGAAACAGTTCAGAGGAAGGCGACCAAAATGATTTGGAGCCTGCATCAGAAGACTTATGAGAAGAGACTTAAAGACCTAAATATGTACACTCTGGAGAAAAGGAGGGACAGGGGAGATATGATTCAGACCTTTAAATGCTTTAAGAGTATTAATGAACAAACAAACCTGTTCCAAAGACAAGGAAGCTATAAAACTCGAGGGCATAACATGAAGCTGCAAGGGGGTAAACTGAAAGGCAATGTCAGGAAATACTTTTTCATTGAAAGGGTGGTGGATGCTTGGAATGTCCTCCAGATGGAAGTTGTGGGGGCAAATACAGAATCAGAATTCAAGATTGGCATGGGACAGACATAGTGAATCCTTTTATAGCAACAGGATAATATCAAAATTAACATAATTATCTCTTATATCTGAACAAATAGGGGTGACCTGCATGGAGCGGTGGGTACACCCCTAAACCAAAGGCATGGGGGAGTGACCTGCATGGAGCAGCAGGTGCGCCTATACTTGCTGTCTTACTGGGCAGACCAGATAGATGGACCATACTGGGTTTTATCTGCTGTCATATACTATGTTACTAGATGGTGTGGCCAAAATGTTCAGTGAATAAGAATGTCTTAAGCAGTTCCCTGAATTCTTTAGTGTCCTTAGTGCATGTGATATTCGGTAGGGTGTTCCATAGGTTTGATGCATATAATGAAAAGGCCCTGTTTGAAGTGCATTGTTTGGCTTTGGAGAAATCCTTAGGTGTGGTTAGCATATTTTTGTTGTTTGTTCTTGATGAGCGGTTTTCTGGGTATATTTTTATTAGATCTTGGAGTGAGTCAGCTAATTCATTCTGGAGTATTTGGAATATGTTGTTAATAGATTTGTAGTTTACACGACTCTGGATTGGGAGCCAGTAAAGTTGTGCCAGGATTGGTGTTACGTAGTTTGAGGATCGCAATGTCTATCTCTGAATTCCCCCAGTTGTGCACAGGAAACAATTCTTGTCAATGTGAGACCAACTGAAAACTCTAGGAGTAAAATATGCATTGGTATTTCCTGCTTTAAGGTGGGTTATGTTGCACAGCATTCCCTGGACTTTCGGTGACTTAGCAGCTTTTCAGCTTTTCATTGCAGAATCTAGCGATGCAGCTACTAGTATATCAACATCAGCTAGTATTAAGTACTCCCTATTTGTACTTTGAGTTCACAGTGCTATTTTTGTGTCTTTAGGTGGGGGATGTTTAGCCTTCCTTGATGAATGATGTTTAGAGAATGTCTGGAGAAATGAGCGGGCATATTGCCTATATGGTGAAGCAAACTTGTGAGTGGATTGGGTGCTAACAATGCATGAAGAAGTTACCCAAGAATTAATGCCAAAATCTTGATCTGTACTATAAATACAGTTTAACAATCAGATCACAAAAAAAGGGGACAAACATGAAGACAAACTATAAGACATTATTAAATGTAGGAATGTCCGTCAGGTCAGAGGACAAGAAACCCCATCGAGTAACGGACCTCTCCCTTTAATCTTTTTTATTACTATTATGCAACAGTCCTAAAACAATAGAAAGATGACCAGACCCCGAAAGCCACAATGCTAAGTGTTAAGAAAAAGAAAGAAGTTGGGAAACCAAATTTCTACTTAGCTGGCAGTTGGGTCCCTTATACGATCCACACAAAAAAGCGGGGAGCTATCTCACGCTCTCCAAATCGCTTGTGATTCAGTCCAACGTCCTGAACACAGTACTGCGTTTGGGACCAAATTACTCCATTATGGTCCTGTATCAACGCTTAATATTACTGCAAAAGCACAAAATCTTTACATTGTACTAATAAAAGTGGGGAGCTATCTCACGCTCTCCAAATCGCTTGTTGTGATTCAGTCCAACGTCCTGACCCATCGAAGTATCCCAAAAAAACTTTATTTAAACATCCAAAAGCCCATCAGCTGTTGACACGTCACAGTAGGCTGGACCAATCCAACTCCAAATTTAATCCATTCGGTTCCACCGTTGATAGGCGAAAGATCCAAGTCTGTTCAAGCAATTGGAGTTTCTTCTCTCTATCTCCCCCTCTTGGATTCCCGGGACATGATCTAAAACCCTCCACTTAAAATCTCCAAAAGTATGTTGGAAATCTAAACAATGTTGTACTATGGGAGCAGAAGTAACTTTATTCCTCACTTGCGAAGCATGTTGCTGCAACCGCCATCGCACTATCCGAGTAGTGCGACCTATATAAAGTTTTTGACAGGGGCACAATAATACATATAACACGAATGATGTTAAACATGTTGTGGACCACTTCAAGACATGATTAAAATCTGTATTGGGAATCAACCAGTCTTTCCCTTCAATGGTCTGCACACAAAACTCACATTTAGTGCAAGAAAAATGCCCCAAAACCGGGTTTGTAAGACCCGTCTCAGAATTAGTCAAAAATAACGTACTACCTATCAAATTGCCAATATTGGGTCCTCTGGTATATGCAACTCACAAAGGCTTTTAAAAACAAGGATGTAAGGCTAGCAAATGACAGTGCTTTTTAAAAATCTTGTGTACCTGAGTAATATTGGACATAAAGGGAAGTACACCCGTAATCTGATCGTTATTCTCATCAGCTCGTCTCCTATGGGTATCCGAACCAAATAACCATTCTCTGTGAGTAAATTGTGCTCTTGTCCAGGCTTGTTTTATTATAGAGAAAGGGTAGCCTCGATGTAACAAACGTTGTGCTAGTTCCCGAGCGTGAGAATCAAAATTGCCTATAGAACTACAAATGCGTCTCAACCTCAGAAACTGCTCATATGGCAAACCGCGTTTTAAAGCGGCCGGATGAAAGCTGGAAAAATCAAGCAAAGTGTTTCTCTGGACCTCTTTACGAAAAAGCGTAGAATGCAATTTGGAACCTTCTTTAAAAATCTTTACATCCAGAAACTCCAGTTCCGAGAAATGATGATGCAATGTAAATTTCAAATGCTCCTTATGAGAGTTCAGCCAATCCACAAAAGATAATAAATTAGATTCTGTATCATTCCATAGGTTACTAGGTACACACTCTATTTTGTTGATAGTTTTATGAGTTAGGGTGTGGGGTTGTAATAGACTTTGGATATTCCTTTTATCATGGCTTACTGCAGAAATTCCTTTCACATTTCCAGTTGGCTAAGAATACTGCTGTTAAACTCTCTTCATGAGGCTAAGTGATCAGATCACGTCCCTCCATTTTTATAGTCTTCTTTTTCAGTTGTAATTCCGGCTTTATGGAATATTGTACCTTCTGAGCTTCCCTTCAGAAATTCAAGACTGCTCTTAAAACTTTTTATTTTTTGCATGCCTTTCCATCAGTTGAGCTTTTGTTTTTTTAGTTCTTTTTCACTTGGCAGAAGGAGGCTTTCCCCTTGTCCCTTTTCCTTTTGTAGCTTTTGTTGGCTATTGTAATTTTCTTTCTCTGGGGACAAGCAGGAAGTCAGTGCTCTCATATGGGTAATGTCAGCACCAACAGAGCCCACGTGGAAACATCTCCCCACTTTCAAAGAAAGCCTTTGGGAGATGCACCATGTATGTGTGGTCCCCTTCCTGCCAAAAGATGCCATCTTGCCTCAGTCTCCTTTTTTCCACAGAGCCTCCAGACATCTGTTCAGTTTCCCCTGGAAAAATTGTCTCTTTTTTTGTCGTGTTTTATCTGGTTCACGTACCGGTTCCTTTCTCGCCCCTGATCCAACTTGCCTCAGATTGTAAAAGGACCCTGTCCTCCTATCTGCAATGGGCTCAGGGCCACTGCAAAGCACCTCAGCTTTTTGTATCTTATGACCCCAGTCAACTGAGAGTCTAAGCAAACTTTGTCCACTTGGATGGCGGACTGCATTACTCTCTGGTTCGTTCTCTTCTTTTCTCGTTTTTCTCGAGGTGTTCCTCGACTGGCGCTTTGCACCCCTTTTTGGCTGCAGTCCTTGGACCTGTGCCCGGCGGCAGGGCTCCCTTTTCTCTGATGGCCTCCAGCGGCTTCAAGAAATGTGATCAGTGTGGTAAGATGATGTTACTCACTGACCCACATGACTGCTGTCACCACTGCCTTGGGCTGGCCCATGTCGACTCAGACTGCGAACTCTGCATGGCCATGACCCCAAAGACCATCATGAGCCATCAGCTGCAGCAGGAAAAGTTCTTCCACAAATCAGACTCTGCCCTGGAGTCTCCGGAGACACTGTGCTCCATGACTTCCTCTGGTACCTCGGCAACCCATGTTGCCCGGGCTGTCTCGGAGTCCTGCGGCCATGGTTCCTCTGAGAAGAAATCTCCAGAGGCATAATATAAGAAGTCAAAACCCTTGAAGACCACCGCGGAGGACAGATCCAAGAAGGTAAGAAAATCTCACTCCAGGCCCTGCAGCCTCCACATGAGTCTGAAGAGTCAGAGTAGAAGCAGCATCACAAGCTGCCTTAGAAGGAGCCATCAGCATCTGGTGACCGGCCTTGGACACCCAAGGCCATCCTGGTCAAGGACTCCCCCTTGACGGAGCTGACGCTGGACCCCAAATCCTCGGTGCCCACGACAAAGGGCGTGGAGGCAACTGGCATGGAGACAATCGTCGAGCGCCACTGGCCTCGAGAGAGCCATCAACATCAGACACAGTCTTGGCCCTGTTCCTTGGGACTTTGGTCCTCTCTGATAAGTACATGTGGCTTGGACCACAGGTCCTTGGACTTCGGGTCTGCGTGGGAGACCTTGGACAAGGAGTCCCCAGATATTTGGAGGCACTGAGACGTGCCCTCAGACCTGTCTCCCCTGCTGTCACAGTGCCATTCCCCACCCGATGATGTCGCCTTCCTCAACTTTGTGCAGGACATGGCTAAGGTGCTTGTCTTTGAGACTGAGGTGGAGGAAGATCCTCACATGGAGGAACTAGAGATCCTCCAGTATGAGGCCCCTCTGAAAGAGGCCTTCACTGTACCTGTCCCTCTGATCCTTGAGCACCTCCTTCTCCATATGTGGGAGACACTGGCGTCTGTGCCCATTGTAAGCCGGCGACTTGAGTCCATGTACTGAGTCTGCCAAAGCCCTGGGTTCCCAAAGACCCATCTTCTCCGCAACTCGATGGTCATTGAGTCTGCTATGTTCTGACTCAAGAGCCAAAAGACTCATTCCGAGGTGCCCCCTGGCAGGGAGGCTCACACTCTCAACCAAAAGGCCTTCCAGGGCTCGATGTTTGTGCTGAGTCCAGTCCCATTACCTGTACATTGACATGTACCTCAAGGACCTGGCGAGGGAGTTCTCTGGTTTCTTGGCAGGCCTCGATGGGGAATCCCTCCAGCGGTTCAAGTCTCAGCCCTGCAGCAAGGCTAACAGCAAAAGGGGCAAGGACATGGTCCCCACAAACAAAAGACTCCCAAGTCCCAGGCGCTGGCCCCAGTTCAGCCTGGGGAGAGCTTTTGACTCCTTGGACATGGCCTCCTTTCCCCCAGGAGGTCCCCAACAGCCCACAGGGGGTGTCTGGCCCTGTTTGCCCATAAGTGGCCCACCATCACCATCGATTCCTGGGTAGTGCAAGTAGTCCAGGTGGGCTACCTCCTCCACCTGCAATGGACACCATCCTGCCCTGCCCGCCAACCCTTAACCCCGGATATTAAATGCTGGGGTCATATGTGGCCCTGGCATTGAATATCCGGGGATCGCCGCACATGCTAGAAGCCACATAAAGTAACTACGCAGCAGTGATACTGTATGCTACCCAGTTAGCTCCTGTGCCGAAAGATAGGTGAGGGTTTTCCTTGCCTATTTTTTTGGCACAGATCACTAACCAGGCAGCATGCAATATCGCCACGCAATATATGGTTTACTGGGCTCTAAACCGTGTAAATGCCTTTCGAATATCAAGCCCTTGAACTTTAGCATGCGCAAATTGATTGTACTGTATGTATGTTAATTGAATAGTTAATGTGCATTAATTCATTTTGCAAATACTAAAAATTTAAGGAAGATTAATAAACCAAATGTATGTTAACAAATACACATTCCTAATTAAAACTAACCTTGACTAACTGAGGGCATAATGGTTTGTACATGAGCTTGTGTGCCCATGGGCTCTTTCCTTTTGCCTCATTCCGTTGTATCAATTTACTAGTCTCTTCCTCATGCTAACTGCCTTGTTTGCAGTCAAGACACAGCATATTGTTGAGTGACTGAAAAAAGCGAGAGAACGTAAGATAATGTACTAATGTGGGCATATTTAAAGTGATTTAACCGGATAGCAGAACTGCTAACTGATTAAACTATGGTCTGCGGGATATTCAGTGACACTAAATCATTTACTGCTGCTGAATATCCCCCACTACTCAATTTGTACTGAGCTGAAGTCTTGTGATAACGGCCATGAACCACAGCTGTTATTGTCAATCTCTGGCCTGGCCGCAGGAGGTGACGGCTGCTGGGCCTGAAAATGTCAACAGAGAGTGAAGAGGAGCAAGAGGCAGTGTGGAAAATGTTTGCTGGGATGGGGGGAGGCGGAATGGGGGTGGCCCACCCTACAATGGTGAGCCCTCAGACCCTCATTAGAACTTACGCCACGGATACTGCCAAGTTTGTTGATTTCCTTAATTTCTGTTAACATTTCATCTGTTGTTCCTTCTGGCCTGGCAGATGATAGCATACCCCACCGCTATTCTCTTAAACTTTACACATGAAATTTCTGTCCAAAAAGATTCCATGGTGCATTTTGTTTCCTGCAGAACTTTTAGTCTGTTTGGCTCAAGGCCTTCTTTAATCTAGAGTGTCACCCCTTCACCAATTTGTTCTATCTTATCACTACAATATAATTTGTACTCAGGTATCACAGTGTCCCACTGGGTGCCCCTCCTTCCACCAGGTCTCTGAGAATACTTACAGTATATCTATCTTTTCATTCAGTGCTCTGCATTCTAGTTCTCCCTTCTTATTTTTAAGCTTATAGCATTTGTATGCAAACATTTAAAAGTATGATTTTGTTTGTTTACAACCTTCTTAACAGCTGACAGAGGTAATTTGCCATTTTTCATTTCTTTCTGCTCTTTATTTAATTGCACTTGGGCTACTTTGACCTTTATTTCAACCTTCTATTGGCATGTTCTAACCCCTGTTTTTGCTAGTAGGCTTCAAAGATACCTCACTTCAAAGCATATGCTCTTTAGCGACTCTTGACTTTCCCCCAGAAACTTCAGACCTCTCACATTTCTAATAAGATCAAAAGATACCACTAGAAATATTTTTTCCTTAAACGTTGTCTTTCATAAAATAATAATCACTGTGTCAGTTTCCAAAGGGAATTATCCATATACAGTAACTGTTTTCCATATAATTCATTAGGCAGTACTATCCATGGATTTTCAGTGGCCCTTTATGTATAGTGTCACTGAAAATCCTTCCAGGCCACCTTTGTACTCATATAGTCCTGGAGCAGTACATGAGTAGATCACAAACTTAATCCAGAGAGTGGTGATATTCAGTCCGCTATCCAAATAATTATCCAGATAATTTTAGGACAGAAGAAAATGCTGTAATAACTTCATCCAGATTTTCTGGATAGTGGCCTGAATATCACTGATAATCCAGATCAGTCAGGTGCGGATTGCACTCTACCTATATTCAACATGGCTCAATATCCACGTAGTGGTACTGAATATGCTGAATAAACTGTACATATTTTATTGAAACACTGAGCTGACATCTAAAAACTGTCCATAGAATTCTAATATTGGCTCAAATAACATTATTATAAATAGTAATAGCCTAACCTTTATGAAAGCTAAGAGGGGCAAAAAGTACACTTTGTTCACAGTCTTCAAGAGGAAAGCACAGGAATGCTAATTAAGATATCTTACAGAATTCTCCAGATTTTTTTTTAACTTGCAGTGTACTGCCACCTTATCCTGTATTACCCCCAATTGTACTGAAGAAAATCTATCTCGCATGCTGTTTCAGGTTTTTCATTTTGCCTGATTGACCTGCTATAGCCCGAGACTATTATTTCAAATGAACGTTCATAATAACAACCAGTAAGGAAACAGATCAATTAAAGAAAACAGAATGGTTAATATGATGTCCAAGGTAACAGTGGAAGGTTTTTCAAGGGGGGATTCTATTAACCAAACCAGAGAAAGCTGTCAAAAACCATGCCAGACATAAAAGAACATACCCAAGTACCTGATTCATCTCCACTAATCCAAGAGGAACTGGATCCGCATCTGATCCTCTCACTATGATCGCCACCACACTACAACAGCGGCCATAGATCCTCTCAGCCAGTGTCTCCTCTGCTGGCTTGTGAAAGATGCAGTTGAGGTTTGTTTTGTTTCTTTGATCCAGATGCCCCTCACTCTCTTATGCACCATTTATGTGTATTTTACCATTATTTAGGCCCCAGTGTTCTGATGCTGTTCATTTTGATTACATTGTAAGGTCTGATGAACAGGGACTGTCATTTACATTTTGGAGATCATTCCAAAATATGAATAAGGTGTTTGAATGTGTGGTGGGGATGTTTATGTGCCAGAAACCTCCCTGACCATATTCTGAAACACTGCTGTCATGCACATTTATTATTATTTATTTATTTACATTCTCTTAAGGAAAGCAAATTTTGACCCACCTACATCAATAACCCTGTGCAACAACACTTATCAAACAAAGAAAGAAATAAAATATCTAGGAGTTACATTTGACTGCGACCTAAAAATGGAAACTCACCTGCGCAAAACCAACAGGGCAGTCTTCTACAAACTGAGAGCTCTACAACCCATACGGAATATTATTGATCCCCACGACTTCAGATCCGTTGCTCAAGCACTCATCATGCCACATTTCGACTATTGCAACGCCATTCTTCAAGGACTTCCTAAGAAAACCCTGAACATCCTTCAAATGGCACAAAATGTAGCTGCCAGGATCATCATGAAGAAAAGTCTTACTGAACACATTACACCAGTACTAATTGAGCTACACTGGCTCCCCATAGCAGCCCGCACAAAATACAAAATACTGACGACCACCTTCAAACTCATCCACAGCATAGCACCATCCTTCCTCGACACCCTAATCAGATTGCAACCATCCAACAGAAACAGGAGAACCATCAATTCCAACACCCTCCACACTCCAACAGATATCAGATCAGTCAAAAAAATCACTAGTAACAGGGCTTTCTCATACACAGCACCGACACTATGGAACCAACTCCCACCCGACCTACGAGCCAGCATTGATCTGAATCCCTATCATGCTTTCCTTCTCTTGTCTTGTCTTTTCCTGTCCGCCTCTTCTCTCTCCTATCCTATCATGATATTGTAATTTATTTTCCTTTTTATTGGCTTCCAGCCTCTTTTAATGATTTTTATTGTACACCGCCTTGGTTATTTTGGAAAGGCGGTTTTTATCAAACACAATAAACATAAACATAAACATAAAAACCCACCTATTTCAAAGTCATTTCAACCTATACTAAATTCGCATGAGGGGCAACTCCCCCACAGCTCCCCAGAAACCTGTAATGTATAAATGTACATATGTAAATTATTATCCCCTTAGCTTAGAAGTAGATAATTTTCTGCGTGACGTGCTAACCTTTCGAATCTTTATGTACAAATCAAAATTATTCTGTCTTGATTCGACAGCTTTATCCATGTAATCTTCCCTGCTTCTGATCGCTGGAAGGAGCGGTATACAAATGCTTGCTAAATAAATAAAATTATATACCGTGCTATTCTGCATCAGTGCAGTTTACATTGAACAAACTGAAATTACATTGAACAGGGCATTATAACTTGGAGATAACTATTTTACAGGGAACATGGGCTATGGAGGGTTAAGTGGCTTGCCCAAGACCACAAGGAGCACCTGTGGGACTAGAAACCCCAGTCCTTCCGGCCCAAGTTTGCTGTCCTCTAGTGGGATTTGAACCCCCAACCTTCCGGCCTGAAGTACCTTGCCCCAACCACTAGGCTACTCCTCCACATTGACAGTGCTAGCACAGGGATCTCAGAACATGCCCAGAAGGGGTGGAACGGGTGTGGTCAGCCACGGAGACATGACCCATGTACATTCTGTGATGTCCCCGTTATTCCTGCTTAACATGGAATATGGCCAGAACTTAGAAAATATTCTGCAGTGCTTTTCAATTCATTCCATATAGAAGAATGTTGTGACAAGTATGTGCTGAACTGGTATGACTGCAATTTTGAAAAACACAAGATGCAGTTACAAGGAACAGAAAGCAGAGGTGAGGGAATGTTGTAAGGTAAACAACATTAATAAACACCCTTACAGAAATAGAAGAGCAATAGTGTATTTCAGGAACAAGCAGGAATGCAGTCTTCACATATGGTTGACGTCAGCACCGATAGAGCCCACGTGGGAATGCTCCCCAGCGTCCATTAGGAAAGCCTTTGAGAGCACTCCACGGTGCCTGCCTTCCCAACTCCTCTCCTTAGTTCTTCGTTTTCTGCAGAGTCAGCAGGATATGTCGTCCTGTCACCGTTGAAAAACTTCTCATTTTGGTGTGGAACATTGTGCTTCTGCCTTCCCATCGACACCAGTCTGTCGAATCTGACACCAGTCCCGCAAATTCTTTTTTTATTTTACATTTTTCTATTTTCTATTTCTTTTTTCTTTAAGGCAGTTTTCACCGCTAAACTAGGCCTTTAGGCCTCCATAGCCTTACCTTCAATCTTGAAGACAACTTTTTTGAGGTATGGGAAGGCCAACTAGTAGATTTAAAAAATGTACCAAGTGTGCTGGTACCATATCAGTCACTGATAAACATGACTGGTGTCTAAAGTGTTTGGGGCCTGAACATCAACCCAATTCTTGTCTTCTGTGCCAGAAAATGACACAGAGAGGCCTAAAGAACTGAGCAAGACAGTACAAATTGTTATTTGCCTTGGACTTGATGTCAGTGGCTTCCACTTCTTCGAGGACATTGACTTGCTCTCATGGGTCTCAGGTTTCTTCAAAGTCCAAACATAAAAGTAAGTCTAAGGGGTATGTTTACTAAACAGCAGTAGCAGCTTCCGTGTGATATTGGAGCCGCAGCTCCATTGAATTCAATGGGGTTGTGGCTCCGATATCGCTTTTAAGTCACTACCGCTGTTTAGTAAACATACCCCTAAGTCTCTGGCCATTTCAAAGTTATCGGCATTGAAGACCAATACCGAGACCAGAGAGAAGCCCCAATATAAGCATTGTGACTCCCCTAGAGTTGCTTCCCATACAGACCGGCCAGCCAAATGGCCCCAGCAGGAGGAACTGTCCTCCAAAGCACAAGAGGGGCTCCAGGATGCTCCCGAGGCACTGTTCCCCAGAGAGCTACCTGCTCCATGTTCTGGAACAGTCGCTCAGAGCCCATGGGCAATTCCACCCAGACATTGGCAATCTCCCTGGATCAGCACATGCTGACTTTCAAGAGGAGTTTGGTGGCACTCCTGGCAGCCTCTGTGCTGATAACATCAAGAGCTCCAGGAATGCAGGCTTTGGCACTGAGCCTACAGCCAGTTGTATCAGCCCTGATGCTGGCCCTTGAACCAGCATCAGCAGAACCCCTGAGGGTGATATCATTGTTGGAAATGACCGATACCACCGTTATCCAACAGACTCAAACTGACATGGCTCTCAGTTCCGATACTTCTGAACATTGTTATTGGCATCGACCTTCGACATCTATAAAGCATCAAGGTCGAACCCAAGACCGCCAGTACTTTGACTTCTTACTAGACTCGTCTGATCCTCTCCCTGTGATTGCCACTTTACACTACAGCAGTGGCCATAGCTCCTCTCAGTCAGTGTCTCCTCTGCTGGCCTTGTGAAAGATGCATTGAGGTTTGTTTCACTTCTTTTTTGATCCAAATGCCCCTCACTCTCTTGTGCACCACTTATGTGTATTTTACCATAATCTAGTCCCCAGTGTTCTGATGCTGTTCATCTTGATTAAATTTGTAAAGTCTGATGAGCAGGGACACTCTTTTACATTTTGGAGGTCATTTGAGAACATGAATAAGGGGTTTGAATGTGTGGCGGGGACATTTCAGAATCTGATGAGAGGTCACTCAATTCCCGAGAACTTCCAGACATCCCTTCAGACCCTTTGCCGCCTTAGGAACAGCATCAGTCCCCACCAGAAGACATGTCCTTTCAGGACTTTATAAATCAAGAGATACTCTATTGTAACTTAAACGTCAATGTTACTATGGAACTATGGCAATAGCTTATTGAAACCTTTTATCTTCAGGCAAGTTGTAGTCTCAGACTCTGACGGCACTCTGTACCACAATTTCAGTGGGCTACTATATTGTGCCTCATTTGCATCAATGACTACTTGTGCCTCATTTTCTTTTGTGACTACTTAATGAAATACTTTTTTTCTTCTTATTTTCTCAAACCGTGAAAAATATATTGCACCGCTATCACCAAATCTTCTCTATCTAATGTGTATAAAATGTTAAATATTAAAATAATAAGCTTATCTTGGCTCCTGTGAGCTTATCTTCTGGCATTAAGCCTGAGTTCGATGTGTATATTCTCAACGCCTTCCTTTGGCGCCCTGTTTAGCGTTTCTCTCCTTTGGGGAGGTTCATCAGGAGAATCTATAGATGAAGAATTAAACAAAATTAGGAGCATTAATGTGACTGAAGTTTATAATTGACTTTTCACCGAAGATAAGTGAACTATCTCTCGCATATACATTCCCCAACCGAGATTGTGGTCTTTTGTTCAAAAGTGGAATTTTGTGTTGAACAAATGCTCTCTGGATCTTATGGTCCTCATTGCTGAAAATACCAAGAAAGTGTTAGAAGATTACACGAAGGAAGCTGAACAGCTGATCACTAAGTTGAAGAATGTAGTGCCTGAAGATTTCTTTAAACACAAGTGGGAAGACGTCAATAAGCAAACAACAGCTTTACGCCAAGAGGTTAAAACCACAAAATTGAAGAAATTTAAACGAGACAATGATGACTACACCAAAGGATATGTCTATCCTTGGATGGACAAAAATCGCAAGCCCAAACCGCGTAAACAGGTGAATTTCACAGTATCATCGGACGATATGTCTAGCTCAGATTCCAGCAAGACTTCTAAAGAGGATTTTTCCGACGACGCAACAAAAGAAAAGAAAAAGAAAAAAATGCCCACCAGAAATCGACCCTGAGTTCAACCACCCCGAGAAAATTCAATGAGACACTGGATTTAATAGTTAATCTATCTGGGAAACCCCTTTCTGAAGAGCAACATCATTTATTATATAAAGGACTGTCTTTTGTTCCAGTTATCATTCACGACCCTTTTCAATTTAGAATTGACTTCGAGGCATTAATTCGGAAATTATATCTGAAAGTTTATTTTTTTCAAACCTCGGCTCCCGAAGTCACACAGATGGAGCGTAGGATAATGTTACCGTTGAAATCCAACTGGATGCCACCTACTCCTTTACCGCCAATATTACAGGCATTTAAAGAGCTGGTTCTACAGGAAGTTACTAAGTTGGAACAGACATGTCCTTTAACAAAGAACGTTCTTACTGCAGCAGAACGTAAGACATGGAGGGAATTGAAAGCCCGAACTGACATCATTATTTCCAGGGCCGATAAAGGGGGTGCGATAGTTATCTTGAATAGGGACGATTATGTGGCAGAAGCTCAGCGTCAACTTTCAGATAATCATACTTATGAAGTGCTAGTTACTGATCCGACGGTTCACTTGCAAAAAATGATTTCGGATAGCACTCAAATAGCGCATCAACATAAATTGATCAATAAGAAGGAGATGATGTTCCTCAATGTCAAAGCCCCTGTGATATCCAGCTTTTATTTAGTCCCTAAAATACACAAGAGTTTAAACAAACCCCCAGGACGCCCGATCGTGTCAACGAGAGGATCCCTGTTGGAGCCACTATCGATATATCTTGATTCTTTTTTAAGACCTTTACTTATGGATATACCGTCCTATATTAGGGACACTTCTCATTTTTTACAACGCCTGGAACAAAATAATCATTGGGCGACTGAGAATGACATGTTATTAATAACTTTGGATATTACGGCACTATACACTAGTATCCCTCAACATTCAGCAGTTAAGATAGTTCGCAAAGCACTGACGGATAGAAGAGACCTTTCAGAATCCCAGATTATCTTCCTTACGGAATTAGCGCAGTTGACCATCACTCAAAATTTTTTTCAGTTCAATCAAGTGCTCTATCACCAGAAAGTAGGGATAGCCATGGGAGCATCCTGTGCTCCGTCGGTAGTGAATTTGTTCATGAGTGACTTTGAAAACTGTTGGTTAGCTACCTCCTCTTTTTCATCACATATTAAACTATGGGTACGGTTTATAGATGACATTTTTCTACTTTGGAAAGGTTCGAAGGAGAAAGCCGACGAGTTCATACATTGGCTGAATACTTGTGATACTGCAATTCAATTTACTTCCACTATAGATGTTAACACTATAGTCTTTTTAGATGTAGCTGTTCAGAGAGGTTTATTGGGCTGGAATACAACAATATACAAAAAACCTACTGCTCGCAACATGTTTCTTCATTACACCAGTGGACACCCCATTCGATTGAAGAATAGCTTGCCTTACTCTCAATTTTTACGGTATCGTCGAAATTGCTCAGAAACCACTGATTATAAGAAGCAGTCTAAATATCTTCTTAGAGCTTTTTCAGATCGAGGATACCCCATGCGAGTTTCTCAGCAAGCTTACAAGCGAGCATTGTACAATGACCGTCGGTTATTGTTCCAAACTCCTCATCCAGAACCACAAGAGAACCAAGTGAATTTTATTACTAGGTTTTCCCCTTTGAGCCACAGAATTCAGAGTATTATTAAAAAACATGGTCATCTGCTTCAAGCCATCCCTGAATTAGAGGACAAGCAGATCAGATGTGTTTGGCAAAGAAACAGCAATCTACAGCAGCAATTGAGTCCCACAGTTCTCCGGTCTAATATGAGGTATTCAAACTACCCAGATGTGACAGGCCACAAAAAATGCGGCCGGTGTAGCATTTGCATGGTGACAACCGAGCTAACCGAATTTTCTTGCCATGGTAAAGTCTATTATTTGAAACATGCTACAACATGCACTTCTGAATCAGTAATATATGCGATACATTGCCCTTGTGATTTATTGTATATCGGGAAGACCAGTCGCCCCTTTAAGGTTAGGATGTGTGAACACAAAAGTCGACTTCATTGCAAGAGCTTATCAGCCCCGATTGTTCAACACTGTGAGGAATTCCATCATCAATTTGAGGATTTACATTGCTTTTGCATTGAGCAAATTCTCCAGCCTATGAGAGGGAAGACTATTGATGAAACGCTCCTTTACATAGAGCAACGGTGGATTTTCAGGGTCAACACAGTGCAACCAATGGGATTGAATGCCTCAGTTGAGTGGCAAGTATGTAGATAGTTCCGTTAAGTAATCACTATAAAAATCAGCTGTTCGGTTCTAGCCGCATGCGCGGCGCCTTCTGATACCACTAAGAAAGAGAGAGAGACGCGGGCAGCAGCACTGGCAGGTATGCAGAGACTCTTTAAATAGTTGAATTTTGAACAAGACCACAATCTCGGTTGGGGAATGTATATGCGAGAGATAGTTCACTTATCTTCGGTGAAAAGTCAATTATAAACTTCAGCCACATTAATGCTCCTAATTTTGTTTAATTTTTCATCTATAGATTCTCCTGATGAACCTCCCCAAAGGAGAGAAACGCTAAACAGGGCGCCAAAGGAAGGCGTTGAGAATATACACATCGAACTCAGGCTTAATGCCAGAAGATAAGCTCACAGGAGCCAAGATAAGCTTATTATTTTAATATTTAACATTTTATACACATTAGATAGAGAAGATTTGGTGATAGCGGTGCAATATATTTTTCACGGTTTGAGAAAATAAGAAGAAAAAAAGTATTTCATTAAGTAGTCACAAAAGAAAATGAGGCACAAGTAGTCATTGATGCAAATGAGGCACAATATAGTAGCCCACTGAAATTGTGGTACAGAGTGCCGTCAGAGTCTGAGACTACAACTTGCCTGAAGATAAAAGGTTTCAATAAGCTATTGCCATAATTCCATAGTAACATTGACGTTTAAGTTACAATAGAGTATCTCTTGATTTATTTAGTTTAATACTCTGAGCAGACCATTTAAGATTTCTTTCAGGACTTTATGCATGACATGGCAGCAGGGCTTGCCATCACAGTAGCCTCGAAAAAGGAACTGAGGACAGAGGAATTGGAGATATTCCAATACCCTCCCACGCTCAAGGAGGCGGCTACATTACCGGTACATCAGATCCTACAGGATCTTATGCTCCGCATGTGGGAAGCCCCACTCATGGTTCTGCCTGTCAGCAAGAGGCTCGATATTATGTAGCGAGAACCAGAGTGCCCAGGCCTCCAAAACCTCAGCTCCCCCACCATTCAATGGTGGTGGAATCGGCGATGCACTGCATAAATAACTCTAAGAACCATTCATCCATACCACTGCAGAGATTTAAGAACACTCAATGCCTTTGGGTGTCGATGCTTCCAAGCATGCATGTTGACCTCCAGAATAAATGTTTACATGCTGTACATAGGCATGTTTCTGAAGGATGTCACTAGGGATCTGGAGACTTTCACTCCCATGCTTCCTTAGGATAAACTGAGTGCATTCCAGACACTCATCAGGCAATGCCCAAATGCTTCTAAATTTCTTACCAGGGCTTATTTTGATGCCTTTGAATTAACAAGCAGAACTTCAGCATTCTGCATTGGGGCTCATAGAATGGCCTAGTTACAGACATCAGATCTCAAGCAATGGGTCCAGAATAAACTGGCCAATATCCCATGTACTGGAGAAAACCTTTTTGACAAAAATTGGGGGAAAAAGCAGGAGAGAATGAGATGGACGATCTCACCCTAAAATGCCTTTCCAGGAAAACAGCTGAACCATCCAAGAGGAAGGCTCTTACTAAAAAATCTTTCTATTCTAAAAGGAAGAGATACTATCCTTCTTACTCACCCTCGGCTGCCTATCATCCTCAGCAGAGGCCAGCAAGGCCCTCGCCAGCCCAAGAAACCCAAGGCTCCTAAACCTCAACCAGCTGCACAGGTACAATCTGCACCTGGTTTTTGACTTCTTCCTGGAGAGCATTTGCAAGCTGACCCTGGAGGGTCCCCAGCCTTTCCACATACTCTGGCTTAGAAGTGAGGTTCACGACTGTCATTGTATCTGTAAAATTAACCCATTTGGAGAAAATGCCCTGGCAGACTCTGTCACTATGCCCATAGGTGGCACCTCATAACATCAGAGCAGTGGGCACTCCATATTGTCCAAAGAGGTTATCAGCTTCACTTCAAAACCTTACCCCTTACCGGCTTCACAGGGGATTATCCCACACAGCCCCTTAAAAGCATTCTCTTAAAAGAAGAGGTGACCACCCTGTTCTCCCAGGGTGCTATAGAAAGAGTTCCTCCTCCTCAAGAAGGGATGGGCTTCTACTCTCCATATTTTCTCTTTCCAAAGAAAACAGGAGGATCCAAGCCCATCTTGGAACTCAGACACCTAAACAAATTCATGGTCTGAGAAAAATTCAAAATGATTTCTCTAGGAACTCTTCTACCATACCTCCAGAGACACGATTGGATATGTTCTCTAGATCTAAAAGAGGCATACATGCATTTACTGATCCATCCCTTGCACAGTTTCTGTGCTTCATGTTTCAAGGAGACCATTTTCAATACAGGGATCTCCCTTTCAATCTAGCCTCTGCCTCAAATAGTCACTGCCTAATCATGCACCTTGGGGGTATTCATCTTCCCTTGCTTAGGTGACTGGTTGATCAAAGGAGATTCCCCTCAAGAGGTAAGACTCTCCCTTCATTGTACCATCATGGTGCTCCAACACCTGGGCTTTGTCATAAACTTCCCAAAGTCTCACCTTGCTCCATCCCAACAAACAGAGTTCATCAGAACATCTTAGATACTCAACAGGCCGAGCTTTCCTTCCACAAGATTGCTGTGCCCGCCTCATCGAGCTGACAAAGGGAATGCAAAAGGAAAGCCAAGTAGCAGCTCAAGAGATGCTACAGCTATTATGATACATGTTAATGCCATCCCCTACACTCTATTACACATGTGGCAAATGCAATGGACTCTGTCTTTCCAATGGATGCAAGCAAAGGGGCATCTCAGAGACAAGATCCACATCACCCCTTAACTGATCAGGACCCTTCACTGGTGGTGCTCTCCACAGAACCTACTCATCGGGTCACCTTTTCAGATGCCGCCACCTCGAAGTACCTTGACAATGGATGCTTCCAAGCTGGGTTGGGGAGCACATCAGAATGACCTAACCACACAAGAACTGCAAACACAACAGGAATCTGCCCTGCAGATCAGTCTCCTAGAACTATGGGTACTGACAAATGCTCTTTGAGTTTTTCAACACCAACTTTAAGAGCAACTTGTTCTAGTGAGGATGGACAACGAAGTGCCATGTTCTATGTAAACAAAGAGAGGAAGCGCTTCGCCTGTGGTCCTTTGCCATCTCACGCCACATTCACCTCAGAGCATTGTACCTCCCGGGTGAACTCAATGTCCTTGTGGACAAGCTAAGCCATATCCTTCATCCACATGAATGGACCTTGCATCGGGAGACAGCTGCTCAGATCTTCTGGACGTGTGAAACCCCACTCATAGATCTTTTTGCTACTCCACAAAACACACAGCTTTCACTCTTCTGCTCCACCCCGGCTGCCTTCCTTCTACGCTGGGGACAAGGACTGCTCTACGCATTCCGACCCATCCCCTTGATTCCCAAAATACTTTTCAAGCTACAGGCTAACAAGGGCTCGATGATTCTCGTGGAGCCTATTTCCAGTAGGGGCATGTCCAGGTCGTCCAGATGGCCCCAAGCAAGATGGGCCCATTATGACCCTATTCTGGACCATGGGAACAAAACATTCCTGCGGTGCACAGAATCAGGCCCAAGGATATCCTTCCCGCAGGCACCCCTGACTCTGGCATTTCCAGCCCCCCTTTTCCCCACCACTTGACCCAAGGCTGGCCTGCCATGGTCTGGATTGGGTGCGGCAGTGGCGGCGGCAGGGACCACACACCCCTGCATCTGGCTCTGGCCCCGGCCTCGGCAAACGTTCTGCTTATTCTACCTTTGAGGTGGAATAAGCAGTATGTTCCCACAGGCCCAGCAGCACATACAGGGCCGTGACTTAAATCGGCCCTGTATGTGCTGCCTGACTGGCCTGCCCCTGCTTTGCCCCCTCCCGCTGGCTCTCCCTGACCTGATGCAAAAGTACAGGGAGAGCCAGTGGAGAATCAGGCCCCGATGACTTGCAGGGCTGCAAATCCTGCATTCTGCATGAGGTTCATAGTCCCCTTTTGGCCCCGTCAACTGTGGTTTCCTCTGCTTCTTTGCCTTGCACAGACTTCACAGCCTGGGATTTGCACCCAAACCCCTCTCTCAGGACCATGGGATGCTCCTCCATCCCAATCCTCACTCCCTATGCCTGACAGCATGGCTGCTGAAGGAATAGTGCTCGCTGACCTCAACCTGCCACAAGCGGTCAAAGATGTCCTCCTTGCATCATGCAAGGATTCTACCAGGTGATCTTATGCCTTCAAGTGCTGTAGGTTTGCCTCTGGTGCTCCAAAAAGGGACACTGATCCCTTTTCTTGCCCATTGGAGTCCTTTCTACAATCTCTCCTTCACTTATTCTTAACAGGTCTTAAGACTAGCTCAGTGAGAGTTCACCTTAGTGTCACTGTGGCCTCTCACAAACTACTGGATGGACAGCCTATCTCCTCACACCCCTTAGTGGCATGCTTCATGTGGAGTCTCCTGCTGTCCAAGCCACCCATAAGCCGCTTCCAGTGGCCTGGGATCTTATTATGGTTCTCACTCAACTTCTAAAGCCTCCTTTCGTGCCTTTAGCCAAAACTTCATTGACGTTTCTGTCTTGAAAGTTAATCTTCCTCATGCCTTTACATCAGCTTGCTGTATCAGTGAACCTCAGGCTCTGGTGATGGATCCACTCTATACCCGATTCCACCATGATGAGGTGGTTCTGCATTCCCATCTGCATTTCCTTCGGAAAGTTGTCTCCTCCTTCTATCTAAACTAGTCAGTGATCCTACCGATTTTCTTCCCGAGGCCACATGCATCTCAGACTGAAACAGTGCTACACAGACTGCAAGTGAATACTGGCTTACTACTTGGATAGAATAAGGATCACAAAAGATCCTTGATTTATTAATCTCCTTTTATCCTAGAGACCTTGGCCTATCAGTGACAAAATGTGCTCTATACAAATGGATAGTAGATTGCATTTCTTTTGTTAATGCACAGGCAGGACTCTCTTTGGAGGGTCATGTCACTGCTCATAATGTGAGGGCTATAGCAACCTCTGTAGCCATTCAGTATCCATTGAGAAGATCTGTCGGGCAGCTACCTGGTCCTCCATTCATACTTTTGCTGTACATTATTGTCTGGACAGAGACTTTCGTCAGGTTGCTGTCTTTGGCCAAGCTGTACTCCAGCACCTTTATGGGACTTAAACTCAACTCCTACCCTCCGTCCCAGACTTCTACAAGAGACCAGACTATCACTGGGGGCGTATCGCTTCTTGGAATTGAGTCCAATGACCCACAATTCTTCCAGACTCTTCAGCTACAAGGTTTTGGCCTCAGGGATCACTGCTCTCCCCCTCAGTCTGATGCACAGGAGCTAGTGAGTCCCATATGTGAAGACTGCATTCCTGCTTGTTCCTGGAGATAGCGTATTTATTCACCTGTAACAGGTGATCTCTGGAAACAGCCGGAATCAGTCTTCACAACCTGCCCTCCTCCCCTAGAAGTTGTAGGGTTTGTTTATTTTTTTCTTCCTCTTAGCTACGAACTCAACCGAGGAGAGGAGTTGGGAAGGCAGGCATGCTGGCGCAGTGGAGTGCTCCCAAAGGCTTTCCTATTGGATGCTGGGGAGTGTTCCTGTGCGGGCTCTGTCAATGCCAATGTCACCCATATGTGAAGACTGATTTCTGCTGTTTCTGGAGATCACCTGTTACAGGTGAATAACTTCACTTTTTTTCAGGCTATTCTGAAATGTGCTGTTTGTGTTAAAAGAGCTAATCCAGGGGACCCTAACAAATCCTGTGTTCTGAAAACTGGGACTGTTAATGTACGAATAGTATGTGAGTGAGTCTGGAAACAAATCATGTTGGAGTGAGAAAAGGAGATCATATGTATAGTCCTGGGATGTCATGCCATTATGGTATAGCAGCTGTTAGTGATAGGTTTGATTTGGCAGAATGATATATTTTGTGATTGCAAATGAGTGTGTGTGGTCTGGGGGTAGCATAGGAGGATCTGGTGTGCTGATCTTCAGTTCAGGAAAGTGTGAATGGCTGGTCGGTACTTGGCCCATATGGATGACCACAGTGTCACTAGGTGCCGGTGTGATAGGGCAGTCATACATCAGCTATGCCAGGTACTGGGGGACATAACTGAGATTGTGCCAAGATCCCCCAAATTGTGCCATGAGGCCTACATCTTTCCCCATTCCAGGATCTATGCAAGCTGCGAGAATGGTGATATATCTGGAGGCTGGCTACTTGGTATGATGGCAAATGGATCCCCCCCTCCCATGCCCCTACAAGCCTGACCAGGGGAGCAGTATCACAAAGCAGACTGTGGGAAGGCAGACAGAGTTGCCCCACAAATAGCGGATGTATACAGGCCAACATACAACATGATGGGACAGGTGTAGCTGCTATGAGAAATGCCACTACCCAGATATGTGGAATCAGATACCATAACCAGAAGGCCATACTACAACTACTACTACTGATCATTTGTATAGCACTATAAGGTGTATGTAGTGCTGCACAGACATGTAAAAGATGCTCCCTGCTCAGCAGAGCTTACAATCTAGTCAAGACAGCACAGCAGCTGTGGACAGTATACATATAGGGGGAATGGTAAGGAAACACAAGGGAAATTAGGTGGATCAGATCCAAAAGTAGCAACGAAGAGGCGAGCACTCGGCCTTGATTTGAGACGGGCCAGAGATGAATCCTGACATAGAGACTCCGGTCATTTTTTGCCAGGCATAGGGAACAGCAAGGTGAAAGGAGTGAAATCTGGAGATGGCAGTAGAAGAGAAGGGCACGGATAGAAACAATCTGCCAGAAGAGTGGAATTCCCAAAGAAAGATATAGGGAGAGATAAGAGAGGAGCGGTAGTGCAGAGCAGCAGAATGAATGCACTTACAAGCTGGAGGCATGAAAAGGGACATACAGTTGTTGCTCAGCAATATTATGCATCTTTTGGAGAACTGCAATGTTAGTTTCAGGTTTTGTGCACTTGGTAAGGGTCAATCCTTAGACGTTTAAAGTGTTTGTAGAGATGACCAAAGCAGAGATCACTGGGGCCATTTTATAATGCCAAATACCATTTGATGCAAGGTATGCCCTGACGTAAATGTTTATATTTACATTCTCTTCTATCACATTAGGCTTCACTGGGAATACCTAGCACTTTAAAGGGCATGAAGAGAACTGGTATATGGTCTAGATAGCAGCAGCAGTCCTTTGCCATTGATATTTATGTCTAGTTTGCATCAGTGTGAAGAGCAGCTTAGGAGATGCACATTTTACTGAGGAGGCGTGGTATCCACAGGTACATTCTGGAGATGGGCAGGATCCAAAATGTGCAACTTTTCAGAACACAGGACGTGGGGACATGCAAAACGTTTATCGGTGTCCCATAATATTGACTGGGATGTGTTTCTCCATTTTCTCTGGGAACAAGCAGGAAGTCAGTCCTCACATATGGGTGATGTCAGCACTGACAGGGCCCTCGCAGAAGCATTCCCCCAGTTTTCAAAGAAAGTCTTTGGGAGATGCTACCATACATTTATGGTCCCCTTCCTGCCCAAGGGTGTCATCTTGCTCCATTTCCTTTTTTCCGCAGAGCCTTTCAGACGTTCGTCTGGCTTGTCCCCGGAAAAAGTTGATTTTTCTGCCTGAGTTTCATACTTCCTCAAGGGAACCCAAGAAGAAGAAGAAAAAAACCTTGAAGGTGGCATCCTGAATGGATCCGACAGGCCAGTTACGTCCCCAGCCAGGTCCCACAGTCTGAGATGCTCGTCCAAGGGATCGGAGTGGGAGCAGCCTGCAAAAGTCCCCTGAAAGGACTCAACCTCTGACTGGCCTTGGTCACCAGACACCATCCTTGTCGAGGACTTCCTTCGGGGGAACTGGCATTGGGCCCGAGTCCCTCAGTGCCCATGCCGATGGCTGTGGAACCTTCTGGCCTAGAGTCCAGGATGGCAGCCCTAGAGCACAGCTTGTCTGCCTTCATGGACCAGCAGCGGGCGCTGTTGTCCGGTACTATCGGTTCATCTGCCCTGACCACCAGGCCCTCGACATCGAAGACATCCTTGGAGGCTGAGCCAATCCTCAAGGTCCTTTGACCTCGAGTCAATCCTTGGTCGAGTTCTCGATCTGGTTCGTGCTTGATGGGACCATGATCGTTCCCAGCCAGTGTGATCAGCACCAGTCACGGGGCCTCAGCAGGCTGGGGTCTGCCCCGGGGCCTGTGGACTATCCTTCCTTCAAGTCCTCGACAGACTACTCTTGCGTGGGAGATGGAAGATGAAGAATCACCCGAAACCCGTTGCCACCGCATCAACCCCTTGGACTCACATTTTGGAGCCCTGGCAGCGGTCTCCCCCAGAGGACATGGGGTTCCTTGACTTCATCAGGGACATGTACAAGGCCCTAGCATTCTCAACAGAATTGGAGGAGGATGCTTAGGTGGATGAGTTATAAATCCTCCGGTATGAGGCCCCTCTGAGGGATTCGCTCACGGTACCCATCCCTCCCATCTTGGAACGGTTGATGCTCCATATGTAGGAAACACTGGCATCGGTGCCAGTGGTGAGCAAGCAGTTCAACTCGATGTATTGAGTCTGCTGGAGCCTGGTCTTCCAGAAGTCACAGCTGCAACACAGCTCCATGGTGGTGGAGTCGACCATGCGTCAACTGAAAAGTCAGAAGACGCACTCCTCGGTGCCCCCACAGGATGAAATTATCCAGCAGATCCACTCCTGGAACTATGGGCAATATACTTAGCCCTCCAAGCTTTTTGCCACCGGCTACATCACCAGCCAGTGTTGGTCCAGATAGACAACCAGATGGCGATGTTCTATGCGAACAAACAAGGGGGCATGGGGTCTCATGCCCTCTGCCAAGAGGCAGTGGTCCTCTGCTCCTATGCAGTCTGACAGGGTATACTCCTGAAGCAGAATATCTGCCAGGGAAGAACAATCTACTGGCTGGCAGATTGAGCAGGGTCCTCCAGCCGCTTGAGTGGCAGCTGGACCCCAGTGTGACTGACCTGTTCTTCCAACTCTGGGGGGGGGGGGGGGAACTTGTCATGGACAAGTTCGCCAGCCCAGAAAATTATCAGTTACCCCGCTTCTGCTCCTGGCAGGCCCACCCCTCATCTCATAGTCAGAGGACCTCATGTATGCCTTCCCTCCCACACCGCTGATTGCCAAAATCCTGTTCAGGACCCTCCATGACAAGACCTCACTCATCCTGATAGGCCCTCAATGGCCCAGGCAATCGTGGTCCCCGCTACTCCTCCGACTATTGGTGGAGATCCCCATCACACTGGGGAGCTTGCCAGGCAGGGCCGGATTTACCTTGAGTGAGGCCCTACGCCAACAAAAATTGTGGGCCCCCAGCAGGGGCGGCCCAAGGGGGGTGCGGACCTCATTTGCATAAGGGGCCTCATTTGCATAAATATTTGCATAATGTTACCATATACTAACTTTTAGTAAATATGCCTCTTAATGAGTGTATGGATAAAGAAAGACTAAAAGATTTCTACATTACTATAATCCAGTGCCAACTGCCAGACACATTAGGAACTACTACAAACACTGCCCATAGTAAACCCGCCGTATCCTAACAGCACTACCAGGACTCACAAAGCACCATACTCTACCAATCAAAAGGCAACACTGCAAATATTAAACCAATACATTTCAGAGAACAACAATACATGACCTACTGGGGAAAGAGAACAAGTGGCAATGTCAAATAGGAATTATATAAACAGAACACCTCAGCTCAGTTACACGTGCAGAACATAGACCATCACCAAACAAGTAATCACAATTTAGAAATAGGAAGACAATAATTAAACTGGGAATCCCAAAAGCCAAACTTGGAATGTACAACACTGTAGAAATAAAACAATACATTAATTTGCTCTTGTACTAAACAAAGCACAGATGTTAATGATGCACATTTACCAGAGCTGACATATTCCAATTAATAAATTCAAAATAAAGAGATATTTTTCTACCTTTTGTGCATTTTTTTCAGCTGCAATTGCTCCAGCCACTTTCTTCTGGTTTCTTCGTGTCTTCTGCTAACTCTCCATCGTCTGCTGTCCATTTGTCCTTTCTTCTCTCTTCTAGATTTTTTTCCATTCTCTCTCTACATCTGCTTTAACATACTAATCTTTCTCCTTTTGCTCTTTCCTCATTCCTATTTCATCCACTCAAATATTACCCCTCCATCATCAATCCCCACTTACTCTCCCAATACCCGGCCAATTGTAGATTTTTTATCCCTCCCACACAAAATATTTTTCCCTTCTCCATTTTACTCTTCCAGCCCCATCCCATTCTAATCCTCCCCCAACATCAGCTCCCTTCTAGTTCCAGCCTCACCCAGCATCCATTCCCTTCTAGTCCCTGCATCAGCCCATTTCCAGTCCTAGCCATCCATCAGCCCATTTCCAGTCCTAGCCCCCCCATCACCCCACTTACAGTCCTTAACCCCCCATCACCCCATTTTCAGTCCTTAACCCCCCATCACCCCATTTTCAGTTTAAGCCCCCCCTATAACCCATTACCAGTCCTAACCCCCCATCAGCCCACTTCCAGTCCTAACCCCATCAACCCATTTCCAGTCAGCCCCCCATAGCCCATTGCCAGTCCTACCCCCCCCATCAGCCCACAGCCCATTACCAGTCCTAACCCCATCATCCCACCTCCAGTTTTAACCCCCCAGCCCATTTCCAGTCCTAGCCCCCCATAGCCCATTACCAGACAACCCCCATCAGCCCACAGCCAATTACCAGTCTTAACCCCCCCAAAGCCCATTACCAGTTCTAAACCCCCCCCAACAGCCCATTTCCAGTCCTAACCCCATCAGCCCACCTCCAGTCTTAACCCCCCAGCCCATTTCCAGTCCTAGCCCCCCCCATAGCCCATTACCAGACAGCCCCCATCAGCCCACAGCCCATTACCAGTCTTAACCCCCCCCCAAAGCCCATTGCCAGTTCTAAGCCCCCCCCAACAGCCCACAGTCCATTACCAGTCCTAACCCCATCAGCCCACCTCTAGCCTTAACCCCCCCCAGTCCAGCCCATTTCCAGCCCCAGCCCCCCAATAGCCCATTACCAGCCCTTCCCCCCCATTTCATTTCCAGCCCCAGCCCCCCCAATAGGCCATTTCCAGTCCTACCCCCCCCCATAGTCCATTTTCAGTCCTACCCCCCCCCATAGCCCATTACCAGCCCTACCCCCCCCCCCCCCATAGCCCATTACCAGTCCTACCCCCCCCGGCCTAAAGTAAAATTTAATTAAAAAAAAAAACCTGGTGGCTGCCGCCGCGGGGGCCCCGTCTACAAGCTGGTCGGGTCCGGTCGGGGTCTCTCTCTCCCTCCCTCGCTGCAGGCTGCAGGCTGCGAGAGACGCATCTTCGCGTCTCTCGCAGCCTGCAGCGAGGGAGGGAGGGAGAGAGACCCGACCGGACCCGACCCGACCCGACCGGACCGGACCCGACCAGCTTGTAGATGGGGCCCCCGCGGCAGCAGAGGGGGCCCCGCGGCGGCAGCCACCAGGTTTTTTTTTTAAATTAAATTTTACTTTAGGCCGCGCGAGAGGGGAATACTCTTCGCGGCTTGAAAAGCACGCCGCTGATGAGCAGATTCGGATCTCCGGGCACAGGGGAAGGGGCCGCAGGACAGGTGATATTGCTGCTTGAGCAGCAGAAGTCTTTTTTTTTTTAAATTTGACAATTGATTCTGCCGCTGCCACGGCGGCAACGGCAGAAGTCAGGGTTTTGGGGTTTTTTTGTTTTCCTCTGTCGGGGGGGGGGGGGGGTATGACTGGAAATGGGCAGATGGGGGTTAGGACTGGAAGTGGGCTATTGACAGGGGGGGGGGTTATGACTGGTAATGGGCTATGGTGGGGGCTAGGACTGGAAATGGGCAGATGGGGGTTAGGACTGGAAGTGGGCTATTGGCAGGGGGGGTTATGACTGGTAATGGGCTATGGTGGGGGCTAGGACTGAAAATGGGGTGATGGGGGTTAGGACTGGAGGTGGGCTGATTGGGGGGTTAGGACTGGTAATGGCCTATGAGGGGAGGTAAGACTGAAAATGGGGTGATGGGGGATACGACTGCAAGTGGGCTATGGGGGGGACTAGGACTGGTAATGGGCTATGGGGGGGGGGTAAGACTGAAAATGGGGTGATGGGGGGGTAAGACTGGAAGTGCGCTATGGGGAGGTTAGGACTGGTAATGGGCTATGGGGGGTCTAGGACTGGTAATGGGCTGGGGGGGTTGCTAGGACTGGAAATGGGCTGAGTGGAAGGGGGGCTTGAACTGCAAATGGCTGATGGGGAGGGGGGCTTGGAATGGAAATGGGCTGTGAGGGGAGGGAGCTAGGATTGGAAATGGGCTGATGGGGGGCTAGGATTGGAAATGGGCTGATGGTGAGGCTAGGATAGGACTGGAAATGGACTGATGCAGGGACTAGAAAGGAGCAGATGCTGGGTGGGGCTGGAACTAGAAGGGAGCTGATGTTGGGGGAGGATTAGAATGGGATGGAGCTGGGAAAGTGAAATGGAGAGGGGAAAAATATTTTGTCTGGAAGAGAAGACAAATCTACAATTGGCCAGGTATTGGGAGAGTAAGTGGGGATTGAGGATGGAGGGGTAAAATTTGAGTGGATGAAATAGGAATGAGGAAAGAGCAAAAGGAGAAAGATTAGTATGTTAAAGCAGATGTAGGGAGAGAGAATGGAAAAAAACTAGAAGAGAGAAGAAAGGACAAATGGACAGCAGACGATGGAGATAGCAGAAGACACGAAGAAACCAGAAGTGGCTGGAGCAATTGTAACTGAAAAAAAATGCACAAAAGGTAGAAAAATATCTCTTTATTTTGAATTTATTAACTGGAATATGTCAGCTCTGGGAAATGTGCATCATTAATGTTTGCGCTTTGTTTAGTACAAGAGGAAATTAATTTATAGTTTTATTTCTACAGTGTTGTTGTACATTCCAAGTTTGGCTTTTGGGGTTCCCAGTTTAATTATTGTCTTCCTATTTCTGAATCTTTTAGTCTTTCTTTATCCATACTCATTAAGAGGCATGTTTACTAAAAGTTAGTGTATGGTAACATTATGCAAATATTTATGCAAATGAGGCCCCTTATGCAAATGAGGCCCCACGTCTTATGCGGCCCCCGGGTTACTTTACAAGTCCTCATTTGGCCCTCAAAGCAATTTGAGTTTGAGACCCCTGCTCTAGACTATAAGAGGGCCTTGTCCTTCTACATCCAATGTGCTCAAGGCCACCAAAAAGCTGCTCAGCTTTTCATCTCATATGACTCCATTCATCTGGGGGAGGCGGTGACCAAACATACACTGTCTACCTGGGTGGCGGACTGTATCACTCTCACCTATGAACAGGCGAGGATCCCGCTGGAAGGTCGTGTCACAGTGCACCGTGTCAGGGCCATGGCGGTCTCGGTGGCAAACCTGCTCTCCATCCTGATGGTTGACATCTGCCAGGCCGCCACCTGATCTACAGTCCATACCTTCACAGGCCATTACTGCCTGGAAAGGGAGTCCCGACGGGACAGTGCCTTCGGCCACGCTGTGCTCTGTAATCTTTTCGGGGTTTAGTAAACTCTAACCCTTCTGTATTCAGGCTACTGGAGTGCTGGTTTTCATCAGACACAGGGGTCCTACTGTAGTCTGTAGACATAGACTCATTTGCTGCTGCTCGCGGTTACCCTTGAGGGGACCATGTTTTTCGCTATTGGTTTTCGGTAGCCTGTAGCTGGGAAATCCCATATGTGAGGACTGACTTCCTGCTTATTCCTGGAGAAAGTATAGTTACTCATCTGTAACAGGTATTCTCTGGGGACAGCAGGAATCAGTCTTCACAAGCCTCCCTCCTGCCCTTGGAGTTGCTTCTTTACCATCCTTCAATTTTGCTATCTTTTAGCTATGTCATCTGACTGAGCAAGATGGCACCCTTGGGCGGGAAGGGGACCATGCATACATGGTAGCGTCTCCAAAAGGCTTTCTTTGAAAGCTGGGGGGATGCTTCCATGAGGGCTCCGTGAGAACTAATTCCTGCTGTCCCCGGAGAACACCTGTTAAAAGTGAGTAACTACGCCATATTGCATGGCCTGTGTTTGCACCCATGCATGGGCTGAGTGCTGGATGCGTACATGGGCTGGCTGAAGAGCACTTTGCCTGTGCTGTGTCAGATACATCTATCTTCCCAATTCCAGACCCACGGGCATGTCTAGACCTGCAGATGCAGAATTAGGTTCAAAAGGGGCCCATTTTTAATTTGAATTTGTCCGTGGGCCAGACATGCATGTTATGATATCAGGCTCCACATGTAGAGCAGTACATACATCCTATAGCGCTATACAAATGATAAGTAGTAGTAGTAGTGCATACCATGATAGTAATGAATTTCACTCCTAAGGCAGGGTCTGCAGAATATGATCTCAGTATCTCAAATGTATTACTAACACTCGCCGTAGTATTTTCATCATGCCACAGAGAGTTTCCTTTTAGAGTCTTAGCGGTATGTCTACTAAGCCAGGCTAATGATTAACCTGGGCTATCTGCAACTAGTTCCCATGTTATTCAATGAGACCTAGTTGCAGATAGCCTGGATTAAGGTAGCCCAGCTTAGTAGGCATTCCCCAGAGGATGTAATATTTATAGGAAGCCTATGAAAGTGCATTTGGAAATTGCTTTTAATCAGGCCTTTGGCATCCAATCTAATCAGAATCATTTCTGCCATATTTTCTTGGTCTTAGACTGCATTTCTAGGTACTTGAGGATCTTTTCTTTCTCCAGTTCATGAATACAATAAGCACTTGGCACTGACACCGCAAAGGAGTTAAAAGTTGGTTATGGTGTTTGGTCTTCAGGGTTGAGTGTAGTAACTGCTGTGTGGGTATGAATCTATTGGTATGTAATCTGTTATATTGTTGCAGGAGGGAAGGGGTGAAATTTGCAGTATAATTGTATTTTATTGTTTGTGAATTGCTTTGAGCATGATGTAGAGATGATCAATAAGTCTATAAATAAATGTTAGCAATGCTGTTCTCATGGTTTTCTCCTTTGCCACCATTTATTGACCTTGCGATAAATAAAGTATGCATTTCTCTTTCTGACCTGTTGAAACTTTTTTTTGTATTAAAATTATTCACCTTTGGTAGGATCTGTTCAGTAAATAAATTAAATTAAACCTATCATTGTAAGACCTAATCAGATTAGAAAGAAACATATGAAATAATGTAAAATACATGTAAGCACAATGCATACCAAATACAGACATACTCAAAGTAGTTACCCCATGCAAATTTTAAAAAATGAAGCATACAACATCACTCATATGATATCAGAGAATACAGCAGAAAAATACAAAGCCTTTAATTTTTTGGTGAAAGTACAGTAGTTCATTTCGTGTTAATGCCTGAGAAGAAGTCAGCCCATTCCTTTGCTCTGGGGCAACAGCAGCAGCAAACCTGTTTGATGGCATACATCACGTATGCACTAGCTGTAAAGAAGGGACCGTGAGCAAATTCCCGTGCTGTGAGCAGAGACAACTGAAACCAGCAGAAAAAATGCCAGCAACATTCATTTGAACTGACTGCACATGTGACATGCAGTCCATAAAGAGCACATAATGTCAGGGAAACATGCTTGCTCCTTCTATCAGCTGTGCTCTAATCCTAACACAGGAAGCCTTACGTATTCAACATTGCAATAAACAATGGTTAGAACATCACCTTTTTCTCCATCACTATGATGTCTCAGTCTCCCCCTCACACCCACCTACTTTCACACCTCGAGGCAGCACCTCAAGCTCATGCATCTCACATTCTTAGACTGAACACTCGCAATCACACTTTTACCCTCCACCCACCATGATAAGCTTATGCAGTTTCATATAACCCAATATATAGCTGCATAAAGTGGCTTGTATATATTTATCATGTTTTCCCTGTTAAGTAACCTGTTTAATGTATACCCAAGTTATTATACCTGTTTCACTGTAAGCACAAATCACTAAACTGAGATGTGTAGTTTAATGTTCATTGTAAACCGCACTGATGTCAAATAGCGCGGTATAAAAGAGACTGTAAATAAATAAATAAATAAATAAAAGATGCAAAACAGCCCTCAAGCCACAAGAAGTGGATCTGGGCAAAGATGCCACAACATACACAATTTGTTAAATTTAGTGTAAATTTGTCACAATTTAGTGCTTGTGAGATGGGAAAAGAACAAGTACAAGTCTGGGTCTTTTATTATTACCTTGGTATTAGATAAAGATCATTATCATGCAACCATCCATTTATTGTCTTGATTGCAGAGGTCATAGTGGTTAAAATACAGCAGTAGCCAAATCCCCAGAAACAGGTAGATATCCTTCCTTTGTTAAACTCCATGCTGCAAGTCTCCAAAATAAAGATTTTAAAAAGTACACTTTGCTTTGTCTATACTATCCATTACTCGAGAGCCTCCTCTCTGCACACTATCTTTTCCTCTCCACTCATACACTGTTTTGTCCCTATCTTGATTGCTGCATTAAAACACATATCAGAAATAAAAATAATACAAAAAGAGCATTCTGCAACTTCATAAAGAGTTCTCCTCATGTAAAGCCCATGCTAAATGCAGAATAGGGCTTTTACATAATTGTATGACTGCGTATGCATGCAAATAGCATGCATACGCAGCAAAAAGAGGGTGCCTACATTCTTGCCATTTGCACGTAGGTGTTCCCAGAGCCATAATTTAGATGAAGCAGAAGTGGAATTATAGAAACATGATGGCAGAAAAGGACCACATGGCCTATCGTCTGCCCTTATGATGTGTGCATGCATATTAAGTAATATGTAGGTACACTCAGAAACTTATGTCTACTAATGGGCGTTAGCTGTCTTGGTGGCATTAACGCAGGATCATCAAGCTGCGAAGAGAGCTATCGGAGAAATGCAGCTACCGCTGGCAAATTTCCATGATAGCTGCATTTTGCACGATGCCTGCGCATGAACGGGTGGGGTTTGGGTGTAAAGTGGGCATTCCTGTTTCATGCAGTTACAGCAGCTGTTGAGAGCACGTGGTAGCCACACATTTTGCAGATATCGTGGATTCAGCTTAGGCTGCCTCAATGAGTGACATTAACTGCATCTACGAGGCTGCCTTTCCGTCATCACTGTATTTCCTCCACAGTATCTGCAGGGGACATGCCAGGAACACCCCTTGCAGATACCATAGGACTTTTTCAGCTAATACTGGGTTTTTGCAATTATCGTCCAGCGTTAGCTGCAACAGTCTAAGATCCTTTAGTAAAGAGACCTCTTCAGAGCATGCATTCATTTGCACCTTTTTCAGAGCGTGTGTAAATTTGTGCATGGATATTTGTGTGCTTTTGGGGCTGATTCTGACACCTTTTTTTTACAACATTGGCACATAGAGGTGCCAAGATTGCCTTTATAAAACAGGTTTAAAATGGGTGTACTTGGATAAAATTACCCCCAGATGGTTACAATCTGCCTTCTCTAATTTTTTCTGAGGAAGAAAGAATCTTCAAGTTCTCATGCCATCTCTAATTTTTTTGGGCTTAGTACAATATAGCACAGCCTGAAAAGTATCCAATGTTTTGTTGACACAGTATAATATGAAACATTTAGTGCTACATTTCTAAATGCAAATTGCAGTGGGTGCATAATGTGCCTGATAATAGTATATATTATATACTCTAACTGGAATCACATTACTGTAAGTTAGCAGTAGACAGTTTTCATGATAATGCCAAATCTACTGATAATGTACCAAATAGGAAGGAAAAATCACAAAACAGAAAACTACTTCTTGGAGATTCCATCATCAGAGGCACCAAATTGGGAACACAGTTCAAAGAAGAGAGGATGGTCAAATGCCTCCCAGGCTCTTCAGCCAGCAGAAGTACAAACCAAATTGTTGGTATAGTTAGTGCAGAAAGTGAGCACTCCAAAGCTGATATTGTCATCCACTTGGATACAAATGGCCTGGCTGGAAACAGTGCCTCTGCAGTTCAAAGTGACTTCCAGACTCTGGGAGAGAAACTCAAGCTCATTTTTAACCCCATAGTTTAACCCCTCAGAAGTTCTACCTGTTCATGATAAGGGGGCAGAAAGGCTGCACCACATAAACAACTTTAATATATTGCTCCAAACCTGGTGCAAACAAGAAGGATTTAGATATATAAGCAACTTGGAGACAGGAGAAGTTCCACAGGACTGGAGAAGGGCTGATGTGGTACCTCTTCACAAAAGTGGTAGTTGGGAAGAAGTGACAAACTACTGGCCAGTAAGCCTTATCTTGGTGACGGGAAAAGTAATGGAGGCACTCCTGAAAGAGCGAATAGTGGACCTCCTCGAAACCAACAGATTGCATGATCCAAGGCAACATGGTTTTACCAAAGGACGATCTTGCCAAACAAATCTGATTGAGTTCTTTGACTGGGTGACCAGAGAACTAGATCAATAATAGCATGCGATGGATGTGATCTACCTAGATTTCAGCAAAGCCTTTCCTCATAGGAGGCTTATCAATAAACTCAACAGCTTGGGGATAGGTCCCAAGGTGGTGTACTAGATCAGAAATTGGTTGACTGACAGACAACAGAAGGTGATGGTAAATTGAACTCACTCAGATGAAAGGAAGGTGATTAGTGGTGTGCCCCAGGGTTTGATCCTGGGACCGGTACTGTTCAATATATTTGTGAGTGATATTGCTGAAAGACTGAATGGAAAAGTCTGCCTTTTTGCAGATGATACGAAAATTTGCAACAGAGTTGACTCCCCTGAGGGAGTAGATAACATGAGGAAAGGTTTAGAAAAGCAGAAAGAATGGTCTAATGCCTGGCAGTTAAGATTTAATGTGAAGAAGTGCAGTGTCATGTACTTGGGAAGCAGAAATCCAAGGGAACTGTATGCGATAGGGGGCGAGAGATTGGTATACACGGAGCAGGAGAAGGACCTCGGAGTGATTGTTTCTGAGGTTCTCATGGTGGTGAAACAGTGTGACAAGGCGGTGGCAAACGCCAGAAGGATGCTGGGTTGCATACAGAGAGGAATTATCAGCAGACAGGAAGGAGATACTAATTCCACTGTACAAGTTGCTGGTGAGGCCTCACTTGGAATATTATGTTCAGTTTTGGAGACTGTATCTTGCAAAGGATATATAGTAAAAAGGCTGGAAGCAGTTCAGAGGAAGTCAACCAAAATGATTTGGAGCCTGTGTGAGAAGACTTTTGAGAAGAGACTTGAAGACCTAAATATGTACACTCTGGAAGAGGGGAGGGACAGGGGAGATATGATTCAGACCTTTAAATACTTAAAGAGTATTAATGAACAAACAAACCTCTTCCAAAGACAGGGAAGCTGTAAAACTAGAGGGTATAACATGAAACTGCAAGGGGGTAAACTGAAAGGCAATGTCAGAAAATACTTTTTCAATGAAAGGGTGGTAGATGCTTGGAACGCCCTCCCGATGGAAGTGGTGGGGGCAAATACAGTGACAGAATTCAAAATGGCATGGGATAGACACAGTGGACCCCTTTATAGAAACAGGATAAAATCAAAATAAACATAACTATTCTATTCTATTTAACATTTATAAAGCGCTTCAAAGGTATGAAGCGCTGTACATACATGAAGAAAAGACAGTCCCTGCTCATCAGAGCTCACAATCTAGTCAAGAAGATCACAAAATACAAATACAAACAAGTAAGACAAAGTATACAATAAACAAGAAAAGCAAAAACAAGAATCGAGAACAGAAAGCAATAGAGAAGAGATGGGTTTTCAATCTGGACTTATATCTCTTATATCTAAATAGGGGTGACCTACATGGAGTGTTGGGTACACCCCTAAACAAAGGCATGGGGGGGGGGGGGGCCTGCACGGAGCGGCAGGTGTATCTACTCTTGCCGTCTTGCTGGACAGACTAGATGGACCATGCTGGTCTTTATCTGCCATCATATGCTATGCTACTATGTATTTTTTTGCGATGTATGTGATACCTGCTTATGCATAGTAATATCCTCAAAGCATTGATAATTATGTGCTATTTAAATGTTACAGCATAATACGAGGTAGCTAAATTTACATCCTATGTAAGTCTTTGGAGAAAATTTCAGAGCTTAACACTAGATGGCAGTGAAATATTTTCTATAACAGAAACATTTACTTAAGAAAAGGCAGCAGAAAAAAAAAACTACACAGGCATTTTTTTCTGCTATCAATGTCATTAGTATTAATGACTATCTTTCTTTAGGACAGTATTTCCTCTTTTGAATGTCATGTGATTCCATCATCTGATTGGTGAACCAGAAGAATTTCTCTCCATACTCTGCTTAGCACACAGCAGGAGGGGAAATAGATGGGTTAGGAGCATTGAGTGGGTGTTGACTGCACATTGTGGTCAGTGTGGAGTTAGTTATGCATGTTAGGGTGGGTGCATTGAATACCCCTTCAATGGGTGGCATTAAATGCACACATATTAATTGCAAATACAGTCAGTGCAGGCCCATTCCCATTTTCCTTTCCATGCTCATTTTTGACGCCAAATATGTGTTAAGTACAAAACCTTAGCACACTTTAGTATACATGCCCCTGAAGTTTCTACACTAAACTTTGCTTAAAAGCCAAAACAAATTCTGAGACAAGCATCTAAAATGAATCTCCTGTGCTTTAATACTACAGTATGTAGTACTGTTCTATTATTATTGCAGACAGTCAAGATGAAACAAATTAAGGATTTTTAAACCAATTGGGTATTTTGGAAAATCAAGATCCAAGCACATCCTGGAATGGATGGATCGTTTTGCAAATTTAATGGATCATGTCTGATACCAGCTTGCACTGGAATAGAGGAGAAACAACCTTTTCTGTTTTTTTTCAAGGTATTTCACTTTGTTCAGTCGGTTATCTCCTTCATCATTTCAGAGCACCTCGGCATGAAAAGCTGAGACTGAGCAGCTGACAGTGAGTTGGAAGAAGTAGTGGCAGGGAGAACTATTACTTTACTTTGCATGACTTGATAATACATTTCAACAAAGAAGCCCGAAGCCTGTAACAATCAATAATCAAATAATCCCATCTGTCCCCTCCAACCCTAATCTCCTCTGGAATTCTGTCTCCCTTCTCTAGATTCTAACACCCCCTTGAGTCAACAACATCATATTAATGAGAAAATACCTTATAAAACCTTGCTTTCAATTTTTTTAAAGGAGGGGTATTATCTCTCAAATTACAATTCTATTGGCAATGTATTCCATAACTTGGGTCCAGCTACCCCAAATGATCTCAAACAGATGGGATATAATCCTCACATTCCATGGCACCCCGTAATAAAAATTGCTGCAATGACTGATGCCTTCTTGGGCGCTCATACATCTGAAGTAGATCACACCAATATAAGGGACCCCATGGAATACCAAACAAAGAATACTGAATTGAATCCGATACTTGACTGGTAACTAGTGTAGTGCAAACAAGATTCTGATAATATAGTCTGATTTATTTTCAGTAAAATAACCATGTAGCTGTAGTATGAACCAGCTGCAATCCCCTAAATTGGTATTTCAGAAGCCCAGAATAAAGGCTGTTACCATAATCTAACCTAGATGTGAAAAAAAGGAGGAGAAAAAGAGGCAAGAGAAGGCTTCATGGGTGTGGAAACCAGTTTCATACACATACATACTGTCAGTGTGCCTGAATACACCATCTAGTGTAAATTACACAAGTCCAGTCTAGAATGACTAGTCACTTATTTTTACTTGTAGCCTAATAAAGTATTATTACCATCATGAAGACAAGTTTTAAAGATATTCTCAATTGGTAAATGAGGGGTTTATTCACAGAGGAAGCCCCTTTCAAAATTCCCTTCCCCCAATGTGGAGAAAATAGACAGTATGGGTAAGATACACACATGGGGATAATATTGAGCCCACAGCGATCAACATCATTTTAAATATCAGCCATAGTGGGTAAAAAAAAAATCCAGATATTGAGCATCAGTATTCGGATAGTGGTTGCCCTGAATATCCAGATTTTGTGGTAGCCATATGATTTTTCCCAGCCATTGTTCTGTTGATGGAGCTTTGGTACCTATTGAAGTAAAAAAAAGAAACCTATCAAAGTACTAGCCTGCTTCTCAGCTGTCCTCTCAAAGAAAAAGCAGTTGACCTATTTTAAGTGTGGTCTAAACAAGCTGTTCTAAGTCCCTGTGTGTAGCTAATTGGGGAGTGGGCCTGTAAAGCATGAATGCTCACATAGGGTGGGTGAGAGATGGGGTGGGTGAGAGATGGGGTGGGTAGGGAGGGTACTAACACCTGATGAGGTGTCAGTGGCTTGAAAGAGCTGAGAAAGAGAAACTAACAGCAGAGTTTTAAACCTACACCACTAAAACCCCCAAATAATTTCCCCTTTTGAAATAAAGCACCAAGTGCTGTGGAAGCAGGCAGGAAAGGAGGTGTTCAGGTGCAGGGGTGCCTCTCAAAAGCTTCCAATAGAAGCTAGGGAGCATTCCTGCATGGGGCTCCATTGGGATATCACCCATACGTGAGGACGTATTCCTGCTGTTCATGGAGAACACCTGCTACAGGTGAGTAACTACCTCTTACTACCATACTGGAGCCCAGTGGCAGTGGTAGACACAAGGGGTGTGGTGGTAGTACGCTACTACTGCTGCACTAGTCACATCACTAGCAAGGTAGTAGCAAGCACATGGAACTAGTGCATGGGCACAGTGCGCACGATCTCAATGTGCATCAGGAATTAGAAAGCTACAAATGCAATAATCAGGGCATCTGTAGGCCTTGGATTCATTATGGACAGTAAAAACTGTGCCCTTAACATCCATATAAGAAGTTAGCAACTCACCATTCCAGAATAGAGAGACGACCAGGAGTGGGTTTAACAGCCAGCACAGCTCAGAGCACAGGGGCTAAATGCCAACCTGAAAAGCAAACACATGCAGAGTATGTGCTGTGTGTCAAACCGTAGGTGATAGGGTGCAAATGTGGCATTTGAAGATGCAGGAGCCAAGTATGGGATCAGGTAGGATGTCCACAGCATCCATCATGGGGGACAGGGATATGGAACCCCTCACCCTGAGGCACCAAGGGTGCCTGTTCACCTCGGCTGCAGGGAACACGTAAAAGATCTTTGGCTGAATGGACTCCACAGTTCATTACCCTCTATGATCATGGTTTGGGCAGCATTGTGGAGTGAGTTTCCCCATGTTTGGGGGGGGGGGGGGCGCCCAAGAGGGTCTGGAGACCAAAACAACAAGCAGCAACCCTGCTCAGGTCTGCCTATGCTTGGGGGCCATAGGGTCCTGCAGCTCACCCACCTCTTTAGTCTAAAAGCAACTAAAGGAGGGGGGAGATCACAGCCATCCACACACAGAGGGCCCCCCATGCTCCCTCTTCTGAGAGTACACTGCATGGAGGCCCTCAGAATGAGCACCCCAGCAGTCATGGACACAAAAGCCCATCAGACCTAGGAAGATCAAGAGTCCCCCATATCCATGGATAACTGCAGCCCCTAGACAAGCAGGCCAGGGAGAGAACACCCATCAGCAAGTTCCAACACTGGAGGCCCACATTCAGTGACAGAAATAGTATGCTGCTACCCAGAGCTGATAGGGCTCAACCACATCCTCCCTCGGTCAGAGTAAAGGGCCATCAGCCCACAGGTACATGGCCCATGGCAGTGTCATGGCCCCCCCAGGTCCATGTATTCACTGCCACATGTACCCCATGCAGAAGAGTCAGGAGTCAAATGGCTTCTACACTGCCACACTGTTATTTTGCCAGTAGGTGAAACACCTAATTTGTGTACCCTTCCCTCCACTGTACTCGTCTAGCTCCAACTTTGTCTCTGAGGCCAGTCCTGACTGCAGTGCAGAGAACAGGCCCTATCTCCTGACATCTCCACATCACACAACACCAGCAGCACTCTGAAATCTATCCAGAATATATGCAGACATGAACAGCAGTCTGTCAGGATAGCTTTTGCTGTGTCCATGGATGTTTGCCTACTATCCCAGCAGGTGTTGAGGTTGTCAGGCTGGTGTGTTCCATTTCCATGTCAGCTGTATCATGCAGCACTGCCAAAACCATATCCTAGGTATATGCCTTGGTATTCAGCTCCCATCTCATATTGGACCCCTATTGTTCCAATATGCTTGCTCTGCTGCTGCCCTTCATATTTCCTAACACTCACATATGAACCTCATGTCCGAACCATATGGTCAACATGTGGCAGCATGGCAAGGGCAGCTAGTGCCTGGTCAGAGACTGGCGTTAGCTGCAACTGTGCTAGCAGCTTGGTTGTACAGCTAGCGCGTGATTATCATACCCGCCACAGACGAGCAACCTGAATCCGCCCTCTCTTCTCCCTGTTTTCCCCCTTGACTCTGCCTATTTGCATGCTACAGTACTAGTGTGGGATTTTTAGTATGCTTGGTTTTGGGCCACATCCCTAGAAGGAACACGTCCAATTTTAAGGATGGAGATTGACTGACCATTTACTACTACTATTACTACAACTTATAGTAGGAACATAGAAACATGACGGCAGAAAAAGACCATACGGCCTATCTAGTACGCCCTTCTATGCCAACTACTACAGTCCTATCAGGATCATCTATGTTTGTCCCATGCTTTCTTGAATTCAGATACTGTCCTTGTTTTGTATGTTCCTTATCGGGCTTGTGTCCTTGGTTTTTATTTTCATTATTTTTCCATTATTTTTTAATATATTTTTTAAACACTTGTATTTTTTAAGGCGCTTGTGCATCTGTTACTCCCCTAGTTGCTTTTTATGGTTAAATTATGGTTTCTATTTGGTCTTTGTACCGTGTATTCTTGGATGCTAATTTTGATGACGCGCACACGGGAGGGCCTCTATTTATTTTGAATTACTATACTCGCGCGGTGTTTTCCCGCTCTACGATTCCATTGGTATGTATTGGCGTTCTTATGCTTTACACACACATATATATACACCATTTGAATTAAATTGTACTTTTATCTCTCCATGTGTGTTTTTCATCTTTGTTCCATTCCCTGCTTTTCAAGTTTGTTTTTTCCTCCGCAGCACGGAGCAGTGCAAGTGTGTTCTTCTCCTTTTTCAATATATATTTTTTCTCCCGCAACCCTCCATTCTTTGCTATACACTTTATTTGCTCAACTCAAGCAGATAATCAGAAGCTATTCTTTTAGGCAAATACTTTATATGATATCTTTTCCAATAATTCTTGTTTTAACCTATTTTCGATGACATTGTCATTTTTTTTCTCTTTCTCGCTTTGCCGCGCAGTTCGTATGTTTTGCTACACCATTTTTCACAAGTACGCCCCTTTTCCTTTTTTCTTTTCCTGTTTTTATGATGCCGATATCTTGGTTTCTTAGTATGTTCCCTATTAGTGTGGGGATGCTTGTGTCCTTTATGGCACCATTGTCTGACACCTTTATTGTCTGTGTAATATATATATATTTTATTATTTTTTTCCCTCCATTTTTTCCCTTCTTTCTAGTGGTTACTTATGTCTACTCCTAAGGCTCATGCAGTTCGTTTCCTTTCAAACACTTTTGGCCAGTTTCCTTGTATCTCTTTGATATTTATGTTTTTCAACCACCTACAAAGAAATACAAATATGTATTTATTACTATTATTATTATTTTTATTTTTATTTTTATATTCATATCTCTGCATCTTTTCCTTTTATTTTCCTTTTATTTTGGTTTTTATACACCCCCCCTCCTTTTTTTAAAACACTTTATTAATGTACTATAGTTTTTAATCTACATCTATATCTGATATTTTTTGAGTGTTTCTTTCTGTCTTTGCACAATACATCATATTCTTTTTAAGCTCTTTCTCTGTTTTTTGGTTCATTCCTTCCTATGGCACATTTTATACACCTATACAAGTGCACATATATTTTGTTTAATCCAGTGGACTTTTTTACAATTCCTTTTTATAATTTCTTTGCATATTAATATATTCTCCTTATTTTTAATTATTTATTTTTTCATCGATTTAGTTGTTTTATGTATAGTTTTTTATGTACAGTTTTTTATGTATGGTTTTGTATACTCCCCCTTGTAGTTCTATGTACCTGAATGTCATGTGTTGTCTGTAATAACAATTGTATACTTTATTTATCTTTTTATAGACTGGGAAGAGTGGCGTTGTCCACCTTGTTCTGGTTGTTTGTTTCCTTGCCTATGGTAATGTACCCCCTTGTTTTATATTGAATGAATTGGTTTTTGTTTAATATTTATTTCAAGTTTTAATATATTTTTCATATATATTTTTTTTGATATTGATGTTTATATTTGTCTGTTTTTAGACCCCTGAAGAAGGCCTCCGGCCGAAACCTTTTGAGTTGGGTCTGTTAATAAAGGCTTTTTTACACCATCTCTTTTGTGTTGGCCTTGGTTATTAGCTTCCGCTCTGATCCACTTGTTTCTACTACCACCACCATGAGACTATTCCATGCATCTACCACTCTTTCCGTAAAGAAATATTTCTGCATATTACTCCTGAGTTTATCCCGTTTCACCTTCATCCTATGTCACCTAATTGCAGAGCTCTCTTTCAACTGAAAGATGCTCTCTCCCTGTGCATTTATGCTACAGAGGTATTTATTTATTTATTTATTTAACAATTTTTCTATACTGCTTTTGTCCAAAGCAGTTTACATTGAACAGTATAACAATCTTAGTGGAATTGCTTTACAATGAACAGGGAGAGGCAACTTGGAGAACAATAGGAGTTAACAACAACAAAAACAGAAGGTAGGTGGAATAGCTTAGACAGGGAATTGGGTAGGGGAAGAACATTTTGAAAAGGAGGCTAAATGAGGAGGGAGGCTAAGATTGTCTGTTCATGATATTATGTAGTGGCTATAGTTAGGTATTGTCATCTGGTCCATAATGTTCCTTGAAGAGGTGTGTTTTCAGTAGTTATGTTTAGGTCTTTGGTTGATTGTGCAGTTCTGATTGCTTCAGGCATGGAGTTCCAAATTGTGGGGGCATACAAAGAGAATGCCCTGTCACTTGTTTGTTTTGTGGTCTTAGTTTTGAGTGGTGGGATGGTCAGGAGTTTTTGGTTGGAAGCTCTTCTTGGTCTTGTTGAGAGTGCTAATATGAGCTGAGAGGTTGTGAAGGATTTTGGATCTTGTGGTGATGGCTTTGTATTTTACCCTTTGGGATATTGGAAGCCAGTGCATTGTAGACTTTTTAGGATTGGTGTTATGTGTTGTCTGTTAGCACTGACTGTTAGAATTCTGGCAGCAGTATTTTGCACTAGTTGAAGTGGGTATAGTGCATGTTTGGGTAAACCTTGATAGATATCGCCACTCTCCCACCTTTCCTCAGAAGTATAGAAGGGAGATAAAGTTCCTAGATGAAATAAATGACTGCTTCTTGGAGCAGCTGGTTCATGAACCGACCAGAGGGGAAGCCATATTAGACCTAGTCCTTAGTGGAACACCAGATCTAGTGCAAGAGATAAGGGTGTTGGGGCCACTTGGCAATAGTGATCATAGCATGATCGCCTTTGATTTAATTAGTGGAGGAGGGATAGTAAGGAAATCCACAGTACTACCTTTTAACTTTCGAAAGGGAGACTATGATAAAATGAGGATAACAGTTAAGAAAAAACTAAAAGGAGCAGTTGCGAAGCTTAAAGACGTACATCAAGCTTGGCTGTTGTTGAAAAATACTATCTTGGAAGCCCAGACCAGCTGTATTCCACGCTTTAAGAAAAGTGGAAGGAAGTCCAAAAAACTGGCAGCATGGTTTAAAGGTGAGGTCAGAGAGGCTGTTGTTGCCAAAAAAGCATCTTTCAGGAAATGGAAAAAAAGAGCCAAACGACGAAACCTGGAAACAGCACAAGCACTGGCAAGTCAAATGCAAGGCATTGATAAGGCAGGCAAAGAGAGAATTTGAGAAGAAGCTTGCTGCAGAAGCAAAAACGCAAAATAAAGACCTTTTCAAGTACATTCATAGCAAAAAACCTGTGAGAGAGTCAGTTGGTCCATTAGATGATAAAGGGGTTAAAGGAGCACTAAGAGGCGACAAGGCGATAGCGGAGAGACTGAATGAATTCTTTGCTTCGGTCTTTACTGAGGAAGATGTAGGGATGTTACCCATGACTGAAGTGGTATTTAAAGGTGCGGAAGAATTGAAGGAAATATCGATACATCGGGAAGATGTCTTACAACTATTAGATAAACTGAAGAGTAGCAAATCACCTGGGCCGGATGGTATACATCCAAGGGTATTGAAAGAACTGAAATATGAGCTTGCAGACCTGCTATCAGTAATCTGTGAACTATCATTAAAATCATCTCTAATACCTGAAGATTGGAGGATCGCCAATGTAACACCAATTTTTAAAAAGGGTTCCAGGGCTGATCCGGGAAACTACAGACCGGTGAGCCTGACATCAGTACCGGGAAAAATGGTAGAAACCATCATAAAGAATAAAATTACTCAGCATGTAGATAGTCACAACCTAATGGGAGACAGCCAACATGGCTTTAGACAAGGAAGATCTTGTCTTACTAATCTGTTATGTTTTTTTTGAAGGAGTGAATAAACAGGTGGACAAAGGTGAGTCGGTTGATATTGTGTATCTGGACTTTCAGAAAGCCTTTGACAAGGTCCCTCATCATAGACTTTTGGCAAAACTAAAGAGTCATGGGATAGGAGGCAGTGTACTATTGTGGATCAGGAACTGGTTAAAAGATAGAAAGCAGAGGATAGGGCTAAATGGCCAATTTTCCCAATGGAGAAAGGGGAATGGTGGTGTACCTCAGGGATCTGTGCTGGGTCCGCTGCTTTTTGACATATTCATAAATGACCTGGAAAGTGGAATAATGAGTGAGGTTATCAAATTTGCAGATGACACAAAACTATTTAAAGTTGTTAAAACCCAAGAGGATTGTGAAAAATTGCAAGAGGATCTTGATAAATTGGAAGACTGGGCATCAAAATGGCAGATGAAATTTAATGTGGACAAGTGCAAGGTTATGCACCTAGGGAAGAACAGCCCAAACTATGGTTACACGATGCAAGGTTCCACATTAGGAACCACCACCCAGGAAAAAGATTTAGGCGTCATTGTGGATACCATGTTAAAACCCTCGGCCCAGTGTTCAGCGGCGGCTAAGAGAGCAAATAGAATGCTAGGTATGATAAGGAAAGGAATGGAAAATAAAACAAAAGATATTATAATGCCTCTATATCGTTCCATGGTGAGACCGCACCTTGAATACTGTGTGCAATTCTGGTCGCCGTATCTTAAAAAGGATATAGAGATTTTAGAAAAGGTACAGAGAAGAGCCACCAAAATGGTAAAGGGGATGGAAGGATACTCCTATGAAGAAAGGCTAAAAAGGTTAGGGCTCTTTAACCTGGAAAAGAGACGGCTGAGGGGAGATATGATAGAAGTCTATAAATTAATGAACGGAGTGGAACGGGTAAACGTAGATCGATTGTTTACCTTATCAGAATATAGAAAGACTAGGGGACATGCAATGAAGCTACAGGGTAAACTATTTAAGACTAATAAAAGAAAATATTTTTTCACTCAACGTGTAATCAAACTCTGGAATTTGTTATCGGAGGATGTAGTAAAGACTGTTAGTGTAGCTGGGTTTAAAAAAGGTTTGGACAAGTTCCTGGAGGAAAGGTCCATAAACCATTATTAAGAAGTGACCAAAGATATCAATGCTTGACCCAGTACAAGCATTGTGGAACTTGTGTCTCTTGGGGAAACCGCTAGGTACATATGACCTAGATTGGCCACTGTTGGAAACAGAATACTGGGCTTGATGGACCTTGGTCTGACCCAGTATGGCATATCTTATGTTCTTATGTTCTTATATACATATCAATATCTTTAAATCTGTCCCCATATGCCTTATGATGAAACCCACTGACCATTTTGGTAGCCTCCCTCTGCACCGACTCCATCTTGTTTATATCCTTTTAAAGATGTGGTCTCTAGCATTGCATTTAATACTTTAAATGGGGCTCCACCAACATTTATATGGAGTTACTATCACCTCCTTCTTCCTGTTCTCCTCATGTACCCAAGCATCCTTCTGGCTTCCACCTTTGCCTTTTCTACCTGTTTAGCCATCTTAAGATCATCAGAAACAATCATGCCCAGATCTCACTCTTCTTTCATGGACAGAAGTACTTCATCCCCTATATTGTACTGCTCCCTTGGATTTTTGCAGCCCAAATGCATGACCCTGCATTTTTAACGTTAAATCTCAGCTGCCAAATTCTCAAGCACTCTTCAAGCTTTGCTAGATCCCTCCTCATGTTATCTACTTCTTCCTGGGTGTCTACTCTATTGCAGATTTTGGTATCTTCTGTAAAGAGGCAAACTGCGCAACAGCCCATCTGCAAAATCACTTACAAAAAGGTTAAAAAGAATTGAACCAAGGAAAGATTCCTATGGCACACCACTGGTAAAATCCTTCTCCTCAAAGAGAGCTCCATTTTACTGTACCCTTTGTCACCAACCAATTTCTAATCCAATCAGTCATTTTAGGGTCCATCCCCAGGGCCCTCAATTTATTTATGAATCACCTGTGTGGAACATTGTCAAAGGCTTTACTGAAATCTAAGTACACCACATCTAGGGCTCTGCCTCGGTCCAACTCTATGGTCACTCAGTCAAAGAACGTAATTTGATTTGTTTGATTAGACTTGCCTCAAGAAAAACCATGCTGCCTCCGATTCTGTAATCCATTGGACTCCAGAAACCTTACTATCCTCTGTTTTAACAGCGTTTCCATTAATTAATTAATTAATTAATTTATTTATTTATTTACATTCTCTTATATACCGCACTATTCTGCATCAGTGCGGTTTACATTGAACAAACTGAAATTACATTGAACGGGGCATTATAACTTGGAGATAACTATTTTACAGGGAACATGGGCAATGGAGGGTTAAGTGGCTTGCCCAAGACCACAAGGAGCACCTATGGGACTAGAAACCCCAGTCCTTCCGGCTCACCACAGAGATCAGACTAACTGGTCTGTAGTTCCCAACCTCATCCTTACTTGTGTTTTTGTGTAAAGGGCCCACTTGTGCTCTTCTTGCCAGATCAGACAGTAGAGCCACACAAATTTCCCTTAGTCACTTCAATACTCTTAGATGATCCCATCCAGCCCCGTCGCTTTGTCTACTTTTAGTTTAGCTAGTTTCTCACAAACACAGTCTTCTGAAAATTGTTCAAAATCCCCTTCACTTCTATTCCTATTTGTGAGTGTTTTCTGAGGTCCTGCTCCTGTCCCTTCATCTGTAAACACAGAACAAACATATTTGTTAAGCAATTCTACTTTATCCCCATCAGTTTCTACAGGAAATACTTTTTCACTGAAAGGGTGGTGGATGCTTGGAATGCCTTCCCAATGGAAGTGGTGGGGGGCAAATACAGTGACAGAATTCAAAATGACATGGGACAGACACAGTGGATCCCTTTATAGCAACAGGATAACATCAAAATAAGCAGAACACTCTCTTATATCTGCACAAATAAGGGTGACCTACACAGAGCTGTGGGTACACCCCTAAACAAAGGTATGGGGAGGGTGACCTGCACAGAGTGGCAAGTGCACCTACTCTTGCCACCTTGCTGGGCAGACTAGATGGACCATATTGATCTTTATCTGCCATAATATACTATGTTAATTTATATTCCTCCCTTTCACCCTTCAGTTTGATAATAACACTTTTGCACTTCCTCCTCTCACTAACAAATCTGAAAATGTTTTGTTCCCCCATTTTACTGCATTGGCTATTTTTTCTTTTGTTTGCATTTTTGTTTTCCCGACTACTTTCCTAGCTTCTCTTAGCTTTTCCAAATATTGATGTTTGTCTTCCTTTTTCTGTGATCTTTTGTATTTTGTTAAGACCACCTCTTTTTCTTCGCCTTGTCAGTTACTTCTTTTGAGAACCATAGTGGCCTCCTTTTCCTTTTACATTTATTTACTTTCCTAATGAAAAGGTTTGTTGCCCTTAAAATATTCCCTTTCAGTTTTGGCCACTGCTTTTTTACATTCTTCAACTGTTTCCATCCTACTAAATACTCCTTGAGGTATTATCCATCTTGGCAGAGTTAGAGTTCCTGAAATCTAGGACCCTCACTTTTGAAGGAACTTTATCAGCTCTAGTCCTAATACTGAACCATCCAAACTGGTGATCATTCTGCTACGAGGGGATAGACTCAGGAGTTAATATGCAGAAATATTTCTTTATGGAAAGAATAGTAGTTGCATGGAATAGTCTCCCAGTGGAGGTGGTGGACACGAGGACAGTATCTGAATTTAAAAAAAAAGCATGGGACAAACACAGAGGATCTCTAAAGGTAAAAAGGGGACTGTTGTAGTTGATATGGAAAGGCAGACTAGATAGGCCATGGGGTCTTTTTATGCCATCATGTTTCTATGAGTACCCACTAGAACATCAAAAACACTCTCCCTATAGGCAATGGAAAGGGGTAGGCACAGAGGCCATGGCCCCACCAATATTTTGCAAAATACAGCATCAGGAATAGAGAGCTTGGGAGCAGGGCTGGAGATTGGTTTGTTTGGCCCTTCCAACTAAAAAGGTGTTCCTCTGCCCCTGGTTCTCCCCATTGGTAAGCACCAGGTACAATATGACCCTTCACATGTGGGTTCTGTTACCAGTTGCTGGAAAGGTTCTCCCTGTAGAGAATCCAGTATCTCCTTACTTCTAGATGACACAGCAGCAGGGATGTGCCAATCAACATTGGCATATTGAAATCACCTATCAACAGTACTTCTCCATTCATTGCAATACTGTGAATTTCTTCAATTAAAGCTCTGTCCAGTTCTTCTGCTTGTGAAGGTCTATATTTCACACCAGTGCAAATGGATGCTGTATTCCCTCTTTACAGTTTAACCCACAGTGCCTCCTCCTTCCCTCATAAGCTCTGTAATTCTCTAACTTTAATATTATCTTTAACATATAGTGCCACTCCTCCTCCGCTTCTTCCTACCTTGTCTTTCCTGAATAAATTATAGCCCCATATAATTACATCTCAGTCATGGTTCTCCTTGAACCATGTCCCCATAACTGCCACTAAATCCAAGTCAGCCTCTTCCATTAAAGCCTCAAAATCTGGAATCTTATTTCCCATACTACAGACATTAATGCACACTGCCTTCCAGATGTTGCCTTTTTACCCTTGTATAGCACTACAAGGTGTATGCAGCACTATACAGAGACATGTAAGAAATGGTCTCTGCTTATCAGAACTTACAATCTAGTCAAGACACCAACACAACAACTGGGAATTAAGATGTATCTAGGAGAATGGTAAAGAAACACATAGGAGGTGAACAGGCGACTAGGGGATCAGGATCGAAAAGCATTCTCAAAGAAGTGAATTCTTAGCCTGGATTTGAACAGAGCCACAGATGGAGCCTGGCATACTGACTCAGGTGGTTTGTTCATGGCATAAGCAGCAGCAGCAAGGTGGAAAGCTTGACGTCTGGAGTTGGCAGTGGAAGAGAAGGGCACAGATAGAAGGGATCTGCCAGAAGACCAGCAGTTGCCGAAGAGTGGTGTAGGGGGAATTTAGAGTAGTGAGGAGCAGCCAAATGAAGGCACTTATGGGTCAGTAGTAGAAGTTTGAACTGGATGTGGAAATGAATAGGGGGTCAATGAAGTGACTTGAGAAGAGGGATCACATGAGCATAGTGACACCGGTGGAAGCCATCTGCTTTCATATTTCAGCACATTTTGAGAACTTGGGTCTGTTGATGCTGTCACATATGGCTGAAGGTCTATGATGGTAGCTCTACATATGTAATCTCTTTCTATAAGGCCCATTCCACCTTTAGCTCTTGGGATATACAATCACTGCATATACTGGTTCTTATAGATCACTTGTAGGCAAGGAGGAGTTTTCAGGGGTTTTTTTTAATAACAATTTTTCAAACTCTTTAGGAGGCCAATCTACAATTCCAAAGCTCTATGAAAACAAAGGGATTGAATGCCATACTGCTAAAGCACTTTCCAATATTAGTTTCCATCTTCTATAATACTCTTTGCTCATCTTTTCTTCAGTAATTTGTGCTGGATTGTTGCAGCTTCTATTCCTAGATATTTATAAGCATTTCCTCTTTAAGTTCTTTTGCATCACAGGCAGAGAGATGTTTTCTTTTTCGTTAGATTTCCATTATGGAAGGTTGCCTTTGCACAATTTTGAATAATTTTCCAGATCAAAAGCCATCCTCATCTCTTCTGAGAAACTCTTCACTACTTGAAGTAATTCCATCAAATGATGATCACAAGAGCTAAATAGCTTGAAATCATTCACAAATAGGGGGTGTGATATTATCTGCAGGTTTATGGCTTTCTAAAAGCTTGATATACCACCCTTCAAGCATCAGAACAATTTACAAAATAAAATGTAACTGAAGCAGAAAGGAACTCCAATACAATCATAGAGTAAAAGATCACATAGATAACATATACCGTATACATAAAAATGGTCAGACAGGTGGGCAGTTTGCTGAAATATATGTCATGTTAAGTCCAAACTAAAAGCCTTTTGAAACAAGTGTGTCTTGCATCCAGTCTTGAATACCTCTAGGGTTAAGGCTAAGTCCATAACCCAGTGAGTTAATAAGAGTAGTCAATAGGTTTACTGCCAGAAAGAACAAGTGGGCTAAGCATGCAGAGCATAATTCATGGAATTTCTTCTATTACTTCTGTAAATGTGTGCATGCACAGTGCACACATCCATCTGTTTGTATCTGCATTGTCTGCTATGTATATATGTGTGTGTGCATATCTCTGCTTTGTATGTTTATCGTTTCTTTTTGTGTGTATGTATGTATCTTGGTGCATGTGTTTGTGCTTGTATGTGTTTCTATGCACGTGTGTGTGTGTTTGTATGTGCATATTTATATCTATTTGTTCTCTCTGTGTCTGTGATTGGGAGAGGAGATGAGTGGGGTTGGCTGTTTGACCGGTGCAATTCCATATTTGCTGTGTTGCTGAGCGTGCTAGCATGCTGCAGCTGTTGGAACTGCAATTTCTCTAGGAATGCAACGAAGCATTTTTGTGTATGTGGGGGTAGAGGTTTAATTTTTCTTCTGTCTTTCATTACATGTAAAAACTAAACTTGTATAGCAGAGAAATGTCCCCCAGCTCACCTCCTCTCATTTTGTGACTCATTTTGTGAACAGCAATCCAGTGCTCCACCTCCACAGTCTTCTCATTGATTCTACCCACAGTTTCTGTTGCTAATTACATTGGAAGCAGGCAGGGCAGGCTCACTCAGACAGTGCGGAGAATTAGAGGTTTTAAACTCTGAAAAATATTGAAACATGTTAATCTTCCTTCTAGCTCCCAAACATCAATGTAAAAATCAGTAGAATCATAAAAAAAGCAAGACAGTTATCAATGCTAACCTCCTAAGTGCAGAGAAGACCTGATAGTGCCCACCCCCCTAAAGTTTTGTGTTCAGGGCCAGCCCATCCACTAGGTGAGCTAGAAGGTTACCTAGGGTGGCAGGCCCTATTGGGCAGCATCAACACCCCTGGTGAAACAGCTGTTCAGAGCTGCTTGGCTTACAATGCCATCCCTGCCATCCATCTTCTTGCCTGGTGGAGGGGGTCAGCAAGTGATCCCTCCGCTGCATCATGTCTTAAAGTGCCCTCGCTGGTGTACTCACCTTAAAGCCCAATGTAGTGGAGGGCTCACGATGCCACCCCACCAAGCAAGAAGCTGGATGCTTGGGCGATGGCATGGCAGGCTGGGTGGCACTGAATTGTTCACTGGGGGGAGGGGTGATGCCACCCACCTGGCCTCCCTTCTATTGGGCTTTAAATTGTGCATGCCAGCATGGGCATTTTAAGGTCTGACACAATGAAGGGATCGCCATGCTGCCCCACTTCCCCTGGCAAGAAAATGGATGTGGATTATGGATTATGCTGCAATCCTTGCAAGGGGCGTAATGAAGGGTCTGCCTAGGTTGGCAGAAACCCTCGGGTTGGTCCTGGGTATGTCCCTAGCTTGCCAATGCCTTAATCTAGCCCCGCTGATGGCAGCAGATACTAGCTGACAGTATATATTCTAAAGGTGAAAAGGGAGCTGCAGAATTTAGAGAAGAGATGGTAGAAATTGGGATTATGGGAAGATAGGTTATATGGAGGAACAAGGCAAATGAATATCGGCACCTAGTACAGGAGACTAAAAGAGAATCCTGTTCTGCTGAGATTTTAGCTGCTGGTAATAAACCCAAATAATTTTTTCAGATATCAAGACATTTGCTAGGGCAGAGAAAAGAGATAGTGGGGGAGGCGGAGGTTGAACAGGTTGTGGATTTTTTGGTTAGCAAAGTGGAGAAGCTGCAGGCTGGTCCGAGGGTTGTACAGGTAAGTATTGATGAAGATGAGGAGGGTCTGAGAGATTCTGCCTGGGAGTTTTGTGCTTATGACTCAGGAGAAGTTGCAAGGGTTTTTTAAGAGAGTGCATATTACCTGGATGTACAGTATCTAGATCCCATTCCAGAGGAGATGGTAGAGCAGATGGTAGATCTGATGAATGTATCCTTCGAGCAGGGGATTTACTCTGATCTGCTGAAGGAAGCTATGGTAACAGCTGCTCCTAAGGGGGGGGGGGGGGGATTTAGTATGTGAGAATTGTAGACCAAACTTGTCTCTTGTGACATTTGCTAAACTTTTGGAAAAGGAAGTGGTGGAGCAGTTGGATGTGCATTTGGTTGTAGGTGGTCCAAAATGCAGCAGTGCAGGTATTGTCAGCGCATGGCTGGAGGGAGTCAGTGGCGCATGTGCCGAGACAGTTGCATTGGCTTCCAATTTGTGAGCATTGTCTATTTAAAATATTAGGACTGGCATTTAAAATTTTGAGGGAGGAAGGGCCAACTTATCTGTAGGGTATGTTGCATAGTACCAGCCAGGCTGAATGTTAAAATCTAGTCAGGGTTGTTAGGAATTCCAGATTACCGAGAGATGTGACAGCAGAAACAGAGGGGGGATAGCATTTAAGACAGCAGTGCCCATGTGGTGGAATAAGTGCCCCCTAATGGTGTGGCAAGAACTGGATAGGGGGTGTTTTTGAATGTATTTAAAAACTTTCCTTTTCCCTGGCTGGGTCGTTGTTGGGATGACTGTGGGTCAATGGTTGATGGGCAGGTGAGATGGGGGTGTGACAATTCCTTTGTGTCTGTTTTTATTTGTTATTTGTATTGTAATATTTTATTTGCTTTTATCTTGTAAACCATGTAGAATATGGTTTTGTAGTTTTGGGAGTGGAGGTATTTGGCAGGTTGGTGAGACATTTATGTGGAGTATTTTGGGGGGCTGGGAGCAGTTTGTGGTGGAGGAGTTGCAGAGGGTAGTTTTATAGGATGGTGGGGCAGTTGTGAGGGCATATTGTTTGGGGGGTGGGGCAGTTGTGGGAGGTTGTTTATTGGGGTAGGGGCAGTTTTCAGGGTGGTGAGAGTTGTGAAAGTTTGTTTTTTGGGGTGGGACATTTTGCAGTGTGGTAGGGCAGTTGTGGTGGTGTGTTTTGGGAGGTGGAACAGTTTTCAGGGTGGTAAGGCAGTTGTGTGAGGACATTTTTTCCATTGTAGGGACATTTGGTGGGTTGATAAGGCAATTGTGAAGGAGTATTATTTGGGAGAAGAGGCAGTGTATGGGATATTTATGTGTGTGGGGGGCAGTTTTTGGGGAAGAGGCAGTTGAGAGCAGTACATTATCTCCTCTTTATTTGAGAAGTCCACTTAATTGAAGTTAGTCCTCTTAATTTTTTCATTAACTTTTATGATCTATCCCCTGCTACACTGGGTCCATGGACAAATACACTATGGTCTTTATCTACAGCAGGGATGTTCTCTTTATCTGCAGTATCTGCACTATTGGTACCTCCAACATTAGCCCCAAATCCTTAAGCTAAAGGTGGCCACCTTTCTAACCTGGGCAACATGCCTCCAGTATGATATTTTCTTTTTTCTTCCTGTCATATTTGAATTGTAGTGGTCACCTTACTGACCACAATAGGGTCACCACATATAGGTGCCCCAAAAGATCTGGCAAGAAGGATTTGATTTCTTCTCAAGAGATGCACAGAGGTTTATCAGTTTTAATGATGAATTTTAGGTTGCGTTCTTTATTGAACACTCTATGTTTCCTCAACTCTTGCTATATTACTCCATTTACTATCTCCGGCTGAGGCAACACTAACCATTAGGCCTACTAGGCAGTGGCCTAGAGCAGATGTTTCTGGGCAGGGAGAAGCAAAGAGTAGAAAATCAGAATAGGTCCTGGAAGCCAGACAGATTCAAAGAACCATCACTGGATACTTTTACCTACTGGAAAAAGCTATTTCCTGGGTGCATCGGCTAGTTGAATATTTCCCATCCTCCCAGCAGACAAAAGTACACAGAACATCAAATACAGAAAAAGGTACCACTAATTAGAAATAAATACATGCAAACAAAAAATGCAAACTAAAACCACAAAAAGCCAGAGTATGAGTTGTATTGTTAGTACAGGAATTGATAAATTTTCTTGGAATCTAGGAGCCAGCTGTCGAAACCTAGGTCTCAATGTGCCCCCCCTCCCCCCAGGTGCATCACAACTCCTTTTTTAGGCCCTGGGTTATTCTTTTCTCATTTTCTATAGGAATAGAAAGCTTAATAAATCAGGCCCTTAACGTGGCAACAGATGGCAGTGACCCTTCTCTTACTTCTCCCCACACCCATATCCTAAATGAGTACGTTTTTTCTTTCACAAACATTTTGAAACAAGTGGTACAGGAAGTTTGGATAGATCTCGTGGTTTCAGAAGATAGGGAACCACAAAATCAGCCTGCGGGAGCAAGTGCCGCCACCCACTGAGGTGACGGAAGGTATACCCATGCTACCTGCACCAAGAGTAGGTTTGAAATGCTCATGCTAGCAGCATTGTGGCAGGAATGTCCCCCATCCTCCCCAACCATCATCCACAAGTGCTACCCAGGTAGATCAAGGGTTATTGCTCAGGGGTTATAGCACAGGGCCTTCCGCTACTATTTAGTGTAGCGCTGAACCGCACGCTAACCCTGTGCTACCCATGTAGCGCAATTTAGTAAACATGCTCCTTAAATTAAAAAATCTTTGTTTGATTCTCATCATCTCCACTTGACTCCTACCCACCCCAGACACACTCTTTGATTTATGAGCTGTTACTTTGTTACCCATTTAAAAGGAGAGGGAGAAAATGTTTCACAACACAACAGTCAACTGGGGATTTTCATCAGCAGTTGAGAAACCCTAACCTTTTCAGTAGATTAATTGTAGTCCCCTTGCGGGTTATTAACACACATGATATATATCAAATAAATGACTTTATATTAGTTGAAGCATTCCTGCTTTGTTGCAGCTCAGCAATATTAAGGTGTAGACAGCAGTTTAACAATGAGATGGGAGCTATCCAGTTTTTGTACCAAGTGTCACATGTAGGATTATCTCTCCTTTGGTGAGATGCTGAGTGTGTGTACTCAGCGTAAAGAGCTCCTGGTTCACTCTGAACGAGTCTGATCTCTGGAAACTAGGAGTGGTATACTTGCAGAAGCTGAGGCAGATAGATAGATAGACCTTAAAGAATATACTAAAACAATTCCACATCCAGTCTGGCGGCCTCTATGCCATCTTGGAAAAGAAAAGTCACCTGGTGTAGAAGGAATGGATCTTGTAGCCAGGACTTGCATTCCAGATGTTGCAGAATCTTCTCACATTAAGGATCGGTCTCAAGGTGTGTGAATGCAGGAAGGATGGGCTAGGTCAAATACTGATAGAGAAGTGTGGGGAATGCCTGCCTGCCATTAAGGGTGTAAGAGCAAAACATTTCATTTTCTTTCCAGTATTATTTTCAGGTTGTTTCAGTTTAATTTGTTTTAATAAATTTTTTATTTGTTTTTATAAAATTTCATTTCAAGGCAATTTTGTTAATTAAGAACAAAAGAACATAAGATATGCCATACTGGGTCAGACCAAGGTCCATCAAGCCCAGTATCCTGTTTCCAACAGTGGCCAATCTAGGTCATACGTACCTAGCAGTTTCCCCAAAAGACACAGGTTCCACAATGCTTGTACTGGGTCAAGCATTGATATCCTGGGTCCCTTCTTAAATAAGAACATAAGATATGCCATACTGGGTCAGACCAAGGTCCATCAAGCCCAATTAAAAAGGTAGCTGTGGCTGCTACTCAAACAAAAATCATAGTTGAACATTACTAGGGGTTACGGACAAATAATAAACTCAACTGTTTTTTCGTTGTTTACAATCAGAGACTGGTCTGGATTAGAGAGCAGACGCTTCACAGAAGAGTATCATGTCTCCATAGCGGTTGGCTCTAGCCATTCTGCTCTTGCATTGCTGGTGATCTTCCTTCCTGTTTCCTGACTGGCCCAAAGTTTGTGTGGTCTGGAACTCTATAGAAAAGGTTGACTGGATTTTTTGCCTTGTGAATCTATTGATTACTGCTGTAGATACTCACTCTGAAGATTTTTCTTTTGCTATTTTCCCGTGCTAGGAATTCAGTGAAACCATGTCTAGAATAAGACATTTACCAAGCCTAATCTAGCCTGGCTATCCTAATAGTGTTTAATCATCACTATTTGGAGAGCCAAGATCTGGTGCATGAAATCCCAGGCTCATTTTATGATTGCATTTAACTTTCAAAAGGGATCCTAATGCAGTAGATTACCTTAGTATCCTCATTCCAGTTAAACCAAATTTGATCATGCTGTGATCATTATTGCAAAGTGGCCCCCAACACTGTTACCACTGAAACCGAATCCTGAGTTTCTACTAAGGACTAGGTCTAAAATAGCCCCCCTTCATGTCAGTTCTAAATCAACTACTCCATGAAGCAGTCATTTATTTCATCTAGAAACTACATTTCCAGCATGTCCTGGAGTGACTTTTATCCAACCAATATTGGGGGTAATTGAAATCATCTATAATTATTGTGCTGTTGAATTTGTTAGCTTTCCTAATTTCTGTTAACATGTCATCATTTGTCTGTTCATTCTGGCCAGGTGAAGGTAGTATACCCCACTACTATTCTCTTTCTCTTCACAAATGGAATTTTATCCATAAAGAATCAATGGTGCATTGTTTCTAGAAGAATGTTTATTTTGTTTGGCTCAATGCACTCTTCTTTTTTTTTAAATTCTTTATTTTCGTTTTATAACAACAAAGGAAAGGAAGACATACAGCTAAAAGACAAATACATAACGTGTAATACATACACCAAAGTAAACCCCTACCGCCCCCCTCCCCCCTGCTTCTTCTCTAGAAAACTAAGCATTCCCGAAGCGGGCGTGTACTTACATTATTGTATTACAAAACCTAACGGTGATCTAAAACATGATGAGTGCACATTATACAGGCATGTTGGAGCAATGAGCAGATTGTACATAATCATTAAGCATCTGCCATTTAGGCAAGCAAGAGTGAGTTTGGACAAGGGGAATAGCTCTCCGAGATATCTGCTCATATTTACTATATAAGCAGACGAGGTTCCACCATTCATTGACAGTAAGTCGAGAGCTATCCTTCCAATTCTTCGTGATTAAGCATATGGCTATACCTAGCATGAAATCAAGGAGAAAGCGACCCTTCTTAGGAAGAGAGGGGACCTCCGCCACAGAGCGGAGTCCCACGACCTTCCAAGAAAGAGGTTCATGAAAGTGTAAGATAGATTGAATACGACCCCAGACCCGCCCCCAATAGACCTGCAGTTGAGGACATTCATAAATAACATGAGCGAAGGATCCCACAGCAGTATGGCAAGACCAACACAGGTCCCTAGCATTTGGGTTCCATTTGGCTATCTTTCCTGGGGTATAAAAGCATCTGTGTACAAAGAAGAAGAAAGTTTGGGTAACAGAGGCAGACCGGGAAACCCGCACTACTTTACTCCAAAAAACGCTCTATTGCACAGGAGTTATAGTGGTTTGCAGTTCGCGCTCCCAGGCTTGTTGGGCTCTAAAAGTGTCCGTGTCTGCACCCTGACAAAGTATTTTATAGAAATTAGAGGCTATCCCATGTGTACTACTAATGGAGTGAACTATCTCTAATAGCCCATCCTCAGTAGGGGCAGAGGGCGGCATGATTCGAGCACTTTTGAGGCAGTGTTGAGCTGCATCAATTGAAAGTAGTGTTTCGCTGGTAACGCAAATTCCTTTTGTAAATCCGAAAAGGTTTTCCAACGAGCTGCAGAGAAAAGCTGTTGGGGTGTCCAGATCCCCTTGAAAGGAAATGGCAGCATGATCTGAAATATGTAGGGAGTAAATCTTTGCAGTGTCCACCTGAGGAACTAACAGTTTTGAGATTAGAAAGAAGTCTATGCGAGACTGAGATTTATGAGGGGAGGAGAAGAGGGTGAAGTCACGCTCATTGGGGCGTAGTAATCTCCATAGATCAACTAAAGCAAGATCCTTGATCAAGGAGGCAAGCGTAGCGTGACTCTTGGGGGGACCACTCGTCCTAGGCGGCTGTTTGTCAATCAGGGGACCAAGGACTAGATTTAAATCCCCCCCAATGATCAATGAAGTATTAGCAGCAGCTTGCGCAACCTGAGCAATGGTAGCAAAAAAGGCACGGTCATCAACATTAGGAGCGTAAAAGCATATACATGTAACTTCTAGGCTACCCATCTTGAGGTGAACTCCAGACCATCCACCTTCTGCATCTAAGCTAGTCGCAACAACAGTAGCATGCAAAGACTTCCCAACCAGTATGGCAACCCCACATCTCTTAGAAACGGCTGGGGAACAAGCGGCCACCATGTAAGGTTTAATATTGAGTTCAAGAGTTTCCTTCGAATTTAAATGCGTTTCTTGGAGAAAATCAGATCCGCTGCTGCCGGACTGAGGTAGCTTAGGATTTTCTTCCGTTTTATCGGATTATTGATGCCTTTTACGTTCAATGAAAAATCTTACATGATGCCATCAATCGGTAGTAGACATTTTAGGTAAGGGCGCTTGATAACATAGAACATAAGCAGAATCTATACAACAATGTCATAATCACCGAGTATTCTGGCTAATACACCCCATATTGAAAAGTATGTACCAACGTATCTTAGAGAAGAAGCAAAACCCCCAAAGAATATGGTGACCATATGTCTGCGGGAGGAGGCCCTAGAGAGGAAATAGAAGACATGTATAAAAAGAAAGAAACACCAGAGTCCATAATAACACTGTCTCTGATACTCATTGAGGCTACTGTGGGTAGATGGAGTCGGGTCACAGATACCATCAAGAGTAAGGCAACAGACTGCCCACGCCAGACTCTTTGCTAAGCTGCGGCAGATCCAATATGGCCGGTACAGAAGATATAAGGAGACTTGCAGGAATATTCTGGAAGTCAGCGCATCAAGTCGGCTTCTTTGGAAACCAAAAACTCCGCTAGTAGATCAGGGTCCTCGAATGTTCTTGTCTGATTGTGAAGCGTGACTCGGAGCTTGGCCGGGTACATCAGGCCATAGCGTGCTTGTAGTTGTTGAAGCCTCGGCCGGAATTCCAGAAAGCGCTTTCGGCGGTCGACAGTGGGTTTAGACAAGTCGGGATAGAAGGAGATCTTGTGGCTCTCAAACTCCATATGGCCCTTTGCCCGAGAGGCACTTAGAATTTGCTCCACGTGTTGATATCTCAATAGTCGAAAAATGATAGGCCGCGGGGTCTTCCTGTTGAGCGTTATGCTTGTGGGTACACGATGAGCGCGATCAATCTCCAAATCTTTGGTAAAGGTGATTTGGAGCAAGGAAGGGAGGATTTTGCATAAAAACTCTTTCATGTCTCCCGATTCCGCTCCCTCCGGTATGCCCACGAGTCGTATGTTATTGCGGCGTGCTCTATTATTGCCATCTTCCACCTCTTTCTGCAAGGCCCGCACCTGTCGTTCAACTTTGTCGAGTTTGGACAACCGGGCCGCATGGGAGTCCAATATGCTCTCCATTTTGTCCTGACGCGAAGAAAGCCCTTCTAGCTTGCTTTGCAGCACACCAAAATCGTCCCGCAGCGCTCGGAGTGCTTCACCGTTTGCCTGCACAAGGTTTTTGACCCCTCTAATCTCTACGAGGATTTCCTGCTGCATTTCGGGGCCCTCGCACAAGGCCGGCCCCTTCTGCGGGGACGGAGGTTCAGTTTTGGAACGTTTGCCGTGAGAAGCCGCTGGAGACCCAAATTCCAGGCGCGTTGGTTTGGTCCCCGCCATCTCACCAATGTGCCCCGGCAAGATCAGAGTAAAAGTTCCAAATATGTGAGGTGTTAATTCAGGATTCTGAGTAGGCCTCTCGGGAGCCTCAGCGTTATGCGACCATCCCGCTGGACATCAGGCTCCGCCCCCCTGGCTCAATGCACTCTTACATATAGCTCCACTTATCCACCAGTTTAATCCACCCTATGAATGCAATATAATTTGAACCTTAGTATCACGGTGTCCCATTGGTTATCTTCCTTCTGCCAAATCTCTGAGATGCCAATATCTACCTATTTATTCACTGATATATATTCAAATGCTTCTATTTTATATTTTAGGCAATAGCGTTGTATACAGACATGCTTTCTGTATGCATTTACAATCTGCTTAGCAGTAGAGAGGGATATTTGCAATTTTTCAACTTTGTCAGTTCTTTATTGCAACCTCTCTATTGAGATACCTTATCTTCTCTGTTTTGATATCCTTCAAGGATATCTCGCTCCAAACCATGTACTCTAGAGTGATTGTCAGCGTTCCCACAGGTTCTAGTTTAAAAGTCTCTTTATCTCATTTTAAATGCTGGCATCAGCAGCCTAGTTCCATCCTCGTTAAGGTACAGCCCATCTTTTTGGAGTACGTTCCCTCTTCCCCAGAATGTTGCTCCGTTTCTAACAAATCTAGATACCTCTTCTCTGCTTCATTTAGGGGATTTGCAAGGGGTTAGCATGGGATTAGCGTACAGTTTTGATGTAGCACTACAAAGTAGTATGGGGCCCCATGTCAAAAATCCCATGCTACCCTTGTAGCACATGTTGGGGTGGTGACTGGGTGGGATGGGATGTTCCCACCATGGTGCAGCTAGCACAGGCATTTTTAGCCTGCACTGTGTTCAGTGCAAGTAGCATAAGTGCAACTACTGCCACCTCAATGGCGGTATTAGTTGTTCCCACATCCGGTTTTCTGCATTGAAGTGCAGTAACTGCAGGGGGATGGATGTACCCACCTCACTGCAATTAGCCTGAAGCTCTGCTCTGGTAACACTGCCAAGATGCGTTACTAAGTGTAGAGCCTAGTAGACATGTCCCTTAAATTCACGAGCTCCTCCTGCTTCTTGGGCCCTGCTCGTAGAGAATACTACCCTGGAGGTTTTGGATTTCAACTTTTTACCTAAGAACATAAATTTGTCTTCCAGAACATTCCTCCCACACTTTCCTATGTTATTGATAACCATATGTATCAAGGCGGACAGCTCCTCCCCGGTACTGTTTAAAATGTTAGCTAGGTGTGACATCTGCTACTTTCACACTAGGCAGATTAACCTCTGAGCAAGCCATCAAGCTATCTACTCAGGGCTGTACCGATCGTGAAATGCACCCTATGCGACTTGCACATCGGGCGCCCCCCCCTCCCGCACCTCCATCTAGCCACTTTGTGGGGGCAGGAGAGAAGAGGCGCATACCCGATGTGCAAGTCGCCGGCACGCTAAGCAGGTCTGGTTCCTCCTGGAGGGACCAGACCTGCTTAGCGTGCCGCGAGAAGGCTTAAGGGGCGCATTTCAGCTGTCTGCCATTGCCTGCTGCCACTGAGAGAAGAAAAGGTGGCAGTGGCAGGCAATGGCAGACAGCCGAAATGTGTCCCTTAAGCCTTTGCGCCCTGTGCGGCTGCACCACTTGCACAGGGCTAGGTACGGTCCTGTATCTACTTATGTGCCTAAAGATTGAACACCAGCTACAACAACCATCCTAACCCTTCTTTCCTTGGCACACACCCCTGGGGACACATCCTTGGTGCGACAGGATACTGCATCACCTGGAGGACAGGCCCTGGCTACAGGATCACTTCCTGCCACATTAAGGTGATCCTCTCCTTTCAGGAGACCTTTCTCCTCTGTGGCAGCACAGAGACTGCCAGGCTATATCACTGAAAGTCTCTTCTATGTACCTGTCTGTCTGCCTCAGCTCCAGGTTTGTTATTCTAGCCTCTAGAGACCAGACTAGTTCCCTGAGAGCCAAGATCCTCTCAGCAGCTGGAAGATAAGCAAAAGACTGGATAGCCCCCCATCGTGCTGCTAGATTTCTGTCTGCATCTTAGTATTAGTGAGCTGTTTAGTTATTTAAAGTAATGCTCCAAGTATCTCACTCCAAATAGCCCCCACCGTCCTGGACATGTCAGGATTTTTTTCTTGTTGAGGCTCAATTTGCAAGCAGGGCAGGGAGAGGTGAAAGAAATGCTGGGAAGGAGAATGGGAGGATAGTGAGGAGCTGGGAGCAGGTTCGTATTTTATAGTATGGTTCCTGTGCACTTCAGCACAGAGCGTTTTGTTGATATACTCTGCCCATCTTTTCCATCATACTCCCCTATTCATTTTGTGTTTTTAACATTGATTTTATCTTACTGACATTCACTAACAGCTGCAGCACTGAAAAGGCTTCCAGTACTCCTAAGCACCCTTTATCCTTAGTAATATTAGATGTCAGATGACTCATTAGAAAGAATGATTGTTCTACCTCTTAACTCTGCGGCTTTCTCCTTTCTTTGCAAAAAGCAGCACTTCCAAGAAGAAGATGCTAACACCAAACTTAGCCCAGAACACTAGTGTCTACTCAAAAGGCTTCTATAAATTACTGTTATTAGCCTATCGACTCATCTTACAACTCTGAGAAGCAAAATCTGATGTCCATGAGTGCACAGGACCTTGCTCATAACATACTAGTGTGTTTGGTCTTATCTTGTAGTTCCAACAACATACTAGAAATTACGCTTTACTGAGGCTGTTTATGTCTTATCAACCTAGACCTGAAAATGTGGAGGACTGCACCCGGCCTATTTGAGAAACATAATATTTGTCAAAAGGCTTTAACCCGGTCTTTCTTTCTTTCAGGACATGATAGATGAAGTGTGTCTGAGACTATTTAGATTATGTGAAGTAATGCACTGGTGATTACATTTGTGCTAAGCAAATCATTTTCACTCACTCGAGCTGAGCTACAAAACTTTCCAATAAAACTGTAGATAGGATAACATTTAACTAGTTCATCACATGATTCTCATGTGATAATTTATCCAAAGAAGCACATTTTATACAGGACATTGTAATAGTGCTTTCTAGCTATGGTATTCAAAAAGGTTAGACACTTAGGAGTCAAATCTGACAAATTCAGCACTTAGAGGTATCGAAAGTTGAAGTGACTGGCGCCTTCATAAGAACATAAGAAAAGCCATGCCGAGTCAGACCAAGGTCCATCAAACCCAGCATTTTGTTCTGATAGTAACCATTCTAGGTCACAGATCCTTGGGAAATCTTAAAACATAGCTCCAATTTTTCAAAGCTCTTTAGTCATGTTGGGCCCAATATCCAGCAGCGGTGGCAGCGGCGGCGGCGGCAAGCACGATTACAGTGGCTAGTCATCACCGCTGAACGTTAAACCCACATCTTTAATGCTGGGGCCATATCCAGCCACCAGCACTGAATATCCAGGTGGGCGGGCTAAGCAGGAAGCTAACCGAGCAGCAGCATTACTCAATCGCCGCCTGGTTGGCTACGGCAGCAAAAGTTAGAACAGCCTTCAATGTCGCTAACATTCACTGCTGAGGGATCACCAGGCAGCAGCTGAATATCCCCAGGTGCTAACCTATTAGCATCAGAGCATTTAGCAGCAGCACCCACAGATATTCAGTGGCACTAACCATTTTACAATGCCATGTGTGCCACCAAGTCAACGCTGGCTCTTGGCAACCCAGCGGCCTGTAGGTGTGACCAGACGTAGATTGCCAGGACTTTCTTTGGAGGCAATGGAGGATTAAGTGCTTGCCCAAGGCCACAAGAATTGAACCGTGTGAGAATTGAACCCTGGTCTCTTGGTTACCAAGCCCCTGCTCTAACTATTAAGTGGCTACCAGATATCCCACCATGTCAATGCCTTTGAATATCAGGTCCATTCTTTTTAACATTTTTGTTAGTGATATTGTGGAAGGTCTGTGGGGAAAGGTTTGCCTCTTTGCAGATGATATCAAAATCTGCATCACCCTGGAATGTGTGGCTAACATGAGGAGGGATCTAGTACAGCTTGAAGAAGGGCCAAAAATGTGGCAGCTAAGTTTTAATGAAAAAAAATGCAAGGCCGTGCATTTGGGCTGCAAAAACCCAATGGAGTGGTACAGTTTAGGAACCGGAGGTGAAGTACTTCAATGCACGAAAGAAGAATGGAACCTGTGGATGATCACATCCTTTGATCTTAGAGTGGCCAAATAGGTAGAAAAGGTGACGGCAAAAGCCAGAAGGATGCTTGTGTGCATCCAGAGAAGAATAGCCAGCAATGAAAAGGAAGTGATAGTGCCTTTGTATAAGCCTCTGAGACTGCATTTGGAAGACCATGTGCAGTTCTGGTGACTGCGTCTTTAAAAGAATATGAACAGGATAGAGTTGGTTCAGAGGGAGCTACTAAAATGGCCAGTTATCTTCATCATGAAGCATATGGTGATAGGCTTAAAGATCTCAATATGTGAACTTTGGAGGAAAGGCAGGAGAAGAGAGATATAATAGAGACATCTAACTACCTCTGGGGTATAAATGTAGCTGGGTGGTAGGTGCATGAACAGCCTTCTGGTGGAGGTGGCAAAGACAAGAACTGTACGAAAACATGGCACAAGTACAGAGGATCTCCAAGGGAAAGGAAGGGATTGTAGAGCTCAGTAGTTCATATGGATGGGCAGAGTGGATATGGTCCTTATCTGCCATCATTTTCTATGTTTCTATGATTTTGCCCAACCTAGCCGACGAGATTTCTGGCTGAAATTCAAGCTAACTCTAGCTGACCAGATTTAGGACTTCCATATAAATGCCCTGATTTAGGCCTCTATTTACTAAGTCATGCTAAAACTGTTTTACAAGAAGCAATTAACCATGTGGAAAAACTTTGAGGAATTTACTAAACTATGATATCCAAGGATCACAGTTAATAAACCCTGTTTGTTTTTTACTTACATTGTCACAGACTGTGGCAACCAACGATGGTGGTCCCCCTCTCAGGACTGCCATCATAAATGATGCACAAGGCCTCTTAGGTTTCCCTGAGGAAAAAAAAACTGGTGGTCTTTGAGGCAATATAAAGTCCCCAATCTAAATTCCATTAAGAAAATTATCTATGATTAAGCTCTGCTTTCTGGCCCTCTTTTAAAAAAAATGTAACTCCCTTTTAGATTTGCCTCTCCCTCACCATGCCTGCTTTATAAGCCTGGAGATGTACAGGGGGCAGGAACAATCTCCACTCTTTCCTGGCCCATTTGAAAATGGTGCCAACTGACTCATGCCTCGTTTGCCATATATGTATGTGCTACTTTGAAAGATGGCTGCTGGCAGGGCCATAGGGCCTAGGGATCACTCTTTCCCCTAGAAAAGAATCCTAAGCTTTTGGCATAAATGTGGGAGTTCTGTGAGGTGGCATGGAGGCAAGGCTAAGAGTGGGTTCATAAAATGAATGGAGCTTTGGATTTCAGGGTGGGGTTTGTAGATAATTATGTTTATGATTTTTGAGCTGAGGGGTTGGGCAGAGACTTGGTACTTTATAATAGTTTTATGTATTTTACTTTACCACAAATTTATTTATTTTATTTAACAGGTTTTATATACTGCTTTATCATTTCAATCAAACCAGTTTATATTGTAACTTAAACTTGGCAATGTACATTAAACAGGGATATTGAAAACTTTGATTTTTCTGAGGCAATGGAGGGTTAAGTGACTTGCCCAAGGCCACAAGGAGTGCTAGTGGGAATCAAACCCTGGTCTCTGGGCGCCCAAGCCAGTGCTCTTAACCATTAGGCTACTCCTAATTGATGTTAAAGTGAATTGTGAATAATGTTTATAAATAAGTAAAGTTCTGTAACTCACCAGAGATTTTTGGCCCAGGAGATTGAAAGGTCAAAGCCCTTTAAATGGAGACTTTGATGCCTAAGGTCTTGGCAATGCTCCCTCTTCTGGTGTAGTTAACCTTCCTCAATTACTGTAGCTGACAAAGTTTTTCCATGAGCTGCAAGTCGTTGCCAGGCTGCATGTGTTTGCATGAACTGCAGCTCATCAGCATAGTTATGTTTCACCTAATTTAGGGCCTGGGAAACAATATGCAAAGGTTTGAAATAATTGCCGATTTCACATGCTGTTTCTCATTAGAACACACAAAAGCATTTTAACACATGGTAAGTAGTGTTCACCATGCACACAGGTCTTACCACAGCTTGGCAAATAGGCTGTTGACGTGGCTTTGAAACCTGCCTCAGCTTAATCCATGCCTCTGAGGTCACCCAGGTTCTGGCCAGCTAAATTCAGCCAACTTGTGCATTTAGCCTGCCAATGTTATCCAGAATTAGAAGCTAGTGGACTCACCTGCAAAAAGAATTGTAGATGAGTGGCCTTTTTTACCCCAAATGTAACTGTATGATACAAATGAGCTTGTGATTCATTTGCAACGCATGACTGTATTTCTCATAAAAGGTTTTGTTCATTGCCACAACTGGGAACTTTGCATGTTCCTGTCACTGGAATGAGGTATTCCGGTGCCCAGGACATGCAGCAGGACATGCCTCTCTGAACTCCCTTGCTCCCTCCAAGCAGGGCCAGAAACTCGCTTTATATTATGGCACCATCCCAGTCTCAGCCCTGTATATTCCCGATTGTGGCAAAGTACTAAAAGTTTGAAAAACAAAAGAGATCCCCTGGTGCAGCAGTAGCAGAGGCCTCAATCCCAGCTAAGCCAGTGGGTGCAATATTCCCCACTCCCTGACAATAGTTTGATGACCATTCCTGCACCCACCCCCCTCCGGGGTGGTCTTAATTCCCTGATGGCTTAGTGGGGCTTGATTCCTCCCCTCCTGCCCCGGTCTACAGCTCAATAGTCAAATATAAGGAGCCATCTTCTTCAAGACCCATCTTAGAAATCCAGTTTTTGGGACTACTTGCTCTCCATTTTCCCACAAAGCACCAATTCACCCCACAAAGCAGGAGATCCAAAAGAGAGCAAAAGTGATTCCCACATTCTTCTGCTCCAGAGAATCTGAACCCTAGTGGAACTTCAGACCGTATTGCTAAGCTCAGTGTCCCTAATAAGAAAGTTCTCTCTTACGACACACAGATCCCCTAGCCAAGGTCATAGTTTGGGGTGGGAGGGATGTGGGGGCATCATCCCCCCAAATGAGTTACCCCCATCTCAACCAAGTCATCAAACATGAGGAAGCAGCCATATTGAGACAAGGGAGGATGAGAGGATTCAACATGCAGGCAGAAAAGAACAGCCTGGCTACGATCGCAGCAAAGGTCTCTGTCTGCCTGCAGGAGCCTCATTTCCTATGGGCAGATGAGAAAGGAAGGCCATGATTGCAGCCTGCAGCAAAAACAATTGTGTATGTGTGGTGGTGGTAGAGGTGGAAGGAGGAAGTGAGATAGAGAAATCAGGGACTATTTAAAGGGGCAGTCAGCCTATTAAAAAGGAGGTTGAGGGGCATTTTAGGGAAGGGTATGGGAGTGCTGGGTGGGAGGGTTGGTGAAGGTGGGAGAGTCTGGAAGGGTAACAGAGGAGAGGAGCCAGCAGGAGAGGGGTTGGAGGGGAGGGAAGAGTACAAGGTGTTGCCAAAACTGCATTCCCCTCTCCCCAGGCCACACACACACACGCACCTCACCTCCTGACCACACAAATACACAGACATCCCACCTCTGCACCACACAAAAAAGATGCTCTCCAGCTCTGCAGCACACACACATGCACCACAGTCTTGCAGCCACACAAAGGCAGCCCAATTGTCACCTTCCATACACACCCACCATTGTACCACACCCACATACAGGCACTCAATATCAGAAGCCATAACTGCTATCAGTATTTCTCTCTATAGATGCCACATGGTATAGGAACTCTGGCGCTGGTCTCGTGAGACTTGAGAACATGAGAGCAGTGCGAGAGATAATGGGGAGGGGAGACACGAGAAGGGCACAAGCACCGGCCCTAGCAATATGCTTGAATGAACCACTGTGGTTCAGGCAGCGCCGTACCTAGCCCTCTGTGAGCGGTGCATCCGCACAGGGCTCAAAGAAATAGGGGTGCATTTGTGGTTGCCAGCCTCGGCTCCCCCCCTCCCACGCCGCCTGCCCTTGCCCCACTGCCACTTTTCGTGGTTCCTTGGGGGCAACGGTGGCAGCAGCAGAGCAGAGATCCAGTTCTAAAAAAAAAAACCCACATGGGTCTTTCTGACTCCGTGCATGCATGCAGGTCTGATCTTCCCTCCCTCACTCCTCGGACATATGCTCGCGTCAGAGGAGGGAGGGACCAGACCAGCCATTAAAATGTGGGTCTTTGCAACTCCTCGCTTGAATGGCTGGTCTGGTCCCTCCCTCCTCTGACACGAGCATATGTCAGAGGAGTGAGGGAGGGAAGCATTAGACCTGCATGCAAGCACAGAGTCGGAAAGACCCGCATGTTTTTTTTTTTTTTTATTGGATGTCTCGTCCACTGCTGCCACCAAGAAAACACAAAAGGCAGTGGCAGGTAAGGGCAGGCAGTGCGGGGAGCTGGCTGGACATAGAGGTGTGGAGGTAAGGCAAGATGCTGAGCATGGGGCAAATGATGGGAGGAAAGGGGTGCACCAGATGTGTAAGTCACACCGGGTGCATTTCTGGCTTGGTAAGGCCCTGCCATTTTGGAAGTTGGGGGTGTTGAGGCTGGATCAAGTGGGGGATCATTCCTACCCTCTTTTAAGCCTCCTATTTTGGGGTGAGTAGGTTTTATGGGTGGGAGGGGACCTAGGAGGCTCTGCAAAGCTGGTTTTATTTTTTCAGAGAGTACAGGGCTTGCGGGAGGAAAGCTTCTTACTTTTGACTACTGAGCCCTGAACCACTGTTGGTGGGGAAGAACAGGCCTATTAAGTCGCCAGGAAATTGCAGACCCTCTGGGGAATCCTGTACTGTTGTTGAGGAGAGGAAGTATTAGATCTACTGGTGCACCAGGGATGTGAAGTCCCCCTGGGGGAGGTCTTTGAAGCAGGTTCAGCGGCTCCTTTAAGCAACAGCTGCTGCTACCACACAATTGTTGTGAGCAGGGCCCTTAGAAATAAAGAGCCCGATTTTCAGTTGGGCAGGGCTAAGCGCCATAGCTGCATAGCCCTGCTCGCTGATCCTTTAACCATGGATTTTCACTTCTGCGGCAACGGAAGTGAAAATCTGGAATTCGCCGCACAGTCAGAAAGCTGCCAAGCCTAACCAAGTTGCAGCGATTTTGGATGCTGACTGGTTAGCCCTGACACCTTAAATATAGGCAAGGAAAGCTCCCCACACCTATCTTTAAGGTGCAGAGCACTAACCGGGCAGCATCCAAAATCGCTGCTACCCAGTTAGCACCTTTTCCCGCCTCTGCTCCGCCCCAGAACGTCTCCAACACACCCTTGTGCTAACCGGACAGCATCGGGGCGCATAGAGGACTTAATCAGGGATTTTCAAAGGCACTAGCCATGCAGTTGCCTTTGAAAATCCCTGATTAAGGCATTTACACGGTTAACATGGGCTGTAACCATGTACATGCCTTCATGTACATGCCCATAAGCACTGCTCTAAAGCTATGGTCTCTCTTCTGAAAAGTGACATGCAAAGTCTTTTGTAGATTTTCACATTAATATGAACATGTATCTGCACAGAGGGCTGAGTGCAAAGGCACAGTTGGGGGAGGGGGTAACCTGCACAGAGAGGCAGGTATAAGCCTAAACAAAAACACAGAGAGGGGTAACCTGCACAGAGCGGTGAGCATAAATACGAGTTACTTACCTGTAACGTGAGTTCTCCAGGGACAGCAGGATAAGTCAGCCACAAGTGGTGACGTCATCCGACGGAGCCAGAATGGAAGTACTCTCACTAGCCCAGAAGGCTTAGCCTTCTGGGCTGGACCGGTAGCCCCACCTTCCGTTCCGCCCCTAGCTGGCCAGATTTCCCCAGCTGAGGCATTCCAGTGGCTAGGTGGTGGATGGACACAGGGGTACCCGCCGGGGAGGAGGGCGGGAAGGTGTGGCTGACTTATCCTGCTGTCCCTGGAGAACTCACGTTACAGGTAAGTAACTCGTATTTCTCCCAGGGCAAGCAGGATGAAGTCAGCCACAAGTGGTGCCTCCCCAGCTAACAGGCAGCGGCGGGGAACCAAGAACCAGGCATAGTGCTGTAAGGTGCAACAGGTTTAATGTGGCCTGAGTGGTAGGCCTGTGCAATAATAGAGAAACAGGTGCAATAACAAGTGCAATGACAGTTGCAATAACAACAGGTTGTGCAAATAACAAGTGCAATAAGAGACGTTCAACAGAACGCATTATCAGAGCAAACAATGCCTTAAACTTCAACAATAAGGAATTGAACTTAGTACAAGCACAGCAAATGTTCAAGTGAACAACTTCAGAAAGGACAAGCACAGCAAATGTTCAAGTGAACAACAAGAAAAGTACACCTGGGCAGGTGTTCAATGGCAGCAAGGCATAGCAGTGTGTGAACAGGATTACGGATCGTGCAGGGTTTAGGGAGCACGACTCGGCCCGGCGTACAGGGACAGTACAGAAAGCCCGAAGGCCGGTCCGCCGTGGTCTGCACCGTCCAGACAGTAGTGTCTCTGAAAGGTCTGGATGGAGGACCAAGTGGCAGCCTTGCAAATGTCCGTGATGGGAGTGTAGCGTAGGTTGGCGATGGAAGTTGCCAGAGCCCGCAGGTGGTGTGCTTTGACGCCCGCAGGGGGATCCGCCCCGGCGAGCGAAAGGCACAGAGAGATGCATGCTGAGATCCATCCAGATAGTGTGCGCTTGGAGACTGGACGGCCAGGCTTGTTAGGGTCGACAGAGATGAAAAGTTGCGACCCCTTGCGAACTGATGCGATCCTCTGCAAGTAGCAGCGAAGGGCCCTGACGCAATCCAAAGTGTGCAGTCGGCGCTGCTCCTGGTCGGAGTGTGGGCCGGGGAGGAAGCAGGGTAGTTCAATGACTTGGTTGATGTGGAAGGGGGTCGCCACCTTGGGGACGAACTTCGGGTGTGTCCTCAGGACAGCACGGTCGTGCAGCAGGACTGTGTAAGGCGGGTAGTCAGCGAGGGCGTGTAACTCGCTGATGCGCCTGGCAGAGGTGATGGCGATGAGAAAAAGAGTTTTCTACGAGACAAACTTAATTTGGGAGGAGAGCATGGGCTCGAAGGGCTCCTTGGTGAGCTGGTCGAGCACGATGTTCAGGTCCCAAGGTGGTACAGGATCTCTGATTGCAGGATGTAGATTGGTCAGCCCTTTCATGAAGCTGGTGATGACGGGACGGGCTATCACGGACACATTGTGAACGCGGTGGTGGAAAGCTGAGATGGCAGCAAGGTGTATCTTGATGGATTGCGTTCGAAGACCTCGGGAGGAGAGGGATGCCAGATACTCCAGGAGCTGGGGCACTGGGCATGAGGGGGGGTCGAGTTGCCGTGCCTCACACCAGATGCAGAAGCGGCGCCATTTAAGACTGTAGCATTTTCTGGTGGATGGTCGCCGGGCTGCCAGGACGATGCGCTGGACCTCATCAGACAGGTTGAGTGGGCCTAAGGTTAGCCTTTCAGCTTCCAGGCCGCTAGAGATAGCATCTGCAGGTTGGGATGCAGCATCGACCCGTCGTCCTGAGAAAGGAGATCCGCTCTCAGGGGTAGTCTGATAGGCGGTTCCGACGCCAGGCGCTGCAGATACGGGAACCATATTTGCCTGGGCCAGTAAGGGGCCACTAGGATGACTGTCGCACGGTCCCTTATGATTCTCTGGATGGTCCGCGCTACCAGGGGAGCTGGGGGAAACGCGTAGGCCAGAGCCCATTGATTCCAGGGGAGGTCGAAGGCGTCTGCTGCCAGCCTGAGTCGGGAGGGTCTTTTCGAGCAGAATAGGGGACACTTTGCATTGCTCTGAGACGCGAAGAGGTCGATCTGTGGGGTGCCCCATCTCTCGAACAGGGACGCTGTAACTTCTTGGTGAAGTGACCACTCGTGTGGGTTGAGCTGTCTGCTGAGGCGATCGGCTAGGACATTCTCCTCTCCTGGTAGGTAGCATGCTTGGAGGCTGCAGTTGATGGAAAAAGCGAGGTTCCAAAGGAGAAGCGCTTCTCTGCAGAGCGGGCGCGATCCTGTGCCCCCTTGCTTGTTTATGTAGAACATTGCGACTTGGTTGTCGGTCAGTATCCTGACGATCTTGCCGGAGACAAGGCCTCGGAAGGCTGAGAGGGCGAGTCGGACGGCCCGGAGTTCCAGAACATTGATGTGGAGGTTTGTTTCCAAGGGGGACCAGACCCCTTGTGTGCTCGAGTTGACACAGTGGGCACCCCATCCCTGCTTTGAGGCATCCGTGGTTACGGTGATTTGGTGTGAGGGTGCTTGCAGGAGCATGCCCTTGGAGAGGTTTTGGGGCATGGAGAGAAAACAAAAAACCGTCTTGCTGGCAAGGCGGAAGACAGGAACTGGCCAGCTAGGGGCGGAACGGAAGGTGGGGCTACCGGTCCAGCCCAGAAGGCTAAGCCTTCTGGGCTAGTGAGAGTACTTCCGTTCTGGCTCCGTCGGATGACGTCACCACTTGTGGCTGACTTCATCCTGCTTGCCCTGGGAGAACCCCTCATCACCTCTCTGGGCAGACTAGATTGGACCATGGAGGTCTTTATCTGCCATAATTTACTGTGTTACTAATAATGAGTAATTTACATAAACTTTCATGCATAAACATTTACCTCTGCAAAGGGAACTTTTGCACTGCTACTTTTCTAAAAGTGTTCATATGAAGAAAGGTGCAGAATTCAGAAATATAGGTGCGTTTTTTGGCATTTTGCAGATTTATTTCACAAAATTCACACTTCTGTGAGGTAGTTTCAAACAGTGCATCAGCCTTTTAGCAAAATTATTCTAAAAATTTGCCCATATTTTATAATTTTTTAAAAGCGTATCAGTACAGCCATTAGCACTGCTAGGAATTAATGAATGGGAGCCAATTTAAAACTTTTAAGACATGCTTTAAACACGTAAGCCACTTAAAAGTTCTTCATCGAGTGTCTTTCAGGATGGTATGATATATAACTTCAAAGAGAAACCTTTTTTCTTTCAAGGTCTTTGCTACACGCACTTTAAGAAAGATAAGTCAGCAAATGGTGGCTACTTTTAAAAAGATTTATTGGGAGACTCAATGGGCTCAGAAAATTAGAAAGGGATATTTTGTATCCTACTGCATTAAGAGTAATTTAATTGTATGTCATTTCCGGAACTGCAGCAACCATAATATGAGCTATGAGGTTATAAATTGTTCCTTGTACTGGTAAACCTTGGAAAGTCCTGGGGGAGGAATAGGGGAACTAGGGGCTGGAGATAGAAAGATACTGAACTGCTGAATAAACACATTTCACTGGGTCAGTTGTCCCTAATTTCACCTCTTTAATTCTGTTTATTCTGTGTACCTCCTTAATGGATCCTTTCCTTCTGCCTGAACATTGCTGGCTCTATGGACTTGATTTGCTGAAGCTTTTCTCCCATTCTCTATGAATATATGCCATGAATCAGGTCCTAATCTCTGGCTAAATATACCTTCTAAAGTGACCAAGCGTTGCTTTATTTTCATTGGATTTAAAGATTATTGTGGATATTCCATTCATAGTGGGAGATTTCTAAAGAGGTTAAGGAGCAAACATGCCAAAGAAAACCAACAAATATCTATTAAATGTTAACAGAAAAATAGGGAATGAAACACCAGTGACCACTTACTATACACTTTTGTGCTCTAAGAAAAGAAAAGCCATTAGTTTGACTTATATTCCCAGATCTTCCTCCTCCAAAAAACATTCCAATTACAGTAACTCAACAACCATATAACCTGATGATCACTAGTGCTCAGAGGGGTGCCTACCTGAAATACTGAAGATACTTTCTCCGTTTGTTAAGTACCAGGCCCAATATTGTCCCTTACCTTATGGATTCCATCTTCTTTTGTCTGAGCTGAATCCTTTGAAGGGAGGCCATGATATCTTTACTTCTAAATTTGCAGATGGGATTATCCAACCTATATCTTGTAGGTTAAAATCTCCTACCTACAATGCCTTCTCCTTCATTAACACCTTTCAGAAGTCTTTGGCCAGATCTCTCCTCTAGCTCTTCTCCTTGAGCTGGAGGTCAGTGTACTCCAGTGTAGGTAGAAGGGTCACTATCTCCTTCCCCTATATCCCTGCATTTCAATTACCTTATTATTTATTAGATAGATAGCTACTCTTCTGAAACAAATCATAGCTTGGTATGACCCTATCCTATTCATGGGGCTCATCTAACCATGTTTCATTGATAGCAACAATATCAAGGTCTGCCTCTACCATGAGGGCTTGCAGATCTGGAACTATTGATCATTTGTATTCATAGCCCTTTAACTATTTCTTCTTGGTTGCCTACATTCCATACAGGGCTAGCCCATTGACTAGGTGGGCTAGGTGGCTACCTAGGGTGGCCAACCTTTGTAGGTGGCATGGCATGGCTCCCGTAGCCAGGGGCGGCCCAAGGGGGGTGCGGGGCCATGTGCGGAGACTCGGTGCGGGGCCTCATTTGCATAAGTGGCCTTATTTGCATAAATATTTGCATAATGTTACCATACACTAACTTTTAGTAAACATGTCTGTTAATGAGTGTATGGATAAAGAAAGACTAAAAGATTTCTACATTACTATAATCCAGTGCCAACCGCCAGGCACATTAGGAACTACTACAAACGCTGCCCATTTAGAACCCATAGCAAACCCGCCGTATCCTGACAGCATTACCAGGACTCACAAAGCACCATACCCTTCCTATCAAAAGGCAACACTGCAAATATTAAACCAATACATTTCAGAGAATACTGGGGAAAGAGAACAAGTGGCAATGTCAAATAGGAATTACATAAACAGAATACCTCAGCTCAGTTACACATGCAGAACATAGACCATCACCAAACAAGGAATCACAATTTAGAAACAGGAAGGCAATAATTAAACTGGGAATCCCAAAAGCCAAACTTGGAATGTACAACAACACTGTAGAAATAAAACTATAAATTAATTTCCTCTTGTACCAAACAAAGCACAGACGTTAATGATGCACATTTCCCAGAGCTTTCATATTCCAGTTAATAAATTCAAAATAAAGAGATATCTTTCTACCTTTTGTGCAATTTTTTTCAGTTGCAATTGGTCCAGCCACTTTCTTCTGGTTTCTTCATGTTTTCTGCTAACTCTCCATCATCTGCTGTCCATTTGTCCTGTCTTCTTCTCTCTTCTAGTTTTTTTTCCATTCTCTCTCTCTACATCTGCTTTAACATACTAATCTTTCTCCTTTTGCTCTTTCCTCATTCCTATTTCATCCTCACAAATTTTACCCCTCCATCCTCAATCCCCACTTACTCTCCCAATACCCGGCCAATTATAGATTTTTCATCCCTCCCACACAAAATATTTTTTCCCTCTCCATTTTACTCTCCCAGCCCCATCCCATTCTAATCCTCCCCCAACATCAGCTCCCTTCTAGTTCCAGTCTCACCCAGCATCCATTCCTTTCTAGTCCCTGCATCAGCCCATTTCCAGTCCTAGCTCCCCCATCCATTTCCAGTCTGAGTCCCTTCATCAGCTCATTTCCAATCCTAGCCCCCCATCAGCCCATTTCTAGTGATTTCCTAGCCCCATCATCAGCCCATGTCAAATCATAGCTCCCCTCCACTCAGCCCAATTCCAGTCCAAGCCCCCCATGAGCCTACTTCCAGTTCTAGCCCCTCCATGAGTCCATTTCAATTCAAGCCCCCACCACAGCCCATTTCCAATCTTAGCTCCCCCCAACAGCCCATTTCCAGTCCTATCCTAGCTGCTCCATCAGCCCATTTTCAGTCCTAGCTCCCTTCCCTCACAGCCCATTTCCATTCCAAGCCCCCTCCCCATCAGCTATTTGCAGTTCAAGCCTCCTCTTCCGCTCAGCCCATTTCCAGTCCTAGCCCCCCCATCAACCAACTTCCAGTCCTAACCCCCCATCACCCCATTTTCAGTTTAAGCCCCCCCATAACCCATTACCAGTCCTAACCCCCCATCAGCCCACTTCCAGTCCTAACCCCATCAGCCCATTTCCAGTCAGCCCCCCATAGCCCATTGCCAGTACTAAACCCCCCATCAGCCCACAGCCCATTACCAGTCCTAACCACATCAGCCCACCTCAAGTCCTAACCCCTCCCCATCAGCCCATTTCCTGTCCTAGCCCCCCATAGCCCATTACCAGTCCTAACCCCCCATCACCAAATTTCCAGACAGCCCCCATCACCCACAGCCCATTGCCAGTCAGCCCCCATAGCCCATTGCCAGTCCTAAACCCCCCATCAGCCCACAGCCCATTACCAGTCCTAACCACATCAGCCCACCTCAAGTCCTAACCCCTCCCCATCAGCCCATTTCCTGTCCTAGCCCCCCCATAGCCCATTATCAGTCCTAACCCCCCCATAGCCCATTACCAGTCCTAACCCCCCATCACCCCATTTCCAGACAGCCCCATCACCCACAGCCCATTGCCAGTCTTAACCCCCCATAGCCCATTACCAGTCCTAACCCCCCCATCAGCCCACAGCCCATTACCAGTCCTAACCACATCAGCCCACCTCAAGTCCTAACCCCTCCCCATCAGCCCATTTCCTGTCCTAGCCCCCCCATAGCCCATTATCAGTCCTAACCCCCCATACCCCATTTCCAGACAGCCCCCATCAGCCCACAGCCCATTGCCAGTCTTAACCCCCACATAGCCCATTACCAGTCCTAACCCCCCCATCAGCCCACAGCCCATTACCAGTCCTAACCCCCCCATAGCCCATTACCAGTCCTAACCCCCCCATTAGCCCACAGCCCATTACCAGCCTTAACCCCCCATAGCCCATTATGTCCTAACCCCCCATCACCCCATTTCCAGACAGACCCCATTAGCCCACAGCCCATTGCCAGTCTTAACCCCCCATAGCCCATTACCAGTCCTAACCCCCCATCACCCCCATCAGCCCACAGCTCATTGCCAGTCTTAACCCCCCCAAAGCCCATTACCAGTCCTAACTCCCCATCACCCCATTTCCAGACAGCCCCGATCAGCCCACAGCCCATTGCCAGTCTTAACCCCCCATAGCCCATTACCAGTCCTAACCCCCCATCACCCCATTTCCAGACAGCCCCCATCAGCCCACAGCCCATTGCCAGTCTTAACCCCCCCATAGCCCATTACCAGTCCTTACCCCCCCCTCCGCCCACAGCCAATTACCAGTCTTATACCCCCCATATCCCATTACCTGTCCTTACCCCCCCATCAGCCCACAGCCCATTGCCAGTCCTAACCCCGCCCCATCAGCCCACAGCCCATTGCCAGTCCTAACCCCCCCATCAGCCCACAGCCCATTGCCAGTCCTAACCCCCCCCTATCCCCCCACAGCCCCTAGCCAGTCCAAACCCCCCCCCATCAGCCCACAGCCCATTGCCAGTCCTTACCCCCCCCCCCATCAGCCCACAGCCCACAGCCCATTGCCAGTCCTACCCCCCCCCCCCCATCGGCTCATGGAAATGGAAATTAAAAAAAAAAAAAAAAGCTGACCGCTGCCGTCGCGGCAGCATGGAGCGTCCCGCGGGGCCCCCTCTGCCCGTCTGAACTCTCCCGGCGCGGATGAAGCCCTCTGCTCAAGCTTGCAGATACGCGAAGGGAGAGTGTCTCCCTCGTGTCTCTGTTAAGCCCGCAGGGGCAGATGGAAAATTTCCCATCAGCCCCTGCTTCCCATCAGCCCCTGCGGGCTTAACAGAGATGCGAGGGAGACACTCTCCCTTTGCGTATCTGCAAGCCAGAGCAGAGGGCTTCAGCCGCGCCGGGAGAGTTCAGACTGGCAGAGGGGGCCCCGCGGGACGCTCCATGCTGCCGCGGCGGCAGCGGCCAGCTTTTTTTTTTTTTAAATTTCATTTTTAAAAAAGCAGAATGTTCTTTGCGTGGGGCCCCCTGAAACGCGGGGCCCTGTGCAAAAAACATTCTTGCTCAATGGACGGGCCGGCCCTGCCAGTAGCAGGCCATATGCTTCGGTACAAATGGTCTGCTGCTTCTGATCCCTCTCCAACAGGAAAGTGTGTCAGAGGGGGTCAGAAGTGGCAGGTCATGTATGCCGAAGCACATGGCCTGCCACAGGCTGCTGCTACTGCCACTGCCACACCGAGCCAAACCTTCCCCCCAACCATGCTGGAGTTGTGGCAGTGGGGGGTGGTGATGTGCTTGGTATGGGGGTGGGGGGGAGCATGGCTGGGGTTCATGCCTGGGATGGCAGAAACCCTTGGGTCAGCCCTGAATCCATATATTTCATATCTGATTCCCTCTGCTACCTTGCTGCTCAGAAGTAAACTAATTAGCTCCTTGTGTGATTTTCCCCACAATCTCTGGTTATTGGAGAGGCAATCCAAATCTTTTGGCTTCCATCCAACACTGCCCTTCTCTAGTTTAAATACTTGTAACTTATGATCTAAGGGGGGATATTCAAAGGCATCTACATGGTTCACAGACCTGCAAACTGTGTAAATGTCACAGAGATGGATATTCAACAGCACTAACATGGTTAGTGCCACTGGATATCTGTGGGTGCTGCTGCTACATGCCCCGATGTTCAGCGGTTAGCATCAGGGTGTGTTGGGGGCATTATGGTGCGGAGTGGAGCCCGGAGTGGCCTGAGGAGGGTGCGGAGCCATATGTGAAGACTCATTGTGGGGCCTTATTTGCATAAATATTTACATACCACATTTATTTTGTCAAAGCAATGACCAATAAGGAGGGAAGATATAAAATGCAAAAAAAAAAAAAAAAAAAAAAGTCAGGTAGCAAAAAAGTGTGCTTACCATACCAAACCAGCACAAAATTCAAGGAGTCAAATTGCACCAGTTCTATCTGCAAAACGTCAGCACTGAAAATATGCTGGAACACCAATACACCTCCAGTTGAGAAAAAGAGAACAAATCAGACTAGTTCGGATGCCTACACAGAACCTACTTGTTAAAAAAAATCTCTCATTGAGGTTACACAAGGAAAACATGGGCCATCATGTAGTTAAAAAATAAGAGACTACAGATTAGAAACATATGAACAAAAATTGAAATGGAAAACCCAAGAAACAAGACTGAACAGCCAAACAGGGGAGAAAGAGAAAAAGAAATGCCATCTCTTCTGTAGAGAACAAAAAAATCAAAATTCTCAAAGCTGGCATATTTCATTCTCTAAAAACTGACAAAATTAGTTTGTACTGTTGTTGATCCTAATCTCTCTTTACTACTTCCTCTTGTTGGTTTTCTCCAAATTCTTTTTCCAGGATCTCATTTCTATTTTTTGTTTCTTCACTTGCCCTGACTTTTCCCATCCCCCTCCTTATATCTCTCTCTTTGACATGGATATTTCTGTTTCATATTTTTTGTCCATTTCTCTTTTCTGCCTTTTTATCTACATGTAAGCTTTATTTGATTCTTTGTCCCCTTCCCCACCCTCAGTCTTCCTCTTTCCATCTCTTATCTATTTTATTTAACTGGTTTTCTATAGCACCTTCAATCAAGGTGGTTTACATTATGTAATCACTACAAACAGGTACAGGATACATTCCCTTGTCCCCAAAGGGCTCATAATCTATGTGTACCTGAGGCAATGTAGGGATAAGTGGCTTGTCCAAGGCCACAAGGAGTGCCTATGGGACTAGAAGCTCCAGTCCCTCTGGCCTGAGATTGCTGTCCCCAGGTGGGAATTGAACCCCTGGCCTTTGGCCTAAAGTACCATGTCCTAACCACTAGGCTACTCCTCCCTATTTACCAGATTTCCACGTCTTACACGTACCTCTCTAGTCCCCTCGTTCCCATCTGTGTGTCTTATCCCTTTCCCAGGCTCACCCATCTGCAGCATCCATTCTTCTGTCTCATCTCCCATACTTCCTTCTTTCCCCATTAGCCACCCATCTACCTCATCCTCTAGTATTCATTTACACCTCCTTTCCACCACCCTTCTATCTACACTTTCCCTGCATATACCCTTGCTTCTCCCTTCCCTACAGTATATTTATTTTATTTATTTATTTAACAGGTTTTGAATACCACCTTATCATTAATTCAAGGTGGTTCACATGGAACAAACGTAGCAATAGGCTTTTACATAGAACAGGGAGTAGAAACTTGGAGGAGTATATGGGGTAGTAGATACATTTAACAATGGCTAACTATGTACAGTAACATTGCTGCAATTTATCAGTTGTCCATTGCATACATCTGTAATGTCCCACTGTGGCATTTGTTATACTAGGTGGGACCATATATTTATTTATTTGTTTTAATTAAAATGATTTATATATGGCTTTATCATTAAATCAAAGAGGTTTACACTTCAAACAAATCACGTGGGAGTGTGCGTGGAAGTGGGCATGCAGTGATTGAATTAACAAGAGGAGTGACCTAGTGGTTGGGGCAAGGTACTTCAGGCCAGAAGGTTGGGAGTTCAAATCCCACTAGAGGACAGCAACATTGGGCCGGAAGGACTGGAGTTTCTAGTCCCACAGGTGCTCCTTGTGGTCTTGGGCAAGCTACTTAACCCTCCATAGCCCATGTTCCCTGTAAAATAGTTATCTCCAAGTTATAATGTCCTGTTCAATGTAAACTGCACTGATGCAGAATAGCACAGTATATAAGAGAATGTAAATAAACAGCTTATGTGTGTGTGTGTGTGTAATGTATAAATGATTTCATGGTGAGCTACATACATTGTGAGCTATTTACAAGGCACTATAAACAAGTTAAATGAAGGGGGAGGCCGGGGGGACTGGAAGAGAGGGGATCAAACTGAGTGGCTGTTGGTCAGGTCACATGATGTCCTTATAGTGTTCTATGAAGAGCGTTGTTTTCAGCATCTTTCTGAAGTCCTTGAGGTCCACAGTTGATCTCAGGTCATCGGGGAGTGAGTTCCAGAGTGCAGGCACAGTCAGGGATAGCGCTTTTCTTGAAGTATCTTGTCTTGTTTTAGCAAATGTTCTGGGGGTGATGATGATGTCTAAGGTGCCTCTCCTCCTGGGTCTGGTGCCTGGGTCAGATCTTATGAGGGGTTACAGCATCTCCCTCCTGCCATCTCCAGCCCCTACATTAGCCCCCCAGCCTCCTTCTCACAGCCTGAGCACTTGTGTTAGACCCCAGCCCCAACATCTGATGTTACCTCTGACTCCCTTCTCCCAGTCCCAGCATCAGACTCTTTTTCCTATTCCATATCCCTTAGCATTTTTCTCTCTTCTGCAGGCTCCATGTCTGCCATCAGGCCCTTGCTCCAGTCCCAGACTATGTATAATACCTGAGACCCCGTCTCCCAGCATTAGCCCCCAGCCTTCACCTCCCAGTCCCCATGTTAGCTCCCAGACCCCACCTCCCAGTCCTTGCATTAGTCCCCAGCCCCTTATTCCCAGCTCCTATATTAGCTCCCAGCTACCACATTGTCCCCACATCCCAGCCCCAGCATTAGCACTAGTACTATCCCAGACCTAATCAGATCAATAAAAGACATTCAGGAATTCAGGAAAGAACTGAAAACACTGCTCTTTACTGAGCATTATAGTATCACTATGCAAACATGCCACCCAACAACTCAACTTCCACCTAGCACAACATTCTAGGCTGAACTTCCCACATAGCTACCTCTGTTTACTGCACATGTGCTGCACACTATTATGTTTATAGTTATGCTCTAGCCAATTACTATACCCAGTCCGGGTGTAGATGACATGTGTTATGTTCCCTGTATATAGTTTATACCATATATTTTTCAATGTAAGTATTTGTTCAATGTAAACCACCCCTGATCGTCGGAAGGGGTGGTATAAAAAAAAGCAGTTCAAATAAATAAAATTGGTCTCCAGTCCCCAGTCCCCAGTCCCCCCCCCCCTTGAAGCATTGGCATCCCTTAGCATTTACCCTCTTCTCCCATTCCCATGTCCAGCATACCTTCCATTCCCCCCATCCAGCATGATGCATCCACCTTCTTTCTCTCTCCCCCAGCCCTCATCCAGCATCTCCCTCCCTAGTTTCCCCTTGCAAGCACCTCTCCTCAAACCTTATTTTTCCCGTGACAGCGACAACAATTACAAAAAGAACCCCCACCCACAAACGATAAAGCACGGCTGCGCTGTCTGTGGAGCCTCATAGCCCATGTGATCTTGAAACCTCTTCTGCATTCTGCCCCCTCTGACACACACTTTCTGCTGCCGAGGGGGCGGCCTGCCAAAGAGGTTACGAGATTGCATTGGCTGTAAGGCTCTGCGGGTGGTGCAACTGTGCTTTATCGTGGGGGAAATGTGATGCCGACAGGCAGAAGTAAGAGAAGAAGAAATGGGATTGAGGATTCAGCTTGATACAAGTGTGAGGAGCCAGAGAGAGGACGTGGGCATAAGGAGGTATGGAACGAGCCTAGCAAGCACGTGGCCTCCTGCCGAGCAGGGCCTTGTGCAAAAGACATGCCGGCACATGCCTAGGGCCGCCCCTGATGGAGGCGGCACCTATCGCTAACCGGGCAGCAGTGATATTGAGACGCTGTCTGGTTAGCGACACATGGGTAAAGTAAGGGCATGGCAAAGGCAAAGGGAAATAAAAGACCTGAAACAATTCAGAAAAGATCTAAAAACCTACTTGTTCACGCAATATTATTCCAGCATAGATAAAGAATTGGATAGGACCTCTCATCCTCCTTAGATCTATGAACGTTCCCCCTAATACTTGCAATGCTACCCCAGATCACCATAATATGCTCGCCCTAATACTCGCAAAACTACTTCCAATAGAAAACCATTGATAAAACCTCAATATATATATGTAAATAGTTTCAAGTATTGATCAAATCTATCTATATATAGTACTGATTTCTGTTCTTTGTACTTGATATTAACTACCTGTATATAGTTTTGAATGCTGTTCAATATAACTGTATATAGTTTAAATACTGTTCGATGTAACTGCTTACCATAGCAATGTTTTTATGTATTTGTTGTTTAATGTAAACCGCCACTGATCTTGGGAAGTGGCGGTATATAAGAGATTTGCAAATAAATAAATAAATAAATAAATAAAAGGCTGGCTTAGCTTTACCCATGAAAACTAACTGAGCAGTGGCTCAATAGCGCCGCTGTCCTGTTAGCTTCCGGGTTCTGCGGTGACTAAGATATTCAATGGCAGTAACCGGATATGGCCCATCATTTAATATCTGCCATTAGAATTCAGCAGGGATGGCTAGCCACTTTACAAGCTGAATATCCCACCTAAATGTCTAACTGAATAAGCCCTAGCCAACCTCCTCCTCCCCTCCAGCCCAGTGGCAGCAACAAGCCTCCCTCACACAGCACAAAGTACCCCTACCCACTCATCAGGAGGCAGCCCTCTGCCCTCTCCCAAACTCCCCCAACAGCCTTCTAGCCCCCCCCCCCCCCAAATGTGTGCCTAGAACATAAGAACATAAGATATGCCATACTTTCCCCTCCTTTACAAGGAACAGGGAATACCTATAAAAATAGTCTGCTCTTTGTCTGATGCTTAAACTCCTCCCTTGAATTCTAGAAATCTTGTACTTTTCTGAATCTGTTTATAGCCATGCCATTGGCCCCAACATGGAGCATTACATTTACCTTAGAATTGCTTCTTTCTTCTCTGATAATATTAAGACCCTTTTTCCTATTTCCTATTAAGGACACACCACCGTCCCCCACTCCAGCGTGGTTGGGGGGAAGGTTTGCAGCTAAAGCCAGGTGTTACTAGTTGCCTTTCTCCTGCATTAGTTGTCTTTGCACCTCAAAAACAGCTAACACACTTTAGTAAACATCCCTTTAAGACTCTGGTTTGAAATGTTACTGAGGATTGCAGTAAATATTTGCTTTTCTTGTTTCTCTCCAAATATGTCCCTAAGTTAATGACTTTGGTAACAGTCCTCAACGGAAAGACTTTTCTGTTGTTTTGGTATTTTTTGACCTTGCTTTTAGCTTTTTTTGGTTCAGGGAGTGCCTTTTCTCAGTTCTGATATCACTTCACATGCCCATCCGAGTACTTTTGGTTGGTAGGGATTGGTAAAGCGCTAAGCCCAGGGAACACTAATAGGCCTCATTAGGCGCTAGGTTAGTGGCAGAAATGCTCCTGAGCATTTGTTTGGTTGCTAGCAGGCATCTACACCATGGAGGAGAATTCTGACAGGATTATGACATCACAGGAGGGGTTCCCGTCCCTGTGTGCTTGTCCTTGCTCCCCATACAGTTGACTTCCTTCCAGCTGCCCAACATGTCACCTAGCCTGGTGATGGATCTATAGGCATCATTTTGGGGGAGAAGGATGTGTCTGTATCACAATTCTTTTTTTTTTTTAAATTTATTTATTTACATTTCCAAACAAATTACAACAAAACCAAAAATTACAATTAAAATGATAATCCTCTTTAAACATAAAAGCAGAAAAACCAAGCTTTAACAGCCTGCCCCAACCTTAACCCTCCCTTCACCATGCAATCATCAAAAAAACTTATGAAATGAGCATGAAAAGGGGGACCTGCAAGGGCTATGACTCCACACCAGCTCCTTGCCATGTAGTAACATGATGACTTGACTAACTTACATCTCTAAAGCATGCTATGGTGTAAATTAAGGGGTAAGTATTTAGGGGTTTCCACTTGAGGAGGGTGGAAGGCATGAGAGTTGTGTCATAACGTGGCATTTGTTCATATTGCAGCATAATATTTTTTCGTCGGAGCTTGTCAGTCCAGTGTCCAGGAATTATTCAGAGACACCACCGTGACCACTCCTTTTATTAAATAAATTTAAGAACAGAGTCCATGACTTATCTGAATGCTGGAGCGCCGCCAAGACGCCGAAACATCAAATAGACGACGTGGCGCACGTTTCGGGTTTTCACCAACTTGTACAGAAACCCTGCTTCAGGTCCCACAAATCAGCAAATGGGACCTGAAGCAGGGTTTCTGTACAAGTTGGTGAAAACCCGAAACGTGCGCCACATCGTCTATTTGATGTTTCGGCGTCTTGGCGGCGCTCCAGCATTCAGATAAGTCATGGACTCTGTTCTTAAATTTATTTAATAAAAGGAGTGGTCACGGTGGTGTCTCTGAATAATTCCTGGACACTGGGCTGACAAGCTCCGACAAAAAAATATTTGGTTGCGTCTTTTTGGGGAGTTTTTGAGTTAATTGGATTTTTTTCTTTTTTGATGCATATTGCAGCATAAGCACAAACGGATCCACCATTCATGCCAGCTAAGCTCTGCTGTTTGTTTCCAATTTGCAATAGCGAGATGCAGAGCCACTCCCATCATGAAGTCAAGTAAAAAATGACAATCCCTCTGTAACAACAAAGATGCCAACTGTTGACCGAGAAACGACCACAGACCAGGAGAGAGTGGCCCTGAATCCCAAGACCTCTGGGATTCGGTTCCAAATCGAAATCCATAAGGACTGAATATTAGGGCAGTCATATATCACATATCTTAAAGTGCCAACATCACTCTGACAAGACCAACATGCATTTCCAACTGTTTTATCCCACTTAGCAACCTTTATCGAGGTAAAAAGAGCTCTATGTGCAAAAAAAATATAAAGCTTGTGAAATAGAGGCATAAGAACATAACTTATGCCATACTGGGTCAGACCAAGGTCCATCAAGCCCAGTATCCTGTTTCCAACAGTGGCCAATCTAGGTCATACATACCTAGCAGTTTCCCCAAAAGACACAGGTTCCACAATGCTTGTATTGGGTCAAGCATTGATATCCTGGGTCCCTTTTAAATAATGGTTTATGGATCTTTCCTCCAGGAACTTGTCCAAACCTTTTTTAAACCCAGCTACACTAACAGCCTTTTCTAATCCTCCGGTAACAAATTCCAGAGTTTGATTACACGTTGAGTGAAAAAATAGGCAGATTGAGATACTCTATTTGTCTTGCTCCAGAATTTCACCCATGATTCCGGAGAAGGAGTCTTCCCTGTGTCATGTTCCCATATCCGCTGAACACCAATGGACTGTAAAAAACCACTAGTGAAAAGGGTTTTATATCTAATTTCAACAACTCCTTCACATTCAAAAGTGTCTCTTGTAACAGTAAGATGTCAGCACTTTCCTTGCGTCCATATAAAAATATCTTTTTCCTCTTTAAGGGATTGTTAATGCCCTTAACATTCAGTGAGACTATCTTAAAGGAAGATATATTGACAATATAGTACAGAATGACAGTCAACTGTTGCAGAAACATACCAAGCTGTAACATATGATTTTACATTGTTGATCCACACCTTAAAAGCCCTCACAATGATAGCTGCACTTATAGCCCAACCCTCCCCCACAAAAGGAAAAGCCACTGCTTAGCCATTGCCCCTGTGGAAGATTCCTGTCTGTCTTTTTCACTGTCCAGCTTTCACATCCATATGATGTTATTGAAAATACCATGGCTTGAACAAGCAAAACCTTAAAGGAGCTTAAAAAAAAGAAAGGAGGATGTGAGAATGGAGAGCAGGGGTGTGGGAGTGTTAGGGGGAGGAAGCAGGGGAGAGAGTCTGGAGGAGGAACAGAGAATGGGGAGGGATTGAAGGTGAGAGTGAAGATGTTGGAGAATGAACGGACAATCGCATGGGGTCAAAAGGGCACAAGGTATATATGCCAAATGGTGTATTCCCCCCCCCCCCCAAGAATACACACAGAGAAGCACCCTACCCCACAATACACATGCACACACACACACACAGGCATCCCACCACCGCACAACAGACACATGTGCACACTCCACCTTCGCAAAACAGGTACACACACAGGCACCACACACACAAGCTCCCCAACTCAGAAGCACACACACATGCACCATAGCGCCACACCTCACCCACACAAAAGCACCTACTGCCACATCCTATGCACAGACAGGCAACTACTGCTGCAGGGGAATTAGCTCAAATGATAGTGCGCTTGCTTTGCATTCAAGAAGAAGTGAGATTGATGACCACATTCTCCACGGAGTAGGTTTAGGCTCTGGCTTTGTTTGGACAAGTTCATGGAGAAAAGGGTCCATAAACAATTATTAAAGAGGACCAGGGAAATCCACTACTTACCCATGGGCAGGGCCGGCCCTAGAGTTGGTTCAAAGCATTGGAGCCCTATGTGGACGTCAAGTTTTACACCCCCTCTGGCTGTCAAAATCTATTATTTAGCTTTGAATGGCCTGCTTTTGCTGCCCTTCAGAGGTTGCTGCCTTAGGCAACCACCTAGTTTGCCTAATGGTTGGGCCAGCCCTGCCCTTGGGATAAGCAGCATGGAATCTGTGTACCTTTGGGAACCTCAGCACACCAGGGGAGCAGAGAAGGTTTAGAATGGCACAGGATACACTGTGGAGGTACAATTGGTAGATCAAAAAGCACTTATATGGATAGAGACAACAGTCGCATCAATAATTTGCAAGCTCCTCCAGTCACCACCTCCACAAGCAGCCCCAAAAGACAATAAAGTCCCTTCTTTATTTGTGTTCCTTATCGTTCCTCCAGTTTAGTCCTCTACTTCTGGGGTTGTGCACCTCTTCCTGCAGCTAGGAGACTGGGCATGTCAAAGTCGTGACATCACTGGATATAGCCTGCTGGTATCTCCCATCAGCCTCCAGTGTGTCCAGTCTCCTTGCAGCAGGAGGACATAGTGAGCCTAGCTTCTGGGCTCACTTGGGGGGGAACAGATAGGAGCATTTAGTGTGACAAATTCTGATTTTACTTTTGATTTTTACCTTTCATTTACTTTTAATTTTACTTTTAATTCAGTTACCTTTGGTTAATTGACAATCGGGGATTAGTTCCCTTTAGTTAAGAGCAAATTTCCTTATTTACGGTAATTTTAAATTTGAGCCTGGTTCTTTAAATTAGCAGCAGTTCTCGCCTTCCCTCCTTGTCAGTGATTTTCACTTGCTGCAGGCATTTGCCGGTGCGGATCTCTCTTCCTGGACTGTACGGGAGAAAGCTCCGGGACCCATACAGCCACACTGAAGCTGTGTGAGACGGAGCCTCTCCATTGCTGCGGGATTTTAATTTTACTCTGTGGAACCGGCTGAGCGATCCTCACTGCGGCTGCCAGGCACATCAGCGCAGCTTGAGGATCGGAGGAATTCAAGGAGGTAGGAGCAGGCTGTGTGGCTTTTGGCCCTGCAGGTAAGGCCTTCGGGCTCTGTTGGTCTGCTGAGGCCTCATTTTTGCAGCGGCGGCTGTTCTTGGCGCCAAAATTCATTGGCGAAGGGGCGGCCATTTCCTCTCTAGGTATTTGGACCGCATCGCGAAAGTTGCCTGCGTGAGGAAAACAACAGGCAGAATAGCTAAATTTTTGGGCCTAGTGTTTGTTTCTTTCTTTTGTTTGTAGTTTTTTTTTTTTTTTTGAGGCCAGGGGGTTCCTCAGCATTAAGGGGGACTGTTGTCAATCCTCTTTATAGAATAAATAAGAATAAACTTAAAAACAGGACAGCAGTTTTGGCATTGATCCCTGATACCACATGTTCTTTCCCTCTTAATCATGTCTCTGAGGAGCATCTGTTCAGGCCCAGGATATTAGGCAAATTGCCAGCTTTTAGTTTCAAGGGCAGAGCCCTAACTTGTAGTTTGCAGGAGGGAAAGCCTAGAAGTGTGCCTTTACGTAGTCTATAGTGAAAGTTGCCCAAAATTCACAGGGACAGGTTTAGCAAACCTTAGAATGTACAAAAATAGACTGGCAGTTAAACTGCCAACTGGGAAGTGCCTGTGCTACGGTCTATGGCCACCAGAGGGCAGCTGGTACACTCAATAGTGCCTTTCTATGACTGTGCAGGCAGCCATTATCTGCAGATCAGGAAAGAAATCACCACAGAGCCTCGGTGATGTGATGTAAGATCTGAGAATCCAGTTTATATGACCAAGATTTAAAGCTCTTAATTTCTGTATCATTGGTTGGGCTCTGCTGCCCTAAAGGCCACCGAATGACAGCGCTGCTCATGAATCACATAAAGTATTCAATGCCCCCATCCCTGGGGGGTGAGTGGTACCATACAATATCATATTACTCATCAGGTTCACACAGGCAACAACCTCTCAGACCTCCATTTGCAAGGTGGTCGGTGTATCCCACTGCTATTTCTCTGACTGCAGGGAGGCCTGGTGAGGTGCTTGTGGGTTTCATAGCAACACTTAGCAGGCCCTTCCCAAGAAATTCTCATCTATTACTAGAGCAGGGTTTCATTTCATTTCTCTGGTTGCGGTTAATGCACAGCGTCAGTGGCTGTGTTCGAAAGCTTGGGTCCCATGGACTTCGGTGGGATTTCAAAAAGAAAAAGAAACTCGCTTGTTCATTTTTAGCTAACACTGTTGATTTTATTTTTGATTTTTACCTTTTGCGCCTGGATCCCAAGGATGGGACATTGTTTGCTTCCAGGGGTACTTTCTATTTTGCTCTTCAGCTCCCTGGCAGATGCAGTAGGCTGGCAGGGGGTGGGCAACGCCTCCTGCAATGCAGAATCTCCCAGGATAAGGGGGGGAAGGACCACTGGGTGCAGCGGGGGCTGGTAGCTTCTTGCAAAACTATAGTAGCAGTTTGGGTAATTTTAGCGGATCTGCTTTGATTTCATTGGAGTTGGCGGAAACTTGGTTTTTGGAGTCCTATCTTGAAAAAAAAAAAAAAGGGCATAGCTATGTTGATTTACCAGAATCTCCTTCCGCTATCCATAGAAGGTCCTATACAGCGTTAAAGTTGATTTATATGGTAGGATAATATTTTGGCTTAGCTGCTGTGATATAGCGCTATGTTCCACTGTAAACCTCTTCAGGTCAAAAGGAATTATGGTGATAACTCTCTTGGACAGTTGTAACAGGTGCTTGGGTGAGCGCCATGGCCAGTCCACAGATGTGGAATGCTCTGCCATAAGCATTATGTCATGGGAAGAATTTTATAGTTGTGTGGTTTCTTAATGGAAAATGTTCCCGTTTAGTTTGACTTTGCCAAATTATAAGATTTTACGGTAGATTTGTAATGTCTTAATTTTGGCTATATGGGGTTTAATTTTACATATGAAAAAGGTAGCTCAGCGGAGAGGTATTGCAAAATAGAACTCTGGCCTTTGGAGCTATCTATGCTCCCATTCCATTTATCAGAGGTTCTCCAGTATGGAGAGTCTCTGCTAGTGTTCAGTGAATGCCTTAATGGGGGGCCAGAACAGCTAGGCTAGTTCTCTAGCAGCAATGGCAGCGGCTCAGACTCTAGTAGGCATACTTCATATGCTGGGCTTACAGGATGGCTTCTGCGCTGATCGGCATCAGCTAAGGTGACTGCCGGTTTAGACTGTGAATGTGGAGTAAGCCTGGAGTAGGGGCCTTGCATTCTCTGGACAATGCCCTGCATACACTGAATCCCTTCAATTCAATCAGCTGCTGGCAGGACACAAGGCACGCTCGCATGCTTTTTTTGCTTCAGTGGTCTAAAAGTGGAGTCTTTACCAGGTGGTATAATGGGAACTTGTCTGCAGTTTCTCGACTTCTTTATTGCTGACTCAATTGCCACTGCAGAATGAGAGCTGTATTTCATATCACCAGGTGCTAGTTGAACTTAAAATATAAAGTCCATCTTTGTGCAGTCAGACAGAATGGGGCGTTACTCTAGCAGGACGGCCGTGGATTAGTATGCCTGTGTTTGGGAGTTCTTTCTACTTCATATTGTTGGCACGGAAAGAGCGTCTCTTAACATATGCTGAAGGCATTTTTGGTTTAGAGGTGTCTTTGTAAAAAATAAATAAATATATAAATAAAAAAAAAAAAATAAATAAATAAATAAATAAAGAAGGAAGGAAAATAAAGAAAGTATTCAGCTGTCCTGAATTCGCCTGTTCTTGATTGACATTTTGAGGCTAAGCAGGGGCACGCCTGGGTACCACGTGGCTGGGTGCACACCTTGCACTTCCAGGGTGTGCAGACTCACTGTGTGGAACAGAGCCCTAGCAATCTTCTTTATCGCAAGATGGGAAAGTAGATGGTTCACTGAAGCGATCGTTGGGGGCATTGCTCTGGCCTTACAAGCTCCCATTTTTGGAGCCTGGGGAGGCGAGAGCATGCTTCCGCTGGTCGCAGTGTTACGGCAGTCTACTCGCCTGGAACAGGAAAGGATCAGGGAGTTGAATCGACTACAGCCTGATTTGCTTTATGGGGCAAATGTACATTATGGCTTGATTCATGCGCTAGCTAATATTATTGGCTTCCTTGGGGTTCACCCAGAGGTCTCTCTGGTGGAGGAATGGAGCAGCTGATGGTTCGTCCCAGTCGAGGGTCAGTAAGCTCCCATTAAGTCTGTCTTGTCCTTTCCCCGTGGGCTCTCATAGGGCAACTAGTTGGTGTATCGGGGCTTTCGGAGAAAGGTGCTCTTGGTAGCGCCCGGTTGGGTGAGATGGCCGTACTAGGCTTTTCTCATTCATCTACTCGACAGGCTTTTCCTAGAAGTTGTCGGTAGCGGACGTTCTGCTGCGGCTAGGTCCGTGACAAATGTCTCAGGTGGATCTGTGCCCGCCTACGGTTTGGCCTTTGTATGGGCGGGGCCCAAGTAGAAGGGTTATTCTGCGGCAGTCTTCGCCGCCTTGTTGAGAGCAAGGAGGCAGGCTGCTTCTGCTACGTAGGTCCATGCTTAGCGCCTTTTGGAAGGCTGCTGTTCACGGCGGCAAGTCCGGGCGACAAAGGTGTCTGTATCCTTGGTCTGAGTTCTCTGCAGGACAGTGTCTGAAGGAACTAGCGGCCAGTTCCTTAGAGGATCCAGCGGGTGACTGTTTCCGGCTGTAGGAGTCTGTGAAGGGAATAGCGCTAGGTGTTCAGATCGATGTGTAGCGTTTCCTTAAGTTGGGATCCGACTGCGCTACTCAAGGAGAGTTCGGGTGCCGCCGGGGGATCCCGATTGGGCCTTAGAGGCGTTAGCTAAAGAGTCCTTTGATTCTTTACTCCAGGCGTCGGTAAAGGATTTGCTGTTATAAACAGTGGCTTTGATAGCTCGTTGTTCGGTGCGACGAGTTTCGGAGTTTCAGGCGTTGTCATCTAATGAGCCGTTTTCACCCTTTCTGGATAGAGGGTGGTGTTTGCGAGCAGTCCTGTCGTCCTTCCAAAAGGTGGTTTTCTGATTTTTCTCCTGAGCCTATTGGTTTCTCTTCCAGTTCTCGGTTTTTCTGGAAGGGGAGGTTTTTATTCCTAGCTTACACCGATAGGAAACATTACATGCAGGATGCAATGTTCCTTTCTTTGTTTTTGTGTGCTGGTTGGAGGTCCCCACAAAGGGGAAGCAGCAGCGAAGGCGGCCATTTCGCACTGAGTTAAGGCGGTGGTTGCCTCAGCTTTCTGCTGGCGAGGTTGTATGATTCCGGGGGGCTTTCTGACTCTTGCTACCAGGGCACAAGCGGCTTCATGGGTGAATCACCGTGTCATTCCACCATGAGGGATTTGTAGAGCAGCTTCCAGGTCGTCTCCATTTCCTCAGTAACCACTACTGCCTAAATGTTTTGGCAGTAAAGGAAGCCTGTTCCGGGTCGGCAGTGTGGTGAGTTGGCTTGATAGGTCCCTCCCAATGATTACTGCTCTGTTACATCCCAGAAGTAGAGGACTAAACTGGAGGAACGATAAGGAAATAGAAATTACACTTACCTGGTAATTGTCGTTCCTTGAGTTACGACAGTTTAGTCCTCATTCCCGCCCAGGAGTGTGATTTCTTCAGAGTTTATTTTCAGGTGGAGTGAAGCATCAATCTCAAGGAGTAGACAGATCCTTTCAGTTTCTAGATCGCAGTGAGTATCCCTCTCTGTTCTTTCTTTCTTTTCTCTTATTTAAACGAGGTGATGGTATAGGATACGTGTTTGCATAGGGGGGACATGAATGTAAAGTAAAAAAAAAAAAAAAAAAAGAGAGAAAAGAAAATATAAGACGGATACGGTTTAAAAGGCTCCACCGGTTGAAGAATGGGGAGTTATTTAAAGTTATGGTATAGTTACTTATTTGTTGCTCCTTTGAGTTTGCTTTGTCAATAGTACACTGGATGCTGATGGGAGATACCAGCAGGCTATATCCAGTGATGTCACGACTTTGACATGCCCAGTCTCCTAGCTGCAGGAAGAGGTGCACAACCCAGAAGTAGAGGACTAAACTGTCGTCACTCAAGGAACGACAATTACCAGGTAAGTGTAATTTCTACATTTATAGCAAGTGTAGATTGGCGCATTAAAAAATTTTCCCTGCACATTTCTGGCCTTTGTGAAAGATGTCCCAGGCATGCAGGCACATGTACAGCCCAGGCTGTGCCCAGAAATGCCCCTGTTATGCCCTAGAAGAGATGTGCAGAGATCGATGTGCCGAACATGGAAACGTGCATCTCACGATCTTTCTAAAATGGCATTTAACACAGGGATTCAGCTTCCACCTTAGCCACGGGGCTTCTAAAATAACCTCCATAATTTTTAGGTGCACAAACGAGCTGAATGCAAGTTCACAAAAGCATATCCCCTAATGGTAAAACTATTCAAATATCTCTCAGGTTTCCATAAGGTACAAGAATATTGCATTTGACGGAAGCTCTGACAAAATGTATGGAAACACTTCATTATTGGGGAAAGTTCTGTAGGCCTGGAATTGCCAAACAGCAGAGGTACAGATACAGATGAATGTGATCACAGGACAAGGGAGGCAGATGACCTGTGACCAAGTAGGACTTATGGTGACACAGAAGGTAGGGGCAATTGGGAAGCCAAAGGGTCCTTATCTTTTAACTATCTGTTGTTACTTGCTGCAGTTTTATATCCTTCTAAATCAAGAAAACTCCCTGCACCGTCATACTATACGGTATTGATGGAATTTTAATTATTGCAAATCGCCTCTAGGTTTGTGTAGAGGTAATGTATATGTAGATGGAAATAAATAAATCTAAATAAAACTATGACTAGTGTTTACAATATTCTGTTCAATAGTATTCTCCTTTACACTTTTCTTTTTAGCAAATGCCTTTTTACTGGTAGCTCAAGATGAGCTACATTCGGGTACATTCCATGGAGCTTTATTATAATGCTACTTTGTTTAGCATTGGGCATTACAAGGTTAGAATTGTTTGCTGAATTCTTCGCTATCGAAGGCACAGTAGAGATGTCTACTGTAAATAAGACTGACTTTTATGTTATAGTACACCATTAAACTACTGAAAAGCCTTTAACAGGCTTATCAGATGGATAAAAAAAGACTCCTAGTGCATTAGTTCCATGTAGAGTGATAAGCTTTTCACTTCCAGCATAAAAATCCATCTCTTCTTACCTCACTGGCATGATGACCTTCTTCCTCCCACCCAAGCTGCAGTGCACACTCTTACTTCTAATTTCCAGCTAATCGATATAGACTCTTGCTATTTCCTTTTCTATTACAATTTTGTTTAAAGGAAATATGTGAGTGCACCTTTCTTCTGTATCTAAGGGGGAAAAATCATTGATTAAATAACTAGACTGCATTTCAGTCACATGGGGGCTGTGATTTAAGCTTTCTTCCCATACTTTCTGATGTCAACAGGATCTTTTGATTGAAATACAACCTTGAAATCCACTCCTCTCATCCACCACATAGTATATATTATTCTTGTAGTTTTTCAAGACAGCTGTGTGAATTAATGAACTGATGTGAGAATCAGGGGTTGGCTGGGTGCCCCGTTTAAAAGTCATGTAGATTACCTCATAAAAACAGCCAAGAATGCCTGCAGCCTGCTTGTAAAATAAATCTGGTCCTTAATAACTCAAGATGCCTACATAATGCAATGCACATTTTAACCAAAGCAATTGTTGCATAAGATAGGATGAACATTTCCCATGAAAAGAGACATTTAGTCAGTACAGGCAACTATAAACTTTAATTGATATTTCACAGTGAGTACAAGTGAACTCTCCAGGGAGGATAGAATATCAATTTTGCACCTGCACCCTAATCGCTGAGTTATAGCGTTTCAGTCATTAACCATTTTTCATTAGAGCACTTTCTAAAGATTTAGTATAATTTAATTTTTTTCAAGTATACTTTTCATTTGTTTTCTTAGGCTAGTTCCTATACTATTCAGTTAGAGAAAACCCTCACTATTCCTCATTCATGACTTACAGTAAGAAGAGCTGTAATTTTCTACTGATCTACATGTTTAGGCACGGGCAATTCTACGGCACTCTGTGTCCATAAAGTGTATATTATTTGCTATAGGTTTCAGATTGTTTTTAAACTGCGATGTGATTAAAAAATTACAGACTGTTTAAACATATATTGAATAAAGCGTTAAAGGAATGGATTGACTTTCAGAGGAATGTTTGTACACTGCCACATTATTGTGCATCTATGTAAAGCCGTAGTAAAGTAGCAAGCACTTGACTGAAATAAATTGAAAGTGCTGGCTACTTGTTAAGAAAGGAAATACTTTTGGTCAGCGATTACTGAGAAAATCTGAAAGAATCTGTGGGTTCTGTTCGGTGTTTTATAGTTGTTATCTTTCTGGCTGTGTAAAGGGAACAGCTGCTGGATCTTTCGAAGTGCGATTTCAAAAAATAAGGAGCTGGAGCCAGTCTAAATGGATCAAATTAGCTGTGGGTAGCGGCTAACATCACAGGGCTTTCTGCTTTTGAACTTGTCAAAAAGAGATTTGAGTTTAAAAGCTCTTCAAACTAGTCATGCCATATATACATATATTTTTTGCTAAAGATCTCGGTGATGCTCCAGACTACTATTCCTAAGCCTTTTATTTGAGAATACCCCTTGATTCTCTGTTGATAACGCATTTAATATTATGAAAGAGTGACAATCTTAACATTCATATGAATTCCTTCTCCTCCCCTACAAAAGAAGTGATAGCCTGTACAGCTTGGATCCCATTCCTGTGTCTGAGGCCAGATTTGGGATTTGTCATTTGGCATGTCTCCTGGTAACTACTTTATTAAAGCAAGAAGAGGAATGTTCACTAAAAAGCATGCCAGTAGTGTGGTTGGGCTGTGAAAGCAGCACAGAGGCCCATGCCAACTTCAGCGGGCATGTGCACCCATCCTCATATGGTTGGCACATTGCTTAACGAGCAGCACCACAGAACACGGTACGTGGGTGCAAGTAACGCTATCCACTGAGGTGGTATTAAGTGCGCCCACTCTAATGGTGACAATTGCAGTTAGTGTGCACCTATCTCTGTCGCACTAACCGTGATGTGCTGACACTGCCCACGTTTCACCCCATCCTGCCCTTCTCTGCCCATTTGCACACTTACCTGTTAGCACAGGATTTTTAGGGCAGGTCCCAAGCTAACTTTTAGCACAGGGTACTTACCATGCACTAAACCCCTTGCTACTAGTTAGTGCTGTTGAGTAAACATGCCCCAAGTGTTTCTAGCACTGTTGGATGTTTAAGTAAGTTCTCATTTGTACTGGATTTCTGTGTCCTTCTTAATAAGCACAGGCAAACAACAGAATAAAAGGGCCCCTTTAGCTCTGCTCTGGAAGAGGAAGGGAAGCAGTCCTTTAAGGAATCATCTCCCCTCTAACAGTTGTGCTGATAGAGAGGGGTGGTTCATCAGGCCATCATGTCCCTTCTACTGTTCTCCAGTGAGGAGATCCATTGGAGCATCAGCCCTCTCAGTCAAGATCCTCCAAATCACAGAAGCATTCCCCTCCCCACCCCCATCTCTCAAAAAAAACACAGAAGCATTCCCCTCTCTATCTCCAGACACACCCTGCCAGAAGTGTCCCTTCTCTAATCTCTCCCTTCCCCTCCCCGAAAGGACACTGAAGGCAAGCAGGTTAACTCAGCTGTAAAAATGAACCCTCCCATCCTAACTTCTGATTCTTCCTCCCATCTCTCTCACCTCAGTTGTGTTGGGGCTGGGGCTGGGATCATTTTTGTGAAGAACTGGGGCTGCGGTGCATAGTTGGAGAATGAATCCTTTCCCACCAAGCTCTTGCTGTTTCTGTGTCTCTGCTCTAGTGCCGTTTCTCATCAGCCTTCCCCTTGGTCAGGACCACTGCTCTACCAAGTGCTCCATTGCCTTGAAGCTGCCCTTGATTAATTGAATACCACCCATCAGGCAGTCAGACCCTTAGGCTAGCCTCTGATGTGTTCATGTTTCTGCTTGCTTCAAATTTTGCAGTGGTGCAGACACCCTGGCAGGCCTGCAAGCTGCAGCCACTGTACATACTCTAGGAGTCAGACAGACCTTTTAGTGCCTGCAGCACACAACTCCCACATTCTGCTCCCTTACATGATGATGCCAGCGAAGAGGGTGGAGCGCCAACTGCTGGCAAAGCTGCCTGCAAAGCTTTCATTGCGGCCCCGGCCTGTAGCACTCTGGGCAATGCGTGAGGGCAGTGGGCTCAGAATTAATTTAAAGGACTGCCAGTGCTGCTGCCACTCCAAAATATGGCACTCCAGGCAGCTGTCTAGTGCTTCTGCCAGCCTTGGGTGCAGGAGTGCATGTGTATGTGCCAATATGTGGAGCTCAAGGAGCCATTTGACAAATCTGTACATGGGAAGCATCAACGGAGGAAACTCAGTAACTTACATGTGTGAGTGCTGACATTTCCATGTCCGAGTTGGTATTTCACAACTTCCTTCCAAGAAAAATAAACAAAGGGGGATTAAGGTAGATAACTCCTTTACTCCCTCCTGTAAAGTACTGTAGCTGGCTGAACCAAGTACTTTTTAAAAACTTATATGTAAATCCTGACATGGACAATTTTGGCCATTTGCATGCATTCCCAATAGGAAATGGGAAATACATATATAAATTTTGACCTGCCAAGCACTCGTCTTGACTACGCCTTTGCAATTTCTACATATTAGTGGCATCCATGTGTAATTACTAGGCTCATCCCATCTCAACCTCTGAGAAGTTCAGCTCTATTCATAAAGGGCTGGTCTCTGCACTGCATCCCAAGCACTCAGGCAAGATTATTTTCTGGAGGGGAATACATATTTTGAGTCTATTCCAAAATCGATGGATCCAATTTTCAAGGAGTCCAACACACCCTCTCAGCGTGGAAACAGACTATTATTACACCAGCAGTGTTTCGGCCACTTGTGCCTTCCTCAGGGGTATGTACTGTATAACAGAAAACTTACAACATAAACAGATGAGCAGGTAAATAAGTAAATAAATAATTCAATCAGAAAAGTATAAGAAAAAGTGTATAAAAGAATTATAAATAGGACCTTATAATGAATGTCACTACATAAGGTTTTACACTCTATTACATTCAAAGAAACAAACATATTAAAAATGACATTTAACTTTCCTTAACAAATCCAAAGAACAATTGAAAAGTACATAGTTAAAACTTTAAAACTATACATAGAGCGCTCACCAAAGGACCTAAAGTGAAAATAAATATTTAAGATGGCAATGAAAGAACTACACATCATAAATACAGAGAAAGAAATGAAAGGCTTATAAATCAAAACAGAGAATAGTGTGCATATAAGAGAACAAAACTCACTGTCTGTCCACGCGAACATAAAATTGTGTGCAGAACAGGTTAAAACTGTGCACTTATTGAATGTCACTAGAAGGAAAACATGAACAGTTAAAAGACATAGAAAACGATACCGTAATCTAAATCATGTTAGAAGACAATGTATAGAGGGAACAGGCACCCAGAATAGCTTGTAAAAAATCCCATTTTTTACAGCATAATAAAGGAAAGACACGGCATGAATTTAATTCATGTTTCCTATATAGATAACAATACAGAAAAGAAGTTTGGAAGAGAAACGGGCTGGGTTTCATGTTATGATTTTGACATCAAAATTAGCTCTTTTAATGAATGGTACGGTAGAGCCTGGCTTTCTCAATTCTTGAGGAATAGATGCTTGATGGATATCTTAAACAATGTTTCAATTTATGCCAATTTTCAGTGGCATTTAGGAATATGCAAAAGTATGCATGTGGAGCCCGATTCTGTATGGGGCATGTCCGGGCCGTCTGGACGGCTAGGAACAGGACAGGCCCAGATCGTACCCGATTCTGCAGCACTGGAGCTAGCCGTTCCTGCAGCTGCAGAATCAGACACTGAGATGGCCCAGTGGTGCTCCAATTGTGAGACTCAGGGTGTCCACCCTGCACCCCCGTCTAGTCCTCCCTATGCTCCTGCTGGTGTATCCATTGCCATGGCACCAGAACACCCAGCAGGAGCCCTAAATGTCCGCTGCAGAAACCTTCCTTCTGTTCTCGCCGCTCGACCCCCGACGGGGCCTGCTAGGGCTGGGATCAGGCAGAGGGGACCTTGCTACAGCTGATCCCTGCCTTGGGGGGGAGGGGGCTTCCAGACCCAATTGCTGTCTTTGCCACCACTTATTCTGCCTCTGAGGTGGAATAAGCAGCGCATTGTTCCCCCACCTGCAGGATGTATAGGGCTGTGACCTGAATTGGCCCTCTATGTCCTGGTGCTTTGGCCTACCCCAACACTGCCCACTCCCTGCCCCCTCCCACCCCCATCTTGCTCTCCCCGCGCAGCGGCTCAGTGCATGCGGGAAGAGAGTGAGGCAGCGTATGCTTCCTACAAATAGTGTGGCTGCATGTCATACCAGGACGTGCAGCCCTGCTATTCATATCTCTGAATCGGGCCCATAGTTTAAATGTCTGGGTGCTGAAAATAGGTGCCTATGGGAGGCATATTAGCGGCAGCAGCTAGCTTAAGTAAAGCTGTCACCACTTTACATTAAACCTGGATATTCAGTACCAGGGCCAATAAGCTGTTCTTTTGGCCTAACTTTAACTGGTAAGGGTAAGCCAGCAGCTCAATATCTCCATTAAGTGGTTAGTGCTCAAACCGGGTAGCAGAGGATATTCAGTGAATATCCTGCTGACCACAGTGTAACCGGTCAGCACAAACCTCCTGCACTGCAGGACTCCACTATTCAGAGAACTGATTGTGGTGCAGGAAGTCTAAACTGCATAGTTTTTACTAGGTTAGAATTTTTTTTTTATGTGCCATCAAGTCAGTGCTGACTCCTGGCAACCCAGCAACCCCTGAGTTTTCTTGGCAAGGTATGACCAGAAGTAGATTACCAGGCCTTTCCTTCCAAGGTAATAGAGGGTAAAGTGACGTGCCCAAGGTCACAAGGAGTGCCAGTGGGAATCAAACCCTGATCTCTGCTCTAACCTCTAAGCTACTCCTCCATGCATGAGCAAAGAAATATGCATACAGACAGACAATTTTCCTGCCACTAAACACTCAGGCTGAACCCTTAACAATAGCTACTATGCCTTAGCAAAACATGCCTAAAAAGCATCTTTCTCAGTACAGATTCCCAGGAACATTGAACATTTAATCCTATTCTGTTTATCTTTTAACCAGTTTCCAATCCACAATAGATTACTTCCTATTCCATGACTTTTTAATTTCTTCAGGAGTCTGTCATAAGGGATATACTATATCAACTGGCTCAACTTTCTCCACATCTTCAAAAATTATAGGAGAATGGTAAGAGACAAAACTTCCCTTGGCCAAATTCATGTTGACTTTATCCCTGTCAACCGTGGCTATCTGTGTGTTCAGTAATTTTGTTCTTTATCATTTTGCCTGGCACTGATGTCGGACTCACAAGCCTGTAGTTTCCTTTTTAGAAACTGCTGTTATGTTGCTGTAGACAATTTAATTATTATTTGGGTTTAGCTCATGCCTTTGGTAGTAGATCAAGGTAAATTACCTTTTAGTATGCTAAGTATTTCCCTGTCCCTGGAGGAAATACAACCTAATTTTCTACTGAGGTAATAGAAGGTTAAGTGACTTACCTAATATCACAAGGAGTAGCAGCAGGACTTGAACCCTGGCTTTCCTGGTTATCAGCCCACTGCTCTGGACACTAGGCTACTCCTACTAATAGCATTCCACTTGCCCCAGGCAGACCCCCTCCCCCAGCACAAGAACCCTTCCTCACAGGATCCCTTGGCATGCGATATTCCCTGGCACAAGACCCTTCCAGCACAAGACCTCTTCTGGTATAGGACCTTCCCCAGCACTTGCTGGGGTTATCTCTATTGTCTAACAGGTGGGACAAGAGCAATTCCCAAGTGCTCCTACTTGTTAGCTTCTTAGTTTCAAAATAGCACCTCGCATGCCTAGCAATAGTCTTGCGTTTCTGCCACTAGGCTTTCAAACTCCTTATTTGGCAGCCTGACCAACTAGTGGTAGTACCATGAGACTACCACTAGGCAGTCAAAGATGCCATTTGGACCTGGGCACTCAATGGGGTAGAAGCAACTGGGGTTCACTCCTTCCCCACCCACTAGATACCAGGTAGTCACCTGGTAAGTGCTGGGGAGAGGGTCTTCTGCTTTGAGGATCTTGTGCTGGGAAGCATTTGCATGGGGGGGGGAGGGATCAGAGGGCTAGGGGATCTGTCTGGGAGGATTGGGAGTTGGGAAGATGATTGGTTTATACACCAACCTCTTTAGAAGGCTCCTAGTAGCATTGGGCTATGCATTAGTGGCCTGATGCTCTTGGGGAGGAAAAACAATGTCAGCTCAAAGCTGGCTTTAGTTTTTTAGGATTAACACAGCTTGTGAACTTAAATGCAAGCTGTGGTATTCAATGTGTGTAATGATGAGATTCTTTGTATATGTGGTAGCAGACAAAGGCATGCGGTGGGAAGGGATTTTCTTTAAAACACAGGCCAGACAGCAGTTTAGGGAAAACAAAAGCAGTTTTTATTCTGTCCACTGCATAACAGCAAAAAAAGGGATACACAGAGTTATGGTCTAGCCACATGCAAGAAGTCTCCACATTGTAGAAACTTGAATGTGTTGAATATGCTCATCCACAGAATAAGGGACATAGACATGCACACTGTCCTTTCACAGAATATGTCCATGGATCTCTCCACCTTGCACGTCCCAGCCTACCATTTTGCAAACAGGGACCTGCTGCAGTGCGGGTGCCTGGAGAAATGCATGCTCTACATATTGGTGGGTATCTTTGAAGGAATGGAAAGTATCGTCAGAGTGAATGAGCATTTCTTTCTTCATCATACCTTTATTATGTTGTTGAAAAAAGCATCTTTACTACTCCTGTTCATGCTCTGGAGTAGGTATAGCCATGGACGTCCCCAGTGGCAATATCAGACATGCAGCACTGGTCGGAAGTCATGTGTACATGTGCATTTATACTGACATATCCCTGCCATGCCCATGGCCAATGTGGTCATCCTGAAAAGCTGAGGAGCTAGCTGTGCCCTGGGGACTGGGTTGAGAACTCCTGCTCTATGGGTATCATTAGATGTACCCATGTTAACTGCGCTGCAAGTTAATGCACACATTTGTGTGTTAACTTATAGGAATATGCTGGTCGTACTCCCAACGGTTAACATGGAGGCTTTACATTTACCAAGCATTGAAAATGTGTGTTAAGTCAAATTCTTAGTGGGATTAAGTAAGAGCCACATAGGTTGCTTAAGGGTCCCTTTGACTAAAGCCCATTAGGTTTTGCAATTAACACTTGTTTAGCATGAAGACTAACATGTGGTATGTACGAGCCTCTGCGGTAGCTGATACCAAAATGTACCCTATTGTTTGGTGCAATTAACGTGGGTGTACCTAATGCCACCTATAGATTTATCATTATATATACGTGTAAATTGCCATATTGACAGCATGGAATATGTCCCCTCACATTAACTGCAATGTGCTCTACCCACACTCCACCTATACCCTACCCATTCTTTACCCCTTTGCTGATGATCAGTTAACATGCATTTTAGAGGACAGTAGCTGCTATGCCCATGCATTAAATGTCACAGTGGGCCATTACTGCCTGATAAAAATTACATTAATCACTTATAGGATCATGCAGAAAGCCGGCGCTGAAGTCGCACGCTATTAGCTGTGTACGTGTTTTCATAGAGTGCCGATAGCATGAGACTTTAGCACCGGTATGCAGCAAAGGGCATGTGTGCAAATGAGCTGTGCGCAAATAGGCAGTGGAAAGTGAAAGGAGGGGAGCCAACACATGCACAAACAGCAGATGTGCTACAAGTGGTCGTGTACGCATGTGTGTAAATGTCAAATGTTCATGTTATGCACACAGGACGTGCAGGTTCTTTTGGCACTCACCCCATAATAATCAACACTATTTCGCTCAAAAACAGTTTTTGAATGAAAAAAGAAAAAGAGACATAACAGTAAATGGAGAAGATATAAGTGAGTCTAAAGAACACACAAGGATAAGAAGCAAAAGACATTTCTTCTTGAACGCCAAACTTTTGCTTATTCACTGAAAGATACACGCAGAAAATTTTCACATCAAAGTATCTGTTCACCGGGGCATAGCCTGAAACAGTCTTTCCCTAGATGCGTAAGATGTTTAAGGCGTAGAGATATTGATGCTCCTACTGGTTATGTGCTTTTCTGCGTTGGGCAAAGACCTTATTAGCATTCATTTTAATACGTGCAGCTCATTTGTGTATTATTTAAATATGCTTGGCATTGTTGTGTGCGCAAACCTTTGCTGTTTACGCGTGTGCCAATCTCTTTTTTGCATTTGGTGTGGCGGAACTTGTATGTATATTTTGCGTGTAGGGGCCTTTTGAAAATCCCAGATAAGGCATTTACATGGGTAACTAGGGCAGTTACCCGTTGAAATGCCTTCGAAAATCGGGCCCATAACCGCTAGCAGTAGTTTCATGAGACTATCACTAGAGGTCATCCAATGCCATTTTGAGCTAGGCTATTGCTGGGGCAGGAGTGAGGGACCACATAGTGTGAGTTGGGTCCCTGCAGGGTATGGTGGGCATCTACTATGAAAAGAGGTAAGGTTTCATCAAGGGGAAAATTTTAGGGAGGGAGTGTTTTTAAAACCTTTTAGTCCCATTTTGGGGCTGGAGAGTTAGGGGCATCAGGCCTACTAGGCCATCATAGAATTCAGGCCCCCCTGGGGGAGGGGGACCTCAATTTGGGCTAGAGGGCCCTTTCAGTTTTTAAAACCACTGCATAAAGTGGGGTTGTTTTTTTAATTTTTGTGTGTTGCACGGCCTGAAATCTGCAAAGTTCTTGACTGTGGCAAAACATGAAAATTTCTCTGCACAGTGTAACTTATCTGCTTCTTGCAGCTAAATGTTCTTAATAATTTCCTTGATAATTCTGTTTATATCCATATCCTGATGGTAGACGTGGATAGGTGATGGTATAGGGACTTAGGGGCATGATTACTACATGGCACTAAAGGTGCAGCATTTGCAAGTGGTGAACGGCACCGTTAACGGTCCCAACATGGGTTAAAGGATGGGGAGGGTAGTAGGCATTCTGGGGGTAAGGATGCTAGCAGATGGTAAGTGGATATCAGGCATTAAAAGTGAAAAGTGTGTATATTAATGCCTGCTAATGTCCATCAGAGACTATGTGGGAGGCAGTTGGACGTTGGCACTTGTGACAAGGCAGAGCCCCAGAAATAGGAGAAAATGGGTTTAAATCACTTTCTGTCACCTCAGATGCTTGGAGAGGCAGGACAGGAAGGGGTTAAGTTTCCTGCTCACAAACTTTCTCTGCAGAGAAGAGCAGGGAAAGAACCACACCCTAGCTCTAGGCTAACCCAGAGACAGCCAATCAGGGAGGTGGGAGGAGTCAGACCGGATTGGGCCACTCTGCACTCATAACCAGGAAGCAGCAGTTAGTAGGCAGAAGGGGCTCGAGGAGCAAGCACTGGAGCAGCAAGCCCTCGAGGAGCAAGGCCTGGAGAAGAAGGACTGGTTACAGAGCAGTGCAAGCAGAAAGGCTGAGCCCAGAGGAACTAAGGAGAGAACCAGGGAAGGGAGAGTTCCTGCAAGTGGTCCAGGGAGAGACACAGGCAGACCTCAGCTCCATGAGAGAGAAAACCTTGGAGGTGACCCAGAACTGGATTCAGAAGCCTGGAATACTGACTGGGAGTCAGGGGAGTTCCCCAGAGGCAGACGCTGCAAAAACCAGGTCAGAGCAAACTCTTCTAAGCCTTGTAAAGTAAATAGCTTTGAAAGAAGTCAGTCTATAGGAACTGACGATAGACTGCTTCCTAAAGGAGACAGGGATAAATCAGGCCCTGAATATAAACCTGAAGTTAATAGAGGGAAGAGGGGCTATAGAAAAATCCCTGTTAGAAAGCTGCAAACATTTCCCTGCGATAGACAGCGTGAGTTAAGCTCTAGTTCAGAAGAGCACACACCTGCTTGCCAGCAAGAAGCTAATTGGCAGCAACCTTGCAGAGAGCTAAGAGAAGCCTTTGAAGACCAGGCAGAGCTGAGGGATCTTACAAAGCAGCTACCTAAGGATTTGTATGATAGAGTGAAGAACTATAAGTATTCCTAATTGATGATTGAGTGCTGAGAAGCCTTAAGCCAATGTGCTAGAACTTGCATGAGAGACAGCAGCGTTCTAGTGAATGGAATGAATCAAAGCCTCATGTGGTACAGCTGTGAATAGAAGGCAATATAGATAAACTGCTCCTACACAAGAAGGCAGTCATTAATAAGCCAGAGTTGTGGAGATTGCCATTTCTATGGGAAGCTGTTTGACACTAGAAAGAAGTACAACAGGAGAAAGATCCTTTATTACCAGTAGATACTGAGAAAGCAGTACTAGAAGATTGAAGCCCTGTTGTAGTAATGAAGCTGGAAGAATGATGAAAGCTTGTAAATATTTTATGTGGCCCTGAGAAGTATCAGGAGAAGCTATATAAACACTTGAACTTTTATTTGGTACAGAAGGTTACCATTATACTTCTGTGGCGGGGGAGTAAGTCCTGTACGGTGTCCTTTGCTATACTTTGTGCAAATACCTTATGCATGAATAAAGCATTCCTTACTTTGGAAACCCAACCTTGGCTGTCGTCACTCACTCCACAACTACAGTAGGAAGGCTTCAGCACTAACAAGGACTCTTTTAAACTCACCCCACTGTGTGGCTCACATCCCCTTGGCCTGCTTACGCCACAGGCTAGGCGGTGCATTGTCACATAGAAGGGGGCGGAGTTTTGGCGTAGTTGTTTCGGATTAAAAAAATAAATAAATAAATTGCTGCCTTGCACAGAAGAAGTGATTAACCACAGATACCAGTAAAGTTCTGAAGAGTGGACACTTTGAAAAAAAAAAAAAATAAAGTTTTTTCACCAAGATACCTGAAGAGCTTACCAGTGCTGCAGATTACAAGTTTCAGCTGAGGTGGACCAGAGTTCCGGTTATTAAAGATACCATACTGCTGACAAGCGAGATACTCCACTTGTAGCAGGTAACCCGTAGCTAAGAGGGTCATCTTAGGACACTGCTACAAGGGGGTGGTAATCTGGCAGAGCTAAACTGGGAGCAAAGGAAGGTGCTTTTGTGGTGGTGCCGCACTTGGTGTTTCTTTTTCTATTCCCTACAGGTACATCAAAATGGAGGCCGCAACCTTGATGGATTGGGTAGCGGAGAGATTCCAGGAGCAGGAGGCCAGATCGGTGCGGACCCAAGAGAAGATGGCGGCGATGATACGTGCCCAGCAGCAGCCGGTGTTGGACATGCTAGGATCCTGGATGAAAGAGCAGAAGCGGACGTCGGAGACTCTACAAAATGTGACCAGTTCGCTAGGAACTGCCACCGGACTTGGAATGCTTGGACAGGGAATGTTATCATTAGGCCAGTGGTCTAAGGACGCTAATATTGATGACCACCTCGAAGTGTTTGAGCGCATAGCAACCATGAGCGGATGGCCCAAAGAACACTGGGTTATCCGATTGACTCCATCCCTCACGGGAGAGGATCTCACGGCCTACAAGGAAATGCCCAGTGCTCTAGCCAACGATTATGGAGCTGTCGTTGAAGCAATACGAGACAGATTAGGCCTAACACCCGTGGTGTATCGCCGACTTTTAAGAGGGTGCAGGTTAACCCCAGGCGAGACACCACAGGCCTTATGCCATAGGATAAAGGCTTTGGCATACAAATGGCTATCTCCACAAGGTAAGAGCATAGAGACAGTAATAGATGATATTATACTTGAACAATTCTTAGAAGCACTACCCCGGGAAGTACAGTCCTTCTTAATCCTCCAAGACTGCCACAATACCAAGGATGCCGTTGCCCTTGCTGACCGGTTCCTAGAGGCACAGGCCTTAGGTCAGAGGAGGAAAGGTGTTCCAGAAAGTACAGTCTTGAGGGAACGAGGAATGAAGGGAGGAGTACAGATGGGTGAATCTTCATCTAGGCCTTTGTTTAGCCCTGGTATGAATGAGCGAAAGTGTTTTGCCTGTGGTCAAAAGGGACACCTCAGGAGGAATTGTAGCACTAGGCTAGCACTAATCACCACCCAGTCCAAGGAGGTTGGGGAGGGGTTCTTGCTGATGGTCACAGTAAATAATATCCCAGTTGAAGCCTTGTTAGATTCAGGCGCCGATCAGTCTATGGTCTCGGAAAGCCTATGGAAGGAGATAGGACCTCAGAGTGGGAGTGATAAAGAGCACCCTGAGGATAAAATTAAGATTCGATGCGTGCATGGTGCTGCTACAGCATACCCAAGGCACACAGTAACAGTAAAGGGAATGGGTTTAAGTAAGGACATCCCAGTAGCGGTGGTACCAAGGTTGCCCCATCCTATTGTATTAGGCAGGGATTGGCCGCAATTTCGAAAGGGCCTAGCTAAAGGTTTAGCGGCTACTGCAGAGGCCAAACACCCTGAACACCCTAGGGTAGAAAAGGACCCTGAGAGGAAGGAGCATGGGGAAAAACTAGTAACCACCCCTCAGAGAAGCCAACCCAGGCTAGGGATGATTCCAGCCCCATTATTTGCGAAACCTCAAGAGAAGACAGCTAGGGAGCGAATCTCTGTTCAAGACCCTCCCAATAAGAAAAACACATTTGTTTTGAAATGTTGTAGGGTCACCCCTAATGCAAGGATTCCTAAGAGAGCCACAGAGAATGCTGCAGGTTTCGACCTTTATAGTGCAGAGGACACTATAGTCCCTCGACAGGGTAGAGCCTTAATAGAGACCGGTATACAGTTGGAAATTCCGCCAGGTTGTTATGGGCGAATCGCCCCACGGTCTGGCTTAGCTGTGAAGGACAGTGTTGATGTAGGTGCAGGGGTTGTAGACCCAGATTTTAGGGGTGTGATTAAGGTTTTACTTCTCAATTTTTCCCAGAAGGAGTTCAAGGTGACAGTAGGAGATAGGATAGCCCAGCTTATCATGGAAAGGGTGGGTTTTCCCTCAGTAGAAGAGGTCACGGAATTGAACACCACCGTGAGAGGCTCACGTGGGTTTGGGTCTACTGGCCGAGCCGTGTTAGGCTTGACTGACCACAAAGGGGAAGAGGAAACAGAGATGGATCTGGGACCCCAGCTAGAGGAGTGTAGGGCCAAAGGCCCTAAGCCTGCAAAAAGAGGGAAGCTATTAGTAGCTAAGGATAGCGAGGAAGGATGGAGGCTAGGCTTAGAGCCCACACATAGGGTTTTGCCGGCTCCCTCCAGTGAATGCGTAGAGCCCCAGTTTCCAAGGGAATCTAGGGGCGAGTTACAACACATGTCTCAGATAGCGGAAGACAATATGGCAGCCAGCCAAGTTAGGCAAAGAAAATATTATGACCATCCCACTCAACCTCAACAATTAGAGGTCGGCGAAAAGGTCGTAGTAATGGTACCGGGTCATCACCCGAAGTTTAAAACTACCTGGAAAGGACCCTGCCGGGTTGTCCAACAGGTAGGACCAGCCACTTATACTGGGGAAACTAGAGGAGGGAAACAGTATAATTTCCCCGTGAATGTTTTGAGGTTATGGCATGAGCATACAGCTTTACCTCAGTTAGCTATAAGAAAGGATACAACTGCTAGTCCTGATCACCAGAGTAAGATTCCGTGCTGTTCTGCATTTATTCAACCAGCCCGGAATATCTTAAATGGGGGGTTATGTGACAAGGCAGAGCCCCAGAAACAGGAGAAAATGGGTTTAAATCACTTTCTGTCACCTCAAATGCTTGGAGAGGCAGGACAGGAAGGGGTTAAGTTTCCTGCTCACAAACTTTCTCTGCAGAGAAGAGCAGGGAAAGAACCACACCCTAGCTCTAGGCTAACCCAGAGACATAGCCAATCAGGGAGGTGGGAGGAGTCAGACCGGATTGGGCCACTCTGCACTCATAACCAGGAAGCAGCAGTTAGTAGGCAGAAGGGGCTCGAGGAGCAAGCACTGGAGCAGCAAGCCCTCGAGGAGCAAGGCCTGGAGAAGAAGGACTGGTTACAGAGCAGTGCAAGCAGAAAGGCTGAGCCCAGAGGAACTAAGGAGAGAACCAGGGAAGGGAGAGTTCCTGCAAGTGGTCCAGGGAGAGACACAGGCAGACCTCAGCTCCATGAGAGAGAAAACCTTGGAGGTGACCCAGAACTGGATTCAGAAGCCTGGAATACTGACTGGGAGTCAGGGGAGTTCCCCAGAGGCAGACGCTGCAAAAACCAGGTCAGAGCAAACTCTTCTAAGCCTTGTAAAGTAAATAGCTTTGAAAGAAGTCAGTCTATAGGAACTGACGATAGACTGCTTCCTAAAGGAGGCAGGGATAAATCAGGCCCTGAATATAAACCTGAAGTTAATAGAGGGAAGAGGGGCTATAGAAAAATCCCTGTTAGAAAGCTGCAAACATTTCCCTGCGATAGACAGCGTGAGCTAAGCTCTAGTTCAGAAGAGCACACACCTGCTTGCCAGCAAGAAGCTAATTGGCAGCAACCTTGCAGAGAGCTAAGAGAAGCCTTTGAAGACCAGGCAGAGCTGAGGGATCTTACAAAGCAGCTACCTAAGGATTTGTATGATAGAGTGAAGAACTATAAGTATTCCTAATTGATGATTGAGTGCTGAGAAGCCTTAAGCCAATGTGCTAGAACTTGCATGAGAGACAGCAGCGTTCTAGTGAATGGAATGAATCAAAGCTTCATGTGGTACAGCTGTGAATAGAAGGCAATATAGAGAAACTGCTCCTACACAAGAAGGCAGTCATTAATAAGCCAGAGTTGTGGAGATTGCCATTTCTATGGGAAGCTGTTTGACACTAGAAAGAAGTACAACAGGAGAAAGATCCTTTATTACCAGTAGATACTGAGAAAGCAGTACTAGAAGATTGAAGCCCTGTTGTAGTAATGAAGCTGGAAGAATGATGAAAGCTTGTAAATATTTTATGTGGCCCTGAGAAGTATCAGGAGAAGCTATATAAACACTTGAACTTTTATTTGGTACAGAAGGTTACCATTATACTTCTGTGGCGGGGGAGTAAGTCCTGTACGGTGTCCTTTGCTATACTTTGTGCAAATACCTTATGTATGAATAAAGCATTACTTACTTTGGAAACCCAACCTTGGCTGTCGTCACTCACTCCACAACTACAGTAGGAAGGCTTCAGCACTAACAAGGACTCTTTTAAACTCACCCCACTGTGTGGCTCACATCCCCTTGGCCTGCTTACGCCACAGGCTAGGCGGTGCGTTGTCACACACTGAAGGGTGCACATGTAATCCATGGTGATGACTGTGGGTACCATGGGAGTGGGTAGACAGGGGCCATGCTGTAGCCAGTCTGTAGAACTAACGTGCACAATACTGAAAACATCACCAACTCTTTACCAAACGCCAGTAGCAGTGACTGCCAACTATGTGTGCTGTGGCCACGTGTCATCCAATGAGGCCATGGCACAAATAGCGGGTGGTTGCTGCTACTGGCATGTAGTAAAGGAACCCCAGGGCCAGCCCAAACACTAGCCATGCTAGGTGGTTGCCTAGGGTAGCAACTTACAGAGGGCAGCAAAAGCAGGGCATGAAAAGCAAAATAATACATAGTGACAGTGAGAGGTGGTGTCAAACTTGAGTGTGGCCTAGGGCACCAACACTGTGAACCAATTCTAGGACTGGCCCTGAGGTACCCCAGAACCCTCACCAGATCCTAACTGTCCTTCCTCAAGAAACCCTACTTGACCCTACCTGTCCATCTAACTATTGACCCATCTCCCTCCTCCCCTTTGTTTCTAAACTACTTGAATGTGCAGTTTACTGCTGTAGCCTTGAATTTCTCTCCTCCCAAGTTCTCCTGGCTCCATTACAATCTGGCTTTCATCCCTTACATTCCATTTAAATGGCTCTTGCCAAAGTCTCCAGTGACCAGTTCCTGGTAAAATCCAAGGGCCTTTACGTGATCCTCATCCTTCCTGACCTTTCTGCTGCTTTTGACATTGTTAACCGCAATCTACTCCTCGATATCTTGTCTTCACTTGGTTTTAAGGACTCCATGCTATCCTGATTCACTTCTTATCTCTTCCATCGCACTTTCAGTGTTTGTTCTGGTGGATCCTCCTCTGCTGCTAACCCCCTCTCAATCAGTGTACCTCAAGGATCGGTCTTGGGTCCTCGCCTTTCCTCTCTCTACCCAGTCCCTTGGTGCACTCATCTTGTCCCATGGCTTTCAGTACCATCCTTATGCTGATGACTCCAAGATCTACCTCTCTACACCTGAAATCTCTCTGGCAATCCAGGCCCGGATCTCTACCTTCCTGTCTGACTTTGCTGCTTGGATGTCTCACCACCACCTGAAATTGAACATGGCCTCTTATTTTTCCTCCTAAACCCTCCTCTCCTCTTCCTCCTTTCTTAGTCTCTGTGGATAACTCTCTACTCCTCCCTGTTTCCTCATCTCACAACTTTGGGGCCGTCTTTGACTGGTGACATGGGAATGGAGACGTAGCCAGTCCAGCAACCTCAGTGGAGGGGGCATATCAACATCATGCGTCTGTCAGATATTCCACAGCACAGCAGATGTATAACCAGATTGAAGAGCGAAGAGATGAATCAGGGCAACACCAGCCAATAGGAGGTTGCCATTGTGGCGATGGGAGGGGCCAAAAGAATGGATAGGGTGCTGTCACAGTGTTAAAAAGTGTTAAAGTTGAGCCTAGTGGCATGCTGAGGGTAAATGAGGACATTTCCTGTCTCACACAAAACAGGAAAAGCTCCTGACACTCAGCACGCTGTCAGGCTTAACTTTGACAGCGCGGCAGAAAAGAAGGGAAATGCTGTTCTTTCTTGCGGTTCTGCAGAGGTGAGCCAGGGCGCTGGGCTTCAGGCCTCCCTGGCTCACTCTGAAGCCGATCAGACAGGCGCGGGGCTCTTCGGGGAGGGGGGGGGCTAGGCCTGGAAATCGGCTGATCAAGGGGGGAATAGGACTGGAGATGGGCTGATTGGGGGGGGAGGTTAGGACTGGTAATGGGTTGATGGGAGGTTAGGAGTGGTAATGGGCTGATCAGAGGGTGGGGAGGGGGGTTAGGACGGTAATGGGCTGATAGGAAGGGTAGCACTGGCAATGGGCTGATTGGGGGGGCTAGGAATGGAAATGGGCTGAGGGGGGCTAGCACTGGAAATGGGCTGATTGGGGTGGTTAGGACTAGAAATGGGCTGATTAGAGGAGGCTAGGACAGGTAATGGACTGATGGTGGACTAGGAGTGGAAATGGGCTGATTGGGGTGGACTATGACTGGTGGGCTTATCAGGGGGGATAGGACTGGTAAAGAGCTGATAGGGGGCTAGCACTGGAAATGAGCTAGGACTGGAATGGGTTGATCGGGGGCATAGGACTGAAAATAGGCTGGGATTGGAAATGGGCTGATTGGGGAGAGGAGAGAGCTGCTGGCCCTGGAAGAACACTAGGGGTTAGAACTGGAAATGGGCTGATGGGGAAGGGGAGGAGAGAGCTGCTGGCCCTGGAAGAAAACTAGGGGCAAGGACTACAATTGGGCTGATGCAGGGGGATGGGAGAATGGGACTGGAAGGGACGGATGCTGAGAGGGGCTTCCAGGGGAAGTAGGGGGCAGGAAAAGAGCTGATATGGGGGGAGGGGCTAGTGGGAGCAGGAAGGGAGCTGACATGGGGGTGAAGGTGGGGCCTGAAGGGAGATGACATGGGGAAAGGAGGGGGCTGAAATGGAGCTGATACCTTCCACCATGGTACTGGAGGGGGATTGGAAGGGTGATGACAGTAGGGGGTGGGACTGGAGGGAGCTGACCCTTGGGGTTGGGGCTGGTAGGTTGCTGGGTAATGGAGAGGAGGCTGGAAGGGAGAGGGCACTGGGGCTGGAAGGGAGCTGACACGTGGGGATGGCACTGGAAGGAAGATGGACAAAAGGTAGGGTGACTGGAAGGGAGCTGACTGGGGGGGGGGGGGGTGGCACTGGGAGTGGAAGTAAGCTGATACCTAAGAACATAAGTTATGCCATACTGGGTCAGACCAAAGTCCATCAAGCCCAGTATCCTGTTTCCAACAGTGGCCAATATATATTATAAGAACCTAGCAGTTTCCCAAAAAGACACAGGTTCCTCAATGCTTGTATTGGGTCAAGCAGTGATATCCTGGGTCTCTTTTAATAATGGTTTATGGACCTTTCAGCCAGGAACTTATCCAAACCTTTTTTAAATCCAGCTACACTAACAGCTTTTACTACATCCTCCGGTAACAAATTCCAGAATTTGATTACACGTTGATTGAAAAAAATATTTTCTCTTATTGGAGAGGAAGCTGGAAGGGAGAGGGCACTGGGGCTGGAAGGGAGCTGACACATGGGGATGGCACTGGAAAGAAGATGGACAGAAGGTAGGGTGACTGGAAGGGAGCTGACGGGGAGGGGGTGTGGCACTGGGAGTGGAAGTAAGCTGATACCTAAGAACATAAGTTATGCCATACTGGGTCAGACCAAAGTCCATCAAGCCCAGTATCCTGTTTCCAAAAGTGGCCAATATATATCATAAGAACCTAGCAGTTTACTAAAAAGACACAGGTTCCACAATGCTTGTATTGGGTCAAGCAGTGATATCCCGGGTCTCGGTTTTTTTTTTTTTTAAATTTATTTTTATTGCTTTTTCACACATAACAAAATAATACAATAAAACATAACAGCATACAATAAACAAAATCAATGCCCCCCCCCCCCCAGGCTCTCCACAAGTGGACATGTTATACCCATACTTCCACAAACCTTGCGTACTAGGCCTAACATCATATTATATCAATTTCAGGCAGAAAACCTATCCAACAGCAACCATTTCTCAAGATTAAGGGGTATGTTTACTAAACCGTCTTAATGTGCGCTCTGTAACATTGTCGCACGATAAGGTACCTTATCGTGCGATAATGGCGCTTTACAAGGTGCACAGGTACCTTATTGCGCGATAACGCGCGCTGCGGCGCAAACGAGCGCTGAAGGCGGGGAAAGGCTCCCGGAGGGCGGAGGAAGGCTTCCCAAGGGCGGAGAGAAGGGGTCAATGGGTGGAGAGTGGGAGGGGAGAGGCTCCCTGCACACTAACACTGTGAAATCCGAGGCTCAAAACTAACGCCAGTGAAACCCTGGCGTTAGACATGATTTAAAGGGAAGAGAAACCATTTCTCTCAGCAATGTACAAAACCAGGGAAACCTTCAAAACAGTGATAAGTGTGATACATGTGCACGGAACAGAAGTGCAAATAAACATTGAAAATGACCCCAACAAAATATAGAAAAAACATAACCAAGCTGGGTAATAGTGACATTAATGGGAAACACCAAAAAATACTCCCAAGAAAGCACCAAAAAAAAGATATGAATTGCGGAAGGGTCCACGCTCTGTCCCCATACAAGGTGAATGATCCCACAGTGAAACTGTGCTGTGCAGGGTTTCCCTCTCCATTGGACAGGATCCATGTGGCGTGCACATGTTCCACAACAGCAGGGCAGGCATGTCAGAATGGGCAACTGGACAGATGCTGGGAAAGGGGACCAGGATGATGCCTAGGTGGCCCATAGGAATGCTGAAACAGTAGAGCAGCCAGACAGCAAATGATGAGGCCCAGCATGGGCACGAGTGTACTTCCCACAGTGTCACAGGGGATAGTACCCTGTAGGTACCCTCAAGGGCACAGAACATTGGCAGGTGGTGTTGGGGGGAAGCGTGGATATCTATGCAGGCACCCCTACCCCAGAACCCGCACCATAGGCAGCCGCCTACCCGCACACTGGATGGCTGGACACTGTGCTCCACCAGCACCACCAGCAGAAGGTCATGTCGGCAGGATGGCAGAGGGGTACTGGTGGTGGAGGGGGCAGTGGCAGCTGCGCACAGCAGACCATGGCCCAGCCCTGTGTAGGTGGGTGCCATGCACTGCATCACACAGGCCCTGTCTGATGAACAGTCATGGTATCTCCAGGGAATAAAGCATCAGTGTGGTGCAGTACACACAGACAGTGCAATCAAAAGCAGAAGGTCACAGGTTCAAATCCCAGCTGAGGCCCTGACATTCCAGGCCCCATATTTTACCCGCCAGTAAAAAGCGGACCTTTAGTACAGAGAACAGAAACATGCTCCAAACGCCCACATTTTACCCTGCAGAGCACAGACATCATACACATGCGCATCACCTACACCCGAGTCCCCCAAATGCAGTCTTTGAGGGCCAAAAAACATTTGGGTCCCATGCTGTCCCGAATAAAGATGCCTGTGCTGCATGACCCTGTACCGCCCCCATGGTATGCAGATGTATCTCATGCATAGTCATTAGGGACATCATGAAAACCCGAATAGTGATTGGCCCACCAGGACTGGTGTTGGGAACCTCTGCCCTAGAGCAGCGGCCAACAGAGCCAGACATACCTGCACCCACAGGCGCCATTCCCCAACGCTTCATGGAGAGGCTGGATGTTGGGCCCTGCGTACCGCCCCCAATACTAGCACCTGCATACCTTAGGAATGCCACCCTAAAACCGGGGATAAGGTGCACATATATCAAAAGGTTGCTATGAATAATGGCTGATAGCAAATCCTAAGTTAGGCTCAAACTACCCATTAAGCTGTACCATACCAACCTACCCGATGTCTGTGGAGTGTGTAGCAGGTCTGTTTTCCGAAAGTGTCTAGCATCCTGGGGATTCACCCCAACAGTATTGCATAATATAGCCATGCCTGTGCTGTAACCAGGCCTGGTGAGGTGGCAAGGGCTGCAAAACACCTCTATATTGGCACAATGCTGCCACAGGTGTGAGAGAGTGTGTCTGTCCATCCAATGTGTGGTGGTTACCAACACCTTATGCCGACCACACTGCTTGCACTGTTCAGAGTGTTAGTCTGCCAATGTGCATAATGAGGAGCAAGGTATAGCCTGGACAGGGTGGTCTGGCCAGGATGAAGCAGCACAGGGCATAGGGCAATGGCTGGGACAGTGTAGTGGCCAGCCACCACCTGCAGGGACCGGGTGGCCACAGAATGTCCTGCTGGGAGGCAGTCTCACCATGACCGGGCAGTGAACATGGCTTGGCTAGGTGCCCCCATAGAGCTATATAGTGTTGCTATGAGGTGATATATATATGGGTTTCCCTTTTGGGGGCCCAATCACCGACCTATCTGCTTGGTGGGTATGCTCACATCCCAGGTTTTGGGTGAACACCTCTCCTCCAGTACTATGCACTATGGACTAGCTAGCAGGCTGTATGCAGTTTCTATGTGTATTGCTGGAACATCTTGCAGGGTGCAGCAGCTGGAGACTCCCTGTGCTCGCTGTTGGAGAATGTCAGATATTGGTGGGGGGCAGCTGAACATTTCCAGTCCTACTGTCTGTCCCCTATTGCCCAATGGATGCATATAGAGCTGCATGGACTGACCTGTAAGCTGTCTGTACCCCTGATGCATTGAGGTGGATGGTCGCCACCATCGCAGGGATGTGGATGTGTTGGTGGGGGATACTGAGCTCCAGGGGGCAGTATCGGTGGTATTACATAATCTGCCTATGGGTCCAACCACACCTCCCCCCCCCCCAAGCATGTGGCTAGGGCACCCACACAGGATATGCGCTATTCTGGGTGCATCATAGTCCACAAGGGCTAAACGTAACCGTGAAATACCAATGGACACTGGTGTATGCCAAAGTGTATCTGTAAGACCCACCTATCACACACTGCCATTGATGGGGTCCTACAGCATAGCCTATTTCAGCTAAGCCAGGTGCTGTGGATATGGTGCCGGTAGGCCCACCTCACCCTCAGGGTGAGCACTGGACCCGCACAATGTGATGGCCTGTAGCTACTCTGTGCCAGTAACACATACGGTCAGTACCCCCTACCAGGCTGAGGTGCTGTGGGGGTGCATACCCCATCCCGTGGGTATCTGTAGAGTGCCGATTGACATGTGCAGTGCATCATGGGTATGTGTAGTATACCCCTATCCTGGTAACCACAGCAAACAGTATGTGGGATGACCCGAGGTCCCACTGTAGCCAGCCAGCAGTTACTTAGCAGCTATGGAGATGTAGCCCACTGGTGACCTCACTGCCTGTGGAGCGAGAGGTCATGGGTGTGAACCCACAGTGGGGTTCTCTGATAGGGCCATCAGAGGCTTTTATTTTTCCTAAGTTGACGTAGTGCTGCTAGCAGCAATACCCTCAGTACTGTAGCCTGAGGGTGCCTCAAAAGCGCACCATAAAGCGCCAAAAAGGTACCCCATAAGGTGACCTATGATGTGCCCTATAAGGGAACAGTATAAGGTGTTGTGGCGGACAGTGCACCTTATAATGTGTCTGCTGGATAGCCCCATAGGATGCCTGATGCGGCACATTAGGGTATGGCACTGTGAGGGTGTGTTTGCTGGCAGCACAGGTTTAAAATGCGACCTAATATGCCTCAGACAGCACTACGTGAAGGTAAAGGGTATGGCCTCAGACAGCACTGGGTAGATGTTGAGGGTACTGCCTCAGCCAGCAGTGGGTAGATGTAATGGGTACTGCCTCAGACAGCTGTGGGTAGATGTAATGGATACTGCCTCAGACAGCCTTTTTCAACAGGCCCACTCGGGAGTTGAACTCATAACCCCTGTGCCATCAGTCGGTGTATTAACCATTGTGGTACGCTGCTGTTGCTGCTTGCATGTCAGCGCACCTACTTAGGATGACCACGCGTTAAGATGTGCAGTGCTGCCATCTAAAACAGTGCAGTACCCTTGCAGCGGCTCATAGGGCACCCTGTGAGGCACCCTCTAGGGTGCCCTATAGGCAACATTATAGGGTGCCTTAGCATACAGTGCACTTTAAAAGGTGCCTTAGGAGGCGCCTTTTGCAGCACCTTCTTTTACTGCACTTTGAGGGTGTGTTTGAGGGCAGCACAGATTCCAATTAAAAAGGGAACTGCCTCAGCCAGCAGTGGGTATATGTCATGGGTACTACCTCAGACAGCCTTCTTCAGCAGGCCCACTCGGGAGTCAAACTCATAACCCCTGTACCATCAGGCGGTGTATTAACCATTGTATTACACCTTTGTTGCTATGTGTGCAGGTCAGTGCGCCTACTTGTGCTTACCGCGCGTTGATGTGCGCCACGCACATTATCGCGCGATAACGCACGCTTGCGACGTTTAGACTGGACCGCCCACTCCTTTTATGGCATCCTGCACACTAACGCTGGGCGCACATTAAGACTGCTTAGTAAACATACCCCTAAGTGTTCGGCTCCCTCTATGATACATTTTACTATATGTTTTCTCAAAGCTTGCATATTTACTTACAGAGTTCCACCAAATTGTCCAATCCAAGTTATGCGAGCTCTTCCAATTTGTAAAGATGATTTTCAAAGCTATCGCAATCATGAAGTTCAACAGAAAATATTTCTCTTTACTTAGTGACAAAATATGTGCTACAGACCTTAAACAAATAATATTCCATGTCAAGGGGGCCGAAAATTTTAAAACACTCTTTATCCTCTTCCATACTGGAATCCAAAATCTCTGAACTCCAGGGCATTCAAAAACCGTGTGGCTAAGGGTACCCATCTGCTCAACACACGACCAGCAGCGCCCATTACATTGTTTGTCCCATTTGGAAAGTTTTATGGGAGCAATATAAGCTCGGTGCAGAAAAAAGTATAGAGACTGTGTGAGCGCTGCCGATCTAGATACTCTAGTAACGGGTCCCCAGAGTTTACCCCACATCTCCGAAGTCAAAGAAATACCAAAATCCTTCTCCCACACCTTTGCTAGTCCCACCTTCATGCTTGCCACATAATCTCTAATAAAAGCGTATAGTGCTGAAATCACTCCAGGCTTCCCCACAATTTCTCTAATTTTGTTAACTAAAAAGCCAGAGTCTGCCAGATTAGCAATGTCAGTAATAACTGCCTTAACACAATGTTTTAGTTGGACCCACTGGTAAAAACATGCTTTCGGAAGGGAGAATTCCTTATGTACTACTGAAAAATCTTTCCACTGCCCCTCCGCTAGCAGCTGTCCCAACCTCCATATGCCACACTTCTGCCATGACATCCAGGCAAAAGTGGTTTTCTTTATTTTAAATAACGGGTTCCTCCACAGCACTGTGGCACGGGAGGGAGGATTGTTCTTACCTACCCATGAGGCGATAGTTAAGAACGCCTCCTGCGTTGATGTCACTACCTGCCTCACCCCCAATTGATCCATTAACCTTATCCCAAGGAGCAGCTGGACTGGGTATGGGGAGACCAGCCGAGCCTCAACTTCAAGCCACGTTGGTTTCTGCTGCAACTCGTCAAATACTACCCAGAGGGCCCCTTGTTTCAATATCGAGGCCAAGTAATAAAGGTAAAAATCTGGAAACAAGACCCCTCCCTTATCTTTGGATAACTTTAATTTATCAAGAGAAATCCTAGGTCGTTTCCCACCCCACAGAAAGTTCAACAAGGGACGCTCTAAGGATTTGTAAATGCTAGCTGGAAACATAACTGGGATCATTCCCAATATGTAGTTAATTTTTGGCATAATTGTCATTTTTATTGTCTCTAATCTGCTCCACCAAGTGAGGTGAAGCGGGGTCCAATTTAGAGTCAAGTTCCGAATTGTTTCCTGCAAATCCTTACAATTCGTTTGAATAGTCTGATCTATTGAGGCACAATAACGAACCCCCAAGTATTTAACCAAACCAGCCTCCCATTGGAATGGAAACATAGCCAAAGTGGCTGGTGTGACCAGATTATTTAAAGGAAAAGCAACTGATTTACTCCAATTGATCTTGTATCCAGAAACTATTGAATAACTCTCGATCACCTTTAAAATAGCTGTTACAGAGGAGGGTTGTGCAAAAAGAAGCAGGTCATCAGCATAAGCCGAACGTTTGACTTGCAAGTCCCCTATTTCTACTCCTCTAATGTCCACTGATTGCCTAATAGCCAGGTTTAGAGGTTCTAAAGCTAAATTGAATAGGAGAGGGGAAAGGGGGCACCCTTGATGAGTGCCCCTATGTAGCATAAAAGGTTGCGAAAGCATACCATTTGCAAGAATATGAGCCATTGGTTTGGCATACAGAACTCTCAACATACGCACAAAGGGTAAACAAAAACCAAACCATTCCAAAGCTTTAAACAAAAATGCCCACTCTAATCTATTGAACGCCTTTTCTGCATCCAATGATAACCCTACTAATGGAAAATCTAACGTATTTGCCTTTACTATCAAGTTACAGAAGAGTCTCGCATTGTCAGACGTTGATTTACCTGGTATAAAACCACATTGGTCCGGGCGTATCAGCCCCTGCATAACTTGTGATAACCTTCTCACCAATACTGTAGCATAGATTTTATAATTCGCATTTAAAAGTGAAATAGGCCGATAATTCCCTGCCAACTTAGGATCCCTGCCTGGTTTTTCCAAAACCACTATTGTCGCTTCTGACAAACGCCCAGTATCGACCATATTGTCCTGTAAAAGCTGGAAGTACTTCAACAACTGCGGGGAAATTTCCTTAACAAATGTTTTGTAAAATTCATTAGGGATACCATCCGGACCAGCTGCCTTGCCCTGAGCTAAAGACTTAATAGCTTCTTGAATCTCTGTCTCGGACAGACTCTTATCTAACTCCTTAATTTGGGATTGCTCTAACATCGGCTGCTCTAATTGGTTTAGGAAGGCCGTAAAGACATCCTGATTCACATTTGATTCAGACTCATAGAGCTTAGCATAAAATTGAGAAAAAGCTTCAAGAATTTGCTCACTTTTACTTAAGACGTTCTGCTTGTCATCCATTAAGCTGACTACATGGGCTCTATTTCGTTTACTTTTTAGGCTTGATGCTAGCAGCTTACCTGCTTTGTCTTGCTCCGCGTAATAATGCGACTGTTGCTGCTGCAGAACTTGTTCAATCTCAGAACTCAATAGAGAGTTGTACTGATATCTCAATCTTTGCACCCTCATCAAAATAATCAAATCTGCTCTTTTATTCCACAACCTTTCACCAATTCTTATTTGCTCTTCCAACTCGCTTAATTGAGCCTTCTTCTGTTGTAATTCTTTTATGCCATAACTCGTGATCACTGCTCTCACTGAGGCTTTACTCGCCTCCCCCAAGCCCAGCCAGCCATGGCAGAAGGTAGTTCACCCTAAAGTACTCATCCATTGCCCCACGGATAGTATCTTGGAACTCCTTTTCTACTAATAGCGACCTCCTAAAAGACCATTGTCCAGAAAACACTTCCCTGCCAAGAATTTGTAAGCCTAGAGTGATTGCAGCATGATCCGATATATGCATGGCTTTAATATCTGCATATTTCGTTCCAGCAACTAAGGTTTTGGAGATTAAAAAATAATCAATACGAGACTGCGACTTATGTGGGGAGGAGAAAAAGATAAAATCTCTTTCTGTAGGATGGAGCAATCACCAAATATCCACCAATCCCACAGATTCCTTGAGTGCCTTAAGGGCCAAACATGCCCTCGAATGCCATTATTTTTTACTGGGGCTGCGATCTAATATTGGATCTAAAGTCATGTTGAAATCACCTCCTACCACTAGGGGCAACTGGACCTCATCGTGCATCGTAACTGCTAACTTTTGAAAAAATACTGGGTCATCACAATTTGGAGCATATACATTCAACAAAACTATTTTTACATCATTGATGACCACCCTTATCTTAACCCATCTACCCTCCGAATCACTCCTAATATGTTCCACCCTTTCCCCTAGTGACCTGCGAATGAGAATGGTAATGCCATTTCTCTTATGAATTGCCGGGGCATAACCGGCAAGCTTGAAATACCCCTCCCCCAGCTTCTTAGTTTCTGAGGTATTTAAATGTGTTTCCTGTATTAAAAATATATCTGCGTGTTGTTTTTCCCCGTACAACAAAATCTTCTTTCTTTTAATAGGATTCTGTATGCCCTTGACATTCAGAGATATCAGATTAATCTCCCTTAACCCGGCTGCCAAATTCCAATTGTATTACCACCACAGGACTACTTAATGCCAATCTCCCGACAACCAAGGCCCACAATAACCTTGCCCACCTCATGGAGTGCCACCCCCAACCCCAACTGGGGCATTTACTAAAACACAGGTAAGACAGCGAGGAACTTATGACCCCCATATGACCCCTTCCTATAAGTTACAGTACAATTCCACCTTCAATTCTTACTTACTCCGCCATTCCCACTAGATGGCAGAAAGAGCTCTTTAAAGACTGCCATATGTACAAGTCAACTCCCTTCCCTTGCACAACATACTATCTTTATCCCCCACCCCAGAAAACAGACCCGTTACAATCGACCTAGTTAACCATCCCAGTTAGTACATGTCAAATTACTTATAAAAAGCATTTTCACCCATGACTTACAACAATAATAAACTAAAAAAAATCCCTCAACCAGATCCCAATACTGAATTCCATTGTTCCCGGGTCTGCAAACAACTCACTGGCAGCATGCCACACTTTCTCTCTTCAGCGCATTTGAAGGGCCTCCTGATCCTCAATATAGGCCATTAAAAGTTTAGGATCTTCAAAAGATTTCGTTGAGTTGTTAAGAGTTACCTTAAAATAGCCCATATCGGGCTTGCAAATTCTGCAGTCTAGGGCGCAGCACCAGAAGCTGTTTCCTCTTTTCCACGGTGCTTTTACTGAGGTCGGGATACAAAGATATTCTATGCCCTTCAAATTGCAAGGGGGACAATGCCCTAGAAGCCGCCATCAGTTGAACTACCTGCTGAAAACATAATACACATAGAATCATGGGTCTAGGTCTTCCGTCGTGCAAATCTCTCTGCTCAGGAACTCTATGAGCTCTTTCCAACTCAAAAGGCCTACAAAAGTCAATCTTGAGCAGCTTAGGGAGCCAATCATCTAAAAATGATATAGGGTCTTTCCCTTCAACTCCCTCAGGTATGCCCGTTATACGAATGTTATTTCTTTGGGTCCTATTATTCATGTCCTCCACTGTACGCTCCAGCTCCTCAATCCGCCTGGAAGCTTGTAAGGCCCGTGTGACCCTTTCCTCTTGCGCAGTTATCCTCTCTTCCACTCTATCTATTTGAGAGGTGAGGGCTTCCAAAACACTGCGAACCTCTTTCAAATCTGACTGCACCATAAATAAAGTCTCTCCGTTATTCTCCACTGAAGTTCGCACCAACCTTATTTCACTCAGTAGCTCTTGGAGTCCCTCCGGGGATTCTCTCTGCGCCGTCATCTTGAGGGGAGAAAGAGGATCGGATTTTGCTCTCTTCAATCCGGATCCTGGCGCCCCAGCAAAGTCTAGACGCGTCTGCTTAGTACTAGTCATGCTTGCAAGCTCTTACTACGTGGCGGGACTCCACTCACTTCCGTGTCCCTACTCTTAATTGGCGGAAAAACAAGACTTAAGTTCGGGTCATCGGGAGAAGCGTTTTCACGCGGCCATCTTGGTCTTCTGCTGGCTCCGCCTCCCGGGTCTCTTTTAATAATGGTTTATGGACCTTTCCTCCAGGAACTTATCCAAACCTTTTTTAAATCCAGCTACACTAACAGCTTTTACTACATCCTCCGGTAATAAATTCCAGAATTTGATTACACGTTGATTGAAAAAAATATTTTCTCTTATTAGTCTTAAATAGGTTAGCCTGTAGCTTCATTGCATGTCCCCTAGTCTTTCTATATTCTGATGACATAAAAAATTGATTTACGTTTACCCGTTCTACTCCATTCATTAATTTAAAGATCTCTATCATATCTCCCCTCAGCCGTCTCTTTTCCAGGTTGAAGAGCCCTAACCTTTTTAGCCTTTCTTCATAGGGCTATCCTTCCATCCCCTTTACCATTTTGGTGGCTCTTCTCTGTACCTTTTCTAATAACGCTATATCCTAGTCCAAATACATGAGATGGTATTTGGACTAGAAGGGGCTGGACAGTGGGGAAGGAGGGGGAATGGAAGGGAATGGACACCAGTGGTTGTCCTGGGAATGCAAGGGGGTTGACACTGGAAGGTACTGGGAGGGGAGGACTGGAAAGGGGGGCTGATATTGGGGAGGGTTATTGGGCCTGGAAATGGGCTGATGGAAGGAAGTGAAGAAAACAAAATAAGAAATAAGAAATGGCAGATGGAATATAGACCATAGAACGAGAGCTAAGAGAAGACAGGAAAGCAGAAGCCTCAGATTGGGACCAGCATGATCAGAGAATAAAATGGTCAGACAGCAAAGGTAGAAAAAATAATTTTATTTTAATTTATTGATTGGACTTTACACTATCTTTATATTTTACACAGTATGGAGAACTTCATCTCTTATTTATCTGATGTTGCACTGCATGTGGAGTCTGGCTTCTTGGAGTTTCAGTTTAATTTTTGTCTGCATATATTTATTTTTACTTTAGGTTGTAGTCACTTATTGTGTATTTGGAGTGGGTCTGTGTTCTGAGTATGTGACTGAGGATAGGTGTTCTATTAACATGGAGTTTGTACATAAGGATCTGTACTGTATTCTACTAATTTGACTTGTTCAGCTTTTCAAATAGGTGTATGGATGTTCTAGGGCCCTCTGCAATATTTATAGAGCTGCTTTTTTCTGGGTAGGCCCCTTGTATGAGTTTTGGAAGTTTGTTCTGGTATGGTATGGTAGATTTAGCCTTGTAGATCTTAGGTGACTTTTGTAGGGTTTTATATTAGTTCTCAATATGCCTGGTAATGTGAATGTTTGTTAGTGACATGACCAGAATTAGATTTTTTTAAAAAAAATATATTGAGTTCTGTGGGTGAATGTCCTACTTCTGCTCTGTACCCATTGTCAAGGGAGAGGTTTCTGTGGATGCAGAATATATATTCAAGAAGAAGAAGTGAGAACCACAAAGCAGTTTATAACAGAATAAATGAGTTATAATTTGGTCTTATAAACTGTGCTATGGTTCTCACTTTTTCATTTAGTTCCTTAGTGGGTAAGCATCTTGCATTTCCTTTGCTTTTTATGGAATATATATTTACATTAACACCATGCTGGTCCAGTGTGCAGTTTCAGGAGTTATGCTGCAGTTGACAAGCCCTTCTTGGTGTTTATGTTGGAGTGGGAGGTATTGTGTTGGGGTCACAAAGTCCCTCTTGTTTTTCAGAGGGTGAGAAGTGCTGTGTTGGGGTGCCTAGTCACTCTTGTTTTTGTGGAAATGGGAAACGCTGCATGGGTGCAGTTGAGCCCCTCTTGTTTGGCATATTTAGCAGCATGTTTCCTAGGCTTTCACTGGTAACATATGAACATAAGAAATGTCATACTGGGTCAAACTAAGATCCATCAAGCCCAGTATCCTGTTTCCAATAGTGGCCAATCCAGGTCACAAGTACCTGGCAGGTTTCCAAAAAGGCACACAGGTTCCACAATGCTTGTCCCAGGGCAAGCAGTGGATTTCCCAGGTCCTCTTTAATAATAGTTTATGGACCTTTCCTCCAGGAACTTGTCCATACCTTTTTTTAACCCAGCTACACTAACAGCTTTTTCTGCTCAGTACCTTCCCAAATTGTCTGGAGATGTGGAGGAGCCTTGCATCATCTCTAGTTGCCAGTCATTGCCAGTCAGTATCTTCACTGCATGCTCATCTATGGAGGATGTAACCTCCTCCACAGTCATAGTTTGCACTAGGAGAGGAATCAGATGATATTGTGAGATAAGATATGATTACTGAGTCCATGTCGGCATGACGCTTGGGCCATTGACAGACACAGCATTGACATATCCTGAGGTAAGGCAGGATGCACCACTGCTGGCATTATCAGCCAGAATTGTAGCATCGGCCCAAACCCTTCATGTGGGTCATCCAGGGCTTCCTTCGCTCTCTTGACTTTGCCTTCCTCTTGGCCATGCACAGCAGAGGCACATTCTTCTATTCTGCTCGCCATCATCATTACAAGCCCCATTGGTCTTTTCCTTCCAGGGAATGGTGTCGTCCTGGCTGTGGGTTGGTTAGCTGTCCCCTGCTCTTCGGAGAGACAAAAGACTAATGACTTTCACACAGACATAAGCACTTGTTCTACATTTCAAAATTTATAGATATGAAAAATACAAAAAATTTAACTATAAATAGTCACTTTGCATATCTTTTCAATAGAACTACCACCAAGATGAGTTGTAGATGCTGCCATTGCTCTCATACTATGAGCTCTTACATGGTTTTCTAATGGCAAACTTACTTTTTCATATCAAACAGATATACATCCTGAGATCCAGATTGCTTATGTGTTGCTGTTCTGGAAGGAAACATTCAGGAAAGAGCCAGGAGACTTAGCATGTCTACCATTCTAGGACATGTCAAATTGAACAGACAACTCTTTCATGTGCTGTAATACCAGACCTACAAAAAGAAGACATGCCACATTTTGTAGTCTGAATGGATAAAATGTAAAATTGTTAAACTGTAATTTAATAAAAGGTGGATGCAGCACAGATAGCACTATTGTCTCTTAACAGAAATAGTCTTGAGATCGTTTCAGATCTCCTTTTCCTATTACTTTCCAAAGGTGTATAGGAAAGAGTAAAGGGAGAGAAGTTAGCATATCCCAGCTCCCTTGATTTTCCATAAGGATAAGATGATAATTTTTCACATTTTGCTTCCATAAAAGTTCATAAGAAATGCATAGCAAAAATGTAAATACATAAAGCCATTCCTGCTCGAGGTTGGAGTAAAAGAAATATATTGCATTTTTATCTTTCTGAACTGCTTAATTTTTATGTTAGACAATATATCAAGTGTGAAAAATAAATCAACAAATAGCTACTCAGCAGAACATAAAAATATTATCATATGACCCTCCCTCCCCTCCTGAAAGAGCATCACTGGCTCCTTGTAACATTTAGGACAACATGCAAGATGTAACCTTAGTACACACAATCTTCTATATGGGTTTGTCATTCACTTTTTCTGTCTAGATTTATCATTCCCTACACACCCACACAGACTCTATGTTCATCCATTCAAAATTTTGTGGTTGTTCCAGCTTATGCAACATGCATCATAAAAGTATCAGATGCAGCCCTTTTAGCATGGTGGCCCCTACTATTTGGAATAGTCTTCCTCTGGATCTCAGACTAGAGTCTTCAGATAAGTAGTTTAAGTCTGGCTAGAAGACACATTACTTTAAGCAGACCTTTGGTCTTTGAGGCCATTTTTGTGACAGACATCTTCATATGATCTTTGATCAGTTTGAAGAGAGAGGCATGGCTGGTGCACAAGAAGCCCTAACTTTCTTTTCTTTGCTTTATCCTACTACCTATCACTTTTATGTCTGGATTATTTGTGTGTATTTTGTTGTATTGTAAACCACATAGTTCTACTGACTGGATATGCAGTATATCAAATTCAATTAATCCATCAATCAGTCTATATCTATTCCTAAATATGTATATATACGCACATGCATATATATATATATATGTATATTTGGGGTTAATGGCTCTGGGATCTGGGATGATTATCTCCTTGTGGGCAGTCTTAGGGGCATGTTTACTAAAGAACGCTATTTGCGCCGCGTCCTGTTATCGTGCGGTAAGGTAAATTACTGCACGATAAGGCGCCTTATCGCACGTTAAAGCTCCATTATCGCGCGGTAATGTACCTTACCACGCGATAACGGGATGCGGCGCGGCGCAAATAGTGTTCTTTAGTAAACATGCCCCTTAGTGGTGTTTTGCTGTAAAATAAAGGATTGTCTGTAGTGCCTCTGACTTCTGTGTCACAAATGTATTTTTAAGACACACTGAATAGATGTTTATCTGATGGAGAAGCTACTGAAGAATATTGAACTATCTACAATCGATTGGATTGCCAGACACGAGGCAACATGGTTTTATCAGAGGCAGATTGTATCAAACATGATCAGTTTATCTAATTGGGTGGCTAGAGAGAGCACATGCAGGATGTCATCTACTTGGATTTCAGTACATCCTTTGATACTGTTCCCCATAAGAATGGGGGAGGGTCTCAAGATGGTTGACTAACAACAGACAGAGGGTAATGGAAAATGACATTCACTCAAGAGGCGAGAAAGGTGAGTAGTGGAGTATCTCAAGGATTGGTCCTGGCATCAGTTCTGTTCAGTATCATTGTGAGGAACATCGCCAAAGAGTTAAAAAGAAAAGTTTCCTTTTTTATAGAGGCCATAGAAATCTGCAACAAAACAGATGCCCTGGAAGGAGTAGATAGGATTGCCAACTGGCTCCAGATGCACCAGACAGGATTGATCCAGTCCTGGGTTTACCCCATTGCATGCAGGGACTTGTAGTCTTGCTTTTCTTATGGAGTACAATAGACAAAGCAGAACTACATGTCCCTGCATGCAATGGGGTACACCCAGGACTGGATCAAGCCTGTCGGGCGCATCTGGAGCCAGTTGGCAACCTTAGGAGTAGACAACATGAAAAGTGATTTACAAAACCAGAAGACTGGTCAGTGCTTAGGCTTTAACGAAAATAAATGAAGAATTATACATTTGCGGTGCAGAAACACAAAGGAGCTGCCTGTGATAAGAGGAAGAGGTTGATAAGCAGGGACCTTGGGTGCTAGGGACTGAGGATCTCAGTGTAGCAAAACAATTTGACAAAGCGGTGGTCAAAATCAGAAAGAGGCATAAACAGCAGAAAAAAGTACTTCTAAAAAGACATGGGGGAGTTGCATGGTAACCTGAGTATTTTAACTCATGCTTTTCTACTAGACTGGGAGCAGTAGCCTAGTGGTTAGGACTTCAACCTTAGGCCAGGGTTCAAATCCCATTAGCACACCTTGGGCAAGTAACATAACCCTCCACTACCTCATGTACAGACTTACAGGCCAATGCAGAAAGCCAGCACAAGACCCACACTGAAGCAATTTGTTACATTTCCAACAACACACACATTTTAGCATTCAATGCAGGAAGGATGGTTATGCAAATGCTTGCCGTGGTAACGTTACGCATACAAATGAGCCACCACAGTGTTAAAATGGGAGAGCAAGCCAAACACAGGCACACAAGAAGTCTGCACTAGTTTGGCTTGCTCTCAGAGCACCGCGTGACTAATCTGCATATCAGCCCTGACAGTATTTTGATGACATCGGGAATGATCATGGCATTTGGAAAAGCTCCCGATGCCATCAAAATACTGTTGGGAGCCAGTGTCTGACAAAAGAGAATCCCTGGTGGTCCATTGGCCCTGTTCCCCCTGCCAGTATTTTGATGGCATCGGGGACGATCGCAGTCTCGGGAAAAGCCCCCGATGCCATCAAAAGCCTTTTGGGGGCTGGTGCCCAAGTAAGTAGCTAGTGGTCTAGAGGCCCCTGTACCCCCACCCCAACCCAAAATAAAATAAAATAAAATGTCACCTGGTAGTTTAGTGGCCCCTGTACCCCCCACCCCCCAACCTGGTGGTCTAGTGGCCCTTGTACCCCCACCCCAACCCAAAATACAATAAAATAAAATGTCACCTGGTAGTTTAGTGGCCCCTGTACCCCCCACCCCCCAACCTGGTGGTCTAGTGGCCCCTGTACCCCCCCATGCCAACACAAAATAAAAGAAAAAAAGAAAAGTCATCTCCTGGTGGTCTAGCGGCCCCCCTAATCCAACCCCCCACCCCCTGTACCTTAATATAGGCGGGAACACTGCCTACGCGCTCCCACTCTGGTCCATCATCTTGTAAAATGGTGACACCTGGCCCCACGCAGTGCATCCTGGGACGCACTGGTCAGGGGGGAGACTGCCATAAAAGGTATAGTCTACCTTATATGGCAGTCTTACTTCACGCATATTTAAATCTATTTTAATGTATTTTAATCAGCTGCGTATAATGGTCTGGTATGCAAATCATGGCTACGCCCGATACAGAGGCGTAGAGGATTTTGCAACCACGCCATAGCGCCAAAAGTTTTTCTGTAGGGTCTGAGGTGACTTAAACCTCTAATGCGTGCCCCCGACTGTATTTTGATGGCAATGGGGGCTTTCCCCGATGCCTGATCTTCTGAAGAGAAAATTATCTAGGCACCGGGGAAAGCACTTGGTGCCTCTGTATCGGGCATAGTCATGATTTGCATACCAGACCATTATGCACAGCTGATTAAAATACATTTAAACAGATTTAATACGCATGGCGTTAATTGGACATAGTTTTTTCATCAGCATTTATGTCTGTTTTCTGCATTTAAAAGGATCATAAAGTGCGCTTAAACATGGCATTATGGGTTTGTAAAGGCCAGTCTAGCTTTCTGCATCAGCCTGTTAGATTATAAGCCTTTTGGGGACAGGGAAATGCCTATAGTACCTGAATGTAAATCACCTTGAATTACTGGAAAGGCATGAGCTAAATACTATTACATAAATAATGGTTCAAAGTAAGTTGCAAACAGGTACAGTAGGTATTTCCCTGTCCTTGGAGGGCTTACAACATAAATGTGTACCCAAGGAAATGGAAGTTTAAGTGACTTGCCCAAGGCCACAAGGAGTGTCAGTAGGATTCAAATGCTGGCCTCTCCCACACCAAAGCCACGGGGCAATAGTTGCAACCATAACCAAAGGTATGTTGAGTAGCCTGCATGCAATGGCAGCTATAACTTTAACCATTTTACTGTACAGACTGGATAGGCCATTTTGGCCTTTATTTGTCATCATCTACAATGTTAGTATGCTACTATGCCTGCTCTGAATATAATTAGCAAATCCCAAATATCTGACACTAATCATCATGTTGAGGCTAAAATGAGAAAAAAATACTAGAACAAACTGGCCACTAAATAGCAAATCACCTAGTATTCACTCCCAGAGTTTTGAAGGAACACAAATCCGAAAATGCAGACATATAACTTATAATTAAAATCTACCACAATACCTAAGGGCTGGAAGGTAACCAATACAATATCAATTTTTTTAAAAAGGGATTCAAATGTTATCCAGGAATAATATCCTCATTAGGTAGAATGGTGGACGCTATAATTAAGAACAGAATTACTGGCCGTACGGATAGACATGAGGAGCCAGCATAGTTTTTGCACAGGGAAGTCATGCCTTATTAATCTATTAGAAATCTTTGAAGGTGTAAATATGCTTGTGGGTGAAAGTGAGCCAGTTGATATAGGATTTGCAGACGGTATTGGAAAACATCCCTTATGAGAGGCTCTTCAGGAAATGAAAAATGGATAGGAGACATCCTGTTGTGGAATGGTGACTTATTAACAGATCCGAAAGAAAGATCGGGATTAAATGGTCAGTTTCTCAATGGAAAAAGGTAAATAGTGAAATGCCTCTGGGGATTTGTGCTGGGGGCCAATGCCTTTTAACTTACTAATGATCTGGAAAAGGGATGGAATTAGCAGAAGGCAAAAAAAGGTTTTCAAAGTAGTTAAACACAGGCAGACTGTGTGGAATCGCTAGAGGACCTTCCATCTAAATGGCAAATGAAATTCAGGATGGATAGTTACAAAGTGCTGCACATAAAGACAAATATTTCTAAATAATTATATAGAATGCTAGGTTCTGCATGAAGAGTAACAATTCAGGAAAGGATCTTGGAATCACTGTGGACAATACACCAAAATTCTCAGCACATTGTGTAGCTGTAGACAAAAATAAATGCAATGTAAGAATTAATTGAAAAGGAATAGACTCTAGAACCGAGAATATCATAATGCCTGTCTATAAATCGATGGTATCACCACATCCTGAATGTTTTATGCAGTTCTGGCAACAAGAATAAGAAAGTGAATGCAATGACTCTTTTACGAAGAAAGGTTTCAAAGCTTAGGAGAAGAGACCACTGAGAGATGAAATGGCAGAAGTTTATAAAATCATGAGTGGAGTGGAACAGGTTCATTGAGATATGATGGTCATCTTTTCAAACAGTGCAAGCGATAGGGGACACTCCATAAAACTAACTGGTAGGAAATTTAAAACAAATTTAGGAAACCATATTCTACTTACTACTACTTATGATTTGTACAGTGCTACAAGGCATACACAGCACTGCAAATAAAGACTAATATGAGAGACAGACCCTGTTCAATAGAGCTTACAATCTGTGCAAGACAGAAACACAGACAAGGCACTAGAGTAGCTTTTAACACACAAAGCTGATAAACAGAATAAAGGATCAGGATCCGAAAGCAGCCTTGAAGAGGTGTCTTTTTTTTAGCCTGGATTTGAATAGGAATAGATAATACGTAATTCATTCATAAATACTCCAAAGTCCAATAATCCACTGTTGTCTGCCTCGGGTCTCAGTGGATTACTGGACTTTGGAGTATTTATGAATGAATTACGTATTATCTATTGGTTTTGAGTTCATTCACGAGACAGACCCGAGTTTTATCCTTTATGGATTTGAATAGGAGCACGGATGGAGTATGGTGCACCGACGTAAGTAGTCTGTTCCAGGCATACAATGCAGCAAGATGGAACATGTGAAGTCTGGAGTTGGCAGTGCAAGCGGATCTGCCAGAGAAGCGGAGTTCCTGAGGAGGGGTGAACATACTTGAAGGTCAGGAGGAGAAGTTTGAATTGGATGAGGAAATGGAAAGGGAGCCAATGAAGAGACTTAAGGAGAGGGGTTATGTGAGCATACTGACAGTAGCAGAAGATTAGCCGCTCGGCTGAATGGATTGAAATGGAGAGAGATGATTCAGGGAGAAATCAGCAAGGAGCAGGTTGCAGTAGTTTAAACTGGAATCTTCGTAGTGTGTTCAGAAAGGAAAGGATGAATTTCGCTGACACAAATGTGGACGTGCCCGATATGGACGTCTGTGGGGACATCTACATAGACATCGCTAGAATAGTATTTCAGAACCTAGACATCTAGGAATAGTCTAATGGTTAGGGAAGCCAAGGTTAAATCCAATTGCTGCAATCATTGTGATTATTCTGAGTACTGGGGATGGTGGCATGACAACTTCTCTATACCCTCTCCCAGTGTGGTAGCTATTGGGAACAACTTGAAATGTCCCTAACAGTACATGACTCTTGCATTTACCGCACGTTAGCTTTTACTCCAAATGCACATTACATGTAAACTAGCTCATTTTAGTAAAGATACCTCTAAGATGTGTTTGAATAACAATAATAACATATATTGCCAATTACAAGCTCAGAAGTATCTGATATCAATTTATCGATTACTTTTTAGCTGGGGTTCTATCAGTGATATAAAATTAGTGGAGCCGGTAGTCAAGGGAGGCGGCCAGCGCTTGTAAAGCAGCTGGTCATCACTGTTTAAACTTAGACCTGGATATTCAATTCTGGGGTCCTATCTGGACACTGGTAATGAATATCTGGCTTGCCCGGTTAGTGTTTTAGTTAACCAGGCAGTGCTGACAGTCAGCTGCCGGCTGCATAGCTAAAGTTAGGCCAGACTTTTGTGTGCTGAATTATAGCTGGTTTAAGTTAATTGGCCAATGGCTGAATATTGCTGCCGACTGATTAACTCGAGCGCCAGCCCTGGAGTGCCCAGATGCTATATGGTTAGCGTGGGGGCATGCAGTGGCACTAGGAGAGGATATTCAGCAGCACAAAACAGCTATGCACCCCTGAATATCCCCTCACTGAGATTAACATCCCCTCACTGAGATTAACATTATTTATTTTTCATATTCTGCCTTTCACGATATCAAGGTGGTTTACATTGAACAAACTGAAATTACATTGAACAGGGCATTATAACTTGGAGATAACTATTTTACAGGGAATATGGGCTATGGAGGGTTAAGTGGCTTGCCCAAGACCACAAGGAGCACCTGTGGGACTAGAAACCCCAGTCCTTCCGGCCCAAGGTTGCTGTCCTCTAGTGGGATTCAAACCCCTGACCTTAGGTAACTTGCCTCAACCATAGGCCACTCCTCCTGATCCTTTTGAATATGTCCCCCCCCAACTCAGTAATACTGCTAGGGGTCAAGTTGTACCCAACAGCTTAGGTGGTAAGAGCATTCTGTCCCACTACAACTAGATAGAGGATGCATTCAAGGGGTATCGGGCTTTCTTGCTGAAGGGAGGGGATCCACACAGAACTTACTTTACCTCAGGCCCCTTTAAGATGGCCTCATAAGCATTGTGCCACACTTTAATAACCCGATGCTCCTGGGGAGGAAAAATAACACCAGCTCAAAGCTGACATTTTTCCAGGAATAGAGCAGCCTGCAAAGTTAATCACAAACTGTGCTATTCTATTTACATAATAATGAGGTGCTTTGCATCCATTTTCATGCTTTGTATCTCATTATTATGGAGTGCATTATGCAAACTAATGTGCATTAAGATAGCTGGGTGGCTGGTGGATGTGAGGATTGCCTGGTAACATGCCTGCCTGGTGCAACGGTAGCAGACTTCACGAGCCATGTAAATAAGGTTTTAGATAGTGCTGCTGAGGAGCCTCCTGTCTTCGTATATGTTGGTACCAATGATGTAGGAAAGTGTGGTAGGGAGGTTCCGGAAGCTAAATTTAGGCTTTTAGGTAGAAAGTTGAAATCCAGAACTTCCAGGGTAGCCTTCTCAGACATGCTTCCCGTTCCATGCGCAGGACCCAAGAGGCAGGCAGAACTCCAGAATCTCAATGCGTGGATGAGACAATCATGCAAGGAAGAGGGTTTTGGATTTGTTAGGAACTAGGCAACATTCCTGGGAAGGGGGAGCTTTTTCAAAAGGATGGTTTACACGTTAACTAGGGTGGAACCAGGCTTTTGGCATTAACCTTTAAAAAGGAGATAGAGCAGCTTGTAAACTATAAAATGGGGGAAAGCTGACAGTCGCCCAAGACTGATACTAGCAGAACAGGGAAGTTAGGGCATCCCGATAGAGAGGTCCCAATAAAGACAAAAGTAACCCAGGTGCCTTTAAGTAAGAACCAGAATGAGTTGAAAGATTCTAAATTATCCCTGTCATCCAATAGCCAGACTGATAATATGCTCACAATACTACTATCTTAAAGTTGAATTTTACATCTCATATTAATGAATAACATTCCCTACTTTATCAAATATATGGAGAGACAGCCCTGTTAGGATGGTACGCTGCAATATCAAAAGCTTGTTGGTTTAGTATCTTCTTCTTTGCAAATAAATGTTCCCCTTACATACATACAAACACAGTTTTAGTATCCTAACTGTGTGTGAAATTTCTCTTAGATTATGTGGGTTGATCATGTTAAAACTAATCTGAGTCAACATACTTATCCGGTATAGTTTTTATTTACTTTCTATTTAACTTCCTGTTCTGGTTACTTTACCATATGTGCTTCCTTCACTCATGCACCAATGTGAGATGTTTTTGATAGTGACTTAACTTTGGCATTTAGATGTAATATTCTTAATGCTGTCTTAAAGTTATCTTACCCTCATCTCACTATTAATTGCAAAATTGTTTGTTTTATTGTTTTTAAAAATATTTTGTGTTATTTATTATTCATTCATATGTTTATTTTAAGGTATGGCATTATTTATTGATATAATTTAACTGATTTGTTTTATCCTTTTGATGTTTTTATTATTTTAATGTTTTATATTCATGTTTATAATTTTAATATGACCTCTGATTTCATATTTTGATACAATTATCTCTGTTTTTAGGCCAGAAACCCCTGACAAAGGCAATGCGAAACACGATCATGTCGGGCAATAGCCCCATTAATCCTCTGCAATAAAAAATATTTTGTTTATAAACCTTGTTCTCTGACTGGTGCTTACTTAATGCGAGTATGCTCATGCTTTGGCATTGGACACATGTAAGTCTGTTAGGCCAGGATCCGGGCTACGGGCATGGAACCCCAGAAACACTTTATCCCAAAGAAGTTCAGGGTCTGCGCCTCCCATGTGGGTGGCACTGAGGATTTTTATTTATTTATTTATTACTTTTTAACAAAATACAGCAAGAAAAAAAATACATTCCTTACAATGAATACAGTGCAAGATGAAAAAATGATTAACATCATAGAACAAAAAGAAAAAAAATGATGAATATACAATAATCAAACACTGTTGTAGTCCACAATTATGAGAAGGAGGAGAAATAACTATCATATCAAAGCAGAGATTTGGAAGATACATTAAATTAAATGGAAAACAAAATAATAAGAAATCCAAGATGGCAGCAGGCCCCCAAAATACATACATGGAGGATACAGATGAACCAATAACCACAATTTACGCAGTTGGTAACACAACAGGAAGTCTAGCATTAATAAAGTTATTCAGTTCACTAGGATCAGAGAAAATATATTTAACCCCCTCGATAAGTACAAGGCATCTACAGGGAAACCGAAGAAAAAAGGTACCCCTAATACTTAACACCCCAGGTTTATACTGCAAGAACTGTTTTCTCCTCCTTTGGGTTTCTTTGACTAGGTCTGGGAACATTGATATCCTAAACCCTAAAAAGGTATCCAATAGGCACTGAGGATTGTGTTTTAGCACTCTTAGCCTGCTTCATGGCTAACTTGATCACAATAGAATTGTGGGGCAGCTGAGGCTTCTCAAACCCTGGGACCCTCTGGATCTAGTAAAGAGAGTCTAGCCAGCAACTGATGACCGGCAGTGAAAGTGGCATCTCCCACAGCTGCAGCAGCAGTCTCTGCAGGTCATGGTGGCCAAGGGATACTGGAGGAGTTCCAGTTCTTCTGCTCTCGGTTCCTCCTCCACTTCCAGAGAAAAGGAGATGGAAGGGCATGTCTTCCAGGGGTGACTTACGCCAATCCAGAGGGGGTGAAGAGTCAGACAGGAGATCTGGGGCCCAAAGGTCTGATGCCATCAATTCTGCCTTGGAGTCCCATTCTGATTTGGAGTCCGAGAGGAAGTCAAAAGTAATGCCGAGTCTCCTCTGAGTGCCGACTGCTTGGATCAGCAGAGGGTGAATGTCGGTGGTCCCCCTTGCACCTGGCATGCTGATGGTGATGCTCCCGGGCCTTGGACTTTGACACACTGGAAAGGGAGACTGCTATGGTCACTTGAGTCAATACCAATCTCCTACCCGATGTGCCAGCCATGATGGGCAGAGCAAGGGTCTCCAGGATCAGCAAGAAGGAGTATGGTGATGATGTCTTCCTTGTCACAAAGCCTGCATTCTACAGGGCTTCCACCTCCACCATGTGAGCTTCCAATGCTCATTGGCATTACTACAGAACCACCAGCAATGAGGATGTTGATGCCGCAGCCGTGGACATTACTGGTGACCCCTGGGTGGAGGTTCCATGATGATTGGGTCATTGGGAGACATCTAGCTGCTCTCCTGGGCACAGGAAATGGACTCTGCCTTTCAGGTTGGGTCCTCCCACTGGGGAACTTTGGCTGACCGCTCCCGTCACCTGCTGTCTGTCTTGTACAGAGAGGGGCTGTGATAGCACTGTACATAGATTTTCTCCTTGTGCTCCCCTTTCAGTGTTGATGGGTCTCTACAGAGGGTTTTCCCTCTCCACCCAAATCTCTCTTCTCTGACTGAGCCCTCTGCTCTTTCCCCTTGGATACCTCAAGTGTGGATGAGGGAGACAGAGTCGAGGATGCTGAATCAGATGCACTGAAGAAGGACTCCTGTTTTTCCTGACCCTTCAGGCTTTGACGCGTCATCTGCAGGCAGAGCTTGCAGGACGCTGGCTGGTGGTCGGGTCCTAGGCTTTGTAAGCATCAATTGTGGTGGTCTGTGGCGGAGTTGGTCTTGCCACATTTGGTGCATTTCATAAAGCTGCTAGTAGTGCCTTGGCAAAATCAAACTGAAAAACAGCCGTTGGTGGGAAAAAGACCCATGAAGGTGAAAAAAATGCCAAAAGGTGCAAAGAAAAAGAAAAAAACACTCAAAGGGCAAGAAAAAGATGCTAACTGATGACAGGTGGTTGAAAAAACAAGCAAAAGCTCAGCCACAAGGTCAAGAAATTCAAACTTATTTTGCAGTCTGCAGGATATGATGTCATGGCAGGTGAGGAAGGCAAACAATCATGCGTGGTGTGCTTCCTGGAAGCTTCCAAAATTTGTAAGCTGGGGAGTGTTCTGTGTGGAGCTCTGTTTATGACATGGAAACATAGAAACATGATGTCCTAAAAAGACCACATAACCTATCTAGTCTGCCCTTCCATATCAACCTCTACAACAGTCCCCTTTTTTCCTTTAGAGATCCTCTGTGTTTGTCCCATGCTTTTTTGAATTCAGATACTGTCCTTGTCTCTACCACTTCCACTGGGAGACTATTCCACGCATCTACCACTTTTTCCGTAAAGAAATATTTCTGCCTATTACTACTGAGTCTATCCCCTTTCACCCTCATCCTATGACCCCTCGTAGCAGAACTTGCTTTCAATCGAAAGAGACTTTCCTCCTCTGCATTTGTGCCACGGAGGTATTTAAACACTTCTATTATATTTCCTCTGTCCCGTCTTTCCTCTACTTTATAACAGAGATTACTAATCATTTTAATAGCCACCCATGCATCAACTCCAACCTGTTTATATCCTTTTGAAGGTGTGATCTTCAGACTTGCACAGAATACTCCAAATGAGGTCATGCAGAGACTTATACAGAGGCACTATCACCTCCTTTTTATTGCTGGCCATTCCTCTCCTTATGCACCCAAGTATCCTTCTGACTTTCACCATCGCCTTTTCTACCTTGTGAACTACTTTAAGATCATCAGACACAATCACACCCAGGTCCGACTCTTCTTTTGCGGACAGAAGTACTTCACCTCCTAGACTGTACTACTCCCATACATTTTTGAAGCCCAAATGCATGATCCTGCATTTTTTATCATTAAATCTCAGCTGCCAAATTCTAGACCATTCTTCAAGCTTAGCTAGATCTCTTCTCATGTTATCTACCCATTCCTGGGTGTCTACTCTATTGCAGATTTTGGTATCATCCACAAATAGGCAAACCTTACCCATTAGCTCTTCCGCAATATCACTAACAAAGATGTTAAAAAGAATAGGACCAAGGACAGATCCCTGTGGTACACCGCTGGCAACCTCCTTCTCCTCAGAGTGAGCTCCATTTATCTGAAACAATTTCTAACCCAAGCAGTAACTTTAGTGTCCAATCCTTGGGTACTCAGTTTTTTTTACAAATCGCCTGTGTGGAACAGTGTCAAAGGCTTTACTGAAATCTAAGTACACCACATGTAAGGCTGTACCTCAGTCCAACTCCCTGGTCACCCAGTCCAAGAAATCAATCAGATTTGTCTGACAAGACCTGCCTCTGATAAACCCATGCTGCCTCGGATTCTGCAATCCATTTGGGCTCCAGAAACCTCACTATTCTCTCTTTTAGCAGTGTTTCCAATAATTTAATCGCCACAGAGGTTAGACTAACCGGCCTGTAGTTTTAACCCTCATCCTTACTTCCACTTTTGTGTAAAAGGACCACATGTGCCTTTCTCCAGTCCTCTGGGATCACTCCCAACTCCAAAGAAGCATTGAAAAGGTCAATCAGTGGAACTGCTAGAACTTCCCAAAGTTACTTCAGTATTCTTGGATGTATCCCATCCGGTCTCGTTGCTTTATCTACTTTTAGTTTAGCTAGTTCCTCACGAACACAGTCTTCTAAAAATGGTTTGAGCTGCCCATCATTTCTGTTCCTATTTGTGGGTGTTTTCTGAGGTCCTGCTCCTGGCCCTTCATCTGTGAATACAGAACAAAAATATTTGTTAAGCAATTCCACTTTATCTTCATCAGCTTCTACATATTCTTCCCCTTCACCCTGAGTCTGACAATATCACTTTTGCCCTTCCTCCTCTCACTAACGTATCTGAAGACTGTCTTATCCCCTCATTTTATTGCCTTGGCTATTTCTTCTTCTTTTTGTACCTTTGCTTTCCTGACTACTTTGCTAACTTCTCTACGTTTTTCCAAATATAGATGCCTGTCTTCCTCTCTCTGTGATCTCTTGTATTTCATGAAGGTCTCCCTTTTTTTCTTTGCCTTTTCAGCTACTTCTTTTGAGAACAATAGCAGCCTCCTTTTTCTTTTACATTTATTTGCTTTTCTAACAAAAAGATTTGTTGCCCTTAAAATATCCCCTTTCGGTTTTGTCCACTGTTTTTCTACATTCCCCAAGTGTTCCCATCCCACTAATGACTCTTTGAAATATTGTCCCATCTTGGCAAAGTTAGTTTTCCTGAAGTCTAAGACCCTTGCTTTTGAATGGATTTTATCAGCCCTAGTCCTAATCCACACCATCTGGTGATCACTGGATGAGAGATGATCTCCCACTATAACATCAGAAACACTTTCCCATTGGTAAGCACCAAGTATAGTATGGCCCCTTCACTTGTGGGTTATGTTGCAGTTACCTGAATAGTTCTCTCTGTAGAGAATTCAGGATCTCCTTTCTTCTAGATGACACTGCAACAGGGATGTGACAATCAACATCTGGCATATTAAAATCACCTATCAGTAGCACTTCTCCTTTCATGGCAATGTTGTATATGTCTTCTATTAAATCTCCATCCAATTCTTCTCCCTGTGAGGGGGGCCTGTATATCACTCCAATGCAAATGTATTTCCCTTTCCCTCTTTCTAGTTTAATGCTAATGCCTCCTCTCTCCCTTTTAAGCTCTGTAATTCTATAGCTTTAAGATTATTTTTACATATAGTATCACTCCTCCCCTTTTTCCTACCCTGTCCTTCCTGAATTAAGTATAACCCGGTATAATTATATCCCTGTCATGGTTTTCCATGAACCATGTCTTTGTAACTGCCACTAAATCCAAGTCAGCCTCTTCTATTAAAACCTCAACATTGGGGATCTTATTTCCCATGCTACGGGCATTTATACACACCACTTTCCAGGTGTTGCCCCTTTTACTTATTTCTACAGAGGTATTTAATGTTTTACTTACCTGGGGTCTTTCACTTACCTGGGGTCTTTCTTTACCCATCCCCAATGAATCAAGTTTAAAGCCCTCTTCAGTAGGTTAGCCAGTCTGCTGCTGAAGACAATTTGACCCTTCTTGGACAGATGGATGCCATCTCTACTCTGCAGCCCTTGGAACATCATTCCATGGTCCAGGAAACCAAAATGCTCTCAAAGACACTATCTACCAGCCATGTATGCATCTCCAGGATGCGAGCTTCTCTGCCTTGGCCTTTACCCTCAACAGGAAGGAACAAAGAGAACATCACCTGCACACCTATCTGCTTCATCCTCTGACCCAGAACCATGAAGTCACTTTTGATACACTCAGAGGGATACCTAGCAGTATCCTTTGTGCCAACATGGATGGGCAGCATCAGATAATAGTCAGTAGGCTTGATAAGTCTCGGCAAACTCTCTATAACATCATGGATTTTGGCACCTGGCAGACAGCACACCTCTCTGGATACCAAGTCTGTTCGGCAGATGGACACCTCGGTACCCCTCAGAAAAGAGTCACCAGCTACCACTATCCTTTGCTTTCTTGTGGTCACTGATTCTGCAACTTTGGGGTGCTTGAGCTCTGGTTCTTCCATTTCCTGGGATGCTTTCAGTTCCTCCATTTCCAGGGTTGCATACTGGTTATTCAGTTCAAGGACTGGAGGAGTTGGAGTGTTGATTCTGCAGGGTCTGGTGACTCGTATCCAACTTTCTTCATTTTGTAGCCTCCCATCTTCACCTCTTTCAGAGAGCTTGGATGTTTCAAGAAGTATCTCATCAATATGCTTCTCATTGTCTCAGATGCTCCTCAGCCTCGCCATCTCTTCTCAGAGCTCCTCCACTTGTTTCCTGAGAGCGTCAGCATGCAGGCATCCTGCACATGGAACCAGTCCTTCAACTGCTTGTTCACGGAGAACTATGCTTTTCTTCTAGGCAGTAAAAGGGAGGGTAATTTTTAGACATGTACCTTGGTTTTAAGAAAAATAGAAAAACATTATGAATGAGGTCATTTTTGGTTCACTTCTCTTTAAGTGAACAAAATGACTACAGGGCTGTAATGAGTCCAGTCTTCATGTATGTCATTTCATTTCATTTATTTATTTATTTATTTAACATTTTTTATACCGCACTATTCAACAGATAGTTTGTTAGATAAATAGATAGATAAATTTGTTTTAAGCAACATCTTGGTCTTTGAAGCCAACATGGTAGAGCAACTTTTGGAACAAGAGATAAGAGATGTGAGGCTCCTCTACCAGCCTGCAGGTGATTTAGTTCCTAAGGGAACTTTGCTGGGGTAAACGTCTGACCTCCTTACCAGCAAGTGTTATTGTCCTACCTGGTTGGCTGGTTGCTGCTATCCACTCAAAATCTACCTTTTTCTTCTTCAGATATATATATAAACGTAGTCATTGGTTGGCCTCGCTGACAGAGCTTGGTTGTCACCATTCTAGCATTGTCTGGTACTTTTGATTTCTTGTTGTGACCTATTTTCACTCTGGATTTGGTTTCTCCATTGTGAAGTCCTCCCTGTTCCGGAATCTGCTCCCTGACTGCATGCTGACATATTGTAAAAGAAACCACCATGCATTTGTAAAGAAAGGTGGTATATGAAATCCCAACAAACATAAACATAAATGTAAACATTAACCTGTTCTTTCCTGTTAACAACTTTGCTGCTGTATTCTGTACAAACTGTAGCCAGATTAAATGCTTTTGAGAATGCCCATATATAAGCTGTTACAGTAGTCTAACAGTCTCATCAATGCATGAATCTTCAATAACACATCTTTCTATGTAAAATGGTTTTCACTTGTCTCTAATGACGTAAAGCTAAAGAACATGTGCTCACCACTGATGAGATCTGCTTTTTGAATTCAAGTTGTGAGACCAACCAGATCCCCAAACTCTTAACTATCAGACTCATCTTTAAAAATTTCCAGCCAACCTAGGCTGAATGCCTAATGAATCTCCTAAATAACTAAACCAAGTGCATTCCGATTCATCAGGATTCACTTTAATCTGTGTGAGTCAAACCATCAAGTCAGTGTTGAGACATGCATTCACATTTTTTTGAAGGTGTGAATAAACAGGTAGATAAAGGTGAGCTGGTTGATATAGCGTATCTGGATTTTCAGAAAGCCTTTGACAGTCCTTCATAAGAAACTCCTGAAGAACTTAAAGAGTCATGGGTTAGGAGGCAGTAAACTATTGTGGTTGGGGAACTGGTTAAAAGACAGGAAACAGAGGGTAGGACTAAATGTCCAGTTCTCTCAAAGGAGAAAGGTGAATAGTGGAGTACCCCAGGAATCTGTGCTGGGCCCGCTGCTGTTTAACATTCATAAATGTCCTCGAAATGAGAACAACAAGTGAGGTGATTAAATATGCAGATTTCATGAAATTATCCAATAATTGGCTGCCCTAACTTAAACTGTTTTTTTTGCTATCTGGTTAGCAGCTGCATATCACTGCTAAGCTAATATGGGCGATAGTGATTAGTGAACTTGGATATGCAGCACTGGAAATCAGATAATTTATGGTGCTGAATATCTGCATTTAATTAAAGCAGTTGCAATTAGGCGCTTTACATTTCCTAGCTGCCGCCGCGGAATACACTCCCCCCTTGTGCACATCACAACTCTGCACCTGCTTTGCTCACACTGCGCTACCCAGATTGCTGTAAAAGTAGCCACACTGTTTCCATGCGTGTACTGTTTCCATGCGGATTCCTTCCCCCCATGCAATTTTATAATGGCCCTTTTCTGCCTATAAAACAGTGTTGACACATAGAAATTGGGAAATTGGATTTAGCTCACGCTTTTCTCAGAAGTCAAAGGCCAGTTACATTCTAAAATGTATGGAACACGCATAGTTTTAGCTGGTACCGAGGGAAGGCAATTTTCAGATGAGCAGTTGGTATGGATTAATTGCTATTTAAACACAATTGGCTTTAAAAATCATTATAGATAAGTGCGTCCGAATCTCCACATGGATTTTTAATCAAAAAATCTTTTTATATAGTGCAAAATATTTATATGGTTTGGCTAGGAATATGCGAAGGAAAAATAAATTGGTAAAGGTTAAAACATTTATAGCAAAACAAGCAAAAATCAATTCTTTGAGCACTCATATGACAGATACCCTTGGCAGTAAAGGCTTTAAGAACACAATATACAGTAGACTGTGTAATTCTGACTATGAAATAAAATTTTTCGATGGGTAAAATGAGGGAATATAAACAGACGTGTCTTCCATTTCTGACTACTGCATGGAAGCACCAGCAGTTTCTATCCATGACACCTGCAGTAGTAGTCCGTTTATAGATCTGGCTTCCCTGACTAATCATACAGACACTATTTCGTTTTTCCTTACAGGCCAACATCTGTCAGGGATCAGTATAGGCACTAGGGTATTATACTGCTTCAAGATACAGCACTTAATTTCCCCTTGGGTAAACAGGGCCAATAATGGATACATATTTCAGGAGCACGTGTTTTTTAGCTGTCATCAAAAGTCATGACACCAGACTTTAAGCTACATCAGAAATGGAAAGACCAAAAAGCTTAAAACAATCATGACAGTGGATCTCTGAGCTGTTAGCAGTCTGGAATGATAGATTTAGTGCTACTGGTGGTATAATGTCTAGGAAAGATTTTCATAACGTGAAGAATGAAATTGCGAAATATAGTAACAAGAAGTGAAATATCTATTCCAAATGCCCTACAACAATTCATATAGCAACTGCTTTTGGGCTTCTAATGTGGTTTGATAAAAGTAATCGCCACATGAAGCTTCACAATCAAAGTGTAATTATTTTTAAGATTTTAGAGAAAATGTATTTAAAACAGCTAAAATGGTCAAAGTCACCTTGGGGCCTGCTTACTAAAATAGGTACAGTAGCTACTGCGTGAATAAGCCCATGGTAATTCCTAGTGCACTGACACAGCAATAGTTGCTGTATGGCCATGACACCTAGCGCCTGCTACTTAATGCATTGATGGCTTACTGAACATGGAAGGGGGTTGGCAAAGGGGGCAGAATGGGCAGATTAGGGGCCTGGACAGTGCTTTGCAGTTAGTCTATGGTAAGTTAATATGTGCTTTCACCGCTGTAGTTAGAGTGGACTTACCATCTGCCACTGCAGCTAAATAAACTCCCCCCCCCCCCAATGATAGCCACTCCTGAAAGTCCCCCACTTCCAAACTCCACCATTATCACCAATAAAGTCCCCCAACTTCCTGACACACCTTAGCTCGTACCAGGGTCCCTGGTGGTAGTTTTGTGATACCACCGCTAATGGTCAGAGCTGCCATTTTGAACCTAGGCACTGATGAGTCAGGAGCATCCGGGGATCAGTCATGCCCCCCCCCCCCCACTAGTCACCAGGGAATTCCAGGAAGAACCAGAGATGTCAGAAGGTGAGGGGGCTTTATTGGTGATGTCAGAGAAGTGTCTGGGAGGGGCCCAATGGATGGTTTGTTGCAGATGTCAGGGTGGAGGGTTCTTTTTAGCTACAGTGGCTCCTTAGTGCGTTACCAATAGCGTAGATGCAATTACATTATTGACAATGCATTTAAGGTATGGTAAATGTTTGCACTATGTGGCAACTACATGGGAAGATGCTAGGAATGCCCCCCAAAGTTATCATTCAACATATGCAGTTTCCATGTGCTATAAGTGCAAAACGTTACTGCGTTCTAGTAAATGGGCCCCTTTGTCTCATTGAAAGAGTGGCATTTTGCTTTCTTGCTCACCAGTGTGCAAGTCTAGAGAGCCTTCATACTTCCAAAGAGGAAATCTGTCCATGCATGAAAAGTAAAGTGCTGTAGGGATGTGTATTTGGTTAATTAGTATTCCTTAAAAAATGTAGTGTGTGCTAAATCTATTTGACACATATTAACTTATGAATAAATCCTACAGGGCATTAAACTATTTTTATTAAAATTAATGTATGAAACAAACTGAAAAAATGTCTGAAAATAGTGGACAAAGTCCAAATGAAATGAAAATGAACTGGAAATGTTTGCCTTGTGCAGATCCCTAAAGTACAGATGCTTATATACATCACAGATATTGCTAGCCTACAAAATGATTTTCTCCATTATAGCTATTATTTCATTCATGAATGTTACAAGAAATTTGGAAAATGGATGATAGTTGTCATTTGATTCACTAGTTATGTTGTTTAATTCATTCCATAACCTCCATGATCCTAGTCCAAGTTGTCAGCAATTGAGGCGATTTGTAAAACTTAAAAAATAGCATTTATTTACTTTAGAATTGAATTCAGAGATTTTTTTTTTATTTCTGGCACAGATGGAGTTTCATTTTCCTGATATTCAGCAGTACAATGGGAATATATTGTTTCCTGTTAATTATTGCTTGAAGAATAGGCCTAAGAACAAAAAAACTTTTGGCATTGCTAGAACTTCAATTTGGCTTTATAAAAGTCAACACATTCTTTAGGGATAGGTAAAGTCTGCCTTTGCCCCTCAATCTGGAATCGTAATACCTCTACAGCAGAGGTTCTCAACCCAGACCTCCAGACATGCCTAGCTAGTCTGGTTTTCAGGATAACCACAATTAATATGCATGAAACAGAGATCTCCATACAATGGAGGCAAATTTCTCTCATGCGTATTCATTATGGTTATCCTGAAAACCTGACTGGTAAGGAGCGTCCCGAAGACTGGGCTGAGAACCCCTGCTTTATAGGGAGTTGAGAACCTCTGCTCAATAGGTAAACTTTCTAATTTAAGAATTAAAGATGTGAAGGCACTTTTTAGATAAGACATTGAGATCAGAATTGAGGTGTGGCAGTCATCACATCTACAGTTCTGACAGCATTTTAGAAACGGCTCTGCTTAAGGTGAAGAACTTTCTAAAAAATATATCCATGTGCAGTGGGAGGAGCAATCTTTCAAAGATGCACGTGCAGAAAACAGATGGGGGAAGCCTTGCAACTTAACCCATGTTAAGTTCTGGCATTTCAGAACATGGCCATTTTGGAAACATAAGACATATAAATGCCGCTAATGGAGTCTGTTCACAGCATTTTGCTTTGGAGGGGGAAATCAATACTGGATGGGATTAGAGGGTATATCTTCCTTAAGCCCTCCTGAAAGGAGATGACCAAAAGGAACACTTTTAGAAAACTTGTTCATATCTGAAGGCAAGTGTAACATTTATTTATTGATTTATTGGTGCTTATTTACCGCTTTTCATGAATCAAAGCGGTTTACAGAGAACTCAAGGATTGAACATTACATTGAACAAAAAATATATGTAACATCTTAACAGGGAGTGAAAGGGGAAAAGGGATGAATTGACTTAAATCAGCAATAGCCGGTTTAAGTAATTACTATGTACAGAGAACTAATCATATATATAAATTAGTTACAATGAACTTGAAAGCATCTTGAAAAGTGTGAGGACTGTAGTTTTACATGAAGAATTGACACTAGATGACTGGTTCACCAAAATGCTCCTTGAAAATGAATGTTTTTAGCAGTTTACGGAATGATTTAGGGTCCTTAGTGTTTCTTATGAATAAAGGAATTGAATTCCATAATTGAGGGGCCTAAAGGGAGAAGGCTCTCTTGGGTGTAATTGAGTTGCAGCTTCTGAAGTCAGCAAGTACCTCAAGAGAATTTCTATTGTTACTTCTACTGTACGTGGTCTGTTTTCCGGAGTGATTTGAATAAGCTCTTTTAGGCAGATGGCAGGTTCTGTTTAGAGGGATCTGAATATAGTGTGGAGTGCTTTGAATTTTATTCTGCTTTCAACTGGTAGCCAGTATAGCTGCTTTAATATTGGGGTGATGTGCTCTTTTATAAAGGTTTGTGATATTACTCTAGCTGATGTATTTTGGGCTAGTTGAAGGCGGCAGATGCTTTGCTTTGGGAGGCCCATTAAAATGGCATTACAGAAATCAAAGTGCAGGAAGATCAAAGCCTTGACTGCTGTTCTGAAATCATTTGCGGAGAATAGAAGTCTTAGATGTTGAAGCATTTTGAGCTTGGCATAGATGGCTTTTGTTAGGTTGCTGACATGCTTGGTGAAATTAAGCTGATGGTCTAGCGTAATGCCCAAATATCTCACTTCTTTTTTGGTTTGGATGCTTGCATCTTTTATCTTCATAGTTTCTGGTAGAGTGAAGGAGTTGTCCTTTGTGATGAAAAGGATTTCTGTTTTATTCAAATTTATTTGAAGATTGTGTTCTTTAAGCCATGTGCTAATGTTATTGAAACATTCCTTTATGTTTTTTAGTTTCAGTTGTTTGGTGCTGATTTGGGTGAAAAGCATGATGTCATCTGTGTGCAGGTTGTAGTCAGTGCCATGACTCTTTATAATGTTGCAGATGGGTTGGATATAAAGGTTGAAAAGGAGCGCTGACAAAGCAGAACCTTGGGGTACGCCTTTCCTTTGGTAGAATGAGCTTGACATGTTATTACCCATCTTTACTTGGATGGTTCGATTTAAAGGTAGGATTTAAACCATGACAGAACTTTGTCTTTCAGGCCAATTTCTTCTAGTCTGAGTATGAGGTAATCATGTGATATGGAGTCGTAAGCTGCTGTTAAGTCGAGAAAAATTAAGATGAAATCAGAATTTGGTTTTTCGATTCCTTTTAGAAGCTTGTCTGTTAATGCCATGAGGAGTGTTTCAACTCAATGACCAATTCTAAATCGGTGCTGATGTGGATTGAGCTGTGCAAAGTGGTCTACATGATTTTGTAACATCACACGTGGGCAATTCTCATCGTACATATGCACCTCCTATATGAAATTGGAGATACACATATAGATTTTTGCCCTGCCCAGTCCACGTCTTGAAATGCTCTTAACCAAATATTTTATATGGACGTGCCTGGTGTAAAAATGTTTCAACTACAGCCTTTCTAAAGGTAGCTTTTTAAATGTGGCTATGGCTTGTACGTTTTTCTGCCACCATATCCACATTTAAAACATGAATATGACTTGTAGAATAACCCCATAAATGTCTCCATTACTGGAAATATAATAAATTGTAAACCTCTGTCTCATTTTCTGATGTATTATACTGTATAATACATATTTAAAAACTGCATAGCTACCATGTACTGGAAACATTTTTGTATAATTAGGGCTCTGATCCTAGGTATTTATTGTTAAGAATTTTAGGTGTTTATTTTAAACAATTAGGTCCTTTCTCAGGGTTGGAAAAATAGGTGTTTCAGAGTACTTATGCAGTAGGAAAAATATTTGTAGCAATTTAGGTGGATTTCAGCTAAATTTCATTCAGTGACCCGAAACACAATTTTCCAGTGCCAGCTCCTTCTCCAAGTACCAGCAGGTGAATCAGTTCCCCCTCTCCTAGCCCCAGCAACAACATCAACCTCCCTCTCCTAGTCCTAACAACAGGTTCAGCTGCCCCTCTTCCAGCCCCAGCATCAGCCCCCTCTTCCAGCCCCAGCATCAATAACAGCATCAGCCCCTCCTTCTATCAGCTCCAGCAGATGCATCATTCCCCTTTCCACAATGCCCATCATCAACAGCAGCATCTGCCCCTCTTCTACCAGCCCCAACTCCACCCAGCAACAGCACCTGTCTCCCCTCATCTCAGTTCAAGCCCCCTTTTATTTCATACTGCAGTGGAAGCTTGTACTGTTGCTCCTGCTGCTCTCTGCTTCCTGATTTGGCACTGCTGATGGCATGGCAGAAGATTTTGAAAGGTGAGAACAAACCCTCTCGCTGTGCCGGTAGGTGTGCTGGAGCTAGAAGCAGAGACAGTGGGAGCAATGGCACAAACATCCTCCTCTGCTGTAAGGACTCTGCTCCAGTGACATCATCCAGTTGCTAAGGCAGCTGACCAGATGATGTCATCAGAAGAAGGCCTCTTTTTCAGGGCTTTTTGGTTATTACCAGAAACTCCAAATATCGTATCGGGGTGTTTTATCAGGGTTTTCCAGTTATAATTGAAAATGAGAAGCCTTATGGATAAATAAAAATACATTCTCATTATTCTAAACTATACAGCCCTAACATTAATTTGCGACATCTATGTGCCTGTAAGGTGCAGAGCCGTCGCTGCCAAACTTTAACCCTGGATATTCAATCTGGGGCCATATCCGGTCAGTGGCATCGACCATCCGGGGTTGCCGCACAGCCGCACATGGCGCAGAAGCTAACTGTGCAACGGGGATATTCAGCTCCAGCAGCAAAATTTAGGACAGCTTTTGCTCCGCCTAACTTTTGCCACAGAGGGATAACTGGGCAGCGACTGCACGGCTATCCTCGGGTACTACCCCCGGAACGTCCCCAACACGCCCTGATGCTAAGTGGTTAGCAACAGAGCGTATAGCGACATTACTCTTGGATATTCAGCGGCACTAACTGTTTTAGTGTCGCTGAATATCCCGCTTAGGGGCATTGACATGGTTTACAGCTCTGTAAACCGTGTAAATGCCTTTGAATATCAGGCCCTAAGAATCTATCCAATGAAATTCTCTGTTGTTTAATTGCAGCAATAATATCATGTTATTATCTATAATACAAATTCTATAAATTCAGATTCATGGACACCTTTAGCTGGATGTGTCAGGAAGAACATATTGTGCTCACTGCCACACAAGAAATGAACTAGCTAAATTCACCCCTCCCTCCCTCAAATTCACAGGGTGGGTAAATAGAGGCAAGTGGAGGGGCATTTGAAAAGCGGTCTTTGTTTCTGGGGAAAATGCTTAGTAAACAGGGTCCTTTAGACCTTTGGCACTGAGTTTTAACCTTAACAGCTGAGTTTATCTGGGTAATCCCAGCTGTACAAATAGTACACCTATACCTAGCTAGGCCAATTTTGCCCAGTTAGAATTAAATGAATTTTCATCCGAAATCCTAGATGAATAGGGTCATCTGAAAATTGAGCTGAAACTAGCAGCATTAAGATTAGTGGTTCTGCAGCTCTTTGAAATTTGACCCTATTTTGTATAAAAATAAATACAGGCAAGTATTGCTAAGTATAACATTATTTTAAAAACAATTGCCGATTTATAAAATCACTAATCAATACTGATCCCACAGATTAGAAAATAGTTCATATCGAAGCAGACAACTTTAGACAATTGTTAATATTTACATATTTGAATCTCACTGAGGGTAATATTATAACATCTCTGGATTTACAAAATTATAACAATACCCAAAATATTCATAACTAGCCGAACCATAAGAGCTTCTAGCTAAAGGCAAAACCTATGCATTAGCCTGCAATCACATCAATGCTGGACACTGAGCTCACATTGGTGAGTTTTTGACAGTTTTTGTGGGGTATGGGGGGCATTGGACTGCAGCTCAGCTTGGGGGTTAAATTGTAATTCACTTGGGTGAAAGTGAAGATGGTGGGAGGTGAGCTTTTTGTTCATATGACAGGAACATTAAAGAAGTTGTCATCCCCATAGATAACTTTTTTTTTTTTGGTGCTGATTTACTGTTCAACAGCCAAAATGCTTTGGACACAAAAGCAGCTGTTCTAAACTAATTTAAGGCTGCTGAACATAGAAATCGTAATGAAAATGGCTGATTAGGTCTAGTTGCTAAGATATATGCTATTAATTAGTCATTAGGGGCCATTAACTGTGTGTTATGCAACATTTGCGTGAGATTATGTAATCTCTACTTGCAACCAATAGAAATATCTGTCCAAAACCAGATGATGCAATCAGTATTTAAATTTGCATCACTTGACAGTATAAATCTTAAGGTGTATTAGTCACAGAAAAATTAAAATGTAATTATTTTGCATTATTTTATACTGATAGGTCAATCACAGCGTATTTAGCGATGCATCGTACTTGTGTTAATAATGCAGATAATTTCTGCTATATTTGTGGTGAAGTGACTTTTACATCACAAAAACGGAATATGACTGTGGCGGTTAAGAAAGCCTACAACGTATATTTTGGCTGCAGAATAGGAGCTGGGTGCAACACATATGCTGCAATACATGTGCAACAAATCTCAGGCAATGGATGAATTGGAAAAGGCAATCAATGCCTTTTGCAGTTCCAATGATCTGGAGAGAGCCCACGGATCACATCAGCAATTGTTACTTCTGCATGGTTCCTCCAATTCAGAAAGGCATATCCAGAAAGAGGAAGTGGACCATGCAATATCCAAACATTCCATCTGCGATATGCCCAGTGCCTCATGGAGAAGGGTTGCCGATTCCCAAAATGTCAGAATCATTAATCATTAGAATCAAGTGAGGAAGAGGAAGAAGTTTGTAGTCATGAACCGTCAACCTCACGTGACCCAGAGTTTCTTTTGGCCACTGCTAATGAGCCACACCTCATAACACAAGGTGAATTGAACGACCTTGTCAGAGATTTGGATTTCCCGAAGAATAAAGCTGAGCTTTTGGGTTCCAGACAACAGCAGTTGAATCTTCTGGCTGGTGACATTCAAATTTCTTTTTTCCGGGACTGTCAGAAAGACTTGGTATCATTCTTTTTCAAAGAAGGTGATCTTGCTGCATGCAACAATGTAAAAGGTTTAATGGCAGCTCTCAATATCAATTACAATGCAGATGATTGGAGGCTCTTCATTGATTCATCCAAAGCAAGTCTTAAAGCTGTATTGCTGCATAATGGCAACTTGCTACCATCAATTCCTATTGGCCATGCAACTTTTATGAAAGAGACTTATGACAATATAAACAACTTTTGAAATGTATAAACTATAATCAACATCTATGGTCAATCTGTGGTGACTTCAAAGTGGTCGCCCATTTGCTTGATCTTCAGGGTGGATACACCAAGTACTGCTGCTTGCTGTGAGACTAGGATAGTCATGCTAGAGATTGTCATTTCGTCAAAAGGGACTGGCCACTCCATCAGTCACTGGATCCTGGAAGCAAAAATGTTCTGTTTCCAGCACTTGTAGACAGCAACAAAATTTTGATGCCTTCCTTGCACATCAAGTTGGGACTAATGAAAAACTTTGTCAAGGCGATGGATAAAACTAAACCTGCTTTCAGGTATCTTTGTGGTAAATTTCCTAGACTGAGTGATGCCAAAGTTAAGGAAGGAGTTTTTGTTGGCCCTCAGATTCATGCACTTCTTCAAGATGACAAATTTCTTCGCTTATTGTGTGGAAAGGAAAAGGCTGCATAGATAGCATTTGAATCAGTGAAGCAATAAGTGATGAACATGAAGAACGATTTCACCAAGACATTGCAGCCATGGAAAAGAGGTATCAGGGTAAATGGAGTCCTTCAATGCTTGCAGACTACTGCTTGGCAGTGACAGGATATTCCATTGCTTCAGTTCAAGAAACAGATCAGGAAGAGTCCTGAAGCCACTGAATGAGAACAAAACTTGCTAGAATGTACTTACAAATGTTCTCAATGAAAGTTAAATTGCAGACATAATTACTCCTCTGTTTCTTCTAAATAGGTTTATGAACTTTATTTTATAAAAACATGCTTGTTATTGTGCAAAGTTTCATTTGTAATAAGATTTTGATTTACATCTAAGGATTTAGGCTTGATTTTCACCATACATAGTGGTAAAATGTACATTCTTCAACATATCATAAAAACAGGAGCTAATTGACCAATTTCACTATCATATTTGAATTCAGCGTATCAAATCCATGAAGAAATAGCACATTTAATTTTGAAAGCAAATAATTTTTGAAAATTTGTAGAACAGTGATCACTAGTTGACAAGGTTTAGGTATCCAAATGCTGATTACCCTAATTCTAGCTTGCAAAATTTCAGACAGCTAGATTTAATATGCTTTTAAACCAAAAAATGAACCAGCTAGATTAGACTAAAAATCAATTTCTTCACAGCTTTTTAAACTGACCTATAAATTTTTAGTGATGCGCACACTAAAACCTTTTAGCGTGAGTGTTAATGCCTAAGATTTTGTGATGTTTACATCGCTGAGTTCATAATGTTTTTCAACTTAAAAGTTAGAAGAACTAATCGTGCAACACTTAAAGGAATTACAGAGGGCCTACAGAACAAAGCAGTTGCTGTACAACTGTCTAGACAGGGCTACAAACCCAGTTCTAAGCACTTGGGCTCCATCTATCCCCTGTCAGACAGGTCATAGAGAGGGGAATTGAGACGTCCAGGTTAAGACATGAACAATGCCCCCTGTAATTTACAAAAGGCTCTGGCAAACGTGGAACCTCTTGTAACATAAGACTTATGTTCTTATGTTCTTATATATCTAAGGATGTACAGGAGTACACATGAATTTACCATCACTTACAGTGGGCAAAAAGAACATCCTGCTCTTGCCCAATTGTGCATGGGAGCAACTTTTTCGATTCACTAGTCCTGACATCCATGTATCCCTCACCTTCCGATCTCTGCAGTCCAGACCACCCAAACCCTCCCATCCCCCGACATCCCCCAGCAGCATCCAATCCCTGATCCCCTCCCCAACATTGCCCTATATTATCATCCAGTCTCCAACACTCTCCTGGCTAAAGGATACAGTTTCCGACTTCTCCGACTTCAGTATCAGTCCCTGACACTCCCAACTAGGGTTGCCAACATTTTCACCGAGAAAAACCCGACACCTGTGGCTCACCATGCCCCACCCATTCTCCACCCTAGCCCCACCCCAGCCCTGCCCCCAGTCCCACCCATGCTGCATCCCAGCCCCACCCACAAAAATTACCGAGGATAAGTGTAGGCCAACTCCCTTGGTCAGATAATAATTAAACTAGGAACCCCAAAAGCCAAACATGAAATGTACAACACTTTCCTCTTGCACTAAACAAAAACACAAAGATGTTAGCAATACACACTTCCCAGAACAGACATATTCCAATTAATAAATTCAAAATAAAAAGTATTTTTCTACCTTCTGTTTGGGAATTTTATTTTTCAGTTGCAATTGCTCCAGTCACTTTCTTCTGGTTTCTTCGTGTCTTCTGCGAGCTATCCATTTGTCCTTTCTTCTCTTTTAGATGTTTTCCATTCTCTCTCTATATCTGCTTTAACATACTGATCATTTCCCTTTTGCTCTTTCCCCCATTTCTTTCCTTATTCCTTTATCATCCACTCAAATTTCACCCTACCATTCTCAATCCCCTCTTACTCTCCCAATACCCGGCCCATTGTAGACTTTTCTTCCACACAAAATATCTTTTCCCCTCTCCATTCTCATTCCCCATCCCCATCCCCTTCTAGTCCTCCCCCCAAATCAGCTCCCTTATAGTTCTAGACCCACCCAGCATCCACTCCTTTCTAGTCCCATTCTCCCATGCCGCCACATCAGCCCATTTCCAGTCCTATTCTAGCCCATCACCCATTTGCAGTCCAAGCTCCCCCATCAGCCCATTTCCAGTCCTATTTCAGCTCTTCATCAGCCCATTTCCAGTGCTAGCCCTTCCATCACAGGCCATTTCCAGTCCTAGCCCCCCCATCACAGCCTCTTTCCAGTCCTAGCCCCCCCATCACAGCCTATTTCCAGTCCTAGGCCCCCCCACCATCACAGCCCATTTGCAATCCAAGTCCCCCCCCCACCATCACAGCCCATTTTCAGTCCAAGTCCCCCCCCCAGCCATCACAGCCCATTTGCAGTCCTAGCCCCCCTAATCACAGCCTATTTCCAGTCCAAGTTCCCCCTCCCCTCACCATAGCCCAGTTCCAGTCCAGGTACCCCCCCATAGCCCAATTCCATTGCAGCCCCCCCCATAACCCATTTCCAGTCCAGGCCCCCCCATAGCCCAATTCCAGTCCAGATCCACCCCCCATAGCCTATTTCCAGTCCAGGTTCCACCCTCCCTCCATAGCCCAATTCCAGTCTAGGTTCCCCCCCATAGCCCATTTCCAGTCCAGTCCCCCCCCCAATAGCCTATTTCCAGTCCAGGTCCCCCCCCCATAGCCCATTTCCAGTCCAGGTACACCCCATCACAGCCCAACCAGTCCTTGGCCCCCCCCTCCCTCCCATCACAGCCCATTTGTAGTCCTAGCCTCCCCCCCCCCCCCGACCAGCCCCGCGGCTGTCTTGAGGTGCTTCAGAGGGAGCCGGAGAAGCCCGCGTGAGGCCCCGGCTCCCTCTGTACCACCGCCAGCATGAAGATCTTTTTCCTTCACGCTAGTGGTTGTTTCTGTGAAGCCACGAATGCTGGGAAAGGTTAAAGGGCATTGCCTTTAGGAGAGACCCCAACTAAACAATTTATACTTTATCCAAGCCAATCAAAAAGGTTTCTAATTGCATTGAATCATAAAAAATGTAAGATTTACCTTGATATTTAACAAGACATTTACACGGGTATTTTAACACAAACGAAGCTCCTGCAGCCAAGACTCGAGATCGAAGCAAAAGAAAAGCTTTACGCTTCAATTGGGTACTACGACAGACATCAGGAAATATCTGAATCGATTGACCGAAAAACTTCTCTTGACGACATTTGAAATAAGAGCGTAAAACCAAATCTTTATCTCTTTCTAATGAAAAAGTTACTAATAATGTAGCACGTGGCGGTTGTACAGAGGGAGCCGAGGCCTCGCGCGGGCTTCCTCCCCCGCGGACTTTGGGAGAAAAGCCGGTTTTTTGCTCTGGCCGCTCCCGATCTTGCGGCCAGAGCAAAAAAATGGCTTTTCAAGGGCCGGTTTTACTTCTCTGCCAGCAGCCGGCCTGGCCATGGAAAAACAGGCCAGGCCGGCTGAATACCGGCCGGTTGACAACTCTACTTCCGACTGACATCAATATCCAGCCTCTGACAATCTCCTGATCAAAGCATCCAATTGCCGATTCCCCCCCCTTCCCCCAGCTGACAGTCCATCAGTTACTTAAAGAAGGGTTCACATACTTTTTCACACAAGGATATGTACTGTTGAATCTTTTGTTGAATAGATAACCAAAATATGTTCTCTCTTTTTAGGTTAATTATTCAATGGGATTATCTGCAGTTTCTTCACTTCCTTTGGGCTCACTGGTTATTGATGGTGCAGTGAGCCAGAAGGAAGGCCCGGTAGTAATTTGGGATGGTTCCTTTAACTTAGAGGTGTGATTACTGAGCAGTAGCATCCGCTGCCGTGCGATATTGTGGCTCTGTTATCACATGGAAGCCGCTACCGCTGTTTAGTAAACATACTCCTTGGAATCCCGTGTTTCATAGGTGTTGGAAAAGGCATTCATTATACTGCATATGGGGGTGTGGCAGCTCTGTCCATTTTTGGAGCGGGGTCTTATGAAGAAGGTATTGCCATCTCTTATGCTCATGCAGTTAGATTACTGCAATACCCTTTTTTGTGGTCTTAACAGTTTGGGGGGGAGGGGGTAATAAGGTCACAATTTATTCAAAATGCTACTGCTCAGCTGTGGGTGGGGAAGGTCACAGAGGGAGAGAGATAATGTGCTTCCCTCTCACAGTGAGCATGAAATGTAAGCTGCTAACCATGACATTGAAGGTGCTGTTTGTTTATTTATTTATAATAACTTTTATTCTGCCAATCTAGCAGATTACATTAAAAACAAATCCATAAAACATAAAGACAAACAATTAAACAAACAACATATAAGACGCAATAAACTGATGTGGTACGAATCTTGTGTACTTAAAGTTCTAACCAGAAATTGTTTGTTAGTAGTTTCTCCAGCCCATGAGGATTGGAACATGAACCTTTTCATAATGTGGGGGCCATTGGTGAAATCTGCTCACCTGGGAACAGCGAGGACAGCTTAACTATATTATATTTCGAAAAGTAGTGAAGACATAGCTCTTCAGTACCTGCTGGATATGAGGGGCTGTGCGTTATTCTGGGTTGTGCTCTTTGAAGCTTTCCACGAGTGATAGCACCTGTTGGAAAGGATTGGCCCATCTGTCTCTCTGTTTGTTCATCCATATGAAGAAGTGCATTAGGCCATGTGGGGACTAAAGTAAAGGGTAGCGGGGCACTCAGATCCTGCCACTCAAAGACCTGGTGGTCCAGTAGCAGTCACAATTGAACCCCAAAGAACGCCATTTAGTATCCTCCTACCCTAAGTTTAAGTCTCTTCTGAAAACGCACCTCTTCAGACTAACATTCAGGCAGACCCTGTAAAGTGCTTGGTTCCTGCTTCCCCCCCTCTTCCCACTCTCTCCATTTCTGTTCGAATGTTTTCTACCCCCTGCTCCCTCTGTGCAATCCTTCCTGCTTTGATTTCCTTCCTACCTAGATGCGCTACTATCTGATCTTTCCTATGTTAATTAAATTGGCATTCCTTTCCTTTTCTGCTGTTTTTATACCGCTCTGATGTTTGAGGGGCAGTATATCAAATTTTAAATACACCTTAATAAACCTTGAACCTCTTCTCTACTTCTGCTGGCAGGGGTCCAAGGAGCAGTGGCATTCCAAGCCTCTTGGGCACCCAGAGAGGATTCTCCCCCTCGCAGCATCCCTCCACTGAGTCCACATAGCAGAGACGTGCGCAGCAAACTTACCTTAACATTTTTGCTGGCTTGCCGCGCTGTCTGTGCTCTAGACCCGGCAGCATTGTTCCCGGGCCGAAGTCTCATGGTTTACAAGATTTCTGCCAAGAGGAAACAGCCACTGGGCTGGAACAGAGGCAAAATGGCAAGCTAACAAAGACATTAAGGTATGTTTGCCATGTGTACCTCCACTGTGTGGACCCGGCATTTTGGCACCCCCCTCCTGGCCAGCATCCGGGGTGGACCGCACCCACCATCCGACCCTTGGTTTGTCACTGCCAAGGAGCAATCACCAGATTCCTTTCTGCAGCACTAACTTGGCCTGATGATGAAGCAGCAGCCAGAGGCTATAGAGCAGGTGAGAGGAAGGCAAGGAGAGGGAGTTGGAAGAGAGAAGGGAGAGAATGCATTAGGGAAGGGGAAGAATGAAAAGGAGGAAGAGAAGTGGGGCAATAGAAGCAGGAAGGGAGAAACAAAGAAATGGGAAATGAGAAAGGAAATAGGTAAAGAGTGTGTGGGGGGGGGGGGGGAGGAACATCCCCACACACATACGTTATACATCTACTCCCTACATTCACCCTAAAAATGCCACCACACATGTGTACCACGTATGCCGCTACCCGTTGTCCATGCACATACTGCCATATACTATCCTCATCTGCATACACATATCTCCCACATACCACCCTGTACATTCCACTGTCCTCCCCCCCAAGCAGATGCAACACTTTTGAATATCTATGCCCCCACACATACAGACACTAGTACACTCTACACCAAAAACATATTATCTCTCACCACACACTTAAATGCTTTATATTCATCAACCCCTACTAACCCCACAGTTCCTGTACAAACCACTACTATGCTTCCCTAGTGCTCTCTGAGAATCTCAAGGTCCATCCTGTTGTTTGTGTGTTATTGTTAGGCATTTGTTTTTTTCGTTACATGTTATGTTAATTTTTTTGTATACTGCTTTGGTATTGTCATGAAAAGTGATTAGTCAAATAAATAAAATAAAATAACAAACTTCACCTCAAGCCTCTACACTGAAACCACCTCAAGCCTCTACACTGAGTCCTTCACCCAAATGAGCTGTAGTCAGAAGGGGAAACATGCCTTTGAGTCATACCACAAGTGTGCATTTTCCAAATTGTTTATTTTGCTTGTCAACTGTAAGTTGATGGTGTTATTGTTAATGTTTGTATATGCATGGTTGCTCATCACTGTGGTGTAAATTTTCATGAGTGGTAGTTTATAACTTAATTATTATCATCTTTTTTATCAGGATTTTGATTAAGATCTGATCATAAGTGAGCATAAATTGTGTTAAGGCACAGACCATCCTGGGTGGGGAGGGGAAAGGTTATCAATATTCTCAGCACGATATCATCCGGTGAATATTTCTATGCTGGAAATTTTTCTAATTCTGAATTTGGATGAATCAGACTCTATGGGGCTTGTTTACAAAGCCGCGGTAGCGGTTTCCGATGATTATCGGAGCCGCAGCCTCATTGATTTCATTGATTTCAATGGGGGCCGCGGCTCCGATAACGATCGGAAACCGCTACTGCGGCTTTGTAAACAAGCCCCATTATGATACTATAAATCCTTCACTGACACTTTTCTTTTGTTGTATTCTTTGATCTTCTCTCCTTTTTCTTCATGACTTCCTTTGTGGTACGCACAAACAAATTCTTTGAGGAAGTAGCAACCTTCTACCTACCTCTTGCTATGCTGTCCCTCTACAGTACATAAATTCCATTCTCTTTATAATTAAGGCAATGGAACACTTCCCTTATGAAGAAAGGCAGAACAAGTCTCTTCAGCTTGAAGAAAAGACAGCTGAGAAGGTAAGAAGGATTATGACCAAAGTTTATAATATGAGCGGGGTGGAGCGATTGTTTAACTTTTCAACACCACAAAAATAAGAGGACACTCCATGAAACTAATGGCCAGCAGAAGAAAAGAATGTAAAACGTTGTAGAAAGTGCATCTGGTTTCATGCAGCACATACAGTTGTGGTCAACATTATAAGAACCCCTGCAGTTCAACCCCTTAATGTCCAATATCTCGTTAAAAAAGTGGCCAGTGAAATGGCTTTGGACTATATATGCACACATAAAAGAATGAAATAAAAAGACCAACTAATAAAGGAAATAGTAGGAATTAATATAAAAACGGAGACATTGCCAGGACATGATTATTGACACTCTTATAAACAATTCAAATCAGTTTGAACAGAAGAACCACATTCCCACTGCAGTAAAATTAAACGAACCTGGATCAATTGTCAGTACTCACATGACTTGAATCAAACAAAGCATGATTGCCCTAATGTTTAAAATGGCCACATTCACTCCCTGTTCCATTTTCACAATGGTGAAGATGAGAGCTGCTTGTTAGAAAAGCCAATATCATCAAACATCAAACCTCCATCTCCAAAGACCTTGGGATTCCTGTGTCTACAGTTCACAATGTTATTAAGAGATTTTCAGCTCATGAAACTGTCAAGAACCTCCCAGGATGTGGTGGGAAGAGGCAAATTAATCCAAGAAGTCTTCGAAGGTTAGTGTGAACTGTTGGCCAAGCACCTTTTACAACATCCAAAGAGCCTAAGGCTAGCCTGGAGCAATCTGGAGTGCTGTTTTCAACCCGCACCATATGCCAAGCACTAAACAAAGACTTCATGGGCAAAGGCTATGGAGGACCCCAATGCTCAGAGATAGATGTAAAAAGGCACACCTGATCTTTGCCCAATCCCACCTTGAAAAAGCACAATCCTTCTGGGAGAACTTGAGCTCTTGGCAATGCAGATCAGCAATACATTTACAGGTGAAGAAATGAATCTTATAAGAAAAGAACCATCCTTCCTACAGTTAAATATGGTGGAGGTTCCATACTATTGTGGGTCTGTTTTACTGCCTCAGGAACTGGAGGCCTGAAATGTATTAAAGAAATCATGAAGTCAAAGGATTACCAAGGCATTTTGAGCAAAATGTGCTACCTCGTGTCAGAAAGCTAGGTCTGGGTCGAAGGTCGAAGGTCATAGATCCTCCAGCAGGATAATTTATTTTATTTATTTATTTAACTGTATTTATATCCCGCTTTTCACCGGGTCAAAGCGGTGGAACACATAACAAAGGGGGGGGGGCGATCAAATGGGGGGGGGGGCCATCACCAGGGGCTCAACAATGATGATTTTGGGTGAACATAGAGACTGACAAGATAGCATAGTTCTTGGTCCAGAGTTCTTGGAATAGATGGGGGATTCTTATTCAGAGATGTTCTCGGAATAGGATGGTTTTTAGCTGTTTTTTGAATGATGGTAGATCACCGTTGTTCCTGATGTGGTTTGGTAGAGAGCTCCAGAGGGATGGAGCATAGAGTTCAAAGGCCCTGTTGCAGGTCCTTTGTGTTGTCTTGGTTCTTTTGTGGGAGATGGCAATGGAGCTGTTGGAGGATTGTCTGGTTGTTTTGCTGTGGGTCGGATGAGGCAGTAGGGCGCGGAGTGGGGTGGCTTGTGGTTGGTGGATGGTTTTGTGGGTGAGTAGAAGAGTTTTGTACTTGATTGTACTTAATGACCAAAAACATACATCCAAAAGTACAAAATAATGGTTAAAAAGGAACAAATGGATTTTTTTAAACTGGGTTTTTTAACATTTCAATTATTCATTTATTTATTAAATATGCATGGCATTTATGTTTTTTTTAATTTTAATGTTTTTATTCTATTTCTATTTCATTATTATATTTATTCACTCTTGAGGTTTGCACCCCTGAAGAAGGCCTTTGGCCAAAACGCATTGGGGTGGGTTCAGAATCAAATAAAGAGCTTACCACTTGTCCTACCTATCTGCTTTTTTTGTTCCTGCTGTTGTGTGGGTTTCCTGCTGTCCAATGGTTCCAGTGACCAAAAACATACATCCAAAGTACAAAAGAATGGTTAGAGAGGAACAAATAGACCTTTTTTTAAACTGGCCAGCAATGAGTTCTTATCTCAATCAAATTGAGAACCTTTGAAAAGAGCTGAAATCTGCATTGGTAAAAGAAATTCTGGAAACATTCTTGAGCTGGAACAAATCGCAGTTGAAGAGTGGGAGAAACTATCAGTAGACAGATATACAAAACTTAGATGGCTACGTTTGGAGAATGCCATCACTGCCAAGGGTTGTGCAACCAAATATTAGTGAAGGGTGCCATTAATCCTGTTCAGGTCATATTTTGTTTGTTTCTCAGAAATTACTATGAAGAAGTTACACAGACATCTTTTTTTTGTTGTATACCTTTGAACATACTATTAAATATTATGATGACATACAGTTGTGATATTTCCAAATACTTCTCAAGATATCGTACACAACATACCTAAAATGCAAGGGTGCCAATAATGTTGACCACAACTGTAATTAAGCTGTAGAATCTGTCATTAAAGAATGTGATCAAGTAGACTAACATAGCGGTGCTCAAAAGAGGTTAGGAGAAGTTCCTGGATGAAAATGATTAGCCAGGCAGATTTGGGAGAGCCTTTGCTCAATCCCTGGAAGTGAGCTATGAGAAACAGATCAACTTTTTGGGATCTACCAGGTAGTTGTGACTCAGGCTAGTTACTTTCGGAGACTGGATGCTGAGATCACTGGATCTTGCTATGACTCAGGATGGCATTTCTTATGTTCTTCTCTCATTCTTTCCTTGCATCTTCTTAATGGATTCTTGCATTACCGTCTTTCATAGGTATCTCTTTTTTTTCTCTCCTTTCAATGTATTCAGCCCTCTCCTTTATTTTCTCTTCTGTCTCTCTCAACTGTATAATTCAATTTTCACAGTCTCTCTTTTCCCTTTTTTAATAATGCAATATACATTATTACACTTGCTTCAATTTCAGTTCAAAACAGTTCAATGAACTTTATTGGCAAGACAAATTCTATGTGTTTACTAAACAGCGCTGTCGCAGCGGCGATGTTATCGCAAGATAAGTGATGTTATTGTGCGATAATGGCGCATTATCGTGCGAGAATGTCACGTATCACGCGATAACATCTCCGGTAGCATTAAGGTTCGCAGAGGGTGGAGTAAGGCTCCCCAGAGGGTGGAGTAAGGCACCCCAGGGGCGGAGATAAGGGGTCAATGGGCGGAGAGTGGGTGGGGAGAGGCTCCATGCACACTAACGCCATGAAATGAGGGTCTGAAAATTAGCGCCAATGAAAACCTCACACTAGAGGCATATTTGCAGGAGAGAAAAACCAATTCAGTCAGCAATGTACAGCAAAGGCAGGGAGACCCAGATAAGTGATAGTAGTGATACATGTGCAGTAACAAAACATGCAAAAACCAGAGAGATAATGACCAGAACCAAAATAGAAATACAAAACACCAAGCTAGCCAATAGAAAAAACAATGATAAACGGTAAGCAACACTACCCATAAAGAATAAAAAGGAAGATGTCACTTTTGGAACGGTCAATTCTGATTCCCCCAACAAAGTGAATGTTCAAACATTGATAGTGCTGATGAGGGTTTGCTGTGGTGTATATTGGGCAGCTTGCTTATGTGACTTTCACATGTGCAGCAACAGCAGAGTGGCCATGTAGGAAAGGGCACTATGGTGATGGTGTAAATGGGGTACAGGGGGCTGCAGGCGGCACATGCAGTGGGCCAGCTAGGGCACAGTGTGGACTAGGCAGATGCCTACCTGGCACATAGGAATGTAGAAATCAAAAAGCAGCAAGACAGCAACTGACCAAGGGCAACCATGTCCACGAGTGTGTGTCCCACAGTGCCCCAATGGACATTACCCAGCAGGTACCCCAAAGGGCACATAACATTGGCAGGTGGTGCCGGGGGGAAGAGGGGATGGCTATGTAGGCACCCCTACCCCAGATCCCACACCATAGGCAGCCGGCTACCGGCACACTGGATGACCTGGGAGTGCACACCACCAGCACCACCGGCATAAGGGCATGTCAGCATGGTGGTGGAGGGGTGTTGGTGGTGGAGGGGGCAGTGGCATCTGCCCACAGCAGGTCAAGGCCAAGCCCTGCTTAGATGGGTGCCATGCACTGCAAAAGACAAGGTCTGTCTGATGAACAGTAATGGTATCCCAAGGGAATGACCTGCTTCTGTGGCAACAGTTTGGTGCAATACACATAGCCAGTGTGTTCAGGGGCAGAAAGTCACAGGTTCAAGTCCCAGCTGTGGCTCCTGCAGACCATGTCCCTATATTTTTACCCAGTACTAAACCATGGTAATATAGAAGGAACCTTTATTGCGGATAAAATAAACACTCCATAAACGCTTATATGTTACCCTACAGAGCACATACACCATAGACATGTGCAGTCCCTAGAGCAGAGTTTTCGAACTGCAGTCCTGGAGGGCCAAACACCATTCAGGTTTTGTGCTTGAGATGCATTTGTATGCACCGCCCCCTTGTATGCAAATGTATCTCAGGCATATTCATTAGGGACAGCATGAAAACCTGAACTGTGTTTGGCCCACCAGGACTGGAGTTGGGAACCTCTGCCCTAGAGCAGCAGCCAACAGGGCACAAACACCCACACCCACAGGCTCCACTATCCAACGGCTCATGGAGAGTCAGGCTGCTGGGCCCTGCGCGGAGCAGCATCTACCAATACTAACACCTGCATACCTTAGCAATGCTGTCTTAAACTTGGAAAATAAGTAAGAGAAATTACTCTAGATAAACTATGGCAAAATCCAGGAGGGTTTTATAGTTCAAAGTTTTCTGACGAGGCACGGAAATGTCTCAGTATATTCGGCTAGTAACTGCTGGATAAAAAGATTGCTCATTCTCCAGCCTAGCCTATTAACATCAATGACTTGTTCCGGCCTAAATAGGCTAGCAGTTACTAGCCGAATATACTGAGACATTTCCGTGCCTCGTCAGAAAACGTTGAACTATAAAACCCTCCTGGATTTTGCCATAGTTTATCTAGAGTAATTTCTCTTACTTATTTTGCATCCGCATTACTCTGAAAGCTAGACCTGCTTTACTTGTGAATAGTCTTAAACTTGGAAACATGTTCCACATATATCAAAAGATTGCTATGATTAATGTCAGATAACAAATCCTAAGTTAAACACAATTTGTTGACAGTGATTCAGCATAGCAACCTTTCTGATATTTGTGGAGTGTGTTTCAGTTCATGTTTCTGACAGTGTTTACCACCCCGGGGAGTGACCCTAACAGTATTGAGTACCATAGCAATGCCTACACTGTGCCCAGGACTGGTGTGGCGGCCAGGGCTGCCAACCATCTCTATATTTTCACAATGCTGAAATAGGTGTGGGAGCGTGAGTATGTCTATTCAGTGTTTTGTGGCTGCCTATACCTTACTGAGCCCCCAATGCTTGCACTGTCTCCAGTGTTAGCCTGCCAATGTGCATAATGAGGAGCAAGGTACTGTGGGTATGGCCTGGACAGGGCAGCCTGGGAAGAATGCATCTGCACAGGGCATAGGGCAATGGCTGGGACAATGTAGTGCCTGACCACTACCTGCACGGACAGGGTGACCACAGCATGTCATGCTGGGGGGGATCACTCTCACCCTGACTGAGCAGTGACCATGGCATGGCTAGGTTCCCCCATAGTGCTATAGAGTATTTCTCTCAAGTGATATCTATGAGTTCTTTTTTCTGGGGTCCAATCACTGACATGCCTGCTTGGTGTGTGTGCGTGTGCGCACACATCCCATTTTGGGTGCACATAGTTTCTCCAGAAACATGTATTAGCTAGTAGACTGTCTGCAGTTCACATGTGTATGGCTAGAATACCTTGCAGGGTGCAGTGGGTGAAGACTCACTGTGCCCTCTGCTGGTGAATGTCAGATAGTGGTGGGGGCAGCTGATCTTTTCCAGACCTACTGCCTGTCTCCAAGTGCCCTATTTGATGAATACAGATCTGCATTGACTGCCCTACAGCGGTGCCTATTCCCCAGCAGGACCGGAGTTGATGGTCCCCTCTTCTTGCACCATTGCAGAGATGTAGAATGTGGATCTGTTGGTGGGGGATCCTGTCCCCCACCCTGAACCACAGAGGGTGGGTTGGGTGGTGCTACATAATCCGCTTTTGGGTCCATACACCACCCTTCTCTTATAACATGTGACCATGGCAACCACAGAGGATATGCACTATTCTGGGTGCATCATAGTCCACAAGGGCTACATGTGACTGAGACATACAGATGGACACAGGTGCATCCTAGGTGTGTCTGTAAGGACTACCTATCACACACTGGCACTGATGGGGACCTGCAGCACAGCCTATCTCAGCCAAACAAGGGACTGCGGACCTGGTGCTGGGTGCCCCACCTCACCCTCAGGGTAGGCATAGGAACCGCACAATGTCATGGTCTGTAGCTACTCTGTACCAGTAACACACATGGTCAGTTCCCCTTACCAGGCCGGGGTGCTATAGAGGCACATACCCCATCTGGTGATCAGATGTAGGCTGCTGATCTGCATGTGCAGTGCATCAAGGGTATGGATGGGTTTACCCTATCCTGGTAACCACAGCAGACAGCTTGTGTGGTGACCTGCATTCTTTCTGTAGCCAGCCAGTGGTCTGTTAGACTCTATAGAGATGTAGTCCACTGGTTATTTCAATGACTGTGGAGGCAGAGGTCATGGGTTTGATTCCACAGCGGTGTTATTTAATGAGGCTTTTCCTTTTAATTTAGATTAGTGCTGCCAGCAAAAACACCCTCACAGTGCCGTAACTTAAGGTGCCTCATAAGGCGCCCTAAAGGGCACATTATAATGTGCCTTGGCAGACAGGGCACCTAATAATGTACCCAATGGAGTGCCTTATAAGGCGCCTTATGCGGCACCTTAGGTTACAGCACTGTGAGGGTGTTTTTGCTGGCAGCACTGATTTAAATTAAAAGGAAAAGCCTCAGACAGTCTTCTTACATAACACCACTGTGGGATCAAACCCATAACCTCTGCCTCCACAGTCACTGCAGCAACCAGTGGGCTACATCTTTGCAGCTTTTAGCACTGCGCTGTCATGAACTTAGGGGTATGTTTACTAAACCGTCTTAATGTGCGCTCTGTGACGTTATCGCGCGATAAGATACCTTATCGTGTGATAATGGCGCTTTATCGGGCGCAGAGGTACCTTAGCGCGCAATAATGTGCGCAGCGGCGCAAACGAGCGCTGAAGGAGGAGAAAGGCTCCCGGAGGGCGGAGGAAGGCTCCCCAGGGGCGGAGAGAAGGGGTCAATGGGTGGAGAGTGGGAGGGGAGAGGCTCCCCGCACACTAACGATGTGAAATCCAAGGCTCAAAACTAACGCCAGTGAAACCCTGGCGTTAGAGATGATTTAAAGGGAAGAGAAACCATTTCTGTCAGCAATGTACAGCAAAACCAGGGAAACCGACAAAAAAGTGATGTGTGATACATGTGCACGGAACAAAAGGGCAAATAAACAGTGAAAATGCACAGAAGAAAATGGAAACATAAAATAACCAAGCTGGGCAATAGTGATCTCAATGGGAAACATCAAAAACCACTCCCAAGAAAGCACCAAAAAAGGATATGAATTCTGGAAGGGTCCATGCTCCGTCCCCATACAAGGTGAATGAGCCCACAGTGAAATTGCGCTGTGCAGGGTTTTCCTATCCATTGGACAGGTTTCCTATGGCGTGCACATGTGCAGCAACAGCAGGGCGGGCATGTCGGAACGGCCAACTGGACAGATGCTTGAAAATGGGATACAGAGGGCTGCAGGCGGCACATGCTGTGGTGCAGCTGGGGCACAGTGTGGACTAGGCAGATGCCTAGGTGGCACTTAGGAATGTTGAAACTGTACAGCAGCCAGAAAGCAACTGATGAGGATCCAACATGGGCACGAGTGTGTTTATCAGTGTCACAAGGGATAGTACCCAGCAGGTACCTCCAAGGGCACAGAACATTGGCAGGCGGTGTTGGGGGGGAAGCGTGAACATCTATGCAGGCACCCCTACCCCAGAACACGCACCATAGGCAGCCGCCTACCTGCACACTGGATGGCCTGAGACTGCGCACCACCAGCAGAAGGGCATGTCAGCATGGTGGCAGAGGGGTACTGGTGGTGGAGGGGGGCAGTGGCAGCTGCCCAGAGCAGACCATGGCCTAGCTCTGTGTAGGTGGGTGCCATGCACTGCAACAGACAGGCCCTGCCAGACAAACAGTCATGGTATCACCAGGGAATGCACCATCTCTGTGACAACATGGTGGTGCAGTGCACACAACCAGTGTGTTCAGAAGCAGAAGGTCACAGGTTCAAATCCCAGCTATGGTTCCTGCCAACCCAGCCCCCATATTTTACCCACTACTACAACATGCTAATACAGACAGAACCTGTAGTGAAGATGACGTAGACATGCCCAAAACACCTACATTTTACGCTACAGAGCACAGACACCATAAACATGCGCATTACCTAGAGCAGAGTCTCCCAAATGCAGTCCTGGAGGGCCAAACACCATTCAGGTTCCATGCTGCCTCTAATAAATGTGGCTGTGATGCATTGCTATGCACCGCCCCCATGGTATGCATATGTATCTCATGCATATTCATTAGGGACAGCATGAAAACCCGAACAGTGTTTGGCCCTCCAGGACTGGAGTTGGGAACCTCTGCCCTAGAGCAGCAGCCAACAGGGGCAGACACACACACACCCACAGTCTCCATTATCCCAAGCCTCCTGGAGAGGCAGGATGTTGGGCCCTGCGTGCATCTCCCCATACTAGCACTTGCATACCTTAGCAATGCCATCCTAAACATGGGAAAACTGTACACAGCTATAAAAAGGTTGCTATGATAACTGGCAGATAGCAATTCCTATGTTAAGCACAATTGGCTGATTGAGCTGCATCATAGCAACCTTTCTGATGTCTGTGGAGTGTGCCTCAGGTCTGGTGTCTGACAGAGTGACCCCCAACAGTATTGCATACCATAGCCATGCCTGCACTGTGTCCAGGACTGGTGTGGTGGCCAGGGCTGCCAAACACCTCTATAGTTGCACAATGCTGGCATAGGTGTGTGGAGTGTGTGTCTGTTTATCCAGTGTGTGGTGGCTGCCAACACCCTACACAGCCCACACTGCTAACACTGTTGCCAGTATTGGCCTGCCAATGTGCATAATGAGGAGCAAGGTACTTTGGGAATAGCCTGGATAGTGTGGCCTGGCCTGGCCGCATCTGCACAGGGCATAGGGCAATGGCTCGGACATTGTAGTGCCCGGCCACCACCTGCATGGACAGCATGGCCACAGCATGTCCTGCTGGGAGGTCACTCTCATCCTGACTGAGCAGTGACCACGGCATGGCTAGGTTCCCCCATAGTGCTATATAGTATTTCTCTCATGTGATATTTATGTTTCCCTTTTGGAGCCCAATCACTGACTTATCTGCTTGGTGTGTATGCTGACAACCAAATTCTGGGTACATGCATCTCCTCCAGGGCTATGGACTAGCTAGCAGAGTGTCTGCAACTAGTATGTGTCTTGCTGGAACACTTTGCAGGGTGCAGTGGCTAGAGGCTTGTTGCTGGAGAATGTCAGATAGTGATGGGGGACAGCTGAGCATTTACAGGCCTATTGTCTGTCTGCTATTGCTTTATGGATGTGTATAGCTCTTCATTGCCGGTGCTGTAGGGTGTCTGTTCCCCAGCAGGACTGGGGTTGCTGGTCCCCTCTACTGCTGCCATTGCAGGGAGGTAGAATGTGGATCTATTGGTGGGTGATCCTGTTTCCCACCCTGAGCCCCAGAAGGTGGGTTTTGTGGTGGTACATAATCTGCCTATGGGTCCAACCCCCTCCCTCTCCCCTCCCCCCTCCCTCTCCCCCTCCCTCTCCCCTCCCCCCTCCCTCTCCCTCTCCCCTCCCCCTCCCTCTCCCTCTCCCCTCCCCCCTCCCCCCTCCCTCTCCCTCTCCCCCTCCCCTCCCTCCTCCCTCTCCCCTCCCTCCTCCCTCCCTCACTCCTCCCTCACCCCTCCCTCCTCCCTCCTCCCTCTCCCCTCCCTCCTCCCTCCTCCCTCCTCCCTCTCCCCTCCCTCCTCCCTCTCCCCTCCCTCTCCCTTTCATCTACATCATGTAACCATGGCACCAACACAGGATATGCACTATTCTGGGTGCATCATAGCCCATAAGGACTAGACATGACTGAGAAATACAAAATGACACAGATGTAACCTAGGTGTGTCTGCAGGAACTACCTACCACACACAGTAGCACTGAAGGGGACCTGCAGCATGGCATATTTTAGCCATGAAAGGTGCTGTGGACCTGGTGCTGGGCACCACATCACCCTCAGGGTGAGCACAGTACCCGCACAATGTGACGGTCTGTGGCTAATCTGTGCCAGTACCACACACGGTCAGTTCCCCCTACCAGGCCAAGATGCTGTGGGGGTGCATACCCCATCTTGTGCTCATCTGTCGACTGCTGATTTGCATGTGCAGTGCATCATGGGTACGGGTGGGTTAACCCTATCCTGGTAACCACAGCAGACAGTTTGTGTGGTGCCGTGCAGTCCTTTTGCAGCCAGCCAGGGGTTTGTTAGTAGATGTAGCCCACTGGTTACTTCACTGTCTGTGAAGCCAGAGGTCATGGGTTCCAAACCCATGGTGGGGTTATTTGATAGGGCTGTCTGAGGCATTGTCTATTTTTAATGTACAATAGTGCTGCCAGCAAAAACACCCTCAGAGCACTGTAACCTTAAAGTGCCTCATAAGGCTCCTTATAAGGCACCTTATAGGGCGCCCTATCAAGCGCCTTATAAGGTGTCCTATAGGGGACATTATAGGGTGCCTTGGCGGACAGTGCACTTTATAATGTGCCCTATGGAGTGCCTTATGGGGTGCCTTATGCGGCACCTTAGGTTACGCCACCGTGAGGGTGTGTTTGCTGGCAGCACTAATTAAAATAAAAGTAAAATGCCTCAAAAATCACTACCTAAAAGTAAAGGGTTATGCCTCAGTCAGCTTTATGCTTTAGGCACACTGGGGGATCAAACTCATGACCCCATAATTATCAGTCAGTGTATTAACCATTGTGCTACACCTCTGTTTCTATGTTTGCATTTCTGGGCGCCTACTTAAGATTACAGCGCGTTAATGCGCTTAGTGGCGCTTCGCCCGATAATGTGCGCAGCAGCATGCGTTATCACGTGATAATCCTGTTTTGCTACTTTAAGACCGACATGCCCACTCCTTTTATGGCAGCCTGCACACTATCGCCGGGTGCACGTTAAGACGGTTTAGTAAATATACCCCTTAGTGTTAATGCACGTTAACGTGCCACGGCGCCCACTATCGCGTGAATCAGATTCTTGTTACCTTGCTGCCGGAACGCCCACTACCTGATATGGCATTCTTCACATTAATGCTGCAATTAGCGCTGGTAACATTAAGACGGTTTAGTAAATATACCCCTAAGTATATTCAGTGATCAAAGAGAAAAGACAGGATAATGAAAGAAAAACAGCCCAGCATTTGCAGAAAAAGAAGGACAAGACGGGGCCGGTATAATAGGTTGCGCTATCCTTTAGCAAAATGCTTCTGATTTTTTCATGTAATATTATTCCTGAAGTAGTAAGAATTGTTATAAACAGGAAAATCAGCGGTAAAACTACAACAATAAGAATAGTGTAATGGGCATGAAAAAGGCTGAATTTTAAATTTCTCACAATATGAATAATCATGCTAAATTTTGGCATTGGGTACATCCCTAAACAAAGACATGGGGAGGGGTGACCTGCATGGAGCGGCAGGTGCACCTACTCTTCCACCTTGCTGGGCAGACTAAATGGATCATACTTGTCTTTATCTGCCGTCATAGACTATATTACTATGTTACTACCACTCTTTCTGTAAAGAAATATTTCCGCATATTACTCCTGAGTCTATCCCCTTTCACCATCATCCTATGTCCCCTCGGAGCAGAGCTTGCTTTCAATCAAAACAGGTTCTCTTCCTGTGCATTTATGCCACGGAGATATTTAAATGTCTCAATCATATCACCTCTATCCCAAATCTAAAGTATACATATTAAGTCTGTCCTCATTTGTTTTATAATGAAGACCACAAACCATTTTAGTAGCAACCCTCTGCATCAACTCCAACCTGTTTATATCCTTTTGAAGGTGCATCTCCAAAATTGCACACAATACTCCAAATGAGGTCGCACCAAAGACTTATATAGAGGCACTGTCAACTCCTTTCTTCTGCTGACCATTCCTCTCCCTATGCACCTAAGCATCCTTCTAGCTTTTGCTGTTGCCTTTTCTACCTGTTTAGCTACTTTAAGATCATCAGACACAATCACACCTAGGGCCCGCTCTTCTTTTGTGAACAGAAGTACTTCACCCCCTATACTATATTGCTCCCTTGGATTGCTGCAGCCCAAATGCATGACCTTGCATTTTTTAACATAAAATCTAAGCTGCCAAATTCTAGACCATTCTTCAAGCTTAGCTAGATGTCTCCTCATGTTATCTACCTCTTCCTGGGTGTCTACTCTATTGCAGATTTTAGTATCATCCGCAAAGAGGCAAACCTTACCCGGCAGCTCTTCCACAATATCACTAACAAAGATGTTAAAAAGAATTGAACCAAGGACAGATCCCTTGGGCACATCACTGGTAACCTCCTCCTCAGAGTGAGCTCCATTTACCTATACCCTTTGCCACCTCCCACTCAAACAATTTCTAACCCAAGCAGTAACTTTAGGGTCCATCTCTAGGGTGCTCAATTTGTTTATAAGTTGTCTGTGTGGCATGGTGTCAAAGGTTTTACTGAAATCTAAATACACCACATCTAGGGCTGTCCCTCAGTCCAACATCCTGGTCACCCAGTCAAAAAAATCAATCAGATTTCTCTGACAAGACCTGCCTCTGGTGAATCCATGCTGCCTTGGATCTGGTAATCCGGTGGACTCCAGAAACCTCACTATTTTCTCTTTCAGCAGCGTTTCCAATAATTTACTCACCACAGAGGTTAGACTAACCAGCCTGTATTTTTCAACCATATTCTTACTTCCGCTTTTGTGTAAAGGAACTATAGGTGCTTCTCTCAAGTCCTCTGGTACCACTCCCGACTCCAAAGAGGCATTGAAAAGGTCGGTTAGTGGAGCTGCCAAAATGTCCCCATGTTCCCTTAGTATTCTCGGGTGTATCTCATCTGATCCCATCGCTTTGTGTACTTTAAGTTTAGCTAGTGTCTCACGAACACAGTCTTCTGAAAATTGTTCAAGATGCCCCTCACTTCTGTTCCTGTTTGTGGGTGTTTTCTGAGGTCCTGCTCCTGGTTCTTCATCTGTGAACACAGAACAGAAATATTTGTTAAGCAATTCTGCTTTATCCTTATCAGCTTCTACATGTTCCTCTCCTTCACTCTTGAGTCTGACAATATCACTTTTTCCCTTCCTCTTCTCACTAAAATATCTGAAAAAATGTCTTATCGCACCATTTTATTGCATTGGCTGTTTCCTCCTCTTTTTAAATCTTTGCTTTCCTGACTACTTTGCTAGCTTCTCTAGGTTTTTCCAAATATAGATGCCTGTCTTCCTCTCTCTGTGATCTCTTGTATTTCATGAAAGCCTCCCTCTTTTTCTTCACCTTTTCAATTACTTCTTTTGAAAACCATAGTGGTCTCCTTTTCCTTTTACCTTTATTTACCATTTTAACAAAAATATAGTCAATAATCACAAAAAACATTTAAGACAATAATACTGTACTCCTCACTAATAGCCCTCAAGTAAAGGAGGGAGGCCATAGATCATATTTAATATACAATAAGGAAACAAAGAAAAAAACAAGGAAAAGGGGAAGCGACCTGGCCCATTTCCTAGACTTAAGCTTCCTTAGGAAGAGATGTTCTTAAGCAGATGAAATTGTGACCACCATGGGACTTTCCCATCAGCCATAGCTCTTGCCAAACAAGTCTATTATGTCCATCTGACTAACTCTTTTGCCTCTGACCCTCGCCGTCTCTTTACTACGCTCAGCTGTCTCCTCAAAGTTCCTCCGCCTCTGACCTCCCCTCCCTTTCTGTCCAAACCCTGGCTGACTATTTCCATGACAAAATCCACAAGATCACCCTCCAATTCCCCACAAATTCAGCTACTTCCCCTCCTCCCCCTCTTCACTCCCAACTCCCCCCTACCTCTGCTATCCTCTCTTCCTTTCCTGTGATCTCTGAAGAGGAAACTGCACACCTTCTTTCTTCCAAACTCACCACCTGCTCCTCTGATCCTATTCCCACCTGTCTCCTAAGTCCCATCTTCTCCACTGTTGTCTCTTCCATCTCTCATGTTCTCAACCTATCGCTCTCCACTGCAACTGTCCCTGCAGCCTTGAAGCATGCTGTTGTCACACCTCTTCTCAAGAAACCTTCACTTGATCTCACCTGTCCTTCTAATTATCAACCCATCTCCCTCCTTCCTTTAGTTTCTAAACTACTTGAATGTGTGGTTCACCGCCGCTGCCTCAACTTCCTCTCCTCTCATATCACACTCCCAGTTGGTGTACCCCAAGGATCTGTCTATGGTCCTCTCCTTTTCTCTCTATATACACAGTCTCTTGGTATACTCATCTCTTCCCATTGGTTTCCTTACCATCTTTTTGCTGATGACTCCCAGATCTACCTCTCTACTCCTGAAATCTCTCTGGCAATCCAGACCCGGATCTCTGTCTGCCTTTCTGACATTGCTGCTTGGATGTCTCACTGCCGCTTGAAATTGAACATGGCCAAGACTGAACTTCTTATCTTTCCTCCTAAAACCTCCTCGCCTCTTCCTCCTTTCTCAGTCTCTGTGGATAACTCTCTACTCATTCCTGTTTCCTCGGCTCGCATTCTTGGGGTTGTCTTTGACTCCTCTCTCTCCTTCTCCACACACATTCATCTGATAGCTAAGACCTGTCGTTTCTTTCTCTATAACATCAACAAAATCCTCCCATTCATTTCTGAACACACTACTAAGATGCTTGTCCACTCCTTAATCACCTCCCGTCTGGATTACTGTAACCTACTCCTTGCTGGTCTCCCTTTGAATCAGCTCTCTCCCCTTCAATCTGTTCAACATTCTGCTGCACGGCTAATCTTCCTCCAGCCTCGTCATGCCCATATTACCTCTCTTCTCAAGTCACTTCATTGGCTCCCTATCCATTTCCGCATCCAGTTCAAACTTCTGCTGACCTATAAATGCATTCACTCTGCAGCTCCTCACTACCTTTCCTATCTTATCTCTCCTTACACCCCCCCCCCCTCCGGAACTCTGCTCTTCTGGCAAACTGCTTCTATCTGTGCCCTTCTCTTCTATTGCTTACTCCAGACTTTGATCCTTTCATGTTGCTGCATCTTACGCCTGGAACAAACTACCTGTGTCTGTATGCCAGGCACCTTCTCTGACCCTTTTCAAATCCAGGCTGAAAACTCACCTCTTCTCTGCTGCTTTTGTATCTTGACTCACCTGATCTCCTTGTTTCTTTACTTCCCCCCACCCCCCTTGTTTCATCCCTGTCTACACCTTCTGTGTTGTCTGTTTGGCTAGATTGTAAGCTCTGATGAGCAGGGACTGTCTTACATGTCTGTGCAGTGCTGCATATGACTTGTAGCGCTATACAAATGCTCAGTAGTAGTAGTAGATCTTGGAGAAATATGAGAGTTCAAAAAAGAACATAGTTGCTTAGGATCATAAAATATGTATCTAGCGTTAGATGACTTTATCAAACATTGACATGGAAACCTTATCATAAAGGAAAAACCCAAGGAGACAACTACAGAGTGCATCATAAGAAATTGTCTCCTTTTAGACTGTGTCACAAAGGAAATATCCGGAAAAACCCAGACTCTGTCCAAGAAAAGGCTTCTCTATATTAGGAAAAAATCAACAATTTAAAAACTTCTTGACCTAACTTTCTTTGTCATCGAGCAATGCGAACTTAACAGAATAAGTATAGACGTGTGTGAAAGATAGCCCAGTTTCCTCAGTTGTAGGGTGATGCTCTATAACGTCCATTAACATAAATTACAGTAGCTTCATTTGGTAGACAGAAGAAGAGACCTGGAAATGGCAGGTATTGGAGCTAGAGTGGAAGTGGATTTGGACAAGAGTTGCAAGTCTTGAACTGAAGTCAGTGATAGTCAAACCAAAACAGCAAGCCTGAAAATGGAGTCAGCAAGCAGGTCACAAGCTGGAAAAAAAATTAGTAGCAAACTAGAACTGAACGCCTGTAGCAGAAAAACTTACCAGTAAGAAATCTGCATGCAGGGAGCTTGATAGCAAGTGGGATAGTAAAGCTTTGGGTTGCTGTAAATAGCTTCTTGCTTCCCAGTAGGGTTGCCAACTTTTTGAAAGAGAAAAAGCCATCACTCAACATACCTCCAGCTTCATCCTGCTCCGCCTCCTGCCCCACCCTCATTGCGCCTCCTGGGTCATGTCATCAGTGGGCAGGCAAAGTAGTATGGCCCCGATATTCAGAGGCATTTACACAGTTTAGAAACTTGTAAACTGTGTAAATGCCAATTAGAGGGATATTCAGCGACACTAACATGATTTAAATGACTAACATGGTTAGTGCTGCTGGATATCTGCAAATCCTGCTGCTACACGCCCTGATGCTAACCATGTAGAGCATGTCATGGGCATTCCAGGGTGGAACAGAAGCGGCACCCGTCACTAACTGAGCAATCGCGATTTTGAACCACTACCCTGTTAGCGACCCGCAGGTAAAGATAGGTGCAGGAAAAGCTGGCCTATCTTTACCCGCATCTCACTAACTGAGCAGCGGGTCAAGATTGCTGTTACCTGGATATGCAGTGCTGGTGGTTGGATATGGTCCCAGCATTGAATATCTGGTATTAAAGTTCAGCGACAGCGGCTATGCACTTTAGAAGCTCTCGCCGCTGCTGCTGATTCTCAGGCCCCATGTATTCAATGCCATGCATACTTTTATCTGTGGATACGTTGGCCAAAATCAGAGTCACAATTTCCACTGGTACAAAGCTGTGGAAAGAGCACAATATTGTAAACATTAATCTAAATATAAACATCTACACATAGGGGTATGTTTACTAAACCGCGCTACTGTGCGGGGCGCACTTGAGCGTGCGCTAAGGTACCTTAGCGCACGCTAATGATATGTTTTTGTGCCCCGCACATGTGCGCGCCACACTAACGGGCCTGCTCATGTGCGCGTCGCGCAAATGAGCGATAGAGGCGTGGAAAGGCTCCCGGAGGGTGGAGGAAGGCTCCCCAGGGGCGGAGAGATGGGTTCAATGGGTGGAGAGTGGGAGGGGAGAGGCTCCCCGCACAGGAGCGGAGCTGAAATTCGAGTAAAAAAATACCACGAGTGAAAACCTCGCGGTAGAGCCAATTTAAAGGGAAGAGAAACCATTTCTGTCAGCAATGTACAGCAAAACCAGGGAAACCTAAAAAACGTGAGCAGTGTGATACATGTGCACTGAACAAAATAGCAAATAAAAATTGAAAATGACCACAACAAAATTCTAAAAAATTATAATCCAGCTGGGCAACAGTGATAGTAATGGAAAACATCAAAAATCACTCCCAAGAAAGCCCCAAAAAAGAAATATGAATTTTACGCTCCGTCCCCATACAAGGTGAATGATTCCACAGTGAAATTGTGCAGAGCAGGGTTTCTGACTCCTTTGGCCAGGTTTCCTATCTCCAGGGACTGCACTGTCTCTGTGGCCACAGTGTGGTACAGTGAACACAGACAGTGTGTTCAGGAGCCAAAGATCACCAGTTCAAGTCCCAGCTGGGGCTCCTGCAAACCCAATCCCCATATTTTACCCACCACTAAACCATGATAGTAAAGACCAACCTTTTTTGCAGATAACATAAGCATGGTCCAAACACCTCTATTTTACCCTACAGAGCACAGACACCAGAAACATGTGCATTACCTAGACCACAGTCCCCTCAATGCAGTCCTGGAGGGCCACATATCATTCAGCTGTGATGCTGTCACCAATATAAGGCCATGTCAGCATGGTGGCGGAGGGGTACCGTTGGTGGAGAGGGCAATGGCTGCTGCCCACAGCAGACGGTGGCCTAGCCCCCTTCATGTGGGTGCAGTGCACTCCAACAGACAGGCCCAGTCTGACAAACAGCCATGGACTCCCCAGGGAATGCACTGTTTTTGTGCTAAGACGATGGTGCAGCGGACACAGTCAGTGCCTTTAAGACCAAAAGGTCACAGGTTCAAATCCCAGCTGGGGCTCCTGCCAACCCAGTCCCCTTATTTTACCCATGAAGAAAACATGGTAGTAAAGACTGAACCATTATTGCTGAGAACATAAGCATGGGTCAAAAACCTCTATTTTACCCTACACAGCACAAACACCATAGAAATGTGCATTACCTACAGCAGAATCCCCCAAATGCAGTCCTGGTGGGCCACAAATCCATCAGGGTTTATGCTGTCTCCAATCTAAGGATGGAGCGGTACTTATGGTGGAGGTGGCAGCGGCTGGTGCCCACATCAGACCATGGCCTAGCCCTGTCCAGGTGGGTGCCGTGCACTGCAACAAACAGGCCCTGTCGGATGTACAGTCATGGACTCCCCAGGGAATGCAGCATATCTGTGGCAACACGGTGGTGCAGTGCACACAAACAGTGTGTGTAAGAACAAAAGGTCACAGGTTCAAAGTCCAGCTGGGGCTACTTCCAATCCAGTCCACATATTTTTCCCACAACTAAACCGTGATAGTAAGGACAAACCTTTATTGCAGAGAACATACGCATGGTTAATACACCTATATTTTACCCCACCAAGCACAGACACCATAAACAGGGGCATTACCTAGAGCAGAGTCTCCCAAATGCAGTCCTGGAGGGCCAAACACCATTCAGGTTCCATGCTGCCTCTAATAAAGATGCCTGTGCTGCATATCTATGCACCACCCCCATGGTATGCAGATGTATCTCATGCATATTCATGAGGGACAGCATGAAAACCCGAACAGTGTTTTGCACACCAGGACTGAAGTTGGGAACCTCTGCCGTAAAGCAGCAGCCAACAGGGGCAGACACACCCACACCCACACCCACAGGCCCCATTGGCCAATGCCTCCTGGAGAGGCAGGACATTGGGCCCTGTGTGCATCTCCCAATACTAGCACTTGCATACCTTAGCAATGCCACCCTACACCTGGGTATACAGTACACAGCTATCAAACGTTTGCTAGGATTACTGGCAGATAGCAATTCCTACGTTAAGCACAGTTTACTGATTGAGCTCCATCATAACAACCTTTCTGATGTCTGTGGTGTGTGCTTCAGGTCTGGTCTCTGACAGTGTTTACCACCCTGGGGAGTGACCCCCAACAGTATTGCGTACCATATCCATGCCTGTACTGTGCCCAGGACTGGTGTGGTGGCCAGGGCTGATAAACTCCTCCATAGTAGCACAATGCTGGCATAGGTGTGGGGGTGTCTGTCTGTCTATCCAGTGTGTGGTGGCTGCAAACACCCTCCACAGCCCACACTGTCAGCACTGTTGCCAGTATTGGCCTGCCAATGTGCATAATGAGGAGCAAGGTACCATGGGTATAGCCCGGACAGGGTGACCTGGCCAGGATGCATCTGCATAGGGCATAGGGCACTGGCTGGGACATTTTAGTGCCCGGCCACCACCTACACAGACAGGGTGGCCTCAGCATGTCCTGCTGGGAGATCACTCTCACCCTGACTGTGCAGTGACCACAGCATGGCTAGGCACCCCCATAGTGCGATGTAGTATTTTTTTCATGTGATGTTTATGGTTTTCCTTTTGGAGCCCAATCACTGACTTACCTGCTTGTTGTATATGCTGACATCCCAGTTCTGGGTGCATGCTTTTCCACCAGGAACATGCACTATGGACTAGCTAGCAGACTGTTTGCAGCTGGTATCTGTTTTGATGGAGTGCCTTGCAGAGTGTAGCGGCTGAAGGCTTGCTGCAGGAGAATATCAGATAGTGGTGTGGTGGGGTGAAGCTTAGCATAGCCAGGCCTAATGTCTGTCTGCTATTGTGTTATGGATGTGTACAGAACTGCATTGACTGTGCTGTAGAGTGTCTGTTCCCCAGCAGGACCGGGGTTGATGGTCCCCTCTACTGCCACCATTGCAGAGAGGTAGAATGTGCATCTGTTGATGAAAGACCCTGTTCACCACCCACAGCCCTGGAGGGGGAGGGTGGTGGTACATGATCCTCCTGGGGGTCCATAGGGGCTACACCTGACTGGGACAGACAGATATATCCAAGGTGTTTCTGCAGAAACTACCTATCTCACACATTAACACTGCTTTGGATCTGCAGCATAGCCTATTTCTGCTATGGAAGGTGCTGTGGACCTCATGCTGGCCGCCTCACTGCACCCTCAGGGTGAGCACAGTACCCGCACAATGTGACGGTGTGTAGCTACTCTGTGCCAGTAAAATACACGGTCAGTACCCCCTACCAGGCTGAGGTGCTGTGGGGGTGCACATGGTCAGTTCCCTCTACCAGGCCGAGGTGCTGTGGGGGTGCATATCCCATCTTGTGTTTATCTGTGGACAGCTGATTTGCATGTGCAGGGCATCATGGGTACAGGTGTGCTAACCCTATCCTGGTGACTACAGCAGACTGTCTGTGTGGTGACGTGCACTCCCTCTGCAGCCAGCCAGGAGCTTGCAAGCAGCTATAGAGCTGTAGCACAATGGTTGCTTCACTGCCTGTAGGAGCTAAAGGTTGTAGGTTCAAACCTGCAGTGGGGTCATTTGATAGGGCTGCCCAAAGCATTATCTATTTTTAATGTACATTATTACTGCCAGCAAAAACACCCTCTTCGTACTATACCCATAAGGTGCCTCAGAGGGCGCTTTATAGGGTGCCCTATAGGTCACCTTATGGTTACCGTCCATATAAGGTGCACTATACGTTATCCTGTGGAGCAACTTATAGGGTGCCCTATAGGGGACATTGTGCCGGACAGTGCATTTTAAAATGTGCCCTCTGGGGTACCCTATGAGGCGCCTTATGCAGCACCTTATGTTACAATACTGTGAGGGTGTGTTTGCTGGCAGCACTAATTAAAATAAAAATAAAATGCCCCCTATAGCAATATTACCCATAGCAGGTAATGCCTCAGCCAGCCTTCTTCATTAGGTACAGTTGGGGATTGAACCCATCACTCCTGCATCATTGGTCAGTGTCTTAACCATTGTGCTCCACTGCTGCTCCTCTTTGCATGTCAGCGCACCTACTTATGATTTTCATTACTTAAACTGCACAGTGCTGCCATCAAAAACAGTGCTGTGACCTTGCGGTAACTCATACGGCACCCTATAAAGTGCCCTATAAGCAACATTCTAGGGTGCCTTGGCGGACAGTGCACTTTAAAATGTGCCTTATGGGGCGCCTTATGTTAACACGCTTTGAGAGTGCGTTTGCTAGTAGAGATAATTAAAAACAAATAAAATGCCTCCTAAAGCAATCTTCCCCATAATAGGTACTGCCTCAGCCAGCCTTATTCATTGGGCACAGTGGGGGATTGAACCCATGGTCCCTGCATTACTGGTCAATGTCTTAACCATTGTGCTGTGGTTTTGCTCCCGTGCTTGCACATCAGCGCGCCCCCTTATGCCTCCCAATGTTAAAATGCCTTCTAAAGCAATATTACCCCTAACAGGTAATGCCTCAGCCAGCCTTGTTCATTGGGCACTGGGGGGGATTGATCCCCTGATCCCTGCACCATTGGTCAGTGTCTTAACCATTGTATTGTGGCTCTGTTCCTGTGCTTGCACATCAGCGTGCCGCCTTATGCAGCGCAATAGTAAAATGCCTCCTAAAACAATATTCCCCATAACAGGCAATGCCTCAGCCAGCCTTCTTCATTGGGCACTGTGTGGGATGGAACCCCTGAGCCCTGCACCATTGGTCAGTGTCTTAACCATTGTGCTGTGACTCTTCTCCTCTGCTTGCACATCAGCGCGCCACTTATGCCTCCCGCGCAACTTTCGCATGCGCTAATGTGCGGGGCTCACATGGGCGCCATGCACATTAGCGCATGATTAATCCCGGTTTTGCTTTTTTCAGCCAGACACGCCCACTCCTTATATGGCACCCGCACACTAGCGTGGCCCGCACATTACCGGGTTTTTAGTAAACATACCCCTTTGAGTACCTCACTGTCCCCCAGTGGTCACCACTGCCCATTTCAGCCATCCTGTAAAAGTACCACTGTAAGTATTTGATAGCATCATTCATCTGTCTGGGAAGGATTGAAGCCCCAGCTACTTCCTTCCCTTTACTCATTTTCTCCCTAGCCTCCAGGCCATTCTTCTCTTACCCCCTACCTAGCTTTATATTACCACTTTCACCATCTCACATGCCCCATTTCCAATCCTCTTTCACTCCCTTCAGAGATGCATCTCTTTCAACACCTTTCATTCTCTCTCCAGTCCTCTAAGTCATTTAAATCAGGTTTAAAGCCCTCCTTACCCTTTGTTCCCTTTCTGAGCCCACATCTTCACTCATATCTACCGATTCCTAGGTATTGTCCCTAAAAATTCCTACTCACTCTCTGTCTTCTCCCATATTCAGTTCTATGTTCTGTCTCCCAATTTCCCACCTTCTTCCCAGCGTTCACGTCTTGATTTCCTCCACAATCACCAGTCCCTGTTCTTCCCTTGCTTTGCCCCAAAGACCATACTTTTTGAGTTCCCGCTGTGCTGTCCCTAACAGGCCCATCCTTTCTCTAATGCAGTGGTTCTTAACCTTTTCATCACTGGGACACACCTGAAGGATGATGCTCGCATGTGTAGCACACTGCACAATCTATACAAGACCATTACAAATAAAGTATAAACATATACTTCACATCCAAAGAACTCATCCTCCAATCCCCAACAAGGGTATAGGCCAGAATTAGGACATTTCCCCTTAGAAAACAAAGTCTGATTCTAGTATCATATCAGTAATAGTAACACAAATCTCTTTACTACCAGGCATATTGTGAAATACAAAAGCTGAAATAATCCCCATTCAGCACATGTACCAAACCTACTATACCACAGCAGCACTAACTCCCACAATACAAACAGCAACAACCCTATTAATGAATAAAGAGTAATGCAGCACAATAAATACAATTTCGGTATATTTTTAAATATTACCTCAGTCACACACACACATACACCACATACCACAGCCAGATCTTCAAACATGGAATAGTAGACAACAAATTACAAATGTGGAAAGAAAAGGGAAATGGAAATCCACAGTAATCCACACTGTACAGTGTAAACTGGAGAGCCAAAGCCACAAATACATTTCTTCCTCCTAAGCAAAGTATAAAATAAAAGATATGAATGTTTCCAAAACTAATATAATATGATCTTTTACCCCATCACCTCTACCCCCATTCCCACTCATCCTAACATTGACATTTTCTCTAAACATTCCCTCACTTCACCCAATTATTTCCTTCCAATCACCCTCTCAAACACTTCCATCTCCACCTAGGAGCTCCCTGACCTCTTCCCCCATGCATCCTCTTCCCCGATCCTTCTCGGTTCCTCCTTCCCTCTCCCAGTTCCTTCATGCTCTTCCCTGTCCCTCCTGGCATGTCTGTGACATTCCCTTCCCTCTCCAGCCTACCTTTGGATATAGGTGCCAATAGGAGACATTGTGCTGTGCTTTGCAGTATCGGGGGAAACAAATACTGATCCCAGAAGCTACAGAGGAGAAAGAAGGGGCTGGCTCAAGAATTAGGAGAGGCAACATAAAGTCGGGCTGCCAGTGTTGCAGGAAGAGGATAAATTAGCATTTTACTTCACCAGGAAGTCAGGCTGCCAGTGTTGCAGGAAGAGGATAAATTAGCATTTTACTTCACCAGGTAGCACGGGAACAGTGAGTTTAGGTGGGGTTATTAACTACTCTTGCCACAACAGCAGAAGTCCTGCAAAGAGAGGAAGTCCTGGAGAAGGGGAGGGGGGAATGAAAGCAGCCCATTGATAAGTTTAAGGGGGACTGTTGAGATGGGAAAGGGAGGTGTGTAGCATCTTCTCAGTTGTGCCTGCCATTTTAAAAAGGCAGCCAAAGTGAGATGGTATTGCAGAGAGTGTCTAATTCCAGAACAAACCAGTTTTGTCTTCTCTGTGGCCGATCCTTCTCCACAGCTGTCAGCAGGAAAGGTCCTTAGTGAGAGCTCTGTCCCTGTCATTGCTCCTCCTATACAGCTCCCACTCTCTTCAGCAGTCCCCGTGCCGGCAGACTGGCTTCTCTGCATGCTGCCCCCATGTGCAGAAGGCACTTCCATTTCAGACAAAATAGCATAGATCAGCATTGTGCAGTGGAGGAGAAGAGGGTAATTTCTGGTTGGCCCTACAAAACACCTTCCAGGTCTTAACGCCACATCAATTGTGAATTGTTTTATTGTAGGGCTGAGGAGGAGTGCACAGGGTGCCGGGAGTTGGAAAGGCTGAAAAGTGGTGTCTGGGTGGCCCCAGTTTTTCTTTTTGCCTTTCTGCAGATGAATGCCAAAAAAAAAGGCTTTTCAATTGCCAGTTTTAAGTCTCTGCTGGCAGCTGGCCCAGTCATATAAAAAACGGCTAGGCCGGCAGAAAACCTGCCAGTTGGCAACCCTACTTCCCAGCAACCCCATTTATTGGAGTCCCTGCCAGTCTCTGATATCTAAGGCAATATTTCTTAACCTGGAGGAATACCTTGACAGTTTGGTCACTGAAAGGAAGAGATAGTAATATAGATGGAAGGAAGTGAAGAAGATAGGATGGGACAGAAGTGGACTGGAGATCCTAGAAAGCAAGTTAAAGACAGAAGAAAGCCGAAACTACAGACTAAGATCAAGATAGTTAGAGAATAAAATGGCCAGACAACAAAAGGTAGAAATAAAGAATTTTATTTTCATTTTAGTGATTGGAATATATTAGTCTTTGTAACTTAGGGGCAGCCATTCAGAACTCTTAGCTGGATGGCCATCAGGAAGTTGTCCGGATAAGGGTGCTGATCGCAATATTCAGAGGTATTATCCGGATCATTCCACTCAGTATTTCCACAGATCTCTCCTGCGCTTTTGTCTGTGTTCAGCATGTGTGACTGAGGCCGGGTATTCTGTTAGCTTGGATTTTCTATGTAGCGACAGTGTTGCCAAGTTACCTGGTTCCAGGAGCGAGATTTTAAGCCAGTCCTGGATTTCTGACAATCTCATTCTGATGTATTATGAGACCTGCAACACTGATTCTAATGGGTAAAATCAGGGACTACAAATACCATACTACATTGCAATGCAATTTTGAAACCAGAACAGGCAAAACATGTCCTGGAACTGGGCAATATAGCAACTCTGTGGTGGCCTATAGTAATCCAGCTTGCTCAGTCTTCCCAGTAGGGTATTGGTGTTCTAGGGCTCAATGTGCTGCCTTTTCCTACTTAAAGATCTTTATGCGTGAGGTTTGGAAGTTAGTGTTGGGATGGTAGATTTGTTTTAGGTCCAGAGTGATATTTTAGGAGAGTTTTGTATTATTTCACAATATGGCTGGCACTGAGAGGGTTTATGTTGCTCTTATTCAGATGACATTATGGGGGAAATATCCACTGGTTTTTGAAGGAGATGCTGGGGGAGGAGTTCTGTGGATATAGAATCAGAGTTATCATGTTATGTTCCATGAAAGAATTTTAGCCAGTTCTGGTTTTAAATCTGCACTGCTGGAACTGGAAAACTTGGCAATTCTGATAGTGCAGCCTCTTGTACTCCTCACCTTCTCACCCATCCCAATGTGGCCAGCAGGTGCTAAAACTTGCATGGTTGCCATCACTGGAGGGTGGGGCAAGGGGTGTGGCAAGGGGTAAGGCAGGGGTGTGGCAAAGGGCGGGGCAGAGGGGTGTAGTGGGGCAAAGCAGAGGCACAATATGTGGCGGGTTTTTCTTTTTCAAAATGTTGGCAACCCTATATCTTTCCCTGACAGCTGAGGACACAAACATCTATATTTTAATGGAAGAAGCAATTTTGAATTCCAAACAATTTGCTCATCAATCAAAACATTAGGGGCCTGAATTTCAGTCATCTGGATTTTGGAAGGGCTATGCGCTGCGTTGGCTCATAGCCCTCTCTGTCCACCTCTAACCTGGATATTCAGTGCTGGTGCGATGGCATTGAATATATGGGGGTCGCTGCAGACACAGTAGGGCACCGAGGCTAACAGTGCCGCAGCGATATTGGATGGTGCCCGGTTAGCTCCTGCAACTTAAAGATAGGTGAGGATTTTCCGCGCCTATCTTTTAGGCACAGATCACTAACCGGGCACCATCCAATATCCCTGCTGCACTGTTAGCCATATTCTCCACTTCTGCTCCGCTCCCGAATTCCAAACAATTGCCACAACATGCCCCGATGCTAACCAATAGCATTGGGGCACGTAGAGGACTTAGTAGGGGATATTCAATGGCACTAACCATGTGGGTGCCGTTGAATATCCCCATTTAAGGCATTTGCATAGTTTACTTGGCTTTAAACCGTGCAATGCCTTTCAGATATCAAGCCCTAGGTTTTTCGAATGTGAACACCTCTACTTACACAGTTTTTTTTCAATTGGGGCTCATTAGTGCTTGGATAGTTTCTTTTTCCTGTTTCTAGCTAATGCACTACTGGGAGCCTAAGCCAGGTGTTTCTTACACTGCTCTCTGCTCCACACAGCTTTATCTGAGATCACCATCTCACCATACAAATATAACCTTGTGCACTGTTTATATTAAATAAAAGCAGCAGAGAGTGGTTTGCCTGGAAGTATGGATGCTATACATCCTTAAATATTTATGTGTAACTCCAGACAGCAATATTAAGGAGCTCTGACAACTGTCCTAACTGGAATTAGCTGGGTTATATTTTGGATTTCTACTAGGAATGTTCTTAAGATGAATAATGGGTTTCCTTTTTTTAAGGGATGGTGTTATTTCAAAGAAGCAAGTACTTTGTGAAATATAATGCTGCAATGGATTATATATGGGAACAGGGGATCATCGTATGGAAGATTCATGTGCTGCTTTGTGGAAATGTTGATGGTGAGCTCTCATACTTAGTTGCAGCCTTGCTTTTTGGAGAAACTACGACCGCTTTATACTTTGCATCTTGTTTGACTGCATATTGCTGTGTGCTGTATATATTGTGAGCTCTTAGCAAGTGTTTGAAACTGTACGCCAATTCCTAACATCTACACTCAGGGGTCTGTATACTAAGCCACAATAGAGTTTTGCAGCTAACATGGTGTGTTACTGAAAATAATGCTGCGTTAGTTGCAAAAGCTGCATGCTACAGTATCTGTTGGGGGCATGAACAGCATTGACCCAGCAGATAACGCAATAACAATGCAGAGATCAGAGTGCACAGTGGATGCAGCTACATACCACTACTACCCATTGAGGTGGAGTCACTAGTACCTGCATTCTGTTCTCTTTCCAATCAGCCATTGCACTTGCTAAACAAGTCTACTTCACCCATCTGACGAACTCTCTTGCCTTTGATCCTCGTCGTCTCTTTAACACACTCAGTTCTCTCCTCAGTGTGCCTCCACCTCTGATTCCTCCCTCCCTTCCTGCCCAAACCTTGGCTGAGTTCTTTCATGACAAAATTCTCAAGATCACCCTCCAATTCCCCACCATCCTTACTACCCCCCCTATTTCCCAATTCTCCTCCCTCACTTCTGCTACCTTTTCTTCCTTCCCTATGGTCTTTGATGAGGAAACTTCACTCCTTCTTTCTTCCTCTAAACTTACTACCTTCTTGTCTGACCCCATCTCCTCCCACCTCCTTAGTTCCATCTCCTCCACTATCATCCCTTCCATCTTTCATATTCTCAACCTATCGCTCTCCACTGCAACTTTCCCTTCTGACTTCAAGCATGCTGTGGTCACACCCCCTTCTCAAGAAACCCTCACTTGATCCCACCTGTCCTTCTAACTATCGACCCATCTCTCTCCTTCCCTTCATCTCTAAACTACTTGAACGTGCAGTCTATCATCACTGTCTCGACTTCCTCTCCTCTCATCCTCTCCTGGATCCTTTACAATCTGGCTTCTGTCCCTTACATTCAACTGAAACAGCTCTTACCAAAGTCACTAATGATTTGTTCCTGGCAAAATCCAAAGGCCTCTATTCTGTCCTCATCCTTCTTGATCCCTCTGCTGCTTTTGATACTGTTGACCACAACCTTCTTCTTATCACCCTGTCCTCACTAGGTTTCAAGGACTCTGTACTTTCTTGGTTCTCCTCCTACCTCTCCCATCGCTCTTTCAGCGTGTACTTTGGTGGCTCCTCCTCCTCTTCCACCCCATTACCTGTAGGTGTTCCTCAGGGTTCCATCTTGGGACCGCTCCTCTTCTCTCTCTACACCCAGTTCCTTGGTGCCCTTATCTCTTCCCATGGCTTTCACTATCATCTCTATGCTGACGATTCTCAAATCTACATCTCTACACCAGTTATCTCTCCAGAAATCCAGGCTAAGATCACGGTCTGCCTCTCTGACATTGCTAGCTGGATGTCCCTCCGCCACATAAAATTGAACATGGCCAAGACTGAACTTATCTTTCTCACGAATCCCTCCTCTCCTCTTTCCCCTTTCTCTGTCTCTGTGGATAACTCTGTTATCTTTCCTGTCTCCTCAGCGCGTAACCTTGATGTTATCTTTGACTCCTCTCTCTCTTTCTCTCTACATATCCAACTCATTGCTAAGTCATGCTGTTTCTTTCTCTACGATATCTGCAAAATTCACCCCTTCCTCTCTGTTAACACTACTAAAATGATTGTCCACTCCTTAATCACATTCTGCCTTGATTACTGTAACCTTCTCCTTGCCGGCCTCCCCGCAAACCACCTCTTTCCCCTTCAGTCTATTCAACATTCTGCTGCTCGTCTGATTTTCTGCCAGTCTTGTTTTTCCCACATCACTCCTCTCCTCATGTCATTTCATTGGCTCCCCATCCATTTCTGTATCCAATTCAAGCTTCTCCTACTGACCTATAAATGTATTCATTCTTCTGCCCCCCAGTACCTTTCATCTCTTATCTCTCTTTACACTCCCTCTTAGTTACTTCACTCTTCTACTAGTCTTCATTTATCTATGCCTTTCACTTATATTGCTAATTCTAGACTTCACTCCTTTCACCTTGCTGCACCCTTCACCTGGAACAGCCTTCCTGTCTCTGTACGCCAGGCGTCCTCCCTGGTCATCTTCAAGTCCAGGTTGAAATCCCACCTCTTCACTATTGCTTTTCATTCTTGACTCTTGTGTTTTAATATGACTATTTTATATATGCTGTGTTTGCTCTCTCTAACATTAGATGTATACTTTGTCCTGTTGATCTGTAATTTGTATTATGTAATTTTTTGTCTTGACTAGATTGTGAGCTCTGATGAGCAAGGACTGTCTCTCTTATTTGTGTGTACAGCGCTTTGTATGTTTGCAGCGCTTTATAAATGCTTAATAATAATAATAATAATACATAGATTCGACTTGTTCAAGCCATGGTATTTTCAATAACATCATATGGATGTGAAAGCTGGACAGTGAAAAAGATAGACAGGAAGAAAATTGATGTCTTTGAATTATGGTGCTGGCGGCGAATACTGTGTATACCATGGACTGCCCGAAGAACAAACCAGTCTGTACTAAAGGAGATCAAACCTAAGCTTTCTTTAGAAGCTCAGATGACAAGACTTCAACTTTCATACTTTGGACACATCATGCGGAAAGAGAGATCATTAGAGAAAGACATCATGCTTGGCAAGATAGAAGGTCAACGCAAAAGAGGAAGGCCAGCAATGAGATGGATCGATACAATAACAGCAGCTACGGGTACCAGTCTGTCAACAATGAGCCGCCTGACTGAAGACCGAAAACAATTTAGGATAGCTATCCAGAGGGTCGCCATGAGTCGACTCTGACTCGACGGCACTTAACAACAACAACAACAACAATAATAATAATGTATGCAAAGCATGCGGTTACTATGCACTGTCGATACTCATGGTAACCACACTTGCAGCTAAACCAACTCTCCTCTCAGACCTCACCCTCTCGCACAACTAATGCATGGCCTGCAGATGGCTCTTTGTGCTACCACAGCATGCTGTTCCTGTGCTATTGCTGCATTAACAGCTAGTGTGACTTAGTAGATGGGCCCCTAAGGTTTTGCACAATAGCGCCAAAAAGCATGGCATGTTATGTGCAGCACCACCATGATAACTGCTGGGGATGTGGAAAGCGTGTTCCCAGAAGTTTAAAATGTGGCATTCAAATAGCACAGGTGCACTTAACTCCACCTATTGCGGTGGCGTTAGGTGAACCCACACTGATTGCAAGAGTCAGTTAGTGCAAGGTGTTCACTCCATACTACTGTGCAGTGCTCACCGTGCCCACTCTGCTGCTAACCCACTCCTTTACTACCCCAACGTGCCGTTCACAGAGTGGAAATTGGCCTACACTATCATGGCCCCACTCTGGCAGCTGGCACCCTTTTAATAAAAGACCCCCTTAATGCTCATAATGCCAATGATCTCAAGGCTCATTTCATCTAACTCTATAATATGTATCAGTCCATCAAATACCAATACAGTAATCATGGCTTTGTAGTCTGCTGAACATATCCAGCACATGTAGTTTTGGAACTAAGGGTAATGAATGAACTAGAGATTTTGCTGATAGAGATTTGAGATCAGGACCATACCTATCCCTGTGCGAGTGATGCGGCCGCACAGGGCGCAAAGGCTTAAGGGGCGCATTTTAGCTGTCTGCCGCTGCCACTTTTTCTTCTCTCAGCGGCGGCAGGCAATGACAGACAGCTAAAATGCGCCCCTTAAGCTTTCTCGCTGGCATGCTAAGCAGATCTGTCCCTCCCTGCCTCTTTTCTCCTGCCATGGGGAGGGGGGACGCGAGCCTGATGTGCAAGTCGCACAGGGTGTGATTTACACTTGGTACGGCCCTGTTTGAGATTAGCACGTTTTTAAAAAAAATCTAAACTCTTTCCAATCCAGGGATTAAAAGTTATCATGATTAATCTGCAAGTAAACATGGCTCATGTCATTTATTTTTTAATTTGCCATATTTATAATCCAAAAATACATGAAGCAACATTTTAGAAAGGCCATTTAGGTGCCATCTGAAATGTCCAAGTCAAAACATCTGAAATTTTGTGGGAGGGGCAGCAGAGAAGGTGGGCACATGGAAATGCTTTCTAAAATCGACTTCTCTGCCCCAAATGATTAATGTTTCTGCCAGCAGACAAGGAAACGTATGCACAGCATCAATCCCCAGACACATGCAGACTCAGGCAATTTCAGAAACATGCATATGCAGAATATACAAGTCCGCAAAACTAAACTACTATAGATGTGTCCACACCGATATTTCTGAATGTGTGTGCATAGCTGTCGCCACATGCATGTCCCAGCCTGCCATTTTGCCAATGGAGATGTGCAGCAGCCAGGCAGCTCATGAAAGTGCCTTTGTATTTACCTGTATGCTTTTTTGATGGGGTGAAAATTATTAGGGGAGTCAGAGGGCATTACTCTTTGCTCCCTGCTGCTGCTTGCTGGCTGTAATGAGCACTTTTCAAATGACTATTTGTGCCTGGGAGCAGGTACAGACATGTTAAGTGTCCACCAGCGGTCATAAACATGCCATTCTAATATTGGATGTACATGTGTTATCTTTCACTGATCGCCCCAGACACGTCTCCACCACACCCCTGTGCCACATAGATGTGATTGGGCCAAACATGTGTAAATTTGGGCCTTTCTAAAATGGCTTTTGAGACAAGGATGTGATTGGCACATCTGAATGGGCGTTTTCAGACATGCAAATCATGAGCAGAGCTTCTAAAATGACCACCATAATAAAGAATATTTTGAAAAATAGTGTAAGAACCCATTAAAAATGACAGAAAAGAAAGGCATTCACATGTATAGATTCACTCTTGTGCCTTTATACCACCACCAGGAATGCCCCTATTCTCAGCTGCACATAGAAACTGTGCATAAATTTGAAGTAGATAAAGGTCCTTGAAAGTCATTATATTCACTTCAAATGTGCCATGTGTGGTATGCTTTTGCTTTCCTTCAGGGATAGTGCTGCAACTACCAAAGTTACAAACAAAGATTTTGGACACATTGAGACTCTTTTACTAAACGCTACTAACAGTTAATGCGTGTTTTAGTGAACGATAACATGGGCATGCCAACTTCCAACTGCTGAAACGCACATTTACCGGCACTTGAACATTAATGTGGACAGTAGGTGGATTAAGGCAGAGAGTAGATTTGGTAAAGACATTAGCGTGCAAGTGAAGTTAACGTGGCACTTAGCACGTGTTTACCTAACAGCACCTATATGGGTGCATTAGATGCACCAACACCTATGTTACTTTGCCACTACTTAGCACGTGTTTACCTAACAGCACCTATATGGGTGCATTAGATGCACCAACACCTATGTTACTTTGCCACTACTTAGCACGTGTTTACCTAACAGCACCTATATGGGTGCATTAGATGCACCAACACCTATGTTACTTTGCCACTACTTAGCACGTGTTTACCTAACAGCACCTATATGGGTGCATTAGATGCACCAACACCTATGTTACTTTGCCACTCATGATACCTGATTGCACATTAGCTGCTGGGAACATAACAGTCATACTCCTGACAGCTAATGTGAAGGCTTTACATTTTACATAATACTTTGGTAATGCTTAGTAAAAGGGCCCCTTTGTATCAAAGTTTCTCCGTTTTATATAGGCTATAGATCCTTCATCATTTATGCCAATTAGTACAGCAATTCATATAAGATTGAGATCAGCCCTATTGTTGAGGCTGTAATCAAAAATCTCAGTTCAAAAAAGTTAATGATCTAGTCTCATGGTCTCTAATATCATAAATACCCACATGAACATTTTTATAGCACCAGAGGCTAAATTTTCATTCTTGCCATTAAAAAATAAAACTCATTGGCCCTCATTCCAGAACATGAATAAGGGATGTCCACATGCAGCGTAGACCTGTAAGTGGCAAATACATCTCCTACTGTATTCCGCAACACCGCTGACATGCACGCTCTGGATATTAGCACAGGGAGTTAATAACATGGGTGGGAGAGGGCGGATAGGGGCATGGTCATCCACCATGACGTAGAGAGCTTATTCCTGAACAGGCCATATACATTAGACCTGTTGAAACCAGGTATAAAGGTCTGACTTAGAAAAAATTCAGCTCTGTCCTTTAATGCATCCCATAGAAGTGAATGGATGTGACAGGTTGGGTCTGAAGTGGAGCCACCACAGACAGGACAAGATGCATGCAAAAGGTTCAGGGAGCAGAACTGAGTGACTGTTTTCGGGAAAGAAACATAACTAAACAGACGTGCAGCAATACAACTAGGAATACCAGTGTAGTCTGAGGAGTGCACTGGGGAAGCTGGTTTGTGCAGCATCAGGCCAGGTGACACATGAAAGCCTGACTAGTACCTGGACAATATGGATGAGCACAGTGTTACCAGGAGTCAGTGTGATGAGGCAGGCAAAGCTAAAGAGGGCTCACCACATCCAAATATCCAAAGATAAGGGTGGCAAAGATAAGGGGCCCCCATAATAGGGGCATCCAACATTGCAAACAGCACTAATGCATGCCCATGATGCACAGCGTGCTGTTGAGCAGATAGTAGTGAGTATGAGTGTCCATCTGAAGCCACTGAAGGCAAGTCTGTACAGATGACCATGGTGGAAATCACTGAAACTGCCTCGGAATGTGATATACCATGTATACATGTTGATATTTTCAATTTCGAACCCCATAGAGGTGTGCACTGGGCCTAGGCTGTACCCGACAGGGCATAAGGGAGATTGAGACCTGGGAAGGCTAATGCAGTTGCAATAGCACAGTGTTAGTAATGTACATTATGCATCAACACACTGCTGGCTGTGATAGCCAGCCTAGGAGATGCACATTCTACCTGAGGGGCATGGCGTCAATGGGTACAGCATGGGGACGTTTAGGATCAGAAATGTCCAACGTCCTAGAATACGGTATGTGTGTTTATATCCCAAACTATTTCCTGTGTCGCAGGGCCGGGGCAACTGAAGAATGCCTGCACGAGCCCCGTAGAACACATCTCCATGCACATGCTCACCGGTGGATGTGGTGTTGGGTGCAAAAGTGCACGTAATGCAACTGTAGCATGATATGTGACCAAGGGAACCCATGTCCATACTGTGGGCCTGTCCAAGACTCCCCATTGGACTGCCCACACCTCCCTTTCGAGAATATTAACATGGTACACTGCCTGACAGCAATGTGATGGCAAAGAGGGCAAATCCATGTGAATGACAGTCCACGCATGTCACTGCTGCTGTTGTGACATGGGCACACCTCTGAAACAACCCCCCAAACATGTCTGTGAAGATGTGTGCTACCAGGTATACATGACATATGTAACAAATAAATGGACAAAGAGGATGCAGAGAGATTGAGCTGTACCCCACAACTGTGAATTTTTCCACCATGATCATGTTACCAAGTATGCTATTCCCCGAGGGCAGGCCTGAAATATACTGACGACAACTGCTAGGGAGGGATAGACACCCAATGTCTAAAATCCCAGCCATGATCTGAGAGAATGCTGCATACCAGAGCTGTGACATGAATACTGTATGTGATATAGCTGGAGAGATGTCCAAGGTGTGACTGCAGTGAACCAGATATAGAGTGACAGTATGTGGCTGACATAAGTGGACCCATGCAGTAGAGAGTAGTAGGAGGGAACCCCACCATGCATCATCCACATTGTGTCATGGTGGACTGACAGATGTAGGTGTAAGATATGTAGTGTCTGTGTCCTGAACACACCAATGGCCTCCTGCGTGTAACCCATGCATGGTCAGGGTGAATAAGAGCTGCGAATGCAAAGAGCTAGCCTGACACAGCACATGGCTGACCTGACCCACACCATAGGCTCATGGAAATGCCAGTGGCCAAAGGTATGGGGCCGGATGCTGGACAAGGCACCACAATACCCACCCCTATCCATAAGGGGTGAAACCTGCCAACTATGATCAAAGTGTGATGCCATCAATGTGGGCTATAGTTACAGGCAGCCATGCACATCACATAGTGGATAAGTAGCACACTAGAAATAGCACTACCTGGGAATCTGAAAGTCATGTGTTTCTGACACACCACAACCCAATGTGGCAGTGTAACATTCACAGTGCCATGCAGCATTTGGGGTGCATGTGTCTTGCCACAGGAAGGTACCACATGCAATTAACACACCATGTGTGTCAGCTGGGCCCAGGAAGACATCTTCAAGGCACAGCCAAAGACAAGCAAATGTGTGCAAGATAGCCACCACCAAGCAGGACAGGAGGCCCCTGAATGGGTCACAGGGGCACACATCCCCTGAGCAAAGGCAGCAGTCCCAACACACTGCAGTGCATGCAGAGAGAAGTAAAGGACCCACCAACACTCTAGCAGGATCAATTGTGGACAGTGCCCCAGGGCAAGCACCAAATTTTATGGTAGTGGATGTGTCTCTAAGCAGACAGAGATGGGGGGGAGAACATGACAAATATGACAGTGGGCACAGCACAGACAGGTGCCCCATGCATCCATTCATGCTGGCCAATGCCCCTGCAGTGTCTGCCTGAGGTGGCACAGAGGGGCACTGGCCAGCAAACCGATGCCACACACACTAGGATCCTGAGCTGGACAGTGTGTGGACACTGCAGACATATACTGTACATATGTGATATATGATTCTCACAGCAACACATGAACTTAGGTGTCCATGTCATGTAGAGTGGTGTGTCCTCTGCACACACCCAATGCCAGACCTATGAAACAGTGCCTCCCCATGGATCCTCCCAACCACTCATGCCCACCCACATGGCACAATATCACACAGACAGCCCTGGAACCTGACTGACACCCACACCACACACATGCACAAACCCAGGTTGCCTGTGCACCCCGTTGGGACCCAAGCCCACAGACAAAGCATTCGGTACCCCAGTCTTGCTGCTAGATGATATACCTGTGTCTTCTCCCCCCAGGGCACAGGCACCTGTGTCTCAGTAACCACAATCACAGGTGTGCATGGTGGAATTTTCTCGGACCCTGAGGTGTCATAATTCATGCTGCCTGACTCTATGATGCCCTCATGGAATGGGGGAAAGACCATTTGGGAAACAGTGCCCCTTGGAACTGGCCCAAAGAGAGGAAGTGTCTGTGTGGCGGGTGGACCAACAGTGGTGCAGGTATGTGCGGAGGCCCATGTTGTGATACCACTGGTGCCTGGCTGTGGAGGCGCAGGTCCACATGCTGCTGAAGGTGGTGCAGCTGTCAGAGCTGCCCCACCTTGCTTTTTCCAGACCCTATGGGAGGCACACTGGAGTGTGCACAGGGCGTTGCAGGGATGAAGCAGCCAGGGACATGCTGCAGCTCTATCAGGATCGCAACCATGTTTGCTTGGAGGGTGCTGGTATCTATGGTCAGTTGCTCTGTGGCCACAAAATGCCTTTCCTGCAATGCCGTGGACTGTGCTGTATGCAAGAAAACTCTCAGCACATCGATGCAGGTGATGCTGTTTACCCCTGTGAATGAACCCCTCCTAGACATCACCTTTGTTAATAGTGTGCTGTGGCAGAGGTGATGGGGAGGGGACATGGAGCTCCAGATCATCTTGGCCTGGAACATCATGTGACTGTAACAGTGCAGCATCAGCAGTGGTGCATGGCAGTGGGGTATCATCTGGGGCCTCCCTGCTCCCCCCCCCCCCCGTGGCATCCTCCATGGACACTGTCAGCAGAGCAAGCACCACTGCCTGTGGAGCTACAGCAGGGGCACTTGTGAAGACACAGATGACACTGAGGGTCATACTTGCACCTGGCAATGCCGCAACTCATGGGGTGGTAGTGCCACAGCCATGTGGGTCAGGCACGAGGCTACACAGTTTGAGAGGGGCTGCTGCCATGGTGTGTAAGACACCCTGTCCTCCTGTGCGTAGCCAGATGGGCACAGAACCCCATGCACAGACACATATCCTGGTGGCCTGGGCACTCAGCCCTGCCACTACCAGTTGGTGGTCATGCTGCCAATGCCCCTGACACACAGCCAAGCAGCAGAGCGATCACATGCACTGTGAGTGCGCCTGGCAGAGGTGGCATGACTGAGACACCATGGCAGCCAATGTTGGTGGCTGCATGCAAGTGTGCACAGGCACACAGTGGGAGGGGAGTACATGGGGTAAGGAGCAGGGACACACATGTCACACATGTACCTTGCTCCTGGGATGACTCAGATATATTGAGAGGGCCTATTCCCCCTGAGGTGGCAGTGTCAATTGTAGCGAGGATGCACTCTTCCAGATCAGTTACCTGCTCCCCCTGCATACCCCAGAACCTAAAGCTCTGCCTTCTGGGTGGTGTCGCATTGCACCTGACACCACCTGTGCTTCACATTCTTGATGTCTCAGTTCTGGTGATATATGGAATTGATATGGTAGCACACAACACACATCAAGCCATAGCCGCTGCACCAGACCATCCAGGAATTCTATGCTGTCATAGGCTTCCTGTCAGTCCTATGTGTGGTGGACGGCACATACATCGTTCTCCAGCCACCACGACAGAGTGAGTTTGCATACTGCAACCACAAGGCATTCCACTCTGTGAATGGGGAGATCACAGATGTATGCGCCAGGTACCCAGATTTCTGCCACGGTGCCTATGTCCTGAGCTGGTCAGGGATCCATGCATGATTCAAGGGATGCCACATCAGTGGTGGATGGCTGCTAGGTGGACATATGCATGGACACCTTGGGATTGGGAGGCAGGGTGCAATGCATAGTGGTGGATCCACTGGGCAGGTGGTGTTGCCCCCCCCCATAACCCCAGGGGCCCAGTGTGATGACCCCCTTGCCATGGGGGAGGGCAGCTGGGCACATTCAGGGGGGTAGCCTGCCACCTGCTGTCATGGTGGGGATATGCATGGGGTACCCCCCTGTGAAACCTCCCCCCCACATAAAGGGGCATGGTATGTCCTGTCCCTGTTTCAGCTACCCCATATACGCCCTCCACATGGGTCATGTCCTGGTTCCTCATAGCTGACACAGTGGCTCTGTGCATGCAGCAGGGGACCAAGGCAGGTGACCGGGGTGGCAGTAGCAGGCCTGCACATGGTGGTGGTGTGTCATGCAGACCATCTACTGCCACCCAGAGGTGTGCCTGCCATGGCAAGGCAGGGGCACCAGACATACATATGGTGCACAGAAATAGCTCCCAGCAAAGACCCCACCACTTTGGGTGCGACCATGCACATGTGGTGGGCTACGGACACACACAGGCCTGCTGTCCACAGACTTGGATCTGCACAGTCAGCTGTCCACAGCCCACTATGTATCCGGCACATCTGACCCTTTCACTGGCACACCAACTGATTAATGGTTTGCTGTTCTGTCTCCCCCTGCAGGTGACTAGGGCTACCTCCTTCGCGACTGACTAATGACCCCCATACTCCACTCCAGCAGTCCAGCACAGTACTGGTACAACTGTGTGCACTGGACCACAAGGGGTATCATAGAGAGGACCTTCAGCCAGCTTAAGTGCTGGTTCCGCCAGTCCAGGGGGAGCTGCTATACAGGCCTTGCAAGGTGTGCGAGATCACCAGGGCATACTGCATGCTCCATAACTTTGCCCTGTGGCATAGGCAGCCACTGCCTAATGATCCAGAATCTGCCATGGATGACGAGGATGAGCTCTACACTGGTACAGATGCACATGTGTGTGCACCATCCAGACTATGTGTTGGCATCTGTTAGCCTTGTCCAGGAACACTTTGCCTGACAGCCTGATATATCTGTATGGTGCCCATGGCTGATGCACCAGGGGTGCACATATTGCATAGTCCACCTGTCCCTTGGCCGTCCGGCACCCACCCATTGCCTTTTGCAGGTGGTGCACGCCTGTAATCTACCATGGGGGGGGGGGCACAGGATAGGTGCATGGTGTGCTACATACATATGATACCCCCAGCATGGTCTTGTCCATCTGCCCTAGCCTGTGCCACCCCTGTGTGCCAATGGCTGTGCTGCTGCCACATGTTCATGGCTCCCCCACCCCCGTGGCCCCTTACCATTCCCCCTGGGTGTTTGTACTATCACCTGCAAATATGGTGGCCAGTCTACCTGGCTATATGCCTCAGACATGCTTTAGCAACCATCTACATGTGGCGTGTAGCACAGCGTCTCCCCTGTGTCATGACACATATGTCCAGATCCATTGGTGGCCAGGGTTGCTTTGTCTAATGGATACATAGGCACACAGGGCACACACGTTGAACTGCATAACACTTTATTTTCCCAGCCAACATACATGGGACAGACAGAGAATATGGTTTGTGCAGCAACACATTGGCCAACAGGTGTGCACCCTGGCACCTAGCCCCACCCTTCCCACACCTATAGGGCCATGAACATTGGCAGCCAGTCTGCCCTGGTGACTGTCACTGCACCAGCTGCTACTGGTGTCGACCATGTCGCTTAGTGCTACTACTGCCCCTGGGTAATTCCCAGGTGGCGTGGCCCCCTTAGTGATCCTGCCTGCTGTGCGACTGGGGGGGGGGGTATGTGGGTCTTCAGATTGGCTTCCAGCAGCACGAGCAGGCCCCTGAGCTCACCCCTCAGATCCTCCACATGGCACAAGAGGTGTGAGAGGGGCCTGCGCAGCCATGCAGGGCTACATGCTAGCATATGCTCCAGGAAGTCCAGGGCTGGCATGCCCTCAGGGCCTCTGACTGCCTCCTGGTCCCCCTCATCCAGTCCCACTTCAGATTGAGGTGGACTATGTGGCCCACCAACATGGCCATGCTGCTCCCACATGGACATGGATGATCGCACCTCTACAGCATTGCTACCCTCGTTACTGACTTCACCTGGCACTGCTGGGGCCCCTACTGACTCCTTGCCATCCACATCCCCATCCAGCTGCAATGTCACATCCCTCTCCACACTCTCACTCGGATCCCACATCCATTCTCCCCACCCACCCTTGCCCGCATCCACATCCTGCCTCCACTCCATCTACTTACCCATGCTCCCCCCTTCTGCCACTCACATACCCCCCCACACTCCCCCTGCATGCACTCTGAGCCCCCTCTTTCACTACCCCCTTGCCACTCACACCCCCCACATGCTCTCCCTGCATGCACTCCAAGTCCTCCACTTCACTGCCCCCCGTCCTGCCACTCACATACCCCCACACGCTCCCCTTGCATGAGCACAGACACCTCACCCTCACCACCACCCTCCAATCACTCACCCTTCTGTCTTTACTCAGCCACAACACCCTCCCCACCCCTGCTTGGCCCCTCAGTCTATGTTGCTACAGCCTCACTCAACACACTCCATGGGGCCTCCCTAACCACCCACCCTACCACTGAAAAACTCTGAATTAGCCAATCTTTTTTCTGTCTATTGTAACCCCTTAAATTTCATTGTAACTTTGGGGCAGACTAGATGGACCACACTGGTATTTATCTGCCGTCATTTACTATGTTACTATGTAACTTTATTGGGGTTGTGGCCTGCCCCATACCCCCTTTTTCCCTAACACATTGCTGCTCCCCTCCTTGTTTCTTGCTACATCTGGCTTGGGGGTGCCCTTCACTGCATATAGTGGAAGTGTAGTGATGGTCAAAAACTAGCACAGAGCATTAAATGTCAAACCAGAAAAAAACTCTGTATCTAACACATGAAAGTATACTGTGTCAAAATCAAAAAAACTACTATGCATTCACTTGAAAAGTAGAAAAGGCAGAATTCAAGCAAAGATATTTGAAGCAACAGAAGGTCTCAGACTTTAACGGGCAAACCGTATACTCAAGGCAGTGTTCACCAACAGAGCACAGTAAAAGCCCTTTCTTGCATCAACGACCTTAAGAATTATGTTGCTCCACAGAGTAGCTATCACTAACTCCTTTAACACAGATAATAGCAGTATTTCTCTTGACAAATTCTTCAAAATCAGTGTAGGAGAGTGAATAGCATAACTTAGCTGAAAACGTATTGCTTGAACTGCTGCATAGCCATCATCTCATCCCCGCTCCGACCCCAACGCTCTCAATCGCGCTGTTATTGCGTTTCACCCGAGCAGGTTTCTTCAGGGGGTGACAAGCAGAGGATAGCGAGAACAGGCCTGTTCTCGCTATCCTCTGCTTGTCACCCCCTGAAGAAACCTGCTCGGGTGAAACGCAATAACAGCGCGATTGAGAGCGTTGGGGTCGGAGTGGGGATGAGATGATGGCTATGCAGCAGTTCAAGCAATACGTTTTCAGCTAAGTTATGCTATTCACTCTCCTACACTGATTTTGAAGAATTTGTCAAGAGAAATACTGCTATTATCTGTGTTAAAGGAGTTAGTGATAGCTACTCTGTGGAGCAACATAATTCTTAAGGTCGTTGATGCAAGAAAGGGCTTTTACTGTGCTCTGTTGGTGAACACTGCCTTGAGTATACGGTTTGCCCGTTAAAGTCTGAGACCTTCTGTTGCTTCAAATATCTTTGCTTGAATTCTGCCTTTTCTACTTTTCAAGTGAATGCATAGTAGTTTTTTTGATTTTGACACAGTATAGTGGAAGTGTGTCTATACTTGCAATTGGTATTAAATCTGCAAGAGCCTTTGTTGTATAATCTACTGACTCCCTTCTGGCTACTCAGGGGTAGTGCCACTGTCCCACTGCTGTCCCATATCTCTGCCCTTCCCTCCTCTCAAAGAGGTAGGTGGGCCACAGTCTGCCAGGCCATTGCGTCTGACTACACACATCTGTTCTGTTCCCTCTTTGGACTTGGATCATCAGCCTGATCCACAAATCAATGTCCTTCCTGTCCCAGCTGAGCCCTTTATTTCCTGACATGTTCCTGCAGAACTGCTCATTGTAATCTAACCATGCAGTTCCCTCATATACTCTACTATATACGCTTCACATATGCTGTCCTGGTACATGAATAGGTCCCGGCACTGCTTGGGGTTCTTCTCCCCAACTATACTCGCTAATATCCACTATGTACTATGGTTTTTGTATGCTGTCTACCCTCTTGCTAACCAGTTTGCATTTACCCTGACAATTTGTGCAATCAAAATTCAGATCATTCTGTTTTAGCAGCAGCAAATATATGTCAATATACTCATCTTTCCAGATCTTGCCCTTTATGCTCATTGACATATGGCTATCCAATGAACTAGTAGTACAAATATACTCTGTTTGTTTTGCTTGACAGACCAAGACTCTGTCCCGTTCGTGAGGGCCCAGTGCCTTGTCCTCTTCAATGCTTGGTGCTTCCTTTTTTGGGGGAGCAGCCACACTATGCTAACCCTTGGGAAGATCCATATTCTGGCCCCCTTGCTTGTGCTCAGATGCTTGCATTCCTACTTGAGCCACATTATTACTGGATACGATCTGTATGAGCTTTTGCAACATACCCATAATACCCAATTGGTTATCTCCTTCACCCTATACCTGCTGTACTGCTATAGCTCCTTCCATCCCCACCAAGACCATGCCCTCCTCTCTTTGCACAACCCCTTGTTGCTTTACCCCGTAACACCCTCTCCCTTAGTGCCCAAGGCCGCCCTCCTTCTTGCAGTTCCCCTTATCTCCTCACTGGTGAGTTCACCCTGGCAACCATAGCAACATAAGAACATAAGGAATACCGTACTGTGTCAGACCAAGGTCCATCAAGCCCTGTATCCTGTTTGCAACAGTGGCCAATCCAGGTCACAAGTACCTAGCAGTTTTCCAAAAAGACACACAGGTTCCATAATGCTTGTATTGGGGCAAGCAGTGGATTACCCTGGTCTCCTTTATGGTTTATGGACCTTTCCTCCAGAAACTTGTCCAAACCTTTTTTTAAAGCCAGCTACTTTCACTAATAGCTTTTACTACATCATCCCGTAACATATTCCAGAGTTTGATTACACATTGATTGAAAAAATATTTTCTCTTATTAGTCTTAAATGAGTTACACTGTCATTGCCTGTCCTCTAGTCTTTCTACTTTCACTTATTAGTCTTAAATGAGTTACACTGTTCATTGCCTGTCCTCTAGTCTTTCTACTTTTTGATGGCATAAAGAATCGATCTATGTTTACCCGCTCCACTCTATTCATTAATTTAAAGACCTCTATCATATCTCCTCTCGGCCATCTCTTTTCCAGGTTGAAAACCCCTAACCATTTAAGCCTCTCCTTAAAGGGGTATCCTTCCAACCTCTTTATCATTTTGATGTCTCTTCTCTGTACCTTTTCTAATTCCGCTATATCCTTTTTAAGATACAGTGACCAGAATTGCACACAATATTCAAGGTGCAGTCACACCATGGAACGATACAGAGGCATTATAATAGCCTTTGTTTTATTCTGATTCCTTTCCTTATGATTCTTAGCATTCTATTTTTCTTTTTGGCTGCTGTTGCACAGTGGGTTGAGGGTTTCAACATGTTATTCATGATAACGCCTAAATCCTTTCCTGGGTGGTGGTTCCTAATGTGGAGATTTGCATCGTGTAACCATAGTTTGGGTTGTACTTTCCTAGGTGCATAACTTTGCACTTGTCCACATTAAATTTCATCTACTAACAGGGAGGAGTAGCCTAGTGGTTGGGGCAAGGTACTTCAGGCCAGAAGGTCGGGGGTTCAAATCCCACTAGAGGACAGCAACCTTGGGCCGGAAGGACTGGGGTTTCTAGTCCCACAGATGCTCCTTGTGGTCTTGGGCAAGTCACTTAACCCTCCATTGCCCATGTTCTCTGTAAGTATTAGTGTATGTGTCTCATATCCCCGTGTGTTAAATGTATCCCCCAATTGTGTTGTGACCGCTTTGATTGAAGGATAAGGCAGTATACAAAACTGTCTAAATAAATAAAACTATTTGAACATCCAGTCTTCTAATTTGTCATGGTTCTCTTGCAATTTTTCATAATCCTCTTGGGTTTTAACAATTTTGAATAATTTTGTATCATTTTCAAATATGACTACTGTACCTCATTCGTTATTCCCATTTCCAGGTCATTTATGAATATGTTACAAAATAGCAGACCATGCACAGATCCCTGCAGTACTCCACTATTCACCTTTCTCCATTGGAAAAATTGGCCATTCAGCCCTACGTTCTGCTTTCTATCTTTTAACCAGTTCCTGATCCACAATAGTGCACTGCCTCTTATCCCATGACTTTTTAACTTTGCCAAGAGTCTCTTATTAGGGACCTTGTCAAAGGCTTTCTGGAAATCCAGTTACACTTCCATTTGCTCCCTCCCACAGTGTCCTCTGAATCACAAGCAATTGTTCCATACTCATCCCTCTGCTGACTGGGTGGTGCCAGTCTGCCTTCTGTGCATGCGTATATACACATTTTTGAACCTTAAATGATAAAAATGGACATCACCATCTAATGTGGATGAAATCACAGTTCTCTCCTCCCTCGGCGTTTTCCGACAAAAAAACTTTAGGACATCTTTAGGGCAACTTTGGTGACTATTTCAATTGTTGGGAGCATCTGGTTCGCTGCTGTGTCCCAGGGCTCCTCCAAACTATTTATGAGAATTTCCACATATCTTGCTCCATGGACTACAGTCATGGCTCTCACCCTGTTCACCAAGTTCTATATCCATCCCTCTGTCTTCCAAATTTACACTTTGTCAGTCCATTTGACTGGGACCTGAGCGTTGAGGTTGTTCATGTAGCTGTCTACTAAGCTAGGACCCGACCATCCATGTGAATACACTCTCCTTCCATGGTGGCATTTTTTGGCTCTGCTGTTCTGGCTACCTTTTGCTGTCTCTGCCTCTGCTGGACTGTTCCTGCTGTCATGTTTGCTTCTTTTCTTGTACGCCTTCCACTGCACCTCCACATCTCTGCTTGGCTCCATCATCCTGCCATTCTGATCCTCTATGCCTGAAGTCCGCAGTTTCTTCCCCTTCTTGTTGTGCTCACCTCCATCAAAGTTTTTTCTTTTGCCCCTGCTTTGTCTTTATGCCTTGTTCTCCTTTCTTGCCTTCACTGGTGCCATGATGCTGCCCCTTTAAGACTCTTGGTGTGATGATGTCATGCAAGTTCCACCTCTTCTTCTGGTGTGGCCAGGAAAGAGCTACATTGTCAGAAACCTCTTCTTTTTTTATAAAGTGTCTCTTCTGCTGCTTGCTGCTTGCTGCCTGCTGCCACTGCTGATCATCCCTGCTGCAGAACAGGTCCCCAGGGCTAGTCGGTAAGTTTACAGTCCCAATGGCCCTCCTCAGATGCCAGTGCAGCCTTCCTTGCCCTATTCAGCCCCAACTTTGGTATGCTGTTGGCTTGAGGAAGGAGGGATTGTGGCTGGATCAGAAGCATTCAGCGGCTGCGGATACAAGACTTCCGAAGCATGTGGCCTCCGTGCAGTGGCTGACTCTGACCAGCAAGGTCATTATGCACTATGGCTGCCACAATCACGGCAGTCACTAGCACCCTGCCATTTAACCGGCACCGAGACCGCAAAGTGACAAAAAAGAAGGGAGCCTATCGCCAAAGTACTTGCGGGCTTTTCTTGCAGTCACAGCAGATTTGTGTGAGACCTACCTCATGGTAGACTGCCTCACGTGCAGGCTACCCTGAAGCTGCGCTGCTCATACTGGATTTCCATGCGACCCCTTTTCCTTGCCATGTGGTTGGTCTCCGTTGCTGGAAATAGCGATGTAGAGCTTATTCTCTCTCGCAGCTTCATTAACTGGCACATGACCACCTCCTCTCACACTTTATCCTTCGCTGCCCTTTACCCTCACCCCCGCTGACCTCTGTCTGTTGCCTATCCCCTTAATCTTACTTTCCCCCCACCCACTGACCCTGCCCACCACCTGAACCAGGGAGCTTTCCTTCCCCTCTGCAGCCTAGTATTGGACCAACGCCATTCAGGGGCGGCTCAAGGTAATCTGCTGCCTGAGGTGAGGGATGAGATGGCAACCCGCCCCCCCCCCCCCCTTGAGCTGGGGGGAGGGGAGACTTTCTCAGAACTGCAGTCAGGGACTGAACCAAATCAAAAAGTTAATTACATAATGTGGAGGAAATAAAAAGATGTTCGCACATCACAGAACTAAAAGTCAGAGCGAGAACCACTGCACAGTTTATAACACCAAATTAAATAACTCATTTTTATTTTGTTGTTATAAACTGTGTTATGGTTGTTGCTTTTTCTTTTTGAACATACATTTTGCATTCACAGACACCCCACCCCCTAGCAATTGGTGCAGAGCAGAACTAGGACATCTACCCACAAAACTCAATATCTAATTAAAAAAAGAAAATCTGATTCTGATCATCTCACTAACAAACATTCTCCAGTACCAGGCATATTGTGAACTAATGGAAAACCCTACAAAAGTCACAGATGATCTACAAGGCCAAATAAACTATATCAAGCCTAAACTTCCAAAACTCATACAACAAGAGGCCTACCCAGATAAAAACAGCACTATAAATACTGTAGCGGGTCTTAGAACATCCATACACTGATTGAAAAGCTAAACAAGTCAAATTACTACAGTATAGGTCCCTTCATACAAACTCTGTGTTAACAGAACTCCTGGCCTCAGTCACACACTCAGAACACAGATCCTTGCCAAGTACAGAATAAGTGCGGATAACCTAAAGTGAAAATAAAAATATGTAGACAAAAATTAAACTGAAAGCCCAAGAAGACAGACTCTACATGCAATGCAATACCAGAGAAATAAAAGACACTCATTTCCTTGTACTGTGTAAAATATAAAAATAGTGCAAAGTCCAATCACTCATTTGAAAATAAAATTATTTTTCTACCTTTGCTGTCTGACCATTTTCTACTCTTATCATGCTGGTCCCGATCTGAAGCTTCTGCTTTCTTCTGTCTTCTCTTAGCTCTCTTTCTATGGTCTCAACTCTATCTGCCATTTCTTGCCTCTCCTTTTGTTTTTTTCACTTCCTTCCATCTTGAATATTGATTTTTTTTCTTTCCACCTTTCTTCCATTAATTTCTCTCTCTCTCTGGCCATCCAGATTTCACTACTCCTTACTATCCAGTTCTCAGTCTCCCTCTTTTTTATGCCATCTACCTACCGCTATTCAACCTTCACCCCCACTCCTTCCATTCCCCAGCTCTTCTTCCCCTCTGTGTTGTCCAGCATTTGTCCTCCTGTCTCCCCCCCCCAATGTCCAGCATGTCTCCCTACTTCCCCCCATCCAGCATTTGTCTCCCTGCTTCCCCATCCAGTATGTCTTCCTGCCCCATCCCCTGTTGTCTAGCATTTGTCCCCCTGCCCTCCCACAGTGTTGTCCAGCATTTGTCCTCTTGTCTCCCCCCCCCACACTTGCCCAGCATTTGTCTTCCTGCCCTGCTTCCCTGTTGCCTAGGACATCTCCCCTTGTCTCCCCCTTTGTCAAGCACTTGTCCCCCTGTCTCCCCCTTTGTTCAGCATTTATCCCCTGTCTCTCCCCTTTGTCTAGAACTTTCCCCCAGTCTCCTCCCTTTGTCCAGCACTTGTCCCCCTGTCTCCCCCTTTGTCCAGCATTTGTCCCCAGTCTCTTCCCTTTGTCTAGCACTTGCCCCGTCTCTCCTCTTTGTCCAGTATGTCCTCCTGCCTCCCCCTTTGTCCAGCACTCACCCCCCATCTCCCCCTTTGTCCAGCCTTTGCCCCATGTCTCTCCCCTTTATCCAGTATGTTCCCTTGTCTCACCCTTTGTCCAGCATTTGCCCCCTTCTCTCCCCTTTGTCAGCACTTGTCCTCATCTCCCCCTTTGTCCAGCATTTGCCCCAGTCTCTTCCCTTTGTCTATCACTTGCCCCCTGTCTCTCCTCTTTGTCCAGTATGTCCTCCTGTCTCCCCCTTTGTCCAGCATTCACCCCCCATCTCCCCCTTTGTCCAGCATTTGCCCCATGTCTCCCCCCTTTATCCAGTATGTTCCCTTGTCTCTCCCTTTGTCCAGCATTTGCCCCCCTTATCTCCCCTTTGTCTAGCACTTGCCCCCTGTCTCCCCCTTTGTCCAGCATGTCCTCCTGTCTCCCCCTTTGTCCAGCATTTTCCCCCGTCTCCCCCCCTTTGTCCAGCACTTGCCCCCTGTCTCTCCCCTTTGTCCAGTATGTCCCTCTGTCTCCGCCTTTGTCCAGCATTTACCCCCTGTCTCCCCCCTTTGTCCAGCACTTGCCCCTGTCTCTTTCCTTTGTCTAGTATGTACCCCTGTCTTCCCCTTTGTCCAGCATTTGCCTCCCTGTCTCTCTCCTTTGTCCAGTATGTCCCCCTCTCTCCCCCCTTGTCCAGCATTTGACCCCCATGTCTCCCCTTTGTCTAGCACTTGCCCCCTATCTCCCCCTTTGTCCAGCATGTCCCCTTGTAGTCCCCTTTGTCCAGCACTTGCCCCCTGTCTCCCCCTTTGTCGAGCATTTGCCCTCCATCTCTCCCCTTTGTCTCTCCTTGTCCTCCTCCTATCCCCACTTCCTCCAACTGCACTTCTCATCTGGAGGCGGCACTCTGGCTGTTTTTATTTAGATTTTGCTGCCTCTGGCCTGCCTCTGACTTCCTGCCACTTTTTTCCTCAAGAATGCCTGTAGCAAGAAAAAAAAGCAGCGGGAAGGTAGAGGCAGCAAAATCTAAAATCAAAACAGCTGGAGTGCCGCTGCCACATGAATCAGCCTGATCACTTGCAGGGTTCCTGTAAGCGATCAGGCTGATTTGTTCGACGCTGGCGGCACTCCTGCTCTGTTTTAATTTTAGATTTTGAAGCCTCTGGCTTTCCTCTGCCTTCCCACATGGGAAATCAGAGGCAGGCCAGAGGCAGCAAAATCTAAAATTAAAACAGAGCCGGAGTGCCAGTGTTGAAATGCCGCCCGCCTCAGAGTGCCATAAGAGTGTCGCCTGAGGCCGTCGCATCAGGTGGCCTAATGGAAGAACCACCCCCGGTGCCATTTGTTGGCTAGGTCTCGTGTAAGTGGTGGGACAAACATGGAAAATCAAGGCGTGAGCCTGCCGCAACTGCCTGCATCTAGATTTTGTAGGATCGCACATAAGTTATAGCAGTTTATAATGTATGTATGCAAATTTGCACTCTGCCCAAGCTCTTCCCCTGTTCACACCCACAGTGAAATTGCACATCAATTCAACATGCATACTTTCGGAACAGTGATTGCCTACATTATGCATGCAAATAGCCATTTACTCAGATAAATCATTAAAATATCATGATTTATGGGTGTAAATGAACATGGAAATTTAGGCATGCCTTATAAAATTACCTCCTTAGCACAAGCCCATGTTAATGGCCACTGCATGCTAAAACCAGCCAGCTTGTTAAAAATCCCATGCTATCTGCTTAGCATGCAATGGGGCAGGGACTAGGTGGATTGGAGCAGAGAGTGGGTGTGTACTGCAGGGGACATTACTGTGCCCTTCTTGTCAATGTTGCAGTTTGTGCGGATACATTAAGTGCCCCTGCATTAATTGAAAATGATGTTGCCATGAGGTAACTTTTTTTATTTTACTAGTCTTATGTGCTGTTTTTCTACCAGCCAAAGCAGTGTACATTCAGGTACTGTATATATATTTTCACTTGTTGCTGAAGGGCAATCTTTGTTTTTGTATTTGAGGCAACAGAGGGTTATGTGACTTGGCCAAAGAGCACCTGTGGGCAGGGGCGGCCCAAGGGGGGTGCGGGGCCATGTGCGGAGATTAATTCTGGGGCCTCATTTGCATAGGGAGCCTCATTTGCATAAATATTTGCATAATGTTAATATGCATTTTTAGTAAACATGCTTCTTAATGAGTGTCTGGATAAAGAATAATAGATTTCTACGTTACTATATTCCAGTGCCAACCGCCAGGCCCATTAGGAAGTACTATAAACACTGACCTTTTAGAACTCATAGCAAATCCACCATATCATAACAGCTCTGCCAGGACTCACAAAGCACCAAACCCTACCTATCAAAAGGCAACACTGCAAATATTAAACCAATACATCTCAGAGAATACCAATGCATCTCCTACTGGGGAAAGAGAACAAGTGACATGGTCAAATAGAAACTACATGAACAGAATACCTCAGCTTGGTTAAAATGCAGAATATAGACCGTCACCAAAGAACAAGGGATCACAATTTAGAAATAGGAAGACAATAATTAAACTGGGAACCCCAAAAGCCAAACTTGGGATGTACAACAACACTGGAGAAATAAAACTATAAATTAATTTCCTCTTGTACTAAACAAAACACAAAAGATGTTAACAATGCACATTTCCCAGAGCTGATATATTCCAGTTAATAAATTCAAAATAAAAAAGTATTTTTCTACCTTTTGTTGCTTGTGCATTTTCTTTTCAGTTGCAATTGCTCCAGTCACTTTCTTCTGGTTTCTTTGTGTCTTCTGCGAGCTATCCATTTCCTTTCTTCTCTTTTAGATTTTTTTCCAAATTTTTTCGCTATATCTGCTTTAACATACTGATCTTTCCCCTTTTGCTCTTTCCTCCATTTCTTTCCTTATTGCTTTATCATCCACTCAAATTTCACCCTTCCATTCTCAATCTACACTTACTCTTCCAATACCCGGCCCTTCGTAGACTTTTCTTCCCTCCCACACAAAATATCTTTTCCCCTCTCCATTCTCATTTCCCATCCCTTTCTAGTCCTCCCCCAAAATTAGCTCCTTTATAGTTCTAGACCCACCCAGCATCTGCCCCCTTCTAGTCCCAGTCTCCCAAGCTTCCACATCAGCCCATTTCCAGTCCTAGCCTCCCATATGCTGTTTTCCAGTTCCATTCCAGCCCCCCCATCAGCCCGTTTCCACTCCAAGCTCCCCATCAGCCCATTTCCAGCCCTTTTCCAACTCCCATCAGCCCTCTTCCAGTCCTATTCCAGCCCCCATCAGCCCATTTCCAGTGTCCTATTCCAGCCCATCACCCATTTGCAGTCTACGTTCCCCACATCAGCCCATTTCTAGTCCTATCCTAGCTCCTCATCAGCCCATTTCCAGTCCTAGCCCCCATATGCTCTTTTCCAGTTCCATTCCAGTCCCTCATCAGCCCATTTCCTCCACGCTCCCCCATCAGCTAATTTCCAGTCCTAGCCCCCTCGTCAGCCCACTTCGCCCTATTCCAGCCCCCATAAGCCCATTTCCAGTCCTAATCCAGCTCTTCATCAGCCCATTTCCAGTCCAAGTTCCCCCATCACAGCCCATTTCGTCCATTCCCCCCACCATCACAGCCCATTTGCAGTCCTATCCCCCCCACCATCACAGCCCATTTGCAGTCCTCCCCCATCACAGCCCAATTGTAGTCTGTTCCCCCCATCACAGCCCATTTCCAGTCTGTTCTCCCCCCCACCACAGCCCATTTCCAGTCTGTTTCCCCCATCCCAGCCCAATTTGTCCGTTCCCCCCCATCACAGCCTATTTCCAGTCTGTTCCCCCCCCCACATCACAGCCCATTTCCAGTCTGTTTCCCCCATCACAGCCCATTTTCAGTCCTTCCGTCCCCACCATCACAGCCCATTTCCAGTCCTATCCCCCCCACCCTCACAGACCATTTGCAGTCCTAATCCAGCTCTTCATCAGCCCATTTCCAGTCCAAGTTCCCCCCATCACAGTCCATTTAGTCCATTCCCCCCACCATCACAACCCATTTGCAGTCCTCCCCATCACAGCCCAATTGTAGTCCTATCCCCCCCACCATCACAGCCCATTTGCAGTCTTCCCCCCATCGCAGCCCATTTTCAGTCCTATCCCCCCACCATCACAGCCCATTTGCAGTCCTCCCCCCATCACAGCCCAATTGTAGTCCGTTCCCCCCATCACAGCCCATTTCCAGTCTGTTCTCCCCCCCACCACAGCCCATTTCCAGTCTGTTTCCCCCCATCCCAGCCCAATTTGTCCGCCCCCCATCACAGTCCATTTCCAGTCCGCTCTCCCCCCCATCACAGCCCATTTCCAGTCTGTTTCCCCCCCATCACAGCCCATTTCCAGTCCATTCCCCCCCATCACAGCCCATTTCCAGTCTGTTTCCCCCATCCCAGCCCATTTTCAGTCTCCCCCCATCACAGCCCATTTCCAGTCCGTTTCTCCCCCCATCACAGCCCATTTCCAGTCTGTTTCCCCCCCCCATCACAGCCCATCCAGTCCTAGCCGCCCCCCCGAAGAGCCCCGTGCCGTCTAAGGGGCTACAGAGGGAGCCGGGGAAGCCCGCGCGAGGCCCCGGCTCCCTCTGCACAGCCCGCCAGCGTGAAGAACCTTTACCTTCCCTCTGGCTGCTGTTTCAATGAAGCCGTGAATGCCGGGAAAGGTTAAAGGCAATGCCCTTTAACCTCTACCGGCATTCGCGGCTTCATTGAAACAGCCGCCAGCGTGAAGGTAAAGGCTCTTCACGCTGGCGGGCTGTGCAGAGGGAGCTGGGGCTTCGCGCGGGCTTCCCTGGCTCCCTCTGCAGCAGTCCATTGAGCGAGAATGTGGTTCGCGCGGGGCCCCCTGAAGCGCGGGGCCCTGTGAGAACAACATTCTCGCTCAATGGACGGGCTGGCCCTGCCTGTGGGACTAGAAACCCCAGTCCTTCTCAGTCCAAGGTTGCTGTCCTTTAGCAGGATTCAAACCCCTGGGCTTGTGGCCTGAGGTAATTTGCCCCAAGCACTAGGCCACTCCTCCCTAACTGAATTTTGCAACTGCAGGGAACATGATGGGTACGCCCCCAATAGTTAGCACACAGCCTCTGCACATATCACACACAAATTGTTCTTAGAGTGTAGTAAGTGCAAAGAACTTAGCTAAGTCCAAAAAGGTTGAGATTGGGGGTTCTAAAAAGGTGGGGACCCGGGAGCCAAAAGAGCTGCGTCTCGCTCAGCTCATTGCACCATGTGACCCCTATTTCAATTTTATGATAATGAAACTTGGGCAATGTTGGGCATTAAGGCCCTCTATGAGATAGTCAAAACTTCAATGAAGGAGTTCAAGGAGATACATGAGGCAGGGAGGTACAGTCTAGTATTGCTTTGGGAAATCCTAAAGTTAGCACTGAGAAGAAAGATCATCAATTTAACAAGTTATATAAAGAAAGGCAATAGAGGGAGATGTCACTGGAAAGAACAATAGTGACTCCAGAAGCTGAGCACAAAAATAGTGGCTCTGTTTGAGAATATAGAGATCCAACAAAATAAAGGGCTGAGCCAAAGGAACTACAGGTGAACAAGGCTGAAAGGTTCCTTAGATACTTTCTACAAAAATACTATGAGCACAGCACAAAATAGTTACCCTGCTGGCTCAGAGGCTTAGGAAAGAGCACAAGTTGTGGTATTGTAAGTACTTGAACTATTGGGGGACTATATCACACTTGAGTTCTGAGACTGGCAGATCCTTTTTAGCTCACTTCTCTGAATAGTGCTTATCTAGAGGTGACTGTAGCTTGGCAGTGATCTATTCATACCTGAGCTCCCTTTGGTTTCTGCAGAGCAGAAGCTTTCTAGAGCAGGAACTGTCCTACATGTATATGTACAGCGCTGTGTTTGCCTTGTAGAACTATACAAATGATTATTAATAGTAGCAGAACTGATCAACCAGTTGGAAATCCAGTGTGCACTGATAGGCCTTCCCAGTGCTAAGAGCCCTGTAGTAGACAGAATTTATATCAACTTTTATAAAAAAAATAAATTATGAATCTGGCCCAGCAATGATGGATCCAGAAAAAGCTCCTAGTAATGTACAATACTCTTCTACCTTATCACCTAACTTACAATGACTTTTTATACTCCAGTTATTTATCATCACCCTATCGGGGACAATCGATGCCTTAAAATGCCCTGTAGAGGCCACTTCAAGAGATACCGGCAGACAACTTACTATTACAATATTTAACATAGAGGGAGGAGAAAAAGACCTCGGTATAGCAGAAATATCCCTCTACGTGGCAGAAACCTGCAGAGAACTATCTGAAGTGCAAGCAGGGTTCAGGAAAGGGTGAGGAACGAGTGATATCATCATGGATGTGAGATGAATCCTTGAAAAGACTAAAGAATACCAAAAGGATATCTACATGTGTTTTATTGACTACAGCAAGGTTTTTGACTGTGTAAACCATGAGAAATTCTGGGCCATATTAAGAAACATGGGTATACCTGAACACCTGATCGTTCTCTTGCACAATCTGTACATTGATCAAGAAGCAACAGTTCGAACAGAACAAGGAGAAACAGAATGGTTTAAAATCAGCAAAGATGTATGACAAGGCTGCATACTTTCCCTCTACCTGTTTAATTTATATGCAGAACAAATCAACAGAGAAGCAAGAATGTATGAAGACAACAGAGATGTGAAGATTTGTGGGAGACTCATCAACAGCCTTTGCTATGCTGATGATACCATCTGGCTGAAAGTGAAGCCGATCAGAAACATTTGCTTCTCAAGATCAAGGAATACAGTCTTAAAATTGGCCTGCACCTTAATGTACAGAAGATAAAGATCTTGACAACTGGAAAAATCAATAAGTTCATTGTTGATGGAGAAGGTTGAAATAGTGGACAACTTTAATCTAATTGGATAAATTATCAAATATAGAAGCGACAAGCAGTCAAAAAATCAGACAACACATTGCTCTTGGCAGAATGGCTATGAAGGACCTAGATATTGCTTTGAAGAAATCCCGAAGATCTCTGGTGGCTCCTATACTTTCAGGTAGGGAATGCTTGGTTTTTTGCTGGTATACCCCCCCCCCCCACCCCAGAAGGTGTAGAGGAGATACCACTTTTGTATTTCCAGTACTGTCCACATCCACAACAACCTTTTAAAAGAATTGGGGACATCTGTGTTGTAGTTATCCCTCTGCCGCTTGCAGAAAGGCCACGTGGGATGCGACCCCTGTCTAGAACACTGATACGGGGATGTCTATATAGACATGTCCGATGACGTCCATATCGAGGACATCCATGTTTCTGAAATAGTGCTCGAAGTTGGAAATGACTAGCTTTTTCGGATATCTTTCTCATGGATGTCCTTGACTGCACCTGGGAATCATTTCTAAAATATACTTCCATATCAAATTTACATGCAGAAAACCTCCAAAATAAGGCATGCAAAGGTGATTTATATGCTTTAAAAATGACATGCATGTGAATCAAATTTTACACACATTTCTGAAAAATCCTAAAATGCCCTTGTAATTGGCCCAAAAAAATTCAAAAATAATATATAAACAAACCAAAATTATTTTATGTGCAGATTCCTAAGAGAGACAGAGAGAGAGAAAGTGAGAGTCAAAGAGACATCGATAGTTACATGAGCCGATGCCTACTTAGGTGCCATTTTATAAAATGCTAGTATGTGGCTACACACATAAGCAATTCTCTAACTGTGTATAGTTACTGTTCTGTGTCATATATAGTGTTAGATCCATGTTCTACAGTATTTAAAGCTGTTACCGTTCCATGTAAATCTGTTTTATGTAATGTTTAGTTATGTTCCCTGTAAACCACACTGATCTTCAGAAATGCGGTATATAACAATAAATAAATAGACATACCACAAAATGCCTTAAAGTGTGCTAATGCTTAGCCTGGGGTCTACCATATGCTAACTGGGCGGCAGTAGCTATTACTGTACACTAAAACAGCCGGTACAGTAAAAGTCCCGTGCTAAGAGCTTAGTGCATGACAGGGCAGAGACTGGGCGGGTCAGGGATGGAGACTGGGTGCTGACTGCACATTGTGGTTAGCACAGAGGTCATTAGTGCATGCTAATTTGCCATTTTTGCAGTTAATATGGGTGTATTTATATATTTATTTATTTTATTTATTTAACAGGTCTTTCATATCACTCTATCTTCTATTCAGGGCAGTTTACATTACAACATAACAGCTTTATACTGGACGGGATATTTAACTTGGAAAAATATGCATTTAACATAGGAACGTAATTGAACTATTGTACAGCAGTATTATACAGTAGACCTTCAAGGTTACATCATTAGGGGAAGGTGATAGGTTATGTGGTGTGGTTGAGGACAGGGGAATGTAAGGTGAGGCTAGAAGGTGTTTGTCAGGTAATGTTGGCATAGTGTTCTGTGAAGATCTCTGGTGGCTCTTATACATTCAGGTAAGGAGTTCCAAAGGGTGCATAGAGGGAGGGTGCTCTGTTGCAAGTTAGTTCTTTTGCTTTAGTTTTTGCCTTTGGAGTAAGTAATTGTTTTCTGGTGGACGCTCATCGGTTCCGTGTTTCCGGGTCTCTTTCTATTAGTGATTAAAGGGTGACTGGTGCCAGCTGGTGTATGATCTTAAAGATGATAGTGAGGGATTTGAATTTAGATCTTTGTGCGACTGGGAACTAGAGTAACTGTTTTAGGGTTGGAGTTATGTGTGTGTCCCTCGGTGTGCCAGATATTATTTTTGCTGCTGTATTCTGTATTAATTGTAGCGGGCGGATGCTATGTTTTGGCAGGCCTTGATTGAAATGCAGTAGTCCAATAATGGCACAATCATGACTTTAGCAACACTGCAATGGTAAGTACACCTGCATTAATTGCAGCTAACAGTTTAACACAGCAAGCTACTTCTTCCCGTGATAACTGCATGCGGACATGCTGGGCATGCCCCCGTTAGTTAGCATTGTCTGTCACACCTCCTTTGCTCACTTTGGGCACTTAATGTGTATTTCCTTAGTGTACTTTAGTAAACATGCCCCTTGATAAATCTATGCATGTATGTGTGAACTCCACCTGCACGCCACCCAGACCAAGCCCCAGCTACACTTACAGCAAAGTACACACCTTCATGTCAAAGTGCATACTTTTACGCTGGTCAGTATTTTTTAAAAGATCATTTATACATGAATATGGCCACATATGCACAGGAATGACTTTATAAAATCCCCCTCATTAACAATTGAATGCTTTTGAATTATGGTGCTGGCGGCGAATACTGTGTATACCATGGACTGCCCGAAGAACAAACCAGTCGGTACTAAGGAGATCAAACCTAAGCTTTCTTTAGAAGCTCAGATGACAAGACTTTGACTTTCATACTTTGGACACATCATGCGAAGAGAGAGATCATTAGAGAGAGACATTATGCTTGGCAAGGTAGAAGGTCAACGCAAAAGAGGCAGGCCAGCAATGAGATGGATTGATACAATAACAGCAGCTACGGGTACCAGTCTGTCAACAATGAGCCGCCTGACTGAAGACCGAACACAATTTAGGATAGCTATCCAGAGGGTCGCCATGAGTCGACTCCGACTCGACGGCACTTAACAACAACAACATTAACATTACTTATACATCTACCCACGATGCATTTTGTTTTTGATTCTGCTCGAAAAAGCAAAAACAAAAGAAACATAAAATTGAATAAAAGATAAAAATAAAAGGAATAACGTATAACAGCAAGAAAAAGAAAGAAGTTCTGTCACTCCTGTCTTTGCATGATTCTTCTTTAAAACCAAAATGGAATTTATAAAAAAAACTAACTCAGTAATAAAATACCAGTTGGTCTGGTAGCTTCATCTCAGGACATGAAGCAGTTTATCAGATATAATTCACACATGACCATCTCAAATGGCAAAAAAAGGAATTCAAACTAGAAAGAATTTGTATACAGAGCTCATGAGAGAATGTGTCTTGCCTTTCCCCTGGGTATCCATACACAGTCACGTTCAGCTTTCAGCTGTTCCAGCAGTCTCTCAAGGAAACAGAGGAGCTTTCTGCTCCAACGGTTATAAGAAGTTTGATCACTTGACAAAGCGGTAAAAGTAACTGCAGACATATTTTAGATGTCAAAGCTATGGTGCAAGGTCATGGGCAAAATAATCTCTAATGTATATTATCTAAATGTGCTCAACTTTTCAATACCATCTAGTTGTTGCCTGCATGTCAAACGTTCATACAAGTCTGTAATTATTTTTCTTGGAATATGCTTTTTACAAGACATCTGAATGAATATCTAAACAGCTCTTCTGCTAGAATCTTCACATGGTGCTACTGAATGATGCTTAGCTGATGTAAATAAATACTGATACTAATAGCCTTCTTTCAGATCTGGATGGCAAAGAACATTTGATTTTTTAAATTTATATGGAGATCAATTTTGAGCAGGATGTCTACAAAATAATTTGAAACATCTGCATCAAGGTTTCAAATTGTTCATATATCCAGAAGTGCTATATACGGCAAATTTTAATATGCGGAGATCGAAACTGAGATGTCGAGGTGTTGGTGGTTTGCAAACTTATATGTTTAAATGCTGCCAGCTTTAGAGAATGCTCTCTCTAATTCAGTGGTTCTCCACCCAGTCTCGGTGCCGCCCCGAGTCGGTCTGGTTTTCAGGATATCCACAGTGAATAGGCATGCACTGTCTCCATTGCATGTGAATCTCACATACATATTCACGGTGCTTATCCTGAAAACCAGACTAGGGGTACAGGACTGGGTTGAGAACCAGGTTTTTAAATAATTACAATATGGAGGGGGAAATAAATGGGGGTTAAGGAGAATAAACCTCTTAATCCCTCTGTAAAGGACTAGCTGAAACAGGCACTTTTTAAAAACCAATACATGCCAGGGGGCAGTTGTAAATCCAGACATGGACATGGGGAACCCATGAAAAGATGTTTACCCTCTTGGGTCACATCCCAACCACACTCCCAACACTTTTATAACATAACCCCTCATGGTATGCATGATGAAGGCACATATCTTTATGTGACTAGTGTCTAGGCATGTTTGGGAGAGGAATTTGGATATAGCACCTACACCTCCCAAGCAGATATAAATATGCACGGCTCCGTTTTAGCCACAATTCCAGCAGCTTTTGTGGGGCTGCTTTATAAAGACACATAAGCACCTGTATGTCTTTATAAACTAACATTTAAAGTAGATTTCTACTTAGCCATCACATATAGACGGACTGCCAAAATTTACCCTCAGAATGGCAAACTTCAACCACGCTGCATATAACTAATACATATTAGACCAGCAAGAAAACAGGCCTAACTTATGCATACCAGTGAAGATATTCCACTTAAACCATATTCGGGGGCACCCTTTAAGCACATAGTTCATCTGAATATAAGCACAAAGTTGTATGCTGTTGTCCGTGCTCAAGTTTATACCTTAGGCAGGCTGATTGAATCTCAGGCCTATTGCTGTTAATTTATTCCTTAAAACCAAATGCCTAAGTGACTTTTTAAGGCACTTTGAGGCAGGGAAGGCGCTAGAGGGTGAAAACAGGGCAATTGCCCTGGGGCCCCATGCCACAGGATAACCTAGTCTTGCTCAAAGAAAAAAGCACAGCCTGCTGGCAGGCTTGAGGGTTCCCTTCCAAATTTCTGCCCTAGGCCCTAGCATGCCTATCATTGGCCTGATTAGAGCAAGGCAACAGAAATTGCGCCTAAATTGAAGCTGTGAACATTTTCACCTGCTCAGGAGCAGGTATAAAATAATCACATTAAAATACATTACATCTCCAATAGTGCTCCATCCAAACTCCAACCCAGAACATGCCTATACACAAGTCACGTAAAGCTACACAAACATTCTTGTCACTGCACATATTTTCATGTGCATAACCTCTAGGGCAATTTTACAAAAGTCCTTTTACATATGAAAATCCTTGATAAAATGACCCCCTTATGTAGACGTTTTCTGATGGTTCCCAACTAGCTCCTAGTTCCGCCTCACAGTTTACACATATGGGGTTTGTGATGGCATCTGACATCATCCTTGTCCAATTTAAATTTCCATAAAACAATAAAGAAGAATGGAGGAGGAGCTACATAGTTATCACATATCCTTCCTGATTGGTTCATGGAAATTTAAATCGAACAAGGATGACGTCAGATGCAATCATTGGATCAGTACTCCTTGCTCTATGTAAAGCAAGCCCCTGATGAAGCCAGTTTGGTGAAACAAAGATCTTTGTAGGGCGACTGTTTTGTCTTTGCGGGATACTGGCAGACTTAAGCTAAGTAGATCTTGTTTACTATAATGGACTATTGTTATCCCTCCAGTGAATTGGACTATTCTTTGTTGCAGGAGTAGTGGTTCAGAGTGAGTTGGCTCTAAGAAACCCATTTTCCGGGCACTAACCTGAGCATTGTGGCCGAGCCTGGGCCAATTCTATTAAGATTAAGGTTTCTTTAAATGAATATTTTAGTAATAGAAAAAGAGATCTCATATATAAAAAAAGGAAAAGATGAAATAAAGATTAGTAAGTTTTAAAATATATTGATTCGGTAGTAAACGTTGTTGGGAGAAGTGAGGAATTTTTTTTTAGACCTATGATGTGATACAAGGCAACTCTCCTTCAGCAGGTTTCTGCCACAGTAGAGGGATATTTCTGCTATACCGAGTTCTTTTTCTCCTCCCTCTATGTTAAATATTGTAATAGTAAGTTGTCTGCCGGTATCTCTTGAAGTGGCCTCTATAGGGTATTATAAGGCATCAATTGTCCCCGATAGGGTAATGATAAATAATTGGAGTACAAAAGGTCATTGTAAGTTAGGTAATGAGGTAGAAGAGTATTGTATGTTACTAGGAGCTTTCTCTGGATCCATCATTGCTGGGCCAGATTCAGAATTTATTTTTTTATAAAAGTTGATATAAATTCTGTCTACTACAGGGCTCTTAGCCCTGGGAAGGCCTATCAGTGCACACTGGATTTCCAACAGGGTAGTCAGTTCTGCAAACATTATGTTCTGCTAATATTAATAATCATTTGTATAGTTCTACAAGGCAAACACAGCACTGTACATATACATGTAGGACAGTTCCTGCTCTAGAAAGCTTAAGCTCTGCAGAAACCAAAGGGAGCCAATTGCTCAGGTATGAAAAGATCACTGCCAAGCTACAGTCACCTCTACTGTAGGTAAGCACTATTCTGCCATTCTCAAAACTCAAGTGTGAGACAGTCCTCCAACAGGTCAAATACTTGCAATACCACAACTTGTGCTCTTTCCCAAGCCTCTGAGCCAGCAGGGTAACTATTTTGTGCTGTGCTTATAGTGTTTTTGTCAAGAGTATCTAAGGGACTTTTCAGTCTTGTTCACCTGTAGTTCCTTTGACTCAGCCCTTTCTTTTGTTGGATCTCTATATTCCCAAACAGAGTACAATTTTTGTGTTCACCTTCTAGAGTCACTATTGTTCTTTCCATTGATATCCCCCTCTGTTGCCTTTCTTTATATAACTTGTTAAATTGATGATCTTTCTTCTCAGTGCTAACTTTAGGATTTCCCAAAGCAATACTGGACTGTTGTACCTCCCTGCCTCATGTATCTCCTTGAACTCCTTCACTGAAGTTTTGACTATCTCGTAGAGGGCCTTAACGCCCAACATTGCCCGAGTTTCATTATTATAAAATTGAAATAGGGGTCACATGGTGTAGTGAGATGAGCAAGACACATCTCTTTTGGCTCCTGGGTATTCCACCATTTTTGGACCCCTAATCTTGACCTTTTTGGACCTAGCTTATTGTTATCAATTCTGTAGGCCACCTGAACTTGCATGTGGCCTATTCGACACAGTCAGCATTTCCCTATCTACCTTATTTGATGGCAACCAAATCTGACCGTCGGGAGAAAACATGTGTGGCTGAGACGAAGATGGCATCCAGGTCTCCGGTAAGCCCGCTAGTGGAGATAGCATCTAACATGATCGAAGATGTCTCCTCGGTGGTGGAGCAGGCACTGGATGAGTGCTTTTGGACTCTGGCCGATTGGCAGGCTCAAGTCGCCCAAGCAGTGACTGACCACAGTGGTTGTATTACTCAGGTGGAACAATACATTTCTGATGTCAAGGACTCCCAGCAATTGCAGGCCTTAACTATAAAGCACTTGGAGGCCCTTGTCCAACAACATGAAGAGAAAAATTATGATTTGGACAATCGGGGAAGGAGAAAAAACCTCTGATGTATCAGTATCGTGGAGTCTGTGACAGACGCTGAGCTAAGAGATTTTCTAGAGAAATGAATGTCTCTCATTCTCTCCCTGGACGAACAAGTCGTCAAGATCCAGCTGGAGCACACTCACTGCCTAGGACCCCACAGGGAGAGTGATCAGCATCCTCATGTAGTTATAGTGCACTTCCACGATTTCACTCAGAATGAGGCTGTGGTATGGGTGGCATGGGATAGATGAAATGCGCACCAAACAGCAAAGACCATGTTATTTTTCAGGACTACTCGATGCTTCTGGGTAGAAGTCACTGCGAATACGCTTTTGTCTCTAGCCAGCTGATGATCCATGGTATAAGCTTCTCCCTACTCTATTCTGCCCAACTTCGCATTGAGTACCAGGGGCAGGTCCGCTACTTCATGAGCCCCACTGAAGCTGGCAGCTTTATGTAGACTATGGCAACCAGAGTGTAATTCCTGCACCCCTGCTCGAATTGGGCAAAGAGTCATATGTGGCCTCAGTAGAATGCTGTGTACACCCCTACAGGCAAATGGACTATGGGTTATGCCGGATGCCTCTTTCGAGTGGGAGAGGACTTATCATGCCCCGATTTGCCACTGATGGGCACACCAGCAGCAGACATACTTTGAATCTTTGGTTGATAACTGCTTGAGGTCCTATTCTTAGTTATGTATTGCTGAGGGTGTGTGCAGCTGCCCCATTCAGGCCTGGACCTGGTCCTAGAGTTTATCCTGATTATCTGCATGTTGTGGCCTCATCCTCCCTATTTCTGTCTTTGGACCTGTTACTTCTGGTAATTTTCTAAAAGGAATTCTTTGTATTAAAGCTAATTAATCTGTGATCCACTATTTTTGTTAAATCAGTCAGGGCCTAGTAGCAGCAGTTTAAGTTTACATTTAAAACACAGAGGAGAACTCTCTGGTTACATTTCATACCCAGCAGAGAGCTTGTACTTTAAATTTAATAGTCACTCAGGGCCTAGTAACAGCAAAGTACTTTTAGTTTAAATTTAAAACACAGAAGAGAGTTTCTGGTTACATTTGGAACCCAGCAGAGAGCTTGTAGTTTACATTTAATAGTCACTCAGGGCCTAGCATCAGCAAAGTTCTTTTAGCTTAAATTTACAACACAGAAAAGAGCTTTCTGGTTAAATTTAGAACCCAGCAGAGAGCTTGTACTTTAAATTTCATAAGAAGTTAGAGCCTAGCAGCAGCTAAGAGCTATAATTTAAATCAAATCAGAATATAGCTTACCTCAGCAGCACAAGACAGGGTACTGTGTAGCAGCCCTCTTTTAATAAGTGTTAATTCCCTCCCACCCCTGGGATAATCGTAGCTTTATAGGTACTTACACATCTTAAAAGACAGGAGGTGCTCTCAGGTGAAGCTCATTACCCAAATCAGTCATACACTAAGGACCTGAGATTAGTTAAGCTTCAGGTGAACAAGGTATATTACATGTATTAGGTTCAGTTTTATTAGTATAAATATCCATAGCAACCCTTAGTAAGTAAAGAACTTAGATCTAAACACAAACTTAAAACTAAGATGCAGACAGCAGTCCAGCAGCGGGATGGGGGCTTTCCAGTCTTTTGCATTGAGGGTCACATGTATGATTTTCTCCCAGTTGGTGAGAGGTCTTACGTGTGTACTAGGTGCAAGGAGCTCTTTGCTCTCAGGGAACGAGTCCGTTCTCTAGAGGCTAAAGTAGCAGACTTGGAAAGCATAAGACAGACAGAGAGGTACATAGACGAGACCTACAGGGATATAGTCTTGAAGTCCCACCTCAAGTCTGGCAGCATCCCTGTTGCCATGGAGGAGAGAGGTCACGAGACAGGAGAGCATCACCCTGGTGTGGCAGGAAGTGATCCTGTAACTAGGACCTGTCCTCCAGGTGATGTAAAACCCTCTCGCACCAAGGAAGTTTCTCCAGGGCCATGTGCCCATGAGGGAAGGGTTAGGACAGCCGTTATAGTTGGTGATTCGATCATTAGGCATGTAGATAGCTGGGTGGCTGGTGGACGTGAGGATCGCCTGGTAACATGCCTGCCTGGTGCGAAGGTAGCGGACCTCACGCGCCACCTAGATAAGGTCTTAGATAGTGCTGGGGAGGAGTCTGCTGTCTTGGTACATGTTGGTACCAATGACATAGGAAAATGTGGTAGGGAGGTTCTGGAGGCTAAATTTAGGTTTCTAGGTAGGAAGTTGAAATCCAGAACTTCCAGGGTAGCATTCTCCGAAATGCTTCCTGTTCCACGCGCAGGACCCAAAAGGCAGACAGAGCTCTGGAGTCTCAATGCGTGGATGAGACAATGGTGCAGAGATGAGGGGTTTGGATTTGTTAGGAACTGGGGAACATTCTGGGGAAAGGAGGGGCTCTTCCGAAGGGATGGGCTTCATCTTAACAGGGATGGAACCAGGCTGCTGGCATTAACCTTTAAAAAGGAGATAGAGCAGCTTTTAAACTAGATATTAGGGGAAAGCCGACAGTCGCCCAAGAGCAGATGGTTCGGAAGAATGTATCTTTGAAGGATACTACCAAAAGCAGAGAGGTTCCACAAAAGAGTAAAGTAGCCCAAATGCCCTCAAGTATGGAGCAGACAGAGCTTAAAGATCCCAAATTACTCATGTCTAACAGACAAATTAATATGGATAAAATACATTCTCTAAAATGCTTGTATGCAAATGCTAGAAGTCTAAAAAATAAGATGGGAGAGTTAGAATATATAGCACTAAATGAAAGGTTAGATATGATTGGAATATCAGAGACATGGTGGAAGGACGACAACCAGTGGGACACTGTGATACCTGGGTACAAACTATATCGTAATGATAGAGCTGATCAAATTGGTGGAGGGGTTGCTCTCTATGTTAGAGAGGGCATTGAGTCAGAAAGGATTAAAGTTTTGCAGGAAACAAAATCTGCTGTAGAATCTATATGGATTGAAATTCCATGTAAAAGTTGGAAGGCAATGGCAGTGGGGGTGTACTATCGAGCGCCTGGCCAGAATGACCAAATGGATGATGAAATGCTCAAAGAAATCAAGGAAGCTAACAAAAGTTACAGCACAGTAATAATAATGGGTGATTTCAACTACCCCGGTATCGACTGGTTCAGTGTCACGTCAGGACATGCTAGGGAGATAAAGTTCCTAGATGAAATAAATGACTGCTTCTTGGAGCAGCTGGTTCATGAACCGACCAGAGGGGAAGCCATATTAGACCTAATCCTTAGTGGAACAGCAGATCTAGTGCAAGAGATAAGGTTGTTGGGGCCACTTGGCAATAGTGATCATAGCATGATCGCCTTTGATTTAATTAGTGGAGGAGGGATAGTAAGGAAAACCACAGTACTACCTTTTAACTTTCGAAAGGGAGACTATGATAAAATGAGGAAAACAGTCAAGAAAAAACTAAAAGGAGCAGTTGCAAAGGTTAAAGACGTACATCAGGCTTGGCTGTTGTTGAAAAATACTATCTTGGAAGCCCAGACCAGCTGTATTCCACGCTTTAAGAAAAGTGGAAAGAAGTCCAAAAAACTGCCAGCATGGTTTAAAGTTGAGGTCAGAGAGGCTGTTGTTGCCAAAAAAGCATCTTTCAGGAAATGGAAAAAAGAGCCAAACGACGAAACCTGGAAACAGCACAAGCACTGGCAAGTCAAATGCAAGGCATTGATAAGGCAGGCAAAGGGAGAATTTGAGAAGAAGCTTGCTGCAGAAGCAAAAACGCGAAGTAAAGACCTTTTCAAGTACATTCGTAGCAAAAAACCTGTAAGAGAGTCAGTTGGTCCATTAGATGATAAAGGGGTTAAAGGAGCACTAAGAGGCGACAAGGCGATAGCGGAGAGACTGAACGAATTCTTTGCTTCAGTCTTTACTGAGGAAGATGTAGGGATGTTACCCATGACTGAAGTGGTATTTAAAGGTGCAGAAGAATTGAAGGAAATATCGATAGATCGAGAAGATGTATTACAACTATTAGATAAGCTGAAGAATAGCAAATCACCTGGGCCGGATGGTATACATCCAAGGGTATTGAAAGAACTGAAATATGAGATTGCAGACCTGCTATTAGTAATCTGTGAACTATCATTAAAATCATCTCTAATACCTGAAGATTGGAGGATCGCCAATGTAACACCAATTTTCAAAAAGGGTTCCAGGGGTGATCCGGGAAACTACAGACCGGTGAGCCTGACGTCAATACCGGGAAAAATGATAGAAACCATCATAAAGAATAAAATTACTCAGCATGTAGATAGTCATGAACTAATGAGAGACAGCCAACATGGCTTTAGACAAGGAAGATCTTTTCTTACTAATCTGTTATGTTTTTTTTGAAGGAGTGAATAATCAGGTGGACAAAGGTGAGTCAGTTGATATTGTGTATCTGGACTTTCAGAAAGCCTTTGACAAGGTCCCTCATGAGAGACTTTTGGCAAAACTAAAGAGTCATGGGATAGGAGGCAGTGTACTATTGTGGATCAGGAACTGGTTAAAAGATAGAAAGCAGAGGGTAGGGCTAAATGGCCAATTTTCCCAATGGAGAAAGGTGAATAGTGGTGTACCCCAGGGATCTGTGCTGGGTCCGCTGCTTTTTGACATATTCATAAATGACCTGGAAAGTGGAATAACGAGTGAGGTTATCAAATTTGCAGATGACACAAAACTATTTAAAGTTGTTAAAACCCAAGAGGATTGTGGAAAATTGCAAGAGGATCTTGATAAATTGGAAGACTGGGCATCAAAATGGCAGATGAAATTTAATGTGGACAAGTGCAAGGTTATGCACCTAGGGAAGAACAACCCAAACTATGGTTACACGATGCAAGGTTCCACATTAGGAACCACCACCCAGGAAAAAGATTTAGGCGTCATTGTGGATACCATGTTAAAACCCTCGGCCCAGTGTGCAGCGGCGGCCAAGAGAGCAAATAGAATGCTAGGTATGATAAGGAAAGGAATGGAAAATAAAACAAAGGATATTATAATGCCTCTATATCGTTCCATGGTGAGACCGCACCTTGAATATTGTGTGCAATTCTGGTCGCCGTATCTTAAAAAGGATATAGAGTTATTAGAAAAGGTTCAGAGAAGAGCCACCAAAATGGTAAAGGGGATGGAATGATACTCCTATGAAGAAAGGCTAAAAAGGTTAGGGCTCTTTAACCTGGAAAAGAGACGGCTGAGGGGAGATATGATAGAAGTCTATAAATTAATGAGCGGAGTGGAACGGGTAAACGTAGATCGATTGTTTACCTTATCAGAATATAGAAAGACTAGGGGACATGCAATGGAGCTACAGGGTAAACTATTTAAGACTAATAAAAGAAAATATTTTTTCACTCAACGTGTAATCAAACTCTGGAATTTGTTACCGGAGGATGTAGTAAAGGCTGTTAGTGTAGCTGGGTTTAAAAAAGGTTTGGACAAGTTCCTGGAGGAAAGGTCCATAAGCCATTATTAAGAAGGGACCCAGGATATCAATGCTTAAACCAATACAAGCATTGTAGAACCTGTGTCCCTTGGGGAAACTGCTAGGTACATATGACCTAGATTGGCCACTGTTGGAAACAGAATACTGGGCTTGATGGACCTTGGTCTGACCCAGTATGGCATATCTTATGTTCTTATGTTCTTATATTTGTACCTTATTTCCTTTATTTCTTTTTCTTTTTTGGGCCTTTTGTTGACCTATCTCTATCCCATGAATTCCCCTTAATACCCTTTTTTTCCTTTTTAAAACATTAACCTTCTTCTGGAAGGCTGGTTGCGGGGCTCTGCGGGATAGTACAAGTGTCTATGCTTTCTCATCCTGCAGCATGCTCTGGGGTGGGATCTTTCAGACCTTTCTAGTTTTTCTGTCTATCCTGTTCTCCTTTTCTTTAAGTGCCCCTTTTGCTCATAAGTTGAGGTTTATTTTTCCCTTGCCCCATTTTATTTATTTCATTATGTTTAATTTTGTTTATTTAATTAAGTTAAATTTTGTTAATTTCATTTTGTTTAATTTTGTGCATTGGTTTTCTCTCCTTTTGCTAACTGCGCCTCAGTACTATTTGTGCCTTGTCTCTTTGGATGAGGCTATGCTGGGTGGAGACTGCTCAGGGTTGAGCAGCATTGAGCAGACCCTCAATCGTGTAGTCTTCTGGCCACACCCAGTCCTGGATAAGATGGGCTTGGTGCCCATGAGTGTCCCTAGAGGCAACCTTCATTGTACACACAATACATATCACAGTGAGGGGCACTGAAAGCCTGTGAGTATGAAGGGTTGGATCTAGGGGGGCTTCAGTCTTTGTCTGTTGGAGTGTGTGCGGATACTTGGTGTGACTGCGGGGATCATTGCGAGATGGGGGAAATTCTCTTTATTTCTTTTAACTGTTCTGGTACTATGTTGTGATGGGAGGACAGGGTACTTAGTTAGTGGAGTGGCTGTTTGGACTAGATGTGTAGCTTTGATGTGGGGATGGATGGTATGGCAGTGGAGAGTGAGTGAAAGGTTGTGCAGAGGGATGCTTGGTGAACAGCTGGGGTCTTTTCTGTGTTGAACAATTACTTTCTTCTATGGACACTATTGCTGGTTCATAGTCTGCTCAGTTTAGCATCTGAGGAGGAAGATAATTTTTCCCTGCTAATTGCCTATTATGGAGCTCCAGATAACACAATACATTGTCCATTCTACTGATATGACTGTGATGGTGTGGGCCACCATGGTGTCAAGTTGATGGCAGAGGGACAGCGTGTATGGGGAGGTGGGATGAACAGGGGGGGGGGGTTGAGAAGGTGGGGGACCATAACCACAAAGACCACTGGAGGGTTCCCTGAGGAGTAGTGGTCAATGGTGTTTGTTAGAAGGGAAGAATGGGGATGGGGTGGGGAGAGTTGGGACTGTATGATTGTGATGTGAGTTGTGTGGTGGGGGGGTGGATACTTCTGGGGTCAAGACAATGTGGTGACACCTGGGTTATGAGGCTTCATTGTGCAAATATTCCCAGGTTGACACTTGTTGGTACATGGTGTCTACAATGGGTGGGGGACCCTAGGCTTGGGGGCGTCTCTCCGGCCCCTGGACTTTGGTAGTGACTTTTGGATATAGTGGGAATGTTGGCTACTTGATAATGGGTAGGGACTTCCACTTTCTCTCTTGAAATGTGTGTAGTTTGAACAACCCTATCAAATGCCACAAAGTACTGAAGGAACTACGAGACAAAAGGGCGGACTTGGTCTTTTTGCAGGAAACACACCAAACAGAGAGTGAACATACGAAACTCAAATGGTGATGGGTCAGGGAGGTATTTGGCACCTCATCTTGGGGGGAAGACAGCCTTTGACAAGGTCCCTCATGAGAGACTTTTGGCAAAACTAAAGAGTCATGGGATAGGAGGCATTGTACTATTGTGGATCAGGAACTGGTTAAAAGATAGAAAGCAGAGGGTAGGGCTAAATGGCCAATTTTCCCAATGGAGAAAGGTGAATAGTGGTGTACCCCAGGGATCTGTGCTGGGTCTGCTGCTTTTTGACATATTCATAAATGACCTGGAAAGTGGAATAACGAGTGAGGTTATCAAATTTTCAGATGACACATAACTATTTAAAGTTGTTAAAACCCAAGAGGATTGTGAAAAATTGCAAGAGGATCTTGATAAATTGGAAGACTGGGCATCAAAATGGCAGATGAAATTTAATGTGGACAAGTGCAAGGTTATGCACCTAGGGAAGAACAACCCAAACTATGGTTACACGATGCAAGGTTCCACATTAGGAACCACCACCCAGGAAAAAGATTTAGGCGTCATTGTGGATACCATGTTAAAACCCTCGGCCCTGTGTGCAGCGGCGGCCAAGAGAGCAAATAGAATGCTAGGTATGATAAGGAAAGGAGTGGAAAATAAAACAAAAGATATTATAATGCCTCTATATCGTTCCATGGTGAGATTTAGGCGTCATTGTTGATACCATGTTAAAACCCTCGGCCCAGTGTGCAGCGGCGGCCAAGAGAGCAAATAGAATGCTAGGTATGATAAGGAAAGGAATGGAAAATAAAACAAAAGATATTATAATGCCTCTATATCGTTCCATGGTGAGACCGCACCTTGAATATTGTGTGCAATTCTGGTCGCCGTATCTTAAAAAGGATATAGCGATTTTAGAAAAGGTTCAGATAAGAGCCACCAAAATGGTAAAGGGGATGGAAGGATACTCCTATGAAGAAAGGCTAAAATGGTTAGGGCTCTTTAACCTGGAAAAGAGACGGCTGAGGGGAGATATGATAGAAGTCTATAAATTAATGAATGGAGTGGAAAGGGTAAACGTAGATCGATTGTTTACCTTATCAGAATATAGAAAGACTAGGGGACATGCAATGAAGCTACAGGGTAAACTATTTAAGACTAATAAAAGAAAATATTTTTTCACTCAACATGTAATCAAACTCTGGAATTTGTTACCGGAGGATGTAGTAAAGGCTGTTAGTGTAGCTGGGTTTAAAAAAGGTTTGGACAAGTTTCTGGAGGAAAGGTCCATAAACCATTATTAAGAAGTGACCGAAGATATCAATGCTTGACCCAGTACAAGCATTGTGGAACTTGTGTCTCTTGGGGAAACTGCTAGGTACATATGACCTAGATTGGCCACTGTTGGAAACAGAATACTGGGCTTGATGGACCTTGGTCTGACCCAGTATGGCATATCTTATGTTCTTATGTTCTTATTATTTGTTGTGGAGAAGACTCTGGCGGACCCAGATGGGCATTACATCTTCATTTTGGGCAAGCTCTGTGGACAGCCGGTTGCCCTGGTGAACCTTATACTCCTAACACTTATGACCCTGGCTTCTATGCGCAGCTCTGAAAATATTTAGCAGATGCTGGTCTCATTCCCCTTATTATTGGGGGTGATTTTAATTGTATACTGGATGACTTTATGGATTGGTCGATGTCGACCCACCATGGAGTAGACAGATGTGTGAGGTGGCTGCGTGGTACCTGAGGGCTGTGATTTGATTGATATGTGGCGGGCTCTGCATCTATGGATTGTGATTACACCCATATATCCAGAGCTCACATTACGGATTCCCAGATAGACTTTTTTCTGTGCCCCTGTGGCTTGTTTGACTGGGTGCTTAGGGTGGACATTCGATTGATTGTTATCTCCAACCATGCAATGGTATGGGTCGACTTTCACCGGGGGAGCGCAATCTCTGGAATCACTTGGTGATATCCCCTATAGGTGACATTGGATGCCCGTTTTCATGATTTTCTCCAAGAGAAGTGGACAGATTACACTGCGACCAATGATGCTCACCAAGACAATCTGACATTGTATTGGGAAGCTGCAAAAGCCGTACTGAGGTGGCACATTATTAGCTATATGGCTACTTACCACAGAATGCAGCATAAATGGCTGCTGCAATTAGAAAAGGATCTATGTTTGGCCTGTCGGGTGTTTACTGCCCAGCCTATGGCAGCAAGAAAGATAGCTATGCACTCACTACAACTATAGATTAACTCTCTTCTCCATGAGAGAGTGGAGGAGTAGCCTAGTGGTTAGAACACTGGCTTGGTAACCAAACAACTAGGGTTCAATTCCCACTAGCACTCTTTGTGGCCTTGGGCAAGTTACTTAACTCTCCATTGCCTCAGAAGAAAGGCCTGGCAATCTACTTCCAGTGACACTGCCAAGAAAACCCAGCAGCTTCTGGGTCACCAGGAGTCAGGACTGACTCAAAGGCACACATTCTCCATGAACAGATATCTAAGTCCATGCTCTTTTAATGCTACTGGCTGCATCACTTTGGAAGCAAATTGAGCCGGCTTCTTTTGGGCCTCCTTAAGACCAGGGAGGGGGACAGAAGCCAATGTGGGCTCTCTGGGATGCCCAGGGTCAGATCCGTAACCCCAAGGGATATGTTTACTAAAAAGCATTTTACTGTATTCTCTACAGTACTATGTATGTTGTTTTCCTCAGTGGACATATGTTTTTTATATCTTCTTGAGATTACTTGTTTTTGTGTACATAGCATGTATGTAATGGTCCTGATTTTTTGGTTAATGAAAATGATTGAACACTAAAACTGAACCCCCCCCCCCCCCAGAAATAACTAACACACCAAAAAAACCCCATTATATCCCTCAAGAAGTGGCAGAGCAGAATTTGCCAAGACAAAAAATCCCACCATATAGCAACCAGTCCCTAAATTTTACATAGCTGAAATGTACCTTTCCACTGGTGTCAAAACTTTGACAAAGCCATTGTCATTTCACATTTTTGAATTCATAGGACAATGTTCCATCAAAAGTGTATATTCAATAAGCTATTGTCCTTCTAGCATCCTAGGATCATCCTGAGTGGTACAGAAAGAAGCACATCTAATAACTTTGAATGGGAAGGAGATAACCACAGAAGCACACGTGAATTTAAGATTATCACTTTATATGTGAGTTCAAATTGAAAACCAAACTTGACACCAGTAATTTTCCACTTTTCTTTCCAAAAAGACTAAACATTCAGGCGATAAGACAACATGAAATAGCCCTTGTCCCTTTTACATGACCAATACAAACAAGAGGAGGACAGCTTTGCAGTAAACAGATTCATTGGAATTCAAAGATCTTGAAGACTAACAAAGTACATTGATTGTGTAATACTAGCTGATGCCAGTGCTCTTACTATGGGCCCTATTCAAAGATGTGCAGCCCCACAAGCCGTCAGGACCCTATTCCTCCTCCTGCTCTCCCCGCATGTCCTGAGCAGTAGGATGGGGAGTGCCGGTGGAGGGCAGGAGGGGGTGGGAATTGGGGCAGAGTGGGGGTGGGTCAACCTGGCAGGACGTGGGAACGTGCTGCTTATTCCACCTCGGAGGTGGAATAAGCAGCACCGACCCGGCAATTGCAGCTTGGGATCCCTCTCTGGGACCAGGGCCAGGTGCAAGGGGGTCCCTGCTGCCTGATCCAGGCCCTGGCTGGACAGCCATGGGTTGGGTGATTGGGAAGAGGGGGTTTAAGCCATGGGAGTTGGGGGTTGCCTGCGGGGAGGATGTCCCCGCAGGCGGCAGGGGCATGCTGGGCCGTCCATGGGCCTGATTCTGTGTACCACAGGAACTTTTTATTCCCGTGGTTCAGAATTGGGTCCTAACGGGCCCGTCTTTCTTGCGGAAGTCCGGATGGCCCGGATGTGCCCCTCTCAGAATCAGGGTCCACGGGATCAAACACGCATCCTGTGCACCTGATAACATCTCATGACCAAGGTCTGAAGTCCAAGCTTCTTCCAGTTCTTTAGTAGCCAGAGGTTGACTTCTGAGCAGCTTGTAGTCTAGAGATCACAAGAACCGCTGATTTAATTTGCTCTGTTAGAGTACAAATCATTGACCTTTCAACAGACTTTGAGGAAATCACATTAATGTAAAGTAAGCAATGTCTTAATTGGAGGTATTTAAAGTTATGTGCACTACTGCCATGCCACCCTGAGTGTGCCAGATCTTGTCTGATTTTGGAAACTATACAGGGTTGAACCTGGTTAGTATTTAGATGAGAGACCACCTTGGAATACTTGGTGTTGTAGACCTACTGTGTGTAAGAAAGGCCTGGCAATCTACTTCCAGTCACATTTTGCCAAGAAAACCTAGGGGACAGTCCCAACGTGGACAGCTACCCACAGGATTGACAGGAATCAACATAAACTCAGTGACACTTAAAAACAACAAAGTTGTGTGCAGGGAAAAAGCTATATTTATAAGCCAGAATTTCCATTTAGCCATAACTTTGTTGATATTAAGCTGAGGATTATAAAGGCAAGCACATAAAAACCAATGCATATGGATAAACAGACAGATGGACCCTCCCCAGTAGACACTATCATTAGGGCAAAACACACCTAATAAGGAAAAGTAAAATAACAGAACATGAAAAGAAAAGAGGCATCAAGACACTTGATCCATGTCCTTGAGGTTAGAGACTAACAAATCTACACTTGCCACATTGGGTCTTGCAATTGCACCAGTAGTCCAGAAATCTATGTAGCAACTGAAGTCCTCAGCTGCTTCCACAGATTAATCAAGTCATCTCTTCTCCACTGTGCTGCTCAATGGAACTATGTATTACAGTAAGCCACTTATATTCTTGCTGGGTACTTAAGGCCATATCTTACTCCTAGCACCTTTAGTTAAGCCCTCATGTCCAGAAATGTCTCTGTATGGCAGTCATTTTCACAAGGTCCAGGACAATTAACATAGAAACATAGTAAAATAGTAAATGACGGCAGATAAAGAACAGTATGGTCCATCTAGTCTGCCCAGTACGATGGCAAGACTAGGTGCACCTGCCGCTCTGTGCAGGCCACCCCTCCCCATGTGTTTGTTTAGGGGTGAACCCACCACTCCATGTAGGACACCCCTATTTGTTGAGAAATTAGATGGTTCAGTTTATTTTGATTTTATCCTGTTGCTGTAAAGGGATCCACTGTGTCTGTCCCATGCCATTTTGAATTCCGTCACCGTGTTTGCCCCCACCACTTCCATCGGGAGGGCATTCCAAGCATCCACCACCCTTTCTGTGAAAAAGTATTTCCTGACATTGCCTTTCAATTTACCACCTTGCAGCTTCCTGCTATGCCCTCTAGTTTTACAGCTTCCCCGTCTTTGGAAGAGGTTTGTTTGTTCATTATTTCTCTTTAAGTATTTAAAGGTCTGAATCATATCTCCCCTGTCCCTCCTCTCCTCCAAAGTGTACATGTTTAGGTCTTCAAGTCTCTTCTCATAAGGCTTCTGACGCAGGCTCCAAATCATTTTGGTCACCTTCCTCTGAACAGTTTCCAGTCTTTTTACATCCTTTGCAAGATATGTTCTCCAAAACTGAACACAGTATTCCAAGTGAGGCCTCACCAGTGACTTGTACACTGGCATAATTTCCTCTTCCTTTCTGCTGGTAATTTCTCTTTGTATGCAGCACAACATCCTCCTGGCTTTTGCCACTGCCTTGTCACACTGTTTTGCCACCTTGAGATCTTCAGAAATAATCACACCAAGGTCTTTCTCCTGATCCATGCACACCAACCTCTCACCCCCTATCGCGTACATTTCCCTTGGATTTCTGCTTCCCAAGTGCATGACTCTGCACTTCTTCGCATTAAATCTTAATTGCCAAGCATTAGACCATTCTTCCAGCTTTTGTAGATCTTTCCTCATGTTAACCACTCCCTCAGGGGAGTCCACTCTGTTGCAAAGTTTTGTGTCATCTGCAAAAAGACAGACTTTTCCATTCAGTCCTTCAGCAATACCACTCACAAATACATTGAACAGTGCTAGGCCCAGGACCGACCCCTGGGGCACCCCGCTAATCACCTTCCCTTCATCCGAGTGAGCTCCATTTACGATCACCTTCTGTCATCTGTCAGTCAACCAATTTCTGATCCAATTTACCATCATGGGCTGCAGTCAGAATCTGCAGTACTTGAGGATACCATAGTAACTTGAACACTATTGGCCTGTGGTGAGTGGCTTACTTGGTGAACAAGATGGGGTTCTCTGCACTCTTTCAATTTCCAACTATTTGTCAAAGCTCAAATTCAGCACCTCCAGCAACCATTTCTCAGAAAAGATCATTAGATTCAAGTGTACCTGTAGCCTGAGGATACATATGTTACTTTACTGATATCTATTAGAGAAGTCCTCAATCTCTACCTCCAGCAAATAGCTCATACCTTTCCAGTAGCGGTTCAAGGCAAGTTACAATCAGGTGCTGTAGGTATTTCCCCTCACCTTGGAGAGCTTACAATCTAAGTTTGTACCTGAGGCAATGGAGGGTTAAGTGACTGGCCCAAGGCCACAAGGAATACCAGTGGGATTCAAACAGTGGACTACTTTGGTTACTAAGCAGCTGCTCAAATTACCAGGCTACACTGCTCTGATGTGTGCAGTCAGTTCTGTAGTCTGTGCTGTCCACCTTCTCTAGCCACTGCTGAAAATTACACTTCCACAGTAAGCTCTGTTATCTTCCATTTGATTTTATAAATCTTTTCATAATGCACCATGATCAAGTCAGTAAGGCCGCACAGCATTTCCTACAAAGAGTCTGAGTTCACCAATCTTTTTTGTGGCCACTATTTCACCTTCGTCGTAGGATCATCTTTGTACTGCTCAGCTTTCAAAACAATCACAAACCCTGATTCAGTTTTTGAAGGTGTAGTGCCTGACATCTTCCGCTGACTATCACCAAAAGGTAGAGAAAAATCAAACACAGAAAGAGGGTATTAACAATATTTATCCTCATGAGAGTGGGAGCAACCTGCCTATTCCTCCATGTAGTGACTTGGTACTCTAAAGCCCCTTAATATCCAACATAGCAAGGTTAAACCTCCAGAACTTCCAGGAAGAAGGAGCTTGTGCAATATTTAAGAGCAGTAGGACTGAATTATGATTTGAGATGTGCTTGGGGAGTATGTACCCAGCCCCTGCAAGACCCATCACCACTGGAGAAAAAAGAAAGAAATCGATAAGACTATAAGAACTGCAAAGTTGTGAATAGTATGAATATCTCCTAGCAGATGGTTATTCTGTTTGCCATATATCCATCAGCTCCACTTGCAACATGAGTGCTTTTTGTCTGGCTATGAGCTCTGAAGACCAGGAATCATCTGTCTCTCCTCACATCTAAGGACATATTCCAGTCTTCCCCTTCCATGATAGGGAGGACATAGACCCCATTAGACTTGTCCCTATTAGGTCTTTCTTCAGGGTGGAGATAATATGTCAAAAACCAAAAAACGTCTCACTCCAATTATATCACAAAATTATTATGCAGTTTCAAAAATATTTATATATGTAATTATATTATGGTTTCTTAACACAACCTAAGAAGAAGGTCTCAGACTGTTTCGGCATCAATCTCAGACTATTGTCTGTATGTAAATGCCTCTTCGCATCAATGACCAGTCTTCATATCATAGCATGTCATATCAGAAAAACAGCTTTTAGAATTACATCAATTTCAGACAGAAAGTACAAGGGGTAAAGAAAAAGACAGATAAGTTGTACTTTCTGTCTAAAATTGATGTAATTCTATAAGCTGTTTTTCTGATATGACATGCTATGATATGAAGACTGGTCATTGATGCAAAGAGGCATTTACATACAGACAATAGTCTGAGATTGGTCTCATTAGAATCGTGGCTAGACATTTATAAAACTCAGACTAGACTGCTTAAAGGCTATATATATTATGGTCTTTTGTCTGGCCATTAGCTTTGAAGACCAGAAATCATCTGTCTCTCCTCACATCTAAGGACACATTTCAGTCTTCCTCTTCCATGATGGGGAAGGACATAGATCCCATTAGAAATGTGGCTAGCCATTTATAAAACTCAGATTGGACTGCTTGAAGGCCATATATATTCTGCAGTGCCAGACTGTGATTATACATTGAGCATTTGAGTACCAGATATTGGCCCTCTGTGTTCTTTACCATGAGCAACACCTTCTGAATCAGAAAACACTCCACTGCTCTTCAAGTTAAAAGAACAGTACATCTGACAAACCATTCCCTTCTTGATTTCTCCTGTTCAGCATCTGTCAACTTCTTATATTCAGTATCCTGCAGCAAGGCCACTTTGCGGGGGCTGCTTGGGCAGAATTTTACCACTGCATCCCCCCATCTTTTTTTTTTTTTAAACTTTTATTTTCATTTTGCAACAAACAAAAGAAACAACACACCAAAGGAGACAAAACAAGTATACAATAAAGAAAAGTAAACCCAATTACCCCCCACCCCCACGCTTCTTCTCTAGCTGATTATGTCAACATGTGAGCGCTTCCAAACAACAGTGATTATACATCAAAACAATCAAAAGAGGATCTGCGATACAGAATAATCATGGGACAAAGATATATACAAATTTAGACAGTCAGATGAGAGCATTGAGCAGAATGTACATAGTCATTGAGCATCTTCCATTTAGACCGATGATGAGGAGTCTGAATGGGGGAAGCAAACATACGAGGTATTTGTTCATATTTACTGTAGAGACAGACATGATTCCACCATTCATTGGGGCTCAGCTGAGAGCTATTTTTCCAGTATTTCGTGATTAGGGAAATAGCAATGCCAAGCATAAAGTCCAAAAGGAAGTAAGCCGTTTTTGGAAGAGAGGGGATCCCCGCAGCTGAGCGAAGTCCCACTATCCTCCAAGAAAGGGGCTCTTGAAAGTGCAAAATAGACTGGATACGACCCCAGACCCGACGCCAGTAATACTGTAGTGCGGGGCATTCATACATAACATGAGGTAGTGAACCAATGGCCGCATGGCATGTCCAACAACTATTGCCCTGAGTAGTATTCCATTTGGCTAATCTGTCAGGAGTGTAAAAACACCGGTGGGCTAGAAAGAAGAGTGTCTGAGTGAGTGAGGCGGATCGGGAGACCCGTGTCACTCTACTCCAGACAAGGCTCCATTGCTCCGGGGTCAAAGTCACATGCAATTCTCTCTCCCATGCTTTCTGCGCTATAGGGGTATCTCTAATTATAGCATTACATAAGGTTTTGTAGAAATTGGATGCTACACCCGGTGAACTACCGATAGATCGGATAGTCTCCAACCAACCTTGTGTAGGGGAGGCCGATGGCGGGAGCACCTTAGCACTCCGAAGGCAATGCTGAAGTTGTACCAACTGAAAATAGTGTTTCGCTGGGAGACCAAATTCAATTTGCAATTCACTAAAAGTTTTCCAGCGACCTTCATGGAACAACTGACTAGGGATCCAAATGCCCCTAGTGTACCAGGGGCTCCACGCCATCGGCTTATTTTGTATTCGAAATCGAGTGTTATACCAAAGTGGGAGCTTGTCTAACGGACAGAGTCGGGAGTCTAAAGAGTGCATAAGATTATTAAAGGCACCTAAGGTGTCTAAAAGCATTGGTGGAAAATGGGAGTCTGATGGGAGAGTCATACCAGGGAGAAAAGTAAGAGGAATCGGTTTGCAAAGGTCCTCTTCTATGTCTAGCCACACAGGTCTACTCGGTACTGGATCTTCCAGCCAGCGAGCGCCTTGTTTGAGAAGAAAAGATTGATGATACTTCAGGAAATCAGGGAATCTGACACCCCCATTTTCCTTATCTGCTTGCAGCTTATGTTTCGCTATCCTAGGTGTCTTGTTTTGCCACAAGTATCTAGTCAGAAGGCCCTCTATATCTTTATATATACGTCGAGGGAAGAGACAGGGCAACATTTCTAAGATATAATTCACTTTCGGAACAATCATCATTTTTATGGTTTCTAATCGACCCCACCAGGTAAGTGTTAAAGGAGTCCAGCGGTGAGTAAGCGCCCGGACTTTAGAGGTTAAGTCTTTGGCATTGAAGGAGATAGTGTCTTCCAAAGGAGAACAATAGTGAACCCCAAGGTATTTAACCATGCGAGGTTGCCATAAAAAGGGGAAGGGTTGCATATCTGCCTGATGAAGCAAAGGATTTAATGGAAAGGCTACCGACTTGGTCCAATTTATCTTATAACCGGACAATTGTGAGTATTTACCAATTTGCTCTAGGACAGCCGGTACTGAGTCTATAGAGACAAAAAGCATAAGGTCATCAGCATACGCTGAAATTTTGATTTCCCTATGGGTGAAGGGGACTCCATGAATCTCCTCCGATTGCCGGATTAGTAAAGCCAAGGGTTCAAGTGCAAGATCGAAGAGAAGTGGAGACAGTGGGCATCCCTGGCGAGTGCCGCGTTGAAGGGGAAAAGGCTGAGACTTTAAAGCATTGGCACATATACTGGCTGTAGGCTGTGCGTACATGGTGCGAAGACAACGGAGAAAACCTTCCCCGAATCCGTACCAGCGGAGGACTGCAAACAGGAAGGGCCACTCTAAGCGATCAAAGGCCTTCTCAGCATCAAGTGAGAGGCCAACAAATGGGCGATCAAGATTAACTGCGGTAGTCAGTACATGGCATAGAGTCCGAGCATTGTCGGCAGTTGATCTACCAGGAATAAAACCGCATTGATCTGGGTGTATTAAGGTAGGCATCCTATCCGAGAGCCGGGTAGAGAGAATGGTGGCAAATATTTTATAGTCCGCGTTTAGGAGGGAAATTGGACGATAATTAGCTGCTAGTTGCGGGTCTCTCCCCTCTTTCTCAAAAACTACTACATTGGCCATGGAAAAGGACCCAGAAGGAGAACCCTCCTCGGCCAGAGCAGAAAAATAAATTTTCAAAACTGGAGCTAAGTCAGCGTGAAAAGTTTTGTAGAATTCAGCAGGGAGACCGTCTGGGCCAGCGGCTCGACCGGAGGCACATTTCTTGATAGCAGAATGAATTTCTGAGACAGTAAATGGTGTGTCCAAGGCCACTCTATCTTCGTCAGATAGGGTCGGTCTTTGTACCCCTGAAAGTAAGCGTTCAAATACATCTGGCTCAAAATCACATTCAGATTGATAAAGCCGAGTATAAAAATCACGAAAGAGTTCTAAGATTTCGGTATCTTTAGTGACCAAGCCCCCCCCCGACGGATTACGGAGGGCGGTAACACGCTTGGCTTCTTTTTGACCTTTTAGGGCATTTGCTAATAATTTGCCAGCACGATTATTTTCCCGATAATATAGCCCTTGTTGTGATTCGATATTTTTAACAGCAGCAGTGTACAAAAGCTGATTGTATTGAAAACGCAAGCGTTGTAAACGGAGTAAAATACATGGGTCAGTACGAGACGTGAGGAGACGCTCCCCAGCTTGTATCTGCTGCTCTAGAGTCAGTAAATGCTGCTTTCTTTGTTTCCCCTGCCGAATTTGATAGCTAGTTATAGTGGCGCGGATAGATGCTTTAAAACCCTCCCACCAAGCCCAGCTCGCTGTGTCATGGGGTGAGTTAAAATGAAAATAATCTTGGATAGCGGCCTTTATATCAACCTGAAAATCTTTTTGACCCAGTAGGGATCTATCAAAAAACCAAGCTCGGGGAGAATCGTCCCGCGCAGTGACACGTAATGATAAAGATATGGCAGCATGATCTGAAATATGGAGAGGATGAGTCCTAGTCGTGTCTACTTGAGAAATCAGTGCTTTGGAAATGAGAAAGAAATCTATTCTAGATTGGGAGTGATGGGGGGCAGAAAAGAAAGTGAACTCTAAGTCGGAGGGGTGAAGTAGCCTCCATATATCTACCAGCGCAAGATCTTGCATCAGAGCTGTAAGGGTAGCAAGACTCTTGGGTGGACTACTCGTTCTAGGCGGCTGTCTATCTATCAGAGGGTCTAACACTTGATTAAAATCACCACCAAGTATTAAGGGAGTATTGGCAGAGGCCTGTGCCAACTGCGCAATACTTGCATAGTAAGCAGGGTTGTCCACATTCGGGGCATAAATGCAAATACATGTAAATTCACTATCTCCAACCTTAAGATGTACGCGGGCCCATCTACCCTCCTTGTCAGCGCTAGTATCAATTACAGTAGCTTGCAAAGATTTCTTAACCAGAATGGCTACCCCGCACCGTTTGGAAACGGCGGGAGAATAGGCAGCCACCATGTAAGGCTTAACATTGAGTTTCAGTGTTTCAGCAGAGTTTAAGTGCGTTTCCTGAAGAAACGCTAAATCAGCATGCTCATGGCTAAGATAGCTAAGGATTTTCTTTCTCTTGATTGGACTATTAATGCCCTTTACGTTGAGTGATAAGATTTTACATAAAGCCATTCAGACAAGTTAAAAATTCTGAGCATGATAGCGCACATAATTTCACAATGTCCCTCATATTGACTGTATCTGGCTGTACATATGGCATAAAAGAAAATAAGCTTAGATAATACAATGAAGCGCCCCACATGAAAAAAGAAAAACCGCAGCGCGGTAGAGAAGAAGCAGAACCCCAAAAATTACTGGCGACCATGTGTCTGCGGGGAGAAGCCCCGGAGAAGGCCGAAATTGAAAAAACACATAACCTGTAGGACTATGCGTTCTCCGAATCCGACCGAGGCACACATCATGGAGGGATAGGAGACTACATAACAAAAGTCATAGAAAGAAAGAAAGAAAGTCCAGGCAGTCTCTGTACTGGACTATGACCGCCGCATCGGGCCCTTCAAAATGGCGGACAGAGCCGGCAAATAAAAGTCCAAGTCGTTGGATTAGCGCATCTGCTCTGCTTCTTTGGAGTCTAAAAATGTTGATAGTAGATCAGGATCTTCGAATGTCCTGGTTTGATTGTGGAGAGTCACTCGGAGCTTCGCGGGATACAACAGGCCAAAGCGAGCCTGTAGCTGTTGAAGTCGAGGGCGAAAAGCAAGGAGTTTCTTCCGTCGGTCGACTGTAGGCTTTGCCAAATCAGGGAAGAAGGAGACTTTGTGACCTTCAAATTCCAAATGATGGTTCGCCCGGGCAGCATTTAAAATTTGTTCCACTTGTTGATATCGTAGCAAGCGAAAGATAATAGGCCGGGGGGTCGTTCGGTTGAGCGCCATGTGGGTAGGAACACGGTGTGCTCAATCGATTTCCAGTTCTTTATGAAAGGTGATCTTCAGCAAGGAGGGAAGAGTTTTGAGCAGGAATTCTCTCATATCTCCCGCTTCCACCCCCTCCGGTATTCCAATGAGCCTCACATTGTTGCGACGGGCTCGATTATTGCTATCTTCTAACTCCTTTTGAAGATTCTGTATCTGGCGCTCAGCCTTGTCCAGTGTGCCCAAGCGCACCGCGTGCGAGTCGAGGACCCCCGCCATATTGTCCTGCCGTAATGAGAGACCTTCAAGTCGGTCCTGGAGCACTCCAAAGTCTTCTCGCATGGCTCTAAGCGCTTCTCCATTGGACTGCACCAATTCCTTCACGCCGCGTATTTCCTCTAGAATCTCCAGGTGCATTTCGGGGTTCTCCCGAAATGGAACCATCTTCTGTGGGGAGGACACCTCTGTTTTGGAGCGTTTTCCGTGAGAAGAAGAAGGAGACCCGAAGTCCAAGCGCGCTGATTTATGGGCCGCCATCCCCCCCGAGGTACCCCGGTCAGCCCGGAGCGAAATAGTAAGTTTGTATAGGTATTATGTCAGGATTCTAAGTAGGCCTCTCGGGAGCTTCAGCGCGAAGCGTCTTACCCGCTGGACATCAGGCTCCGCCCCCATCCCCCCATCTTTTACCGATATTTTTAGTTCCCCCATTAACTCTGTCTGCACTCATACCTTCCCCAGCCTCATCTACCACCTTCTGCCTGTCATCCCCTAATCAGCCCCAGCTCATTCTCTAGCACACATCCTCTCTCCACCTCCAGGTCCTTTCTAATTTATTTTATTTATTTATTTAACAGTATTTTTAAACCACCTTATCTTATGTCTTATCCCCTATCCAGGTTTCCATTTGCCCTTTCACTTCTCCTATTTCCACCTTATCTCATCTCCTTCAAAGAAGACATGCCCCCTTTCTGTTGCTCTAATCCATTCCACAGCACTCTGTTCTTTTCAGCTGCCACCCCAACCCCTCCCTAACCCTCTAGGTCCTTCAAGCCTTCTTGGTTTCACAGACCTACTCATACTCCTTCCCCAATCACCTTGTCCTTATTCTCCTCCTAATTTCTGGTCATTTTTTTAGTCCACACTATGCTCTCAAGCCACCCCAAGTCCCTACTCACAAGCCAATCCATGTCCTGAGACCTCACACTCCCAATGCCCAGCCCACACAATCATAGAGTCTCCACCTGTCTGAGTCCCTGCTTTCCCACACTCCAATGTCCTCAGTGCCTGCTGTCCTCCCTCTTATTCCCCTTCCCCATACCCATCCATCTACTTGTTGTTGTTAAGTGCCATCAAGTCAGTGTCGACTCATGGCGACCCTCTGAATAGTTGTCCTAAATTGTGTTCGGTCTTCAGTCAGGCGGCTCATTGTTGACAGACTGGTACCCGTAACTGCTGTTATTGTATCGATCTATCTCATTGCTGGCCTTGCTCTTTTATGGTGACCTTCTATCTTGCCAAGCATGATGTCTTTCTCTATTGATCTCTGCATGATGTGTCCAAAATATGAAAGTCAAAGTCTTGTCATCTGAGCTTCTAAAGAAAGCTTATTTTGATCTCCTCTAGTGCTGACTGGTTTGTTCTTCGGGCAGTCCATGGTATACGCAGTATTCGCCGCCAACACCATATTTCAAAGGCATCAGTTTTCTTCCTGTCTATCTTTTTCACTGTCCAGTTTTTCCATCCATATGATGTTATTGAAAATACCATGGCTTGAACGAGTCAAATCTTTGTATGGAGAGAGACATCTCTGTTCTTGAGAATCTTGTCTAGGTCTTTCATAGCCATTCTGCCAAGAGCAATGCATTGTCGGATTTCTTGACTGCTTGTTGCTTCTTTATTGATAGTTGATCCAAGTAGGTTAAAGTTGTTCATGATTTCAATGTCTTCTCCTTCAACGACGAAGTTACTGATTTTGCCAGTTGTCATGTTCTTTGTCTTCTTTACATTAAGGTGCAGGTCCATTTTAAGACTATGTTCCTTGATTGTGAGAAGCAAATGTTTCAGATCATCTTCACTTTCAGTATCATCAGTATAGCGAAGGTTGTTGATGAGTTTTCCACCAGTCTTCACACCTCTGTTGTCTTCATACAATCCTGCTTCTCTGATGATTTGTTCTGCATATAAATTAAACAGGTAGGGGGAAAGTATGCAGCCTTGTCTTACACCTTTGCTTATTTTAAACCATTCTGTTTCTCCTTGTTCCATTCAAACTGTTGCTTCTTGATCAATATACAGATCGAGCAAGAGAACGATCAGGTGCTCTGGTATACCCATGTTTCTTAATATGGCCCAGAGATTCTCATGGTTTACACAGTCTAAAGCCTTGCTGTAGTCAATAAAGCACAAATAGATATCCTTTTGGTATTATTTAGTCTTTTCAAGGATCCATCTCACATCCGCTATGATGTCTCTCGTTCCTCGCCCTTTCCTGAACCCTGTTTGCAATTCAGGTAGTTCTTGTTCCAGGTATGGTTGTAGTCTCTGTTGAATAATCCTCAGTAGAATCTTGCTGGCAAGTGGGATGAGAGCGATTGTGCAATAATTTCCACAGTCAGGATCACCACAGTCAAGATCACCTTTCTTTAGTATTGGTATAAACACAGATCTTTTCCAGTCAGTTGGCCATGATGTTGTCTTCCAAATTTCTTGGCAGAGCCTTGTAAGTATGGTAACAGCTGCATCAAATTGCTGTAATACTTCTATGGGAATGCCATCAATGCCTGGTGCTTTGTTCTTTGATAAGGCATTCAATGCTGCTTCAACTTCCATCTACTTACTTCTCCAATATTCATGAATCCTGTCTTTCTTCCTCCTTATCCCCAGCATGCATTTTTTATCCCCTCCTCTCAACTTTTTCCTGGTTATGACTTTGTTTCTTCCCCATTCCCCATAATATCTGTTCTCCTCTCCCTTCTCAATTCCCCAGCATCTCCTTCTTTTTCCCACTATGACCCCAGCATTTGCTAGCATCAGCCCTCTTTCATTCTGAGGACCCTAGCCCTAGAATTATCCTCCTGCCAGTCCCCTTCTAGTCCCAGCACTAGCCCATTCCAGTCCCATCCCCCATCCCCCATCTCCCGTCCCCATCCCCATTCCCAATATCAGCCCATTTCCAGTCCCTCTGGCCATAGTATTATCCTATTTCAAGTCCTAGCTAGTCCCCTAGTCCCAGTATCAGGCTATTTCCACTCCCATCCCACCAGCCTTAGAATCAGCCCATTTCCAGTCCTAGCCACCTCCCCCCACACCAGTATGAGCTCATTTCCAATCACAGCCACCCCCACCCACCCAGTAACAGAGCCACGGGAGCATTTGCTTCTGTTCCTCCAACAGCTATGCTGTTCTCAAGCTGCCAACACAATGCCATTTTTAGCATTTTTGCATTATAAAAATGGTACTTTGCCAGCGGCTTGAGTACAGCACAGCTTGAAGAGCAAAAGAAAATGCTCCCATAGCAGCAGAGGCATGTGACAGGCTAGGAGTGAGTCTGATATCAGTACCGGGCAAAATGGTAGAAACCATTATAAAGAATAACATTACAGAGCATGTAAAAAGTCATGGTTTAATGGGAAAAGGTTAACATGGATTTAGCCAAGGAAAGTCTTGTCTTACTAATCTGTTTTGTTTTTTGAAGGTGTGAATAAACAGGTAGACACAGGTGAGCCAGTTGATACAGTGTATCTGGATTTTCAGAAAGCCTTTGATAAGGTCCCTCATGAGAGACTCTTGCCCAAATTAAAAAGTCATGGGATTGGACGTAGCTTACTACTGTGCTTCAGGAACTGGTTAAAAGATAGAAAGCAGAGGGTAGGGCTAAATGGTCATTTTTCACAATGGAGAAAGGTGAATAGTGGAGTACCCCAGGGATCTGTGCTGGGTCTGCTGCTTTTTAACATATTCATAAATGACCTGGAAAAAGGAATAATGAGTGAAGTGATCAAATTTGCAGATGACACAAATTTTTCAAAGTTGTTAAAACACAAGAGGATTGTGAAAAATTGCAAGAGGACCTTTATAAGTTGGAAGTCTGGACATCCAAATGGCAGATGACATTTAATGTGGACAAGTGCAAAGTTATGCACCTAGGAAAGAACAAGACAAACTATGGTTACACGATGCAAGGTTCCACATTAGGAACCAACAGCCAAGAAAGATTTACGTGTCATCGTGGATAACATGTTAAAACCCTCCACCCAGTGTGCAGTGGCGGCCAAGAGAGCAAATAGAATGCTAGGTATCATAAGGAAAGGAATGGAGAATTAAAACAAGGATATTATAATGCCTCTAAATTGTTCCATGGTACAATCACATCTTGAATATTGTGTGCAATTCTGGTTGCCATATCTTAAAAACAAAATAGTAGGATTAGAAAAGGTACAGAGAAGAGCCACCAAAATGGTAAAGGGGATGGAAGGATACCACTATGAAGAAAGGCTTAAAAGGTTAGGGCTCTTCAACTTGGAAAAGAGATGGATGAGGGGAGATATGATAGAAGTCTATAAATTAATGAGTGGAGTAGAACAGGTAAACGTAGATCAGTTGTTTATGCCATCAAAAGGTAGAAAGACTAGGGGACATCCAGTTGTTTATGGACTTTTCCTCCAGGAACATGTCCAAATCTCTTTTAAACCCAGCAACACTAACAGCTTTTACTACATCCTCCAGTAATGAATTATAGAGTTTGATTACGCATTGAGTGAAAAAATATTTTCTCTGATTATTCTTAAATGTGCTACATTGTAGCTTCATTGCATGTCGCCTAGTCGATATTTTGAAGGAGTAAAACAATCTACGTTTATCCATTCCACTCCATTCATTGTTTTATAGACGTCTATCATAGCCCTAACCTTTTAAGTCTTTCCTCATGGAGGTATCCTTCTATCCCCTTTACCATTTTGGTCATTCTTTACTGTACCTAATCTATAGAAACATCGAAACATAGAAAAATGACAACAGAAAAAGACCACATGGCCTATCTAGTCTCTTCTTCCATATCAAAACTTGATTGGCCTCTGAACGACACAGATGCTAGTATTTCCATATCAACAACTGCCACAGTCCCCTTTTTTCCTTTGGAGATCCTCTGATAGATCTAATTCCACTATGTCCTTTTTAAGATATAGCGACCAAAATTGCACACAATATTCAAGGTGAGGTCAGACCAATGAGCGATACAGAGACATTATAATATCCTATGTTTCATTCTCCATTTCTTTCCTTATGATTCCTAGAGGTATGTTAAAGAGCGTTAAGGACACACTGGTTAGCAAGCCGTAATGACAGTGGTAAGGGTGTCATCATGTGGGAAAGGCCGGGGTGGGCAGTAGGTGTTCCAGCGGTAAGAGCTCTTGGCTCTATTTATCGGGCATTAACATGACATTGGGTGTTAAGGTGTCAAGCATGCACCTTAAAGCCCGAAAATGGCAGCAACCTTAACGCAGGATAAGGGAGCCCCTGTGAAAGTCACATTGTACAGTAGGTGATGGATGTAAGGAAAGGTAAGAGCTGATGGACCTGTCAGATCCATATGTATCCTAAGTGTCAGTCAGTAAATGGGATGAGCATGTGGAAGTCAGCTGTACGGCATCAGTGAGGGATGCCCACATAATCTGCTGTAATGTCAGTGTGTGGCATAGCATTGGGAAAAAGTGTACCCTGGTGAAGCCAGCATTGTCACAATGTGGGCATCAAAAGGATGATCGAGCAGGAGTGGTGACATGCAGATCATTTACAGGAGAGGTGTGAGTGATACATCCAAGTGATTAAACTGTTCCTGTGTGGGCCATGGTGTAGCAGCTGGCAAAAGAATACATGACTGTACATAATGGGCATATGCTGTTGGATGCACTGAAGGATGGATGGAGGTAGATGAGAGTGCAGTGCTGCCACGATGTACCTAATGTGACCACACAAATGCAGTTGTAGTGTATATGAAAGAAGTGTAGCTGTGTACCAGCTATTTGGGTATGACAACTGTCTCAACTTTCAAACCACCATACAATCCTCCTGACACATGTGCATATAACAGCTGTCACATGTGCATATAACAACAGTGTCTCTCATATTGGCCATATGGAGCAAGCAGGGAGGTGTGATGATCCCTGCATGTGGCCATCCCAGGAGTAGGATGTGTCTGCATGTACTGCATACATGTGAGGGAGCCAAAGATGTTCAATCAAAGTTATGATGAAATCTTCAAATCATGTACAACTCATGTGTCATACATATGCAGAGTGAACATGTCTGACCCATTGCAATGGGCTACAGCAGAGCCAATAAAGTCATTCTGTTAGATGGGCATGATTGCAATGTCCATATTTGCAGACCCAATGTGCTATTGTAACACATAAAAAAGCATAAAAGTGCATGTCCTCCTGTCAATGCAGACCCTGGACTGTTTTTGGTAGTATATTGAAGTGAGTTTCCTATAGCTGCAAAGAGAACAAGTGGGAGCCAAACCCTGATCTGTTGCTTATTGAGCCAGTGCGTTAACCATTAGGCTACAACACCACACTCTTATTGACAGCACCGTCTAGAATCAAAGAGACTTCAGGTCCCTGCCTGCAATGGATGAAACCCAGGTCATGATACAACATGGCTGTCACAATCTGAGAGAGTGGTGCACCACATCTAGGGCCTGCCTACAGCAGCGCATATGCAGTATGCACTGCACTGCACACTTAGCAGGGCCGGCCCGTCCATTGAGCAAGAATGTTTTTTGCACAGGGCCCCGCGTTTCAGGGGGCCCCGCGCAAAAAACATTCTTCAGCATCGCAAGTTAAAAAAAAAACAAAAAAAACCCGGTTGCTTCTGCCGCGGCAGCATCAAGAGCTCTGCCGCGGGGCCCCCCCCTGCCCGGCAGAGCCTCCCTGCATCTCTGCTTTCTTCAAGTCACAAAACGCGGGCTTCTTTCAGAGCCGCGAGAGTTTCCTTTCTCGCGGCTCTGTAACAGAGCCGCGAGAAAGGAAACTCTCGCGGCTCTGAAAGAAGCCCGCGTTTTGTGACTTGAAGAAAGCAGAGATGCAGGGAGGCTCTGCCGGGCAGGGAGGCTCTGCCGGGCAGGGGGGGCCCCGCGGCCGAGCTCTTGATGCTGCCGCGGCAGAAGCAGCCGGTTTGGGTTTTTTTTGTTGTTTTAATTTGGGATGATAGGGGAGAAGGGGGTTTAGGACCGGTAATGGGCTATGGGAGGGGGGGAGGCCAAACTGGAAGTGGGCTGATGAGGGAGGGGGGTGGTTAGGACTGGTAATGGGCCATGGGGGGGGGGGGTGGTTAGGACTGGTAATGGGCCATGGGGGGGGGGGGGTCAGGACGGGTAATGGGCTGATGGGGGGGTTAGGACTGGTAATGGGCCATGGGGGGGGTCCGGACTGGTAATGGGCCATGGGGGGGCTAAGTGGGCTGATGGGGGGGTTAGGACTGGTAATGGGCTGATGGGGGGGCTAAGACTGGAAGTGGGCTGATAGGGGGGGGGGTAGGACTGGTAATGGGCCATGGGGGGGGGTCAGGACTGGTAATGGGCCATGGGGGGGGAGGCTAAGACTGGAAGTGGGCTGATGGGGGGGGGTTAGGACTGGTAATGGGCTATGGGGGGGCTAGGTGGGCTGATGGGGGGGTTCGGACTGGGAATGGGCCGGGGGGGGGGGAGGCTAAGACTGGAAGTGGGCTGATGGGGGTGGGTTAGGACTGGTAATGGGCCGGGGGGGGAGGCTAAGACTGGAAGTGGGCTGATGGGGGGGGGGGGTTAGGACTGGTAATGGGCCATGGGCCATGGGGGGAGGCTAATACTGGAAGTGGGCTGATGGGGGGGGGGTTAGGACTGGTAATGGGCTATGGGGGGGCTAAGTGGGCTGATGGGGGGGTTAGGACTGGTAATGGGCTATGGGGGGGGCTAGGACTGGAAATAGGGTGATGGGGGGGTTAGGACTGGTAATGGGCTATGGGGGGCTAAGGCTGGAAGTGGGGTGGTGGTGGTGGTGGTGGTGGTGGTGGTGGGGGGGGGTTAGGACTGGTAATGGGCTATGGGGGGGGCTAAGACTGGAAATGGGCTGATGGGGGGGGTTAGGACTGGTAATGGGCTATGGGGGGGCTAAGACAGGAAAAAGGCTGATGGGGGGCTACGACAGGAAATAGGGTGATGGGGGGTTAGGACGTAATGGGCTGATGGGGGGGTTAGGACTAGTAATGGGCTATGAGGAGGCTAGGACTGGAAATTGGCTGAGTGGAAGGAGGGCTTGAACTGCAAATAGCTGATGGGGACGGGGGCTTGGAATGGAAATGGGTTGTGAGGGGGAGGGAGCTAGGACTGGAAATGGGTGAGTGGGGGGGGGCTAGGACAGGAAATGGGCTGATGGAGGGGCTAGAATAGGATTGGAAATTGGCTGTTGGGGGGGGGGGTGCTAAGATTGGAAATGGGCTGTGGTGGGGGTTTGGATTGAAATGGACTCATGAAGGGGCTAGAACTGGAAGTAGGCTCATGGGCTTGGATTGGAAATGGGCTGAGTGGAGGGGAGCTAGGATTTGACATGGGCTGATGGTGGGGCTAGGAAAGGACTAGAAATGGGCTCATGGGGGACTGGGATTGGAAATGAGCTGATGGAGGGACTCGGATGGGACTGCAAATAGATGGGGGAGCTAGGACTGGAAATGGGCTTATGGGGGGCTAGGACTGGAAATGGGCTGATGCGGGGACTAGAAGGGAGCAGATGCTGGGTGGGACTGGAACTAGAATGGAGCTGATGTTGGGGGAGGATTAGAATGGGATGGAGCTGGGAGAGTGAAATGGAGAGTGAAAAAATATTTTGTGTGGGAGGGAAGACAAATCTAAAATTGTCCGGATATTGGGAGAGTAAGTGGGGATTGAGGATGGAGGGGTAAAATTTGAGTGGATGAAATAGGAATGAGGAAAGAGCAAAAGGAGAAAGATTAGTATGTTAAAGCAGATGTAGAGAGAGAATGGAAAAAAAACTAGAAGAGAGAAGAAAAGACAAATGGACAGCAGACTATGAAGAGTTAGCGGAAGACACGAAGAAACCAGAAGAAAGTGGCTGGAGTAATTGCAGCTGAAAAAAAATGCACAAAAGGTAGAAAAATATCTCTTTATTTTGAATTTATTAATTGGAATATGTCAGCTCTGGGAAATGTGCATCATTAACGTCTGCGCTTTGTTTAGTACAAGAGCAAATTAATGTATAGTTTTATTTCTACAGTGTTGTGCATTCCAAGTTTGGCTTTTGGGATTCCCAGTTTAATTATTGTCTTCCTGTTTCTAAATTGTGATTCCTTGTTTGGTGATGGTATATGTTCTGCATGTGTAACTGAGCTGAGGTATTCTGTTTATGTAATTCCTATTTGACATTGCCACTTGTTCTCTTTCCCCAGTAGGTCATGTATTGTTGTTCTCTGAAATGTATTGGTTTAATATTTGCAGCGTTTCCTTTTGATAGTTAGGGTATGGTGCTTTATGAGTCCTGGTAGTGCTGTTAGGATACGGCGGGTTTGCTATGGGTTCTAGATGGGCAGTGTTTGTAGTAGTTCCTAATGTGTCTGGCGGTTGGCACTGGATTATAGTAATGTAGAAGTCTTTTAGTCTTTCTTTATTCATACACTCATTAAGAGGCATGTTTACTAAAAGTTTGTGTATGGTAACATTATGCAAATATTTATGCAAATGAGGCCCCTTATGCAAATGAGGCCCCGCACCGAGTCTCCGCACATGGCCCCGCACCCCCCTTGGGCCGCCCCTGACACTTAGTACACTATCTGCATAACAGACACACAGCTACAGAATACATCCCTTGTCGAAAAACCAAGCCATATGTGAGGTAAAGATGTCCATCCCTCCACTGTATCTCCAATGCCAAACAACAGTCTCTCACAGAGATCCGCATTGCTGCAGTGTGGCACTAACCCCTAAAGCAGCACATGTGCAGGGCATGCAGTCCCTTGTCACCAGCTGTACACTGCAAGATAGGTACACTTGCACATACACCTAACTCAAACCACATTCATGACCTCTGCGGTCCATTACTGACCATCATGCCCTCCTGAGGGGCCATGCACATGTCTCCCACCATCATAGAAAACAAGCAGGTACTAGGCAATGCTCCAGTTGCTGCCATGCCTGCAATTGGGATCCTGGGTGCTGCTTTTGGTTAGCCTCTCCATTACCCATGATGCAGCGCACAATCTAAGCACATATATGTAGCTGATGGCCATATGGAGAATGCAGTGATCCATCACATCAGCTCTGTAATTGCAGGGACAATGTGTGCTTCCTACACATGACAGCTGCAATATGTACAAATGACCTGTTTCTGTAGTCACGCTGATTGTAAGGAAGAACACACATAACTGGTCCCCAGAGGAAGCCCTGCAATTGATAGATGTGGACTCTCTGGATTTGAGAGAAGATCTTTATCACTGCCAGTTTGCTACAGGTATTGCCTGCAGTGTGTGATGCTAGTCACTTGGTATTCAATACAATTGCAGCATACTGGAATGGTTTGTTTATCCAGGTCTTGTGTCTTACTTCTGTTGACCAGGGTCTCTCCTACAGCATCTCATATAGATCCTGAAGCTTGTGGCAGCTGTTGTCAAGCAACCCAAATACAGTGAGTGTTGCCTAGGGGCGGAGTGGGTGTGCTAACACCAAGCAGAAGGGCCTGCCAAAACCATAGTTACTAGCAAGACACCAACAGCCCAAGAACAGTTGCTAGCCTTACTTTCTGGAAATTCCAATCAACCAGGTCAATCCCAGATAGCCTGCATATGTTGAGCAACACTATCCTATGTCAGCCACCCACATACTATCTGGGCCCAGTCTGCCAACCACCATGAAAATATTGGTTTTCTACAGACAGCATGGACAATTAGCAGCCTGTCTAATGACTAGACTGCCATAAAAGAAACAGATCACATATCACTACAACTTGACATTACATAAGCACCTTGTGCATATATAGCCGTGACATGGTCACAGCTTGGCCCGAGTGAGAGTGGCCTCTCAGCATGAACAGATGTGTGCACCCAGGTCATGCTCGTGTCAGACCCATGCTAAGATGGCTCAAGCCATTGACCTAACCTTCAACACATATACATTCTGTGCAAACCGCTCTGTTTTTAACAATACCCAGAATCCTCTGCTCCTCTTTATGTACTCTTTTATCTTGGACTTCAGGACAGTTTGTGCAGTATGAGGCACAGTGGAAAGTGGGCCAGAGACAGGCTGCAAGTGCATGCTTGTCCACAGAGGCCTGTGTTTGTCACATACCCAAATACGGTGTTCCCCTACTCAGTTTTTGACAGTGAGCATTGAACATAATGCCATGCTTGTACTCCCATATAATGTCATATCCCTAGTCATGGACACTGAAAAACTGGCTGGTGCAGCCCATGCACTCTCCCATGCTGCAGACACATTAGCCACCCATCAAGAGTGTGTGGAATCATGGCAGGTTGGACATGGAGTTGAATGTTGGAACAGTTGCTGGAGACACATACACCACCATACCCTGCCTCTTTGTACTCTAACACCATACTTGTGACTGTCACATTCAGTGCCCATGGGTAGCCAGTGAGGCTGCCATACAGGCCCTCTGATATAACCAAGTAGGACGCATAGGTTCTGGCCATGTGAAACTAGGCTTTGGCCAGCAATGCCACCTATGAAGGACACATTCTAAATATGTATGGTACTGTTCCTCGCATTCCTACTCCCTCCCCAACATTCACCTCCAGGCACTGCCTTCCCATATGGTGGCAGGCAATGCAGAAATCAACATGACATCCTGTGCCAAACTTAGGCAGCTGGAAGTGTGCACGCACCATTCAGAGGTCAGTGTCCCACTAACCCAATCAAACACAGGTGCTTATGGACTCTCATTTGGGGTAATAGGCAATGTATTGATGGATGCTTTTGCCAATGATCAGTAGACAGTGTTGAGGTAGTGTTTATTGTGTGCAAATTTGCCTGATACGTACCTCCCTGTATGTTCATACACTATATGGAGCAAAGAGTTCCCTCGCTTGCACTCTGCAAGTACAGCATAGGACAAGAGCAACGTACATGCAGGTCAAAGGCAGATTGGTGTCATCAACTAAGTGAATGGATTGGACATTCACAGTGGCGAGCCCTCCCCCTGATACTAGTTCCCTATAGGCTGCAGCTACGCCAGGTGGGCTGACATTGTTGTTACGGATACAGTTGTTATGGCAATTGGCATTAATCTGGCCTCTCACCTGTGCAAATTGTTGTGTCCTGAGGCCTGGAAGCTGAGTCAGAGATGAGATTTGCAACACATACACGTGTCCCCCCTGCTATATTCAGTCAAACTAGCAGACAATTTTGGGGAGCTGCACAACAGTGTCATGTTGGGAGGTAAGTGTAGGAGAATGCTGTGGGGATGGACCTTGTTGATGGTGTAACTGGGAATGCATAACAGCATCACAGCCAGAGGTTGCAACTACTTACTGCAAACTAACCTTCTGCTTGTAAATGGAGTTTCACACAGTATGTGGGGTTGCTGTATAGCTGACCTGCAGCATGTTATATGCACAGCCATAAAGCCTGGGTACCATATGCATGCACAGTGCATTGCTGAGGCTCACACTGCTTTGGAGACACACAAACACACACACACACACACACATGACTCTGCTGTCCAAAAGTGATGCAGGTTGGCATTCTTACCTGCCTCTTAGGCCTCCTTTAATGCTCCACTATTGTCAAGGCCTGCTCAGTGTGCCAGTGCTATTAGTATGCTCTGCCTTCCAGCCATGGGTGGTGCAGCTTCTCAGTGTGGTAGCTGAGTGTGTGGACTCTTGCTGAACAAAATGTTGAAAGTTGCACATGCTGATACAGTTCTGGAAATGTAGGATTGATGTATCCCAAGTCTATAGCTACTGTGTTGTCTGTCTTGACTAGATTGTAAGCTCTGATGAGTAGGGAATGTTGTTTGCATGTGTCCATGCTGTGCTGCGTATGTCTTGCAACATTATACAAATGTTCAGTAGTAGTAGGATAAAGTTCACACACCTAGGCATACAATTCCTGATCCACAGGCTGGTCTTGAACCTGTGACCCTCCTCATACACACACACTTCCTATGTGTTTGGAGCTAGAAAGCATGGTGTATATGTGGTCATTGTCAGGATGCATGTGGGCATGGGTTGGGGTATGCCGATGTCTGCTTAGATCTCTGCAGGCTCTCTACCATACTTGTCTGACAAGGTATGTTCGGCAGGTGTGGGTGAGGGATATCTTGTTAGGTCTGTATGTTGTACTGCCTTGCTATGCTGCTGGTTCAACTGACATTCATGTCTTACATATGGGATCTGTCCAGTCAAAGGGGCAAGCCATGATACATGAACATACAAATACACATTGCAGACCATGGGTGTACTAGCAGAATGACCAACAGTCCCATTTTCTGGTGTGTGCTTGTGGAGCAGTCATGGAATAATCTCATATCTTGTAGACCAACAGTGTTATTTGGATTCACATGTGGCTCATATGGTTGTAACTGACTAAGTATTTACTTATGAAGGGGTCACAGGTTTGCATGCAGGTTATGGTTGTGAGGGGGCAGGGTGGGCAATTTTGCTCTGACATGGGCTGATATCATATTACATACTATTCCTGCCTCAGTGGCATATTTTTCTCCTCACATGCACATATCCACTCAATATGTGAGGGTGGGGAGGCATCCCGATCCCAGGGACAAACAAATCCACTCGGAAAACTAGCCAGGTGCCAGAGTCCAACATAAGAACATAAGATATGCCAACGGAGGGTTAAGTGGCTTGCCCAAGGCCACAAGGAATGTCTATAGCACTAGGAACACCAGGAACTCCAACCTGAGATAGCTGTCCCAAGGTGGAAATTGAACATTAAACATTAAACTACATCCTCCGGTAATGAATTCCAGAGTTTGATTATGTGTTGAGTGAAAAGATATTGATCTTCATTTACCCATTTCACTCCATTCATTAATTTATAGACTTCTATCATATCTCCTCTCAGCTGTCTCTTTTCCAGGTTGAAGAGCCCTAAGTTTTTTAGCCTCTCCTCATAAAGGTATCCTTCCATCCCCTTTACCATTTTGGTGACTCTTCTCTGTACCTTTTCTAATAACGCTATATCCTTTTTAAGATTCGGCGAACAGAATTGCACACAATATTCAAGGTGCGGTCACACCATGGAATGATACAGAAGCATTAAAATATACTTTGTTTTATTATACATTTCTTTCCTTATGATTCAAATTTGCTTTCTTGGCCGCCGCTGCACACTGGGTGGAGGGTTTCAACATGTTATCCACGATGATGCCTAAATCTTTTTCCTGGGTGGTGGAGCCTAATGTGGAACCTTGCATTGTGTAACCATAGTTTGGATTGTTCTTTCCTAGGTACATAACTTTGCACTTGTCCACATTAGATTTCATCTGCCATTTGAACATCCAGTTTCCCAATTTATCAAGGTCCTCTTGCAATTTTTCACAATCCTCCTTGAGTATTAACCACTTTGAATAATTTTGTGTTATCTGCAAATTTGATTACCTTACTAATTATTCCCATTTCTAGTTTATTTACAGATATGTTAAAAAGCAGCAGACCCAGCACAGATCCCTGAGGTACTCCACTATTAAAACATAAGAACATAAGATATGCAATATTGGGTCAGACCAAGGTCCATCAAGCCCAGTATCCTGTTTCCAACAGTGGGCAATCTAGGTCAAAAATACCTAGCAGTTTCCCCAAAAGACACAGGTTCCTCAATGCTTGTATTGGGTCAAGCAGTGATGTCCCGGGTCCCTTTTAATAATGGTTTATGGACCTTTCCTCCAGGAACTTGTCCAAACCTTTTTTAAACCCAACTACACTAACAGCTCTTACTACATCCTTCGGTAACAAATTCCAGAGTTTGATGACACGTTGAGTGAAAAAATATTTTCTCTTAATAGTCTTAAATAGGTTACCCTGTGGCTTCATTGCATGTCCCCTAGTCTTTCTATATTCTGATGACATAAACAATCGATCTACGTTTACCCATTCAACTCCATTCATTAATTTATAGACCTCTATTATATCTCCCCTCAGCAATCTCTTTTCCAGGTTGAAGAGCCCTAACCTTTTTAGCCTCTCTTCATAGGAGTATCCTTCCATCCCCTTTACCATTTTGGTGGCTCTTTTCTGTACCTTTTCTAATAACGCTATATCCTTTTTAAGATTCGGCGAACAGAATTGCACACAATATTCAAGGTGCGGTCACACCATGGAACGATACAGAGGCATTATAATATCCTTTGTTTTATTTTCCATTCCTTTCCTTATGATACCTAGCATTCTATTTGCTCTCTTGGCCGCCGCTGCACGTTTGGGAAAGTTGGCCATTTAGCCCTACCCTCTGCTTTCTATCTTTTACCAGTTTCTGATCCACAATAGTACACTGCCTACTATCCCATGACTTTTTAATTTCGCCAGGAGTCTCTCATAAGGGAACTTGTCAAAGGCTTTCTCAAAATCCAGATACACTATTTCAACTGACTCACCTTTGCCTGCCCGTTTATTCACACCTTCAAAAAAATATAATAGATTAATAAGATAAGACCTTCCTTTGCTAAAACTATATTGGCTGTCTCCCATTAAGCCATGATTTTCTACATGTTCAGTAATTTTGTTCTTCCCAGTACTGATGTCAGTCCTACCAGTCTGTAGTTTCTCAGATCACCCCTGGAACCCTTTTTAAAAACTGGCGTTACATTGGCCATTCTCCAATCTTCAGGTATTACAGATGATTTTTAATGATAGTTCACAGATTACTAATAGTAGTTCTGCAATCTCATATTTCAGTTCTTTCAACACCATTGGATGTATAGCATCTGGTCCAAGTGATTTGCCCACTCTTCAGTTTATCTAATAGTTGTAATACACCTTCCCAGTGTATTGATATTTCTTTCAATTCTTCTGCTGCATCACCTTGAAATATCATTTCAGTCATGGGTAATATCCCTACATGTTCCTCAGTAAGGACCGAAGAAAATAATTTGTTCAGTCTCTTCGCTATGGCCTTGTCCCCTCTTAGTGCCCTCTTTACCCCTCTATCATTTAATGGTCCAACTGACTCTCTCACAGGTTTTTTTGCTATGAATGTACCTGAAAAAGTCTTTATTATGCATTGTTGCTTCCACAGCAATCTTCTTCTCAAATTCTTTCTTTGCCTATGTTATCAATGCCTTGCATCTAATTTTCCAGTGCTTATGTTGTTTCCAGTTTTCGTCATTAGGCTCCTTTTTCCATTTCCTAAAAGATGATTTTTTGGCAACAACAGCCTCTCTGACCTCACCTTTAAACCATGCTGGCAGATTTTTGGACTTCCTTCCACTTTTTTTAAAGCATGGAATACAGCTGGTCTGGGCTTCTAAGATAATATTTTTAAATAACAACCATGCCTGATTTAAATCTTCAATCTTTGCAACTGCTCCTTTTAGTTTTTTCTTAACTATTTTCCTCATTTTATCATAATCTCCCTTTTAAAAGTTAAAAGGTAGTACTGTGGATTTACTTGCCATCCTTCCTCCATTTATTAAATCAAACATGATCATGCTATGATCACTATTGTCAAGTGGCCCTAACACCCTTATCTCTTGCAGCAGATCTTGTGTTCCACTAAGAACTAGGTCTATAATGGCTTCCCCTATGGTCAGTTCATGAAGCCTTGTCAGACATGTGGACCAGCCAGCCCCACTGCATCACCCACATGACACCTCCTTTACCAATTTGGCACCAACAACATAGTGCCCTTTCTTAATAGGGCACTATGCTGTTGCTGCCAATGGAGCACTGCTATCACAAATTTGGTAACTTTGGTCGGTGGAGCACATTGCATACATTAAAATAGGCTCTCTCCCCTCAGAAATAGCCCTTACTGCAAGCTTTTAGATGGTGTTACGGTTTCCAGTACTGGGAGCTCTAACACAAGGTAATACAACCATTAACACCCACGTTCCATCTCCTTTCACCTTAATGCTACAGGCCCATCTTCTGCACTTTAATCCAGCATTATTGGCATTTTCTGAGGCCTTAAGCACTCACAGGCACCAATAATGACATTTAATGGCACCTTTGCTCCCTTACTGCCCTTTAGTTGACATATCCCCTAGCATTCTATTTGCTTTCTTGGCACCGCTGCACACTGGGCAACGTATTGTCCACAATGATGCCCAGATCCTTTTCCTGAGTGATGGTTCCTAATGTGGAACCTTGCATCGTGTAATCGCAAGAACCAGTTTGGCATTTCGAATTTGTTAGTTTGTCTTCAGTGGAGGGAAAATTAATGTGATTATTTTTATTTGGCAAATAGCTTTTTACAAGGAAGTTTTCTAAATCACAAATTTAAGACTTGTCATAATGGAGACCAAAGGACCATCAAGCCCAATATCCTTTTTCCAACCGTGGCCAACCTCTGTCACACTATAAGTACCTAGCAGGATCCCAAAAATAACTAGATTCCATGCTGTTTATCCCTAGAAAAAGGTCTATGGTTCACTCACATTCAATGGAAAGAAAGACTTCAGGGAGCTTTCAGTATGAAAAAAATAATTATTTGGCAGGTATTCTTGCATAATTTAATAAAAATGCAAATGATTGTGCTGTAAAGGTAAATATATGGCCATTGCCCTCATACAATGCACAACGATTAATATTTTTTCTAAAAAGATAGGTGCATAATCCATTCTCACTTTATAGACATAAAGAGAGCATCCTAGTGCAATCTGGGACATCCAAGCTAGATAGTCTGAAAAAAATGCAGGCATGTCCAGGTGCGGAAACAATTTCAAAAATGTGGATGTACTGGATATGCACATCAATGGGCTTGTTTACATAGACATCTGTAGACTAGTATTCTAGGCCCTGGATAACTAGCAATTACCTAATGGCTAGGATCAGGGAAGCCAAGATTAAAATCTCACTGCTGCTATCATTGTGATTGTGCAGAGTACTGGGAGTGATTGTATGCCATCTTTTCTACTCTCTGGATGTTTTATAACCAAAACTAGCACTTCCCAATGCCTATTCTTGCTCAAAGTAGTCATTACTTTGGATATGATTCCGGACGTCCAGGACATACTAACATAGTAACATAGTAAATAACGGCAGATAAAGACCAGTATCTAGTCTGCCCAGCAATATTGCAGGAGTAGGTGCACCCCTTCCCATGTCTTTTAGGGAGAAGGTGCACCCCTACCCATGTCTTTTACGGAGTAGGTGCACCCCTACCCATGTCTTTGCTTAGTGGTGCACCCAGCAGGAGCAGGTGCACCCCTCCCCATATCTTTGTTTCTTTGTTTGTTTAGTGGTGAACCCACTGCTCCTCCCCCCATCGCTCCATGTAGGACACCCCTATTTGTTGAGAAATTAGATGGTTCAGTTTATTTTGATTTAATCTTGTTGCTGTAAAGTGATCTACTGTGTCTGTCCCAGGCCACTTTGAATTCCGTCACTGTGTTTGCCTCCACCACCTCTATCGGCAGGGCATTCCAAGCATCCACCACCCTTTCAGTAAAAAAGTATTTCCTCTCCTCCAAAGTGTACATATTTAGGTCTTCAAGTCTCTCCTCATAAGGCTTCTGATGCAGGTTCCAAATCATTTTGGTCGCCTTTCTCTGAATAGCCTCCACTCTTTTTACATCCTTTGCAAGATACGGTCTCCAAAACTGAACACAGTATTCCAAGTGAGGCCTCACCAGAGACTTATACAGTGGCACTAGTACCCCTTCCTTTCTGCTGGTAATTCCTCTTCGAATGCAGCCCTACATCCTCCTGGCTTTTGCCACCGCCTTGTCACACTGTTTTGCCACCTTGAGATCTACAGAAATAATCACACCGAGGTCTTTCTACTGCTCTGTGCACACCAACCTTTCGCCCCCTAGCGCGTACATTTCCCTTGGATTTCTGCTACCCAAGTGCATGACACTGCACTTCTTCGCATTAAATCTTAATTGCCAAGCATCAGACCATTCCTCCAGCTTTTGCAGATCCCTCCTCATGTTATGCACTCCCTCGGGGGAGTCCACTCTGTTGCAAATTTTCATGTCATCTGCAAAAAGACAGACTTTTCCATTCAGTCCTTCAGCAATATCACTCACAAATACATTGAACAGTGCCGGGCCTAGGACCGAACCCTGAGGCACCCCGCTAATCACCTTCCTTTCATCCGAGTGAACTCCATTTATCATCACCTTCTGTCATCTGTCAGTCAACCAATTTCTGATCCAGTTTACCACCTTGGGACCTATCCCCAAACTGATGAGTTTATTGATAAGCCTCCTATGAGGGACAGTATCAAAGGCTTTGCTGAAATCCAGGTAGATGACATTCATCGCGTGTCCTTGACGTTTCTGAGAGCAGTCATTAATGTCCAGGTTCTTGCAAATGCCTTCACCATGCACCTGTTCAGACTTGGACATCCTCACCCCAGGGACTTCCATAGACCCGGGGTTCTAAAATGCCTCTGGGCTTCCAAAGTAACCCCCAAATCGAATATGCATACATATTGCATTTGCATGTCTGTTCACCCAGGATAACCATGCATTGTACTACTTTTATTTTGTTCCGTTACTTTCTAGTGGTTTATGTACCATCTTGCCTTAAGGTCTGACATTGATTTTACCATGTTCAAAATGTAAACACATTCAAGTGACAAGAAAGAAAAATTATACTCAACAAGGCCAATCATAATTTTTCCAGAGGATCCATTATGATGTTTAATATCAGTGAGCCAATGTTAAAGTACTAGCTATCAGCAATGCAGCATCTCAATTTTAATTTTTTCTTTTTTAAAGAGAGCAATTATATTTTTCTTGAATGATCAATAAAATAAGCAGCACCAAGACCTTTTAACTGCTCTTTCAAAGGATTATAATTTCCAGTTAAAGGTCACTGATAATTGAGAGGTTCCTGAAACTCACCATTAGATGTGATAACATTTACTCACAGATGAAAAAGAAATGGCAAATGGCCACATTCTTAAGATCGTGCATTTGAGTGAAAGCTGGAATTCAATACCTCAGCAGATGATAAGTTCAAGGATGAGTCCTTTTCACAAAAGCTCAGTTGGGAACGCACAAAGCCATCTGACTTGGAGTTTTCATGTGAAACGTTTAAGAGCAGCAGGATTACTGACTAGATGAGAATGCGTCCTTGGATTAGAATGCATTCCTGCTGAATGAGGATACGAAATCTGAGAAATATTAAAACGAAAACAAATGCAGCATTGGCAGTTTTTTGCTGTGCGACTGAAACAAATGGTGGTGTCTAAGTGTTCACGTGTGACTTCACGGCTTGATCATTTCCTCACAGGACACTTGTGTGGGAATCTGATAGAAACAATTTTAAATAGTGCCAGAATCTGTTTGGAAACAGAGGGAGTTGGTAAATGCTATCAATCAGCTGGCACAAGGATTGGAATAATGGTTAGAGGTGCTATAGTAAAAATATGCATTCGTTAGCTCCCATTTGGTTCATTAAGATGCCTTAAAAACTTTAGTACATGCTCAACCAATTTAATACATAGTGACCTTTGCAGTAATGCACAAAGGGGCATGTTTGCTAAAGTGCAGTAATTTTTGCACTAATGCCCAATAAGTGCCAAGGTATTGTGTGGTGACCACAATGTGCAGTCCACACCTACTCTCCACTTATGACATGCCTAGTTTCCTCCCCATCATGCGCTAAGCAGTTAGCGTGGGATTTTTACAGTGCTGGCAGCTTTAACCACATGGTAACTGTTAATACGGGTTGTTAGCGCAAACTAAATCAGGTGGTAACTGTTGCTGCACTTTAGTAAACATGCCCCAAAAAATCAATTAACGTTCATTAAAAAAAATTGTATTAAATTGAATGAGTAAAATGAATTGAAAAAATAAACATTCAGAAAGTAGGAAAAAATATAAAAATGAACCAAAAGTTTTGCTTGTGCATATCCATATGCTAGACGAAGAATAATATTGGTTGGTATTATGTAAATAAATTCAAAATTTATTCTTTTCATTGGTTCATTACCGGGAATTATTCATGGATAAAGTAATACGATTGCTCTGTTAGTCCTCTTCAGTAGTTGTTAAATAAAAAGAAAAACACAAAGGAGTTTATTAAGGAGTGTTAAGGATGCACCGGTTAGCAAGCGTTAACAGCAGTGGTAAGGGTGTTATCGTGCGATAAAGGCTGGGGCGGGGAGTAGGCATTCCAGTGGTAAGGGTGCTTGGCTGCATTTATCAGGCGCTAACAAGACACCTGGCATTAAGGTGTCAAGTATGCACCTTAGCACCCGAAAATGGCAGTCACCTTAATACAGGATAAGGGAGCCCTTGTGAAAGTCACATTTTAGGTGATGGATGGAAGGAAAGGTAAGAGTTGATGGACCTGTCAGATCCATATGTATCCTACGTGTTAATCAGTAAGTAAGATGAGCATGTGGTAGGCATCTATAGAGTATCAGTGAGGGGTGCCCATGTAATCTGCTGTAATGTCAGTGTGTTGCATAGGACTGGGAAGAAGTGTTCCCCGGCAGAGCCAGCATCGCCACGAGGTGGGCATCAAAAGGATGACTGAGAAGGAGTGGTGACGTGCAGATCATTCACAGGAGAGGTGTGAGTGATACATCCAAATGATTAAATTGTTCCTGTGTGGGCCATGGTGTAGCAGCTGGCAGAAGACTACATGACAACATAATGGTTATATGCTGTTGGATAGGCTGAAGGATGGATGGAGGTAGATGAGAGTGCAGTATGGCTTTGCTGCCCCAATGTTCCTGATGTGACCACACAAATTCAGTTGTAGTGTGTGTGAAAAAATTGTAGCTCTGCCATGTGGAAGTTCCAATACCAGCTCAGCTTTTCTAACCATCATACAATCCCCCTGACACATGTGCATATAACAACTGGACCAGTGTCTCTCATATTGGCCATATGGAACAAGTAAGGAAGTGTGATGATCCCTGCAGGTGGCCATCCCAGGAGTGGAATGCTTCATATTTGTGATGTGGCAAAAGATGTTCAGTCACAGTTATGATGAAATATTCCAATCATGTACAACTCATGTGTCACACATCTGCAAGGAGAACATGGCCAACCCTTTCCACTGGGCTACAGCAGAGCCTAAAAAAGTCATGCTTTCAGATGGGCATGATTGCAATGTGCATGTTTGCAGATCCAATGTGCTACTGCAACACATACAAAAGTATAAGAATGTTTGTCTTCCTGTCAATGCAAATCTCAGACTGTTTCTGGCAGTATATTGTAGTGAGTTTCACATAGGGGCAAAGAGAATAAGTGGGATTCAAACCCTCATTTATTACCATTAGGCTACAACTCCGCCCTATTTGCACAGCAATGTCTAGAATCAAAGAAATGCAGATCCCTGCCTACAAGGGCTGAAACCCAGGAGATGACACAACGTGGCTGGCACATTCTGAGACAGTGGTAAACCGCAACTAGCGCCTGCCTATAGTGACACACATGCAGTATGTATTGCACTGGACACTCAGTACTGTAGCTGCATAACAGACACACAGCTGCAGAATGCAGCTTGTCCAAAGGCCAAGCCACATGTGAGGTCAAGATGCCCATCCCTCCACTATACCTCGAACGCTATAGTCGCAAGCAGAGATTTATTTATTTATTTATTTATTTGCAGGGCTTGATATACCGCCCATACCGGAGTGTCAGGGCAGTGTACAATAATAATCATAGAGACTGCTAGAAAAACAAAGGAGGAAAAAGAACGCCATTGGTTAATAGGAAAGTAATAGTGAGGCAGTAGAAAGAGTATAGGAAAGGGACAGAGATGGACGGAGAGGCAGAGCTGACTGCGGGTGGGGTGGGAGGGGAAGGGGGGGGGAAGGAAGGGTAATGCATAGCACTGTGACCATCATGTCATGGTTTCAGGGGTAGGGAGGTTGAAGGCCCAGCAGTAAAGATGGGTTTTGAGTAGGGCTTTAAAGCGTGGAAATGAAAGTTCAGAACGGAGAGAGTGCGGGAGTGAATTCCACAGAGCTGGACTTAGAAAGAAAAACGCTGAGTGATGGGTGAGTTTGAGGTGTGCTTGAGATGGTGAGGGAAGAAACAGACAGCAGCCATGGGCAGAGCGAAGCAAACGAGGAGCAGACTGGAGATGGATGAGGTCAGTCAGATACTGGGGGATACCGGTGTGCAGAGCCTTGTGCGTGGTGATGAGGAACTTATAAATTTATTTATTTATTTTATTTATTTACAATTTCTTCTATACCGCACTATTCAGCATCATGGCGGTTTACATGGAACATAACAATTAGACAGGGTACATAGGTCTGAGTTTACAATTAACAGGAGAAACAACTTGGATAACAAAAGGTAACTATTTACACAATGAATCTGAATTTGATGGGGAGCCAATGGAGAGACAGAAGACAGGGAGTGATGTGGGCGAAGGGGGAAGAATGAGTGATAAGACGAGTGACTGTATTTTGAACAAGTTGGTGACATTGAAGCTGATAGTTGGGGAGACCGGCGAAAGCAGAATTGCAATAGTCCAATTACAATAGATCCGCTGCACTGCAGTGTGGCACTAACCCCTGAGGTAGCACATGTGAAGAGCATGCAGTTCCTTGTGACCATTACTGATTTGGTCTATTCCAGACCATCCTGCCCTCCTCGGGAGGCCATACACACATCTTCCACCATCATAGAAGACAAGCAGGTACCAGGCAATGCTCCAGTGATCACAGTCACCACTATGGCTGCAATTGGGGCTCTTGGGTGCTGGTATCAGTTAGCCTCTCCATTACCCATGATGCACCACACAATATGAGCAAATATATGCAACTGATGCCCATATGGAGAATGCAGTGATCCATCACATCAGCTCTGTAATATGCAGGGACATTGTGTGCTTCCTGCACATAACAGCTGTCATATGTGCATCTGACCTGTTTCAGCAGTCACCCTGAATGTGAGGAAGGGCACACATCACCTGGTCCCCAGAGCAAGCACAGCAATAGATGGTTTCTCCAGTTTTTGGAACAGATTTCTATTGCTATCAGGATGTGATACCAGTTGCTTGGTATTTTGTATAATTGCAGCATGCTGGAGTAGCCTGTCTTATCTGGGGTTTGTATCCTGCTTCTGTTGGCAAGGATCTTTTCCATAACATTTCATGTCAGTTTCAAAGGTTGAAGTAGCTGTCTCCATGGAACCTGAATGCAGTGAGGGTTGTCTAGGCAGAAAGTGGGGGTGATAATGCCAAGCAGAAGGGCCAAGGTCAGAGTTATCAGCAGGTTGCCAACAGTCCAAGAACATATGCTAGCCTCATTTTCTTGGAATTCCAATCAGCTAGATCAGTCACAGAGAGTCTGCATATGTTGGGCAACACTGGGCTCTATCAATCAGCCACTCGCATACCATCTGTGCCCAGTTTGCTAGTCACTGCATAGTGCATGTACACATAGACACCATGTACACATTGGCTTTGTACAAACAACACAGACATCCAGCAGCCTGTCTAGTTACTAGACTACCGAACCAACATCTATATCACTGCAGCTTGACCCTAGATAGAACCATGTGGATACATAGCTGTGACATGGTCAGAGTGAAAGTGGACTCTCAGCATGAACAGATGTGTGCCCACAGGCCATGCCCGTGGCAGACCCATGCTAAGCTGGCTCAGCCTTCGACTCATAAACATCCTGTGCATGCCACTCTGTTTTAGGCAATACCCAGAATCTTCTGCTCCTCATTATGTGCCCTTTTATTTTGAACTTGGGGGCAACTTATGCAATATGAGGCACAGTGGAAAGTGGGCCAGAGACAGTTTGCGACTGCATGCTGGCCCACAGTGGCCTACGTCTGTCACATACCCAAATACAGTGTCCCCCTACACAGCTTTTTTGACAGTGAGTATTGAACATAATGCCATGCTTGTACTCCCATATAATGTCATGTCTCTAGTCATGAACACTGCAAAACTGGCTGGTGCAGCACATACACTCTCTCATGCTGCAGAAGCATTGCCTTCCCCTCCCCCAAGAGCACATGGAAGCATGGCAGATTGGACACAGGGTTGGATGTTGGAACAGTTGCTGGTGACATATCATAGTTCCCTGCCTCTTTAAACTCTAACAACATCCTTATGACTGTTACACTCAATGCCCATGGGGAGCCAGTGAGGCTGTTATGCAGGCCCTCAGATGTAACACATGCAGACACTGAGTAGGCCCACATAGCTTTTGGCCAAGTGAACATAGGCTTTGGCCAGCAATGACACCTATGAAGGGCACCTTCTAAACAGGTAAGATACTGTTCCCCTCACTACTACTCCTACCCCCATCCCAACATTCACCTCCAGGCACTGCCTTCCCATATGGTGACAGGCAATGCAGTGTCCATCATGACATTCTGTGCCTCACTTCGGCAGCTGGAATTGTGCATGCACCATTCAGATGTCAGAGTCCCACAGTCACAAGCAGGCACACAGGTGCATTTGGACTCTCATTTGGGGTAATAGGTAATGTACTGCTGAATGTTTTGGGGAATGCTCATTAGACAGTGTTGAGATGGTGTTTATTGTGTGCAAATTTACCTGATATGGACCTCCCTGTATCTGCATACACTGCATGGAGCAGAGTCCCCCTGATTGCACTTTGAGACTACAGCATAGGCTACAGCTGCGCCAAGTGGGCTGACAGTGTTGCCACGGATACAGCTGTTATGGCAGTTGTCATTAATTTGGCCTCTCACCTGTGCAAACTGGTGTGTCCTGAGGCCTGAAGGCTGAGTCAGAGGTGAGAGATGCAACACACACACATGTGTCCCTCCCTGCTCATTCCATTTAAACCAGCAGGTGATTTGGGAGCTGCACAGCAGTATCATGTTGGGAAGTAAGTGTAAGGGAATGCTGTGGGGATGGGCCTTGACAATGGTGTAATTGGGAGTGCATTACAGTGTCACAGCCACAGGTTGTAACTACTTACTGCAAAGTGGTGCAGGTTGGCATTCTTACCTGCCTCTTAGGCCTCTTTGATGCTCCACCATTGTCAATGTCTGCTCAGTGTGCTGCTGTTATTAGTTTGCTCTGGGTGGTGCAGCTTCTCAGTGTGGCATCTGAGTGTGTGGACTCATGCTGGATGAAATGTTGTAGGTTGCACATGATGATACTGTTCTGGAAACATAGGATAAATTTAACACACCTGGACATATCATTCCTGATCCATTCACTTATGCCTTTTCAACCTGTGATCCTTCTCTCATACACACACAGACCATTTGTTTGGAGCCACAGAGTAGCTGCATGGTTTCATCCATCCATGGGTATATATGTGGTCATTGTCAGGATTCATAAGATTATGAGTTGGGATATGCCTATATCTGCTTAGATCTCTGCAAGCTCTGTGCCATACTTGTCTGACAGGGTATGTTCAGCAGGTGTGAGAGAGGGACATTCTGTTATGTCTGTATGCTGCGCTGCCTTGCTATACTGCTAGTTCAATTGACATTCATGTCTTACATATGGGATCTGTCCAGTCCATGCTTCCCATTCCACTGACAGTGGCAACTGCAGTACTACAGCTGACACACAGGGCCGGGATACAGGGCCACCCCCACCCTTACACAGCATGGCAGCATGGTGGCAGTATAGGTGGTGTGACTCCTTTTTGACTGCGGCAGCATGTATGTGTGCTGCCGCTGTCACAGTAGAGTCATACCAGACATCAGAGATGCAGAAGCCTTGTCAGCCAAGTGGACCAGCCAGCCCCATTGCATAACCCTAGTGACACTTCCTTTGACAATTTGCCACCAAATACATAATACCCTTTACTACAGTGGATAAAGCACATTGCATATATTGAAATAGGCTGTCTCCCCTCAGAAATAGCCCTTACCGCGAGCTTTCAGATGGTGTTAGGGTTCCCAGCGCCGAGAGCTCTGATGCATGGTAATACAATCAGCATTAATGGAGCACATACTATCCCTGCCCAGTCTCTGCCCCAATTAATGCCCACTATCTAACTCTTTTTACCTTAATGCTAGGGGACCAGTTTTCACACATTAATCCAGTGTTATCGGCGCTTTCCACAACGTTAACTGCTCACTGGTGCTGATAACTCCCATTAACGGCACCTTTGCTCCCTTAACGCTCCTTAGTAAACATCCCCCAAAAGATATCAGCTTATTTGCTTTTTTTGTTTTATTTAACTGGGAATTATTCAGGAATTTATGCTGTTAGAGATCTTTTAAATGCTGGGGGAAAAATTTGTATTTATTTGTCCCTGCAGCTTGTTCATTCTCTTCTGGAGTTTTTAATCTAAATTTAATTGTGACCAACCTGTTTTTATACATTTTTCTCCCTTTTCCTGTTTAGCCCAGGCACTGCAGCAACATTGCTCTTTCTGCAAGGCATGGACAATGGTTCCATTTGGAATAAATAACTTTCTAGCACTCCCAGCCTCAAACAGCAAAAGGTGGAGGAGTTAGTTCTGGGAATACAACTCAACCATGGGCATCAGGCAGCCCCAAGAAAAGTAGCTAGATGCCTGCTATATACTTTTTAACGGGGTTGGCCCAGCCACCAGGTAGATGGAGCATCCACCTAGGGTGTCACACTTTGGGAGGCAGAGGCAGCTGTGCAGTAACAGTGGCAGACTGGTCAGAGCACTTCTTTAGCCATGGTGGTGGGCCTGTTGAGCATTTGTGTTCAATGCCTGCCACATCCGGTCTCCTCCAATGTTCTTATTGGAGGGTTCAGGATACACAAGTGCGTGCTCACTGGTGCTCGAAGGCCTATTGCCATACTGTGCTGCCTTTAGCAGAGCTGAGTCAGCTCCGACAGAGATAGGATAGGCAGCAGCATCAGAAGCAACAGCAGTGGCAAGGGTAATGTAAGACAGGGGAAATGCCAGACAACTTGGGCGGTGGGGAGGGATAGGGAAGGGGAGAGATGCTGGACATTAAAGAGGCTTCCGTAACAAAGGGGAAGGGGAAGGAGGAAGATGTTGACACTTTGGAGAGTAGAGAAGGGAAGGCAAGATGTATGTTTATGGGAAGGGAAGGGGAAATGCTGCACATGGAGGAGGGGAGTGGTAGGGAAGGGAGGAGTGTCCTAGTGTTTGGGGCAAGGTACCTCAGGCCAGAAGATCGGGGGGGGGGGGGGGTTCAAATCCCACTAGAGAACAGTAACCTTGGGCCAGAAGGACTGGGGTTTCTAGTCCCACAGGTGCTCCTTGTGGTCTTGGGCAAGCCACTTAACCCTCCATTGCCCATGTTCCCTGTAAAATAGTTATCTCCAAGTTATAATGCCCTGTTCAATGTAATTTCAGTTTGTTCAATGTAAACCACCTTGATATCATGAAAGGCGGTACATAAAAAGTGTTAAATAAATTAAAGGAAGGGGAGAGGGTGAGAGAGGGGCACCTGGCCAAAGGTTTGCCTAGGGCATCAGACCCTGTTTGGCCAGCCTTGATTTATAAACACTTAACACTTAAATCATTCTTGAAGGGAGACAGTGATTTTTAGTAGTCAAATTGTCATATGGTAAGTTGTAGAAAATGTGAGAAATATTTACGCTGCTTTGTGAATCAATTGTTACTAAAAGGAACATATCGAATCCTAAGTGATTTCAGAACTTTCCTCAAAATTCAGGCTTTCAGGGATCGTATGTTAGGAATGTGCATGGCTCAAAAAATACAGTTCCTGTTGATATTTTCTGAATTTTGCTTGATTCTGTGTAGTTTTTTTCACATATTCATTTTGAATGCTTGCATTCTATGTACGCTAAAACTTTAAGCATGCAGATCAATTATACATACATTAATTTGTAGATATATGCATGCCAAGTGATCAGCAATTTTTGAGGCATCAATCTGAACCGAATACGCACCCCTAATGTGTAGAAGGCACTGTAGGGAAGCTAACAGCAGAACAATGAAAGTGTGGTACAAAGAATACCTGAGAAACAGATGGTGATGAGAAGGACTCTTCAAGCCTAATGCTGTATAGGGAGAAAGATATAAGCCTTGGTGCAATACAGAAGCAAACCATAGGCCTTGGTTTTAATGACATGTCCTTACAGGTCCAAGCTCAGGGTGAGTTACAAATTTTAAGTGCCGGTTTTAGCATTTACAAATGAAACTGGATATTCAGTGCCGGAATCTAGATATCCCCCGGTGCTGCATAGGAGCGATAGTCAGATGCTATCTGGCAGGACTGCACCAAGCTAGAAATGTGCCCTGCGCAACTAACGAGTCTGGTGCCCCCTCCGCCCCAACCACATGCAGCAACTCACTCTTTTTGAGCTTTTTGGAAGCCCAGGGATGATATCAGCACCCTTTTTGTACTTGCGCCCTGTGCGGCCGCACTGCTCACGCAGCCCTGCTATGTGGGTAGCAAAACTGCATACAGTTAGGGCAGCTTTTTTCTGGACCCAGTTTTATGTGGTTGCTTATCTGGTTATTAGACTGAGAATTGTCGCTAATTGGACAAGTGCTGGGATGGGCTGTGTCCTGCCCGCGGACTGCCCCAGCACTCTCCAGTTAGTGCCACTGCGGTTAGAAGGGATACTCAGCAGCTCTGACTGCATACTGCTGCTGAATACTGGGCTCAATTGCTTTTATCCCATCAGCAGCCTATGGGCTTATTTACTAATGTACATTAATATTTTAACATGTCTTAATGCACATTAGTATGTGTTAATGCAATTTCACATGCACTATTTAATGCAAGTCTGATTATTTTGAAGGGGAGCTATTTTCAATAACTCACATTAACAGCATTAGTATGCATTAAAAGCATTTTAATGCTTGTTAGTAAATCTAACCCTAAGTTGGTACGTCAGGCAATTTAAAGTTTAAGAGGGATGGTTACTAATGTGTTGCCCTAGTGTTAATATGCATTATTATTATTCAGAATGCGAAAAAAAATGGGATCACATCACCCCAATCCTAAGAGACCTCCACATCCTCCCACTTGAAGCAAGAATCAAGTACAAAGCAATACTACTCACCCACAAGACTATCCACCAAACACGGAACACCTCACTCCACCCCCTACTGCCTCGCCCATCCCACAACAGACCAACCAGACAATCCTTCAATAACTCCATCGTCCCCCCCCACAAAAGAACCAAATCCACACAACGGATCTGCAACAGAGCTTTTGAACTTTATGCTCCATCCCTCTGGAACTCTCTGCCAAACCACATCAGAAACAACGCTGACATCACATCATTCAAGAAACAGCTCAAAACAATCCTGTTCCGCGAACATCTCTGAACAGAAAAACCACCCTATCCGCATGAACTAATACTTAGATACAGCAGAAGCGTACATGTCTATGTCCACCCCAAATCTATAAATGTTGCCCCCTGGTGACGGCCCTACCCTATAAAAGATTGACCCCCCCCTTTTTGTTATATGTTACACCGCTTTGACCCGGTGAAAAGCGGTATATAAATGCAGTTAAATAAATAAATAAATTATTATTTATTTATTTATTTATTTTATTGCTTTTATATACTGCACTCTTTAAAATCAGTGCAGTTTACAGGCAACAGTTTTTGTGCATAACAAGCTCACTGTTGTGCACTTACAATAAAACGGGGGGATACAACTTGTGTTTCAACTGGGGGAGCTATTTACAGCAATCTACAGTTATCTACAATATTGACATGAGTTGTCTGTGACTTATAATTACCTGGCAGGGTGTATGATAGGTGCGGTTGAGTTACTGGGTTGAGAGTAGTGCAGGACAAAGAGGTGGTGTTTTACTGCCTTTCTGAATTGGGCAAGATCTGTGATCGCTCTGATGGAGGTTGGGAGTGCATTTCAGCAGCTGGGGGCATAGAACTTAAAGGCTTGTTTCTTTGTTGCCTGGGTGCATTTTGTTATTTCATTGGGGGTCTGTAGGGTATTGGTGGCGAATGCTCTCCTTACTCTGTTCGCTGGAGTGGGGTGGATAAGGTCCGTTAGGGAGGAGGAGGATAATTTGTTGATGGCTTTGAAGGTCATCAGGACTGCTTTATAGGTGAGCCGGCAGTAGATTGGTAGCCAGTGTAAGTCCTTTAGGATTGGGGTGATGTGATCACTTTTAGAAGCTCCATGTAGGAAGCGTGCAGCTGCATTCATTGCCAGTTGTAATGAGTTTAGTGTGTTTTTGGGCAGGCCATGCAGGATCACATTGGCGTAGTCAAAGTGGGGGGTCACCAGTGCCTGAAAAACTGTTCTGAAGTCATCTGGTTGCAGCAGGGGTCGGAGATGTCGCAATGTTCGTAGTTTGTGTTAAATTTGTTTGATGGTGTTGCTGATGTGCGTTTTGAATTCGAGCTGCTGGTCTAACGTTACGCCTAGGTAGCGGATGCTGGGTTTAATTGGGAGTTCAGCGTCTCTTGTTTTTAGAGTCGGCGGTGGTGAGAAGGATTGTTTTCTAGTAATGAACAGAACGTCCATCTTGCTGAAGTTTATCTTGAGGCTCTGGGAGTGGAGCCAGTCGGTTACGGCCTCGAAGCATTTTACTAGTGCAACTGAAACAAATAAAATAGATCAGCTCAATTATTAGTAACTAGGTCCCATTGAATAACATGGGGCCTGTGCTAAAATACACATTGTGATGCATTAACATTTGTTAATATTAGCATACCTTAATAATTAGCCCTCTAAGTGACTTTCTGAAGGTCACATTGACTGCCATAGAGGTGAGATTTGAGCCCTGATTTCCCTGGTTCTTTGTCTACTGCTAATGGAGGCCAAAAAATAAATGATACCACCATCAAGTTGTTTTTTTTGTAAATCTTCATCTGATATTTTCTATATCTATGCAATATGTACTTGCCATGAATGAATAATTCTTGTCCAGACTAAGGCTGATTTCAGCCTCATTTTTGACGTTGTACATGTTTTATAGCAGAGCAAACACCAGCAAATTATTTTTTATCTGGCATTTTAGAAATACTTGTTAGAACTGTTCAGATTGTCAGTGAGATCAATTTACTGAATAACATCTGCTTTGCAAAGAATGTGAAGGGAGGTTTTTTCTCAGGTCATTTAGGGGCCCTTTTACTAAAGGAGTGCATTTACTGTGCAATAAGCAGCAAAACTAACGCGCAGTAAGTGCACTCATGTGCTAGCTGTTGGGGTTGCCAGCACTGGATGCTAACATGTGCCGCTATTATTGTGGGTGCACCTAACAACACCCATAGAGGTACTCACGCTAGCAGCAATGCGCTTTACATACCCACACTCTGCCCCTCACCCGCCCACTCGGTGCCCTCATGCATGATGGCAGATTATTGTGCATTTTAACGGCCAGTAGCTGGAATGCCCATACATTAGCATTCACCGCAGCCAGCTACTGCATGCTAAAGCACATGAATTAGTTAGCTGCATTTAGTAAAAGGGTCCATTAGTTATTCATATAAAACATGATTGCTTATTCCATCAAAAGTGTTTTTTTCTTGAATATAGACCACATGCGAGCTTCTTATACTATATTCAGCTCAGCAATAGCTAGTCACTATTGATCTATTTTATTTGTTTCAGTTGCATTATTCCTGATACAGAACTTTTAAGAGATTGGCAAAGTTCGAAACGTAATGTTTTGTTGACATTATCTTAGCATTAATCTAGACCAGCAATAGCTAATCACTATCAATCCATTTTAATTTTTTCAGTGATACTTAAATATAAAAATTTGTCAAAAATGCATTTTGGATCTTATTCGTAGTTTGTACTATAATAGTGTGATTTAGAACATCTCTTACTAATTGGATTTTATATTATATCCAGAGCATCGTTTTTCTAAACTGCGTTAGGCTTCTGCAGCTAACGTTGGCAGAATTGCTCTCAAATTAAAGGATCTTTTGTAAATAAACAAAGGCAGTGATCCAAACTCTGGGTAAATTTGCAGGACAGAACGACGTTTAAAAATTGTTACGAAACACTTGTGCTAATGCTGAAGGGTAAAACACACTCTGGTCTGTCGGCCCTTGTCTTCTCCAGAGGGTGCAACTGTTGATGGCTGTTTGCATTTGCAAAAGCCACTCACTTATGCCGTCTCAATAATCCAATGGGGATAAACAGATGAATCAAAAACCCTTATCTTGCACTTCATTACCTAAAATCTTCATCAGCACAACAAATGCATTTGAAATGCAAAAATTGGCCCATTGGAAAATTTCCTTTCAAGTGACACAGATGAAAACTACAAAAATGCAGCAATGTATTTCTAGTCATTGGATTTTGATAAACGGAAAATTCAAAATGGTCCACAAGCAAAATCATGTCCAAAAATGCATTTTTATGAGTACTTGTTTCATATGTGAATTTTAGATTCAGATCACAGAAAATTCATTTTTCCCCAAGGATCCACTCCAGATCATGAGCACATCATCAACAAAACGAAAGAACAAATTTACTCTTGTAAGGTGACTGACAAAAACAATACTGCTGATAAGCAAAAGTTAATTCAGAATTAAAACCCTGTTTATGCATAGCGGAGAAACCACAATGCTGTCAATTCTGAAGCATACAGGCAGACCAGCTGCTTTATTAGATAATGTCTTGGCTAAAGACCATGCTTATAATCAGATTGAAAATTTTTTCACTCTATACGACCATATACCACTGCTGGAAAAAATGTGAATTATAGCAAAGATTTAAGATTAGCCGAACACGAAGAACCGTTATAGTCAAATGAATAGTTTTAGAGTTAAATGCACATTAAATGCAAAAGCTTACATACTTTAATAAATGAGCCCCTTAGTTTGTACTTGAGGCAATGGAGGATTAAGTGACTTGCCTGAAATCACAAGAGGTGGCAGTAGGATTTTAACTCCGGTTTTCCTGGTTCCCAGCCTGCTGCTCTAACCATTAATGATAGCTCATATGAGTAATACATATTGCAAACATGTTTGGTTTATTGCTGAATTACCAAAGACCAACAGATCTGAAGCCTAATGGCCATTTGGCAACCTACCAAAAAAATTGAAAGGTAAATCATTTTATGGTGGCCAGAAACCACGGAATTTCTGTTACAATGCTGCTGAACACCACTGTTCACATGGCTACGAAGAAGATGCTGGACCGGGGAGCTAGGGATGACTGGTAGCTGAGTGTTAAAGTACCTGCATATATTTCTAGAACATTGCAAATACTGTTCTGTTTAATATGTTGTATTCTTTTAGTGCTTTACTTTGACTTGTTTGGCACATACTGTAATTCTCTGGAGTGTATTCAGTGTGAATATTACCGTCAGTAATAGAGGTGCTAGGCAGGGATGCAATTGGTACGGCAGCACCAGAGCCCCACTAAGCTTCTTGCTGCCCTGCCCTAGCCCCACCCCAATCTAGCCCCACCCGAGCCATGCCTTGCTTTTGTCTCCAACAGCTGCGTTACCAACCACCAATGCCATCACCCAAACTGTGTGTCCTTAAGGTTCCCTATCTGGCTTAAGGTAGGCCCTGCAATGCCTAGTTACTCTGCCAGACTGCTCACACTCTTCAAAGGACTGGGGAGAGGAGGATATGTTTGCCCGACTAATGCTCCTATTGGACTGGATTTCCAGCTCTTTGGAGAAGGGACTTCCTGTCTTTTGGCCTTTATTCAACTTTAAGCTTTATTTAACTGTATTCTAGGACCATGGGTTGGAATAGACATAATAAGGTACCTCCTGCCCCCACCTCTGCCATAATAAGAATGTTACAAAAAAAAATGTCACTGTATGTTCTGATTGCGCAATGGAAAGGATAGATTACATACAGTGTCCTGTCTTTCCCCACTGCCACTGGCTGAGTTGTACAAATAACATGAAAATACTACATACCTTCCAGCAATGCTTAAGACAGTAAAAGCAATTCCCAACTGGGAATCTATAAAAGCAGATTTTTCCTAATCTCTCTGTGCCTTTGTTGATCTCCTCTCCCCACTCCAGGGAGACACTCCCTGCCTACCAAAACTCTTATTTTTATTTTTAATTTTTATGAATGAATTTTACATTTGTTCATAATCCAAAAAAAAATCAGGAAATACAATCAAAAATTTATCCAAGAAAACAATACATAGAAGTAGGTTGCTAAGCCTACATATTGAAGGGAGAGAAGAAAAGATAAACCCACTGTAGGGAATCTTTTAAATTTATATGAAAAAGGTGCCGACACCAATCAAATTAACCAATAAAACAAAAGAAAATATACCTAAAAAGCATAGAGAATATTAGGAAGTAGAAAGGGAGCAATATATTTCACTTATTGATTAAAAAACGTTCCAATTTAGTAAGATCTGTAATTACAGTTGTAGTCAAATTATTGGCATCGCTGCATTTTAGGTATGTTGTGTATAATATCTTGAGAAATAATTGGAAACATTACAACGGTATGTCATCATAATATTTTAATAGTATGTTCAAAGGTATACAGCAACAACAACAACAAAAAAGATGTTGTGCAACTTAGGGGCTTGTTTACAAAGCCACGGTAGCGGTTTGCGATCGTTATCGGAGCCGCGACCCCATTGATTTCAATGGGGCCGCGGCTCCGATAACGATCGCGAATCGCTACCGCAGCTTTGTAAACAAGCCCCTTAGTAATTTCTGAAAAAAATACCTAACAAAATATGACATGGAGAGGATTTGGTACCCTTCACTAATATTTGGTTGCAGTGATGACAGCCTCCAAACATTTCTTGTAGCCATCTAAAAGTTTCATACATCTGTCTGCTGGTAGTTTCTCCCACTCTTCAACTGCAATTTGTTTCAGTCACAAATGTCTCTTTTACCAATGGCAGATTTCAGCTCTATCCAAAAGTTCTTGATTGGATTGAGATCAGGACTCATTGCTGGCCAGTTTAAAACAGTCCATTTATTCCTTTTAACCATTCTTTTGTACTTTTGGATGTATGTTTTAGGTCACTGTCCTGACCTTTAACCCAGACCTAGCTTTCTAACACTAGGTAGCACATTTCACTCCAAAAATATCTTGGTAGTCCTCTGATTTCATGATTTCTTTAATATGTTCCAGGCTTCCAGTTCCTGAGGCAGCAAAACAGCCCCACAACATTATGGAACCTCCACCATATTTAACTGTAGGAAGGGTGTTTTTTTTCCTTATAAGCTTCTTTTCTTTGCCTGTAAACATATCGTGGTCTATATTGCCAAAGAGCTCAAGTTTGGTTTCCTCTGTCCACAGAATATTTTCCCAGAAGGACTGTGGTTTCTCAAAGTGGTTTTGGGCAAAGATCATGCCTGCCATTTTATGTCTGTCTTTGAGCAGTGGAGCCTCCTTGGCCTTCACCCATACAGCCCTTCTTTGTTTTGTATGTGGCTTATGATGTGGGTTGAAACCACTTCTCCAGATTGTTCCAGGTCAGCCTTAAGCTCTCTGGATGTTGTATGTGATGTTTTTCCAACAGTTTGCACTACCTTCAAAGACTTTTTGGACTAATTTTCCTCTTGCCACCACGTCCTGGGAGGTTCTTGAGAATTCCATGAGCAGAGAACTTCTTAATAACAATGCAAACTGTAGACACAAGAATCCTAATGTCTTAGGAGAAGGCCCTGTACCCCTTTGAAGTTTGATGTTTGGTGACAATGGCTTTTCTGATGGTCTCAGGCAGCTCTCTTGTCTTCACTATTGTGAAAATGGAACAGGGAGTAAATGTGGCCATTTTAAACATTTGCGCCATCATTCATTGGTTGATTCAAGTCATGTGAGTACTGACAATTGACCACAGGTGTGTCTAATTTTACTGCAGTGGGAATTGGTTCTTCTGTTCAAATTTATTTGAATTGTTTATAAGGGTGCCAATAATCTTGTCCTGGCAATGCCCCAGTTTTTATACTATTTCCTACTGCTGTATTTCCTTTTTTAATTGTTTTTGTTTTATTTGATTCTTTTATGTCTTAAATATGTGTGCATAAATAGTCAAAAGCCATTTCACTGGCCACTTTTTTTTTAGGAGATATTGGACATTAAGGGGTTGAACTGCAAGGGTGCCACTACTGTTGTCCACAACTGTATAGTACTAATTAGTCACTGGATACGTCTCAGCAGATGACAACAACAAAACTTCTTTGAAGTATTTCCTCCACAGAATCAAAGGTGACATATAAAGTGGGATTTTAGAAAGGGCATCCAGGTGCAATCTGGGACGTCTGTGGCAGAACGTGCAGAAAATGATGGGGACATCTATATTTTGGCCCATTTTTAGAAACATAGATGCCCCCGATGTGGACACCCATGACAATATCCTCACTATGAAACCATGTGGTGGGGACGTCCATCTCAAGCAAGGTTGCATACGGGATTGTACAGCAGCATGACAATATGTCATGCTGCTGTACAAGACACCATTCCCCATCAGTGTTCATTGTCAAATTATAAAATAAAGGGGCTATGAGTGTACCTCCTTCTCCACAACCTCCAGACATCTGCCTGACAAAACAAGCATTTTTCAGATGCCTTTTTGTGTCTAGTGCAGGTATAACCTTTGACATGACTCGGGACACCCAGGACCTTTCTGAAATCAGGCACGGATGTCCAAGTTCTTGGGAATGCTTCAGTGAGGCCTACAGTATGCTACCATTCCGAATTGGATGTCCTCATGCTGGGGACATCCACAGATCAAAGTTCTAAAATAGCTCTAGGGATGTCTATGTGCTTTAGATGTCTCCATGCCTGTTTTCAGACCTCCACAGCACAAATAGGCGTTTAAAACAACCCTCATAATGTGCTTGAGGAAAATGTAAAAACCTTAATTCCTCAACTTCATTACATTTGCCGTAGATTCTTCTTGTCTTTTTGGACTTCTCTCATAAGACTGTGAAATTTTGATAGATGAGAATGTCACAGCATGTTTTGATATTATGTGAGCCAATATGAAAAAGAAATCCCCCCGATCCACTATATTCCTGCAGTCCACCCCATCCAAATGTGAAAGGATAACTTTCAATCTTTCTTACAGGTGGCCCAGTTATATTGGTTGAAATATCAGGAATGATAAAATACAGTATGCATTGTCTTATGGCATAATTTTATAACAGGGCACCTAGGTTTAAAGATAGAAAAGGCTCCTATATTAAACATAAAGACACCGAGGCAACTATGTCTTTATAAAATAGCACAAATCCTGCATAAATGGTGCCTAGATTGAAGAAGCAGACATTATGGGCCCTATTCCATAAAGCAAATAGCGGGGCTGTATATCCCGGTGGATGTGCAGCCCCGCTAGCCCCCTGGCCCGTATTCCGCAAAGCAATCTCCCAGCACACACACAGCCTCAGTACGGGGAGATCTCGATAGGTGTGGTATGGCAGCAGAGAGTGGGTGGAGCAGGGGTGGGCCAGGCACCCAGATGTACAGGGCCGTTTCAGGTCGCTGCCCTGTATGTCCACTGGCTGCCATCAGGACGTGGGGTTTATACCACCATGGAGGTGGTATAGGTCCCGGGGGCTGCAGCGGGCAGCTCACACAACCCCACCACACAGCCAGCGGAGGGGCAGGTGAGCCCCAGCCACCCAATCCGGGTCCTGGCTGCCCCCACCGAGGGTTGGGAGGCAGGGAAACTGAAATCGTCACTGCGGCGGGCTGGCTGTGCAGCAGGGAGGATGTCTCCGGTGGGGATACAGTGCAGAATAGGGTACTAATGAGGCCCTCCTATTTGGGGGTATCCAGACGTGCCCCTTATGGGATCGGGCTCCATGTCTGCCCAGGAGTAGATGTGAATTTTAGCATGTACTTGATGTGCTCATGTGCCTATGACAAATTATGCATATAAATTGGAACTCTGCCTTTGCTCCCCTAAACAAGCCTCCTTTACAAATAAGCACTGGCTTGTACTGCATGAACTTTTAGTCCTGACCTTATTTTATAAAGGCTTTTACCTTCCAAAAACTATGCTGTAGGTGCAAAAATGGTTTATAAAATATCCTTAATTCTTTAAAAAATGTCCATGGGAAGAAAATAATTTATGTGATTGTATCAATGCCTTTATGTATTAACACCCCCCATATTACATATCACAGGGTGGGCGGAATGGCCTAGTGGTTGGGGCAAGTTACTTCAGGCCAGAAGCATAGGGGTTCAAATCCTGCTAGAGGAGAGCAACTGTAGGCCAGAAGGACTGGGGTTTCTAGTCCTACAGGTGCTTCTTGTAAACTCAGGCAAGACACTTAATCTTCTGTTGCCTCAGGTACAAAGACATAGATTGTGAGTTCTTCAGGGACAAGGGAAATATATATATATATACAGCACCTGAACATACACCACTTTAACTTGTAGAAAAGCAGTATATAAGCCTAGCTAAATAAATATATGGATAGGAGACACTGACAAATCTCAGTGCTCTAGTATTCTCAAAGTTATGTTTTAATTAATAGAGCATATGCAAAACCTATCCGTGTGTAAAGAAATTGTCAGATCCATGTGATAGTCTGTTCAAAACTCCCCTTCCATGGGAATATGTGAGCATCTTCCTGTACGACAAGGAAAGTGGTCATATTGAAATGATTAAAGCACGAGAAGGAAGAATTATCCCAGAAATCCACAATATTTAATGGATGAGGTGACTTATGTAATAGTGTAGGCACCGCAGCATAATAATTCTTTCATGTCCGACTGTCCTGCAGAATGGCAATAGCTTATTTGGAAAACATCTGTCTGGAGAAAGAACACATCAACTCTCTCTGCCTGAAAGCTACTGATCGGGTTCTCTACAGATCTGCATCAGCCACGCATATTATATACGAGCATGAAATCCTATCAGTTTGTTGAAAGGAAAAGCTTTGCATGGCTATGTTTTACATTGCTAGCTTTTAAAAAGAATCTAATGCATGTACATTTCTTACAATTTAGGAAGAAAAATTATTCAGTTGAACATTGGGGGCGGCTGTAGCTGTAAGCAATTTTTCCCATAGGCGCTGATAGGACAGTTAGGAAAAATGAAGCTTGTCGTTTGCTTTGAAAAGTGCGTATCAGGTCCTAGGGTGCAAAATGAGCAACAGACTTGCACCTAAATGGATTAGTGAAAATGATCCCCAAAATGAGGAAGCCCTTTAAAATATTAGGCTCTATATTTGGCACCTAGAATTATCGTTAATGCAAATCACAACAAATTATATTTTAAAGATCCTTTTTAATAACGAGAAGGGTAAAACGTCTGAAGTAGCTGCATTGTTTCCACTTGTACAATAATGTCTGCTCATTTTTAACCTGTTTCATGCATATTTTGACTATCACAGTTACACTGTATTACTATAATCCCCAGAACAGTGACTTTCCCATCCATGTTGTGAGCAGCTGCAGTCTCTGTATGCATATCAGCACCCCCCCTTCCCCACTTTCAAGATCCTCTCCCCCCTCCCTTGCTTTCCCTCTCCTTTGCTTCCCATACTTCCCATGTCTTTTAGTCAAGATGAACCAAATCATTTGATAACTCTATTCTTGGCTAGTTCTTTTACTCCGTAACTTCAGGGAAGCAGAACATAACAATTGCTTGCCAATTATGTCTTTTATAAGTAAAAATGACCACTTTAGATGTAATCACCAGGCTACTAAGAGAAATCAACAGAGAAAAAATATAAAACTCTTTTAGTAAGATTATGAAAGGAGAGTTCTTCTATCATCATGTAGAGTGAATGGTCACAAATTTGGTGACAGTCGGGTTATTTTCCCCCTTAGATCATGCATTGATCCCTAGCTACTCTTTTCCTAAATCCCATTAAAGTTGTGCACTTAATGCATGGTAAGTGCAAAATCACTGCATGTTCCCAGGAGTTTGCATGCAGATGTGTATGCTAACGTGTAGCGTAATTAACATGGGTGCACCTAACGACACACATAGAGGCATCGTTAGATGCACCTGCGCTAACTGCCACATTGCCACTGAGCACATGGCAATTGGCACATGCCAGTGATAATGTGCTCTATATCCCCACACTCCACCCTTAACCTTCCCGTTTGCCACCCTAGTGCATGATGACTGCTTAACACACATCTTAGGGAGATGTTTCCTTAAGGGCGCTAACTGTCTTTGCGGCGCTAATGTGGGATTGTTGTGCCACAAAGACTGCTAATGTGGGAGAAATGCAACTACTGCAGGCAGTTTTCCATGGAAGCTGAATTTTGTGTGCTAGCAGTGCAAGTGGGTGGGCCTGTACTGTGTGGACATTGCTGCCTCAATGGGTGGTGTTAGCTGCATCCATGAAGCTGCCAGCCCTCGATCCTTGCATTTTCTCCATGGTGTCTGCAGGGGAAATGCTGGGAACATCCCCTGTAGACAACGTGGGATTTCTGCAGGTATTGCAATGCTTTTGCAACAAGACACATCCCTTGGTGATCATTTGCTACCATGCCCATATGTTAGATATCACCACAGACAGCGAGAACACGCTAAAAGTTGCATTAACCACCTAGTGGGCTTTAGTAAAAGGCCTCTTGTTTCCTTTTTGTTGATCTTATATTTTCCCATGATAGATTTTATTTTAAATTAGCATAGAAATTTATAACCAGTTGAAGAGATAAGTAGCCATAAATAGGAAACGTGAAGAAAAAACAAATTCTCCCAACTTCAGTGTTACTAATTATATATACATGTCACCCTTCTGTCTATGTTTCTCCATCATCAGTATCCCTAGTTCTTTTGGGGGTTTTTGACCAGTTTTCCTCCTCCTTCTGCTTTGCATCTTTGTGGATGCTTTTGAGTTTTCATTCTACCACATTCACTCTCTTTCTACTTCGGGGGTTTGTTGCCATTCTTCTTGCTGTTTTGCATTGTGATCGATACCAGTGGGTTGAGGTAGCCATCCTCATTTTTCTTTTTTTGCAACTTTCTTGGTACCTACTGTCTGGAATCTTACATTTGCACTATTGCTGCTGTAACCCTTTTGCGCTGCCAGGCTGTTCCTCCCATCATTGCTACAGTTCTCTTTCATTCCTACAACATTGGTTTTCCTCGTCTTTTCAAAGTGCATTATGAAGAGAAGCCCTCGGTATATTCAGGGATTCCTGTTTGGGTGGTACAAGCATCTAAGGGCCTTCCAGCTGCCTTACTTGGTTTTCTTCTTGGTTTTCTATCTTCAGCTTTCTGCTACCGTTTCAAACAACCCATCTGCAAGACGTCTGAACCCAATGTGCTGGGAGGGATGATTTTGTTTAGCACGTACTCCTTTATCTAAGGTTTAAATAGGTAGCAGATACTTCCATGTGTCTCAGGGACAGTGAAAAAGCCAACAGGGAGATTTTCTGAAATATTCTCATTGCAAAATGGAATGCAAGTGTCCATGTTTTTGTCAATACAGAAACATGCCCCCACATTGCCCCCTTGAAGTCTCTGCATCCTGGGTGACAATTTGTTAGAGATTGTTTTAACTGCTGGAAACCACTTTGCTTTTTGTTAGCCATAATAGCGGTATACACATTTTAATGAATGGAATATAAATAGGCAAGTACATTAGTTTTTATATGAATGGACAAACTGACAAAAATCACAATTTTCAGTTTGTTCTGGAGCTAACTAATCAACTGCACATGCTCAGAAAACATCCAGAATTGCTATTCGTTGACTTCATTATGTTAACTATGTGAATTATGCCAGACACACTGGACTCAATCTGGAAGGGGAAGAAGGTCAAGGAGGGGTCACAGCAGCCAACACAAGGCACTTGAGGAAATCATGCTGCAAATCCTTGACAGGCAGCCAGAAAAATGTACCCCTGTCTGATTTCTGCAAATCCCATGAGTGATGAGGTCACTTCAGGGGTGCAACACACAGCCCAGCCCAAGCTCCGGAGAACTATTTTATCTCTGACTTTCAGAGTGTAAAGATGGAATTAGTGCAAAGGGTTAGGACTGCAGAGTATCAGAACATCTCACAGACCTGGTGGAAAGAGGACAACCAGTAATCTGTGAACTATCATGAAAATCATCTGTAATACCTGAAGATTGGCGAAAGGCCAATGAAACGCCAGTTTTTAAAAAGGGTTCCAGCGATGATCCTGAAAATTACTGCATGTAGATAGTCATGGTTTAATGGGAGAAAGCCAACACGGCTTTATTCAAGGAAGGTCTTGTTTTACTAATCTGTTGTATTTTTTTGAAGGTGTGAATAAACAGGTAGACAAAGGTGAAAAGATCAATATAGTGTATCTGGATTTTCAGAAAGACTTTCACAAGGTCCCTCATGAGAGATTCCTGGCAAAATTAAAAAGTCATGGGATAGAAGGCAGTATACTACTGGTTAAAAGATAGAAAGCAGAGGGTAGGGCTAAATGGCCAATTTTCCAATGGAGAAAGTTGAATAGTGGAGTACCCAATGGATCTGTGCTGGGTCCGCTGCTTTTTAACATATTCATAAATGAGCTGGAAATGGGAATAACGAGTGAGGTTATCAAATTTTCAGATGACACAAAATTATTCAAAATTGTTAAAACCCAAGAGGATTGTGAAAATTTTCAAGAGGACCTTGATTTAAGCGTCATTGTGGTAGCATGTTAAAACCCTCAGCCCAGTGTGCAGCGGCAGCCAAGAGAGCAAATAGAATGCTAGGTATCATAAGGAAAGGAATGGAAAATAAAACAAAAGATATTATAATGCCTCTATATCGTTCCATAGTGAGACCGCACCTTGAATATTGTGTGCAATTCTGGTCACCGTATCTTAAAAAGGATATAGCGTTATTAGAAAAGGTTCAGAGAAGAGCCACCAAAATGGTAAAGGGGATGGAAGGATACTCCTATGAAGAAAGGCTAAAAAGGTTAGGGCTCTTTAACCTGGAAAAGAGACGGCTGAGGGGAGATATGATGGAAGTCTATAAATTAATGAACGGAGTGGAATGGGTAAACGTAGATCGATTGTTTACGTTATCAGAATATAGAAAGACTAGGGGACATGCAATGAAGCTACAGGGTAAACTAAAACTAATAAAAGAAATTATTTCTTCATTCAACGTGTAATCAAACTCTGGAATTTGTTACTGGAGGATGTAGTAAAGGCTGTTAGTGTAGCTGCGTTTAAAAAAGGTTTGGACAAGTTCCTGGAGGAAAGGTCCATAAACCATTATTAAGAAGGGACCCAGGATATCAATGCTTGACCCAGTACAAGCATTGCGGAACCTGTGTCTTTTGGGGAAACTGCTAGATACGTATGACCTAGATTGGCCACTGTTGGAAACAGGATACTAGGCTTGATGGACCTTGGTCTGACCCAGTATGGCATATCTTATGTTCTTATGATAAATTGGAAGACTGGACATCCAAATAGCAGATGAAATTTAATGTGGACAAGTGCAAAGTTATGCACCTAGGAAAGAAAAACCCAAACTATGGTTACATGATGCAAAGTTCCAGATTAGGAAACACCACCCAGGAAAAAGATTTAGGCGTCATCGTGGATAACACGTTGAAACCCTCTGCCCAATGTGCAGTGGTGGCCAAGAAGGCAAATAGAATGCTAGGAATCATAAAGAAAGGAATGGAGAATAAAATATAGGATATTATAATGCCTCTGTATCATTCCATGATGTGACTGCACCTTGAATATTGTGTGCACTTTTGGTCGCCGTATCTTTAAAAGGATATAGTGTTATTAGAAAAGGTACAGAGAAGAGCCACCAAAATGCTAAAGGGGATGGAAGGATATCCCAATGAGGAGAGGTTTAAAATGTTAGGGCTCTTCAACCTGGAAAAGAGACAGCTGAGGTATATGAGGTGTATAATAGAGGTGACTGGAGTGGAATGGGTAAACGTAGATCGATTGTTTATGCCATCAAAAGGCTAGGGGACATGAAATGAAGCTACAGTGTAACCCCTTTAAAACTAATAAGGAAAACATTTTTTCACTTAACACATAATCAAACTCTGGAATTTGTTACCGGAGGATGTAGTAAAAGCTGTTAGTGGAGCTAGGTTTAAAAAAGTTTTGGACAAGTTCCTGGGGGAAAGGTCCAAAAACCATTATTAAAGAGGACCTGGGAAATCAACTATTTGACCCAATACAAGCATTGTGGAAACTGTGGAGTCCTTTCAGTCCCATGAATAGCGGGGATTGATTTCCCATTGGGATGTTCATTCCCACTATTCACCCCCCTGCCAGCCCTGTCAAAAGTTTCCATATGAAGAAGGTGTTTGTACAGGGAGGCTTAGACGGGGCAGGAGGGGGAATTGCGGAGGCAGAGTTAGGGTGGGCAGTAGGCGGTCTGCAACCCCAGACATACAGGGCTGATTCTGAAGTTGGCCCTGTACGTCTGGGGTCAGCAGACTGGACAGGGGACTTATTCCACTTCGGAGGTAGAATTAGTCCCCCTGGATATCGCGGGACAGTAGGTATGGGCAGCAGCAAAGAGGTGAGGGGTGCAAGGGATTCCCCCGCAGCCTGATCCTGGCCATGGAAGGCCAGATTGGGGGTCAGGCTGCGGGGAAAGGAGAAAGTGGTCAGCGGCCGGAGATCGCAACTCCTGAATGGGATGCCATGACACCACAGCTCCATGCAGGAGCCTGACTGAGTTAGCCGGGCATGTCTCTGTACATGCAGGCTTATCAGAATCGGGTCCCAGCCTGCATGTACAGACCCTAGACCCGATTCTGATCCCGCAGGGAATATCTAGCCCCTGCGGGATCAGAATCAGGTCTACCTCTGTGCGTCCCGATTCCAATTAGGCGCACAGGAGCCTGGATGCACATGTTGGAATGTGCCTCTGTGTGTCTTCTTGGGAAACTGCTAGGTACTTGTGACCTGGATTGGCTACTGCTGAAAACAGGATACTGGGCTTGATGGACCTTGATCTTACCCAGTATGGCATATCTTATGCTCTTATGTTCTTATTGCAAAGGAGAAAAAAGAAGTAAACAAAACTAGCAGCTTCAAGTCTCTTTGAAGGAATGAGGAAGGGATCCTTGGGGCTTAGTACTTGAAAGCAGAAACCCCCCCAAAAAGCTTCAAGTCTTACTTTGATCCACTGAAGAAGGGGTGGTGGCTGGTTGGACTTGCTTCCCAAAAGCATAAAAAAAGATTGAGAAAAAGAACACCTTCAAGTGAGTAGAGTATACTAGCCTCCCTTAGTGCTGTTGTACTATTTATTTATTTTATTTAGACAGTTTTGTATACCACCTTATCCTTCAATCAAAGTGGTCACAACACAATTGGGGGATACATTTTAACACAAGGGGATATGAGACACATACACTAATACTTACAGGGAATATGGGCAATGGAGGGTTAAGTGGCTTGCCCAAGACTGCAAGGAGCACCTGTGGGACTAGAAACCCCAGTCCTTCCAGCCTGAGGTTGCTGTCCTCTAGTGGGATTTGAACCCCTGAACTGCCAGCCAGAGGTAACTTGCCCCAACCACTAGGCCACTCCTCCCTTATACTATAGCAGTCTGCTTTTATAACTAGGTGGTTTGAGTTGGGTTTGGTGGCTGGAAGAGCATTGCAGTGGTATCATCAGTGCTTAGCCATGCTCCTCAACTGTGATGTCAGTGCTCCAGCTGGACTTGAAATTCTAGCATCTGCAGTGTGGCCACTGATGCATGGCCACAGGCATGTATCCCAAAGGGAACATGCTTAAAGGGCATGCCCCTTTCTTGCCCTCTCAGTGCCATTTTGGGGGTTCCCTCATTGTTCTTGCATGACACATTATGCTGAAAGGAGCAGGCAAACAGAAGAGCAAAAGCTCCAAGTAGGGGTTGTTAGCATCGACTACTAAAATAGTGTCAAGTTGTAGTAACTGATAAGAATGCAATAAATAATACCCGGAGTCAGGCAAAGATTCAAGCCAATTTAATGTGCACAGACTCAGATTGCAGTAGCATTCAAAATGGTCTGAGCACAGAGCTCAGAAAAATGACAGTTTATATACTTTTCTTCTCCAGTCTAATACAGGCAAAACTCCTCATTGGCCACAGTGGCCCACTTACTCTCATCCAATAGACATCTCTGACCGGGCCCAGGACTCGCTCCCCCTGCTTGGGTCTTACTAGCTACGGGTCAGCAACTAGACATAACACTAAACATAATACTTTTACTACAGTATATTTTGCTACTTCTGCAAGGTCAGTTAGCTTGCAAAGATAGTGGAAGGCATATCAGAAGCATTCTTAACAAAAGCAAAACAAAGCGAGGCCAAACAAAGCAAGGCTAAGATGTATCTCTAGCCCTGGCTCAAAACACTTAACAATCTTCATAATGCTAGACAAAATATTCTTACACTGTTCAGTTTCTCTGCTATATTTTCATCCTAATTACGAGGTCAGTGCACAATCAGCAAAGATACAGTGGCACGGCATTCTACTGAAACAGACATCAGACATCTAAACAATAAACAGTAAGAAGGTATTTAATTCTCTTATCTCCAGGAGAACAGAACATGTTATCAAACTAGAATATAAACGGTATTTCTTTCTAACAGCTAGCTAACAGCATTCTGTAATTTTCCAAAATCAGCAATAACATTTTAAAGCAGGAAAAAGGGCTTCAGACCCAACTCTGCTACATACTAGGCCATCTCCTATCACATTCCCTCCTTTTGATTATTCTCACCTGCAAGTGAGAAAGGGTGAGAATCAAATCACACATATAGTATGCCATACTAGGGTGGAGGGATCATTTTGTGGTATAGGGTAGAAGCCCTACGTTGCTAGGATTCGTGTAGCTGCCTTACGTTAAGTTTAATATACGTAAGCATAAGGGGAGGAAACATGGGATACATAATCAAACAGCCACAATCAATAATACATATGATACAAGTATCTTTGTCAAATCATATAGCATGCCTAGTGTATAAGCGGAGGGGCAGGAGACATAGGAGGAACAAATGACATATATACTGTTCATCATAGCAATAGGCCCGTTCTCATGACCCACAAAAATAAGAACCATTCCTATTAATAGCAGCACCTGTATCAGAGGTCGGTAGCAGTACATGTCAAAAAGGTAGGTAGCACATGTTTGAAAATTAGCAACACATGTACTAAAGTCCAAAAAATCTGGGTTCCGAGAGCTGGCGAGTAGCAATCAAAAGGGCTCCAGTCTCATTGTTCCATCGCAGTTCCCATAACAGGAGAGGAAAGATTCTGGCGGGGGTTGAGACAAGTCCGGGTATTCCCTGTTGTGCAAATACTAGGTTTGCAGGCTGCACAGGGAAGTAGGGCAAGAGTCAGTTCAAAGCACCCCAAGGCTGCCGCCAGAACGAAGCAATAATAAGAATTCATAATGGGCATAGTCTCTGGAAAATTGGTGGAACTGTCGGCATCCACAACAGGTAGCAGACGTAGCGTTGATTGTAGGTCCTCAAGCTTCTGCCGTACGTTGTGACGCTGCAGCAGTACCTGAAGCCATGGAAATAAATATTGACCCGGTGGCAAGACCTGGTATTGCAGGAAGAGGCAGTAAAATTCCTTCCCAGCACAGATCACAAGGGAACAATCAGTCAGATCAGCCTAACCCGGGGGAAGGGAGGAGCGAGGTCACTGATTGGGCACACCCTGCTAGGAGGTGGGCTTCCCAGGACAGACGTACCCTGTATAACAGGAAGAAGGAAAATGAAGTAAGAGGCAGAGAAGGAGGCAGAGAAAGAGGCAGAGAAAGAGGCAGAGAAAGAGGCAGAGAAGGAAGGAGGAGAAATAGAGACCGAGAGAGCAGCAAAGACAGAGAAAGCCAGAAGGCAGCTGGAAAAGCAACAGAGGCGTATGGGGAGAAGAGTTGGAATGAAAATCCCAAGGAGAGAAAGAACCAGAGGACAAGCTGGTTAGAGAAACAGAACTGGTTGAGAAGCCAGCCAAAGGAACCACAGAGGGGAGCATTTACCAAACCAGGATACAGATACCAGAGAGGCTCAGTGCAGCAGGAAACCTTCCAGGACTCAGAGGAGGGCGTGGCACAGAGAGACCCAGGTGGGAAGCCTAACGGTTTGGAACCAGAAGCTCAGCCGTGGAAATACTGGCAGCCGGTTGAAGAATCTCCCTGCATTCCTCATCAAGGTACTTTTAACTGCAATAAGAGTTTTTATGACAAGCCAAACTGTGTTATTGGTAGTTCTGAAACCCAGGGAAAGCCTAGGATCTATCCAGACAGTTGGCTACAGCCAGAACCTCCAGCAATTAAACCTTGTGTCTCTTTTAAAACTCCTGAAGAAAGCAGTAAAGAAGCTAGCCTTAGAAATACTGCAGATATCTTTACCAGAGATATTTACCAGAGGATTGTAGAAGCATCCAAAGGGGAATTGCCAAAGGAAAACCCTCTGCCTGCCTATGATGTAAGATTTCCAGCACTTGCTGATAGAGACAAGTGGGGGAAGGGTAATTACAGCACCGTGCCTAAAGAGAGTGTGTGTAACGGTAGAATAGCTGTGAATGAAGCAAAGCCTCCCAGTCTCTGTATACCACAAGGAGAAGCAGTTTCCTCACCTGTTCCTCACAGCCAGCAAGCTCAAGTATTATTAAGAGGGCTTCAGGCTTTCTTAGAAAAGCATCTTGTTCCTGAGCAGACAGTGTCAAGCCCAGACCCCCAAGCAACGCTGTTAAATCCTTTGCCTATATTAGACCAGCCCATGGACTGCTCGACCTGCCTCATAGACAAGGTTTAAAGGGAAGCAAGAGCTTGTGTAGTGATCTGCTACAAGAAGTGCTATAGTACATGTTTGGAGTGCATGAACCCAAGAGCTTATGAGGATAAGAAAATAAGCTGATTGTTTTCACTCAATTGTACTGCATGAACTTTATAATTTCCTGTTTGTAGCTGGATAAAATATAAGACCCACATGCCAGGAATGTGGCTGTCTTGAATATAAGTTTAAGTTGGACATTATTGAAGAAGCAGTCTCTTTTCAACTTTCTGTTTGGCTATAAAATATTAACCTTCAAAACCTGTACAAAGTCCTATCTTTGGAGCGGGAGAAATAAACCCTAATAAAGAAATAAATTTTCTCTATTCGTGCCTTGCCTGTTCACTCGGTCACCCACAACTACAAGATGACCTCCAGGCTAGCCCTACCTTAAACCCTCAAGGTCAAGGTACGGGCACTAGGGGCGCTACATAGAGTGGCGTAGTTTTTAGGATTCTCCTACAGGCGAAAAGGTGCCACTGCAGAAGAACTTATTTCCCTCTGGACCCCGGCCGAAGAGCTGACAAGCCCAGCAGAGGAGAAAACGACTGCGGAAAGGCTACGGGAGCCAATCCTGAAGTGCTTCATATACACCATCACCAGGTAAAGGGTATCTGCCCCGGGTGGTGGAGGATACTAGAAGGAGAGGTCCCCTAGTGGTAATAGGGGAAAGAAAAAAAAAAAAAAAAAGGAAAAAGTCCTGTTTTTTTTTTAAACACATAGAAGTGTTGAGATATCGCACTTGGGTCCTGTGTTTTTGTTTTCCTTGCAGGAATTTTCAAAATGGAATTGAATCCGAAAGAAATTTTCACCTGGATGGCGACACAGTTGGAGCGCCAGTCTGACCTTTCTCTGGAGGCCCAGCAGAGAGCCGCCGACCAGTTAAAGGAACAGCAGCAGCCCCTTCTGACTTTATTGGAGGAGTATTTACGTGAAAGAAAACAAGCTACTGTACCAGTTCCTAATACAGGTTTACCTTTGAATACAAATGAGCTGCCTGTGAGCACAGGAGTCTTATTTAACTTTGGACAACTTACCAGCCAAGATGACATTGATGACTACCTAGAAAGTTTTGAAAGGGTAGCACGGCTAAGCTTATGGCCAAAAGAGCAATGGGCCTTAAGGCTAGCCGCTTGTCTCACTGGGGAAGCCATGGCGGCCTATCGTGCCATGCCAGCTGACTTGGCTGGGAATTTTGAAGAAGTGAAAAGGGCAATTAGGGAGAGACTAGGTCTCACTCCCCTGATATACCGCTCTCGTCTGAGGAGTGTGAGGCTCAGACAGAGTGAGACGCCAAAGTCCTTATATCATAGGATAAGGGGTTTATTATATAAATGGCTGAATCCAGAAAGGAGATCCATGGACTCCCTTCTGGACGAGCTAATCCTAGAACAGTATATGGAGGCACTACCCTCAGAGATCCGTACCTTCTTGGTCCTCCAAAATTGTAGAACAACCCAAAAGGCCGTGTCTCTCTCGGAGAGATTTGTAGAGGCCGAGTTAACTGCCCGGAGAGGGGGCACCCCTTTAAAGGATTGGAGTCAAGGAGGATCCGAAAGGACAAGGAAGGTACAGGACGATCCTCTCGGTATTTGCATGCCTCCTAGGAAAGATACAGCATGTAGAGTAAAATGTTATAAATGTGGACAGCTAGGTCATATGCAAAAGTTTTGTCGTATGAAAAATGCGTTTGTGGCAGATAGCTGTTCAGAGAATAGACCGGGATTTCTGTTGCCTGTGTCAATACAGGGGGTCACTACACAAGCATTGCTGGATTCTGGGGCAGAACTAAGTATGATCTCGGAGGAATTCTGGAGAACTATAAAGGACCAACTGGCCCCGGAAAGAATTCCTCCTGCTGATGAAGTAAAGATTAGGTGTGTGCATGGAGGAACGTCCTCCTATCCGGTATACAACCTATCTATAGCAGGCATAGGAACCCTAAGAACTATCCAGCTAGCAGTAGTCCCACGTCTCCCACACGCTGTCATCCTAGGCAGGAACTGGCCTCATTTCTATAGAGAAATTAAAAGAGAATTGCAGGAGAAAGGAGCAATGGTCTCTACACGAGCCCAGACCGCAGCTTTAGAATGTCAACCATCCACATCAGAGGATCTCGGTGACATCCTCCCCTCGGATGACGCCTTAGTGGTCCCTTCTGACCCTAAAGAAAAGAAGGGGAAGGCAGAAAAGCGCAGGGAGCAGGCAGCCCGTACAAAGAGTAAGGCTGAAGTGCAAGCAGGGCAGGAGCTTCCTTGGATACCTCAGGAGCTGATAAATAAGTTCCCCACGTTCCCCAAGGAACAGCAGGCGGACCCTGCTCTCACTCATGCATTTAAGTGGGCTCAAGACCCCAAGGATACGCTACCCAGGTTTTCCCTCAGGTCAGGGATATTATACCGAGAAAGTAAGAATCCTTTTACAGGAGAGTCGAGGACACAGTTGGTAGTACCCACTACTTTTAAGAATCTTGTGCTGCGGTTAGCGCATGATCACCCGGTAGGGGGGCATAAAGGCAGTCAAGGGACCCTCGACCAAATTTTAGCTAGGTTTTACTGGCCCGGTGTTTTTAGAGAAACAAGCCGGTTCTGCGAGGCCTGTCATACCTGCCAACGGGTCTCCGCCACTCATCCAAAAGGAGTCCCGATGATACCATCTCCAGTAATCAAAAACCCACTCCATAGGATAGGCATTGATATAGTGGGGCCACTGATCAAAACGCCAAGAGGATTTCGCTACATCTTGGTGGTAGTGGACCACGCGACCCGATTTCCGTGGGCCATGCCACTCCGCTCTACCTCAGCAAAAGTGATAGCTAATGAGCTTATCAAGCTTTTTTGTGAGGTTGGGTTCCCAAAGGAAGTCCTCACGGACAGAGGGAGTAACTTCCTTTCAAGATACCTTGGGCAAGTCTGGGATGCTTTCGGGATCCAGCACATTAAAACAGCGGCTTACCACCCCCAGACTAACGGACTTGTTGAGAGACAAAATCAGACACTCAAGAGGATGCTGCGAAGAAGTCTGGAAGGGAAGATGGACCATTGGGATATGATGCTCCCATTCGTTCTTTACGCCTGCCGAGAGAGGAAACAGGCATCATTGGGAACGGCACCATACGAGCTGTTGTATGGTAGAACACCCTGGGGAATCTTGGATATTTTGAAGGAACGGTGGGTGGAACCAGACGACCAGGAGGTAGAAGTGCCAGAGTTCTTACGGGATTTAAAGGCAAGGCTACACCGTACCTCACAAGTGGCGGTCGAAAATCTGGAACGTAGTCAACAAAAACAGAAAACCTATTATGATAGGAACACTAAGCACCGGCAACTGACTAATGGAGACAAAGTGATTATAATGGTGGCGGGGACGGAACCAAAGTTCGAGAGCCACTGGAAAGGCCCCTGCCGAGTGGTACGTCCAGTAGGTCCTGTCTCCTATCTTGTGGAGAACAAGAGAGGCCGTAGGCAGGTCTACCATATCAATTTACTAAAGCCATGGCAGGACAGGGTAGCATTGGCCCAGGTAGCCACCTTGGTCTCTCCAAAGTCGATATATGCAGTACAGTCCCCTAGCCTAGGGCCTAGGGGTAGAATCCCGTGCTGGCCGGATTCTCCTAAACCAGCCCGTGATATCTTAAGGGGGGGATCTGTGACGCTGCAGCAGTACCTGAAGCCATGGAAATAAATATTGACCCGGTGGCAAGACCTGGTATTGCAGGAAGAGGCAGTAAAATTCCTTCCCAGCACAGATCACAAGGGAACAATCAGTCAGATCAGCCTAACCCGGGGGAAGGGAGGAGCGAGGTCACTGATTGGGCACACCCTGCTAGGAGGTGGGCTTCCCAGGACAGACGTACCCTGTATAACAGGAAGAAGGAAAATGAAGTAAGAGGCAGAGAAGGAGGCAGAGAAAGAGGCAGAGAAAGAGGCAGAGAAGGAGGCAGAGAAGGAGGCAGAGAAAGAGGCAGAGAAGGAAGGAGGAGAAATAGAGACCGAGAGAGCAGCAAAGACAGAGAAAGCCAGAAGGCAGCTGGAAAAGCAACAGAGGCGTATGGGGAGAAGAGTTGGAATGAAAATCCCAAGGAGAGAAAGAACCAGAGGACAAGCTGGTTAGAGAAACAGAACTGGTTGAGAAGCCAGCCAAAGGAACCACAGAGGGGAGCATTTACCAAACCAGGATACAGATACCAGAGAGGCTCAGTGCAGCAGGAAACCTTCCAGGACTCAGAGGAGGGCGTGGCACAGAGAGACCCAGGTGGGAAGCCTAACGGTTTGGAACCAGAAGCTCAGCCGTGGAAATACTGGCAGCCGGTTGAAGAATCTCCCTGCATTCCTCATCAAGGTACTTTTAACTGCAATAAGAGTTTTTATGACAAGCCAAACTGTGTTATTGGTAGTTCTGAAACCCAGGGAAAGCCTAGGATCTATCCAGACAGTTGGCTACAGCCAGAACCTCCAGCAATTAAACCTTGTGTCTCTTTTAAAACTCCTGAAGAAAGCAGTAAAGAAGCTAGCCTTAGAAATACTGCAGATATCTTTACCAGAGATATTTACCAGAGGATTGTAGAAGCATCCAAAGGGGAATTGCCAAAGGAAAACCCTCTGCCTGCCTATGATGTAAGATTTCCAGCACTTGCTGATAGAGACAAGTGGGGGAAGGGTAATTACAGCACCGTGCCTAAAGAGAGTGTGTGTAACGGTAGAATAGCTGTGAATGAAGCAAAGCCTCCCAGTCTCTGTATACCACAAGGAGAAGCAGTTTCCTCACCTGTTCCTCACAGCCAGCAAGCTCAAGTATTATTAAGAGGGCTTCAGGCTTTCTTAGAAAAGCATCTTGTTCCTGAGCAGACAGTGTCAAGCCCAGACCCCCAAGCAACGCTGTTAAATCCTTTGCCTATATTAGACCAGCCCATGGACTGCTCGACCTGCCTCATAGACAAGGTTTAAAGGGAAGCAAGAGCTTGTGTAGTGATCTGCTACAAGAAGTGCTATAGTACATGTTTGGAGTGCATGAACCCAAGAGCTTATGAGGATAAGAAAATAAGCTGATTGTTTTCACTCAATTGTACTGCATGAACTTTATAATTTCCTGTTTGTAGCTGGATAAAATATAAGACCCACATGCCAGGAATGTGGCTGTCTTGAATATAAGTTTAAGTTGGACATTATTGAAGAAGCAGTCTCTTTTCAACTTTCTGTTTGGCTATAAAATATTAACCTTCAAAACCTGTACAAAGTCCTATCTTTGGAGCGGGAGAAATAAACCCTAATAAAGAAATAAATTTTCTCTATTCGTGCCTTGCCTGTTCACTCGGTCACCCACAACTACAAGATGACCTCCAGGCTAGCCCTACCTTAAACCCTCAAGGTCAAGGTACGGGCACTAGGGGCGCTACAACGTAGACCTACCAGCTTTGTGGCAGGAGTAGGGCCGTAGATTCCAAAGTATCACTGTCCTCTGGGATGTCTCAGGTTCTTAAAATATCACAGTACAGTCTTTCAGGCTATTATTGCCTCCTTAGAGCAGTTCACTTTTTAGGAGATCAAAACAGTTTTTTTCTTTTTCTTTTTTTTTTTCGGAGCATTTGAACACAGTCTCGTAGAAGACTCAATTTCTTAACACAACAAAGTCTATTTCTGATGATTTCAGCTTTCTCCAGATGCGAGGCTTACCTTCGGATAAACAAACAGTCTTGAAATAGTGCAGTTTCCGGGGACCGATAAGTCTTAGGTCCGTGGCTGTTGTCGTAGGGTGTGAGTCGCAATGGTGCTGCAGGATTGGCGATCGAAGTCCAGGGACGACTCTCAGGTACTGTGGCTGGTTTCACTCGACTGTGGTGGATCCAGGAGTCGATCTCGGCCACTTTAACTGCTGTTGGGGTTGATAGCAAAACGATATATGGCCTTTTCCAATGGGGCGCCAGCGGTGTCTTCTTCCACTCTGTCACCCACACCGAGGCTCCAGGCTTGAAAGGATGCAGGGGCTTGGATGGGCTGGTCTCGTACTCACGCATAAAGACCCTGCAAAACAGAACTTAAAACAAATAGTGCTTATCTAGTAATTTCAGACCCTATCTGTCACACATCTCCTTTCACTCTCTATACAATAGGCTACAGAATCTCAGAATCTCAAAAGGGGAAACTCCTAAAGACTTAGGGGCAGGGGCTAAGTATATCCTATGAAGGGCTATAGGAAGAACCTGGGGCCACTTCAGGTAAACCTCTGGGCAGTTTAGACAACTTGAGTACACAATGTCCATTACTTCCAAGCAATCATGGTCAGGAGGGCCTGGACCGATGGGCAATTAGGGTGGCTGGGTTTAGAGTTTGGCTGAGACTTAATTGCAAGTTAGGATTCTCACATAGCATACTTTGATATTTTAACATTCGAGCGTTGGTGAGCCAATGGCTTCCTTTGTGCTCCAGCAGGGTTAAAACAGAGTGTGGTACAGTGACTTGAAGATTTTGTCCTAAGGTGAGCTTGTCAGCTTCACTCACTAAGAGGGCTGTGGCTGCTACAGCTCTCAGGCAAGGTGGCCAGCCTTTGGCAACAGGATCCAATTGTTTCGACAGGTAGGCCACAGGTCACTTGATTCATGGACATATAGACGAAATGGTTTCTGCACATCCGGTAGGCCCAAGGCTGGGGATGACATCAATGCTGTTTTCAGTGATTTGAATGCTTTATCTTGTTCTGAGCCCCATTCCAGGGGAGATCGTTCCATTCCTTGTGTGACTTGGTACAAGGGTTTCGCCATGAGCGCAAAATTTGGTATCCATATTCGGCAGTAGCCTGCAGCTCCCAAGAAAGCTCGCACCTGTTTCCTAGTAGTGGGGGTTGGGGTGCGGCATACTGCTTCTTTTCGCTCAAGTCCTAATTTCCGGGTTCCTTTGGACAGATGGAACCCTAAGTATTTCACGTCTGTCTGGCACAGCTGCGCCTTGGCTCTGGAAACCTTGTATCCAGCTTCATTCAAAAGGTGCAGGAGGTCACTTGTAGCTTGTATACAATCAGATTTGTTATTGGTGGCTATGAGCAAATCATCTACATATTGAAGCAAAATTCTTTTTCCCGGAATCACAGAGTAGCTTGACAAATCTTGACTGAGGGCTGCACTGAAGATAGTGGGTGAGTTCTTAAATCCTTGTGGTAATCGAGTCCAAATAAGTTGCCCTCGCCGTCCTGTGGTAGGGTTTTCCCATTCAAATGCAAACAAAAGCTGACTGGCCTCTGTCAGGGGTATACAGAAAAAAAAGGCATCTTTTAAGTCCAAAACAGTAAAGTGAGTGGCTTCTGCTGGAATCAGTCCCAGGAGGGTGTAGGGATTTGGTACTACTGGATGTATGGTTTCAACTGCACTGTTCACTCAACGTAAATCCTGCACTGGGCGGTAGTCACCTGTCCCAGGCTTCTTGATTGGGAGAAGGGAGGTGTTCCAGGGTGACTGGCATTCTCTGAGAAGTCCATACTGCAATAATTTCTTCAAATGGCGATGAACGCCTTCAATTGCTGGTCTCGGGAGGGGATACTGACGCACATGCACTGGTTCTGCTCCTGGCTTAAGGGTAACAAGTTCAGGAGCTATATTCTTTGCTAGGCCAGGTGGATTATTCTCTGCCCATACTCCAGGTGGGGCTGCAATGCTGGTAAGTATACAGGAATTTGTTGGCCTGATTGGAGATGCACTATAGAACCACTACTCTTCTTCTCGGGGAACAGTCAGCACTATCAATCCAGCTCCTTCGATTAGGAAAACTTCCTCCACATCATTCAACTAAAGTATCAGCAAGAAGAACTGCTCTCTTCTCCATCTTACATTCACTTTCTCTGTCACATTATCTCCACAATTCACAGACATTCTGAACAACTTAATCGTGCTGTATTCATGCCCGCAAATCCATCCCGTTTCTGCAAGTTCTGTTTTATATCTCCCTGGGACTGACTTGAAAAAAACTGCATTTACCATGCGCAAATTCTCCTGGGCTGCTGGATTTCATGGGGCATATAGTGAGGGCTGCCTGCACTATTTGGATTCCACTTCATGTTCTCGGGGGCTGACTGTGGGTGACTCTGAACTGGTAAAATGAATCCCTGCCTGCAGTGTCAGCGGTGGACTGTAGCCCCCACATGTGCTTGTTAACAGACAGAGGAACAATCTAGATAGAGTCCTTACAATAGAAAACTACACTTCTGCAACATGTTATAATAACAAATCCTAACAGAAAGAACTATAGTTCATAACATGACGACTACATAGCTGTTACGTATAACTGAAATAAAATTACTTGGCAAAAAACGAACTGCCAGCCGTAATCAGCTTGGCTTTACAAAAGAAATTACTTTCAATTTTACAGTTTTTAGGAAGCAGATATTCAAAAAGACATTCATTCTGGATACATTTTCCATAAAGCGGGTGGACATCTAGAATACACATACACATTTTCCTTCCTAGTTTATTTTATTAACAATAAGCATGTCTTCTATGAGGCGCTTGCCGCAGTGTATCAGAAACTAAAACTCATACACGATTAACCCCTCATTCACTCAGGATTCAAAGCACTTTCAAGTTGCGATCTGCAGAGTCCTGTCAGTGTTCGTAACCTCAGCTTCGTAGGGCAAAGGGAAAATACAAGCATCCTTTCCTATTGAAACCTGAGCCCTACATGATTTCTGCTCACTTGATCTGCACAGGAATTCGAGTAGGAATGTAACCCTTTCCAGGCTAAGTACAATACTATCGAGATCCACAATCCTGACTAAACATTCTTATTAAATGATATATAATACATGACCATAGCAGAAGACACATCACTATTACAAAATATTGAATAAAAACAGGTATAATTCCCTAAAATAAGCACCCATTAGCCCAGCAGCAGAACGTTGAAAACATGCCTTCATAGGGTTAAAACATTCCTCTGCACAAACACGCCTCTTGTGCTGCAGCTGAATGAGAGAGACAGCTTCTTGCTTTTACAGTGACTCTTCTTAACTATACTTTTACTATTTCATATGCGGTAAAGTGTCACAAATACCCAACGGAATATAATCCTACTCTTATACTAGAAGGGAAACTCATGGTTTCAACAGATAACAAAGACAAACTCCCAATGCTTCCTCCTTTTCACAAGCATTCTTCACACAGACAAACATGCTAGCATTTTCCAAATTCCGAATTCCCGGGCTGACTGACAAACCAGAATTACCAAAACCGAAAGGGCTGAAGGGTTCGACCCGTGCACTACTTGCAGGGTTACTAGGATCGCCCGTGGAAGTTGATCAGACTTCCTTTACCTGTTACTGTACCAGAGATGTCTCGAGACTTTCCCAGAGCTATCTGACTAAGAACCAGAAAAATCAATACTCACCGGATCCGGTAGCTAATGCGCTGCACAGCCAATCCCTCCTTGGGTTGAATCCTGGACTCCCCTCGGGTTCGAGGTATTGGCCGGCCAGAAGCAGCAACCTGCAGAGGCAAGGAGGAGTCTCCTCCGATACAAAAGGACCAGGGGCGCCAGAGACCCTCCTGCGGTCAGTCAGGCTCGGCTCTAGCAGGACCAAACCTGTGAGGCGAGATGTCGGGGCATATTCACTTGCATACCATCCCCCACTCGCACATTCCCGGCCCAACGCACCAGGAATATGTAGTAGCTGATAAGAATGCAATAAATAATACCCAGAGTCAGGCAAAGATTCAAGCCAATTTAATGTGCACAGACTCAGATTGCAGTAGCATTCAAAATGGTCTGAGCACAGAGCTCAGAAAAATGACAGTTTATATACTTTTCTTCTCCAGTCTAATACAGGCAAAACTCCTCATTGGCCACAGTGGCCCACTTACTCTCATCCAATAGACATCTCTGACCGGGCCCAGGACTCGCTCCCCCTGCTTGGGTCTTACTAGCCACGGGTCAGCAACTAGACATAACACTAAACATAATACTTTTACTACAGTATATTTTGCTACTTCTGCAAGGTCAGTTAGCTTGCAAAGATAGTGGAAGGCATATCAGAAGCATTCTTAACAAAAGCAAAACAAAGCGAGGCCAGACAAAGCAAGGATAAGATGTATCTCTAGCCCTAGCTCAAAACACTAAACAATCTTCATAATGCTAGACAAAATATTCTTACACTGTTCAGTTTCTCTGCTATATTTTCATCCTAATTACGAGGTCAGTGCACAATCAGCAAAGATACAGTGGCGCAGCATTCTACTGAAACAGACATCAGACATCTAAACAATAAACAGTAAGAAGGTATTTAATTCTCTTATCTCCAGGAGAACAGAACATGTTATCAAACTAGAATAGAACGGTATTTCTTTCTAACAGCTAGCTAACAGCATTCTGTAATTTTCCAAAATCAGCAATAACATTTTAAAGCAGGAAAAAGGGCTTCAGACCCAGCTCTGCTACATACTAGGCCATCGCCTATCACAAAGTCCTATGGACAAACATCTTACATCTGTTGCATCCGGTAGCAGCTTGAGTAAGTCCTTGAGGTGTTCCCTCTTCATTTTCTGGGGCTACTCTGGGCCTTCTGAAAGGATTCGTCCACTCCCCCTGGGAGAAAGCTTGAAGTTAAGTGGTGGGACTGACTGTTTACTCCCCCAAGTTGAATGAAATGGGGGAGGTTTTGAACAATCCTCCTTGGAGCAATGTATCTGATTCTGATGTGGTCTGTCCTAAGCCATTAAGCTTCACAGATGTACCTAATGTACCTTCAAGTTTCTATTCCCCTTAGTATGTGACTTTATCTGATATTTGGAAAATGTTCAGCTCTACTAACTCTTTAATGAAGGGGGTTATGAATCATTTAGAGAGTTTCTCTCAAGATACTGTTAATAAGTTGCAGGACCTTTACTCTAGAGAAATTGGAAAATCTTGATTTACAACTCTTAACCTGTAAAGAAACTAATCTTGCCCTTGTTACAGTATGTGCTAGCTAAGGTCTGATCTATAGGTCAAAGGAACTATTGTGTTATGGTGTAAAACACTAACTTAAAGAAAGGAGAAGGTGGTGATTTAGGGTGGTGATGGTGGTGGTGCAGCAGGGAATAGGCATGCTGGCAAGCAGTGCTGGTATCATAAGCAGCATGCTCTCAGCTACCAACTCCCCCACTCCACTCCCACCCCCATTCCAACCTTTACATTCCAGAGCCAGGAAAATATTTTGTGACAGGAGCCCTTAATAAGTAGCAGAAACTAGTCTGCAATGAGGAACTTGGTCTTGTTGGGCTTTCTGAAAGCTCAGTGATAAAATTGGTGTCCCCTTCTGTACTTGCCCCCTGTGTGGCCGCACCACTTGCACAACCCTTGGTACAGCCCTGGGTGCTGATTGTCTGTCTGAAGGATCCTCCCTTGTATCTTCCTTGGCTTCATTCTGGGCTTTCAATTTTGTGGTTGGGAATATCTCCCTTGCCTTTTCCCTGGCTTCACTGTGAAGCCAGGGAAATGTGTGTGACGGGACACAGGCCCCATCACACACACATTCTCCCAGCTTGCATTCAATTACAACACACTAATCGCTGCTATTTTATTTAAATGCATGCATATTAAAAACATTATCAATAAATACATACGCAAAGGAGTAAACAACCCCATAAAAGGAGGGCACAATGCCACACGGTGGAATGTCTCCTAATTCATAAGCGCAGGGCTAAGGGTAGACCTAAAAGAATAATTAAATGTACTTCTTATTAACTTCAAACACTTCCTTAGTCTCCCTGAAAATTACTTAACCTCTATTGAGCCATAACAGACAGAATGCTCAAAACAAATACACTACTTACTCCATAGAGACCATACAGAAATAATCCGAATGCAGGGTACCAGTTCATATGTCACAGCCAAAACACTATGAAAGGAACATCAAATAGGGCAGAACAAGAGAGCAAAGGTTCAAAACACAGTAACTGAAAACATGAAGATGACGCACAGCTCCCTCCAAGCAAAGAGGCAGTCCTCTCTAAAACAGGGAAATACCATTTTCTTAAAACCAAAAAGCTTTAATGCCTTTACAAGTGTTTAAAAAATAATTGCTTTAAGCCAAAACTATCTTCTAAGAGTGCAACAGCACTTCTGCTCATGACAACAAAGGCAGGAGTAACATGTACACTACCAAACACTGGCTCTCTCCCCACTGTTCCAAAAGTCACCCATCAAGGGCAGACAATGACCTAACACAACACAGCTAGAATAAGGCAAAAACTACTGCCAGTAAATAAAAACCATAAGCTCACAATAGACCTACCCAGTCGTGATCAAAACCATGTTTACAACACCGAAGGTTATCTGGCTGAGTAGCAGGCTGCCTTTTAAAGCGGCATTCCTGCCAAAATCAGCTGAATGACAGCGGTACCAAAACGTGGCTCCTTGCAAAGTCAAAAAAGCTAAAAAACCCTATAGATTTTTTTTTTAAAAAGGGGGGTACCTAGATACATAAACTCTAAAATGTCCATTCAACCTAAATATAGCAAACATTTAAAACCTACCAAAAAATGTGTATGCATCATAACAGAAAACTGGTAGATAAAATATATATTAAAAAACCTTCAAAACACTGTCCTCCATAAAAAGGGGGAAACAGATCTTTATAGAAAAACAGAAAGATCTAACTCCTCTTTCAAACCCTTAGGGTGCATAACATCTAAATAGAATATCAACATTTTTTCATCTCTTAACAAGAAACAGTCAAGGTCACCCCCTCTCCAAGACAGGGATACCACCTCCAAAACACAAACTTTAAGATCATTAAAACAGTATTTCTTCTGAACACAATGTTCAACAAGAGATGCTGTCCGTATACCTCTTTTAATGCAACTCTTATGTTCAGCCAAACAAGTTCTCTGTCTTCTTTTTGTCCTACCAATATACAAAAGACCACAGTGGCACTGGATAACATAGATTACATCACCAGTATTACAATCAGAGTAATTCTTCAACCTAATTTCATGTTGGCTACGAAGGCAAACAAAGACATCTGTCTGAATCATCAAGCTGCAAAATAAACAGCCATATCGGAACTATCCGATACACTGGTCAACAAGCTTCTTTTCATACAAGGCTGAGGAAACCGGGGCATCCCTAAGATTACATCCTCTGGTGTGTGCTATTAAAATCTCTTTATCCTTAAAACATTCCAAATCCTGTACTAGGCCATTGTTTTTTCATAATTTTCTTAATCTCTTTTCCAAATATGAGAATTATAATGTACACACCGGATGTGACGTATTGGTACTAGGTGCCTTACATAATAATTCCTCTGTTAGAAGTGTGAACCTTATGAAATGCTATGGGGGGTCATTCCAGAACACAAATAAGGGCTTTGCACATGTGGGGGGATGTTTATGTGCCGAAAACATCTGCAACTGTATTCTAAAACACTGTTGATATGCACATCCACGGCACTAGCAATAGAATCTCAGAACAGAATTGAGTGGTTTGGGCAAGTTACTTCAGGTTAGAGAGCCAAGGGTTCAAATCCTTCTGGAGGATAGCAACCTTTGGCCAGATGGACCGAGGTTCCTAGTCCCATAGGTGCTTCTTGGACAAGTGACTTAATCCTCCATTGCCTCAGGTACAAAACTTAGATTGTGAGCCCTCTGGGGACAAAGGAAATATATGCTATATCTGAGGGGTATGTTTACTAAGGCGCGTTAATGTTACTGGCATTAAGTGCAGCGCTAATGTGACGGATGCCATATAAGGAAGTGGGCAGTGTGGCATTAATTAAGGTAATCATGGACTGTTATCGCGTGGTACAGGGCACCCTGGCCATATAACGTGCGGTGTAGGGTGCCCTGGACAATTACCACATGTTAACGTCACAGCCGAGGGGAAGCAGCAGTGCATCCAAAGGGGTTGCAATCAAAGGCACACAGACAGTAGAAGACGCGCTGAGGGATGTGCAGACATGAAGAATGGAGCTATAGGTGTAGACCACAGGCAGCTGATATCACAGTCTGTAATGGGGATGTGAGCCACAGATAAACACATGCACACACACCATGAAATGGTGTGCAGTGAAAACAGCATGCAGAGGAGTAAACAAATTAAATGGAAAGGGCATCAGGGGTCGGTCTGAAGGGCCAGCTGTGTGGATGGTGTGTGTACAAGGACAAAATTGGCAAGAGATCCAAAAAGGAGCATGAGAGAATCAAACCGGTACACTGAAGAGTCCAAACACAGCTCACCAACACCAATACCAAACCACTGAGCCAACTGCCCACCCAGACAGCCCAAAGAAAGGGACCATATGTAACAGCTAATATGTGACGGATAGGCTGCATGGAGAGGACACTGCAGTGCACAGTGAAGGGAAGGAAGGGTGTGTGGAGAAGTGACGAAGCTGGAGCCATTGTATGGTTAGGTTAGCAGAACACAAGAAAAGAAAAGGAAAGGAACATGTGAGAATCAAACCCACAATCTATGGTGGCTCAACACACATCTATAACCACTATCCCAAACAACCACAACAAGCACAATTCAAATATGTCCCACCAAATGGAATGTGTGTATGGAAACCTGTAGCACCCTGTGAGGTGGCAGATGGCTGACACACAGATAGCTGTCACTGTTCAAGGATGTGAGAACAGGTGGGCCATGTACATCAGCAGCATACCACTAAATACGTTGGTCAGTGGGGTGATGCAGCAGCAGAGACAAATGTGTGTCCAACATGTCACACAAACAGTCACTGGTCCGGCCACAGATGATGAGCAGGACAAATCATATCCAGGAGCTGCATGGTGTGTACTGCTCAGTGGGCCCACCCCCCATGCAGCTTCATGCCCCAAATGCTGTAGTCACATATGCGTGCATGTAAACAGTAAGTGGTGCATGATGAGGACCCAACACACATCAGTTATGAAATGTCCACAAAAACATATCTGCCCGTCAATACAGGACACACAAATGTGAAAAAGCATACGCATCAAAATGTGTGCAAGTGTACAGACATATGTATGTAATTAGTTATTTAACAGTTTTCCAATACTGCTTTATCATATCAATCAAAGTGGTTGACATTGTAACATAAACCTGGTAATGTACATTAACCCTTTTCAGGCCGAGCCCAAAACTCTCGGAATCCAAAATTCTGACTAAATATTCCTATCAAATGGTATATAATACATGACCATAGCAGAAGGAAAATCACTATTAGAACATATTGAATAAGACGGGTACAATTTTCCTGAAATATGCAAAAATTAACCCGGCTGCAGAATGTGGATTAAAAATTTAAACCTGGCCTTGAAAGGGTTAAAGAGGAACATTGATAACCTGGATCCTGTCTGATCAATGGAGGGTAAATGACCTGCCAAAGGCCACATGGATTGCTAGTGGGAATCAAAGCCAGGTCCGCTGGTTCCCAAAGCCAGTGTGCTAACCATTATGCCACTCCCCCACACTATGACATGAATATCTCTGCTATTGATGATGTGTAGATAAGGAGGCAGGCACATCTTCAATCCACCCCGCCGCCACTGTCAGCACCAGTGCCAACGAACACCAATGCCAGCTATGTCCGTGATACACCTCCCAGGTGGGGATGTACTGGCACCAGCCTGACTATGCATGTGGCCAAGTAGTAGAAATGTACACCAAAAAGAAGCCACAATGGTCAAAATGAGCTGACATGCAACTGGCCAGGCACATGGGAGTGAAGAATGTAGCTGTGTCAAAATGTAATACCTATGTGGATATCAGTGAAACCGTCTGTGGGCAGGAATGCAGCAGCACAATGTTGGAGACACCTCACACATCCTGTGTATGATAAAACACCCACACTGGTCAATGATCTCAAAGGTGGTCTGGATTTATTGTGCTGAGAGTGATTTAGACGGCATCGAACTACGTCGTCTGCATCATCACTGCAATAGCAAGAGAACACATGGTGCATGGTTGACGTTACAACATACCTTGCCGGAATGTCTGCACATGTATAGCTGTCAGTGTCTAACACCTGTGCACGAGTCATTGTAAGATGGACAGGACAAAGTGACCGTAACATGTGTCCAATGTCCACCAACTGTACCATGGCTATGTGAGTGTTCTGATAGGTAGGTCAGCCATGAAATATGTGTCAGGCCACACAACTGACAGGGAGCACGGTCTAGGCAGGTACACCAAGCTGACCCCATAACCATAAGGAGCTAAGGTAGGAAAGGAAGATACAGAGATGTAATGCCATGCTGCCATGCAGAGATGTGGATTTGCAGTGCACAGGCAAATGCACAAACATGACAATGATGTCATGTCCCAGTGTCCCAGCACAACCCCTCAGCTGTTTAGACCATATGTGTGTGTATCAGTGGGTCATAGAGCAGTGGAGATGGCCATAAAACAGTATGTGATGTGCTAAGAAAGAGCAGAAGTCAGGTACCCAGGCAAATACACACCTTTAATGCACAAATGGGACCAAAAACAGTGACACAATGCAAAATGAGGACATGGTAACAGGTACAAGAGGCACATCTTCCCAAACAACAAACAAAGCAGAACCTCACAGACATGCAGAGATAGCACCATGCATAAGGCCTGCTGCAATGGGTGCTGTGGATACAGGATCATCACACATATGTCAAGGTATATGGAATGCACAAATGCAGTTATAAAATGGATACACCTACTGCCACACTGCAAAGTTACCGGTACAATGTGAGTAGCGCAATGTAATGCGAGAAATAGGACTGTGCAGACATGCAATAATTTGTTAGTAAATCAATGTAGAGCGCCACATCTGTACAGCAACCAAACACAATAACATGTACGTGGAGGTAGAAAGAAAGGTCAACAATAGTGCACTAACCCATACAAAATCCACATTGGCACATGCACTGGTGTACCAACAGAATACTGGGCTTGATGGACCTTGGTCTGACCCAGTATGGCATATCTTATGTTCTTATTTAAGAAGGGACCCAGGATATCAATGCTTGAACCAATACAAGCATTGTGGAACCTGTGTCCCTTGGGGAAACTGCTAGGTACATATGACCTAGATTGGCCACTGTTGGAAACAGAATACTGGGCTTGATGGACCTTGGTCTGACCCAGTATAGCATATCTTATGTTCTAACATATTCAGTCACATGCACATGCACCATGTATGTTGGTCCATGACAGACTGCTGCCCCATATGCACTGTAACACCCCTGCCGAGGGTCAAACAGCAATCCAAGATGTTGATGCGCATCACAGTGGTGTGGTGGCAAACAGCGTGTCATGTCCAAGTGTAAGGTAGACAGACAAATAAAACAGGACCTACACAATGTTCCTCTTGTGCCACACACATGGCTGTACGCTCCTGTTGATCCAAACATATGAGGTTATCCAGCAATGCAAGTCACACACATGGGCCACACACACGAACACAATGTCTGATGGATGTACAACATACAGCGAGTATGTGAGTCCCTGCTGTACATGTAGGGACCAGTACACAGTATCTGTACTGAAAATGTTGTCTGAAAACCTACATGTCCCGTTAAGACTGTCCCAGAATACCTGGGCATGCATATTCACATGTGACATCTCAATGTGCCACAGTACGTCAAAGGTAACATATATCCCCTGCGATGAACATGACACCCAGCCAGAGCACGGCAGCAACGGTGTGTTGGTCATCCTTGGGACACTCAAAGTAACAGTCCAACAACAATGTCCATCATAGGCATGTGTCCCACTCGCATAGGTCCATCAACATATGGCACCATCTCCCAGGAATCGTTGCATGATGTTGTTGTGTCCACCAACAAGTGGGTGATGGTGACTGCAAATGCAGTGTAGTAGATGTACTGTGTGTGTTGCCTGTGCCCTGTGGTAAAAGGAAGCGAAACACCATTATGATATGCGTCACACAACATTAGGTCACATAGCAGTGAGTGAACCATCAATATGTACATCAGTGTTTTCCAAACTTTTTATTGTAACGGAACCCCTTGGAGCGTTTAGATTGCTCGTGGAACCCCTTCAGTGATACAAGGATTTCTCTATTTCAAATGGACAGAAACATCATTTTCCTATACTTAGTTATTTACAAAAAAACACCATTGATACAGATGTATGTGTGTAACACTATAATTGTAGTTAAAATACAAAATAAACTTGTGTGGCTGGAATAGCCAATATTACTAGTTACTAAGAAAGTTATATTATTGTTACATGTTAGAATTAGCTTATACTAGTGAACATTTCAGTGCAAAACTTGTGCTTGGTGATTTCTACAAAGCAGTTTAATTTGTGGTCGTATGTTCGAGAGAGACACCCGACGTTCATCTTCGATGGACAAAAGTTATTCTCGTTTCTTGTGTTTGATAGTAGTCATAGCAGAAAATCCGATCTCGCACATGTAAGAAGTTGAAAACTGCAACAGAAGTCACAACGCTTTCTCAGCGATAGCCGGATACTCGTTTTCAACTAGTAACCCAAATGCATCCAATTTCAACTCAGCGTTCTGTCACTTGCAATGCTAATGAGGTCCTCCTCTTCCTTCAAAGTAAACTGTCCTTGGTACGATTCAAATTCCACAAATGGGTTTCTTACCCAGTCATATTGGTCAACAGATATGGAAGGAAAATATTTTTGGAGACTATTCAACAGAGTGTCCAAATGGATTTATTTTATTTTTATTTATTTTTATTTTTTATATACCGCGCTATTGAAATCAGCGCGGTTTACAGTAAAACTGAACAGAGCAACAATGCATTAAATATTACAATGTGCTTACATAGAACAAGGCATAATCAAACTGGGATAACAGGGAAAACTATTCACATGGTATATATATGGAACTATTCACATGGTATATACAATTATTTACATAGAGTTAAGTATTCCAGTAAACCGTGGGCAATTATAGGTCAGGTGGGGGAGTGTGTAGATCTAGGAGAGAGGAGTACCTAGCCATTTTCATGTTGTGTGATAGGGCAGTAAATGTGCGGTGTGAGTGTACAAGACTTATGTTTTTCGGGCCTGGTTTCAGGATAGTGCATTAGAAACAGGTGGTGTTTTATTGCCTTTCTGAAGGCGGTGAGGCTGGTTATGGAACGAATACTAGCTGGAAGTTCATTCCAGGTTGTCGGGGCATAAATTGAAAAAGCTCTATTGGTAGTTGTCTTTGTACATCTTGTAGTGAGCTTAGGTACAGTTAGCATGTTCAGTAGTGTAGTTCTTCTGTCTCTGAAGTTGGGTGTGTTATTGAGCAGTCTACTGATTGGTGTGGGAGATTGATTCTTCAGTGCCTTGAAGGTCATGACCAGTACTTTGTATTGAATTCGGGCTTGTAATGGCAGCCAGTGTAGGTTTTTCATTACTGGGGTTATATGTTCCAGTCTTGATGTCCCTGTAAGAACCCTAGCAGCAGAGTTCATGGCCATCCGGAGTGGGTTGAGGGTTGCTTGTGGAAGACCATGGAGGATGGTGTTTGCAAAATCTAGATGTGGGATCACTAGGGCTTGAAATATGGTTCGATAGTCTGGAAATTCCAGTAGTGGACGGAGGTGGCGGAGGGTTCGTATTTTGTGGTATATTGCTTTGGTGACGGTCTTTACGTGGGTTATCATATCCAATCGCTGATCTAGGGTGATGCCTAGGTAGCGAATTGTGTCTCTTGTCTTGAGTTCCGCGTTTTTAACTTGCAGGTTGGGTGGTGGGTTGAATTTCTGATTCCTTGTGACAAATAGGACATCAGTCTTGCTGTGATTAATCCTCAGGTTTTGTGTGAGAAGCCATTCAGCCACTGCATCAAAGCATCTGATGATAGGGGAAAAATCAGGTTGTTCTATGGTAAATGGAATGTATAGTAGTATGTCATCAGCATATACGAGACATTCTACATTTAGTGAGCGTATCAGGGAGCAGATAGGCTGCATATAAATGTTAAATAGTAGGGCTGACACTCCCTGCTTCTGTAAGAATGGTTCAGAGGACGTGTTACCTGTCTTTACTTGCTGCCATCTGTTGGTTAGGTATGATTCGCACCATTGTAATGCGGTTCCCAGTAATCCTTTTTCTTGGAGGCGTTGATCACAATCAATGGAAGAATTTCTTCATAATTTGTTTGAACAACACTGGGAAACATTTCCAAATTTCCAGCAGATGCATGCTTCTTCCAAATTAGCAATTTCTTCAGCAATTCATTTATTTTGTCTGTTGAAGTCTAGATATTTTCATTTCTGCTTTGCATTCTACTGTTTAAAATGTTCAATTTATGAAATATATTGGCCAAATAAGCTAGTTTGGAACACCAATACTCGTTGCTGAGTACTTCTTTAAAATCTTTCAAGTTTTCATGAGAACAGAACATCAGCATTTCCTCTCTCAGCTCATAGAAATGAGATAAAACTTTTCCACGAGATAACCATTGTACATCCGTGTGTTGAATCCGCTTCCATACTTTCACAAAGTTTGGCGAACTGGCAACATTTCAGAGGTCTCATCTTCATATAATTAACGATTTTCACCACCATGTCCAGTACAGATTTTAACTCGACTTCTACTGTTTTGGCAACTAGTGCTTCTCTGTGGATGAAACAGTGCATGATCATGATAGCTGGATTCATTTGTCGCACCAGCGAAACAAAACCTTTGACATTTCCCATCATAGCAGGGGCTCCATCTGTACAAATTCCAATGCAGTTTTTGCACTTCAAGTCACAGGATTGCAAATATGAATTGACAACATCAAAAAATGTCTTGTCCTTTTGTTGTTTCTGGTAATTCTTTACGACAGAAAAAATCATCAACAATAGCTCCATTGTCAAGAAAACATGCAAACACCATAAGCTGTGATTTACTGCTAACATCGGTGCTTTCATCCATCAGTAGTGCAAAGAATTCACGATTCTTTATCTTCGCTAAAACTTGATTTTCAATATCGCTGCTCATTTCTGAAATACGTCTGCCTATCGTATTGTCGGACTGTGGAATGACATTGATGTCAGACACGGCATTCTCGTCAAACATAATTTGCACAAGTTCTCGGCATGCCGGTAGGATTACGGTTTTAGCGATAGTATGTGATTTCATTTTCTTTGCAATGATCTCCGTGACAGCATAAATTGCTTCTTGAGCTTTTTCACTTATCTTGAACTTTTTCTCAAATTTAACGGCTTGTTTCTTATTCGAGCTTAGTGCCCTCTAGAAGTACGCCACATTCTTCTGCACTAAATCCGGATGCTTGGTTGTTAAGTGTCGCTTCAATTTAGCTGGCGCCATAGCACTATTTGTAAGCTTTTCTCTGCAGATAATACAGAGCGGTAAAAGGCAGTCTGGTTCTCCTGCCCAAGTGAATCCCATAGCTAAGTAATGGTCACTGTAGAGACAAACTTTAATATTTCGACCGACAATGTCAATTTTTGGCACGTGCTGTTCACATGACGTGGTATTAGCTGCAGCTTCTGTCGACTGCTCCTGAGTTTTATTTTGGTCGTCAGCTGTGCCATCATCTAATTTTCTCTTCTTAATAAGTTGGTCCATGGTAAAGCAAAAATAGCCCAGTGTTATTGTAAGGAATGAAGAACAGGATGTTAGAGAGCACACACAAGGAGACACGTGAGGGACGTAGTTAATGAAGTTATGAAAATTAATTCAAACGCTAAATGCTCATTAGGGCATCAATGGAGACGGTAATGATGTGGATAAACAATGACTAATTACCTCACATTAACGGTACCAAAAACTTGGTTTCTGACAATTTCTGCCGTTATTTTTATATTTTTACTGACCATCGGCGGATCCCTTAGCTGGCTTTCACGGAACCCTTATGTTCCCCGGAACCCCGGTTGAAAAACAATGATATACATGATGAAAAGTCAGACATGCAAACAGTACACAATCACAACCCAGAGCACATTGCATGATGACGACGTTAGGAAATGGCACTGCAGACCAGGTTTTCATCTCGACACGGTAATGGCTATGCCCATGTCCCACACACATCTCAGAGGTCCACCTCATGTCCATCAGTGTTGGTACACATAGATCCAACAAAAAAAGCAGGATGAAACAAACAGCTAAATACAAACACATAAAGGTTAATGCCAGTCACAAATGATCCAAGGTGCAAACTACCATCTGTGTGCAGCAAGTGTCTGATAGCAACAGTCAGAGGCAGTCACGGTACACAACACAGCATAGTAAAGGCAGAATATGTCATTCAAATGTGTTGAATGACCATGTATGCATGTGCAACCATCATTGCCACATGTCCAAAGTATGGTGACATGTGTGAAACTGAAATATTGATGCATAGTAGTCTGTCAGCACACAAGAGATAGGTCAGTCAGCAACACATAACACATGCGCACAATGTTCACAAGGTCAACATCAGAAAGGCAGAAATAGCACATTGTTCACCACTCCACAGGTGTCCAGACACATCCCATCAAAGATAATGCTATATGGCTGCACAGTGTATCGTCACATGGACATGCCAATAAAAGACACACACAGTATGAGAAGGTGAGCATGCCTCCAGTAGCATACGGCCCGTCTGTCCACAATCCAAAATCAGTGGAGATAAGTAGAACAGTCCATGCTGTGATACACTGATGTTGGTTAACGCAACAATGTAATGGAAGGGTGTACATACTGTTCACCACCACAACACCTAGGACCTGAAAACACACCCAGCTCGGTTGGATGGGTCCCAAATACAGTGTTGAAACACATGAACTGGTGAGGAACACATGGGCATATGTATGCCAACATGGACATATGGGGTATGGGGGTGCATGTCAAAGAGGTGTACAACAACATATGTGCAGTAGATAGATAACATCATACATGTGCTATGCTGCACTGTCCTTACAGTACAGTTACCTGATTGTCTACGTACCCCAGTCTCCTGCAAGTTGAATAATGTACACACGTTTCCACTGCACCACAGCACCAGGCAGGTCCAACAGCATATTCTGTGGAGTCACAAACACAAATGAAACATCCTGTCCTGATGTACTGTTGGAACACACATGGCAGCATGTACAGGTATACCCATATGCATTTCCCCACATATGCAGGACTTACATGAGAACAGCTCATTAATCAGATGTTGCCTGATTGCTGTGCCCTCACATGTGTCACCACGGGCACATACAGGATGGCACATAGGATCATCTTCCAGATCCGGTTTAATATCAACTGGGATATTGTGCCTGAGAGCAATGTTGTGCAGGATGCAACAGGACAGAATGATCTGTGCCACAGTCATGGGTCGGTATTGTAAGGCCCCACCAGTCTTATCCAGACAAAATGTCAAAGGTGCGCTCGATGACTGAGCGGCTGGAGGCATGGGCCTCATTGTACCTTATCTCTGCATGTGTCTGTGGAAGATGCACAGGGGTTAGCAAGCAGGCACAACACCCATATCCAGCATCACCTGCAGAAAGAAATGTGGAAAGGTCAATCATGAAACAATGTACACACACATGCACACGAGCATGTAGGTGCAAACAAGCAACAGAAAGAAGAATGACCCAAACATATAATGGCACATGATGGCACACAACAGCTATGCGCCAGTGACTGGAGGTTTGAGACACACAACACAGGGGAAGGATAATGAGTGCAACACACATCATCTGTGTCACCACCAAACACATGACCACCAAACACATGACCTTGATACTAATTTGTATATAGTTCACCTGTTCACCATGTTTTAAACTCCCTGTTTAACGTAAGTCCAATGTTAGACTGTTCTGCATTGCACAATTTTTTGTTGCCTGTGAACTGCGCTGATGATAAATAGCATGGTATAGAAAAACAATAAATAAATATAAATAAATAAATAAATGATAACCACCTGTACCTGAAAGGTAGTAGCAACAGTTGTGAATGCATCAGGCAGAAACACGCCAATGCAGCCTAGACAAGGGTAGAGATGCACACATGTGCAAGCATGTGACGGCCATGATATTGTTCACACACAGCAGGTGTTACAGTAACATATACCTGAGGAGTCCAGTCAAGATGGCAAAAATGACCAAACACTGTTGATATACATGAAGCATACATGTGTGTTGTAAGGTGTCAACACAAATATTACAACGTAAAATGGTCGAAATGGTCAAAGGTGAATGGGCTCCCAAAACACAGAACTGTAGGAAACAAATCAGGAAGCAAATATACCCACCCCCCAAGTTATCACACACACACAAATTACACACACACAACTAGGGACACACCACAAAGACAGACATGTGCATGTACGGTTAGTCTGAGGTTGAGAGCCGCAGTACTCACCCGAAAGTTGTTGCACACCACCATATAAAAAACACACCACATGTGCCCATATGTTCCCTATCTAAAAGTCCCGTGCAACAGAGCAGCAGTACCAAAGGAAACTGCATGTGTGCAAAGACATCCTGAAGAGCCATGACACACATATGGTAGACATATGTCATTGTAGAAACCCACAAAGGTATGTGAACATGTCCCCGGAGAAAGTGATAGTGGGTACACCACCATACAAGGTCAGCGCTCCACCAACGCAACACAAAGCAAGGGATGTAGGGGACATAATTGCCAAAGGGACCAGGTAAATCACACACTGGCCAGTGATATGCCACTGTCTGACGGCAAGTGTCCCGAATGTTCCCAGAATATAAGTAGGATCTGCATCAGGGCATGTCATGTGTTTCACAGGGGATATGCAGTCAGCAAACCACAGGTGACCCTGGCACATCCGTGAGAGTTGACATGTACCCCAGGACAGAGGAACACCATGTGCACGTTAGAGATGAGAAATACCCACCCAGCAGGACACAGTCCTCATATTGACCGCTCTCAAATTGGGCAAATAGTGCCGAGTGATGCAGGATATAGGAGTCATGGGTGGACCCTGGAAACCTAGGAACCACATTCAGAATATACATATTTGCATCACATACAACCTGCACATTTCAGGGAATGGTAGTGTTTGCGGTTGCGGAACACTGCCTCCCTGTCTCTGGGCGGGTCCAGGGAAATGTGTGCAATCAATAGCTCCCATCACGTGTGGCATCCCTGCAATTTGCTCAAAGGCCAGGTTCAGGGCCCCCACTGTTGCCTATTGTTAGGAATTGCAATGTAATTCCTTACCTGGCTGACCATGGCCTGCAGTACTTGGTGGAGACAGCGTGAGAAGGTGGGCCGGCTCATTCCACCCACTGTGGCCACCGATGACTGGAAACAGCCAGAAGCAAAGAAATGTAGGGCACTGAGGAGCTTGACCAGATCCGGTATGGCATGGGACTGGCCAGTCTGGGGCTCAAGGTCAGGTCTTAGATCCTCAAAGAGCTCCCTAATAGCCCCTGTGCTCAGATGGTAGAGGGAGATGACCTGGTCCTGGAGAAGAGCCCTGGGCCTGTAGAGGCGAAGCTGGTGAGGGTGCACCTCGGCATGCCTATGGCGCCATGCTGGCACAACCCCGGCCTGTGGAACCTCCACAGCTATAGGTCTGTGTTGCAGTGGGACTGCACCCATGCCCTGTGCCACAGCCCCATGGATACCATCTCCCTCTTCAGGCAATCGCAGCTCCATCTCTTCATCCAATGCCTGGATCGCACATGCAGCAAAGACACAATGAACCATAATGGACATCAAGTAGAGCAAAGACACAAGCTAAATATGGGGTGGGGAGTGGCAAACAATCAGAACAAATACAACACACCTGGATATGTAGCGGCACACACCAGCAGCGGCGTATCAAACCATTCCGCACCCTGTGTGTGTATCATGCCCTATGTAAGCGTAGCGCACATAAAGTCACGCGGGGCATACCGTAAACCATGCATCTTAGAGATGCGCGACACACATTGAACATGTGCAATGCTTGGTTCTGCATGCCTTATGCATGTGCAGGGCACATGCACAAGCAGCATTGCTATGCACCATGCACCACCATGAGTAGAACCATGTCTTGCGCATGCGGAGGGCACAAAGAAACCGAGCTCGCATGCAGGTGCATCAATGTGCACGCAATGCACATGCGCACCACACATAAGAACGCTCCCACAAGCACGCTTGGTTCCACTCGTGGTGGTGCATGGTGCGTAGGAATGTGGTGTGCGTATGTGCACCGTGCGCAACACCACGTCCTGCACTTGCAGAAGGCATGCGGAACCGAGCATGCATGCAGGCCAGTCGACATACACGCAATGCGCATGCACAAGTGCATCGCACATGCGCAGAAGGCTGAGGGTATATAGTAGGTGAGATAGGAGTAGGAGGATGGAGCGATGTGCAACAGGCAGGGAGAGGATAGTGAGAGTAGGGATATGCAGCGTGAGGAGACAAATGGAGGGGAAGGTGGGGGAATACCTAGTCAGCAGTCCCCAGAGGCAGCAGGGATGCGTGAGCCAGAGGTGGAGGTGGCAGGGCCATCGGGGGCATCCCGGCTCACACAGGAGCAGTCTGAGAGGCCACCAGGTGGGAATCATAGGTAGAAGCCGGTGTCCATGGAGGCATGGAAGAGGACCCTGAGATTCAGCCATCAGGAAAACAATATCCTACTGGCCAGTGTGCTGGAGCATTATGAGGTGCTGTATGGACGGCTCAGCAGCAGAACACCAATGAGCACACAGACCATGGTGTGGGAGGAGGTCCGGGAGGCTGTGGCCGAGGCTGGTGGGCCACACAGGGACTTGGACAGCCTCCGCAAATGGTTCAACGGCATAAAGCGTGGGGTCCGTGCCCACATGACTGCGAAGAGATGGCATGCTACGGGCAATGGAGGGGGTGGACCCATCGGACCTGGCCTGACACCCCTGGAGCAGCAGCTGGCAGAATTCCTTGGCCTAATATACCTGCATGGACTGTCCCCAGCGCTGGACACAACACATCCACTGCCAGGTACGTCTGAGATATGTATTCCAGGAAAGGTTAACAGCCGGACACATGTAGGGGCAGCCTCAGGGGGGGTGTGGGCCCTTTCCTGAGACCCAGTGTGGGGCAACATATCCACAAGTGGCCATGGATGCATCAACAGTTGCATAATGGGTAGGGAAAAGCTTTGGACAGGTTCCTGGGGGTCCATAAACCAATATTAGAATGGGACCAAGGATATCAATGCCTGACCCCTAAAACAAAGACATGAGGGGGGTGGCCTGCATGGAGCGGCAGGTGCACCTACTCTTGCCATCTTACTGGGCAGACTAGATGGACCATACTGATCTTTATCTGCTGTCATTTACTATGTTACTATGTTAATACAAGCATTGTGGAACCTGTGCAAGCTGGGGAAACTGCCAGGTACGTAGGAGATAGACTGATCAGTGTTGGCAACAGGATACTGGGCCGGAAGGACTGTTGTCTGACCCCGTATGGGATATCATATGTTCCTATGTATGTTCCCATGTAATGATAGCATACCTCAACTGATGTTAAAATGACACCTAATGAGTGCATGGACAAGGTATGAGTACCGTGACAGCACTACCATTACCCACAATGCACTACACCAGACATATCACAAGGCAGCAGTGCAAATATATAACCTATACACTGCAGAGACTATAACATACATAACCTACTGGGGACTGAGAACAAGTGGCAATGTTAACTACAATACACAGACACATGATACATCAACTCAGTTACACATGCTGAACACAGACCATCGCCAAACAAAGATCAGGGAAGCACAATGTAGACATAGGAAGACAAACAGATAACTGGTAATAACAAAAGCATCACATGGAATATACACCACCACTGTAGGGATTGAACTACACAGTAACGTCCAATTTAACAACAAATACTTGGCATCTAACTGTATCAGAGCACAAAGGAGAGGAGGAGGAGTATTAATACTTACCAGAAAAGAATACAGATTCAAAACAATCGACACCACTAACATAATTGAATCCAACACACTCACTATAGCGAACAAGTACCTAAGCATATCCCTCACAAACAGACCACCTGGAACAACAACTGAACACCTATCCACAGTAATCGAAACGATATGCGCACATAACAGAAGACACAAACCTCTCATTGCACTTGGAGTCTACAACCTAACATCCGCTCCCACCAGAGAAACCGCAACATTCTTAAAAGCCATGGAGTCATTAAAATACTACCAGACAATTAACGCCCCAATGCACCAGCATGGTACAACTCCGGATTTGGTCTTTATGCCAATGCAATTAGTGGAACAGAACAAGACCACAAAACCAACAATCACACCAGTCCCTTGGTCAGACCACCCAGTAATTGAATTCACCATGACCCTGAATAACCCCGCCCAACGCAAAGAAGATGAAAGCATAATCAGATGGTTCAAAACATTTAACAGAGACTCATTCATAAACAAAATCATTCCACAACTTCAACAGGAACACGACACCCTTGACCTAAATATAGAAGAATGGAACACAATAATATCCAACGCAGCATCTGCCCCAGCTATCAAAGAACCACAAACACGCAAGAGACCTAACGCCCCATAGTACTCACATGAAATCAGAGTTGCAAAATGCGCACTCAGAAGACTGGAAAGAAAATGGAGACGGAACAAATCACACAACCTCCTAACCCAATACAGAGACAAACAACGGGAATATAACAATCAATAAATGAGCGTAGACAGCAACACCATACCAACCTGATCATGAAAGCTACTAATAGACCAAGAGAACTCTATCATTGTTCAAAAGCTCACCAAGGATGACACGCAACAAAGCACCCACCATCTTGACCCACAAAAATATGCAGACTACATGAAGTCAAAAAACACCAACCAAACATGCTCTACTACACCACAAACAAACGATCACACGACAAATAAACAACATCAAACATGGGAGAGCTTCAACATACCAACAAAGCAGCAAGTAGAAGACATTATATCTGGACTAAACACCACAACTTCACCATCAGACCCATGCCCAGTAACATGGCTCAAAGCTACAAAAAGCCAACTCTTTCATCACATTCAAAAAATTGTCAAAGATTCACTCCAACAAGGATACATGCCGCAACCCCTAAAGCACGCAATGATACGACCAATACTCAAAAGTAGAAATCTGAGCCCTTCCGAACCAAAATCATACCGTCCCATCTCCAGCCTGTCATTCCTTGCTAAAATCTTGGAAAAGGCAGTGCAAAAGCAACTTCAGGACCATATTGATATTAATGCCCCAATGGACATACATCAGCATGGATTTAAACCCCAACACAGTGTGGAAACTCTACTAACCTCCCTCTTTGACAACCTTCTAAGAGGCATGGACAACATAAAAAACGGCTTCCTGCTAGTGTTCATGGACATCTTGGTGGCCTTCAACACTGTGTCTCACACCAAGCTATTGCAACGCTTACAACAAATAGAACTATGCAAGAATACCTTGAAGTGGTTCACATCATACTTGGAAGGGCGAACGCAACAAGTCAAATGTAACCAATTCCCCATCACGCAAGGAATACCTCAAGGCTCAGCCCTATCATCAATGCTCTTTAACATCTACATACAGTCCATATGCAACATCATAAAGCACCACAAACTTCACTATCACATTTATGCTGACAACATCATGGTGTACGCTCCAATCAACACACTAGCACTAAACACAACAACAATAACCAAATGCCTCAAAGACATGAATGACTGGCTCAGAGCCAACAACTTAACTATGATAAAACTGAAGCAATGTTCGTCACCAGGAACCCCACCTTCATACCTCCACAAATTATCAGCATCCTAGGCAAACACATAGTAGTCAAAGAAGAAGTTAAGTATCTGGGCATCACACTAGACAGAGCTTTAAACCTGAAATCCCACATCACCAAAACCGCAAACAAGGCCTATCAACGACTGAAAACAATCAGACATATCAAACCGATGCTCCGCCAGGACCACTTCCACACAGTGTGCCAAGCACTCATCACACCACTGCTTGATTACGGAAACTCACTATATCAAGGCCTACCTCAGCAGACACTCCACCCGCTGCAGATGGTACAAAACACCACAGCACACATTATTACAGACACACCAAGGACCGAGCACATCACTCCTGTCCTACAGCAACTGCACTGGCTCCCATTTTGACAAGAGCTAAATACAAAACAATCATGATCATCTTCAAAGTCATTCACCATCTCTCAGCAGACGTACTCCAAAGCATCATAAGAAAAGACATTAGCAATAGACCAAGAAGAACCAATAACGACAACATGATCGGCACACCTGCAGGCTATCACAAAACCAAACAAACAACATCAAAAAGAGCACCATCACTACTGTCATCTACACTATGGATATCCCTCCCAATGAGCCTGAGAGCATTAGATGACCTCAAAGACTTCTGCAAAGACCTCAAAACATATTTATTTATAGAAACATATGAGCATCCAGGCAACATCCCATACTCAAACTGAAATACCACCTCCCCGCCAACTAAACATGCACCCATCCTATCTACACACACACAAGTTTATCATACCACGTTATTAAATACCCTCATGCTAAATGTTACCTTTAATTGTACTGTCTAAATGCTGTTATGTAACTGTACTGTCTAAATGTTTACATGTACCCTAATGTTAATTGTAGCCCTCCAATTGTGATGTGACATGACCACCTTGATTGAAGGATAAGGTGGTATACAAGTCTGTCTAAATAAATAAATAAATAGTGCAGACGTTCATGATGCACATATCCCAGAGCTGACATATTCCAGCTATGCAGGTCAATGGATAGGTATAGCTCCCCACACCCGTGCATTTGTATTCTCAGTTGCAATTGCATCGGCCACAGTCCTCTGGTGTCCTCGTGTCATCTGTGAACACACCACTGTCTGCTTTGCGGTTGTCCTGTCTTCTCACCTCTAGATCCCATCCATCCAAACACATCTGCTGTAACATACAAACCTTTCTCCCCAAACCTATCTGCCAGCATACGTTATTCCCCAGTAAGCCAATCACAGTGTACCCCACCATCCGCAATCCCTCCCAACACACCCAATACCTGGCCTAATGTAGAGCTACCCTCCCCCGCACACAGAGGACAGCCCCCACACCATGTCAATTCCCCATTCCCATCCCAGATGTACCTACTCCCAAAAGCAGCTACCTTCCAGTTCCAGCTCCACCCAGGGTCGGCTCCCATCCAGCCACTGCAGTGGCACATATCTAGTCCCAGGATCCCCCCCCCCCCACAATGCAACGTCATTCAGAGCATCCCCCCCCCCACCCCTCCAGAGGAGGGCCATGGCTAGCTAACAGGGTGCTGGAGAGGGCCCTGCACCTCCCCCCCACAGCTGCCACAGGGAAGGTAGAAGACGCCCCCCACCGCTGCAGCTGGGTGAGGGAGCTGGCCCATCCCCGGCCCCCTCTGAGGCCTCCCAGTCTGTGGATATGCAGATGTGGATGTTGTCTGTGCGTGGCCACCTGACACGTGGGGCCCTGTGCAGATAACATCCCTGCCTGATGGAAGTTCCGGCCCTGAACACATGGACATGCATGGACCACTAATACATGATGCATGGCATGTACACCTCCACACACGTATCTGCAAAGACAAGACAGTGCATAGAGTAGTGCCAAACAGACACCTGTGTCACACTGCACACATACCTGGTGTGATAGCCCCCAGTACAGCCATAGCAGAGGGACAGATACAGTAAACATTGGAGGACCTATCTGATCCACTACCAGGGCCCCAACAGTCAGTAGGCATCGGCCATACAGGACTGGATCACATATCCATGTACCTCCTGCCCCCATTGCCCTTCCCCCCCCATACGGCACCACCCCACTCAACCTCACCCCCCCTCATCCCCACACTGCTGGACAACTGTCCATCCCCTCTCCATAGCTGTGGCAAATGGAGAAGTCCCCACACACATGACAGGCCAACAGGCACATCTGGACCAACACCTACCCATGTAGTCATATACCCTCCATTGCACACATGCCGCTAACACACACTATGAGCAGCTCCAGTCATGATGCAAGCTCATTACCAACCCCCTGGAAGCATGTAACTCTGTGCCCATTCACCAGGCCCCCTCCCATGGCACACCTATCACTGCCCACAGTAGGCTCGTCACTCACCACCCCGTCCTCACACACATACCTGACAATGTGGTGCATCCCCGACTGCACCGACACGTGGTGATACCCTCCTTGTCTGTTCCATCCCATTGGACTGTGATGTGAGGACTGCATTGTGATCGCATTGACATCAGTTTCAGGTGGTACATACATCACGGTAGGTAACGACATAACATAGAGCTATACATACATGTGCAGGGCCACCACATTTAAACTGTGTACCATGTTCCTCCCCAGGGGACACGCAGGTCATGGAAACTGAAGATACAGAGGATGGCACGGAGACAGGGGCAGGGGCCTTGGCCAAGGTGTCAGCCAGTGATGTTGCAGACAGTGCTGATGTGGGGGCCCAGGGGGTGATGTTGCACAGGAGGAGGAGGGGACAGTGATGGTCCACTCCCATTGGAGAGCAGCAGCAGCACAGTGGTTGATGAGGGGGACCAGACCGTGGGTGCGGAGCCCATGTTGGCAGAATGGAGGACATCAGCAGGACCAGAGCCGCGAACAGCACCCACTGCCATGGGGGAGGTCCTGCGTGAGATGCATGGCTACTCCACCTCAGCCCATGCTGACGCTGAAGGTGGGTGACTGACCAGATGGTTGCATGTGGTGGGGTAGCACCTCACCTCCCAGACATGACAGTGAGGGAGCACACTCACACACTGGCAGTGCATGTCCCCACATACATGTACCCCCATGGTCATGTCTGGGAGGTGGGTACACACCCAAAGGGGAAACAACATGTCAGCCACATAGGGGTCAGCCGCATATTGGTGGCTGTGGCTAATGTGTGCAGATGCATAGCAGGACACGGAGCAACATGCAGGGGTAGGCACTGAGGGTAGCGCAAAAGGGGGGCTGAGGTACAGTCCAGCTGACACCTGGGGATGGGAGAACACACCACAGCATGGCCATAGGGTCACACAACCCACACTGGTAGATAACAGGTCCCCCACACCACAACAGCAGATCTGGCCTGCAGCAACAGGTCCCTGTCCTCCATGGGTCACATTTGGGCCGGCACTCTTTGCATCAACTGGGTCCTGACAGACGTAACAAATACACTGGGTACACAGATGACACAGCTATGGTTCATGGATGTCCTAATTTCCCATACCTCAGATATCCCCCCAGCTGTGCTACCCACATGTATGGATCCCACAACATATGTAGCAGTCCCCCTTTGTAGTCCACCAGGACACCAGTTGCATGTGTCACAGTGGTGTGTGTGATCCAGGTATCACAGGTGATCCCTTTTTTCTCCCCCAGACATATGACAGGAGTTCGTGGCCATTCGCCAGGATATGCACGGACAGCACCAGGACACGCAGGGGCTCAGGCAGGAGATGCAGGGTCTATGACAGGAGGTGGCCCAGCTGTCGGTCGTCACACTACAAAATGCACGGGCGACCGAGGCCATGGTGGCAGGGATCACCAGAATAGCAGAGGCACTTAAGACCCTCACTGGACAGGGGCAGCAGCAAGCGGCAGTGGTAGCACCAGCACGGAGGGGTGGGAGGGGGCCAGGTTGGCATGGGCACGGGCCTGGGCAGCCACGCAGGGAGTAGAGGTGGGGGGGGGGGGCGTGCCAAACTTTCATTGTTAATAAAGGCATCTGATCTTGTTGACACCTGTTTCCATGTGTCCAGTGTTGCTGTTTCTGCTCCCAGGATTAGTCTGTCCCCCATGTGGTTGTCCTGGTCACATATCCCTTGCTGTGGCACCTACACCGTGTGGCATGGCATTCTGTGTCCCCATCTCTTGCTACTGGGGGTGTGTGGTGTGTTTGACCTGCCACCATTCAGCACATCCATATGTTGGCTTGGTACATGTGCAATGCACTGCGCCATGTGCACACTGCTGGCATGTCAGAGACACCAGGCATGTCCCCATGTATGCAGGTCATGCCAGCACATGGGTATATCCCTGTGCCTCTGAGGGTTGCACACAACACTGCGCCTGACTATTCTCCCTGTGTGCTGTGTGCACCGTGCCAGGTACGTGGCATCTGTATTGCACGCATACACAAATGGGAATGCTCACATGAGTGTGTCTGTGCAACTGTATGATGGGTGGGGAGGCACATGAACATAGAGATGTGGGTCAATGTAATGGTAAAAACCCCTTTATTATACAATTACACGACACTGTTGTTGCCCTGCCCACACCCACCCGTGCCTGCATGTGGTGGCAGTCCTGGGGCACAGGGCTGTACAGGGCAGGGATGCCACGTGCCACCTATGTGGTCACTCCCCCTGGGGGCCCCCATGGCCATATAGCCCATGAGCTGTGCTGCCTGTGAATGCCTCACGCAGCATGCACAGCTCATGGGCCATCCGTACCACAGTGCCCACCACCTGTGCCATGGTCTGGGTCTGCTCCCGTTGGGCAAGGGAGACAGCAAGCAGTGCCACTGACAGGGGGCATGTACAGTCACCCCCACACAGACACCATGTGCATGGTGTCTGTGTGGAGGCCTCTGCACATGGCCTGTCAGTGGCACTGACTGCCTCTCCTTCATCCAGCTGGGACACATACCCTGGACCATGCTGCAGGTGGCTGGAGCCCCCAGTGACTTGTGTAGTCCTGTGCCACTCTAGCCCCAACCTGCCCAGTGAGGCAGAATGCACCCATGGAGGTGTGTGGATGTGGCAGGCCCACGTGCACAACAGCAGGTACTGGCACATCATGCATCTCCAGGTGTGCATCCTGCCTTATGGCCCCATCCCCTGTCCCTGCCCCCCATGCCCCCCTCCCCTCCCCCTTTCCCACCCTTCATACCTCCCCCATCCCCCCAAACCCTCCCACTCCCTTCCTTTTTGCTCTCTCCAGTTTTAGGGTTACAACTGTTTTTCTGCCTTACAGCTCCTGCCTGTCAACCTGATGCATCTTACAGTCCTTGGGGTACCGGGCTGCAGCAGGTACAGTCTGACTGTGCCTGCTGCTGGTGAATGTCAGACCCTTGTTTGAGTGGTCCCCAGATGTGCACTGCTTGCCCCATTATGGACATTGTGGTTACTGTATGATTTTTGGGGTACGTGCTGGCTACTGTCATGAAGAAGTCCCTTCTGAGCCTATGGAGGTAGGGCAAGATGAGGATTTGCTTTCAGAAACTGACAGGCAGTCTGAGCACATGGCTCAATGTTTGCAAAGAAGAAGTAAACAAAAAGAGTCACGAGCTAGAAAGACACGCCCCTGCTGTGACGTATTCCCTAGCTCAGGAGGTAATGAGTTTCACCTGTTTCAGGGCAGGGCACAGTTAAGCCCTGAGAGTTACAATGATAAAAAGTGGTCATTAGCTTGGACCAAGCAGAGCAAGAAGGAGAAGGAGAGCAGGAAGGAGAACCGGCTACAGGACGAGAAAGAGAACCAGGAAAGAAGCCAGCAAAGGAGCACGCTGACTAGAAGGAGTCAAGGAGGAGTGAGAACCAATGGAGCCACATTCCTGAGGCCAGAAGGAAGCAACCCTGGACAGGTGTTGTCTGGTAAAGGCAGGAGAGAAAGGAATCTTCCTGAGAGGCAGGCTTGGCAAAGCTCACACACTCCGAGGAGAGAGACATGCTGGCTGGAGAATACCGGTACATCTGAGGGAAAAGTTAATAGGCTGAGAGGCAAGCAAACACAAGCCGTGTTTGAGAACCAGTCTGAACCTGCAGAGTGGAGAGTTCCTTCTCTTTCAAAGCCAAAAGGTAGGCTTAACAATTCATATAAGTTTGAACACAGCTATAAGGCAGTTCCCTATAGTTACCAGAAAGTAGCAAACTCCCTGGACAAAAACTACAGCATATATGGTAGTTTACAACCCTGCTCAGGTGAGTGTTACAGAGAGAAACCACGAGAGGTCAGAGAAACCATTTGTTTCAGATATCAGGATAGCAGCTTACTGCCACGCCCTGCTGTACCTGAGGCTGAAGAAATGCAGATAGACTCTGTCCCTAATGAAATAGTGGATGATCGGATGGACTGTACATTATCTTTGGCTGACCATGTGAATTCCTTATGCTGAACAGTGTCTGAGAAAGACGGTAAAAGCAGCAGAAGAAAAGGGAACATTTTCTTTGCTAATTGAAGCTGTTGTGATTTTGCTTTGTATTAAGCATGGCACGTTTAAAGCCTGAAGCTGACAAGGCTAATTTACCTGAGTTCATATATAATTTCCTCAAGCCAAATGTATGGCATGTTTTGTCCTGAGTTATTCACTTGCATTTAATCCGTTGGGACGGGGAAAATAAATTCTTGTCATTGCCTGAAACCATTCGACTGCAACTCGTCTGTACTCAAAGGGTAAAGGGACTCACATTCCTAGAAGGCCTTGCAGAATTAAAGCAAGCCCACGCTCTCTGAGGCAGGAACACCACAGGCAGACCAAGTCTCAGCGCCCTAGGCGTTGGGCTGGCCACCGTGAGGGTGACAGTACGTGTCCCCTGGATGGGACACTGTTGTACACAGAGTACTGGGCATTTTGACCTTGATCAGACACTGTCCTGCTGAATTCCGGTTTCTGTGTTCCTATGTGCCACCTCGGCGATAGCCTAGTCCACCCTCTGCCCAAATTGCCACCACTGCATGTCCCACCTTCAGCCCCCTTTGCCCCATTTGCGCCGTCACCATGGTGACTTTTCATACTTGGGCACTATGCTGTTGCTGCAAATGGTCACTACTATCACTGTTTTTGGGCTCCCTGTCTGTGCTCTACATTGCTGACATTGAAATTGTCTCTCTCTCCTGCAAATGTGCATTTACCGACAGGTTTTCACTGGCGGTATTGTCCCAGCGTTAATGTTCCTGCGTTAGTGTAGCAGGAGCCTCTCCCCGCCCACTCCCCTCCCATTGACCCCTTCTCTCCGCCCTCTGGGACAGTTACTGCTGTCGGTAATGTTAACACATGTTAACGTTACATCAGGTAATGGTACCACTCGATAACGTTACATCAGGTGCCGTTAACGTGTGGTAACGTTACCGATGCTACATTACCACACCTTAGTAAACATACCCCTGAATGTACACCACTTTGACCTAAATAAGAAGGGGCAGAACAGGGGTGTGGTCAGCCATGGAGGCTTATAAAGCATATTCTGGAAAGGCCTGTGTATCTATTAAGTGTTTCCTGGAAACATTCACATTATTCCTGCTAAAACATGGAATAAGGCCAGGACTTAGAAATAATTCTGCAATGCGTTCCATACTGAAGAATGGTTATGATAGTATGTTTTGAAATGGAGTGACTGCAGTCTTGAAAACACAAGATGCAGTTGTAAGGTACCGAGAGCAGAGATGAGGGAATGTTGGAAGATATGGACACATTAATAAAAACCCTTACAGAAATATTAAGAATAGCAATAGTGTTTATTCTAGCTATGCTTAAATGTGCTGTTTATGCTAAAGGAGCCAATCTAGGGGAGCTTAACAATTCCCATGTTCTGAAAAATGGGACTGCCGATGTAAGGATAGTATGGGTGTGACTAGAGAAAGGATTCTTGTTTGGGTGAGAAACGGAGATCATATATTCAGTCCTGGTACCCCCATGCTATTATCTTTTGTCATAGCTGTTATGTATAGGTCCAGGGCATCTCTTTGACAGAATTATGTAATTTTGACAGAAAGTGAGAGTGTGTGTGTGTGTGTGTGTTTTGAGGGGTGGTTGGGATATGGTATGCTCATCTGCAATGCAGGGGGGACATTGAAGCCTGGCCAGTACCTGGACCATATGGATGACTGCAGTGTCACCAGGTGCCAGTGCGATCGGGCAGTCAAAATCAGAGAGGGCTCACTTTAGCAAAGTGTAAATACATATCCCTGTTGATAATCAGGGACCCTCAGAATAAGGGCAGTCAACAGTGAAAACAGCACCAATGAATGCCCATAATGCACATTTTGTGGGACCAATAGTGTTGTTTTTGAACATGTATTAGTGCAGTTTACACTGCTGAATGCTCTTATTCTGAGGGCCCCTTATTATTGACAGGGATATGTTCTGACATTTAGCCATAGGGAACCTATGCTGATTCCTTCTGGATTATTTTTCATAAGGTACTCTAGTAAGATCTGATATTGTTGCCAGTGTGACAAGGCAGCCATACATCCACTGTGCCAGGCACTGGGAGACATGACTGATGTTATGCCTACTCAACCTACTCAACATACCAATCTGCAAAACTAAAAGCTCACAGACCACCTGCAACAGAACCTTCTCAATATATGGACCCACAAACTGGAATGATCTCCCAAGCAGTCTAACAGCCATCAATGACATAACCGAATTCTGAAAAAAACAAAAAAACATTCTCTTTCAAGAATCTTTTGGAACTGATGCCCAAATATCCCACCCATAAACCTCCCAATTCCCCCACCCCCCTATCCACAACCACCCCAACTAACCTCAATTCAAACCCACCCCACCGACCTAAGCACCAGAGAACCTGTATATAAGTTGACTGTTTAAAGTTATAATACTCCCAACATACCCCTTCACCAATGTTCTCTGTATCAAGTTGTCCAATGTAAACCACTTTGAAAGCTTGAAAAGTGGTATATAAAAAGTTTAAATAAATAAATGCCAACATTCTTTGGATTGTACCATGCTGCCTACATCCCTACTAAGGCCTGGATCCAGGGGCGGCCCAAGGGGGGGGGGGTGCGGGGCCATGTGCGGAGACTCGGTGCAGGGCCTCATTTGCATAAGGGGCCTCATTTGCATAAATATTTGCATAATATTACAATACACTAACTTTTAGTAAACATGCCTCTTAATGAGCGTATGGATAAAGAAAGACTAAAAGATTTCTACATTACTATAATCCAGTGCCAACCGCCAGGCACATTAGGAGCTACTACAAACACTGCCCATTTAGAACCAATAGCAAACCCACTGTATCATAACAGCACTACCAGGACTCACAAAGCACCATTAACTATCAAAAGGCAACACTGCAAATATTAAACCAATACATTTCAGAGAATAACAATACATGACCTACTGGGGAAAGAGAACAAGTGGCAATGTCAAATAGGAATTACATAAACAGAATATGTCAGCTCAATTACACATGCAGAACATAGACCATCACCAAACAAGGAATCACAATTTAGAAACAGGAAGACAATAATTAAACTGGGAACCCCAAAAGCCAAACTTGGAATGTACAACAACACTGTAGAAATAAAACTATAAATTAATTTCCTCTTCTACTAAATAAAGCACAGATGTTAATGATTCACATTTCCCAGAGCTGACATATTCCAGTTAATAAATTCAAAATTAATAGATATTTTTCTACCTTTTGTGCATTTTTTTCCAGTTGCAATTGCTCCAGACACTTTCTTCTGGTTTCTTCGTGTCTTCTGTTAACTCTCCATCATCTGCTGTCCATTTGTCCTTTCTTCTCTCTTCTAGTTTTTTTTTTTCCATTCTCTGTCTACATCTGCTTTAATATACTAATCTTTCTCCTTTTGCTCTTTCCTCATTCCTATTTCATCCACTCAAATTTTACCCCTCCATCCTCAATCCCCACTTACTCTCCCAATACCCGGCCAATTGTAGATTTGTCTTCCCTCCCACACAAAATATTTTTCCCCTCTCCATTTCACTCTCCCAGCCCCATCCCATTCTAATCCTCCCCCAACATCAGCTCCCTTCTAGTTCCAGCCCCACCCAGCATCTGCGCCCTTCTAGTCCAAGCATCAGCCCATTTCCAGTCCTATCCTAGCCCCACCATCAGGCCATTTCCAATCCTAGCTCCCCCATCTATTTCCAGTCCTATCCGAGTCCCTCCATCAGTTCATTTCCAATGCCAGTCCCCCATCAGCCAATTTCTAGTCCTTTCCTAGCCCCACCATCAGCCCATGTCAAATCATAGCTCCCCTCCACTCAGCCCATTTCCAATCCAAGCCCCCAATGAGCCTTCTTCCAGGTCTAGCCCCTCCATGAGTCCATTTCATTCCAAATGCCCCCCCCCTCAACAGCCCATTTCCAGTCCTATCCTAGCACCTCCATCAGCCCATTTCCTGTCCTAGCTCCCCCCCCACTCAGCCCATTTCCAGTCCTAGCTCCCTCCCCTCACAGCCCATTTCCGATCTCAGCACCCCCCAATAGCCCATTTCCAGTCCTATCCTAGCACCTCCATCAGCCCATTTCCTGTCCTAGCTCCCCCCACTAAAGCATTTCCATTCCTACCTCCCCCCTCACAGCCCATTTCCATTCCAAGCCCCCCTCCCCATCAGCTATTTGCAGTTCAAGCCCCCTTCCACTCAGCCCATTTCCATTCCAAGCCCCCATCCCCATCCCCATCCCTATCAGCTATTTGCAGTTCAAGTCCCCCTTCCACTCAGCCCATTACCAGTCCTAGCCCCCCACATAGCCCACTGCCAGTCCTAAGCCCCCCATCAGCCCACTTCCAGTCCTAACCCCCCATTTTCAGTCTTAGCCCCCCCATAGCCCATTACTAGTCCTAACCCCCCATCAGCCCATTTCCAGTCCTAGCTCCCTTCCCTCACAGCCCATTTCCAATCTCAGCACCCCCAACAGCCCATTTTCAGTCCTATCCTAGCACCTCCATCAGCCCATTTCCAGTCAGCCCCCCCATAGCTCATTACCAGTCCCAACCCCTCCATCAGCCCATTTCCAGTCCTAGCCCCCCCTAGTCCATTACCAGTACTAACTCCCCCATCAGCCCATTTCCAGTCCTAGCCCCCCATAGCCCATTACCAGTACTAACCCCCCATCAGCCCATTTCCAGTCCTAGCCCCCCCCATGGCCCATTACCAGTCCTAACCCCCCCATCAGCCCATTTCCAGTCCTAGACCCTCCCCAGCCCATTACCAGTCCTAACCCTCCTCCCCTCCATCAGCCCAGTGAAACTTTAAAAGAAAAAAACTAACTTTCTGCTGCTGCTGCCACTGCCGCCCTGGCAGCGGCAGAACCAAGTGTCTCCCACGGGGCCCCGGCCCACCCAACAGAGACCCCCATCCTATCCGGTAGAGCCCTCCCTCAATCACTTTCCTCGGCACGGCTTTCAGAGCCGCGAAGGGGACACTTTCCTTCTTCCGGTTCTGTTAAGCCGGCCGGGGCTGATGGGAAACAGGAAATGCCTGTTCCCATCAGCCCCAGCGAGCTTAACAGAGCCGCGACCACACAGGCCTGACAAGGAGAGCAGTGCCACAGAGCAGACTGTGGGAAGGCAGATAGGGTTGCCCCCATAGATAACGGATATATGCAAATTGACATATGCCATGATGGGACAGGTGTAGCTGCTGAGAGAAATGCCAGTACCCGGATAGGTGGGCCTCAGATGCCATAGCCAGAAGGCCCTACCACTACTACTGGTCATTTGTATAGCACTACAAGTCATATGCAACACTGCTCAGACACATGTAAAAGATGGCCCCTGATCAGCAGAGCTTACAATCTAGTCAAGACAGACAACACAGCAGCGGTGAACAGGATACATCCATGGGGAATGGTCAGGAAACAAAAGGGAGCTTCGGCTGATCAGATCCAACAGCAGCAATGAAGAGGCGAGCACTCAGCCTGACATACAGACTCGGGTAGTTTGTTCAAGGCATAAGGAGCAGCAAGGTAAAAGGAACAACATCTGGATTTGGCAGTAGAAGAGAAGGACACAGATAGAAGTGATCTGCCAGAAGAGCAAAGTTCCCAGGGAGGGGTGTAGGAAGAGATACAAGGGGAATTGTAGTGCGAAGCAGCAGAATGAGTGCACGTATAGGCCATGGGCACAACAAAGGCATACATTTGTTGTTCAGCAATATTATGCATCCTTTGGGGAACTGCAAGGTTAATTTTGGATTTGGTGCATTGGGAAGGGTCCATCTCTAGCTGTTGAAAGTGTGTTTGTAGAAGTGACCAAGGCAGGAATCCCTGCCTTGTTTACTCCTTCAAAAAGTAGAAAGACTAGGGTACACGCAATGAAGCTACAATATAGTCCATTTAAGACCAATATGAGAAAATATTATTTTCAATGAGCACATACGTAAACTCTGGAATTTTTGACCAGAGGATGTAGTAAAAGATGTTAGTGTAGTTATTTTAAAAAGTTTAGGCAAGTTCCTGGAGGAAAACTCCATAAACCATTATTAAAGAGGACCAGGGAAATCAACTGCTTACCCGGGATAAGCAACATGGAATCAGTGTGCCTTTTTGGGACGCTATCAGGCACTTGTGACCTGGATTGGCCACTGTTGGAAACAAGATATTGGATTTGATGGACCTTGGTCTCACCCAGTAAGGCATATCTTATGTCTTATGGGTTGCTTCCAAATGTCACGTACCCTGTCATGCAAAGTACCGTATTTCCTAGATTTTAAGTTGCCCCTGTGTATAGGTTGCAAGTACAGAAAATAAAGTGCAAGACAACATTGCTGTTCCTAAAAACTGGATTTATTCAGTTTCAGTTTCACTTTACAATAACACTCATTCAGCATTAGATTTTTTCTGTATCATTCTGCGGAAAGCCGTTGAAATCCACATCAGATTTGTTCTGTATCACTCTCGGGAAAGCCATTGAAGTCCTCATCTTCGATGTCACTTTGAAATAGTTCTGCAAATTCAGGTACCAGTTCATGTTCATTATTGTCTTCTTCTTCATCTTCATCATCTACATCTTCAAGGTTATCAGGGCTCCTTAGTATCTCAGCTTTCACAAAACCTGATTTGATTATTTTATCGCTCACACTTTTCCACCATGCTGTCACAACCTACCTGGTAACTTTTGCAAAAGTGGCATGGCACATATGGCCAGTAGCCATGAAACTGTGTTTTCCGTGGCACGTCCAGTTTTCCCATAGGTGACACAACTCAGCTTTGAATCTTCTGTTGACGGAAATATCAAGCGGTTGAAGCATTTTTGTCATACCACCAGGTATAATAACCAGGACAGTGTTCAGAGATTTTGTTTTCTTTTTATGTCTTCAGTGAAATGAGCTCTCATGCTATCCATGACAAGTAGTACTTTCTGTCTCTTGAAAAAGCCATCTGGCCACTTACTAAAGCAGCGCTGCAGCTATTTCAACATCATACTCTCATCCATCCATCCTTTCTCATTCACATCTACAACAACGTTGGTTGGTAGAGCTTCACGTGACATTGTCTTCCTTTTGAATATAATCACAGGTGGCAGCTTCTTTCCACTAGCATAGCAGGCCAGCATCACTGTAACGTGTGTCTTTTCATGCCTGGTGGCTCTAATATTTATTGTTCTAACCCCCTTTTGACTGACCATTCTGCCTATCCCAAAACTCTCAGGATCCAAAATTGCTGTCTCATTTTTCTATCAAATGGTATATAATACATGACCATAGCAGAAAGAAAATCACTGTTATAATATATTGAATAAGACGGGTACAATTTTCCTGAAATATGCAAAGATTAACCCGGCTGCAGAATGTGGTTTGAAAATTTAAAGTAAGCCTTCAAAGGGTTAAGGGAACCTCGTACATGTTGATTATAGAGCCCGGTGTCACTGTGTATGTGACAATTTATTTGTTTATGAATTCCCTGAAATTCCATACTTTATCGAAGAAATCAGCTGGGAGTTGCTGAGACATGGTTGTTCTTATCTTATGCTTAATTTGTTTCTTATCATAAATCAGTAGCACCACGAATGGCCAGCCTTGATTCCCTCTATATTCATTTCCCTGGCACTAAGAACTTTGAATTGCACTTGCACAGTTGAGAGTCCACGGCCCTGGACCCTCCGCTCTAAAATGAACTGAAGCAGATGTGCTTCCAATTCAGTCCACCATGCTTTGCGGCTGCGATTTGCCTTCTTGTTGCGCTTCATCAGGGTTTGTTTTCCCTGCGCCTTCCTCCAGTCTCTAACTAATTTCTCATTTATCTCAAAAGTTCACTCGGCGGCTCTGTTACCATGTTCTTCTGTGCAATGAATTAACTTTCAATTTGAATTCCATGGTGTATGATTTCCGTGCCTTTGGTGTCACCATTTTCTGAGAGGTTAAAGATAACATCTTTTTGGTAAGTGAAATTCATCCACTATGCTATTTTGTATGCAATTTGGTATGCTATTTGCAAGTATAGTAAAAATATATACCAGTCTACTGAATGGAGAGTCTTCTTGCAAGTATTGGATGTAGAGTGGAGGACCCAAGGAAGAAAGAGCATCCACTGTGCAGTTGCAAGTATTTATATCCATTTTGAGGGGGGGTGTTTCACCACATAAATTTCTTAGATAAGTCGCTCCGGTGTATAGGTCGCACTGTTGTTTCTGGATGTAAACAAATGTGACTTATAATCTGGGAAATATGTATGTCCTGACAAACATGTTCATATTTACATCCTCTTATACCATATTAGGGTGCACTGGGATTACCTAGCACTTTTCAGGGCATGAGGAGGACTGGTATATGGTCTAGATTGCAGCAGCTGTCATTTCTCTTACCTGCGTCGGAGAATATTGACCGGAATGTTTTTCTCTATTATGATGCATGACTCATGCCTGCATGAGCCATGTCCTAGATGTGTGCACTGGCAGGCTGAATTGCTCTTTGCCCATGCTGTGCTGACCATGTCTATCTCCCCGAATCCAGACCCATAGGAATGTCTAGACCCGTGGATGCGAAATTAGGTTCAAATGATGGCCGTTTTAGATTTAGATGTGTCTGCGGGCCGGACGTGCACATTATTGAATTGCACTTCCTCTGAATGCATCTTACAGGATAACCTCTTTCTTGAGACCTCATCTCTATGTCTAAAGCCCAATGGTCAAATTCTTTTCTAGAGTAGCAAAGCCTCCTCAATTTGAAAAATTCACTAACTGGCAAATTTTCTTCCAGACTTCTGACATGGCAGTTGTTATAGTGTAATAACTTATTCCAATTGGTTGGTTTCCGAAAAATGGTGGTGGAAAATTCATCCTTCTCTTTCCTGATAAGAATGTCTAGGAAGGGAATTTCCATCACACTCTTCTCCATTTTAAATCTCAAATTATAATCACACATATTTAACCACCATATAGAATGCTCTGTTCAGAGAGGCTCCCTTTCCACAGTTATGAGTGTCATCAACATACCTCTTCCATAATATCACATTATCCTTAAAAGAGTTCTCACACAAAAAAATCTCTTCAAATGCGTAGACATACAAATTGGCAATATTCGGGGCCATCATGGCTCCTATAGCTGTATCTTTTATTTGTTGGTAGTAGACACCTTGGAAACAAAAATAGTTTCTTATCAGAGCTAATTTAGTTAATTCACATAGAAACTCTTTTGTGTCTAAAACGGATCTCACAACCTTGATAGCTCCATCTTGTGGTATATTTGTATAAAGTGAATCGATATCAAAAGTCATTAGAACAATCATAGAAGTGTTATTGTTAAGTGCCATCGAGCTGGTGTCATCTCATGGCGACCCTCTGGATTGCTGTCCTAAACTGTGTTCAGTTTTCAGTTAGGCTACTCATTATTGATAGAGTGGCCTCCATAGCTGCTGTTAATGTATTGATCCATCTCATTGCTGTCTTCTTTTGCATTGATCTTCAACCTTGCCAAGCATGATGTCTTTCTTTAATGATTTTTTTCTTTGCATGATGTGTCCAGAGTATGTAAGTTAAAGTTATGTCATCTAGGCTTCTAAAGAAAGATTAGGTTTGATCTCCTTTAGTACTGACTGGTTTGTTCTTCGGGCAGTCCATGGTATACATAGTAATAATTATATAAGTATCCACCTGTAAATCTTGTAAGATAGTAATTACATGAGTGGAATCTTTAACATAAGACGTCATATTCAGTACAAAGGGCTGTAAGAAGTCAGCCACACATTTTTGACAATGGTTCCAGTACGGACCCTATTGCAGGAGCAATGTGTCTACCTGCAGGGGATGACAAGGACTTATGAATCTTTGGAAATGAATAAATAGTTGGAATCACTGGATGACGTACCAAGAAATTGGCTTTCTTTCTCAGTAAGAAAACTTGCAGACAATCCTGTGTCTGCAAGCTGGGCAATCTCCTGTTGTAACTCCTGAGTCAGATCCTCATGTAACGGAACATAATATATCATATCACTCAACTGATGCTGGATTTCATTTACATAATCATTTTATTTATTATTTATTTTATTTATTACAATTTCTTATATACCGCACTATTGTCAGCGCGGTTTACATACAACAAAATGACCATAACAAACTGTTTGGCTTCACATAGAACAGGAGAAAACAACTTGGATAACATGCTTATGCTTTACATAGAACAGGAGTAATAACTTGGAAAACATGCTTATGCTTTACATAGAACAGGAGTAATAACTTGGATAAACGGGGAATGCAAACTAAACTACTTACATATGTACAATGAGATCGAGTATTGGGAATTCAGTGTGAACATGTGTACAATGGAGTTGATATATTAACTTGAGGGGGTGAGGGAGAGGCACTTATGTAGGGGTAGGGTTAATCTGGTAGTATTGAGTAAATAAATGGGATTTGAGAGCCTTTCTGAATTGTGATAGGTCAGTAATTGCACGGATGCCTGGTGGTAATGCGTTCCAACATTTTGGGGCATAGATACTGAATGCCCTGTTAGATGTTGCGGTTGTGTACTTTGTTGAAGCCTTTGGAATTACTAGCACATTTGTAGATGGGGTTCTCCTTGTTCTGTTGGGAGGAGCTGGCTGGATGATGTTGGTTAATGAGGGGGTTAACTGATGCTGGATTTCATTTACATAATCATCTTTATTCAGGACCACTAGTGTGCCCCCTTTGTCTGCTGGCCAGATAAGATAGCCTCATTCTCCTTCAGTCTTCTAACTGCCTGATACTCCTCCTGAATCATAGCCCCTTTCCCTCCTGTAATTGCAAATAACCTTGTTAAATGTATCCCTCCTTGTTTATTGTAAACTGCTTTGACCCATTGAAAAGCAGTATATAAACACAGCTAAATAAATAAATAAATAAAATAAGTCAGAGGGAGCTATCAGTAAACCAACTACGAATACTTCTTCCAAGGGTAACCTCTTCCTCTTCCTCTCCCTCTCCCCCTGTAATAATACCTCTGTGTTTCCCATTTGGCCTTTTTTCACTCTCTCCATATTTGAGTCTTTCTGTTTTATATAAAAATAAGAAGGCATTGAAGGGGACAGGGTGTCTGCTGGAGCATCAAAAGGATCATCTACAGAGCTTCAGATGTGCTTGTGGTTCCTCCCCTCACCCTCAAACTCCCTTTCACTCATTCTTCTAGATTTAGCCTTCTCTTTCTCAAACATTACTTGTTTCTGTCAGGAAATCTTAGGCTTTGACCATTGATAGTTTGGACCATTCTTAAAATCGTTATCATCACGCTTATATCACACTTATATCATGCTTATAGCATGAACTTTTCTAGTTTCATTTTCTTTAAACGTTTCTTGAAATCATCAAAAGTCTTAGTAAACTCCACCATCATTACATCAAATTTATCATAACTCACTTTGAATTCCTTCTCCATGGAATCCACCTCAATTTTGAGTTTCCCAGCTTTTTTAGAAGTAACAATTAATAAAATCATCAAATCTAATGAGCACTTGCTAAGAATCACATTCCAGTTATTCATAAAGTCCTTGTCTTCCACAAAAAGTTTGGGTTCTTTCATTATCCATAATCTGCCTGGGCTATGTTTAGCCTGTCAATAAAGGAGAACAGGTCCATAATGTAACTCCATACAGATCTTCTTCTTCTGTAATCTAATCAAGTCAACCATTTTGTCCACATCTAATTCAGAATTCACTTGGTGAAAAATTGAGGGCTCTTGTAAAAGATGCTGTAGGTGATTGTTTTTGCTACTTAGCACATCGTTCCAAGATTCAAATGCCATTCTTCAACCTCACTAGAGCAAAATCAATACAAACAACAGAGGAATCCCTGCCACAAGGATATAAATCCAAAAATACAGTACAAAATCACCAAATAAAGAGAATTGGTTCTCTCTTAAATTTTTTGTCTGACAAGCCGATAGGAGAGAGCATGAATCTCACCCACATACTACGGCCACGTCCATTTTAATCAATAAAGGTTCTAAAAACCACTATGGAAAGTACTTATCTGAAAAGTCAAATGTGGCAGCAGATCATTTAACAGTAAATGTAGTCAGAACAGGACGCCACACGACGTGCACGTTTCGGGTCTACCAACGACCCTGTTTCAAGTGCCATTTAATATGCCGTTCCACCATTCATTAAAGCTGGACTGCCAACAGCTGCGCCAACCATAAACGTTAGGTTTTAGAGAACCAATTGCTGAATCATTAGCTGATCCAAAGGCCATTATCAATAGAACCACTAATGAGAAAGGGATTTATCCCTTCGTCATCGGGGAACCTTCTGCTCATTGGAAAGGATCAAATCAGGCTGAACCAATCAATCTCATGGTTCAAACCATGAGTATGTACAGAATTAAGTATGTAAATCCATCGTTTCTCCAACCATTGCAGACGAGAGGTTCTGTCACCCCCACGGGGATCATATGGAACATGATCGATGACTCTCCATTTGAGATCACTGAACTGATTTTGGCAAATCAAGCAATGATCCACTATGGGAGCTGAGTGAACATTCAACTGCAATCGGGAGGCGTATTTGCCAAGTCTGGTCTTAATAGAACGGATGGTATGGCCCACATAAAGTAAGTCACATAGACATTGTATGAGATAGGTCACAAAAGTGGATACACAAGAAGTGGGCCAGCAACATCGAAATGACCGTCCAGAAGCAGGGTCTTTCCAAAAATGTCCCAATAGAGTTGTGGAACAAAACTGACAACGTCCACACTGAGAGTGGCCAGAATCCTCCAACAAAGGCCACACAGGGAGATCAGTGGGGACGGCCGATTTGACAAGAATATCCCGTAGGTTAGATCCCTGAAAATAGAAAATCAAAAGAGGTTTAGAAAAACACGGGTGCAAGCCCAGCACCGACCAATACGGCCTCATCAGTTTTGCTACCGGGATCGAATTGCGCATAAAAGGTAAAACCCCCACAGAGTCGTTGGCATTGGAACTCGCAGAGAAATGGTCTGACAACAACCAATCACGATGGACATAACATGCTCTGCAGTATGCTCTATTGATCATCATCTTGGGGTATCCCCGAGCTTGCAAACAGATTTTAAGTGCGATAGCATGCTGCTGAAAATCTGCTATGGTGGAACAAATCTGGCGAAGCCGTAAACATTGTCCACAGGAAAGACCCCTACGAAGTGGTCCAGGATGATAGCTGTGATAACATAATAAACTATTTCTTTGAAAAGGTTTTCTAAACAAAGTTGTCCTCAAAACACCAGATTCCTTGTAAATAGTAATGTCCAAAAAATCCATGGTCTGTTGATGTATATGTGCAGTGAATTTTTTGTTGGGTTTGATGGCATTTAACCATGAAATAAAAGCCTGCAGTGTATTTCTTGTGTATCCACTTTTGTGGTCTATTTCATACAATGTCCGTGTGACTTACTTTATGTGGGCCGTACCATCCATTCTATTAAGACCAGACATGGCGAACATGCCTCCCGGTTGTGGTTGAATGTTTGCTCAACTCCCATAGTGGATCACTGCTTGATTTACCAACATCAGTTCAGTGATCTCAAATGGAGAGTCATTGATCATGCTCCATATGATCCCCGTGGGCATGACAGAATCTCTCGTCTGCAATGGTTGGAGCAAGGAAGGATTTACATACTTAATTCTGTACATCCTCACGGTTTGAACTGTGAGATTGATTGGTTCAGCCTGATTTGATCCTTTCCAATGAGCAGGGGGTTCCCTGATTATGATGAGATAATTCCCTTTCTCATTGGTGGTTCTATAATGGCCTTTGGATCAGCCAATGATTCAGCAGTTGGTTCTCTAAAACCTAACGTTTATGGTTGGCGTGGCTGTTGGCAGTCCAGCTTTAATTAATGGTGGAAAGGCATATTAAACGGCATTTGAAACAGGGTTGTTGGTAGACCTGAAACGTGCACATCGTGTGGCGTCGTGTTCCGACTACATTTACTGCTAAATGATCTGCTGCCAAATTTGACAGATGTGGCTGCCCAGCCGTGGGTCAGGCGTTGGGGAAGAAGAGGGTCGGTGCCACAGGAGCCAGGGAAGCCTGCAGGGAGGATGTCTCTCCAGGCATGCAGGAGCATGCCGGGCTGCCTTGGGCCCGATCCTGTATGCCGTGGGATCGTTTTGCTCCTGTAGTACAGAATCGGATCCTAACGGGCTTGTCCTGCTCGGGGCTGTCCAGACGGCCCAGACATGCCCTTTTCTGAATCAGGCTCCACATGTTTCCTTACCATTCCCCTAGACATATCCTTGTCCCCAGCTGCTGTGTTGTCTGTCTTGACTAGATTGTAAGCTCTGATTTGTAGAGACCATCTTTTACATATGTCTGTACAGTGCTGCATACACTTCGTAATGCTATACAAATGATCAGCTATAGTAGTAGTGACTATGCATGCAAGTATGGTAAACGGTCTTATAAGAGTGGTACAGTCTATGAAAAAATAAAAATGAAACATACAATCAAACTGAACAATGTAATAATAATAAACAAATGCATGCTTATATATGAAAAATCCTTCATGCAAAAAAAAAAATTACGTACATGTATAAAAATCACATACATATACACAAATAAAATTAATTAAATGCATACAACTATGGGCCTGATATTCAACAATGACAGCTAGTGTGAGTACAGCGCCTAGACATCGCCGTTTATATGTTAACTTGGCTATTCAATATTGGGATTATATACGGAAGGTAACTAGACTTTCGGCACTGAGAGATAACTGGGCAGTGGCTGAATATCACCGCTGAGTGGTTATCCCTGCGAAGCACCCCTGGAACATCCCAATGCTAACCATGTAGCATCGGGACATATAGTGACAGTATCCAAGAATATTCAGCAGCACTAACCAGGTTAGTGCTGCTGAATATCCCACTTAGAGGCAGCTACATGGTTTACTGGTCTGTAAACTGTGTAACTGCTTTGGAATATCAGGTTCTTTATCAATAAATGAATACATACTGTACATAAAGGAGTAAACAACCCTATAAAAGGAGGATACAAATGCCACACAGAGGAATGTCCCCTAATTCATAAGCGTAGGGCTAAGGTTAGACCTAAAAGAAAAATGAAATGTACTCCTCATTAACTTCAAACACTTCCTAAGTCTCCCTGACAATTATTTAATCTCCATAGAGCCATAACAGAGAGAATCCCCAAAACAGAACCATACAGATCTCACAGAAATAATCCAAATGCAGGGTACCAGCGCACATGTCACAACCAAAACATTATGAAAGGAACATCAAATAGAGCAAAACAAGAGAAGAGAGCAAAGGATCGAAATGCAGTAGCTAAAAACACAAAGATGACACACAGCTCCCTCAAAACAAAGAGGCAGCCTTCTCTAAAACAGGGAATTACCCTTTTCTTAAAGTCAAAAAACCTTAATGCCTTCACAAATTCTTAAAAAAAATAATGGCTTTATGCCTAAAACAATCTTCTAAGAGGCACTTCTGCACACTACAATAAAGGCAGGAGTAACTTGCATACTACCGGACACTATCTCTCCCTCCAATGTTCCAAAAGTCACTCATCAAGGGCAGACAACCCTATAACCTGACACAATACAGCTAGAATAAGACAAAAACAGCTGCCATTAAATAAAAATCATAAACTCCCAATAGACCTACCCAGCCGCGATCAAAACCGTGTTTACAATACCGAAGGATATCTGGCTGAGTAGCAGGCTGCCTTTTAAAACGGCATTCCCGCTAAAATCAGCTGAATGACAGCGGCACCAAAGCGTGGCTCCCTGCTAGGAACAAAGTAAAAAAACTGCAAATTCTTAAAACCCTTATAGAATTTTTAAAGAGCAAATAGAATGCTAGGAATGAAAAGAAAAGGAATGGAGAACAAAACCAAGGATGTTATAATGCCTCTGTATCGTTCCATGGTGCGACCGCACCTTGAATATTGTGTTAAATTCTGGTCACTATATCTTAAAAAATATATAGCACAATTAGAAAAGGTACAGAGAAGAACCACCAAAATGGTAAAGTGGATGCAAGGATACCCCTATGAGGAGAAGCTTAAAAGATTAGGGCTTTTCACTTGGAAAAGAGACGACTGATGGGAGATATGATAGAGGTCTATAAATAATGAATGGAGTGGAACTGGTAAATGTAGATCAGTTGTTTTACTCCTTCAACAAGTAGAAAGACTAGGGGACACTCAATGAAGTTACAATGCAGCTCATTTAGGACTGATAAGAGAAAATATTTTTTCACTCAATGAGTAATCAAACTCTGGAATTTGTTACCAGATGATATAGCAAAAGCTGTTAGTGTAGCTGAGTTTACAAAGGTTTGGACAAGTTCCTGGAGGTAAAGTCCATAAACCATTATTAAAGAGGACCCGGGAAATCAACTGCTTACCCCGACATAAGCACGTGAAACCTATGCACCCTTCTGGGAAACTAGCAGATACTTCTGACTGGATTGGCCACTGTCGGAAACAGGATACTGGGCTTGATGGACCTTGGTCTGACCCAGTATGGCATATCTTATGCTCTTCTGTTCTTATGCATGTATTGTTTCACAACATTCACAGTGTAATATGCTTTTGTTTTAGGGAAAAAGGGGAGGGGTTATGTTGAGGAAGGAAAATGATACAAAGTGATTTATTTGGCAGTCTGACCTTTTAGCAGTACTGTCGCAAGACTGCTGTTAGGTGGGTCACCTAGTGCCATTTTCAAGCCAACAGCCAGTTGGGCAGGAGCAACAAGAGCCACTAGACAGCAGAGAAATCTCTCGTAGGTGCCAGGGGAGGATTGAGGGTAGGAGACTTGGCCTCTCAAGGATGACTGGGGGCGGGGGGTGTTTGTTTTTTTTAAATTTGGACAATGGCCCTTTTAAGAGGCTCCTTGGAAGCATCAGGCCAAACATTAGTGGCTCAATGCTCCTGGGAAGAAAAGAAAACTCCAAATCAAAGCTGGCTTTATCTTTCCATGAATAATGCAATTTACAAGGTTAAATACAAGTTCAATTATTCAAATTGAATAATAATGAGGTGCTTTGCATACATTTGCCTGTTTTGCATCTTATTATTATTTAGCTTATATTACTCTACCAAAACATGCATTAAGGGCAAATAACATAAGATATCCCATACTGGGCCAGACCAAGGTCCATCAAGCACAGTATCCCATCTCCAACAGTGGCCAATCTAGGTCATACGCACCTAGCAGCTTCCCCAAAAGACACAGGTTCCACAATGCTTGTATTGGGTCAAGCACTGATATCCTGGGTCCCTTCTTAATAATGGTTCATGGACCTTTCCTCTAGGAACTTGTCCAAACCCCTTTTAAACTCAGCCTTTACTACATCCTCCTGTAACAAATTCCAGAGTTTGATTACACGATGAGTGAAAAAAATATGTTCTTTTATTAGTCTTAAATTGTTTACCCTATAGCTTCATTGTATGTCCCCTAGTATTTCTATATTCTGATAATGTAAACGATTGATCTACGTTTACCCGTTCCACCCTGTTCATTAATTTATAGACTTCTATCATATCTCCCTTCAGCCGTCTCTTTTCCAGGTTAAAGAGCCCTAACCTTTTTTGCCTTTCTTCATAGGGGTATCCTTCCATCCCCTTCACCATTTTGGTGGCTCTTCTCTGAACCTTTTCCAATAACGCTATATCCTTTAAGATACGGCGACCAGAATTGCACACAATATTCAAGATGCGGTCTCACCATGGAATGATATAGAGGCATTATAATATCCTTTGTTTTATTTTCCATTCCTTTCCTTATGATACCTAGCATTCTATTTGCTCTCTTGGCCGCCGCTGCACACTGGGCCAAGGGTTTTAACATGGCATCAACAATGACGCCTAAATCTTTTTCCTGGGTGGTGGTTCCTAATGTGGAACCTTGCATTGTGTAACCATAGCTGGGTTGTTCTTCCCTAGGTACATAACTTTGCACTTGTCCACATTAAATTCCATCTGCCATTTTGATACCTAGGGGTATGTTTACTATACCGCGCACACGTGCGCTGCGCACCTTAGCGCACGGCAATGATGCACTTAAGTGCCCTTAAGTGCCGCGCACGCGTATGCATCACACTAGTGGGCCCCGCTCACGTGCGACGAACACGCACACGTGTGCGGTGCGCTGACTTGCGATAGAGGCGGGGAAAGGCGAACGGGTGCGGAGGAAGGCCCCCGAGGGGCGGAGAGACGGGGTCAATGGGCGGAAAGTGGGAGGGTAGAGGCTCCCTGCACAGGAGCGGGGCCGAATATGCAAGTGAAAACTACCGCGAGTGAAACACTCGCGGTAGAGCGCATATAAAGGGAGGTGAAACCATTTCCGTCAGCAATGTACAGCAAAACCAGGGAAACCTAAAAAACGTGAGCAGTGTGATACATGTGCCCAGAACAAAAGAGCAAATAGAATATGAAAATGACGACCACAAATTCTAAGAAAAGTATAATCCAGCTGGGCAACAGTGATATTAATGGGCAACAATAAAAAGCACTCCCACAAAAACCCCCCAAAAAAAGAAATGATGTCTGGAAGGGTCTATGCTCCGTAGACTCCCCCAAAAGCACTGCATTGTAATGGAGCTTTCCTGGGAGTGTATGTCACTTTGCTCATTGATAGCACTGTTGCGCAGCTTTGTTTTTTATTTCTCTCCCCTTTTTTGGAGGGCATATTAGATATTTTGGTGCACCGTTGTCCCCATACAAGGTAAATGAGGCCACAGTAAAATTGTGCAGAGCAGGGTGTCTGACTCGTGCGGCCAGGTGTCCTATCTCCAGAGACTGCACTGTCTCTGTGGTCACAGTGTGGTGCAGGGGACAAAGCCAGTGCCTGTAAGACTAGAGGGTCACAGGTTCAAATCCCAGCTGGGTCACCTGCCAACCCAGTCCCCATAGTTTTACCCACAACTAAACAGTGAGAGTACAGACACTCCTATATTGCACAGAACAGAAGCATGGTCCTAACACCTATATTTTACCCTACACCACACTCAAACCATAAAAATGGCCATTACCTACAGCCGAGTCCCCCAAGGTCAGTCCTGGAGTGCTACAACTCACTCAGGTCATATGTTTTACCCAGATAGGGACATGTCTGCATGTTGGCGGAAGGGTAAAGGTGGTGGAGGGGGCAGTGTCTGCAAACCACAGCAGACAGTGGCCTAGGCCTGTGCAGGCTGGCAAAATCCACCACCACAGACAGGCTCTGTCGGATGTACACTCATGGACTCCCCAAGGAACACAGCATATCTGTGGCAACACGGTGGTGCAGTGCACACAGACAGTGTGTGTAGGAACAGAAGGTCACAGGTTCAAATCCCAGCTGTGTCAGCTACCAAGCCAATCCCCTTATTTTACACATGAAGAAAACATGGTAGTAAAGACTGGCAGTTATTCCGGGGAACAGAAACGTGCCTCAAATGCATATATTCTACCCCATTGAACACAAACACCACAAAAAAGCGGTACCTAGAGCAGAGTCTCCCAAAGGCAGCCCTGGAGGGCCAAACACCAGTCAGGTTCCATGCTGCCCCTAATGAAGATGGCTGTGCGATGTAAACAGCAATGGTGCAGAATAGCATGCTGCCAGAGGGGTAACGGTGGTGGAGGGGGGCAGTGGCAGCTGCCCCCAGAAGACGGTGGCTGAGCCCCCTTCACGTGGGTGCAGTGCACCCCAACACACAGGTGCTGTCTGTCAAACAGCCATGGTATCTCCAGGTACTACATCTTCCCTGTGGCCACAGTGTGGTGCAGTGAACACAGCCAGCATGTCCAGAAGCAGAAGGTCACCGGTGCAAAGCCCAGCTGGTGCTCCTGCCAACCCAGTCCCCATATAATACCCACAACTAAAACGTGATAGTGAAGATAAACCAATAATGCAGAGAACATAAGCATGGTCCAAACACACTTTTGTTACCATAAATAGCACACACACACCAGAAACATGTGCAACACACAGAGCAGAGCCCCCCAAATGCAGTCCTGGAGGGCCACATATCATTCAGCTGTGCTGCTGTCCCCAATATAAGGCAATGTCAGCATGGTGGCAGAGGTCTACCGGTGGCAGAGGGGGCAGTGTGTGCTGCTCACAGCAGGTGGTGGCCTAGCCCCCTCACGTGCGTTTAGTGCACCCCAAAAGACAGTCCCTGTGTGACAAACAGCCATGGACACACCAGGGAATGCATTGTTTCTGTGCTAAGATGGTGGTGCAGCGGATGCATCAAGTGCCTTTTGCACCAGAAGGTCACCGGTTCAAAGACCAGCTGGGGCACCTGCCATGCCAGTACCCATATTTTACACATGGAAGAAAACATGATAGTAAAGACAGAACCCTTAATGCGGAGGACATAAGCGTGTGTGAAACACGTATATCTTTCCTTAAATAACATACACCACATAAACATATGCATTGCCTACAGCAGAGTCCTGCAAATGCAGTCCTGGAGGAGTAGCCTAGTGGTTGGGGCAAGGTACTTCAGGCCGGAAGGTCAGAGGTTCAAATCCCACTAGAGGACAGCAACTTTGGGCCAGAAGGACTGGGGTTTCTAGTCCCACAGATGCTCCTTGTGGTCTTGGGCAAGCCACTTAACCCTCCATTGCCCATGTTCCTTGTAAGTATTAGTGTATGTGTCTCATATCCCCGCGTGTTAAATGTATCCCCCAATTGTGTTGTGACCGCTTTGATTGAAGGATAAGGCGGTATACAAAACTGAATAAATAAATAAATAAATAAATAAAAGATCCCTCAGGTTGGATGCAGTCTCCAATAAAAATGCCTGTGCTGCATGTCCAGGTCCCGGCCCCATGGTATGCAGAGGTACCATAGGCATATTCATCAGGGACATCATGAAATCCTGAACAGTGTTTGAGCCACCAGGACTGTAGTTGGGAACCTCTGCCCTAAAGCAGCGGCCAACAGGGGCAGAAACACCTGCACCTGCAGGCCTAATCATCCCAAGTCAAATGCAGAGGCAGGATTGTGGGCCCTGTGTGCATCCCCCAATACTAGCATGTGCATACATTAGCAATGCCACAGTAAACACGGGTATACAGTACACAGAAATCAAAAGGCTGCTATGATTTGTGGCACACAGAAGTGCCAAGTTAAGCACAATCAACTCATTGAGCTGTATCATACCAACCTCTCTGATGTCTGTGGGACGTGCGAAAGGTCAAATGTCTGACAGAGACCACCACCCTGGAGAATGACTCCAACGGTTCTGCCTAACATAGCCATGCCTGCACTGTGCCCAGTAATGGCGCATTTGCCAGGGCTGACAAATACCTCGACAGGTGCTCAATGCTGCCATAGGTGTGGCGCGTGTGTGTCTGTCTATCCAGTGTATGGTGGTTGACAAAACCCTCCGCAGCCCAAGCTGTAAGCACTGTTCCGTTATTGGCCTGCCAATGTGCATAATGAGGAGCAAGGCACTGTGGGAATAGCCCTGACTGGGTGGCATGAGCAGGATGCAACTGCACAGGGCATAGGGCAATGGCTGGGACATTGCAGTGCCTGGCCACCACCTGCACAGACATGGTGTCCATAGTATGTCCTGCTGGGAGGTCACTCTCACCCTGACCGAGCAGTGACCACGGCATGGCTAGGTTCCGCCATTGTGGTATATAGTAGGTCTCTCATGTGATGTATATGGTTTCTGTAGTTCTGGGGCCCAATCACTGAGTTAACTGCCTGGTGGGTGTGCTCACATCCCAGTTATGGGTGCACACATGTCCTGCGGTAGCATGCAGAATGGACTGGCTAGCGGACTGTCTGCATTTAGCATGTGTATGGCTGGAACACCTCGCAGGGTTCAGCAGCTGGTGACTCACTGTGCTCGCTGATGGAAAATGTCAGATGGTGGTGTGGCGTGGGGTGTTTCAAGGCCTAGTGTCTGTCTGTGCTTGAAGTATGGATGCGTACAGAACTGTAGAAGGTGCTCTGTGGGTTCCTCCAACTGCAGCTGGACTGAGGTTGATGGCCCTGTCTGCTGCTGGCACCATTGTAGGGGTATGGAATGTGGATCTGTTGTTGGGGGATCCTGGATTTCAGAGGCCAGTTTGGGTGGGCTGACACACTCTGCCTAGGTGTCCATAGAGCTCCCTTTTTCGCACATACAACGCACATATATCATGTGGCCATGGCACCCACACAGGATATGCATTATTCCATGGGCATCGTAGTCCACAAGGCCCAGATGTGACTGGGATATATAGATGGACAGAGGTGTACCATAGGTGTGTCTGATAGAAAAACCTATCAAACATCGGCACAAATGGGACCTGAAGTATAGCCCATCTCAGCCAGGACAGGTGATGTGCGCCCCACCACACCCTCAGGGTGAGCACAGGCCCCCCACACTGAGACGGTCTGTAGCCACTCTGTTGCAGCAACACAGAAGGTCTGCACCCACCACTAGGCCTAGGTGCTGTGTGGATGCACACACCATCCTCTGAAAATCTGTATACTGCTGCTTTGCATGTGCAGTGCATCATGGGTGTGAGTGGAGTACCCCTACCCTGTTCAGCGCAACACACAGTCTGCAGACGTCATATTGTAGCCAGGCAGACCTCTCCTCACACATATAGAGCTGTAGCCCAGTGGTGAATGCAATGCCTGTGAAGCAGCAGAGTGTTGGTTCAAATCCCTGGGGCGGTTACCCAGCAAACATTTTTAGATAGGCACATTACTGCATATACTGTGCCAGTCAGCATCAGTGCTGTATACTTTGCACAAACTGGCCATACATTTAACAGGTCATTGTAACATGGAGATAACTATTCTACAGGGTACATGGGGTCTGCCTGGGGCAGTATGTGTGTAATGTCATGTAGTAATGGCAACAGAGAAACCATCACAGTGCTGTAACCCTAGGCTGCCCTATAAGGTGGCTTGTGGGGCACCTGATGCTTACAGCACTGTCAGGATCCTATAGCTGCCACCCCTAATTTCCATTAACAAACCTGTCATTGGCTGCACCCACAAATAACCCCTCTGTGGACGGAAACACACATCCCCTTGCTTCACAGGCAGCGAGGTGAGCTGTGGGACACAGCTCTACAGCTGAGAACAGATGCCTGGCAAGCTAAAGAGACAATCCTGCAGACTGTGTGTCATCAGGGGTGAGTCGATACAGTAGGAATAATGCTTCACTGAACATGACGTGTATAGCACTGTAAGGGTGTTGCCCCTGCCAGTACATATGTAATGTAGAAAGGAGACTGGCGCATTTTACAATATTGCAACGTAAGAAGATATATGCCGCACGCAGCACCAATGTACATTAACAGCACTATGAGTAAGTTGACACTGCTGTATAATAATGTTTGCTGCCTGAGACACATAATCCAGAGCCCCACTGGATAATTGAACCCATGACCCCTGCTTCATCAGTCAATGTAACAACCATTGTGCAACACCTCTGCCACCAGGACTGTATGCCAGCACACATAGTAAAGGATAAAGTGCAGTAAGGTGGCATGCCGACCTACGTCACCTCATAACGGTCAGCACGCAACCTATTGTGCATGTGCAATGTTCAAATATGTTGTTTCCCCCACCTCCCTATGGCAACCTCCACATCCTTGCAGGGCACACATGGAGATGCACCAATGAACATACTCCAGTGGCACACACAACCCAAGATTACCAGGGTGTCTGTTTGCCGACGTTGAGGGATTGTCAGCACCCCTTGTTATAAGTGTCCTGGCAGTACCTGCTATGTGACACACATAGCACACCTCATCAGACAATGCACTAGCAATCAGTGGATATGTGTCCAGAGGTTCAAGATCACACTGTGTAAACAAGAATAATAAAAGAAAATGTAATTGTTCTTTTGTACATGAGAGACACATCGGTGCTATGTGTGGCTGCATAGATCAGTAGACAGACTGTTGTCGACACCCTACCCAGTGCGGCACAAGGATGCGTGCATTTTCAATGTTCAAATTCCTGCCACGCAGCCATGCGGAACGCCATAGCGCGCCTCTCTGTGTCGCGTAGCCATGCGGAGCGCATGTGCGCGAGCCGCTATGCGCAAATGCAGAAGTTGCATCGCGTGCGTCCCCGCGTCTACACGTGCAGACAGGAAAATGGCGTCCCGTACAAGGAAGCCGGCATTCAGCCGCCGAGAGCTGCGCCACCTGGCTACATTAATAGGGCCCAAGCTGCACAGGCTGTTCCCTGGGGCCTCCAGGGGCAGGGACACAGGGAAGGTATGGAGGGTCTGGGAGCGCATCACGAGGCGTTTTAACTGTGTTGCAGAGAACCAAAGGGAGGTAAGTGTATGGCCACACGTCATAAGAAACATATACACCGACAGGGTTGCTTGCAGCTGTCCATGTTGCTGTGTGTAGGTAGTCTACATCAGTAAAGTGCAGAAGGTTAAACCACATGTAGAAAGCCTTATGTAGCACATCTGAGTGGTTTGCCATGTACCCAGGTGTTGACTGACGTGGTCACAGAGGGCATGATGCCATCCTGGAGTCATGGCATCTGCTGCTGTTGATGTGCTACAACACACTGTAACACAGCTAGCCCATAGATCTGCCTAAGGAGGGTCTGGAAACATCATGTGCTGATGGCGGGATCTGCGTCTGCAGGGTAACACATATGGCCAAACCGCAGGGGTTGTGAAACGTGCATCACATGGTCTGTCAGACACCCTGGAGCTATGCAGTTGTTTGCCAATGTTGTTCAAGGCAAACCCCCTATCCCCAGGAGTACAGGGAGCCCATCAGAGTGGGCCCCAAGTCACCCTGGTGCTATGGGGTGGTTTGCCAATGTGGTTTAATACCTCCCCCTATCCCCAGGAGTACAGGGAGCCCATCAGAGTGGGCCCCAAGTCACCCTGGTGCTATGGGGTCGTTTGCCAATTTTGTCTAATACCTCCCCCCTATCCCCAGGAGTACAGGGAGCCCATCAGAGTGGGCCCCAAGTCACCCTGGTGCTATGGGGTCGTTTGCCAATGTTGTCCAATACCTCCCCCCTATCCCCAGGAGTACAGGGAGCCCATCAGAGTGGGCCCCAAGTCACCCTGGTGCTATGGGGTCGTTTGCCAATGTTGTCTAATACCTCCCCCTATCCCCAGGAGTACAGGGAGCCCATCAGAGTGGGCCCCAAGTCACCCTGGTGCTATGGGGTCGTTTGCCAATTTTGTTTAATACCTCCCCCCTATCCACAGGAGTACAGAAAGCCCATCAAAGTAGGCTCTCAGTCACCCTGGAGATATGGGGATGTTTGCCAATGTTGTTTAACACATCCCCCCTATCCACAGGAGTACAGAAAGCCCATCAAAGTGGGCTCTCAGTCACCCTGGAGATATGGGGATGTTTGCCAATGTTGTTTAACACATCCCCCCTATCCACAGGAGTACAGAAAGCCCATCAAAGTGGGCTCTCAGTCACCCTGGAGATATGGGGATGTTTGCCAATGTTGTTTAACACATCCCCCCTATCCACAGGAGTACAGAAAGCCCATCAAAGTGGGCTCTCAGTCACCCTGGAGATATGGGGATGTTTGCCAATGTTGTTTAACACATCCCCCCTATCCACAGGAGTACAGAAAGCCCATCAAAGTGGGCTCTCAGTCACCCTGGAGATATGGGGATGTTTGCCAATGTTGTTTAACACATCCCCCCTATCCACAGGAGTACAGAAAGCCCATCAAAGTGGGCTCTCAGTCACCCTGGAGATATGGGGATGTTTGCCAATGTTGTTTAACACATCCCCCCTATCCACAGGAGTACAGAAAGCCCATCAAAGTGGGCTCTCAGTCACCCTGGAGATATGGGGATGTTTGCCAATGTTGTTTAATACATCCCCCTATCCCCAGGAGTACAGGGAGCCCATCAGAGTGGGCCCCAAGTCACCCTGGTGCTATGGGGTCATTTGACAATGTGGCTTAATACCTCCCCCCTATCCCCAGGAGTACAGGGAGCCCATTAGAGTGGGCCCCAAGTCACCCTGGTGCTATGGGTTCATTTACCAATATTGATTAATACATCCCCCCTATCCCCAGGAGTATAGGGATCCCATCAGAGTGGACTCTCTCTCACCCTGGTGATATGGTGCAGTGTGCCTATTCTGTTGAATCCATTCTCCCCATCTCCAGGAGGCCTGATACCTGCATATGGTTTCCGTGGAAACACCCTGCTGCTATGTTGTATGTTGCTGCTGAGGTGCTGTAGGACACCCAAGACCCAGGGGGCCCGAGAGCTGACTGTAATGGAGGGTATGTCAATCAGATATGTTACTAGGCTATACTACAGCAAGGATTATTCAGAATTCAAAAAAACGGGATCACATCACCCCAATCCTAAGAGACCTCCACTTTCTTCCAATACAAGCAAGAATCAAGTACAAAGCTATTCTACTCATCCACAAAACTATCCACCAAACACGGAACACCTCACTCCACTCCCTACTGCCTCGCCCATCCCACAACAGATCAACCAGACATTCCTCCAATAACTCTGTCGTCGTATCTCACAAAAGAACCAAATCCACACAACGGACCTGCAACAGAGCTTTCGAACTTTATGCTCCATCCCTCTGGAACTCTCTACCAAACCTCATCAGAAACAACGCTGACATCACATCATTTAAGAAACAGCTGAAGACAATCCTATTCCGTGAACATCTCTGAACAGAAATACCACCCTATCCGCATGACCTAATACTTAGATTTAGCAGAAGTATACATGTCCATGTCTACCCAAATCATTAATTGTTGCCCCTTGGTGATGGCCCCACCCTGAAAAATTGCCCCCCCCCCCTATGTTATATGTTACACCGCTTTGAACCGGTGAAAAGCGGGATATAAATGCAGTTAAATAAATAAAAAATAAATAAATAAATAAATGGTGGGTAGGTTGCACATCTCACACAGTCCATGGGCTCTTCAGCTCGGCACACACAACGTAGATGTACCCAGATGATCATTTAAATGCAGATGTGGATGTGCATGAACAACACCACACCCACATTCACTAAGAGATCAAATTGAGAAGGTCTGTAACAGAGACATGTCCCCAGCAATGCATGGTTAGTCAGGTCACACATCTGCCCAGCCCCCAGGCAGCACACACCTGTTTGCAGATGAATAACACAGATATTGTTGGAAGGATACATGCACGTGTTCATGTTGCAGACCACAGACTGAGACCCACACATGAGCAGAGGTGGCAACAGGTCATAGCTGCTGCAAAGGTCTCTGGCCTGTAGTGTTTGCAGTCACACCTGCCATAACCAACGAGGGCCCAGGTCAGAGGAACATACTAACATCCGATAGGCCTAGATGTGAAAGATGCACGTCCACCATGAGCAGTATGCTGCGTGCAACAGTGGCCAAATAGGTCAGAGGTACCTAACATTGTCCCCACGACACACAGGTCACACAGCGCCTGTAGTGTTTCAAACATTGCTATCCATGGACCTGTAGAAAAACACATGTCATGGCCGTGGCACCTGGTAAGGTGTATATTGCCACGCACCGAACGTCCCCTGTATGGTCACATAACCCATGTGTGATGGGATCACATATTGCCACTGGGTGTGTGTCGGATGACATATCTAGATAATGTCACCACAAATGTATAAAACATACCACATTCAGGGCTAGGAGTGGAGAAGGATGGACATCATGTTTGACAACCATAACATGGCAGGGCTAACCCATGTCAGTCAAGGGGGCCACAGGGGAATGGACTGGTGTGGACAGGGTGCCACGGCCAAAGCACATAGGTGTCACAAAACACATGCCCAGACCCACAGCTATGCATGCAGGTGGCACTGGGGACAGCTAATCACCAGGGACAAACAGAAAACATTTATCACATGTCGGTATTGTCTGCCCTGTGGCAGCCTGTGTGTGACCGCTCCACAGCAGCCAATGGGGAAGCATATGGGAGCATCACACAGCACCTGAGTGCTGCCCTGATGTCTCTCCCAAATGCGGCTCTCCAGCTCATCATGTTAGTGCAAACCAGCAGGTTACTGTTCCTGTGAGCGCAAAACACCTCAATGGTATTGCCACCCCTGTAACTGCAGCTGCCAACATCCTCCCTACTGGTAACAATGGTGTATGTTAACTCACAGTACTAGGAGCTGTGTTGACCCCACCCAAACAAAATACCAGGGGTAGAGTGAAAACCTCCTTTGCACGTCTCCCCTCAATTTGTGCATAGGCCGTAAATCCATTGTGAGCATGGGAAATCAATCAATGTGTCTGAAGACATGTGCAAAATGTGCCGGTAGCTCCTCTGTCACTGACAACCATGTTTGCTGTCCCAGATGCCCAGGGCCCACTCATTCCATGTCTGATTGTTTGACCTGTGGTATTGCATACAAGAGTGGTTGGCTGAACTGAGCAGACAAGCTCAATACCCACAACCACACTGACGTGGCTGTGTTGGCAGTCATGTCACCAGGGAAGTGACCTCCCCCCTGTGCATCCCATGGAGCCAAACCAACAGCTGGCCGGTTCAGAGAGGGTCCTACCCCATCCAAACATCGGGATGCCCCGGCATTGCCCCTGCGGAACGCACTATGGCCAAAAAGCCCTGGAGGGATCCACAGTCTCCACAGGCCATTTTGTAGCCAAATCAAGGTCTGTAGGCCGTAACCCCGTCTGAACCCTGTTGGCCGATGCTCCTGGGTACTGGCTGGGGCCGGTAACAAAACACAGGCATAGGCAGTGTCACTGGAGCAGAAGATGCTGGCCACCAAACGCTGTCTTGCGTCTATCCTGGGGCATCAAGGTCGCCGTTACCACCACAGACCACACACATTGTGTCACCGGAACCCACACAGATTTGGGTCACAGCATGGGCAAATGGACCATCAGTGCTGATGGGTGCAATCTGTGACACACTGTTACCATGTCACCCATGTACCCACGTCTCTCAGTACCCGAACCGCACAAAGCCTGAGCGCCCAGCGACAATATATGTCCAATCCTCTTAGGGGCCTGATGACTGTGACAGCTCCGAGGGCACTAATTTGAGTCTCCAGGAGGGGCCTGCATGTCCCATGAGTCTATTGCCATCGCCTGAGGATATGTCCCACCAGGATTTGCACAGACATGTAGTCAGGGTCCACACCGGTCCTGTGGCAACAGAATCAGAGTACATGGCACAGGATACAGACAATCACCAAGCTCCCCGGACGCAAAGGGTGGCGTCAACCCTGACATGGAATCAGAACGTAATGGATAATCTCCTGAAAAGGATGGGATACACCTCTCAAAACCTACCCATATGGCCACTAACAGGATAATATCTACCCTGAGACCTGCGCCACCAGCCTCCCAAACAACATAGCCCCCTCAGCACTCTATTGTGGTGGTGTACGCTATGATGAGAATATACTGTCACAGATGACATGCCGTCAACCCTTCTGGCAGGGGCGCACGAACGTAGATACCATGGGTCGCCATGCCTGCCATGCATCCCTCCTATCAGCCAGGATTTTGTCAAAAATTATGTATATGGGTACGGTTCTGATGGAGTTAGCAACACATCTATACCTCCTACGTCCGCCCCTCCAGTATGACACAGGAAGGGTATATGTAGCACCTGTCAAGCATGGCCAGACAAAGCCAACTGTTGCCAACGGGTTACCATTGGACCGGTGTGAGGGCACAGGCTGAGTCTTCGCCCTTGCCATTGTGTCATGGACACGTGCCTGGCTGGCAGGCGCCGAACTGGAACACTGTATACAGGAATAACCTTGCTACACCCCCTGTACTCATTGCAACCTGTCAGGGACATGGTGGCAGCAAACATCCAATGAGGCGGATGCTGACAGGCCCACCCTGAACAGGCTGTCCATGATCTGCAGTCCTGCAAAGGGGGAAGCCGACAAAGACACCTCCATGTCCAGAACCAACGGATGCTAGCAGTCATATGCCCAGCATGGACCACCCTCTGCCCAATCTGATGAAAAGGGACACTAATCTACATAGCCACCAAATTTGTGTGACACCCTGCTGTAGCAGACACAGCAGCGTCAGCCTCCACAGGGCCTCAGAGTCCTTGATAAGGTCCCCACCCGGCCATCCACGTAAAACATATGTCCACAATCCCATGGGGTCAATGTGACCGCATGCACGTATGGTGAGACAGACAAGCAGAACCATAGACGCTGTCCATCATAGGAGGTGCCACAGGCCACTTTTCTGAGGTCTCACATTCCCACCACAGAACGGAGGGTCAGTTCCCACAAACGCACCCCAAATGGTCCCAGAGGTAAAGCGTTACCTAGTTCAGGAGGGCTACAAGTGCAAACACCTCCACAACAGGGTTCTGTGTGTCACAGCCCCTATCTCCACATAACTGAGACAACAGGAGGGCACAGACACATCTGGGATCCCACAGAACTGGGCAGGTTATGCCTCATACAGATGTACACATGTCATGAAATAGAATACCTATCCCCATACACCCGCAGCCCTGACTGGCCCACATCCACAGTTCACAAGGATGCCTACACCCATGTGCACAGCCACCAAATACCCCGTAGGTATACTGGGTTATGGCTTTCACAGGGGCACTATCACTACAAAGCCCACCCCCTGGTGCTGGCCGCAGCACCCAGAGTATGCACAAGGTGCATGGCTGGGGGAGCTTCCCTTCCCCGTACAAGGGAGAGATGTGTATAGTCACACCTGGACGAGTGGCCAATCTGGCCAGAGTCACGGAATGAGGACCGGTCCACTCTCCCTCTCACACACCACGTGCATGGCAAGAGGTATGCCGTCACACAGATTGCAGGGCATCCCTCCAGACTCACAACCAATCGCTGGAGGTCAGATGAGCACAGGAAGGTAGAAGACTGACAACCACCCATCTGCTGCAGCCTCGCCATCCTTGCATTGTGCAACTGTGATCCTGGCCACTACAAGCAACGCGCCTGTCAGACCGAGAGATGCTCCAGCAGCTGGGGCACATGGCAGCTACGTGGCATGTGTCCCCCTATGCATGTCTGCACTGGGAGCAACCCAACGCTCACGACCCTCCCAGTGGACGCATGCAACAGGCTGTCACTCTGATTGGAGAGTGATTGCAGACAACCCCACACAGCCCCTGGACTGGGGGCGTTAAGCAGCACAAAGGTGGATGGCGGCACCTTTCCCGCAAACAACACCTCTGCCCACCCTCACAACATACGCAGTCAAGGTGGGGTGGGCTGCTCATCTATTGAACACCTCACCCACAGCCACATGGAGGTCCAGGGGAGTCATCCCAGCACAGACATTTGTGGGCTCAGAGCAATGAGCCTGTCCCACCAGACATTCAACCCGCCCTGATAGGGCAACACACGAGTAGTTCACGCAGACGATCAGGTAGCCATGTCCCAGGTGGTGAAATGAAGTGTCACAGGCTCTCTGTCAGAATGCATCAAGGCACGTAAACTGTGGGCGGTTGACCCAGAGCAACATACCCATCTCCTGGCGGTCCATCTCCATGGCAATGTCAAATATCCTTCCAACAGAAGCAGTATTGCTGTGCTCCGGCACACATGGACCCTACACATGTACCACCTCAGCAGATGATCATAACTCTATGGATACGCAGATATAGACCGCTCTACAGGTGTGTCACATGCCACAGGTACACAGTTAGGTTTCCACATTCCGGCTCAAGGATGTCATCCGAGGTTTGCCCTCTCCGCAATTGGGGGCATGACCCGCTATATGTCCCCAAGGACATTCTGTGGATTGAAAGGACACCCTGCTACCCCATGAGGAACAGAGACAACCTGATTCACATAGCCCCATGCTTCAACCACTAGGCGTGGTACCCTCTCCACCCACGTCTGTAACAGATCCCCCGCAGGGACATGTTCCCTGTCTCAGACCCAGTGTCGCAGGGTGAGGGGACAGTATGGCATCCAAACCCACAGTCTGTAATCTTCTGAACCTGGTTAGGGATGGCTGAATGCCTTATGCCACCCCCTCACCCTGGATGTGTGACTTGGCCGTTTTGCGCACATGGAACCAGCCAGAAGGCATGCCCAAGCGTTCAGGTGGGAGGGGGTATCCAGCTGGTGTCCACAAATGTGCGTAAAAAACTGTGCCGTCCCACGCGACGCAGTGTGGGGCTAACCACATCACCTCTCACACACTGGTATTCAAATGAGGTCAGTCATAAAGCATTGCAATGCCAGTGCTGCAGCATCACCACCCATTGATGGACAAGCAGGTGCCTCGCATACGCTCAGAGGGTGCGTTGTGGAGTGCATGCCCCTACTGCACCCTCCCCTGGAAACACCCCCTGTGGCATGTGGCTGCAATCTTGTTTTGGGCCAAGTTATGCAGGGCCTGTCAGATGCCCTGGATACTACGTCCATAATGTTTCTGCCCTTGATGGTGCTACACATTAGTGCAATTATGTCATCAAGGCATATCAGTGGTGTGCAAGCTGAAGTGGGAGGTCCACCCTACACAGGGATCCGACATTATATGGTCCCCCTACGGACACAGACACAAGTCATAGCTATGGTGGATGTGTACATTTATTTGGTCAAGCAGCATCATCTACCTTCCTACGTCCCATAGCCCCATGGCCCAAATGCAGGGAAGGGACATTATACTGTATAATGTGGGGGAGCTGTGGCTCTCTATTGCCATGGGACACAGCAACACATAGGGTCCCCTCAGTTATTCCCACACTCGTATCCATCCCATGTGGGTACAGCGGTCTCACAGAGAGATGTCCCCTATTGTTGTGTAAAGTGTCTCACATTCCTCTATCATGGCACACCATCCGCTGTGCATGTCCATGTCACCACTCACAATGTGAGAGCCATGGCAGCCGCCAGGGCTCCATGCCATCCTGCCTGTGTGACCGACAGCTGACGGGCAGTTACATGTTGTGCAGCTCACACCTTCATGGGCCATTGCTGCTCTGGTGGAGGCCCATACAGGGATGCAATGTCTGTTCAAGCTGCAGTACAACACCTATCCCATACATACCCGACTCTGAAGCGCCACCCATAGGGGATGGCGGAGATCCATGGTTGGTAGTGGACCCCCTCCACAGGGCCCCACCACTCCGGGGACACGTCCCTGGCAAACACGACTAGGGGCCCCCACCTGTGGGAACTATGTCCCTCTCTGTTCCGGGAACCACATACCTACACACCTGTACCAGATGATGTCACGGAAACTAAGGGGTTGATCCGCACACACACAACCTTGCCTCCAGGGGATGTGTCACCCTCTATCACCCTCCCTGTCTCTCCCACTCTCGCTCACTCCCCCTCAGTGTGTCTCTATCTCTCCCGCCATTCCACCAATGTGTTGTCTGTAGGGGGTGAAATGGGGGGGGGGGCAGCATGTAGGCGCTGTGCAATGCAGCTAGCTGGTGTCCTATGTGATGCCGATTGTTGACCCCAGACAGGCCCCATTGTTTCTGACTCAGCACACATGTGCAGCCCCATTCACACATTTTCCAGTGACCAACTGTTACAGGTGTGGAACTATGCTGTATATGCAAAGCAGACAGCAGGGGAGAGGGAGCATGAAGATGCTGCCCTCACAGGGGTCTGTCTATGTTGTCCAAACACCTGTGGAAACCGGAAAGTGACAACCCCAAACTATGTTTGCATCTCCACAGGTGGAGGACCTGCGGAAGAAGGGGCGGGAACTCCGTCTTTACCACCCTGAGTACCTGGCACGGTTCAGCAGAGGTGCGGGGCAACAGCATGATGGTGAGTATTGCCAGGGATGACTCCCAGCTTCAGATGTCACATTGGCCCACCAGTCTGGGTGTTGCCTGCATATGTACATGTGCTATGTGCCACACATGGACGTGTCGTAATGTATGTCATCCTTCACAGAGGGAGAGGACAGCAGTGTGGACCAACAGCCCTCGGCCTATGCACTCCGGCGGCCCACCACCCGTCGTGCAAGGGAGAGGCCAGTGGTGGAGGTGGAGGGGGAGATGGAGTCGGAGGAGGAGGGTCAAGAGGAGGAGGCGGAGGATGACGAGGATGACGAGGAGGTGGAGGAACAAGAGTCGGTGGAGGCGGAGGAGGAGGAGGAGGTGGAGGACGAGGAGGTTGAGGATCAGGAGTTGGCGGTGGAGGAGGAAGAGAGGGTGGAGAAGGATGAGGCCCTTCAGTTCATCCCCGAGGGGGGTGATGCTGGTTGGAGGGGGGATGCGGGGGAGGGGGGGGTCAGGGGGGGTGGGACATTTACAACATGTGAGGGTGGGGGTGATTGCGTGGGCTGAGAGGGTGGTGGGAGGGGGTTTGGGGAGGGGAGCAGGTTGGGTTGAGGGTGCGGGGGAACACAGCACAGCACAGGTCACTCTGGGCCCCCGTCAGACACAGCAGGCAGAAACACAGGACGGGCATCTGTGTGTCACCGCGCCATCCACAGCCTCCAACATATCACATGCACATGCCAGCACACAGACCACAGAAAGTGTGTGTCTGTGTGCTGGCAGGTGCATGCATGATGTTTTGGGGACTGTGGATGACGTGCGGCGCAATGTCCGTCTCATGTACCACGCACTACAGTGTCTGACGGGGGCTGTTCAGCAGGTGTCCGCCGATGTGGCACAGCTGCCATGTAGACGGGCATCTGCTGAAGGGCGTCACAGGCATCATTGATGGCACCTGTGACGTCCACAGGTGCCCTGTGCTGTGCTGTGTTCTGCCTGCAGACATGGGGCAGGGGACCTGTGGCATGTTGCCAATGTTTTTTCTATTTGTAAATAAACGTTTGCTTTTGTTATTTGACACAATGCTCACGTGTTTCCCTTACCCACTCACTATGGATGCAAGCATGGGATATGTGTGTGGACCCGGATCGGCAGTGGGGGTAGACATGGGTTGCATACATGGAACGGCTCCACATGCAGTCATGGGGCCTTAACATGTGTAGGGGCGAGGGACGAGGGAAGGTGCATGGGATATTGCAATGTAGGGGGGGCCTTGGAACATCCGTGTCACAGAGTGTGGCGTGTTGTAGCCCAATGTGTTAGCGGGATGTAACAGCCAACATATGCATGCCACCCATGTCTGCATGTGCCACATGATCACCTCGGGAGGGCCAGGCATGTTTTCACTGTTATTGGCAGGGGTGATGGACACACATAAGAAGCCAATGTTGAGGTTAGGGGGGTGTGGACACGGTGAAGGCTCTGATTACTGACCATGCAACCCTGGAAAGATTCACCTGTCGCTACAGGGGTGTGTGCGTGAGGCGGACCGCTGCAGCCAAGGGGCAGTGAGAATACACTGTGCCGGACAAACATTGCATGTGCTGGGATGTGTGCAGTAATACCTGGAGGTGGAGAAAACGCACTAGCGACGGCCCTGGGTACAGTTCATATGATTAGGGACACGACATGCATGTGCACACTACAAAGGGGACCACAGGGACACACATTGGACACACACGTCGCATGTGCTGTGTAAAGGGTTATCAGGTGGTCGATGTCCCACCATCCTGTCAAGGTCATAACATGCACAGACGTGTGGCCATTGCAGTCCACACACTCATCACCAGCCACGCACACACATACATTAGTTCCACTAGTACTAGACAAACTTGACGTGAAATAGCTTGTGGTTTATTTCACACACAGGTATGCTTGTTTACAGCAATAGGATATTCTTTCCCTAGTCACAGCAAATATGGTACACTGAACATGATCGACCTCAGCAACAAAGACCTTATGTGGAACATAGACAAAGATCATTCACAGTTGGCAACTGACCCCTTAACATAGCATTGGAGAAACAAAAAACATGGGGTCACACAGCCTCTCTTACATTGCTACCCTCCTGCCTGCGCCCTGGAGTGTACAGGTAGGAGTGGCCTTATTGATGTAGGTGATTATAGTTTACACTGTCACCTATGAATGATGGGAACTGAGCTCCACCTCAATATCTGCCCAGGTAGGCAACTGTAGTAGCGGCCAAAGATGGTGAGGCATGCAGGATTATCTCATTGGTATCGTGGATGTCCCCCAGCGGAACAGACATTCATGGGTACAAACGGTAAGGGGCAACATTTAACATGAGTATGGAAGCTCAGACCCTCACGAACTACTGAGATAGAACTAGCTTCCAGAAAGCTTTTCAGATCTAGATGGGCTTCAACTCAGCATTCCCCAGGTGTTTAGTCAAGAATATTTCATCCTCACAGTGACAGCTGTTCAGGGCACAGCATGCCTTTCCAACACAGGGGCAAACTGTTTTGAAGTCTCACGGCAATGACGGCAGAGATGGCAAACATTTGGTATACCCTTCATAAAAAGCTACCAAGCGTCATGATATTGATGTTCTCTAATACATATTGAGAGGTCCATGCTACAAGGATAGGTGGTTACGGTAGCCAGATCATTTTCCACCTGAATGTACCCCTCTGAACTGATGGATGTATAGTCTGCATACGGTGTTTTATGTTTCCCTGATATCAGCTCAGAGAACTGCTGAGTGTCTTCTAGGGGCAATTAGGCCTGCTTGTTATCAGGTTGGCCGTTCTCTGTGTGGATTACATCCTCCTCCCTCTCACCAACTGTGTCCATTGCAGAGCTAGGCTGCTACAGCTCAGGGCAGTGAAAAAGTTTCCACAACAGGGCACACAAACATAGGATATGTGCTTTACCTTCTCCAGCATTGTTTGTATCGGAACTGACATCCTTCTGCAAGAAACCTGTCCTGTTGGGAGGCTCATCATCGTTGTGGTCACCTCGCCTGTTAGGTGACGTATCCTCAGGAGGATCCTCCCCCTGTTGTAACTCTATGTAGCACTGCCTGCCAGTATGGGTCAAACCATGTCCCCAGCTATGTTTGTCTTGCTTTCCCAGGTCATGGCTCTATTTGGTGGGATGAGTTTCCTTCAGTGTGTGGCTGCCTATGGGGCCATATGGTGCAGGTTTCTGTCTCCTCACATGATCCCACAACATAACTTCGTCCAAACCTCATAGGGCTCCTCTCAGCAGCACCTTTGGAGATCCCTGCAGACTGGTTTCCAGCACTTTGAACTCTGCCTCTGGGAACCCTTCCGGCTCTCTGACATCCTCCAAACTCTTCAGCCCCGGTAACTCCACCGATCCACCCATCATTTCTAGTCAAGGCTTTCAAAAGGGCTTTTTCTTCAGGCACAACTTGTCCAGCCCCTGGTTGTTTCCTACTATCAGAGCCGATGCCTGGCCCCTCCCCTGGGCTGGTGTCTGTGTTCATCTCCGCAGAGCTGTGTGATGTCCTCTGGTCACAATTGACGATTCTGTGTGATTCCTCTCTCTTCTGAGAACGTTCCGCAATCTCCATACCCTCGGGAGGGCAGTGATTACCACACTATCCACACACAGCTTTCCCGTCTACACACAAAGTATACCTCCACTTAGCTCCACGTGTGCAGTTGATGACCTCCATTTAAACCAGGTGCTATCAAGGCCAGACGTGTTAGTTCATTTGTGCCACGTGGATCAGCGCACGTTCCTTCTTCTCTTGGGGACATCATCATGGGTTTGCTCATGACCACAACAAGATCCCTTTGCTGCTTGAGGCTTTTCTTTGCAGAAAATCAGAACAACAGTTCGGACAGAGAGCAATCCATGCATAGATCCTATACATCTGATAATTGGCCCTGTTGCAGACATATCATGTGCTCATTCCCATGTGACAGCTCATGCGACCCGCAACTGGTATTCAAATGAGCACTCATTATGTCCCAGCTGTACCTCTGGTGTGATGCTATGGTCAACGCCAGTGATCATACCTGTGGGCCCTTTGTCCTTGGGTTTCTGTGCAGATATGTTGGCCAGCAAGAGGTGTAACCCCTGTGACCAGTTCTCCAGTCAGGGCTACTGGCCCTCCAGTCCCCTTTTTTCAAGACCGTCATGCACAGGTTATGGGACCCTTATCCATATGCAGCCGCCTATCTCATATGTACCGTCTGGGACCTTCTGCCTGTACATATCCAGGCCCCTGCCTCCCCCACTCCAATGACGATGTGTGGCCACTGGAACAGGCCTCCACAGGCATACTGCGTAGGCCTCCACTCTTGGAACTCCCAGCCACTTTGTTGGCGTTTCCTTTCCCCCAGAGCAATCTCTTAGGCTCCTGCTCTCTCTGTTGCCCACGCTGTTCAACCTCTTGCCACTCACATAGCTATCTTTGTACTCCATCCTTTTCGAGCAGCTCTCCATGCTGTCTGTAGGGTACCCGTCATTTATCTAGGATGTGTCCTTGGGGCCACTCCACCCAAGGAACAATCCAGGTGCTCTGAGACAGGCCCTGCCATGGTAGTTTGGTGATTAGCAATTACCTCATCTATCCCTGGATTGCACCTACGTACCCCTGTTTCTATTACCCTAGAGGCCCTCTGTACAGCAATGCACTCTGGGACTGGCTGTCAGTTTGGGAAATAAGCAGGTATAATGCTGTTACCAGCCATCACTGGCTGACTGTTCACAACTACGGCATCTCTTGTACTCTCCCTCCCTGGACAGTGATAGGCATCATCATCACAGGTGTAGTTGCTTTGTCGCTAGACCCAGAAATTAGTGACGGCGCGGCCTCCCTCGCCTACCACGTGGCAAACCCCTCCCCCATGTTGGCCGGAGTTCTTCCGGTGCTGGTGCCGGTGGCGGTGGCGGTGGTGTCGGTGGTGGTGGCTGTGGTGGTGCCAGTGGCGCTGCTAGTAGTGTCCGCCGCATGACTTCCAGCATGCCTTGCTGGGCGCTGCACATCTCGACAAAGGGGATGGCCCTGACCTCCTCTCGGTACACATGCATCTCCTCATGGATCTGACCCAGCTGCCTTGAGATGGCCAGCATCGTGTTGTTTAGCCGCTCGAGAGCCTGACGATTGCCTGTGTGTGGGACACAAGGTGTTTTGTGAGATACCTGTCCAGTAATCATAGGTCATGCACAAACCTGTCATGCATATTCCACCAGATCGTATATGTGAGAGGGTAGAGCCACGATGACACATGGCTTGTGTGTGCAGACATATATCTCACCTTAGCGTAGGTTATGGACACGCACAGGACACGTCCTACTATGTTGATGTTGGAGTCAAACACAAAGTTCCACAGGCTGTGCTGACACAAACACTGCTGACGGAGCAAAAGGCTTGGCCACAGATAGCTAGCACAGGTCCATCATGTAGGTGAGGCGGAGCATCAACCAGGGACAAACACAGCTGGTGGAAAGAAGTGGTGATGGGGGGGGGGGCGGGGGACAAGCCCAAGTGGGGGCACAGTCAGAGGGGCAGCCTCAGCTTGGACATGTTACAGAGAATGCTCTATTGACCTCAAGGGATGGGGTGGCAGCACAAGGATATCAGCCCCTACGTGCGCATGTGCACTGCAGCTTCACGTGTCGGACAGCAGAGGGGTTGACATATACCTTGTGTAAAACAGAGGAGGGGTTGGCTACCATTGCGTGTACACCTTACGAAACATGTGGAGGGTGTGGACAGGGCAGGGGGAGTAAGGGGGGGTTCACCAGAGATGGGCAGACCCCTGGAACACACGGACAGGGTTATGTTTGGGGTTCCACAACAGGTGGTACCCCTGGGTGAGGGCGGGGATAACCCGAGCTGGGGGCGTGATTCTCTAAATCAGTTTTGCAGCAGTGGTGGCAGCTGGGGCTTGACGAGTCCACCAAATCACAACATGGGTCGTTAGGTGACCTTGGGGTGGTGTGTGTTTTTCAAAACACATGCAATTGGGGGACACAGTCAGACCTACAGGTAGGGGACATGTTGTTGGCCCTGTCTGTGTGCCATGCAGTATATCCAAATTGTTGCCATACAGAAAGCCTTGTGGGACGTGTGTGCCCCGCATAACATCTTTACTTAACCTATGATCCTGTGACCTCTGTATGTCCTTGTATTTGGGTATCCTAACACTTTAGGACCTCAAAATATATGTAGTGAGTGTTTACCCCCTTGAGATGCAGACAGGGGGGAATGGGGCTGTGTGACATTACATGACAGAAGCTGCTTATCTTTATATCTGATCTGATTGTCAGGGGACGAGGGGATAGAGGGCAACCTGTTTTCAGTGAGAGAGCTGGCCGTATGTGAGGAGGAAGACTGCAGCAAGGGCAATGCTTGTTTCTGTGTCATGTCCGACAATGTGATGGACCTTTGAGAGCATCCCTCATCTGTCTGCATCTGTAGGTGGGAACTGGACCACGGTTGTTCTGCTGTGTGTGACATTTACATCATCTATCATACACTTGACCCTTTGGTTTGCTACACTAACCCCCTATCTGCATGACCCTTACATGTGACAGCTGTGGAAGGAATGTTGCCACATGCAACACACACACACCACCCAGAGCACACTGGGCTGTGCATTGTGGATGTCACAGTCTGTTATCACCCACCTTCTGACTCACGCGCTGCTGCTTCCCTCTGCGACCTCAGCTCGGACATCATGATGGCCATGTCGTGGAGATATGCCGCTTCCATCTGCCTGGCCCCCATTGCTGGACTGGCTGCAGCCACCACTGTAGGTCCGGGGGCGATGGGTGCCTCGAGCATCTGTTCCACCCCATTGTTGCTGGCCCCATACACAGCAGCCTCGGCCACCTCCACATTCAGAGGGACGCCCAGGTCAACCTCCTCCTCCTCCTCCTCTTCCTCCTCCTCCTCTGCCTCCTCGCCCTGGGCCTCCATTGTACTGTAGTCACCTGCATTGTAAACAATCAGATACAGCACACATATGTTTATACACTCCACCTATGTATATGTGTGTGGTACAGAAACCACTGAGATGATGGGGGGGGGGCCCTGCATGTGGCATGCATACAGGGCCCACTACACCCTCCCATTCATGTCTGCACCCATCATTTCTGTGTTTACCTATGTATTTAGCTGTACATATTTACTATAACGCCACTTAACGAGATCTGTGGCGGAGTACAGAACACCAATGTTATTGATAGAGTACCATTATTTTCTTACATAGAAAAGATGTGGAACATAGCATAATCAACTATTATATGTAACTGTGATACAATGATATAACAGTCAAAGTAGGAACATTTCAATATGGTTATGCATGGTACGTGTCTCATACCCAGGATGCCAACATTAAAGGGGACATAGCTCCATTAATTATGATATTTTACATTAGCCACAGGCAATTGCATCCATGAGTAAAACAACTATTGGTGAGCAATGTGAATGAGTGGGAAAGGTTGTATGGTTTGTCTATGTGGGGTCAATGAATGACTGATGTACGGTGCTCCTCTCTGAAGTTGCATGAGCTTCCATTTGTAGGTTGTTGTGGTGCGGATTCTATAGTTTGGTTGGTTGATTGCGGATGGATAATGGGAGGCTTTCAATTCCTCTGATGTCAATTGGGGAGTTGTTACATGACGTAGGGGCAAGGAATGAGATGGCTGGGTTCTTTGTCTGCTGACATGTCTTTACAATAGAATCATGGACCAGTATCGTGTGATGGTTTATTTGTTCTCCTGATAAACATTCATGTGAGATGTTGATGAGCGTAGATAACAGGGATGGAGCTATATTTGTGGTGACCGTAAACGGATTAAGTTGGGAAATATAAATGAGTCTATATGGACTCGAGGAGTGGCCTAGCGGTTGGCGCAAGGTACTTCTGGCCAGAAGGTCGGGGGTTCACATCCCAATAGAGGACAGCAACCTTGGGCTGGAAGGACTGGGGTTTCTAGTCCCACAGGTGCCCCTTGTGGTCTTGGGCAAGCCACTAACCCTCCATAGTTCACTATAAAATAGTTACTAGCAAGTTATCATGCCCTGTTCAATGTAAGCTCAGTTTGGTCAATGTAAAATGCACTGATGCAGGCTAGCGAGGTATATAAGAGAATGTAGAAACTAAAACAAATACATGAATCTGCATGAGACAGACAGCCAATGTGGAGCGTAGATACACAGGGATATCTTATCTTATAGGTGTTCTGCAAAGATAATCCTTGGAGTGACTATTTGAGCCTACCTGAGGTGTGTGTAACTATCTAATAGCCGTCCCTTGGAGAATAACATTACAGTAGTCTAACCGTGGTGTTATACTGTTTGTGTCACGGATCTGGTGTCATCGGTATCTGTCAGTGGATGACGTTGGTGTGTTGTCCTTGAATTGCAGTATATTGTAATTACGGGTTGTTTGATATGTTTGTTGTGGGAGAGGTGTCTCTGTGGTGTGACTCCGACGTATACTCCCATGTACCTATCCCTGGGGCACATGTGGGTGCTGTACCCGTGCACACCTGATGTGTTTGCCATGCCCCAGCTCTTTGTGCCATGCCACATGCGGCCCCCATCCCATCCCTTTCTCCAACTGGCACAAACATGTCCTCACAAACCTGATCATGGGCCACCCTTCCACATGGTTTTGCCATCCCCTGTATGACTGCAGGTGCCTTTGAGCAGGGCATGCTTTCATCAGACATACTATCCCCCGTCATTGCTACCTGTGGTTGCCTGTGACCCACTGTGCAGCGGACTACGACTAACCATCACCTCTGGCCCACTGCCACACACATGCAGCACTGTGCAGATAGTATGTCACTCCAACATGCCCTTATCAATGGCCGTCACAATCTGACAGGGGATAACAATCACAGGTGTGGGTGTGGGGTGGTGTCTGGTGTGCATGCACCTTTTCGGAACAGCTGGGGAGAGGGGCGGGATGAGGGACTCATCTAGAATGGTGGCCCCAGAACATGATAACATAACACGGTGTGCAGGGGTATGTCCACACACATGTGCCACCTGAATCGGTACATGGTGGGTCTTGGGTGACAGGTATGGAGTGTCTTTACAAATGGCTGAGGTATGCCCAATGTGAGTTTCAGGCATTGACTGGGATCTGAAAGTTAACATACATACCAGCATGCGGATGTGCAGAGTCGAGGGCCTCAGGTAGACCACGGAGGTAGATAGTTCCCAATCTCTCAGCCAGCTGATATTCCAGGGGCGTGAGGGACGGTATGAAGGTGCCCCCGCCACCTGTGCCCCAGAACATGTGCTCTCTCGGAAGACATGTGCGCCTCACCCCTCTTTTGATGTCTGAGAACCTCTTTTTTTTAGGCTTTCCACATCTCGGGGTGTGCACCTGCCTCCACCACTGCAACACGTATCTCCTCCCAAACTGCCATCTGCTAGCCACAGTTGTCCGACTATTGAGCCGGCCAAAAAGTATGTCATAGTTCTCTATGACCCCTGCAAGGAGGACGTGGTTCTCCTGTTCGGAGAACCTTACAGCCTTCTCCTCTGTGGGCCAGCAACTGGTACCCTCTTCCTCTTAGCGGTGTGGCTGTACTGTGCAGCCTGGGCCCCACCAGATGGCCCTGCCTCTGCCCCCATAGGCCGGACGGTCCCTGCCCTGGGTGTGTCAGCAGCAGCAGCAGCAGCAACAGCAGCAGCAGCAGCAGCGGAAGGGCCCACCTCCCCACCCTCCCCTGCCTCCCCCACCTCCCTCTCCCTCTCCCACTCCCTCTCCCCCTCCCTCTCCGACTCCCTCTCCATCACCCTCCCCCCGCCCCCCTCCCCCCTCACCACCCACCCCCTCACCAACCCTCACCCCAACACAGAACACAGAGCACAGAACACAGACCACTCTACAAACCACAGAATAAAGGACACACTACACACAACAGTACCAAATGCACACTACAATTTACAAATCACAGAACTACAGAACACACCTCTCCCTCCAAGTCACCTCTCTATAATAACCTCTCTCTGTATCTCTCTCCACCTCTCTTCACCTAATACTCGTCAAACAACCCTCGAAGTGCTGCCAGTGTGGAGGCATATTTAAAGGTTTTTTTAAGTTTGTTGTACTTCGCGGCATGCGCAGTTGTGGTGGGCGTGGTGTTTGTGCACAGCGCGACATGCGCTACCCTTGCGATGTGAGTCCCTGTGCGTGGCTACACGCTCGTCGCAACACGATGTGCAACATGCGCGTGATGCAAAGACTACCGCCCATGCGCACCACATTTGGCACAGGCTGTAAGGCTAATGAGCGCGTCGCCGCGTATGTTGCAAATCACCCGCACGTATGTGTTGCCACGACACAGAACATCCATGCGCAGTAACGCGACGCACAGTGCACCCGGCGCATGCACAGTGCAATGCGCAAGGGAGACATGTATCCCAGAGAGCAAACTATTATATAACCCGGCCTGCATAAACCTGGTCCACAGTGGGGGGTTATAGGTTGATGAGAGTAGGTGTGTGGTTTGCTGAGAGACACCTGAGAGAGTCAGAGCAAGTGTTTCTTTTGTGAGTTTTGGTTGTTTTGTGTGTGGTGGTTGCTTTGTGTGGTTTGTGAGGTGTTCACTGTTTTAGGGAGGTCCGTGGGGGTGTGTGTCCTGAGATGTGTTTTGTGTGGCTGGGGGGCCGGAAGAGGTCTATGTCGTCTTTGGTATGTTTGCTGGCATGTGCCCTGAGACAGGGGGCAGATGCTGCGGTTGCAGACCAGGGGAGATTGGTGACCATGGTGCTGAGGCACAGGGCATGGGTGTATTCCCCCGCAGCAACTCAAGACCTGCAGCTGTGGGGGCGGTCCCATGCATGTGCCTGTGCGTGAACAGCGCAGAAGGCGTGTCAAGGGTGGCATGCTCGCAGCCTCGCCTCTACAGTCCCTAGAGCCCAGCTCCCAGGCCATGCGTGAGGACCAGGTCATCTTCCCTATACCGACTGAGCACAAGGCTATTAGGGAGAAACAATCTAATGAGGATCTCAGACCTGACCCCACCCCCTGACTGATTCGGTCCCCATGCCATACCCAGCGGTTTAGTCAAGCTTCCTTGCTGCCTTACATTTCTTTGTCCTCTGGCTGTTTCCCAGTCTTCTGTGGCCCGCAGTTGGGTGGCAATGAGTCCGCCCCACCTTCTCACGCTGTCTACCACCAAGTACTGCATGCCATGGTCAGCCGGATTGGGAATTACATAGCCCTTCCCCAGAACAGGCAACCGTGGAGGACCATGAACCAGGCCTTTGAGGCATTAGCCCGGGATACCACACGTGATGGGGAGCTATTGATTGCAC